>OY728140.1:38222111-40622111 GCA_963277665.1 Viscum album | reverse complement strand
AAAACAAACATGTATGTTGATTTTTTGATTCAAATAATATTATCCAACATTCATCATTTACTATCCATGATTCCGAAAATTATGTTAGATGTGAGGTGAACCCCAAAACAATGTTTTTATATTGTCTCAATGGTAGTTATGTTTTTGAAATGTGTTCCGTAATTAATAATGTGATCATTGGTGATGTTTAAATTGACCATTCTTTAGCTAAAATCATTGATATAAAATATATTAAAAATCTTATTCAGTATTCTGACTCCACTCATCCTCATTACTCTACATCGGTAAGAGATGAAATAAAGTTGTCAAAAAAAATTGGGATCCCATATTATTGTTTTGTGTTATCTAAACCCTACATAAATAAACCATTAGAATTGAGAAAACTTCCTAAATTTCCAAGCTCATAAAACCATTACTTTGTTGATAAAACCATTCCTCGCATTGAAAACCAAAATGAGGATAGTCGTATTCTCATCCAAGCCCCATTGAATTGAAACCATACAATCAATAAATGAATGAAATTATCCAATGAATCATCAGACCTATCAAAGGAGATGTATTTCTAGAATAACTCTTGAGTTAAGAAAATACATTGACCACCATCAGACTATGTGTAGTCCACTGCAATTCTCCAGCTGTAGAAAATCTAAATTAAGTTCTTTTTGGGAGGCAACCCATGTTTTCATTTAATTTTATGAAATTTTAATTTATTTTTAGTTTTTAATAGATGAATAATGATTTTTCTTTTTCAGGCAACATCCCACATGAGGCACCCCAACTTCTGTAGTGGACCCAGCACTAAATGGATATGAAAACCCACCAAATCCAAACTAAGGGAACCTCTTTCCCTTTAACCTCCTTCTCTATCCCTCCCTCTATCTCTCTTCTTCCTCCCCACTTTTAATTTTTTTTCCACTGTCCTCATCACAATTTTTTTATTCACTCATTCTATTTTGTGTTAGTGTGCCATTATAAAAAACTAAAAAAACACAAAAAATAGAAAAACAACAAAAATCATTTAAAAAAACTATATGAAAAATCAAGAATCATACTTACTCACCTTCCAATATTCAAATTTTTTCCAACCATTTGGGGGAGTCAAAATACATGGTTTCATCTCACAAATATTGTGTTTTCAACATATATTTGTATAAAGAACACTATGTCAAAACCCACCAATTTTTAATGATCAAATTTTTTTGAATTAAAAAATGATTTTCTCCACTCGTGAGAAATAACATTTTCATTAATAGTAAGGCTACCTATGTCAATAATATCAAAATGTGTGTTTTTTCAATCCCATTTGTGAATCTTGAGTTTTTGGACCTTCGAGCTGAATTTCCATCTTTAGTGTTCATTAATATGATAGAGTCATTTTCTAAACCTCATAAGAATCACAATAACAAAATTTTCTCCCATTTCTCTTACATTAGTTTTACTTTTTAAATACCCTTTGATCCTATGAAAACCTTTTATTTGATAGCCACATTATAGGCCCAATACCTTATCCCACCCGATATCCACATGGATTTTCATTGCATAATATTTTGAAATTTATGTGTGGGGAGAATGGATTTCATTTTGGGTACTCTTTTGTTTATTTTCACTTTGTAAACATATGCTTTAGAGAAATCATAAATTTATGTTTTGGGGAGAGGTTGTCCTTCATTGGGGTTTGGGAATGTATATATGTTTATATAGTACAAATCTATAATGAAAAGTTTTCAAAAAAATAAAAACCTGAAAATAAGAATGGGTTGTGTCTTGGGTGGGTCCAAAATCACTTTATCTCAGTCGTTGATATTGTTATAACTATTAAAATTACTGTCGTGAGTAAATCAATAATGGGTTGGGATATGAGTGTGATATCTGTTTCAAGTTCAAATTTTGAAAAAAATACAATAAAATTCTGGTAAAAATGAACACTTATGTAATTGGGAGAAGATTCATGGTTTTAAAATTTTTAATCTTCTAATCCTCTTCAAATTTCCTTCCTCTTTTGTGTCTTATTTCACAATTTCATTCCTTTATAAATTTATTTTTTCATTTCCTTTCATGTCTCATTTAAAAAAAATTATCATTGTGTTTTCCATGTTGGTGTTTTATCCCCTTTTTTCAATCATTTTCATATCATATTTTTACCATCTCATAGACACTGAATACCCCCTAAAAACCCTCTTGATTTTTGAGCATTTTAGGATAGGGTGTAGAAGCTGAGAGCTCTTTCAAACTCTGAGATTTTCAATTTTGTTGGTGAATGAGTGAAGCTCCATAAATTAATTTTATCATCTTGAGAGGAGTAAGTTTTGTGTGACACCATTTTCCATTTATAAATATGAGCATGAAAATATGAATTATTTTTGGAACATTATTTCTCAAACCACTTGTGGTTGAATTCAATATGGATGAGTTAAATTGATTAAACCTCCAATGATTGGGGAATACCAAATTTTAATAATTTTTTCATGAGTGAAAATGAATTTTTCATGTTTTAATATTTGTTTATCAGGAGGACCAGCACAAGTCTATGTGTGGGGTATTTGATGTTATTAATATTTTCATAACATTTTATATACTCCCTTTATTTGTTTTATATGAAATGTGCATAATTTGTGTGAAATATTAATGTTTAAATATTAAATATAATTTTTGAGCACTATTTAAATTCACCCAAATTCAAGTATGTTTAATGTTTTAATAATATATATCACCCTACGGATCCAAATTGTATGGTTTATATTTTTTAGGATTTCTAATTCAATATAAAACATTTCATTATAAAGGATTGTGGACTAATTCTACCATTTGGCGGATTAAACAAAAAGGCACAAATAATCTATGAAGAAACTGCACAATCCATGAAGATATAATTATTGGGATCACTCCAGAAGTTCCAATCCTTTAATTATTTTACAAATATCTTGGGAAATTCAATTCATCTTGGATAAAAATTTCATGGCCCATCTCCAAAGACAAATAGCCAACTGATGATTTTAAACCCACCCTACCATTCTGTCCGGGAAATACAATTATCACACCATTATTGGGTTTTCTCCTGAATGATAAATCCATTAGGATTGATATTTTGTACTATGAAATAGGAGATTTACTTGGATTACATTGTTAAATAATTTTTTAGTATTTTAATGAATATTCCTATTCAAAAACCCATTCACATTTTACCATTTTAAATTTTTGGATTGAAATAGACAGATTAAAATTGTTTAATAAAACCACCATAACATTGGATCATTAAGTCCAATGTCTGCCAAATATTCAGAGTAGATATAAAAGATATTTACCTAAAACTTGTAATAATAGATTATACCATGACTCGGTTGTCTAATTTATTAATGTGGCGATGCAAGTGGAGGGGATGTTTTGTAATGTAAACAACCCACAACATTGGGCTATAAATGCATCCCCCTTCTCTTCTTGCAAGGATTTGACATTTTTAAAGATATGGGCCAATATTGGAATTAACAAAGACTTACCAAAGGCTTGGTAGGACCTTCCATACTCACGTTTTCACTTGAAATACCTTTCCTCTCTTTGTTTTCATTTACTTTTGTGTTCTTCATTATTGTAATCTTGTAAGTATATTTTTTGTAATTATGTTTGAATGAAAGGTTCATCTTCAATATCTCTTATTCTCATAAAAATTATGTAGATTAATATTAATGTTCATAAAATGGTTTAAATCATGTAAAAAGCCCTTTATTTTTCTTTCTCATTCAATCTAATGTCTGAATTTAATTCCCTTCACTGTTTGTGTGTGTGTGTTCGGCGCACTACTCTTTTATTATCCCTTTCTTCTTCTTCTATTTATAATTCATCATAAAAAAACATTAAATCCATATTATTAAAAATAATGGCTGAGTAAATCTACCATTGGGGTGAGTTATAATTTGGGTATGTTAAGTGATTGAGAGTTTTAGCTTGATGGATATTCTTTAAATTAACATTGTATATGTGAAACATAGAATGTCATGTATTAATTACATGATTTGTTTAACTTGTTGTTTCCATGGATTATTGGAACCATAAAAACATTACCATCAACAATCTCTAATTGAGATTAGATTCCTAAGATAACTTAAGTCTTGGATTATAGCCTTAACACATAGGAATTCCAATCAACGTTATCTTGTGAATTGGGTGTTAATTTAAATGAAATATAAAGAAATGCTCAAGGATATCACAAGATTAACACTCTATCAATGAAATTAGACCAATATTTATCAATTTGTTAAATCAATAATAATTAATCAATCATTTCATAAACTTTGAAAACAAACCCCCAATCAAAATACAATCAACTAAAAACAATCAAATATTAAAAAGTATCATTGTTGAGGATTCGACCCAAGTAATCCTATACACAATAGCAGAGCACTAGAACCTTGACCAGTCGATAGGTGACAATCGACCACACTTTTAGATATCACTCTACACTTATTATTATATATGGATATCATTAAGGGATCTCAAACACCACTCATAATTTTCTATAGAATTCGCAAAGGGTCATGAAAATCATTGGAAGAAACAACACTAACAATCACAAGATTTAATAATGATCATACGATAGGATCTATTGAAGTGAATGATTATATTTGAGAGTCATAATGGGATATCATGCATCACTTATGATTGTCTTTGGATATGACTCTCAGATCATGCACAAAGAGGGGGCATAACATGATATTATATCTTGAGTATAATTTAATGTCGATGTGGTGGATAGTTGTTGATGATTTGTGCAGTTAAGTTGGTGGATTTATCCATATAAATACCACATGACCCATCCTTAAACAATGATGAATCTTTTCATAAAAGATTTATCTTATTAAATATTAGGTAATAAGGTTATAAGAGATATTTTTCAAAATAGATTCATGGATATATATCTTGAAATATCTTTTTAAAAAGATCTCATGAAACAGTATACATGATTGACATTGCATAAGTGTTCGCATTATGTGAATAGTGTATTTCACAAAGCAAGATAAAAGACTTTGAAAATTGGCCTCACACCAAGGGACTCACACATTGTACAAATGTTGACCCACACCAGGGGTTTGTGGAAGGGGTTTATGCCAGGGGACTTGTGTTAGGCATGAACAATGTTAGACCAAGGGGAACTTTCAAAAATGGACTCGGACTAGGATCTCACACAAATCATGAAAGAGGTCTCACACTTGGGACATGAAAAAAGTGTAAAGGTAGTCTCCCTCCAAGAACTCACACTCAGCATGAAAGATAACATTCTGAAGGTACATGTTCTAGGGTCTTTCACCAGGGATTCTCTCCATGATCTTTTCCAAGGAGTTACACAAAAGGGTATCAGGAAAGGGTTTATGAACAAGAATCTTTAACATGGTTATCACACTAGAATATTGATCATTGAAATATATACATACATTTCCCATTTAACATTATCATTTTACTATTTTAATTTTAAAAAATAAAAATAAGATAGAGGATTTGCACCCTTTGATGATACTTGAAGTATAAGTTAATTCACTACTACATTAAAATCCATTAAAGGAATACATGTTATCCCTTAAAGATATTTAAAAATATGAGGTAATTTATGTATCTTTAGTAAGCAGAATAATGTTCCAATTTTCTAGAAATTGTAACTATTGCGTTGAGTTGTTTTCACAATAGTGAAGGAGAAACCTCTAACGATCTTCAAATGATCATCTACTTAAAATTGAGGATTCATTCATTAGTAATAATGAATGTACTTACATGTCTATAAACTGTGTGTGGATCCTTTCTAGAGAAGTGTGGAATGGAAGAGGAAGATGAATCTCCTTCACACCAGCAGTGAGCCAACGAAAGAGAGTTGGGTAGTGACCCTTGGGAAAGTAGTGAGCTGACCCTAAACATTGTAAAGACAGTGATACGTTTCTTAAATGTTATCTTGACAAAACCATGAATTTTGGTACAGAGCCTTGGTGGATTTGGTACATCATCACATTGTTTTTGTATTCTTTTTAAGCACAACCCATTTAGTGTTAACTGAGTAAAAATATTTGTTCCCTTTTTCTTTATTTCATTCCATACTTTTTATTCATCGACATTAGATAAATTTTATAAACGATAAGAGAAATATAAACACCAAAGGGAAGAAATTAACACTTATAATGAAGAATTCAACATTTACTGGGGATGGAATAATGTTTTAAAGAATATCTATATCCTAATTCAACCCCCATAGGGTTTCTAGGCCCCTGTTGTACATAACAATTGGTCTAAAATGTTAGGTATCCTTCATTGATTTGTTTTATCTAACACGTTTTACTCTAATATTGGAATTGAAGTTTGAGTTTTCTCTTATCTCAATGTGATATGAAAAAATAAGTAACTACAAAGAAGAAGAAAAACTAGTGCTATGTTCTTTAGTGAGTAAGTGTCTACTAATACTATTTAAACATGTTTAAGGAAATCAAAAATGTTCTGAAGAATGGTTTGGATGAATTAGATAGATAAAATATATACTCACTCAAATATGGTACAACAATTAGTGAATATAAAGATATTCCAAGAGATTATGAAACTACTAATGATGAAGAATCTCTCAGAATGAAAAATGTATAAATTTTACCTAAAATAAAGAAAATTGATTATAAATTGGATGAATAAATTAAATCATAACATATCTAGATACAAGTATAATATATTGAATTCAATAAGATAAAATTACTAAATAAATTTCGGGTTCATGTGGAAGCATATCTAATATGTAATAATTATTCTCAAGATTGAGAAATGTAAAAAATTAAAGCTGATTAAAGGGGAAAAAATATAGAATAAAATAAAATTTATAATTTTAAATCTTGAAATGATGATCCTACTACACTCCTGCCTAAACTAGTTCCTATGAATTAGAGGCTATAAAATAAGAGTGCACACAATAATGACTCTATTTCAAAGTTGAATTATAAGTTAAAGGATATATCTGTGAGGAGGTATAATATCTCTAAAAAATAATGATAGTGAGATGACTAGAGGGAATAATCTCAAGAGAGAATTTAATTTCATACTTGAATCAAGTAATAAGACATTTCAATAATTGGGAGAAGATATTTAATCATTCAAGAGAAAAGTGAAAAAAATCTAATTCCAAAAAAAATCCAAGTTGAAGGATGCATTGAACATACTATTCGATAATCCTTCGGTAGGTGGTATTGAACTTAAAAGTATATTTTATTCATTAGAGGAAATCCTGAAATGACTGTATCATCACAAAGGCCATAATGTTTTTGAAAATATAATATTGGATATGATTAGCCCTATCTTATGAATGATATGAATATATCCTTGAACAGTTCCAACAATTAAAAAAATACAACAGATTATCGAAACAGTCCTAAAAAATATTTTAAATGAAGTAATGAAAACATGTTCTTTTTATATGGGATTAAAAATCATATTTAATGTTTTTGTTTTCATGAATTGGAATATATTTTAAATTTTCAAGATAGAAATATTTCCAAATTTTTGAATATGAATATTCCTTCTGAAAAGTCCGAAAAAAATGTCTCTCATAAGAAATTACTTTTCAAATGTTATTACTATTGATGAAAAGGACACACCATGAGTACATGATAATAATCACAATGGATCAATGATAGAAGAAGAAATCTAGTTTCATGAACTTCTTAGTTGGGAATGTTTTCAATGATTCATGCCTTTAATGGATGATGTTTTACATGTACAAATCATGGGAACTTGGAATGATATTATTGTAGGAAGAAATAATGGAAGGAAAATAATCCTATAAAAATATTACTAACACTAGTAGTGGGTAAAGAAAAATACTTTATTGCAAGACAACAAGACTAGTTGAAAAATTGGTTTATAGGCTCAGAGTAATAACAAGAAGCTCAACAAAAGTCGTATCAGTCACCTCCTCTATTACACACACAAAACCTTCTTGGAAATATTGTGAATGAACCTAGATGAAAAAGGGATGAGATTAAAAAAAATTCATTAAGTATAATGTAAATTCAGTAGAATAATCAACCTAAAAATTAAGTGTGACATGACTCGAGTAACAGATAAAATAATAATAAATAAATAATGTCTAAAAAATATATTTTCATGACATATGGAAAAAATTGAAGGTAATAGAATGTCTCCTCCAATAGAGGATAATGCAATAGAAGATAACTAGTGGAAAGATTCCATCTTAAAGATATATTCATGAGAAATGGAATATTAGTGAAGCATCAAATAATGAAATTAATAAAACTAGGTTTAATCAGAAAATTATAATAATGGACAATCATAAATAATATAAATATCATATGAATACTTAACATGTGGGTAAATAATTTTAAGTCTTATGGATAGAGAAGTATATGTTTTCAAGAAAGTTGGAAGTGGCCCAAAAATTCAATATTTATTTTCAAGAGGGTTTATCCATCTAGATAAAAATAATACTATTATTGACGATTCCATAGGTTCCCCACTCTCCATGTGTATAAATGTTTCTAACTAATTTTCATGTGTTTCTGGTTCTAGGGTAGACACAATCCAAGGGTAAGTGGCATCAAAAGATGAAAAGTGGTGATGTGATATACTCCATAATGTAAAATGATTGAAATCAGTTACCAGATATGAAGGATAAATTTGGAAGAATTCCATGAAAGGAGTTAATGGTTTATGGATTCAAGAGATATATTGATGGAACTGAGCACAATGAAAAATTATGTTTTACATAACTTTATCTCTCATTTCATACATCTAATTATGACTCAATAGGATTAGAGGTTTTGTTGATGGATCATTGAAAAGTGTTACATGTGAATAAATTATGTAGGATAAGAAGAATATTTTTGGTTCAAAATATTAAGCCATACAACATGAAGAATTTCACATCATAGGGGGGAGAATTATATTTTCTAATTAGATGAAATATTTCAATGGGATAGAAAATTTGAAAGTGTATATTATTTGACATCAATAAGATAGATTGGGAGGGAATTTCAAACATTCATTTATTTCATGAATATCTATTTCTTTTTAATAATATTTTATTTGATTATAGTTTTTATGATAACAATAAGTAGAATGAGAATATTAAAAGTGTTTCTAATAAGTGGTCTGCACATTCTGAAGAGTAATTAAACATCTTAAATGAACTGAATTTTTTTGAATGATTTATATCAATTTAATGTTATATGGTTTTTGGGATATTATTTCAAGATCTCAAATAAGAATTTCATTAGGAACAACTGGGTCTTTCACAATAGGAAGAATGAATATGGAATAGTGATTTGATATGAAAAATGATTAGTGTACAATGGGTCCTCTAAAATAGAGGGTAATGATGTTTATGAATCATTTTATCATGTTTTGAGGCTATATAAAGTCATATTATTCTTGTCTATAATAGTACAAAAAAGGTTCAATGTTTTCTATATGGGCGTCAAGTTAGTATTTCTGAATGGGGTTATGAAATAAAAAATTTATATTGAGAATAAAGATGTTTTTCACATTTTTGATGATGAAAATAGTATTGTTTTCAAGATAAAGGCTCTATATGATCTTATACAAGCGCCAAAAGATTTGTATTGAAGAGATGACCATTTTTTAAATAAAATCCGTTATTACCAAGTTGGAGTTGATTACAATATTTACGTAAACAATAATAGTAATCAATAGATGATGTTATAGTTTTATGTTGATGAAAAAATCATTAGTGGATTAGATTAACCACAGTGAAAAAAGTTAGAAGAATTCATGAAAAGTGAATTTTAAATGTCAATAATTCGTTAACAGATGTTTCTCTTGGATTACATGTAACACAATGATAGAATGGGAAATTAATTTCTCAATCTAAATATGACAAGGAGGTTTTGAGAATATTTGGAGTGGATAATTCCATATGGATGATGAGTCTAGTGGCTACCCAGATAAAACAAATAGGGTATGATGAAGGAAATGAAATTAATGTCATAGAATACTGTAAAATCATTAATAGTCTATTCTACTTGACAAAAAAGACCTGATATTGTTTTTTCCATAGGCCAAGAAGAATAGTATCAATGAAATCTCATTGAAATTCACTTTTTTTAAGTATAGGAGAATTTTTTGGTATATCAAGGGCATGGTTGATTTTAGTTGTACAATGATAAATATCAACAAGATTTATTGGGATATATTGATGATGATTGGGTTGGTTGAGGTGATGATAGAAAATCAACACCATGTAGTGAATTATATATGGTTGGTTTATGAATTTTTTGGATTACTATGAAACATTATTTTCTTTCATTGAGCATTTTAAAAGATAAATATAATACAAATATCCAACAATGTATAATGTTATTATGGAAGAAGCATCATCAAGATGATATGTGAGTATTACTGAAGTCTCTTATCATAATACATTGTGATAATTCAAGTTCTATAAATATAAAAAAAATCCTTTCCATCACTCAAGGGGAGATAAAATTTAAATCATTCATCATTTTATCAAGGAGAAGGTGAAGAAAGGTTTTTTGAGGTTGGATTTTGTGCCTATAAAAGAATAGATTGTAGATATTTTAATAGAGGCATTCCCAAAAGCTCATTTGGACATCATGGACAAGTTCATAATGTTCTTTCAACTCTCCAGACTTGAAAACGTATGTATGTGGGACCTGTTCGAGTTGGTGGCCAAGAACAAACTAGTTAATACTTTATTAATTAATAACTACCTTATCACATCATGATTGTTATTCTATGTGAAAACACATGTGATAACGTCCTAAGGATAACTATTGCATTAAAGGGTCGTATAGGATCTCTGCTATGATGACAACCTGGAAGTTCCATAACACTGTTTTTGAATATATGTTCTATGTTCGGATGATGTTATTTGAGGGACACAAATAATACAGGCCATTAGGGGTGAGGACCCATTAAACTTTATGGCACATTATCATGGTGTGTGCCCTTGGTAATATCCAGGAGGATATTATGAGAATGAGACCCACCAGTAGGAAATCCAAATTTCATAGTATCATTGGAGGTTTCTATCTGCGGACATGTGTATTCGTCCATGAACTTTAAGATTCTTATTAATGGGCATTACAACTCGTTCACTTATATGTATTGACGAAAACTGCGACGAAACGTTGTTCGTAGTGAGGTAGAATATGTTGGGTGCGTCTCAAGTGGTACTTCATTTATAGATAATTTGAGAAAGGATTTTTCCCTTCTATTCTATAATAGAAGTAGATATCTCAGGCCCATTGATAGAATTGATATTGACTAAATAAATCCATGGCCATGGTGAAGAATGGGCAGGTTCAATTCCGGAAATTTGAAGAATGAATAATTGAGCAAATGGGTTGATGACACTTGCATGAAACCCGCTTGAATGAAGATATTGAGACAAAGGGATTATATTACACGGTAAGTGTTCATGGGAGGTGACACATCATTTTGACGTCAACGTATTTCTCTATGGGTGACTTAGTGTGTTTCTAGATGCTAACCTTGGACGTTAGATAGATTCTGGTTAATTCCACTGAGAAAGAGGCCTAGAGGGTCACACACTAAGTGTTTCAAAGTATCAGAGTTAAATATTAATTTAAAAAGTTGAATAAAGATTATTCCTGACAATGGTTTAATAATTATTTAAGGATACCTAATCACATTTATTTCGAATCTATTTATTCAATAGAATATATTGTGGGTAAAATTATATGTTAATTTGCGAGTAATGAAGTGATATTTATTTTAGAAATAAATATCCATTATTCATGGTCTAATAAATGTGGTGGTGGAAATTAAAAAAATGGAAAAACAAATGTACACGCCATGTATTAGTTTCTGAGAATATATGAGAAATAATATTATTTATTTAATTAAATAATATTAGGTGTACTTTTTGGGTGCTTATCAGGTAATAATAATAGTCAACTATTATTATTAGACATGGGTTATTAATAATAACTAAATGAAATTAATAAATTTTTTTGGGTAATTAATTCATTTTATTATTCTATATAATTAAAAATCAAAATTATATATTTTTAATTTAGCCTAGACCTTTTTTTGTGGTTGTCCACAATGGATCTAGTGAAAGATCTCAAGCTGAGAGAGAATCTTTTTCTTCCAAGAACACTCTCAATCTATGAGAGAGAGATCCTTCTCCACCCTATCAAGGTGATCGAAGGCAGACATCGCAAGCGAAGGCTCTTCCATGCTAGAAATCAGAAATCCCTTCAGCGACATCTAGAGATATGTGGAGGACGTCTGGATCACCGCTAGAGGAATCCTATACATGGATTCTATGATTCAACAATAGATCACATCATATCATCACCAGAAATATCATAGAAGAATGAATTCCATCAATGTAATTATTATCAATTAATTAAATTAATTATAACCAACATTTAATGGTCCTATCTATGGTTTTGGGAGTCCACTCGTTTTTTTCATTCGTTATTCTATTTTGAAGATCCAGTGTTTTATTATCGTGATGGATATCAGATTTATCATTGTTAATGATAAAATTAAAGTTGGGTACACCCACCAACGTGCTTTTGCTGTGCCTAGAACCTACAAGTGGTATCAGAGGGGGTCATATCATTGATTATAATTATTTATTTTTTCATTGGTGTTTTACAAATCTTATAATGTTGTTGTCTCAATTCATGTTAATCGTTATTTTAATCTGAATCTATAGATCACTTCCTCCACTCCCATTTCTCGTTCACCATACATAAACCAATTTTTCTTTTAATTTGGATAAATATAAAATAGAGGATCTCATATGGAGGTGCCAAATGTTCATGGCCATACAACACCAGAATACATGGCATGTATTTGGCAGTACATGTCATGTAGTCTAGGTTCAATGCATCAGACTGGTCTTCCAAATTAGGCCACATGTCGGAGTATTTCATAGTCATAAATTTCATCATGTGTGGGCCAAGAACATGTGGCACATGGTTTCTAGATTAAGTATCATGTGGTTCACTGAACACGGTGCATAGTCCCTTTAGGTTAGGATTGGACTCTGTACCCCGTACATGGATTTCCCAGGTGCAAACTGTGTAACATGGGTACTACATGGAATGTGTCCCAAATAACATGCCATATACTCCTAAACATTTCTGATGTACATCTACCCACCATGTCCCCAAGAGTGTACTTCAGATAGACGGTGAAAAAAGTACATGTCATGTAGTCAGATCTACATATTGTGTACTCATCCTAATTACGCAGATTTAGTAAAATTTATTATTATATTATACAAACCCTTGAGACATGTACCATAGTGCAGATATAATGTTGATGCACTACACGTGATAGGTGATTTATATATGTGTGTTTAATTTAACATCTTCATAATGTTCATTTCTACCTATAGGGTAGTTATGAACAAGAATTCACCGGGTTGCCTCCATGGTACATGTTACGTACAAAGATAATTTTAAATCAATTTCTTATGATGGATGAGAATCTCAAGGAAATTCACAAAAAGGTTTTAAGATAAAAGTATTGATTAATTAAAGATAATTAATTGATTCGAGCATGATTTACCTTATAAAATAATGGTTAATGAATTGAATACTAGTTGTATTTATGCGTAAATATCATTGCATGCATAGATGATCATGAGCTTGACCATGACCATTGTATATGAATGGTTTCTTCTTATTTATTTATTTAAATTATATTTCTTGGAATGCGATCCTTCTCCTCATTAATATGTTGGGCCTACATGCCTGAGGTTTCTTATAAGTAAAACCCCATTTTACCCCTCACTTTCATGTGAGATAAAATCATATGTAGTGGATGGAGCTCCCAATAAAGTGGAGGAAGCTTAGGTTAAGATATAAGGTAAAACCAATCCAAAGAGATATAACAGTGGACATGTGGAAATATTTAAACCCAAACCCAAAAGGTTCAAGGTATTTCTCACCTAGGTATTGGGCTAGTTTTTAAACCACTAGATAAACTAACCATCAGAACAAGATCATGATCATACCATTGATTTTCTTTTTTTCAGTTGCATGGTTTATTTATTTTGGGTGTGTTGTCACAATCACACAATTATTGAATTAAACAAGCTTACAAGATGTAACTAAAATAAGACTGTCTTAGGCATAAAATATTAAATTAGACATTATTAAACACTTAAGTATATCCCACATAATATTAACATGCATGTAATAAAATATAATAAAATGGAAATTTACGTATAAGGATAAAATCCCCAAAAAAAATATCAAGTCGTTATAGCCTTCCATAATCATGGTTAGAATCGAACCATAGTTTAATGTGCTTGACCAACCCTTGTTGGGTTGCTATCAATTATTGGGGAATTATAATTAAAGGTTTTGGATTGACTGGAATTGGTTTGCATCAATGGTTTACAACCACAACATGACTTGTTGTGACTAAGAGGCAAAGGTTGAGGAAATCAAAAATAAAAGGAATTTAGGTTTGGGGAGTCAACTCAACAGATCAAGGAGCTGCGAGTTAATGCAGTTGGCATTTGGAATACCTACTTAAAACCCTTAAAGTTTCTTGACCAACCCTATTTGGGGTAATGGGAATTGAAATATGGATCCTTTCTACTAGAATATTCAGGTAATAGAATATTCTGAATTCAATGGTGAGGGATATTGGATTTTGATAAAATATTGGGAGAGTAATAAGTATTAATTTATTCATTTTCTCAGTTTTATCATAATAAAGTAAAAAACCTTTTATAATATTAATTTGTAGAAATGGAATGAAAATAGTAGTCAAAAATATCATTCTGAACAATACTCGAGAAGGAAAACCTTCTCACTGACACAAATTTCCAAGAGTGCCAGAGGCGTTTACAGGTCATCCTTTAGTATGAGTGGAAATTCTATATGCTGGAAGAGCATGTTCCAGTTGCTCTTGGGATAAAGGCCAGTGATGAGGAACTATTTCTCTATATGAAAAATATGGATGATTCAACAGATATCCAATGTTTCATGCTATCGGCCATGTCTAATGAGCTCTTGAAGCAACATGAAAACATGGAAGCATATAGCATGATGTCACACCTTAAGTATCTCTACCAAGAGAAGGTGAGACATGATAGATATGAGATTTCCAACTCTTTGTTTACCACTATTCTTGGGGAGTCTGCGCCATCTGGGCCTCATGTAGCCATGCTTATTGGCTACATTGAACACCTGTACCTCTTAGAGATTAGGTTCCCATATGAGTTGCATATAGATCTTATCCTATAATCACCTCCCAACACCTTCTTTAGATTTATTATAAACTATAAGATGTGAAACAATCAGAAGTGTCTATCAGAACATCTGATCTTAATTCTCCTGGTAGATAAGGACATGGGGCATGACAAACCCATTGTCCTTATGGTGAATAAGAAAAAGAAGGACAAGGAAAATAGGCCAAAGACTTATAAACGGTCTGAATCCCTGAGCATCATCCCTCCAGGAAGGGGAAAATCCAGAAGTAGGGCAAGGAACAAGTGGCGGTATTTTTTTCATGTGTCAAGCCAGGCCATTGGAAGAGGAATTGCACCCAGAATCATGGGGATTTTAAAGGTTCATTTTTTATCGAGTGTAATCTTTCCATTTCTACACATTGGGTATTAGAAACATCTTTCGGGGTGCACAAATGTATTCAACTGCAATAACCAATTAAATTTAGGAATATTTCTAGAGGAGTGGTGGATCTTTGGGCTGCCAATGGCACGAGGCTGGCTGCGTTGTCCATTGGCGATTACCACCTCTCATTGACAACTAGGATGCTTTTGATTTTACATAATTTTTATTATGTTCCCAGTGTTACCAAAACATAATTTTTGTATCACGATTCGATATATATGGATTTATTTATATGTTTGGAAGTAACAGTTGCTTATTTTATAAGAAGAACTTATGTTATGGTATGGAACATTTAAATAATGGTTTATATATATTAAATTATGAAAACCATGTATTGGAATTCAATAACGAAACAAATGCACATGACTCATAAATCACCCAGTTGTGGAATCACCGTCTCGTTCATGTAAACGAGAAGTTCTTGACAAAGCTCTGCTAAGATAGCTATCTAGACTCTACTAAGCATAAACCACTGGATAGATGTCATGCATGTTTACAAGGTAAAATCACCAATCCTCTTTTCGGTGGATAGGGTGCGAGGTCCATAGAGCTTCTAGGATTAGTACATGCAGATGTGTGTGGACCATTTCTAGTAGAATCTAGAGTTGTATATTCTTACTAAATTACTTTTACTTATGATTTGTGTAGATATGGCTATGTCTACATAATGAGGTATAAGTCAGAATCCTTAAAGAAATTTAAGGAATTCATGAAGAAGTAGAAAATCAGTTTGGTAAGAAGATAAATAAGCCTAGATCTAATCAAGGTGGAGAATATCTGAACCAAGAGTACATCTATCTTCTCTGGGAGTCCAGGATTCTATCTCAGCTCACTCCTTCTCACACACCAATGTGTAATGGTGTTAGTGAAAGGAGGAACCACACCTTGTTGGACATGGTGAGGTTGATGATGATTCATGCGTATCTTCCATTATCCTTTTGGGGAAATTCATTACAGACTACAACATAAAAATTAAATAGAGTACCAACTAAAGTAGATAAAGGAATCCCTCAGAGTCATATAATGGAAAGAAACCCATTTTTTGGAACACACATGTTTCCTATGGAATTGGTAATGACCTTGTTGATTGAAGGTTCAAACATTCCAATCAGTTTCTAAAAGGTTTTTTTGTAGAACCAGAAGCATCCAATAATTCCATATCAATTTGGACCTACTTTCCCAAGGTAGGTGCTCATTAGTTGTGGACTGATGAGGATTAGGAATTTGCATTGGTCGAGAGGATGGTAGGTCAGACTCCTCACACCATTTTTAGGGGAATTATTGTCTACTCCGAGACTCTCTTTATAGATTTAAGTTATTTTCTTGAATCCTTATTATATTACCAAGTATAAAATAAGATTTCCTTTAGATTCGACAATCATTGATTGATATTTATGAGATTTAGAGAATATTTTATATGTATTAAAGGTTCTTCATTGATATAGAATCATATGTATTTGTTATAGATTCTTAGTCAATGGTATCCTTCAATACATAAAAGTCTCTTGGTCATTATGGTGACCATACTGATTTTTAATGCCACATAGTGGGGCACTTGAAGTTTATTATCATTTAGAAGGACATGGATTACTTCGGATTTGGGATCGTAACCGCAAATGGGATACCTATGTATCCTTTGTTTTGGAAAAGGAATCAGAACCCATGTAGTTTGAGTAATGGAGTATGATGTCTCTGTATGATTTATGGCTCAAAGAAAGATGTAATAATTACTTTTACACTCTAAGCTCACGTGATTCATGTTCGGTGTGAGAAAAAACATGTATTGGTAAAACCAGACAATTGTTCCCTCATAAGAAATTATGTGGGGCTTATATATGTATGACTTCCCAAATAGATGAAGATTAGGATTTACTTCAGGGAAGAAACTTTAAAACAAGGTCCATAAAGGTATATGTACTTTATGGAGATTTGGATACTCTATCGTGGGGCTTAATCCAGAGAAGGATACCTAAATTATGAGGGGACTTATGGTTGGGTTTTACTCCTAAGAAATAAGCCCAAATAAAAAGTAAATTATGAATGGTTAAGAGAAATTATGACTGGGGATTACTCCTAAGGAGGAGGCCCAGGTTAAAGGGATTTGAGAACTGGGGTTTACTCCTAAGGAGGAGGCCTAGGTTGAGGGACATGGGGCTTACTCCTAAGGAGGATGCCCAAATATGAGAACTTGGGGCTTACTCTTGAGGAGGATGCCTAGATTTGGGATCTTGGGGCTTACTCCTCAGGAGGATGCCCAGATTTTGGAACATGGGGCTTACTCCTAAGGAGGATACCCAGATTTGGGAACTTGGAGATTACTCCTGAGGAGGATGGCAAGATTTGTGAACATGGGGCTTAATCCTGAGGAGGATTCCCATGTTAGGGATTATCTCATCTTAAAGTATGAGGTTGAATGAATGAATCCTCTGACCTCAGTGATGTAAAGATATGTAAATCACTAGGTTTTAAGAAATGTTCTACAGAATTCATTTCAGATAAAGAATCCAATAAGAAAATCATGCCATGAATGGCTTTGGAGAGAGTTATGAAGGATTAATCTTGAAGAGGATGAGTGGATAGGCATAAGAGAGGTGAATTAGGCAGAAGGGGCACCCAAAAAGAAGGTGGTGCGCAAGTCCTATGTGGGTGTGAAAGTCATGGTCGCACAAGTATACTTGCGCGACACATGGGTGCTTGCACGCCTGTGAGTCCTTATAGTAAAACTTGGGTGAGGCTTAGCTCAAGCCATTAGTACTATCCTTGGATGCTTTCAGAAGAGTGTCGTACAAGTTTTGTTGAAGGGGTTAGGCGGAGCACAAGTGTGGCCATTTCCCTTAAGGGCTGGCCACCTAGGCGCGAAAGTGTTGATGAGTTTCAACACTTAGCCCCCCCCCCCCTCTTGAGATCTTCCGTTCTAGGTAAGAAATTACCTTAGAAGTGTTTGGAAGCTTTGAGAAGAGACAAGGGCACCGGGAGATCAAATCTGAGTTTCGGGAATTTTTCGTCCCCAAAATGGGGGGCTCACAGGGGGTATATATAGGCTGGAGAAGACCCTGGGTGAATTTCAAAGAAGGTGCGCTAGTCACCTGCGTGACCAATGGGCGGCGCACAAGTATACTTGCGTGACCTTAGTAGAACTTGCGCGACCCAAGTGCATTTGAATCTTGGTTCATTACTTTGTCAATTTTTGATGTTTCTTCAAAGGATGAATCACTTTGGGTTCAAGGAATTTCCCTTTACATTCTTTTAGACTCTGTGACGGAAAAGAGAATCAACAGAAGTCCCCCCTCAGAGTTGGATCCGAAAGAAATAATGATGTGACTCTGAGTAAAAGAATAAAATCAAGGAACATGCGGTGCACAAGTTCTTTTGAGCGTGAAAATTGTAGCATGCAAGTGGTGAGCCGCGCAGGCGTCGGTGCGCAAGGGTGCGTTCTGGCCTATATATATGCGGCCATTTCTTGTGCAAAGCACCGAATTTCATAATTTCGAGCTCTCTCCACACAAGTTGTCTTCTCCACAAAAGTTGATATGTTTTCCTCTATTTCTCCACTATCGCGCTGATGTCAATGTATTTGGACTTACGCGGTGATACCTACGCGCCAAAAACTTGCACGACACATCCATACTTGCACGACACATGCTTAATTGCGCGCCAAATTTAGACTTGTGCACCGTAATTCCTTTTTCATTTTTTCTAATTTCATCACAAATTTTATAAAGAATCAACCCATTTAAAAGTTAATTTATTCAACCATTGTGCAGATTCAATGGCTCCCAGGAGAATCAGAATGGCTGATGAACTTGCTAGCAAGTGAATTGATGACCTGATGAGAATCATTGGCCATGATTAGTATACCGTCTGCGATAGCACTCTCCCAGATTTGGCTATGTATTTGAAGAAGTATAATATTCATTTCCCACAAACAATCTATCTGCCTTTTTATGGCTATGGTCATCTGCGAGAAGTTACCATTCCAAAGGAAAAGAAATATCTTCCAATTTCTTGTTTTCAAAATTACACCAATTTTTCTTCAACAAATATTTCATGTGGAGTAGTATTTCTAAATTATGGAATAGTGGAGAGGGCCCATATAATGCATCATAGCCCTTGTATGCCAGATCTGAAACCTCATAAGCCAGAGCTGCAACCAAATTTTTATCCCTCAATCTTCCGAAATTATCAGATGGATCAATCCAAAGGATGGAAGAAGAGCTGGGAATTCCGTCCTGGAGGAGGTGTGAAGCCAACCTGGATGTGGGCATACTGGGTGCGACAAACCTGTGTAGACTTTGTCGAGGATTTGAAAGGAGTTGCGATATATGAAGCCGTCTGGGCTGGGCAAACATATGTTTATAGACATGATAACATTTTGCTGGAGATACTCAGCCATTGGAGCCCAGAAACCAATTCCTTCTATCTGACTCATGAAGAAGTAGGTATTTTTCTGTTGGATGTCCACAAGATCTAAGAGGCTCTAATTTTGGGTGATATGTATAATGAATTCATCCCTCTCAAGGAAACTTGGAATGATTTGGAGAAGACTCCGGCTTTAGCTCAGGAATTATTGAAAATTTTCCCCAAGCTCAAGAGTTCAGAGACCTCCTTAACTCATTCTTGAATGGATATTTATCAAGAGGAGTGGATGAATATATTTCTTGTCGAGAATCAGGATAAGGAGCCGAAGGAAAAGGGATCTAAGGAGAAGGGGTCCAAGAAGAAGGGGGGAAAGGATAAGAGGCCCACTCGTCCTACCACCTTCCCCAAAACAGAGAAGAGGGGTGCTCCTGGCACATTCTGGCCGACCATAGAAGTAGGACAATTTGAAAAGTGGGGATATGTGGTGAATCAGAGAATCCCAAAGAAGGCTCGTCTGGTGGGATTTTTGGCCTTGTGGCTCAGTGTTTATCTTCTACCAGTCAGGGACTTGAAGGGAGGCGTCAGGCCAGGGACCTTTGTTATTGCGGCCAAGTTGGATGAGGGAAAAATGGTTAGGATGGATTCCCCCATTTTAGAAAATATTCATAGGAGTTTACTCCATGTCATCATAGGTAAATCTCTTTTAAGAATTGTGGGACCATTCCACGTTTTATGGGGATGGATCGCCACTCACTTCAGGACGTATAATGTACAGAACAGAGTACAGATTCACAGAAGTTCTTTCAGGACATCAGTGCAGGAATTCTCTAGGATTTCTCCACTAGCTCTCAATTCTTATAACTTGAAGGTGAGGCTAATAATGTATGAGGAATTTAATTTAATTTCTTATGGAAATACTCCAAACGGGCGGTTTGTTGATGATGGAACAACTAGCCTGGATTTGAGGGCATACATGCTGGCCTACAGAGATGGTGTGCTGGTCACCAGGATTGACGGAGAGATTATATGAGAGGCCTATGATCCATATAGATTTTCACATCAATTCAAGGGTTTTCTATAGATCACTGTATCTCCCCCTGTACATGTCAGGTTAGAGATACATCCAATGGTTTCCTGGAAACTATGGTTGCTGACATCTAGGGAGAAGACATGGGCTGTTTTTGATCTACCAGTTGAAAATGCAGCATATAACTTGACTACATGGTATGCCGAGCTCTGGATAGCATCATACCCTAGAGGGATGCTGACCCTCCCAGTTTATCAGGTGGGGAAAAGGAAGATAACTGTAGATAATGAAACCCTCCCTCATGAAGGTGATGCTTCCCTACCTAAATCTGATTCGTTGGATACCTCATCTAGGACTGACTCACCGGATTCCCAAGATGGGGATGATGAGGAACAACAAACAGAAAGGTGGCCTTGTTCCCGATATAATCCTCCAGTCAGAATAAAAAGACCTACTCCATTAAATCCCGGTATGTTACTTCATTGGGGTAATTTAATCACCATTACATTATAGAGAAACAAGTCTTATTTTCGTATTCTCTATCAGTAGTTGCAGGAGCTGGGAAGAAACTGAATTCCATGATTATATGACCTTCCTCACATCTTTCTAGTACACATACTGAATATCTACAACCAAAGGTTTTCCATATATGGCAGAGTTTGTACTGTGGTGCTGAAACTGCCTGGCTGGATTTGTGCGAGCGGCTACACTTCCATGGAATAGGGAATAGTTTGGCTTCTACATATATCCATTACAAGGATAAACCTGATGAAGTGCAGGCTTATATCATAGAGCTGGAAATGCTCATATATGACACTGAGGATTCCATTCCTGTCACCAAGTGGGTAAAGGATATGATAGATCGTGGCGCCACTGAGGGGACTAATGCTTCCAGAGATGAGGAGTGGCACAATTATGTGGCTCCTGAAGATGTAAGTTTTATTTCCTTATTTTCTTTGAAACTTTATTTCAGTCAAATCTTTGTTACTCAAGGAAATTATTTTCTTCATCCTACAACATGCAAATATAGGAACTACTGAGGTTCCTTCACCACAATATATCCCGGGTGGTACTTCCATCGGGGCTGCTGCTGAATCTCCTCGTGAATCGGGCGCGATATCTCCAGGCCAGCTGGCCATGAATGAGGAGATGGAAATGGAATTCCATTCACAAATTCATGTGCCTATAAGAGAGACTCAAGGCACTACCAAAAATCCAAGGAAGCAAAAGGAACAAAGGAGGAAGTCCATAGCTAAAAATTTCATTAGTAGTGGTAATTCCTTCAGATAATCATGTGTCTATACCCACGAAAAGGTTGCTCAAACTTATTGTGATTGCAGGGGCTTCTTAAATTTCTCCTCTAAGGGAGAGGACTGACCCTCCTTTGAGGACCATAGAGGGTACTGGTGAAAAATCAAAAGTTCAGGCTGACTTGGTTTCTCCTGGAGAAGAGCCAATGTCTGTTCCCAGTATCCCTTCTGCTGTTGTTGTAAGAAGAGAAGAACCTGCTTCTTGTAAGTTAAAAATTCTTCATAAAATGTTTAATGAAACATTGACGGACTTCCATTATGTAATAGTTTAGGTTCAACCCCTGCACTCGAGCTTTTGGTGGCCATTACAACCGACGCTGCTATTTTATCTGAAGATGCTGTTCAGGGTTAGACACCACAGGATGAAGGTTTCCAAGAAGACATACCAAATGCTCCCACTGGTGAGATTTACCCAAATTCTGAGATTAAATTGGATGAAATGATGGGACTTGGCACATCTTTTGAATATTTTTTAGATCATGTTGACTTACAATGTATTTTAGAAGATTATGGACATGAGTTTTATCCTTCGTTCTATTCAAAATAACTTCTTATTACATGTATAATCATGATCGGTTCAAATATGCAGCTCTATCTGAGCAAGATGCTGAACTACCAATGCCTGAAGGTGATACAGAAAACCCTACTGTTACAAGGACATTAGCGCAAGTGGAGCTGAAACTCATAGAGATTCCTCAAACTCACCTTGAAAATCCTGGTGAGGCCAGGAATGGTGGGGAGGAGCCTTCTCAAGTTACTAATCTACCATTGGGTAAGGGATAACAATATTTGCGACTGTACTTAATTTTCAAGAAAATCAATAAAATTATGTTATTCATTGAAATTAATCAATGCTTTCGATTAATTATGTAGGGACATCAATTTCAGTGGCTAGATTTGGAGGTGAAGCCTCAGCTTCCTCCCCAACAAGAATTGAATGTGAAGAAGCACAGGTTAAGGGGGAAGGAGTATAACAGGGCACTTCATTATGTTCATTAATCTCATATTACATTCCCCCCTGTGATAGTGATGCCGAGTTGGATCCACAAGTACAAAAGGTGTTCCAATTTTCACGACTCAAGGCATGGAAAAACATGTGTAAGATCATATCTGAAGTGCCTTTAGAGGAGCTATCATCAAAGATCCATTGACTGTCATCCCTATTCTTCATACTGGGGCTTGGTGGTTTTGGATATAAAAAGATCCATGCCACAGTAAAACATGTCTTTTTAAGGAGGGAGTAGGAGCAAAAGTGCCATGAAGATCTGACCAGGGTGAAGCTGTCAGCCAATATTAGTGAATTTGAGGCAGCGGTATCCCAAGCTGAGGCTGACTATGCTGCCAAGATGAAGGAGCTGAAGCATAAGATCAAAGATAAAGTCTTCTAGCAGACTCACCTTTATCAACAGTTAGATTTTGTTACTGGGGAACTTGACCAACTCAATAATTCATTGGACGGAGCTCAAACAAATGGGATTAAAGCCATCACAGATTCCAAGATAGTACTCCATTAGTCACAAAAGAGTGATGTTGGTCGAGTGAATGAGCTTCAAGTGGTTGTTGATGATGCTCGGGATGTTACTCATCAAGTGAAAACTTATGTTGAAAGCCTCTTGTAATTACTTGGAAAAGAGAAGAGTCTCCAATATGTTAACGTCCTTTGAATTATTGTGCATCAAATAAAGAATACTTTTGTCTTCAATCATTTGTGTATGAATTTTATTACTACCTACTTTAGATTTTTACCTAAGCAAATGGGCCTTGTAAGCATAGTTTTATTTTTACTAGGATTATTATAGATAACCCTACAAACTTTGAACCTCTTAAAATATCAATATTATCTAAATCATACAAAATATATGTTTAGTGAGTAGAAACTTGACTTTTATTCTGAGTTCCCTTGTATTTTGTGGGTAGATTAAATTCATGCATGTCGGATATAAAAAGGCTAATGTTTAAGGCCGAAATAGCTTCGACCAAATGGTTTGAAATTGACTCAATTCCTTGAAAATTTATCTGAAAACATATTACCACACTCAAGTATGAAGGAAAACATGTAAACTATGACTTAAGAAATTTATAATATGAGGAATTATAGGAAAAAGGTATAAAAGGCATTAGAAGAAGTAGTTCCCTATAATGAAGTTTCAATTATTTAACAAACCCGTTAGGGGGTTGAATTATACAGGGCCGCCTAAGGGCATTGGCTGCATAGTCAAATAATAGTATATTTTATCTGAAAAGTCTGTTATGTATACTGTTTATGAAAGGCCGCCTAAGGGCACGTGATACATAGTCATGCCAAAGAACTCCCTGAAATTTACTTTTCTACTACTAAAAAGCCAATGAAAGTTTATGGGGATTCAAATTTTCCAAATCATAGAGTTTGCTGTATGGAGAGAGGTACTTGAACCTAAAAAGATATTTCCTTATAAGATTGTCTAAGAACTGGATGAATGTTACTCCTACGAAGGTTTGGCCCAAACGTAGGGAAGAGAAATATAATCCATAGACTTGAATACTTTTAGATCATGAAAAAGAACATGGGGAAAATATGTTAAGGATGGCTATTTTTGCGGATCCTTATATATTATTGATAAGACCAATAAAGACAAAAGAGGTCTTCTTCCCAAGAATGAATTTACCACTATTTAACAAACCCATTAGGGGGTTGAATTATATAGGGCCACATTAGGGCATTGGCTGCATAGTCAAATAATAGTATCTTTTAGTTGACAAGTCTGTTATTTAGACTGTTTATGCAAGGCCACCTAAGGGCATGTGCTGCATAGTCAGGAAAAAGAACTCTAAGAAATTGGACATTTTGTGACCAGAAGTCCAGAAAAGGGTTATGAAGATCTGGAAGTATTTAAGACTAGGATTATGACACATAAAAATGGATATTTTCTACTTTATGTAGAGATATAAAAATCAATTCTACCCATAACCATGTTGTGTTTGGGTCCTAAATTGAAATATTGGACTTCACTACGTATCCCATAAGGATGGGAATCAATCCATACGTAGTTGTTGAAATACATTTTAACGTCATGTGGGGAGAAAGCGTAACAGATCTTAGTTTAGGGTCATAGAAATCAGACCATTATAAGAAATACACAGTGTGTGTTTTCATGGGGACTTTTCAGCCAGGGGGATGAAAGTGGAATTTAGGGTTAGGCACAATGATTTGGGGCTAGATTCGGGGGATGATTGAACATTCCTACGTATCCCATAAGGATGGGAATCAAGCCGCATGTAGTTATTGAAATAACCTCTTTATATATTTAAGTTATGTTTGTGAATCCTTATTACTTTACCAAGTATAAAATGAGCTTTCCTTTAGATATTACAATCAATGATTGATATGTAGAAGATTTAGAAAATATTTTATATGTATTAGAGGTTCTTCATTGATAGAGAATCATCTGTATTTGTTAGAGATTCTTTGTCAATGGTATCCTTCAATACATAAAATTCTCTTGGTCATTACAATGACCATACTGGTTTTAAATCCACTCAGTGGGGAACTTGAAGTTTATTTTCATTCAGAAGGACATTTATTATTTCAGAGTTGGGATCATACCCACAAATGGGCTACCTATGTATCATTTTTATTGGAAAAGGAATCAGAACCCATGTAGTTTGAGTAAGGGAGTATGATTTTTATGTATGATTTATGTCTCAAAGAAAGTTGTCATAATTAATTTTACACTCTAAGGTCATGTGATTCATGCTTGGTGTGAGAAACAATAGGTATTGGTAAAACCATACAATTGTGCCGTCATAAGAAACGATGTGGGGCTTATTTATCTATGACTTCCCAAATAGATGAATATTAGGATTTACTTCATGGAAGAAACATGAGAACAAGGTCCATAAAGGTATATGTAATTTATGGAGATTTGGATACTCTAACTTGGGGCTTACTCCTAAGAGGGATACCTTAATTAGGAGGGGAATTATGGATGGGATTTACTCCTTATAAGGAAGCAAAAATAAAAAGTAAATTAAGACTGGTTGAGAGAAATTATGAATAGGTGTAACTCCTAAAGAGGAGGCCCAGGTTAAAGGGATTTGAGAACTGGGGTTTACTCCTAAGGAGGAGGCCCAGGTTAAGGGACTTGGGGCTTACTCTTAATAAGGATGCCCATATTTGTGAACTTGACGCTTACTCCTGAGGAGGATTGTAGGATCGAAATATAATATGAGATGCTCAATATACAAGAGGGGGGTGAATTGTGTACTTTAAAAAATCCTTTGGAACCTTTAAAGTTAGTTATGAATAACTAAATTTTATTTAAGAAAAGGAAAAGGCTAAGTTTAACAAAGTTAAACTAAGTAAATTCACAACACCTCTAACACCGAACTAAAATTGGAAAGAAATTCCAATAGTAGGTTTCGGAAATATGGTTCCGGAAATTGAAACTTAACAAAAGTTACAATATGAGATTCTACCTTAAAGCGTATAGAATCTAAATGAATCAGAGTAAGTAAGGAAGTATAATAAAGTTATACTTTTCTTAAGAAACAAAATGCAGCGGAATAAAGGCAAGTAGTAAAACTACTAGTAACAAGATAAAAGTCTTTTAACCCAAAGAGAAGGGAATCCAAAAACCTTGGATAAAGGTCCCTTGATTTATACTTTCAAGCAAGTCTGTCTTACCCACACCAGGGTAAGCCCTCGATACGAAGATCGGAGTCTCTGTCTTGCTATCCCCGCAAGCCCTCAACTTCAAGGTAGTTGGTAACCTCTGTCTTTCTCAGCAAGAAAGCCCTCGACCTTTAAGGTAGTCGGCACCTCTGTCTTTCTCAGCAAGAAAGCCCTCGATCTTTAAGGTAGTCGGCACCTCTGTCATCCTATCCCCGAAAGCCCTCGAATGAAATCACCAACATTCGGAGTCGCACGAATCTTTGAGAGTTGATAAGAGACTCTCTCTCTAGAAATCACTTCAACAGCATGTAAGCACTTTTTCAACAATCGGCACCGAGCTCTTTCAAATGAGCTCCTATTTATAGGTAAGGTCAGCTCCTCTCCAACGGTCATATTTTCCTTAAAGTTCGGAGGGACCTGTACACGTGTCACTTAGACAACGGTTGGTTTATAACAAAATAGACGACATCGTTTTATAACAAAACAAGTGTAACAGAATGTACGACATCGTTTTAAACTCTAAAAAAAAGGTTCGGAATGAAAACTTCGGAGTGAAGGTTCGGAGTGAATAAATTCAGAGTGTATAAAACAATGATAATCAGATTCTGTTTAAAAGGTGAATTCGGAATGAGAATTCGGAATAGTAATTCGTCATCAGAAATCGTAATGAGAATTCATCATCAGAATTCGTAATGAGAATTTGTCATCGGAATTCGTAATGAGAATTCGTCA
This sequence comes from Viscum album, assembly GCA_963277665.1. Taxonomy (NCBI): domain Eukaryota; kingdom Viridiplantae; phylum Streptophyta; class Magnoliopsida; order Santalales; family Viscaceae; genus Viscum; species Viscum album. The sequence continues at coordinate 40,594,394 of OY728140.1, read as the reverse complement.
TCAGAATTCGTAATGAGAATTCGTCATCAGAATTCGTAATGAGAATTCTTTACCAGAATTTGTAATGAGAATTCGGAATGAGATTTCTTTATTATAATTCGTAATGGGAATTCTTCATTGGAATTCATAATGACAATTCTTCTTCAGAATTCGTAATGAGAATTCGGAATGGGATTTCTTCATTAGAATTAGTAATGAGAATTCATCTTCAGAATTCGTATCCTGAATCTGGAATAGAACTTAGTTAGAGTTCATATCCGGAATTCGGAATGAAACTTCCTTATAGTTCTTGTCCAGAATCCGAACCCTAAAACAGAATGCTTTATATCAAAGTTTCAATGATTCCGAGAAAATGAATCCGAAACTCATACTTAAGAAAAAATATGAATGAAAATATGATAAGGATAATTTTTCTTATAAAAGCGATTTTCCTTAAGAAAGCAATTTTCCTTATAAAAGCAATTTTCCATAAGAAAGAAATTTTCCTTAAAGATAAGGTGTTTGTGATTTTCTAAACAAGAAGGAATGGAAAATTCATAAGGAAAACCTTATTGACTCAACAATCTCCCCCTTTTTGGAAAGCACAAACATCCTTACGAAAAAGATATTCCAAGAAGAAAGAAACACATTAAAGCTTATCTCCCCTGGTTTAAGGATATAGATGAATACGACTAACTCCCCCTTAGGCTTTGAAACTCTAAGGATCGTATTCATATTTCCAGAGTGATGTTTCATAAGAAGGTCTTCTTTAAGAAAAACTCCCCCTTAAACAAACTCTTATTAGAGTTCTTTTTACTTGAGTATTTTTCTTTCTCCCCCTTTGATAAACTATTATTAGAGTTCCTCTTTTTCTTAAGGATCTTTTCCATCTCCCCCTTTGTGATTTTCAAAAAGAATTGGAGGGAATGGAAAAAAAATAAAGTACCTGAAAAATTAGTAATGACAACAATAGAAACAACAAGTACGACTTTCATTAAAATTGGAATCTCAACAACAAAACAAAAGAAAATTACAACAAAAAGATCGAATTGGTCATTTCAGATCTTTCTCCTTCGATATGAGCCCCTTAAGAATAGTCTTGATCTTCTTGAGGTCCTTATGATCTTCTTCAGCTTGATTTTCTAAGGCAACTATTCTTTCGGATTGAGATTCAATCTTTTCTTCCTGAGCCTTTAGCTTTTCTTCCCGAGCTTTGATTTTCTCTTCCTAAGCCTTCATCCTCTCTTCAAAATCTATCTGATGATCTCTTTCAAATTTCCAATTCTGATTAACGGAATTGAGCTTCCCATTCAGATCTCTTACTACCTGAATCCGAAAGTTCTTTTCCTCTGTCAATTTCTCTTCGAAGGATGCAGTCAGCTCATTAATCTCCTTGTCTTCAGTCTCAAAGGCATCCTTAACATTATCTTGAAACTCATCAAGCAACCTCATCTCTTCCACATTCTTCTTCGACCAGCTTGTCATCCTCTTACAAGATCTTTTATGAGCTTCGTAACCAACAAAGAATGTTTTGAACTGAGCTTCAATCTCAACACACTTATCCATAACCATCGATACGGAGTCGGTTTTCTGATTCAACGCATGTTGGAGCATCTGGCATCTAGAGTCAATACAAGAGAAGGTTGGAATGGTTCCCACCAACTTCTTTAAGGATTGAACAACAAAGTCATGCCCCAACGAGGATGACTCCGAATCTGAAATCATGCTCGGAGAATTTTCTTCCTCAATAAGTTCCAACTTCCACTTAGAAGAACTACCAGCTTCCTTCCTATTTCTTACTACTGAGCTCAGAGTCTCGGTAAGAACTTTCTTTCCCTTATCTTTTTCCGGAATAGAATCCTGTTCCGGAGTTTTCTTTTCACTGTCAGAAACTTGAACAACCAAATCGTCCTCATCAGCAACTTCTTGAACACGAACCTCTATGTTTCCCATCTGAGCAATATCATGTAAAAGTTGTTCTTATTCTCCATGATAGGCAACTTCTTCTTCCCCTTTCTCTTCTTCTATTGCAGGAGTAACTAGCTTCAAAGATTCAGCTTCAGATGTTCGGAGCGATAAGTGTTCCGAAGGAATTCCCTTGTACTCATCTACTTGTTTTAGCACATTTCCTGTCTCACCACTTCCTTCAGCAGCCTCTTCAACTTGTTCCACCTGCTCTTCTTCCTCAGTATTCGTAGCAACAGGCTCTTCCGGAGCAACAAGATTTCTTCCTGGAGTCTCAGGTAGAGATTCCAGGGAGAAAGTTCTCGGAACTGGAATTTTTGCTGAAACCATTTCATTGAACTTCAACAACGCTTGGACTGCCTCAGCTTCTGACATTTTCTTCTTAAGCTTCTTTTCCTTAGCTTGTTTCTCAAGCTCATCAGCAGCTTTTTCCTTCAAAGCTTTAGCCTCCGCAGGGTCCAATCCGAACTGCGGATCCCCTTCTTTCCTCTTCTCTTTGTCAGCTCTCCACTTCGTAACAACCTCATCAGGATAGGTCTTCTTCTTCTTAGGCTTTGGAGGTGCAGAGTGGACTTCCTTAGACTTGGGATTTTCTCCTTGTTCTTCCACTTATTTCAGCTTTCTCTTCCTTACTGGCTTGGATGATTCTGGATCAGCAGATTTCGGAGCTACTTCTTGTTGTGGAGGTAGATCAATAAACTTCCCAGACTTCTTGTCAAAAGATATATTCATTCTTTTAAGCGTGCCATCACTAAGCAGCATGATTTTGCAAACTCTCAGCTTAGAACTGCAAGCTGCCTTGAAAGATTCTAGGCATCGAACTATGAGCTTTGATAATATTGCTGGGTACATTACGATCTGAGCTCTCAGATTCCCCTTCTTCAAATTCTCAATATTAAGATGAATATGCTTCATCAAGTTAAACTTCCTTAGATTTATCAGGAAATCTATGATATATATCTCACTCTTCTTCAAGCTATCCTTATCACCATTTCTCGGTACGATAAGCCCTTGCACCCATAACTCCAGAATCCGGAAGTTTGTAGATAGGCTTGCAATTTTCGGAGCCTTGTCATCATCCAATCCGAGAGTTTCTAAGGCCTTTTCCTTGTTGAAACTACCCAAAGAGTCTGGAAATACGTGCGAAATAAACTCATCTTCACCTTCATAACTTAAACCTACCAAGCTTGCAGCCTTGGTGTAAGAAAGCTTATATGTCTTGCCATATGATTTGAAAGAAAACATCTCTCTATTATCTTCCTCGAATAAAGCAACTGACTCATAAAATTCAACAAGAAAATCTGAGTACACTTCATCTTGGTTGCCGGTTTTTGTTACCGCAACATCTTTCCAGCCATTTAACTTGATATTCTTCGAAATAATAGAATCGTAGTTGCTGAAGAAAGTCGGATGAACTAACCTATCTATGTAAACTAACCAATGAGAAATAGGCTTGGTTGAAGACATTTCTTGAGAAGCTAACTCTGCAGACATTCGGATTAGAAGTTCTCTGGGAAGCTCGGAACGGAGAAGACTGAAATTCAGAGCGGAGAAAAACTGTGCTTCGGAACGGCCTTAAATCGGAGAGTCAGAGCTTCAGGATGCCAGAGCTTGAAATCGATGTGGGACAAGAAATTGGGTCCCCTTTATATAGGCAATGGGATGACTGTTCACCTTCCACGGTTGATCTAACGGTTTAGAATGAACTGAGATGAAATCTGACAGTTGAGAACTCGAATCCGATCATTTTGAGGTTTCATTAAAACAAAGAATTAAGAAATCTAAAATCCGAAAACAAAATATAAGAAACTTCCAGCAAGTAAAATATGATTACGAATACTTCAGTAAGGAAATCATACCTTTCGGATTAGCTTAGGAAAGTTATTCGTAATGGGTAATATAAAGACGACTACGAAAAACTCAATACGAAAAACTAAATACGAAAAAGTAAATAAAAAACTTGTTATGGAAGATTCAGTACGAAAGTTCCGTTATGAAAATACAAGTACGAAAGTTTTTCATTCCGGAAATTATCAATACGAATACTTCCATTCCAGAAGTATTCTGTATGAAAATATCCATTCTGGAAAATTTTCATTCCGGATGTTTTCATTCCGGAAATCTTTGTTCCAAAAAGTTTGAAAACAAATTTTTTTTAAAAAAACTTTTTAAACAACCAAATGTACTCCCCCTATGAAAAGGAGTTTATTACTGTAAGGAGATTTTTTCAACAGAAAGTTACTTGAGAAAGATTACCTTACGGTTATCATTCCTAACTTCTATTTAATATATTCAAATCTATCAGAAGGCAAATACTTTGTGAATATATCAGCAAGTTGATCTTGTGTTCCGATAAATTGAAGAATAATATCTCCTTTGAGTGTGTGATCCCTAAGAAAGTGATGCCTAATATCTATGTGTTTTTCACGGGAGTGATGTCCAGGGTTTTTACTTAGGGCAATGGCACTTGTGTTATCACACAAAATTTGAGTTTTAGTAAAACTCAAGCCATAGTCTGTGAGTGTGTGTTGCATCCACAACACTTGTGCACAACAACTTCCAGCTGCTACATATTCAGCTTCAGCAGTGGAAAGTGATGCAGAATGTTGCTTCTTGCAGGACCAAGAAACTAATGAATCTCCTAAGAAATGACAAGTTCCGGATGTACTTTTTCTATCCATTCTATATCCACCAAAGTCAGCATCAGAAAAACTTTTTAGAACAAAATCATTTCCAGAAGTATAAAATAATCCTAAATCCATGGTTCCTTTAAGGTAGCGAAAAATTCTTTTAACTGCCTTTAAGTGAGATTCCTTAGGATTGGATTGATATCTTGCACATAAGCATACTGAAAACATTATGTCTGGTCGACTAGCTGTCAAGTAAAGTAAACTTCCAATCATACCTCTAAAAGATGTTTGATCTACTGGTTTCCCAGCTTCATCAAGATCTAACGTGTTTGAGGTACCAATGGGAGTACTTATACTTTTAGTGTTGTCATAACCATACTTTTTAAGAAGATCTTTAATATACTTATGTTGAGATATGTAGGTTCCTTCTAGTTTTTGAGAAATTTGAAAACCAAGGAAAAATGTTAACTCACCCATCATACTCATTTCAAACTCAGATTTCATTAGACTAGCAAAAGAGTCAGTCAAAGATTGCTGAGTTGAACCAAATATAATGTCATCAACATAAATTTGAACAATTAAAACATTTTTCTTATCTTTCTTTATAAAAAGAGTTGGATCTGCATTTCCCTTAACATAGTTATTTTGAAGCAAAAATCCAGTGAGTCTATCATACCATGCTCGTGGGGCTTGTTTAAGGCCATACAAAGCTTTGGTAAGTCTAAAAACATGATCTGGATGTTTTGTATCTTCAAAGCCAGGAGGTTGTTCAACAAAAACTTCCTCCTGAACATAACAGTTAAGAAAAGCACATTTCACATCCATTTGGAAATGTTTGAAATTAAAGAATGCTGCAAAGGCAAGTAGAATTCGGATAGATTCAAGTCTAGCTACTGGAGCATAGTTTTCTTCATAGTCTATTCCTTCTTGTTGATTATAACCTTTAGCAACAAGTCTAGCTTTGTTTCTAACAATGACTCCATTTTCATCAAATTTATTTCTGAAAACCCATTTTACTCCAATAATAGAAGTTTCCTTAGGTCTTTCAACCAAGGTCCAGACTTTATTCCTTTCGAATTCATTTAGTTCATCTTGGATGGCTTTAATCCAATCATCATCACCTAAAGCTTCATCAGTGCTTTTAGGTTCTAATTGGGAAAGAAATGCTAGATGTTCTACTTCGTTTCTTAAGGAACTTCTAGTCCATACAGGTTGATTTACATCACCAATGATACTATCACCGGGATGATTCTTAAGAAACACCTGATTTGGTTTTTGTAAAACCTGTTCATCAACATAGGGTAGAAAGTCTTCTCGGGTAAATGTTTCAGAAGTATCTTCAAGAACAATTTCCTTATCAGACGGTTCTTCTATCAAAGGTTGATAATCAGTTTTTGAAAACACATCCGAATATGTAAGTTGAGACGGTTTAAAAACAAAAGGATCTGACTCATCAAATTTTACATGTACTGTTTCCTCAACAGTACAAGAATTTTTATTAAAAACTCTATAAGCCTTAGATGTTGTGGAATAACCTAAGAAAATTCCTTCATCAGACTTTGGTGCGAATTTATGTAAGTTATCTTTAGTATTCAAAATGAATACTTTGCAACCAAAAACCTTGAAGTAGGAAAGTCTTGGTTTTCTACCATTCCATTACTCATAAGGAGTTTTATTAGGAAAAGTTCTAATCAAAACTCGATTTATAGTATAGCAAGCAGTACTTACAGCTTCAGCCCAGAAATGTCTAGCAATAGAATATTCACTCAACATGGTTCTAGTTATCTCTTGAATAATTCTATTTCTTCTTTCAAATACACCATTCTGTTGAGGAGTTCTAGGTGCTGAAAAATTGTGAGTAATGCCTTTCTTACTACAAAAAGTTTCAAAATCAGAATTTTGAAATTCTCCTCCATGATCACTATGAATAGTTTTCAATGGAATGTTTTTCTCATTTTTAACATGAGCTCTAAAACTTTTGAAATAAGAAAAACCTTAAGATTTCTTTGCTAGAAAATAGACCCAAGTAAATCTCGTGTAATCATCAACTAGAACAAACACATAGTATTTGCCTCCAATACTTCCAGTTTGTGTTGGACCAAAAAGATCCATGTGCACTAACTGTAATGCATCGGTTGTTGAGACTTCACCAATTGACTTAAAACTAGATTTATGTTGCTTGCCATATTGACAAGGATCACAAACTTTAGAAGAATCAAATCTAAGTTCCGGTAGATCCTTAACAAGTTTCTTCTTAGATAGTTTACAAAGGTTCCTAAGATTACAGTGTCCTAGTATTCTATGCCATAACCAAGAATGATCTTCCATTGCACTTAGGCAAGGTAAATCTTGGCTTCTTAGGTCTTCTAGGTTCAAAGTGTAGACATTCTCTTGCCTATTGGCTGAGAGAATAAATTCTTCCTTGGAATTGTGAACTAAGCATTTATCATTCCTAAAATTCACAAGTTAACCTTCATCACATAACTGACTTATGCTAATGAGGTTGTGCTTAAGACCTTTAACAAAAAGAACATTTGAAATCAATGTTTTACCTAAAAGAACAATATTACCAATACCAACAATCTCTCCCTTAGCATTGTCTCCGAAAGTTACCTTTCCTCCTTTTGTTTTGATAATCTTTTCAAAAAAGCTTTTGTTACCAGTCATGTTCCGGGAACATCCACTATCCATGTACCATATATTGTTGCTGGAACTTTCTTTATTTTCCTGAAATTAAGAACAAAGTTAGATTTTCGGAATCCAAACTTGTTTGGATCCGAGATTTCCAGACAATAAAATTTTTGGAACCCACATTTTCTTAGAAAAATAAGCTTTATGAAAACCTAAGGATTGGGTTTTGTTTAAGGAACAATTTTTTGCCCAGTGACCACCACATTGACATTTAGTGCAAAATGAGGCACTCTGAGGAACAAAATAATTGTTACTGAAAACTGGTTTTGCATGGGTATAACCAAATCCGGATTTATTTCTTAAAGGTCGTATTTGAGAATACATCTTATAAAAATTTTCCTTACCATGGGTAAAGTTTGATAAACACTTATTTAAGGAAAAAATTTCGGACTTGAGTTTTAAAACCAAGTTTTTATCCTCAAAATCATTAGTTTTAGAACTAGAGTTAGGCTCGAAAACATTTTTCTTAGAAATTACTTTTTCTAACTCTTTAGAAAGTTTATTCTTCTCAGAACATACTTCCTCAAGATTTTTTGAAATATTTTCAAAATCAGAATTTTTCTTATCAAGATCTTTAGAAAGATATGATATCTCTTTAGTAAGAATAGAATTCCTAGAATTTGCCTTATCAAGTTTCTTTTTGAGTTTGGAATTCTCAATCTCAAGAAGTTCAGCAAATCTAGAGACTTCTTCATAAGTAGGTAAAGTATTTTCCTCATCAGAAGATGATTCTTCATCCGAAGAGTTATAATACTTACTATCATTAGAATTTAATGAAACATTGGTCAATGATTCAGCATTTCATACCTTAGCCATAAGACAATGATTATCAATAGGTAATCTGGTTATAAGACCAAGATTCTTCTGTCCTGAAGATTCATATTCAGAAGATTCATCTGAAGAGTCACCACCACTGGCACTACAGGTGTCATTAGCTTTCAGAACTTTCTTAGTTTTGGCTTTATAATACTTCTTTCTGTTCCTGTCTGATTGTCTTTCCTTCCTTTCTTTCTTTTTGAGCATAGGGCAATCTGGTCTAATATGTCCAGCTCTTTTTCATTCATAACAAGTAACTTCTCCATCTTTCTTATCTTTCATATCCTTCTTCTTATACATGGATTGAAAGTTTCTCTGTCCAGCTATCTTGTTCATCCTTCGAGCAAGATTGGCTAATTCATTTTCTGAGACTTCACTCTCACTAGATTCGGATTGGAAAAAAACTTTCTTAGACTTGGATCTGGTTACTCTCTCAGGAGTCTTAGCTTTCATCTGATTCGAAGTTGTAGTAAAAGAAACAATACCATTTCCATTTCTCTTCTTGATGTTGTCAGCATCTATCTTCATTCTAGTCTCATGTTGTAGAAGAGTTCCAAATAATTCATCAAGAGTAATTTGAGTAACCTTTCGGTTCTCATCTATAGCTTTTCTCTTGGATTCCCACTCATTGGGCATAATGTCAATTATCTTGTCCACAAGAGCTTCATCATCTAAACCTTTCTCTCCCATAGACTGTAGACTGTTGACGATAGTCATAAATCTCTGTTGAACTTTACATATAGGTTCTCCATAAGGAAAATTGAAGCCATGATATTCATCTCTAAGCATAGCTCTTCTAGTCTCAATCACCTTAGAAGTCCCAAAGTGTGTAACCTCTAACTTCTTCCATATACAGTTAGCTGCTTCACAAGAAGAAATTTGGCTATATATATTTCTGGTTATTGAACATAGTAAAGTGTTGCGTACCTTATAGTTGAGTTGATATTCTTGCTTTTCCTGGTTAGTAAAGGTTCTGACTTCCTTGTCAGGAATTTTATAATCACCAGTAAGCATGACAAAGTTGTCTACTCCAGTATTGATAACAAATGTCTTCATACGATCTCTCCAGTATTCATAGTCATTACCATCAAATATAGGTGGTCTTGTAGGATTTATATTGTCAATCGAACCAACATTAATTCCTGCCATACTAGAAATAACTTGGATACAAACTTGTTAGTAGCAAAGATTCGTAATAACAAAGTTCGGAATGAGAAAAGTTCGGAATGGATAAATCGGAATGACAAAGTTTGGAATGAAAAGTGAGCAAGAAAAACTTGTATGTGAGTACAAGTATTTCAGTAACCTTGGCTCTGATACCAAATGTAAGATTGTTATAGAGTAAGAGGTTTCCAACCTCTGATACCAATTGTAGGATCGAAATATAATATGAGATTCTCAATATACAAGAGGGGGGTGAATTGTGTACTTTAAAAATTCCTTTGGAACCTTTAAAGTTAGTTATGAATAACTAAAGTTTCCTTAAGAAAAGGAAAAGGCTAAGTTTAACAACGTTAAACTAAGTAAATTCACAACACCTCTAACACTGAACTAAACTTGGAAAGAAATTCCAAAAGTAGGTTCCGGAAATATGGTTCCGGAAATTGAAACTTAACAAAAGTTACAATATGAGATTCTACATTAAAGCGTATAGAATCTTAATGAATCAGAGTAAGTAAGGAAGTATAAGAATGTTATACTTTCCTTAAGATACAAAATGCAGCGGAATAAAGACAAGTAGTAAAACTACTAGTAACAAGATAAAAGTCTTTTAACCCAAAGAGAAGGGTATCCAACAACCTTGGATAAAGGTCCCTTGATTTATACTTTCAAGCAATTCTGTCTTACCCACACCAGGGTAAGCCCTCGATACGAAGATCGGAGTCTCTGCCTTGCTATCCCCGCAAGCCCTCAACTTCAAGGTAGTTGGTAACCTCTGTCTTTCTCAGCAAGAAAGCCCTCGATCTTTAAGGTAGTCGGCACCTCTGTCTTTCTCAGCAAGAAAGCCCTCGATCTTTAAGCTAGTCAGCACCTCTGTCTTCTTATCCCCGGAATCCCTCGAATGTAATCACCAACATTCGGAGTCGCACGAAGCTTTGAGAGTTGATAAGAGACTCTCTCTCTAGAAATCACTTCAACAGCATGTAAGCACTTTTTCAACAATCGGCACCGAGCTCTTTCAAATGAGATCCTATTTATATGTAAGGTCGTCTCCTCTCCAACGGTCATATTTTCCTTAAAGTTCGGAGGGACCTGTAGACGTGTCACTTAGACAACGGTTGTTTTATAACAAAACAGACGACATCGTTTTATAACAAAACAAGTGTAACAGAATGTACGACATCGTTTTAAACTCTAACAAAAAGGTTCGGAATGAAAACTTCGGAGTGAAGGTTCGGAGTGAATAAATTCAGAGTGTATAAAACAATGATAATTAGATTCTGTTTAAAAGGTGAATTCGGAATGAGAATTCGGAATAGGAATTCGTCATCAGAAATCGTAATGAGAATTCATCATCAGAATTCGTAATGAGAATTTGTCATCAGAATTCGTAATGAGAATTCGTCATCAGAATTCGTAATGAGAATTCATCATCAGAATTCGTAATGAGAATTCTTTACCAGAATTCGTAATGAGAATTCGGAATGAGATTTCTTCATTAGAATTCGTAATGGGAATTCTTCATTGGAATTCGTAATGAGAATTATTTTTCAGAATTCGTAATGAGAATTCGGAATGGGATTTCTTCATTAGAATTAGTAATGAGAATTCTTCTTCAGAATTCGTATCCTGAATCTGGAATAGAACTTAGTTAGAGTTCATATTCGGAATTCGGAATGAAACTTCCTTATAGTTCTTGTCCAGAATCCGAACCCAAAAACAGAATGCTTTATATCAAAGTTTCAATGATTCCGAGAAAATGAATCCGAAACTCATACTTAAGAAAAAATATGAATGAAAATATGATAAGGATAATTTTTCTTATAAAAGCGATTTTCCTTAAGAAAGCAATTTTCCTTATAAAAGAAATTTTCCTTAAGAAATCAATTTTCCTTAAAGATAAGGTGTTTGTGATTTTCAAAACAAGGAGGAATGGAAAAGTCATAAGGAAAACCTTATTGACTCAACAAGGATGCCCAAATTTGGGAACATGGGGCTTACTCATGAGGAGGATGCCCAGTTTAGGGATTCTCTCATCTTAAAGGATTAGGTAGAATGAATGAAATCTCTAACCTTAGTAACCTAAATATATGTAAATCACTAGGTTTTAAGAGATTTTCCGAAAGAATTCCTTTCAGATAGGGAAGCCAATAAGGAAATCATGCCATGAATGGCTTTGGAGAGTGTTCTGAAGGCATAATCATAAAGAGGATGAGTGGATAGGCATAAGAAAGGTGAAATAGGCAGGAGGGGATCCCAAAAAGAAGGTGGCATGCAAATCCTTCTTGTGTGCGCAAGTCCTGGTCACGCAAGTGAACTTGTGCGACACATGTGTACTTGTGCGCTTGTGAATCCTTAGAGTAAAACTTCTGTGGGGCTTGTCTCAATACCTTAGTACTATCCTTGTATGCTTTCAGAATAGTGGCGCTCAAGTTCTGTTGAAGGGTTAAGGCGGCGCACAAGTGTGGCCATTTCCCTTAAGGGCTGGCCACCTAGGCACGCAAGTGTTGATGAGTTTCAACACTTGGGACTCCCCCCTCTTAATATCATCCGTTTCAGGTAAGAAATTACCTTAGAAGTGTTCATAAGCTTTGAGAAGAGACTAGGGCACCGGGAGCTCAAATATGAGTTTCTGGAATTTTTCGTCCCTGAAATGGGGGGCCTACAAAGGGTATTTATAGGCTAGAGAAGACCCTAGGGGAATTTCAAAGAAGGCACGCAAGTCACCTGTGCGACCAATGGGCGGCATGCAAGTATACTTGCACGACCTTAGTGGAACTTGCGCGACCCAATTGCAAATGAATCTTTGTTCATGCCTTTGTCAATTTTTGATGTTTCTTTAAAGGATGAATCATTTTGGGTTTAAGGTATTTCCATTTTCATTCATTTAGAATTTGTGATGGAAAAGAGCGTCAACAGTATTAATGACATTCAATGATGCATAATGCATTGGTGGCAAGATATCAATATCTTTGTAAGATCATATTCATCAGTATGTTCCATGAGACTTTATTCTCTTATACTCTAAATTATTGGGAACTGTTTGACAGAAATTAACCCAAAGGGTATACCTAGATAGTTTAGTTGGGAGTTAACTTTGTGGATTCTTCCCTAATTAGTAGAAATCAGACTTCCTTTGATAAGGGGATTGTGGATGTGAAAAAGATCTCATCCCTAAAGGCTGGGGATATTTATGTTCTTCTTCTTCAAACCATTTAACATTATTTATTTATTTTGAAGTTCAAATTAAACAAGACCCCAACCCTGTAGGATGGGGTGGATCTTGAACTACTATAGCTGAGATTCGTGCAACTGCTATTCTAGTTTTGCGAATTGGGGTTCGAACATTGGCTAGTTGCATTATTCTAAAACCACATAAATAAACTATTTCGGAACAATGCTATGCTATTTCAGACATCTGTGTCATCTAATATCTAACATCCTCTGTGAGAGAGTACTACTTATTGTTCTCATATGATTGATGAAAATGTATCTCAACAAATTTCTATCATTGGGAATAACTCTGATGAGATCTAGTCTAGGTCTATTCTTGAGTGTATCATTGATTAAACACAAAATATGTTGATTGTAGCAGGCCATGGGAAATAACATTTCATGATACTACATTTGGAGGGATTTACTGATTTGGGAGCATAGTGACCTGAAATTCATCATGTGCACCCTATCCTTTGATACGAACACCATATGGGGTATGAATAATTAATTGGCATAGCCTCTTTAGTGCATCGAGGCATGCACAATTATGGGTTCTTTGTTTCTTCTTAGCCTTTGGATGTTGGGAAACCTGAGAAGATTCCAAGTTGATTTGGCATTTGTAGACCCCAGAAAATGCGTCCCCAAATTATTTTTGATGCTTCCATACATGATCCTGGATCATATCCCGTTTCGCAAGCTTCGATTTGGCAGGTCGTAGATCCCAAATGGAGTTATGGATTATGAGTTATGGACATTTGAAGTTGCGCGAGAAAACTGACTCGCGAAGACCCTTCGCAAAGTCCCCCCAGCACCACGAACACCGCGAAGCTAAGAAGGAGGGAGGCTCCACAAATTGAATTTTACATTCGTGAGCCTACCTCGAAGAATAGGAGGTGGGACACCCCGCGAACGAATTTGACGTTCGTGAACCTGCCACGAAGCGAAGGAGGTCGAACGCATCGCGAACCCATTTGACGTTCGCGAGGGCATCGCGAAGCCACGGAGCAAGCTCCATCTTTGTGCCGAGTGAGCTTAACATCATGGAACCCCTTACCTATAATTATCTAGCTAACCACCCCCTCTCTAGATGGCCACGGGTCCCCTTGGCAGCAGATCTCCCAGTTCGCGGAGCTCCGTGAGCACTGTCTTTCATGAAGCTGCTCCGCGAGCCCATGCTACGTGAGCAGCTTCCTTCATGATGCTGCTCCACGAGTCCATGCTCCGTGAGTACTACATGAGAGCCCTTCACTCTGCAAGCCACCCTTGCTCTTCAAGTTTCCTTTTCTCTGCAAGCCGCCCTTACTGTGTGAGAGGCCTTTGCTCTGCAAGAGGCCCTTACTACGCGAGAGGCATTTGCTCCGCAAGCCGCCCTTGTTCGGTGGGAGGCCTTTGCTACACGAGCCTCTCTTGCTCCGCGAGAGGTCATTGATCCGTGAGACCTTTGTTCTAAGAAGCCACACTGCGAAGACATATACTTTGTGAGGATCCTACCTTCGTTCCCACTGGTCCATACCGGGTCGGGACCGCAGCCCGACACTGTCCCCCTGAAAAATGGAGTCCCACCGCGAACTTTTCAGGCCAGGACGTCGGGATTTTTCCATTGTGTTGTTATGCGCAACCACCTACCACCTGTGGAATACCATGATTTGAGAGACTCCCCCGCACCCCATGAAACACCTTGAGTTGACGTATTCCTCTTGGTTCGTTTCCTATGTCCTGAGTTGAGTTTCTCATCATCAATTACCCGAGTACCTTTAGTGGAACCATTCCTTTGGAAACTCCTCCAAACCCCATCACATGGATCCTATGCCAGGTTGAACCAGAAAGGGTTGCCCCAATGTAAGACCCGACACCAACTACTGCTAGGCTCCTTGTGCTAATAGTTCATTATACAAGACTCTAAAATGTAGAATTCCCTATATGCTCAACATAGGATTCCTCTTACTCTAAACAAGGGATGCCTTATTCTCCAAGCATAAGATGCTAATAGTTCTATCTACATGATGATAAATTGTAGTAAACCCTATGTTCTAAGCATATGATGCTTCTTGCTCCAAACAAATAGATTCCTTATGCTCCAAGCATGCGATTCCAACAGTCATATCTACATGACTTTAAACTGTAGTGATCCTTATATAACAAATATAAGATGCCTCTTCTTCCAGACAAAGAGATGCCTTATGCTCCAAGCATGAGATGCGAACAGTCTTATCTACAAGAATATACACTATTGTACTCCCTATGTCCCAATTAAAGGATGAATCTTGATCCAGAAAGAGATGCCTTGTGTGCCAAGCATAAGATGCCTAATATCATGATCATAGTGGAAAAATTCCAACGCCCCTTGGAATTATCCCTCTTGTGCATCAACGAATAGGTGAATACCTCAATCCACCAGTGGGTTTGGATGCCCTCATGGCCAGACATGAGGAAGACATTACAGGCAGCTTCTTTGCGTAAGCCCCATCCATGATTGCCACTCCATAGCGGCACCCGGGCAGCTCCCTTGTGCAAGACCCATCCACTAATGCCGCTTCTTAGCGGCACATGGGCCTCTATTCTGGAGTAAGTCCCGACACCGTAGGTCGCTCAACGTGTAAGCCCCCTCCTCACAACCCACAGATGCACCTTTCATGATGTGATCATAAAGTCCCTGCTGCCTCTTCTTTCTCACTCAGAGCATGACTCACGTGGGCTTAGAGTAAGCATCGACCAAGACAACACCCTTGTCCCTCATGACATTGAACATCATTCCACCCCATCCCGCATGATGTTAAACTGCATTCCACCCCCATCCCACATGATGGTAAATGTATTTCACCCTCATACAGCATGACATTAAACTGTATGCCCAAACTAAGAGGGATTTGATTCATGTCAAATGCATGGTATGTATGAAGCTTCTACGAGGTTCAAGACCAACAACCTTTGCTCTCGACCATCTCCCTATCGGTACGCCAAGCTCCACACCATCTTGAACTACGTGGTCTTAGATCCATGTGTAGGCATGGTACGTAAGAAGGCTCCCAGAGGTTCAAGACCATCAGCCATCAGACCAAGGTCCTTATTCACGCCAGTTCGCCGACACCCACACCATCCTAAACTACGTGGTCTTTGATCGATGTCAAGGCATGGTATGTAGGAAGCCTCCCTGAGGTTCAAGCCCATCACCCATTGGACCAAGGTCCTTATCCACGTCGGTTCGCCGACACCCACACCATCTTGAACTATGTGGTCGTTGATCCATGTCAAGGCATGGTATGTTGGAAGCCTCCCTGAGGTTCAAGCCCATCATCCACCCGGACCAAGGTCCTTATTCACGTCGGTTCTCCGACACTCCCTACCCGAACTACAATGACTTTGATCCATGTCAAGTCATGTTACATAGCAAGCCACATGAGGTTCAAACCCACCACCAGTGGACCCCCAGGTTCACCTTCATGTCGGTTCGCTGACGAAACCCTACCCAAAATACGAGGACTTTGATCCATGTCAAGACACGGAATGTAGGAAACCTCCATGAGGTTCAAGCCCACCACCATGTCATTCTGACCCCCTTCATGTCGGTTAACCCCCATCCTGCACGATGTTAAACTATGGACATCCATTCAGAGGTATTCCATTTTCATTGAAGTGGTAAGCCGTTGCAACCTCATCCAGCAGTAATCTGCTGAAAACCCCAATTGACAGTAAGCCATCATATGATTAACTACTTGGACATTGATTCCCTACCATGGGGATACATTGGAAGACTCCCTGAGGCTCAAGCACATCACTCATGTTTCATCCTGATATCTTCCTCAAGCATATGTGTCTCAGGAAGCTCATGCCCCAACCCAGAGGTTCAACTTCTTCTGGGTCCTATCCATTCATCCATTCTCACAGGTCACCTCCTCAAGTTTCCCATTGTCCCACCGAACTATGCGGACTTTTATTCCCTACCATGGGGATACGTAGGAGGTCTCTTCGAGGCTCAAGCCCAACTTCACCATCTCCCTTACCATGGTCCCATTTCATTCCCCCTCCAATTCATCCATCCATCCATCCATCATCCATCCTGATTCTCACCCAGGCCGCCAAATCCTAGTGGGATCATGCCATCCACCTCCTCACTGCTCCTAGCAGTACTTGGGCCTCTATCCACACGTAAGCCCCAACATGTCTTCGGGTCATTGTCCTCTGTGTACACCCAGATTCATCACCCCTTTGAGCTATGTGAGTTTTGATCCCTGTACTCTACACAGGGTACTTAGGAAAACTCCATGAGGTTCAATCCCAACCAATGGTAATCCTTGGTATCCCCCATTCTAGGGTGCACTCTCCCTGATTCGCCCTCAGTGGTGTTCAAATCAGCCATTACGATGTGACATCTACCCTTCTTGGGGAACACCACCTCGGATCCATCCTCATTGGGAGTTTGGATCCATCCATATTCCAGGTGTTCACTCCTTGGGATTTACCAATATGATCTATCTCTATGGGAAATTCTGATCACCCTCTTCCCATCTTCACAAGACGTTAAAATCATGGCCTACCTTGTGATAAACATGAGATGCCTAAGTAAAACCTCAGAGTACATGCCTTCAACATAAATATCTCTGAAAGAAATTAAACTCACGGCGTAGTCCATTTTAAAAATGGGAAGCTGAGGAAAACCTCAGATACACGCCTATGGAAAATGATTCCCCGCCTTCGACCTGGGATGCCTCAGGATATGCACCCTTGAGATTCCCTCTTATGAGGAAGAATACAAGTTCCACAATGTCCACGCATCCAGAGAAGCCCCAACATGCCTGATATTACTTTCTACTCATACCGAAGTTTGCTACCATGTCAAGACCCCATGGAATGTCTAGACGGAAGTTGTGTAATTAATCGGCGTCCATGAAGATATGACACAAGGAACGAGATTCAAGAACCATGACATAAATCTATGAGGGAGATCCGGACTAGGTGACGAGTTCTGAGGAGGAATCCACGGAAGGAAGAACCGACATCCCATCATCCCATTTCGACCAAGGAGAAAACATCCCTAAATAAGGAATGGATGATGCCTGCCTTTGGAAATAGGGAGTGCGGGGCAACAGCTTTGCGTCCTCACAGATGGATGCACGCGCACCAGTGAAAGTGCCAGAAACATTGTGGCAACCATTCTATTACCTTTAAATGACATTGATATTCATCATATGGTAATAATTTTTCTTTCAAATGATAGATTCTACCACAGGATTAGGTGGATATCAGGAATAATTTCTTCTTCCATCAATTGTGGAATGTTATATTAAGAGTTTTCCAATGGCCAGAACATGGAGGGTACTTCATCTATAGATATTTTTTTCTCATGTTAAACATATCATCATCATCCTTTTCTAGAGTTTTCTCCACTTTGTCCAACCATAGTGGATGCTTCTCGATTTCTTTATTAAAAATAAAAGAATTAGTAACTTTTTCCTCCACTATATTAGATGGATAATTACCCGGGGAGGTTCATAGAATGACTGTCATCCTGGTATTTCATCAATTTGGGAAAGTATTTCACCTATTATTGACAAGACATCAGACATGATTAGACTTATGTTGGCATGTTCTTTAAGATAATAGGGCTTTCTCATTACAAAATTGTAAATTAAGGAATTATCTTGATAGTGTGGAACACTACTACAGAGAGAACTTCTGTAGTGAATTCCATTATAGGGGGGACCACCATGGTGGACTACAACAAGGGATAAATCCTCTTTCTCTGTGGTCTTCTAGACACATAGAGGGTTGTCGTGGATCTCATCTAGAGATTGTCTATTAATATCGAATTAATTTTCCTAAAGAAATATTTCATGATGAAGTTTTTGATGAAGAGATTCAGAGTTACTTCTTATACTCCCATAATTTGGTAATGAGAGGCTATGTTCTTGAAGTGAAATTGATAAATATCTTGGGGAATCAAGAAATCTAGCAATAAGAGGAACTAGATTGCAGATTGGCTCCAGATTTTCCAACAGTGTCTGGAGAGACTTATTCTTAGAATCACTTTTACACATAGTTGGAGCCACTTTCTGGGAGAAATGGTTATTATGGGTAGGTGTATGTGCTTGCCTTGGAGTGGTCATTAGAATGGGAAGATTACGTCCAATTGGAAATGGTGTATATTCCATATTTTGTTGCCTATATGATATGGGGTAGTATGACCTATAACACTCCTAGACTAGAACATAGGTATGTATATTATCGAGGATAGAATGTTGATGTGTCATCCTAGGTGTAGGGATAGATTTATGTGTTTGTTCTCCTAGTACAGTTGAATTTGATGTTATGATATTCTGGCATGCGTCCAGAATATGGGAAGGAATTTGTGTCTTCCCTTTCATCATTGCAAAGATATGTTTGGTGAATTCAGTGGAAGAAATGGGATTTACGTCTATTATATAAATGGTGTAGGATTATATGAATGATATTTTCCTCACTCTCATGTTAGTGGGTACTGACAACACCCATGTATGGGGGAAAGAGTTGAGTCTGCCCCATGATTGTCGTCAGAGTTTTCTGACTGACTTCTATGGGTGTTGCCGAATTAGACTTTTGGTAGGATTGATGAATTCTAGAAGGTGTATGTGTATTATGACTATTTTATGCCAATCATGGTTGACTAATTTCTCTCAATGCTGACAGATGAGACTGCTGTTATGATTGTTGAGGGTAAGCAAGCCTATGTTTCTGCTTGCCAGTTTCCACCACATTTGATTAGAGGGCTTACTCAAATGCAGTCACACGAACGACTAACTAGATGACAGTTTAAAAAATAGGTTTATGTGCATATTCCTTGTACTCCACTTGATTTAACTAGAGGTATTGGTGGGTCGCTGCTAGAATAGTCTTCTAGGAAGCGTAATTGGGACAGATGGGAGTATATGCACGTTCGTTGTCTTACATCATGTTAGGTTGATGGAATTATCTAGAGGGGGAAAAGGTTGAAACCTTATCTCTATTGGCTGGATGTTTTCCCAGGTGGTTCATGTTTCATGTCTAATTTTGAGGGACATGGGCCGATCAACCGAAGACAACACCCCCATCATGTTGGGGGTTCACTACCACACAATTCTGCTGATGGTGATTGTTGGTAGCAGCCTTTGGGAAGGACCCATGCACTTTGAGTTTTGGCCATGAGTGACCTCTTGATCCAACTCCATATAGTATGTGAGGGACTGGTTGTTGCATTCTGGGGATAAGGATTAAAAACAGTTGAAGACATTGGTCGGAACTGTCTGCTTCATGACTACTGGTTAATGCTGACCGGACAATCGAGGCTTGTTGTCAATTTGGAAAGCCCTTTGGGTATCCGCTTTTGATGGAATAGTATCTTATTGATGGTATTCCATTACTAGTACATTGTAAAACCATCTTTGAAGATTCTAGGTCAGTTATGGCATCCTTTTAGTGGATGAGGATCCCGCAAGAGCAGTGGTTGGGGCATTCACGATTGGAAATTTTAAGGAAACCATTTTGGAGTGAATGGAGTTCTGAGAAAACATAGAAAAACAACAAACTCCATTAAATCAATATCTTTTATATGGATACATGAATGATTTATTCCTTTTTCTAGCCTTCCATTATCAATTTACAGATGGTTCCCACTATTAACGTGGTTTAGGATTCCCATCAGGTTCACCATTTTTATTTCATAGTTCATGGGAACATGTCTTCTTATTCGGAATCACTACTTTAAGGCAGTTTCTGATGGATTTATTTATGGAACCAGAAACATCAAATAGTTATGTATCTAAAAGAGATCTGATTTCCAAAGGCAATCATTTTTTGAGTTTAAACATACGATACTTAAGAACATGCATTGGTCGAGAGGATGGGAGGTTGGACTCATCACACCATTTTGGGGAGAATTGTTTTCTACTCCCAGACTCTCTTATAGATTTGAGATATTTTCATGCATCATTATTAATTCACCAAGTATAAAATAGGGTTACCTTGGAATTTCTAATTAATTATTAGCATGTGTGAAATTTATAATCATACACATTTATTTGAGGTTATCCATCAACAATATCCTCTCATATACCCTTTAGAGATTCTTTTAACCGTCGTTATGATGATACTAGTTTTTAAGCCACTATGTGGGGATATTTGGAATTTATCATCATCTAGGGATACAAAGGATTTTTTTGATTTTGGTATAAAACTCATAAATGGGATACATATGGATCCTTGTGAAATGAATTAGAACCCTCATAGTACGGTGCCACTTAATGGGACACATCATACCTTTTGAGGTCAAGTGATGAGGACCTACCCATAAAATTTAATGTCATTTGGTAATGAAATCTAACCAAAAGGTTCTTAGCCAAGGTTTGGTGTGGGACTTATGACTAAGAATCCCATGTAACTCGGAAAGAATATGGGTTTCCTAGGGAAATTAGACCTTGTTGGGAATATTTCCCAGGAAGAACAGGTTTTATTTGAAGTGTTGAGATTGAACCTCATAGGAGCTTCCAACTTCTCCCATTCGAATGGAAATCAAAACCCCACGTATTTTTATGAGTCTCTTAGGAGAATATAGTTCGTTGATAGAAATGAGTTTTCTATTAATTCATGATAAGGATGCCATGAAAAATTTGGGAGTTTTATTTAGGGATTATTATTAAATATGATTCCCAATTATGGTTGAAATGAGATAAAGCTCGGGCCTTAGAAAGGATTCCTACGTATCCCAATTATTGTGGGAATGAATCTTATCAAAGTTAAAAAGTTTATAGAGCCTTAATTTTTGGAATACACCTCTTGGGGATTCCCAGATTAAGAGAAATTGAGTATGAATTCTTGAAGAGGATATCCAATGAGCCCAGGCCCTAATGGAAGCTTTCTACATGTCCCAATTATGGCTGGAATTAGATTTCCTACAATTAATTGTTTATGGGGGCTTAATTCAGGATTTAATCATAAAGAGGATTCCCAAATTAATGGAATTGAGGATGGATTTTAGAAGAGGATATCCAATGAGCTCAGACCCCGATGAAGGATTCATACATATTCTAATTATGGTGGGAATCAAAGTTCTTGTAGTTCATTATTTACGGGGTATTTATTTAAGGGTTAGTCTTAAGAAGTATGACCAAATAAAAAGAATTCAGGATGGATTCTTAAAGAGGATATCCAATGAGCTCGATCCCTAATGAAGGCATCATATGTTTCCCAATTATGGTGGGAATCAATGTTCTCATAGTTCATTGTTTTAGATTGGGTATATGTTGTGATAATCACAAAGCTCTAAGCCCATGTGAGTCATGCTCAGTGTGAGAAACAAGAGGATGTGAAAGATTTAACAAAGGCACACACACATTTCCTCCATTATTATTGGAATAGGATGCACCTTCGACAACGATGGTGGAAGATGCTGAGGTGACTGGGGAAGAGTGAGAGGGTATGAGCCTTCGCTCTATTCTCTTTATATTGGACAAGGGTACAATGTATGGAAGGAGTTAAGGTGAAGGAAGTATAGAGTAACAAGTCTGCATCCTCCTACTAGAATTGTTAGGGGTTTACACCAAGATGGCTTCCCTAGTGAATCTCATGGGAGGAGGGAGACTTCTAATTTTCATGAATGGAAAAGCTAGTGTGGACCACAACTTCCCTTCTAGAGTCCCTAGGTTGTGGGTTTTAGAGACGAAATGGGGAGGACAGAACCCAAAGCCTTATCCTAAAAACTGGGAACTTCCCAACACTATTTCTTTGGGAATGTTCCATGTGACTGTATATATACAAACCCACATACACTCCATGAATTATAACCCCATTATAAAAAAATTGTGAAACCCTTGACTACGGATATACAAACCCAAATAGGATACATGAAGACATGTCTTTCAAAATTGTTCTATAATGTCGGAGGTTTTAGTGGAGGATTCAACTTTGTCCCTTTCAGATAAGTGAACGAAGGAAGAAAATACTCTTCCATGAGTATCTTTTAAGAGTGTTTACAAGAAGAGGCGTAATCCATATTGGAAACTATGTTGCATAGGTCCCCATGTAGGTGTTCTGCGTAGGTAGTCTACGTAGGTGTTCCACGTAGTCCTCAATGATGACTAAAGAAAAATTCGTCACATTGGGGAACCGGGACTATGTATTTGTAAAAATATGAAAGGCTTTCAAAACATGCTCCTTTTGTCTAATTATCTCTTCAATCATGTTTTTAGTGATCTCCCTAAGACAATTTGAGGGATTTGGGAAAAAGAGTTACGAAATGGGATATTCAATAAGTATTTCAACTTCTCAGTTGTCAAATGAGGAGCTTAGAGTTCGTCTTTATAGGAAAGGCGGGGCTGGTTGAAAATATTTTGGTGGAGTAGGTTGAACACATAACCCTTCAGTATAGTTCTTTGGCATAGGTGGGAATAATGTTTCCCAGCGCATTGGTCTACCATGCAGGTTTTCCACACAGGTCCTCAAAAATTTGTCTTGCCTTTTAGTTCATTGAGATTCATCTTGAGATTTTGAAATATTCATGGGAAACCTTTATAGTCTTTTTGTATTACTAAGGAGTGTAAACAAAATGATAACATAATCATTAGGGGAATTATTCAAATGATATTCCTTGGGTAATTTTATCAATACTTTTTACATAGGGTATCGTCTAAAGAGTTTTTTAGTATTTTATAGGTATTTATGTATATAATGGAACTGAATACCAAATATAGTAGTCTCTAAGGATTTACATAATACTATAATATATAGTTGGAGTCTGAATCACAATGATGTATTAATGGATCAAAATATCATTTCTAGATACTAGTTGTATAGTATAATCTACAAACATTCTATAAAGTTTTCATCAATGTTTTCCTTATTGATACTAGGTCAAAGGGAAGCCTAGGAGTAGGTTTTTCACTATACTGATATACAAAATGTGATATTATATCACGTGGTTGAACTTAACAGTGATAATAGATGAATACTGATAGATTTCTATTTGTAAATGTAAGAACCAGTATCTTCTTTTCAGGTATGTTTTCCTTTTCTGGTAGTTTTTGAGAAAAAGAGGAAAATATGGAAATTTTCAAAGTACACGCCGTGTAATTCAATACCGCTGGAGCCCATGTTCTAGCTGTGTCATGACCACACACATGACCATGTAGGGGGTGACCTGGGGGCCACCTAAATAAGAGTATGGAAACAAAAACTACACATTGTGTACTCTAAAAGTACATGTCGTGTACTTTGATTTTTTTCATTAAACACACCGGGGTCACATATAACCACCAGAAGCGTCTTCTTCGAGGTTTAGTTCCGCCGGGAGAAACTGTATGACGCCGAAATCTCTCTGAGCCCATGAGCCTCTACATGTTCTCCGAGTTGACCGCCATTGATTGCGTTAGAACCGTAGCTGTAATCTCTTCCTTTTTCTTTAGTTTCATTCCATGTTTTCCCCTATTTCTCAAGTTATCATGGGTTGAACATTTTTTGTTTTTTTGTAGATCTAAATCATTCCAAGGCAATTCAAGAATCATGGTTCAAGTATATCGATCTCCTAACATCGAGGTAGGTGGTTTGTGCCTTTCCATTGAATGTCCTTGAATATTATGTCCAAATTCCTCCAACACCCTTGAACGGGGTATTGTGTGTTTACTATTTTACCCCTGATGTATTCCTTCCATGCTAGTATGCCTGTGTAGAGGATGTTTGAATATGAATATGGTTGAAGTGTTATACTTTGGAGGTTCGGCCCACACACGTTCTGTTTATGATCGTTTGGTCGTATTTTTCATTGGATGCTTTGTCTATTTCCATGCCCGTTGTAGTAGGATGGAGAAATGTTTTCTGAAATGCTTGATATGTTGTAGAATTGTTTAGACAAGTAGTTTTGTAATTCTACTTTGGCTATATTGTATTTCTATACCATTATACTAAACGGGTCCGTGAGAAATGGGTATAGAAGACTATAAGGAGATAAACCAAGGGAGCTTCACTAGAGAGTCTTTGATATATTGGCTATATGGGGATTTACTGAGTGAGTATCCTCATAGAGATTAGGATTACATGGGGCTATATGGAGATAGACCGTGAGAGCTTCCTCATAGAGTCCTTGACTTCTTTAGACTATATGGGGATAGACCGTGTGAGCTTCCTCAGAGAGTCTCTGTTTTTTTTGAATCACCTGTTACCATAGGCTATAGGAGGGATTGACTATGTGAGCTTCCTCAGAGAGTCTATGAACGACTTAGTCTATAAGGGGAATTGACCGAGTGTGATTCCTCAAAGAGTCCTTGACCATTGGGCTATAAGGGGAATTGACTGTGCGAGCTTCCTCAGAGAGTTTCTAACTTCCCTAGACTATAAGAAACATTGACTGTGTGGGATTCCTCAGAGAGTCTTTATAATTCCGTATGACCAAACCAGAGGTGTTAGGCAGAGTGCACTTCCTAGATGGTTGTTTGTACTTGTAGGTAGGACCATAGGGGATAGCTGTGAGTACATCCCAGAGGGTTTCCTATTGTGCTTTTCTACTTTTTTAATGTTTCTTGATTTAGGAACTATATATTGTATATTATTCAACATTTTCCTCTTTAATGTTTTCTGTACTTTTACCTACCATATATTCACTAACTATTAGGAACAGATCTTTGGGTGGTTTCCAACTGGGATTTAATCTCACAACCTATTTGGGTCATACTTTTGGGCCCAAGCAGACTATATTGTTGCAGGTATAGACAAGGGAAAGAACCCTTCGACTTTAGGTACTTGACTTTCTATGGAGCTGGAGAGTATCAGACCAAGCTTAGGCTTGCGATGTTGAGGAGCTGTTTATCTTTCTTTTGTAATTGTTTTCAGTACTATTTGTATTTACATCATTTTGACTTGTTTGGCTATTTTCCTAGATATATGTATCATGCAATATATATATATTTTCTCTTAATTTTTATTGTATTTTGTCTTCCGCTATTCACTTGTGTATGGATCGTTTAGTGTTTCCGCTATTGGTTGTTATTTTATCTTTCGCTGTGTACTCTACCATGAAGGAATAGATTCCCCACTATCACACCCAATGCCCTTGTTACTAGTTGGCAGCCTCTGTTGTTTAGGGAATTTCTTTTGAGGCCATGTGACTAACCGGGTATTGGGTGCCTCTGGGTGGATTCTAGAACCGGGACATTACAAAGTGGTAAAAAAGTAATTATTTTCTCTTGACTTACTATTTGGAGCCTAAGCCTGGGATAGGACGGAATAGGTACTTGGTAATAAGCTATGACTGGGAGTAGCTAACCCGTGTACAAGGAAAAGCCATACTACCTCTTTTATTGTAATTTTATTGTCGCAACCAGATCAGATGATGGTATGCCATCTCATGCATCATATATGCACATTTCATAAATCCAATGCCATGCATTCCTTCCATGCATTCTATGATGCATTAGAGATTGCATGTTTTTTTGAAAGACGTTGTGTAGGTTATACATGTAGTTGTGATAGATGCTTTGATAGAATCCATGTTGTTTGATAGGGAATTTTTTTGTTTAGTTTGTTGCTTATATAGATGAAAAACTTTGGTTCTGGAGGTGTTATGGGCCCTCATGGACCGAAATTTGTTGGATCATTGCTTGTTTTCCATGTTACAACTTGTATAAGATGCCAAACATTGATTTTCATGAAGTATGGGCCCTAACAGATTAGAAATTGACACCATCTGCATTAGTTTTAGTTTTGTTATGGGATCCGGAGTAGTTTTTGAGGCTTAATAACTGGAAAAACCTAGAATACATTCCATGTGTTATTGACTACATGCCATGTGTTCTTGTCTTCATGAACAAACAGTTTTTTGAAAGTAAACGCCATGTACTTATGTACACGCCATGTAGTCTCTAAACTATGTCATATAATGTGTAGGCAGAGGCACGAGATTGGGAAATTATTGTAATAGTATAGCATGTCGTGTAGTATGAAATAGGTACCCCGACCGTGCCATGAACAACACTTGTCAGTTTATCCTTTCACATACATGTCATGTCGGAATTTTACACGCCCTGTAGTATGACCTGGGTACTCAGCCATGTCACTAACAACACGGGTCGGTGTTACCTCTTCTAATAAATGTCATGACCTCCAGGAAAACACCGTGTAGTTTAGAAGTGTAGACGACCGTGTAGCTAACCACACGGGCCGGTGAAGCTTTTCGAAGTACACGATGTGTCCACCTTGAACACACCGTGTAGTTTTATCTTAAGGGAGCCATGTGGGTTTGCCATGTAAGGAGACCCGGGCAGTGAAATAGAGTTCAAGTACCTGCCATGTGTTCGGTTAACACGGCTTGTATTTGGGGTGTTACATGACCAATTTAGTTAGGCGTACACACACATGTGAATGAATTAAGGGAACACGTCGTGTAGGAAAGGTGCACATCATGTAGTCATGTTTTTCAAAACATGAATGGTTTATTTCTTCTGTTCCCTTCTTTTCCTTATAGTATTCAGTTTTTGATAATCTTGAATCTAAGGTGTCTGTTTGACCTTGCAGAGTTATGCCACCGAGACGTCCTTCGGTTGATGGCCAGTTGCAGGGTAGGGATTAGACGCCCGATATTGCTGATCAGAGACTTCTTGTAGATCCTCCTGTTGTGACAGCCTTGTCACTAGTGGTCATACAAGCTGTTGGAACCGATAAGAAGTATTGGGAGGGTTTTCTGAGGATGATGCGGACCTTCCAGGGATTGCAGCCTCGTACCCCATCGATGGCTGATTTGATGCAGGTTTTGCTGTAGCAACTTCCTCCCACTTTCTCAGGGGAATGAGGAACTCAGGCTGCAGAGTCATGGATCAAATCCACGCTAACGATCTTAGAGAATCTTGAGGTTTAACTAAATAGGAGGGTGATGCTCATGACCTACATGCTCCGAGACTCCTACAAGATGTTGTTGGATGTCATCTCTCAGGCGGGATGCCACCATAATATGGATTGGGTGGAGTTTCAGTGTATCTTATATAATTACATATACCCGAAGACCTTGAGGGCGAACCAAAACAGGGAGTTAATGAGCTTAGAGCAGGGTACTCTTTCTGTGATGGATTATTCCTCTCGTTTCACGGAGCTGCAGCATTTCACACCAATCCCAGCAGGTGATGAGTTGTTCCTGGCTAAGAAGTTTGAGGACGGTCTCTGGATGGAGATCCATTCCCAAGTGAACATCTTCAGGTTGATTTTGATATCCTCTTTCTTCAACCAGGTGCTGATCACAGAGCGCAATCTGAGGGATTTTGGAGTAGTGATCCAGGGTGGTTCGACATCTACAGTTAGTATTCCTCCTACTGATAGCAAGAAGCGCTGTAGGGAGCATTCTCGAGGAGATCATAGTAGGTGGTATAACCATTCTGGTAGCCTCATTGTGTGCTACCAGTGTGGAAGGAGTGGGCATACGAGGACTCATTTCCCAAGAGACCCAATGGAGTGCCGATCTTGCGGTAGGATGGGCCATC
Source organism: Viscum album (assembly GCA_963277665.1). NCBI lineage: Eukaryota > Viridiplantae > Streptophyta > Magnoliopsida > Santalales > Viscaceae > Viscum > Viscum album. The sequence continues at coordinate 40,566,472 of OY728140.1, read as the reverse complement.
TCCACCATTTCTGTTAGTTTTCCCTACAGTAGTTGGAGACAGGGATTCTTCTATGACTCCATGTTCGGGAGAATCACCACCAGTTTCTCACAAGTCTAGAATCTATAGTTCTTTTGTCCATTCAAGCTGAGGTGGAGGTCGTGGTCGGGGTGGTCAGTCATAGGTTTTTCAGTGACAACAAGGTGGAACAACTCAGAGTGGTTAGGCAGGGTCAAAGGGTCGTGGTACAGGTCCATCCTTTGTAATGGAGTAGACCTTGTAAGAGCTGGATCCTGGACCCTCTACAGTTCGAGGTATGATTATAGTAGCCTCGGTTTTATCTTCTGCTCTTTTCTACATAGGGGCTTCCCATATCTTTATCTTTGTTTCTATTGTGGAAATCCTTGGTCTCTACATATTTTATTATGCTGATATCTTGATACTAGACACACCGTTGGGGACTAGATTCTTAGTGTAATCAGTGAAGTGAATTTCATATTGAGGTTTCAGGGTGTCACTTCCTATGGGACCTCTATGTCTTAGAGATGATGAGATTTGATGGAATTCTCAAAATCGGCTGGTTAGTTCCCTTCCAGCCAGTCGTCGATTTCCATCACCACAGGGTGAGTTTCATATCACCAGAGGGTAGATCATTTCTTCATCATGGTGAGTGGGATTTCTAGGCGAGTCGAGATGGACCCGACCATAATGGGTTAGGAGGGGTTACAACCCAGATTGTCAGTCTATATCTGGATGACCAGTGGACATCACAGTTAGACTTCCCTCTAGTGGTGGATCATTTCAGGGACTTCTTTCTGGAGGAATTTTTAGGTTTTCCTCCGGAGCATGAAGTAGAATTTTTTATTGAGCTCATTCTAGGAGTGACACCAGTGTCCATTCCTCCATATAGGATGGCTACACCTGAGTTGCTGGAGCTTAAGAAGTAGTTGGAGGAGTTGTAGGCCAGGGGTTTCATCCAACCCAATACTTCTTCTTGTGGTTCTCCTGTTTTATTTGCGAAGAAGGTAGACGTCACGCTCAGGATTTTTGTGGATTATCGAAAGCTGAACTAGTTAACGGTCAAGAACTTATATCCCTTGACGAGGATTGATGATCTCATTGATTAGCTTATAGGATACTAGGTGTTCTCAAAGTTCGACTTGTGGTACGGTTAGCATCAATTGCATGTTAGACCATCTGATCTACCTCTCACAGCTTTTAGGGGTATGTTTGGTCTATACGAGTATACAGTTATGCCATTCGGTCTCATGAATGTGCCTTCAGTTTTCATGGAAATAATGAACCGAGTGTTCCATCCATACTTGGATTCCTTCATGGTGATTTTCATGGATGACATCTTGGTGTACTCTCACACTTGACAGGACCATGCAACCCATTTTGATATTTTCGTGATTACACTGAGGGACCATCAGTTATATTCTAAGCTCTCAAAGTGCCACTTTTGGATGGATTAGATTCACTTCTTGGGTCATGTTATCTCCGAGACATAAGTATTTGTAGACATAGAGAATGTGAGGAAAGTAGTTTCCTAGATGTATTTGAATAACCTATTTGAGGTACGGAGTTTTTTAGAGCTAGTTAGATACTACAGATTCTTTATACTGGACATCTCATGCTTAGTAGCACCACTGATAGGTCTGACTAAGAAGGGTGCAAAGTTCTTGTGGTCAGATTCCAGTGAGTCATCATTTCAAGAGATGAAGTGGAGGTTGATGTCAGCAATGATACTAGTCTTTCCAGAGCCAAACAATATCTATACTGTTTACTGGGATGCTTCAGGTATTGGGTCGGGGGCTGTGATGATGTAGGGAGATGGAGTCATCGCGTACGGATCTCAGCAGTTGAGGCCACAAGAGAGGAATTACATGACGCATGATCTGGAGTTGGCAGTTGTTGTTCATGCCTTATTCTGTTGGAGACATTATATTCTTGGAGATAATTTTGTGGTTTTCACTGACCACAAAAGTCTTAAGTACATCTTCACTCAGCGTGATCTGAATCTGAGACAGCGCAGGTGGGTCGAGTATCTTCAGTCCTTTGACTTGAGCTTGCCTATACACCTCGGAAATGAAACATAGTGGCTGACACGTTGAGCAGGATAAATCATATACATGTAGTTCAGGAGGCCCGTAGTGAGTGGAATATTATGGCTTTGTTCTCTGAGATGCATTTGGAGGTGCACCACAGAAAGGGGAACACATTCCTATCTTCTGTAGCTGTTACCTCGACTTTTCTCGATTGGGTATGGATGAGGCAGCTATCAGAATTATAAGTCATAGTCATGTGGGAGAGTGTGTTAGGATAGGACCCTCTTCTTGGATGTATAGTAGGAAAGGATGAGATCTTCCGTTTCTTGGGAAGCGTATCGGTGCCAGCAGACATACATGAGGAGCTGATGCAAGATTTTCATTCCTCAGTTTTGGCAGTTCATCCTGGCGTCACCAATATGTATCGTGATCTACACCACCAGTATTGGTGGCCATGTATGAAGAGATATGTTGCTGGTTTTATCATGAGGTGTTTCACTTGTCAGCAGGTGAAATAGGAATATCAATGACCAGGAGGTCTTTTGCATTAGTTGCCCATTCTGGAGTGGAATTGGAATGATGTTGCAATGGACTTCGCGATTGGTTTGCTGAGGTCACCTCGAGGGAATGGTGTCATTTGGGTTATCATCGACAGGCTTACGAAAGGTTCTCACTTCTTGATGATCAAGGAGACCTCCAGTGTTGGTGAGTTGGGATTGTAGTACATCTGAGATATTGTATGTTTACATGGAGTTCCACACTCGATTGTTTCAGATATGGATGCGCGTTTTACTTCTTGGGTCTGGAAGGGACTTTAGAAGGATTTGGTACACATATACATTTGAGTACAACATACCATCCCCAGAAAGATGGTCAGTCCGATCATATGATTCAGGTGCTTGAGGATAGGATCCAATATTTCATCCTGGACTTTGGAGGTTCTTGGGAGAGGCATATAACTCTTGTGGAGTTTTCCTAAAATAATAGTTTTCAAGCAACTATTCAGATAACACCTTATGAGGCTTTGTACGATAGGCCATTCCAATCAACCTTATGTTGGTTGGAGGTAGGAAAGGCGGTTTTTCTAGGTCCTCGTCCTGTCTAGGAGACCAAAGAGAAGATATAGTTGATTTAGAAGAGGATGGCTATTGCACAGCCTCGTTAGAAGACTTATGATGATTAGCGGAGATGACCTCTGGAGTTCAAGGTTGAGGATCATGTTTTCCTACATGTCACACCGAGGTTGGGGCATAGATGGATTAGGAGATAGGGTAAGCTTTCATCGAGGTACATTGGGCCATTTCAGGTGTTGGATAGAGTTGGACCGGTTGTCTATCGGTTGCAGTTAACACTGAGGTACCAGGCTAAGCACGACATTTTCCATGTTTCCCAGCTCCGACGTTACTTTTCAGACCCTTCTCATGTCTTTCAACCCGAGGAGGTTGAGCATTAAGTGGATTCATCGTTTAAGGAGCATTCTATTCAGATTTTCGATCGTAGTACAAAGGTTATCCGTGGCCGGTATGTTCCTCTGGTGCGGGTGCTATGGCAACACGGACGGGTACATGATGAGACTTAGGAGAGGGAGACTGATGTAAGAGCACAATGGTTGGAGCTGTTCGGGGTTTCTTCTTCTACGCCGATCTAGGGAAATTCAGGGAAAAATATTTTTAAGGGGGGAACTATGTATGAAACCGGATCTTCATTTCAGGTTTTTTTTCCTTCTCTGGTAATTTTTGAGAAAAAGAGGAAAATATGGAAATTTTCAAAGTACACGTTGTGTACTTTATAAGTACACACCAAGTACTTCGATACCACTGGAGCTCGTGTGATGGTCGTGTCATGACCACACACACGACCATATAGGGGTTACATGTGGGCTACCTAAGGTGGAGTATGGAAATAGCATGTACACAACATGTACTCTAAAAGTACACGCCGTGTACTTTGTTTTTTTTCATTAAACGCAAAAGGGTCGTGTCTAACCCTCAGATGCATCATCTATTATGTTCTGTTCGACTGAGAGAAACCGTACGACATTGAAACATCTCTGAGCCCCGAGCCTCAATATTTTGTTTTAATTGACTATCGTCAATTGCGTTAGAACCGCAAGGGTAAGCTATTAATTTTTCTTAGGTTTCATTCCATGTTCTCCCCTCTTTCTCAAGTTATCATGGGTTGAACATTTTATTTTTTTTGGAGATATAAAACTCTTCAAGGCTATTCAAGCCTCGTGGTTCAAGTATACCGATCTCCTAACATCCAGGTAGGTGGTTTGTTCCTTTCTGTAGAAAGTCCTTGAATATTATGAGCAAATTACACCAACACCCTTGAATGGGGTATTGTGTGTTTTCTATTTTTCCCCTGATGTATGACTGGCATGCTAGTATGAATGTGTAGAGGATGTTTGAATATGAATATGGTTGAACTGTTATGCTTTGGAGGTTCTGCCCACGCAAATTTTGTTTATGAATGTTTGGTCGTATTTTTCCTTCACTGCTTTGTCTGTTTCCATACCTATTGTCGTAGGATGGAGAAATGTTTTTTGAAATGCTTGATAATCTATAGAACTTTTTAGTCAAGTATTTTTGTATTTCTACTTTGGCTATATTTTATTTCTATTCTGTTATCCTACACAGAGCTGTGAGAACTAGGTGTAGAATACTATAAGGGGATAGACCGAGTGATCTTCCATAGAGAGTCTTTGAGATTTATGCTATATGAGGATTGACTGAGTGATAATCCTCAGAGATATAAGGATTACTTGTGGCTATAAGGGGATAGACCATGAGATCTTACTCAGAGAGTCCTTGGCTGCTTTCCACTATATGGGGATAGATCGTGTGAGCTTCCTCAGAGAGTTTATGTTTTGTTTTGTTTGAATCACCTGTTACCATAGGCTATAACAGGGATTGACTGTGTGAGCTTCCTCATAGAGTCTATGAATGACCTGGGCTATAAGGGGAATTGACCGAGTGTACATTCTCATAGATTCCTTGACCTTGGTGCTATAAGGGGAATTGACTGTGTGAGCTTCCTCAGATAGTTCCTAACTGCCCTAGACTATAAGGGGAGTTGACTGCATGTGCTTCCTCAGAGAGTTTCTATAATTCCGTATGACCAAAACAGAGGGGTTAGGCTGAGTGCAATACATAGAGGGTTGTTGGTACGTGTAGGTTGTACAAAAGGGTATGATTATGAGTACATCCTCAAGTGTTTCCTGTTGTGCTTTGCTGCTTGTTACTTATTGCTTGATTTAGGAACTGTGGATTGGTTATTATTTAGCATGTTCCTGTTTACTGTTTTATGTTCTTTTACCTGCCATATATTCACTAACTTTTAGGAACAAATATTCAGGTGTTCGCCTACTAGAATTTTGTCTCACACCCTATTTGGTTCATTCTTTTGGGCCCAAACAGACTATATTGTTGCATGTATAGACAAGGTCAAGCGCCCTTCGACTTCAGGTACTTGACTTTCTGGGGAGCTGGAGAGCATGGAACCAATCTTAGGCTTGCGATGCTGAGGAGCTGTTTATATTTCAATTGTACTTGTTTTTAGTACTGTTTTTATTTCCAGCATTGTGACTTGTTTGGCTATTTTCCTAGACATATGTATCATGCATCATATATATATATGTCCTTATGTTGTTTATCATATTTAGTCTTCCGCTATTCACTTGTGTATGGACTGTTTACTGTTTCTACTATTGGTTATTGTTTTCTCTTCCATTGTGTACTATTCCAATAAGGGAATAGTTTCCGTACTATTACTCCGAAGGCCCTCACTGCTAGTTGGCAGCCTCTGGAATTCGGGGAAATGCGCTTGAGGCCATTGACAAACTGGGTATCGAGTGCCTCTGGATGGCTTCCAGAATCGGGATTTTACAGTAAACAGTGTTAGTATTATTTTATCATCCCTTAGATCAGTGAAAAATCATATCTATTGTCACAATTATAGACAACGAGGAAACATATATCCAAATTATACCATTGATTCCATTCATTTCAACTCTTTTGTTTATTATGCATTTTTATAATGATTTCTCCACTCATTTTTATCAATGGTCATTATTATTTGAACTATGTTTATTTGAAATCGTAGGATCAAACATACATTCAACTGGCTTGTGGTAGCTAACCATAATCCATCAAATCTTGATGAGTTAGAAGTCATGGATCTCGTGATAGTTTAGGTATTTTATAGTGGATGTATAATGGTTTTTTACTATTTGGATACTATAATTACTTTATTTATGTTTATGTAATGGACTATCCTTAAATTGAATCTAGAATAGGACTTGTTACTATTAATAGTATTATCCTAGTAACATAATCTTTACCTTATTCTATTTCTAACAAAAGTGATTTGAGTTAGTCTATATATAATCATTTATTCCCTCTTCTTGGGATTAATTTAGAAACTATGTGTTTATATTTAATGTTTACTACACATGTAGGAATGTAGATTGGGAAAACCCTAATGTGTCCATCTTGTTCTTTGATTGTATCAACATTCTCCAATCAATGAGATTTATGATTACCTTAATTTTATTATAGTAATTTATTTCCACACACTATTATTAGTTTACATTTATTATTATACCCTATTGTTTTCATTTTAAATTCCTTTCATAGTTCAATATATTCACTAATAAGAGTGGTTGTTTTATGTTTACCAATATAGTCCTAATTAGGTGAATGTATGAGTGATTTTCATAGAGATATTTGGTCTCATCATTAGAGTGGTTTATGTTATGGATGAAATTTTTTACTTTTACATATGTACCTCTACCAAGTGGTTCCATGATGAGGTCTTAGAATATTTTCCTTATAATTATCTTATGATGCATGTGGAATTATATAATGATCATCAAACAAGGACATTGATAATCTATATTCAATTATATCTAATAATAACTATTGAGTTTTTGAAAATTTTTATCCATACTGAGGACATTTAGTAAAATGAATTTATCATATTGGGATCTTATCATTGGGTGATTTTGTTTTCAATAATAAATATTTGATTAAGCAATTAAATATTTATTAGACTGTAGTAATATAAAAATGGTTGTGCTCATGAACCATTACCCCTTTGAAGAATTTATTATCTATTTTATTACCAAAAATTAGTGATGTGGTTTTTCTGAATACACTTTATCGCATGTTATAATCGATATAGAGTTAGGCTATAGGAAATTCAAACAACATTTTTTTGAATGCCAGTATGATCTTTTTAACATCCTAGTGATTCCCACTAGTGTAACTAATTATCAAGGTATTTTCAATGATTTGATGAATATGATATTTTATTGTTTTTTATAAAAACATGTAACTATCATTGAAGATGAACTCTCACCCAATTTAATACCTCTATGTAAACATGAGAAGTTTGTACACATTTTCCTAGAACAATAATTGGTTTAATAGCTTTTTTAAAGAATTAATGGTATCATTTTTTCTTTTAATTAAACATCTTGTGTTAATTTATTTTTCATTCATGTACCTTTATTTATCCAATTCAACATTGAATATTGAATTCCTAGAATATTATAATAAATAACTATGATATAACAGGTTTCATTGGACTTATTAGAAACTACTTCTATTTTAATTCAGTTTTATCTAGGATAATTACCCATATAAAAACCTAATATAGAATGGGGTTGTATTTTTATCATAAACCCATTTTGAATTACCTTTTCAATAGATGATCAAATGGATTAAGAATTATCCAGTTCATGTTGGAAATCATCTAAGTGATGATTTTGTGTTGAATGTTGGTTCTACCTCAATTTGTATTAGTTGAGTTATAATGGTGGATCGATATGTTGTTGATAATGGTTTTATAAAACTTCATCTCCATAAACCACACTATCATACACATGATCTAGAGTTTTATACCTATAGGGAAATTCTTATCATGATAAAGTCACCACTTACATAGAAAACATTTTTGTGATGTTTACATACTAAAAAAATCCAAAAGTACATATTTTTTATTTGGTATTTTTGTTCGATATATTTTTATTTGAAGGTCTAACTTAATTTAGATGATTTAAATATCTAGTTTGATAATTGTAAATCATTATTTTTTGATTCTTTGATAATATTTGTTCACTATTATATCAAAAGGGACGATAAAGATGATTAAATAATATGTTATCTTAAAATATAGATTCACCTAGCGGTGTGTAAGGATAAGAGAGTTGTAAATAAATATCAAAGAAATCTTGTATCTATTTATTGGGAATATACCATGTATAAACATGTTTCGTATCACAATTTCATTATTATTTAAGAGAAAATTGATAGTATATAAATTCAGGATAGATGGTTCCTGAACATATCATCATTCCAATATATAAATGGAATGTTAGTAATTATTTTAAACATAGATAATAAATTAATAAAATACTTCCATGCCTCATAGTGAGTTATACAACCTTTTATAATAAATATGTACCATGATATTCAACAGTAAATTTGATGGCCCGACATTAAGAAATACATTTTAGGATTTATTTCAATGTGATCAAACAGTAAATGAGTGAATATGGATAAAAAATTTTTATAGATAAAAATTATCCTATACCACTATAAGTATAGAATTGGGATAAAATCATAATGGAATACATGACTAGTCTATCATGATCCCATAGCTACTAATATATTTTATGGGTGATTATGTATCATATGACTAAAAGAGATAAACTTTTACGAGTCAAAATAGCCTCTTTAGTTGATGGTATGAAGAAGTTATATGTCAATGATATTTTCATGATCGATCATATAAAATATATTGACATATATTGAATTTATATATGTTTCACATATCTATTTTTGATGGAAATATAATAGATATTATGATTTTTGGACACATTTATCTATAATTTCAACATAACAATTTATAGATAATCAAGGTGGAGTATGCATATTTCAGAATACATATTTGTAAAATTGATAAATTTTTTCAAGGGATGTTTGTAGGATATATACCAATTTTTAAATTCAACTACAATAGTTATTACTACCATTTATTCAAAATATAATCTTTTTAATCCCCATACTATAGAGCACGTTGGTCTTTGCTGTATTGGAATAAGATATGTATGTAATATGTTACTAGTATTAGCATCCTGCTTGAGATGATTGAGATAATGATGTTAGTTGGGATTTTTCTTGTTATTACTCAATGTTTAAAATATTGATTTTCAATCATTAGTGATGAACCTAGGAGAAAAAAGTTATTGACCATTAACTTAGCTATGAGTTTTTTAGATTTTATCATTTCTAAATGAGTAAACAATGAATTTTTTCATTGATATATCATGTTCCCTAAAATTTCCTTATTAATTGATAAGATACTAATCAATTAGAATTACTTCCAAATCTCAGTTCCATAGATAACATATTCCACACATATCAATTGAAGAGGAACATTCCTAACATCACACATGTGATTCAATATTAAGATATTGAGGGGAATATTGATATATCCTCTATAGAATGACCACACTATTTTATTGAATGAAGTTTAATTGTATTGTAAGGAATGGGTTTCTTCTAATTTGATAGAATTGGTAACATATTTCATCCCATTATGATTCTTCATACTCTAATGATAGAATTAATGATCAATTAGAGGAGTTTCTTCCTAATGAAGCTAGATTAATATTCATAGGGTCCATAACCATTATAGTAGAGAGTATGTTGGTCCAAGAAGAGTTTATGGCTAAATAGGGCAGAAGGATGTATATTTCCCTTTTAAAAAATTATTTTTATATCATATTAATATATTAATGAAGTGGAAATAAAAAATATAATATTAAATTTTTTATAGTAGTTCATATTAAATTGTTACTTTGTCAAATATTGACTCCTCTGAAATGAATAGGGGACTGAAACACCATAAAAAATTTAATATCATACTTTGAAATATTCAACCATATTGTCACAAAACATTTTATAATTATTTTTTAATATTTGGATTTCTAAACCAATTATTTTCTTCATCTTTCAATCAGTATTCTTATGCCTATTTTTATGGGAATTTTCAGTTCGAGATACAACCAGAAATAATAATGTTAATGTCTATTTATCAAAGAACAGTGTAGGATTTTTTAAAATACAGTTCCTTAAATCATGTTGTTTAACATTGCTTATACAAAAAAATCATGGAATCTAGAAACATGGATCATCTAGATGTAAAATATTATTTGAAATATACACAATTATTCTCGAAGGATCCACTAATTGAGTAATCTACAGATTACAAAATTATACATTCAACATATTTTGAATCATATAATAAATATGAACTTATTATGAGAACATAATTATTCCCCCTATCATATAATATAGATTTAAATATTTCTTCCTCTACGTATCACGGGGAATTTTAAATAAGAATATGGGTGAGTTCATATTCTTGATATGATGAAATCTAGAGTTGAAGATATCATAACATAAACATTGTACAATGATATAAATGAAATAAATGGACAATATATATCCATAATCAACTATAATTGATTTCACGAAAGATTCCATATAATAATTTAAATCATGGATATAAATAATCTATACTCCTAAACTAATGGAATGCATAATGTTTGATATAAAACTAATGTTACCAAGGTCTTTTTATAATATATATTTATATCATGGGAAGATTTATTCAATAAGAAATATCCTAATATAGATCATTATGTAAGTGGATGTGTTGATGGGCTATATAATTTTGGGCCCCACATCTAACCTGATTAAACAAAATGCATTACCCATAAGATTAATGAAGAAATTTAATTCCATTCAAAGAGAAATATCTTACTAAATAAAAATATTTTATATATATAGTGGGAAATATTCAAAAAAATACATCACAATTCAGTAAAGTAATGTTTATTTATATCATATTTCTATTATCAATACAGAGGTCATAGTGTATCACTAATACTATAATATTTACACATATTAAAGGAATTTAGTTGATATGGTACTTACAATCTGATAGGTTATCCATGGATGATAGTAATTGGATTATAGTGATGTGATTGGTAGGAGAACAATTCAATGGTCGTAAATATCCAACTTTGAAATTCATAAACAGTGAGTGAATATTACAAATCATATCCACCATGAGTGTTAAGACATGTGTGTAGTCTTAGAACCATTAACCATAAATGAGAGTGTTGACTAAGACAATGCTCAAAACCATTTTTTGGTGATTAAATATAATTTAATATATTTGACATCCGAATACTCTTCCTAGAATCCACACATGGATGTATTTTTTTATAAATTAAACATATATTTATATTTCAAAAGGAATATTATATTTTCTACCCATAGAAGGGAATTACTTTAACAATGATTTCAGAAACTATTTAATAAAATCAACATGAGATTGATAACATTATATTCATGTAAATCACATATATTTTATTATTAATATTGTAAAATTGATCCGTGTTGTTGTATGGACCACTGAAAATGAAATATTTTGTGAATATACCATGATTCCCCAATAATAAAATTTGAGATTTAAAACCCATATTTATGGATTGTGTAGTAATTAAACTAAACATTCCTAAAATAGAGTGACTAAACAAGAACTAAAATTAATAACAATAATTTATTTTCATGATATATATTTTCAAATAGTCAGTATATAATCTATGTAAATGATATTAGGTGCATAATAAAAAACATGTCTCAATGAGAGGAATTTATTACTGAAAACCCTTATCCATTGTCCCAACATAAAAATGTTTTCTAGAATCTTATATCACACAGATAGTTATATTAATAACATAACTAAGAACTTTACACATATTTATTTTTATATATAATCTTCATAAATAATCATTATCTTTATTAATTCTTATAATTATCCACAATAGTGTTTATATTTATGATAATTTTTACTAGTTTAATATTCGTGGTTTTAGTATTAATTATTCACAAACATATCATTATTAATAGGTTATTAATTTTATTTCAATCCAAATAAATCATAATTCTGTAATTTTTTAAATTCTTTTCAATAGTGTTTTTGTGTTTATCCTCGATGATGAAATCGACAATAAGCATGTTTTTTATGAATGAATGTTTTTCCTTAATTAATGGACTAAATAATGATATAATATCACTAGAATATAAAAATATCATTATTAATATACTTATACTACATTATAAAGCTAGATATTTTTTCATAGTCAACCATGACATAAATTTACAATATTGTCTGAGTTCATAGTTAAACCAACTCAAACACAAACATACCATGACTAAACTAGTGATTGTGAGGTGGTTTTGTTATAATATAATTATAACTGAATCATAATAATGTAATTTAAAAATTATTAGTGTTATATAATATAATTAAATGTATATTTAATAAGTACTAATGGAAATTAATTTTTTTTCTTGATTTTAAAAAAAAATTAACCTCTTAACATGATTTTTTTAAATAATGGAATTGATGGGAATTATTTATTTATCATTTCATTAATATGTTATATAATTGCTCATTAATATTTCTTAATTCGGTAATAAATATTATATATTATTATTTAATACAATCCTTACATCCATCCTTGTAGGGAGGTGATAAAAAACATAAAACATTGTGATGTGGAGGTGGTTTTCCACACAATGCAACACAAATTATTTGGTTTTTATTAGTCAATTGAATATATTTATTGAAAATTATAACAACCAAAATATTGAAACATTACAGTATATAAAACAATGAAATATAATTATATTAGTCTAGATTAAAAAACATTTAATGAATAAATGTAAGATGAAATGTTATTTAGTTGATATTACTCATATTAGGGACTCAAATTTTCCTACGATGTTTCCTTGGATGTAATGGCCTTAGGAAAACTAATTGTGAGAAAAATATTTTTCCCATGGGGGAGCTATATAGGAGCATAAAAGTATCATATTTTCAAGGATGAAATATTAAAATAGTTGATTCTAGATTCGGTGAGGATGTTACCCTTTTATATTTTAAGGGAAGGATGGTATTGGGAGTAACCATTTCATTTGATATAATATAAGGTTACAATTTATGCGAAGAGGCCAAAAAATCAACATAAGTGGATTGAAAAAATATTAATGATATAATAAAACCTCATCATCATATGTTTTATATCATCCATTGAGTGTTTTAGTGTTTTCATAATTTATCTTCTTAACTTTTTCCTAAATTTACTTTTACCAAGGTAATTAATTAATGAAAATAGTAATTAATTTTAATTACAATGATTTAGATTCACAATTTTGTTAAATATGATAATTATAACTTCAAATTTAAAAATAATTTTGTAAAAATAATTTTCTAATATTGTGAACGTTATGATTAAAATTAATACACAAAATCATGTAAAAATAGTGTTCATATAAATAACCTTTTTAGGATATAACATTGATTATAAGTTAAATATATTATGAAGAGTGATTTTTATAAATGTAATTTAATAACTAAGAAAACTAGAAGAGACTTTAATGTAATTCCATCAACATATCATGCCTAAAAATATTTAATTCAATGAGAATTATAAATGATGTTATTTTATTACATTAACATTTTTGTTTGTTCTAAAGAAATTAGGCAAAGAATTTATATGATCAAATAATAATATATTTCATAATGTTATTAATTTGAATTTTTTACATTATTGGGGGAAAAAAACATTAAACACACACAAAACACACACACCATAGCCTAAAAAACATGTCATATCCCACTAATGTATAACAAACCCAACTAGCTTCTTTATCAAATCACATATATTTTTCTCCCAATGGCCCATGAGGTATGAAGCCCATTACATGGCCAATAGAACCCAATTTTTTTCCCAAATCCTATTATGTGAATACTAATACTATAGTAACCCAAATGTTAATGTACTTCCACTTCTTTAGTACTCTCTACACTACCCGCTTCTTCTAGAGTGCATCCTGGTGCTGCTACAATTCCGCTATAGTGCAGCTATAGTACCTATGCCCCTTGGGATTTGAACCCTAACCATCGATGTAGAATCACATGGCGATTACAACTTATTAATTAAATTTATATTTGAAACATTAGAATGTATTTATAATATTTTTGTTTAATATTTTTTAATGATATGTAGAGGAAAATTTTAATTTTCATGAAAAAAAAAATTTTCAAAAAAAAATTCCTTTTCAGAAATATATCATATATTTGTTACTATTATAACATTTATATGATGAATTAAATAATGAATTATTTTTAGTATATTATAAAATATTAAATTCATCTATTAAATAATTTAATGAATAAATTCACTTTATAGGGTAGTTGGTTCAATAGTTTAATGACGTATTATTACATGCTATTGTAGAATATGAGGTATTGAATTCTTCCTCATGAAATATTTTCATCAACATAATTGTTGTATGTATACTCTATTGACCAAAGTTTGATGTTTATTAATCATAGATTCTTCATTCACTGAGGTTTCCTCTACTAGTTTTTAATTTATCCCTATAAATATAACTAATCATGTTTTACTAGTATGCAATACATGGTCTCTATTATCATGAATCTTGCAAGGTTCGTTGTAATAAATATCAATACCCAATTATATTCCGTGATATTTTTGTTCAATCATGGGATTTGAAATGTACTTCATTAATAATTTAAAATGGAATACATATTGTACATTATAATGGTTGGGAAGAAAATCTATCTTCTGAAACTAATATTTAATCTTGTTTTTCCGATTTCCCAATTAAATTAGGGTTTAACAACCCATTTTTAAAAAATATATTACCTCCATTTAAGGATGAAAACATAAAGAATATATGATACCTAATAATAAATTACATTTATTTGAATCTATTAACAACATATGACCTTTTCTTCTTTGATATTAATTAATATGATCCTTTAGAGATCATAGCATAATTGTTTTCCCCTACACAAGATCTCAGTAAACTAACTTTATTTCTATAATTACATCCAACTATGTTATATTATGACATATTATCGCTAATAATTGTTTGTATTATTCAATTTTGATCCTCTAATATAATATATAATTATATAAATATTACACAAAATTCATATATTGATCCCACACACATTGACAGTCAAGAAAACATGATATCAACATGTCTTAAAATGTTTTTATAGTACATTAAAAAAACCCATAATCATAGGTATGATTAGTGGAATTTAAATATATTCAAGTGTTAAGATCCGTTTTAATCCTCTTTGATAATTTTTATGTAAACTAAGGGTTATAGTCATGTATAATTGATCAAGGTTCCCCATAAAGTCTTATGGTTTTGACAATATAGAGTCGGGAAATCAATCGAGGGGTAGATCATGAATTATTTCAATGAGATGAATATACATTGAAAAATGATATATAATGAACCATATATCATCATTCATACCTGGTTCCTTTTCGATTTTAGAAAATGAATTCCACTGTAATATTATTTCACACCCATATAATATTAGGTATAGGTTTTGTGAGTCCCTTGGGATGTTGTCAATCAACCTTTATTTATGAAATATATATAATCTTGACACATTATAATAGAATTTCCACATTATAGAATCCCACCATAAATGATAACAAAAATACCTATATATAATTATAATACTAGGTTTTTGGGAGAAAATTGATTTATATTATTCATTTTGAATTTCTATTTTCACATATGATACTGATTGAACACATAAACACTACCCAAAATCAACACTAAATTTCTATAGATATTGTCTGTTAGTTTCCCATAAGGTTTTATTTAATAATTCATTAAAGGTTTTTATTATCCTTCTAGTAAATCTCTATCATTTTTCAATGGAACAATTAATAATATATATGAAATGAAGAAATGGTTTCACTCTTTAGAAAATTACCATATCCTTGTTTACGAGATTTCTGTAGATGGAATCCGTTTTCTTCCAAATCATGATCATAACTCTATTGTCTCCCCTACTTAATTTATCAGCAACATTATTTTCCTTATATGTGTGGTTTTATATCATGAACTCATAGTCCATGATTATTTCTAAGAATATTATTTTTCTTAAGTTAATATATTTCTAAGATAATATATACTTAAAACTATTGTGGTCTTTTTAAAAACAATATATATTATCCATAGAGTAATTTTGTTCATATTTTCAATTAATTGATTAAAATAAATACATCTCAACTTTATGATTTAGATAATTATTTTTAATATTTTTAATTTCATTGATGAATATGCAATCAACTTATCATTTCCCAAACACACACAACCAATACTATTCTTTAACACATTAATATAGGTTATAAAATTTTATTTACCTCGTGGCAGAGTTAGAAAATGTGTATTAATATGAATCTTCTTCATCTATTCAAAATATTACATATATTTCCCTAACCATGTTAATTTAAAAAAATTATTTTCTAAATTTTCAATGGGTTATCCAACCAGTAAATGGTTTTTACCAAAAATAGAGCGTAACATACTAAAATAAGAAATAATAAAATATCAGTTATTGTCAACAAACTAGAAATTATTTTATGACTATTTTCTTTCTATGGTCAATAGATATTCCATCCTAATAGATAGTATGTCTAGGAATATAAACTATATTGAGACAATACTCACACTTACTATAATTCCCCTATAATTTTGTTTAGAGGATATACATATTTATTTTTAGAGGACTCTTATGTGCATAATATATCTTAGTGTATATAGAGATACCATTAATTTATACCATTATAAATTTATAAATATACTCCTTGAATATCTTATTCATCATATTTATAATGAAAAAAGGTTAACTAGCCAATCCAAAAGGCATTATATTGATCTTATAATGTACAAACCCTACTCAAAATTATATATTCTATATGTGTTCCTTTTTATTTATTATCTAATGATAACTAAAGTAATGATCAATCAATGAAATATGTTGGTCTCATCAAAAATGATGAAACATGTAGTAAATTTCTTTAGAAAGATACTCATTCATTATATTACTGGAGTTTTTATCCATATAATTATTTCACAATATTACGGTCCCATACAACCTTTTTAAGATTAAAATGGGATCTATATGGTGAAATACATGAGAGTATAAATCCTATGTCACTAAACTACATCTAATGTTTCTATAAATCCATTTTATAAATTTTATAATGATTGTTGGATATAGGTATTTCATAATTAATTAGTTAATTAGAGAAATAAACATCTGGAAATGGTGTATGTCTTGGTAGTTATTAGGGAAAAAACTTTATTCACCTTTTTAAAAAGTGTACATTTCATATTATTAAGATACCTTCCTTATCTATAGATCATTATTATTACTACTTATTACCCATTATATCATTAAATATAGTTATTCCTGGATTAAATATAAATTATCTAGTTAATTATGTTCCCCTCTAAATATAATATATTCCACCTAACCATTGTGAACGATATATTCATTTTCATGGGAATAATTGTTTTCATTATAATTATAAATCCAATTAATTCAATGGAAGAAATTAAATTGTACCATAGGTATAATATCTAGGGTTTAAAAGAAGTTATACTTGTTTATCAATATTATAACTCCTTAACACAACATTCGTTCAATAATATTTCCATGTGTTTCTAATTTGTTAACATTTCTACTAGGATTCAATGAACATATATAATGTTTTCAGAAACAAATTCTGATATAAAAGACTAAAAAAGAAGAAAAATTATATAAATCATTTTCTAACATTTAAATGATGATTAAATTAACTAATAACATGTTTTTATAATCATAGAGTTCATCTATGTAAATGAAATAATATTTTTCATGCTTCATTATCATTTTATGAAATAATTTCAAATAATTTTTATAGAATATGAAGAAAGATTTCTTGTCTGCAAAAAGTTAAAACATTGACAATGAACATATTTTAGAATTAAATTTCAATCATTGACATTATTTCCATTTTCTAAACACTTGTTCTAGAATCAAGTTTTGTTCATATAGTAACAGGGTCATTTATTCCCATGGTAAACAAATATAAGAAATTTAATCCTTCCATTTCCCAATTTTGGGAATTATTCTTCACGTGATCCTTTTTCAATATATTATTTTCATTATTTACCATGAATATATAATTAATTAAGAACTCATTTATAAATTCTATAGTTATTGTTAAAGTAGACACAAATAATGAAATATTTTTGAGACTATCATTCTACGATGGCCTGAAATTAATATATTATTGATTGAGCACTCTTATTTTCAATTATAAGTACATTATCTCAAACATAACATGCTAACCTTATAAATTAATATTCATATTTAGTACCATTTTTTACTCCTTTTGTATAATATTTATTAAATCTATTTACATTTACAATATGTACTTATGAGGAAAGTATTTTTCATTTAATACCTCATTAAAAGATCTACATTCAGTTCCCAAGTTAAAAAATTCATCATTAGTTTTTTAAATTAGTAGACATCATTGGTAAACATTTACCTTCATATGATATTATTCCAAGATGAAAATTTACATTTCACGACATCCTGAAGAGATAGGAGATATTAATGGAAATGATTCATTTCTTATATACAAATGGGTTAGTAGTTCCAATAAATGATGGATAATTCTTTCCCATGAAGCTGACCAAATATTTACAACATATTATAGATCATAATGTTTCTCTACTCGAGTTAGATTATTTTTAATAACCTGAGTCAAATTCCCAAATATAGTCATGAATGATTTTCCTCAACCATATATTTATTGACCTTTTTAGGGGAATATCAATGCATTGAATTAGAATGTTTATATAGTTCCCATTTCTCCCATTTTCATGTACCATTATGAAAACAAAAAAACCTAATTAAAGCATGATATTCAATTGTAAAATTAAATTTCTATTATGTTTTCTAGAGTTCTCCCTTTAAATACGTAGGATATTTAATATTACTTATGTTATATCACGTGTATAATCAAAATAAAATCCTCATGGTTACTAATAAACATCCTTTGATAAAGACTGTAACATCATGGAATTCAAAAACCCAGATCTAGCATTTATATTATGTTATCAGTTCAAAATATAGTAGTTATAAAAATATTTAACCACTTATTAGTTTATAAAGAAAAAACATATACATAGAATAAATTTCAAAATATAGGATACAACATGATCATATTTGGATAATATAAATATCCCTCTTATCATATCCTTAAAAATTAAAAATATTAAACCTCTAGTTTTCCTAGGGAATGTAATACAAATAATGGTGAGATCATATTTCTAGTATGGTGTAGCACAAACTGGAAACTTTTTTAAAAACATGTAATAATATATAGGGAAAGATTACATAAAAATCATGAATCGATAATCAGAATAAATTGAGGAAATGCTATATCCGTGATAATAAATGATATCATGGATAATGATATTAATTAATCATATACTAATGGAATTCAAATTGTAAAAAATTAAAAAAATATAATGATTTTCTCGGAAACTTTCTTATCTTGGGATTATGTATAAACCAAACCCCAAAATATTATATCTCAGGAGTCCTGTTGATGCATCAAGGTGATATATAATTATAGAACACACCAACCAAAAGATTAGGTCAAATACATTCATTATAAGAGTCTTGAATACAATTCATACCATTCCATATTGAAGCTCATGCAGAATAAAAGTTGGATAACTATATAAAGAGACATGATGAAATAAAATTCATAATAACTCAATGGAATAATTTAATTGTATATGATAACATCCCTCACCCAACTTATAATCCATGATGTATCCTCAATGTAATATGAAGTACCCTTATTAAAAAAATATAGTTATCGTGGTAATTAAATTGTGTTAGGTTATTTAGGGGAGACTGTAATTGTATTTAATTAATTAAAATTTTTGGATACTATAGAAATGGAAATAAATATCCATTATAAAATTTTAAAATGGGTATATTAATTTTACAAGTCATATTTTGTGGGAGTGTCTTTCCTTGTGTTTAAACGTAGTAACATTCATCGCAAAATTTATTAATGATTTATTCAATGATTAACAGTCCATTTTGAGGCGAGGACACCCAAGTGAATATATTACATATATATTCAAAAATAAGTTATCTATTTATTAATGGATGGTCATATAAAAAAATTCTTATTTTACATTAAAAAAACGTTGGATTATTTTTCCGTAATGGAAAATATTGAATTTAGAAAAATTGGTAACACATGAATCAATAGAATCCGACACGGAGAAAAATATGGACATGTAAATCCCTTTAATTTCTTGAGTATCCATGTAAGAGTATCCCATGTAATTGTATTAATAACCCAAAATGATTTTTTAATATAAAATTAGTTCTAATGAATGATACTCTAGAATGAAAAACCGCGCATATTTCATAGTTAGAAATGAAATCATATCCTCTTGAAAGATATGTATTACAAATTATCTAAAAATACAATTAACAGAGTAAAAATATTTTTCCTAAATAAATATCTTCTTACATTAATCCTAGAAATTTTCATCTATAATCTTCATAAATTGTAATTCTCTAAATGATTTCTTCTAATTTTTCACAACAACATATATGAATTGATAGTATTTTCTCATTTAATAATAGTTATTTTCATGTTTATTATTCATCCAATTTTCATTATAAAAACATCATTAATTTTAATATTATGTATTATTTATAACCTATTGTGTTTTTTAAAATTCCATTAATGTTTTTTAGTGTTTATCCTTAAACAATAAATCGATAAAAAAATTTAACGATATTTTATTAATAAAAGGTTCTTTCATAATTAATTTATAATATTTTGATATAAATCTTCCAGAACATAAAAATAAATTATTTATACAATGAAATCATATGATACCATCATTTATGTATTTATATATGATCCTAATTTAGAGTATTGTTCATGTAGGTCGTTAAACCACCCCAAGTAAATATATACAACGATATAATGAATGATTATAAGGTGGTTTTGTTTTAATATAATTATACTTTAAGTATAATGATGTTATTTATTGTTTTTGGTGTGATATTATGAATATTAAAGGTAGTTTTTTAATATGTAATGGTTATGAAAATAATATATTATTTAAGTAATATAATAACCTCTTAGATTGATTATTTTAAATGATTATGTCAACAATGATCATTCATTGATCATACCAATAATAGAATCTATAATATTTATTACCAGAAACCTAATGAAATAGTATTTATCATATTTAAAATTTAAAAACATTCTTATATCCATCCATGTAGGGTGGTAATGGAATGTAAAACACATCTCTTCATGGAGATAGTAGTCAACACAAGTCATGAATGAAATTTTATTCTATCTTAATGGATGGTTTATATGAATAAAATATTATAATAACCATAATATAGTAACATTAAAACATATAAATGAGATAAATATAATTATATTAGTGTGGTGAAAATAAATATTCATTATGATAATTAAGAGGAATAGCTAATATTGGATAATACTAATATAGGGTGCTAAAATGTCCCGAGGAACTCTCAATAAAATCGAATGCCTTATTCTAATTAATGATGAATAATATAATAATATCATGAGATATATTTTTAGGATAAATAATGTGTTATATATTACGGTGGATTTTGAATAAAATGTGATTTTTGAAGTGGAAAAGGTGTTACCTATTATGATTGCATAGAAATCTTATTTTGGGTATAATCATTACCTTTTTAATAATGTAAGGTTAATGTTTATGTGAACAATACCATTGAATGGAAAATAGTTCGAAGTAAAATGATTTCAGGTGAAAACAAACTTAGACCACCGTATTTGGATACAACATTTAATGTTTTAGATATTCTATTAACCTTACATATTTTAAACTAATATACTTTTACCTTGATAATTAATTTATATCCTTATAAATTAATTTTAATATAATAGTTTGAGATTAAAATGTTGACATAATTTTTTATTTTTTATTTTTATTTTCCAAATAATTTCATAAAACCATTTTTTAAATGGTGACTGTGTTTTTTAAATAAATCCCATTAATCATATAAAATCAGTGCTTATAGAAACAACATTTAATCATTAAATTTAAATAAATTTTATAAAATTATTTTTGATATTAATATTTATAAAATAAATTTATCTATTATGAAACATATTTTTAATATGATACTATTAATGTAATAAAAATCAAATATCACTAAAAAATTCATGATTTAATGAAAATACCAAGTTTATGTTTATCCAATATAACATGATAATTATTTATAAAATTGGTGGCTATAATATTTATAAGATCATATAATATTATAAATAACTATTTTCATCCATTAAATACACATTTTTTCACATTAATGGTTTTCTAAATATATGAGAAATTCTTATATAATAAATGATTCATTGAGGATAAAAGTTTAAATAAAACGACATTATTTTACTAAAAATGTTATTTTCATAAAAACATTAAAATTTCATAGTAAGATAATTTCAAAATTAATAATTCAAAATTTCAGTTATATTCAGAAATATCATATTATAATTTTTATCATTTAAATAATGTATTTATTTGAGTCACATTATATGGTTCATTATTAAATAGTTTGAGTATTTAACATTTATGTAATATAATAGAATTTGATGTATGAAAAATACTTAAAAACAAATAATTATGAAAACCATGATAACATAATAAAAAATTTCTTTTATTTTTTTCATCATATTATATCCATAAAATTAGAGGTGCTCTTATAGACTTAACAACATTATGAAAATGATTTAAAATATACATTAATATAATAATCATATTATTTATTAAATTACACTTTTTATAAAAAAAATTATTTTATTGTTCAATTGAGTTAATATGAAATTCTAAATTATTTTATAAAATAGAATATAAATTTGGAATCAGTAGGAAAAAATTATAATGAAATTGGTTCTTTCTAGAAAGATATGAAACACATGTTATATACCATTTTTAGTATGTCCTCAATACTCTTTTTTACAATGTGGGATGAAATGAATCATTATATAAATCGTGTGTAAATTTAAAATCAGTAGGCCCCATTATAAATAATGTTTTGTTTAATATATTTTTAAAAAATTATATTACATTGAAAAAATTTTAAATTCTTATTTTTTATGAACTAATGATTACATTAATATTTAGTAGGATATTTATATACATCTCTTAAAATATTTAATCTTATTCATACAATGAAATTTAATTTTTATTTTATAACAATAAAATAATAATATTTTAATAATACATTGTGGTTCATTTAAACTTTGGGTTGCGTGTAATGAAATCTATCAATGAAATTAATTTTTTTAGAGAAATGAATTTAATAAAATATCATGGTGTTACATGGTGTCCCTTACTATAGACCATTGAATTTGAATGGTAGTTTATCTGATGATACTGGTTGATAGTTTTTTGGTTGGATTTATTTTTTGGAACCATATATATGTTGCTAAATATTTATATATGTGTTTTTCATTGATATTATCATGTTAAGAACTAGTGAATGTCAAATTTACCATATTTCATTATTGATGATAATATCATTTTTAATGATGTAATATTAATTTTTAATGTCCCCAAGTTTCAATATATATGATTAGTAATCATTTACATTATTGTTACTTAATTATATTTTATTTATTTATATGATATTACTCAACTAATTCCAGGAATTGTATCATTATCAATTAGGTAGAAAATTCCCATTTATTTGATGATGGTTGATTCATTAAAATTATTAAAATGAGGTAAATGGAAATTTATTTTTTTCATGGATGGTATCATTTTATGGATTTAATGTTTCCTATTTTTAAAGTTGGTGTTCAAAATTTCATTTAAAAAAAATATATGAAATACATAATTTCAATGGGTATATGTATGATATATGCTTTCAATAAACCATAACATATGAAAACCAAATATGAAAATTATGTTCAAACTAGTATGTATGATTTTTCAATTAAAAATAATTCCATTACTTATTTTTTTAATATCATTATAGGAATGTTAAACTATCACTATACAAATAGAGCTTTATGTGCTTATATATACAATGTCTTCATACATCTTACCATGTAATTAATTCTTTCTATAATATGTGTTTTGTAGTTTAATGGATATTACAGTATTTGGTGTTGAACATTGGTCACAAGGGGGTGTTTTTAGTTTTTCCTGATTTTAGATAATATTGTGATCAATATGTATTTAATAATTAATTAAAATGTATATTATTTTTGTTCACCAACATGATTTTAATATTGATGTATTATATTTTATATTTTATTTATGGAAAATTCAATGTTTATATTTTTTTTCAATATTCATATTTCATCTTTATTTAAAATGATTTCTTTTATAATTTATATTTCTCTAATGTAATGGTGATCCTTGTATTTTTCTCTGTTATATTATACTTCATTTTAATCATTATTCAAGTGTAATGTCCCGAAACATTGTGGTCTATTTCATTGTCAAAATCTAGTCTTTGGGGTGATCTGGGAGGCAATGGTAAGTTATTTCAAGAGGTTTGCAAATTTCCAGTTTTTCTGTTTGTAGGTCGAGGGAATCTGTGAGTTAGTGTATCAGTGAGTTAGGGTGTCGGTTGGTTGAGGGGTTGGTAGGTTGATAATGTGGGTGAGTTAGGGTTTTTATAGGATGAGGCATCAGTAGGTCAATGCGTCGATAGGTTGAGGCGTCGATTGGTCGAGGTGTCAATAGGTCAAGGGCATCAGTGAGTTAGGGTTTCTATGGGTCAAGGTGTTGATTGGAGGAGGAATCAGTAGTTCGAGGATTCGATAAGTAGAGATGTCAGTTGGTCGAGGATGTTGTTGAGTTTGGGTGTTGTTGAGTCCGGACATCAATGAGTCAAGGCATCAGTGATTTATGGCATTGGTCAGTCAAAGGTTTGGTGAGTCAGGAATCGATAGGTTATGTAAAAGGCATAGTGTTCATGGTTCATCGTTGATATATCATCTTCGATAACTCATTATTAGAGGATTGATGTAGGTGTCTTGTTGTTGGTGAATCACCCAATGATGAATCATTTCTAGTTTTTCTCATATTTCAAGCTTGGCTCCTCTTATGTTTTATTTGATGTGAATCATGTTTAATGACTATTTGGTCATTTTTATGGTGTTTCAAAGGATATAAATTATATATTTAATATCATAATGCTCTGGGGAATTTGAAATAGGTTAATCGTGTAGTCATAGCTATGATCTGACTTTAATGTCCTCGAAACCATTTCCTGATGTTGATATAGGATCTGGCTTTTTCTAAAGTAGAGGTCATATCTACTCTTTTCCCAAGTTGTACGGAGAATGTTTCTACCCAGACGAGCTATAAGCCTATGTTGTAACCCCCATGATCAATTTTTTTGTAGTCTTATTCTCACATGACTCCACTATTTGGAACAAAGAGGAGTTTGGGTCACCCATTGTTCTAGGTAGGGATTCCTTAATCTCTCCATTAATTAAATATCTTGTCATGTGGGTGAACTTTTGTCATAATTTGAATAAGGCTGAAACAAATTTAAAGAATATAATAGGAAGGAATAAATGAATATTGTGAATATATTGATGATATCTTTCTTTTATATGTTATATTTGATCTATAATGTAAATTTCATGGGTTTTATCCCTCCAAAAATCATTATTCTTGGTGGTATTAGCATGCGAACCCGTGATGCTTCATGATAATCATTTATTCTCTCATGAAATTAATTTAAACATGAAATTTGATTAATCATGTAAACTTGGTTATATTAAAATGACTCTCCAGGATAAAACTAGATTTGTGATCACCCTTGTTTATCAAAATAGAATTAAAGAACCATTGTTGGCTAAGTCCAAATACACTTAGCTTTTTTGTGTGGATGTGTGGTGTATGGGTCATGTTGGTTTTTATGCTTTATAAGGGTATTATGTTTGTGATTTTGGTATCATGGTTTTCATTATAGGGGTGAGCAGAGGAGTTGGTTCTATGTGAAGGGTGTGGTATCTGTGTGTAGCCGAGTTCTGGTTTAGTGGTGGTTGTTGTGGGATTTTTGTATGAGGTGGTGCAGTAGGTTTGATGGAATCTTGGGTTGAGATATGGATTGATTGTAGAAAGGAAGGAATTTTTATGAAGTGGGACTATATCTAGGGATTAGTTGTGTAGTAGAGCTGCAGGACTGGGTTGTGTCATGATTTCATGCTATGAGTGTCAAATTGGTTCCCTCACAATTTTACCTTATTACCATGTTTAGATTGGGGATTGGATGGTATGGTTGCTTTGAATTATAATGTTTTCAGTGTTTGTAAATTTCCCAAGATTAGGATGGAAATAATTAAATGAATGATTTGATAATAAATAATGATAGTTGGTTAAATGAATCGGCTGGGGTATGTTTTGATTTGGGGCTTGTAGTGAATCAATGTTCAAGTAACCATCGTTTATGGTAGTATGTTCATATAGGTGTAGTGGTAAAGGATATTTTTAGTGGACTGGTTTTATGTTTCTAATCCCATAGGATGGAATGAGTGTTTGTTACTTTTATATATATTCATTTAGTTTTTTATGTTTTCTATAATCACCCACCTGTGTTGAGCACTATATACCAGACACCCCAATTATTATGGGGGATGGTTTCTTTCCCAAAATCTTGGTGGGAGGATGGATGTCAAGTTCTTAACTTTACCCCACTCCCACTTCTAGGAAATGGTCACTCAAGATTTTTTAGGCATCCTTTAATGTATTGATGTTTATTACGAGACTTATGGTTTTGGCTGTGTGAGAGGTGGTTTTTTCCCAACTGTCTTCAGGATGAGGCCTAGGTGTTTTTGGATGAGATTTATGGTGGTTGTGGTCTATAACAACAATGTTATTTTATTAAAAATATAAACATCATTTATTACATAAACTCTTTACTTGATATAACATGGAATATCAATAGGTCTAGAGTATTTGGGGCTTAGTATCATTACACAAAAAAATAAAAAAATAAAATACAATATCTTTTTGAAAACATCCTTTACATGAAAACTACATTCCCTCATACATAGCATTTCATGGGATGTCCTAAGGACATGTATAAAAAAAGGGTGAGCTATAATGTCCTTTTAAGGGAGTTAACATTCAATAACAAGAGGAATACAATAAATGTTAGACAATAGGAATATAAATGGAGCATTAGAGAAGCATGAATATAAATTCATGATAAAACATGATAATTATAACATGGAAATGTGGAAAAAACAGTTAACATGGAATTAGCATGAGGCAAGCCTCATTGCACATGAAGCATGTGTAAATCCTCATTGCAAATGAATCATGAGTAAAACCACGTTGCACTTGAATTATCTTGAGTCAACACCCATTACACATGTCATATCGTGATACTATACTTTACGTAATGCATTGGAGCGCTATCAGAGCACACCCTTCTTAAACATTTTATTTCATGCATAAGTATTCCACATGGATCATACAACATGTAATCAATCATCATCATTTATTACACAATAAAGTGATGTGGAATACTTACATGAAGATTAATAATAAATAAGTAAATGTGCATAATGGTGAATACCCTTGATAGAGAAATGAGCATGGTATTCACTACATAATGACATTGTCTTGGAAAATCGTTGTTTAATTTCGACAGCATAATGACGTAAAATAAGAAATCATAAAAATTGGTTGATGAGAGATAAAGGGGTGTATCATCACATTTACATTAAATGGTATTTAAGGGGGTCATATAGATACATGTTCCAACAAATTTAATGGAATTTAGATGCATAATAAAAAATTGTTCTTGGATGTAAAAGAGGATAGAGAAATCTCTCATGTAATTTCGGCATGGTAACGGGTGTACATTGGAGGCATTAATGAAAGATAAATGGGTATCCCATAATACAAACATAAATAGGGCATTATGGGGGATGTGTAAAATCATACCCCATCATTTTTAGTTGTTACAAAGGTGATAAAAACATAACGAAATTTGGAAAAAATGAGAAATGAATAAATCCCTTACTTGGAAGTGCGGTCCCAAAGCCTTGGGAGAGGATTCAGAGAGGCTTAATGGGAGCTTTGGGAACCTTGGAATAATTCTAGAGAGATTAGAGAAGGGTTTGTTCTAACTCCAAAGTCTTTGAGTGAAGTGGATGTGGGAGCTTGGGTGGGTTAATATAGGAAAGGAAAGAGAATTATTTATTATTTAGGTTTGGGATACCTCACATTAAACTAATTAAAACAAAAAACTAGACCATGTTTTATTCCCGTGGTTTTAGAAAAAGGGGAGTGTTAAACAATATTTTATAAGTACAATGGTATAACATCTTAAAATAATAGGGTTTATTATGTATAAGTGAGTCACACTCTCAAGGAAAACAAATTAAAAAGACAAATTGTTTTATAAGTCTTGGAGGGTCCACTAAAGCATTGTAAAATAAATCAAACAAATATAAAATCACATCATTTTAAAGATAAAACATATATTGGCCGAACATAAAGTTTATAGTATTATATTACCTCACTATTGTCTCATTATGAAGTAATAAGACACATTATATATTTAAACGGTATTTAATTTTTACCCAAAAATTTTATATCTAAGAAAATCATGAAAAATTTACCGTTGGATAATTTTTACATCCTGATTTTAAAAATAATATTCATTTTATATAAATAATTTTCTATGTATGTGAATTTTTACTTTTAAAATAAAAATAGACATTTATGGAAAATGCATGGGTTTTGACAAAAACAACATTCAAAACTTAATAAAAATTACAATTGATTTCATAAAATTATACGATAATTTATATTTAATAAAAATTAATTTGATAATAATAATTTTTTATTAAAAAAATATTTAATTAAAAAATAAATTAATTCATCAAAATAAATTTCTTAGATTAATATTAAATAAAAATAATATTTGTGCCTTAAAAACTATTTACAAAGTAACAATAATAAAATGAATGCACATTCGTTATACAAAAATAATGTACATAGTCATAGTACTAGAGTATTGTTACATCAACACTTATAACATGCACATAAGACTGAAGGGTAAGGTGTGCGATAGTGACAGACTCGTGGGGTGGCTCATATAATATCTCTCAGGTGGTAATCTCTCTTAACTTCCAAATCTCCCATAATCGGTTTCGTTCAAGCTTAATGTGTTAATGCTTGGCTTGATCTTGGTCAAGGGAGAAGCCCAGTGACACCACCTCCTTTCTAAGCTATAAAAAATTGGCTTCGTATGGTGCATGTCTACTGGATGAGGTTGTCACTTTATTTGTCCGAGTAAATAGCATTTGTTAAAGCCCTATATTTATACTAATCTTGTGATTACTATTGAATGTATATATTAACAACGGTCAGAATTCATAATGGTGTATTAAAATATAGAAACATAGAACCAATTGATTTCAAATTTTATATAACCACAATAAGACAGTTAAATAGATGAAGAGGAATCTCAATTAATGAAACTTAGGGTCATTACAATCTTCCCCCCTTGAGAAAAATGTTGTATTCACAATTTGATTATATACAAGAAGAACATTTTAAATTTAAACACAGATTTAGGGTTTCTTACCCACCACCATTAATCATTCCCCAACCCTCATTATCATGTTGATCATGGGGAGCCAGGGTCCGCATAATGCAATAACACTACAATGCACAATCAAAGTCTTCCACTTCCTTAGTCCAGACACAATCTGTGGAACATGCATAGAACCGATATAAAATATGATGCACTTTTTGAAAAAAAAATTCTAACATGTAGTTTCAAAACCTCACCATGTACTATGTTTTTCTAAAATAGTCTGACAGAGTCAGATTTGAAATTTTTGAAATGTGGTTCTTCTAATATATTGTCTATGTTTCCCAAAAAACTGGAAGATAAGGCTATATATATAAGGTGGATGGAGGTCTCTCTCATAGGTATCTATTCTAAAATCAAATAGATAATCATACTCTCTTGATAGGGTGAAATATTTGAAAATACCCTGATAGTACAACCCCCATGTTGAATGGTGGTAGTTTTGGGAGCTTAATATTTGATCATAGGTGTGCCATGATCCTTGATGATTCTGTGGTATGGAGGAGGTGTATGATATGTTGTAGTGATTCTTGAAAGAAAGTTCGACATTAGAAATGGTTTTGAAGCTATGCAAGCTTGAATTCAAAATAATTATATCTAGTAAGTCCTCAGGAAGGGACAAGAGTGTTGTATGAGGTCCTTCCCCTTCCATCTCAAAACTAAACTTTATCCTACTAACGAAACATATCAAATTTTTTGTTACCCTCTAGACATGATAAAATGGTGATATAAAACTACATTAAGTATAACGATTTATTATTTGTTAATGAAAGGAAAATTAGGGATAACAAATAAAGGGTAATCCAAAGACAAAAACATATGACTTATAAATAGCTTTAATTTCATAAATATATGAATCTATTGGCTTCAGTCTATGTTATCCGTGATCTACTTCCTAACATATATTCTTATAGAATTTTTATGTCCCTTAATAATGGTATATACTGAGCTTATTAATTTACCAATGCATATCCCCTAGGAGTGTCGTAACCAAGAGTGCATAAAGGCCTATTTTAGTGCACCAGTTCCCATTCGAGTCTAGCTCAAAACTGTGTTTTCAGGTTTTACCCCTAGGATACATCTGTTCCAGAGCCACCTCTACCTGCCCATATCAAGACAAGGATTTATTTTCTCAAACAACCACTTAATCAATACTCACCAAATCATAAGGAAGTTTTCGTTATAATTATTCTTCATTAAGTCTTCACTAGGGTTTTCTAATCCTAATCCCAAAAATAACTAAACCTCCCTCTGATAGACACTATAAAAACTCTGTTCATTTATTACAAACATTAACATGATTAATTGAATAAAATATTCACTTGATACAACATGGAAGATCGAGAGGCCTTGTGTATTTATGTATTAGGATCATTACACAACAACTGAAAACATGAAATACAACATCATTATTGAAAATTTTATTTACATAACCACTACATTCCCTCTTACATAGAATTTCATGGGATAACCTGATGACATGCATAAGAAAAGGGTGAGCTACAAATCATAGTAAGGGAGTAAAGGTTTCAAAACATGAAGAATACAGTACATGTTATGAAATAGGCATATCAATGGAAAAATAGAGATACATGAACATAAAGGCATGATATAACATGATTGTCATAACAAGGAAATTTGGAATCAACATTTAACATTATATAAGCATGATCCATGGAACATTTCAAATGGAGCATGAGTAAACCCTCATTGCACATGAACCAAAAGTAAAACCTCATTGTAGTTGAATTATCATGAGTCAATACCCATTGCACATGACGTATCATAATACTATACTTTACCGAATGCATTGGAGCGCTATCAAGGTGCACCCTTCATAAACATTTCATTTCATGCATAAGTGTGCCACATGGATCATACAAAATGGAATCAATCATCATCATTTATTTAACTATAAAGGGATGTGGAATATATACATGAAGCTTTATAATCAATGAGTAAATTAGCATAAATTTGAACACCGTTGATAGAGAAATTGGGATGGTATTCACTACATAATGACATTGGCTTGGAAAATCATGGCGTAATTTCGACAGCATAATGGCGTGAAATAAGAACTCATAAAAATTGGTTGATGAGAGAGAAAGGGGCGTCTCATCATATTTACCTGAAATGGGAAGTATGGGGGTCATATAGATACACGTACCAACAAATGTAATTTAATTTAGATTCATAATACAAAATAATTACTTGGATGTAAAAGAGGAGAGAGACATCTCTCATGGAATTTTAGCATGGTAACAGGTGTACATGGGAGTCATTAATGAGAGAGAAATGGGTATCCCATAATCCAAAAATAAAGATAGAAGTATGTTGTGAAAATTAATACCCCAACATTTTTAATTGAAAACAAAAGGGAATTACAACGTAACAAAAATTGGACAAAATAAGAAAGGAAAAAATCCCTTACATGGAAGTGTGATTCCAAAGGCTTGGGAGTGGATTGAAAGAGTCTTCTTAGGAGAATGGTGCACTTGGGAGGATTATAGAGAACGTAGGGTAGGGGTTGTTCGAACTCTGAAGGCATTGAGTGAAATGGATGTGGGAGCTTGGGATGGTTTATATTGGAAAAGAGATGGAATTCATTATTATTTAGGTTTGGTTCACCTCATATTAAACTAATCAAAACCACCAACCAGCAAATGGTTTTTTCCCATGGTTTTTTTCCAAATGGGAGTGGAACACAATATTATATACGGAAAATGGTATAACTTCTTAAAATAACAGAGATGCTTATGTGGAGGTGAGTCACACTCTCATGGAAAACAATTTTAAAAGACAAAATGTTTTATAAGTCTTGGGGGTCCCCTAAAGCTTTGTAAAATAAATAAAAAAAATTTTAAATCACATTATTTTAATTATAAAACATATATTGGCCGAAAATAATTTTTATAGTATTTTATTACATCACTATTGATTCATTATGATGTAATAAGACACATTATATATTTAAACAGTATTTAATTTTTACCCAAAAATTCTAATGTCTTAGAAAATTATGGAAAATTAACTGATGGATTATTTCAACATCTTGATTCCAAAAATAATATGAATTTTATCTAACTAAATTTCTAAATATGTGAATTTTTATTTTTAGAATAAAAACTGACATTTATCGAAAATTCACAGGTTTTGACAAAAACACCTTTCAAACCACAATAAAAATTACAATAGCATTCATAAAATTATATGATAATTTATATTTAATAAAAATTAATTTGATAATAATAAATTTTTATTAAAATATTATTTTATTAAAAATCAATTAATTCATAAAAATATAATTCTTATAAGAATATTATGTAAAACTATTATTTGTTCTTTAAAAACTATTTACAAAGTAACAATAATAAAATGAATTCATATTCTTTATAAAAAATAATTTACATAGTCATAGTGCTATGATCTTGTTACATAAACCCTTATAACACATACACAAGACTAAAGGGAAAGTGTGTAATGGTGACAGACTCTTGGGGTGTCTCAGATAACATCGCTTGGGAGTTAATCTCTATTAACTTCCACTTCTCCTGTAGTCAGTTCTGCTCAAGCTTAACAAGCTCAAGCTCGGCTTGGGCTTGGTTAAGAGCAGAGCCCAATGATGCCACCTCCTTTCCAAGCTCCAAAAAATGGGCTTCGTATGGGGAAAGTCTACTGGATGAGGCCATCGCTTTATTTTTCGGAGTAAATAGGATTTGTTAAAGCCCTATATTTATACTAATCATGTGATCACTATTCAATGTCTATATTATCAAAGGTTACAATTCATAATGGTATTTTAATATCCAGAAACATAAAACCAATGAATTTTACCTTTTATATAACCATAATAAGTCATTTAATTAGATCAAGAAGGTGTTTCATTAATGATAGTTTTGGTCGTTAAATGGTCCAGGCGTCTATGGGAAAGATGTGATGTGGTCTGCAGATCTGGTGTATACGGGCATGTATTGAATGTGGGGCCTGTGGAAGAGAATCATAACCTCAGGACCTTCACCATTAGGGATTTGATGTTTACTAGTGATAAGGGGTGTGGGGTACACATATATTGACCTTCTTTCTATGTTACTTTACTTAACACGTGTTATTGGGTGAGTGTGACTTGGTGCGGTTGGGGTGGATAATATACATTGTTATGGGATTTTGAGTTTATGTTGTTTTCTCATAGGGGAATTTGTATTCTTCTCCCACTTATACACAGATGGCTTTGGTTTTCCCTACTGAGTGTATTTTTATGGCCACCCCAAGTATATTAAACTATTTTTAGGATTCCGATAAGATTATGTGGACCATTCTTGACATTTCTATCTCTTAATATGGGAATAGTTTTTGCATCCCTTCTTAGTTTTATTTTGGTAGTTACTTTATATTTTTCTTTATATTTCTTTCAATTTTACATATACATGCATGTGGGGTGGATTTTGGTGTCATTATATTTATCCACGTCTTGGAGTTGTTTGGGGTTTATATATCTTAGCTCCTGATATTTTTTACATTAAAATGGTTAATTCCACCAACTTTTGTGAGATTTATATACACTTTGTGCTGGTATAGGGGGTGGAACTCAGGGGTCATTATATCTCTTTCATCTTGATGAAGGAAGGTCTCAACATCTTGATATCCCTTCCCTCATATTGAAGAAGGAAGTTTGTGACAAAATGGTATTATAGGTGATGGTTGAGAGATATGATGAAGTTTGGTGTAAGGATTAGTGAGGATTACATGGGATGGTAGGGAAATAGTTTTAGGTGATTTTGGTGGGTGACATTGGCATGGGAAGACCCATTAAGACATTGGATTTTAGGGCCCCCATGATCTGATGCAAGGACTCTAACCTTACCAAAAAACCAAGTGAGGGTACACCAATTGAGGGTAGAGACCCTAGAGAAGGTACATGAATCATGATGACATGTGTTCTTGTTTATTTTGGGTGTTTTGGGGAAATTAAAATAAACAATGAGGTAAAATAAATCCTAAATAAATTTCATATTTTTTGGGCATAGTTGTCCCTTGTTTTCCTTTTTGCTATGTCTCTCATATGTTTTTTTCTTGTGGTACGAGTAGTGGAGGACCAGTAGGCTGATCCAATTGACCAGCGGAGGGTCAATCTTGTGGAGGTAGATGATCAGTGGTAGAATACACTTTTTTTATCTAGAAGCTAACTTTGAGAAAGTAGAATGGTAGTGTCTTGAACATGGAGACATAAAGTTGGACTGAGGAGATAGTGATGACTTTTAGCTTGATCCAAAATTCAAAAGTGTAATGGGTTATTCCAGTAGTGATCTATACGAGGTAAGAATCATGTCAGTGGTAAATTCTTTACCTTGGGGAGAGGATAGAGACTGATGTTTTGTGGGATGACATTGAGAGGGAGTACCGGGTTGAATTTCCACGATGAATACTGAGAAAAGGTAGGAGCTATTATCCCTCTAGTAGGGGAGTATATCGGTTAGGGAATTGCGGATCAAGTTCAAGGATCTCATTCATTTTTCACTAGATCTCTTTTCGGTTGAGGAGTCTTGGATGATAATCTTATAGGAGGCACATAGTCCCTCTCTTCTGTATGTGGTTACTCCCTTCACCCTTCCTACATATGTAGAGGTTCATACGAAGGTTTATGTAGTAGAAAATAAGAACTCGCAAGGAGGTCTACAAAATGAGGGGAGTCAGTTGAGGTCTTAAAAGAGATATGAATTTAGAAAAATGTCTCCAGCATCATGGCCTTTCAGGTTTCATCCAGTAGGGAGCTGACCCTAGCAGTTTCAGTTCCAACACTTTGATCCTCGCCCTTTTCCCATGGGCCTAGAAAAAAGGTGTTTCTATTACAGAGGTCTTGGGAACCTCCAGGGATAGTTCCCGACTCGAGCTCAGTATGGTGAATGTGGGCTTGTTCAGTTCCCACATTAGCAGTTGTTTCCAGCAAGTCCTTTCCAATAGTAGGCACAGTCGGACCCTGCTCCACCAAGGGAAGATGGTCTAGGAAGAGGCTGACCTCAGGGTGGTCCTTAGGTACCTTGACAATGACATTTTCAGGGAGACAAATGATAGTCGAGGGGTAAAGGAGCTAGGCATGGAAAGTTACACTACATTGAGGTAGAGGTTCTAGTGGGGTTGTAGATCATTTGAGGTATGATCAGTTTTTTTAGTACACTTTCTTTCTCCTTGTTTGATTCTCGAACTTCGCAATCCTTCATTGCACCCAGTCTATCCCATTCCTTTGGACTAGAAATAGAGATACATTGCATGGCCATGGTGTTGAGTACACCCGTCAGAGGTAAGAATATCTTTTTTGATTTTTTCCAAGGATGTAGACTGATTTTGGGTCCACATTAGTCCAGTGGGGATGTCTTTCTTCTACAGATGAAGCCATATGATGTCATCCTTGGATTCGACTGGTTTTTTTGGTGAACGGAGTTATCAAATTATTCTAGAGAAGAGTCATGTTTTCAAATGTGAATATCTAACATGTAGCATTCATTGGAGAGCATAGATTTTAGGTGGGAAGCCGACGTATGGAGCCACTTCTTTCATAGTTAGCTGAGATGTCAGTGGGATCAGTGGATGCTGAGATGGTTGAGGTTCTTGGAGTTGTTATAGAGTTTCGTTATGTTTTCCCCAAGAAGGTTGTGACTCTACCCCCTCGAAAAAATGATGAGTTTTGGATAGACATACAACCCGATGCAAGTCTGATTTTGATGGCTCTTTATTAGATGGTGCCTTCTGAGTTCTGGATCCAAATTGGAAACCTGGTTAGGAGTGGTCTCATCCAACCCAGTACGTCACCTTGTGGTGCTCCAGTATTGTTTTTGATGAAGGAAAATAATGTTCTGAGGTAATTCATAGACTACCAGAGATGGAATCTATTAACGATCATGTATGGTTACCCTCCCTATAGGATATATGATATATTAGATTTTTTGAGGGAAGAGAGTTGGTTTTACAAGATCGATCAGTGGTCTGGATATCACCAATTGAGGGTGACATACTGAATACTATTTTCTAGTGCAGGTATGGGCACATCAAGTTCATTGTTATGTCATTATTTTTTACGAACCCACCATCCGTGTTCTTGGGGATCATAAACTATGTATATAATGACTTCCTAGACATGTTTTTCATTGTATTAATTGACAAAATCATGATCTACTCGAATTCAGATGAGGATTATATCGAGCATCTGTTGACTGTCTTAGTGGTCCTTCATCCCCACCCGCACTATGAAAATATATCCAAGTGCATGTTTTGGATATAAGAGGTTCACTTCCTTGGGCATGTGGTGTCTTAGGGGGGATTATTACTGGACCCATCAAAGGTATAGGAAGTTGTTCCTTGGGAAGAAACCAAGAATGTGGCATAGATTTGTAGTTTTTCAGTCCGAAATGAAATTACGAGAGGTTCATTCCAGATTTATCATTAGTTGAAGCTATGTTGATGGATCTGACTAGAATAGGCGATCATTTTGTAGGGAGAATGTAGTTCCCGATAGATATCTTCAATCTGAAGGGGAATCTGGTAAGTGATATAGTGCTCAAACTACCTGAAAAAGGGGTGATGTTTGTGGTGTTTTACAATGCTTCCCATAGAGGATTAAGTTGTGTTCTAATGAAACAATGTGGATGGTTCCCCTATGGTTATAGGAAGTTAAATCCACATTAATGTTATTATGCCACCCATGATATAGAACTAGAAGTGGTGATGTTCTCACTAAATATGTGGTGACATTAAATCATTGGGGAGCACTTTGTGGTCTTCATGGATCACATGTGTTTGATGTACATCTTTTCCCAATGAGATCTGAACTTGAAACAATATAGGTGGATGAAGTTTCTCTAGTATTATGATTTTTATATCTTCTAAATCTTAGGAAAAGGGAATGTTGTGGATTGTTCTTTGAGCAGGAAGTCAATAAATGAGGTAGTTCGTCAATCTAAAGATGCATAGAAGGTGATTGAGGATTTGGTTACCTTGCACTTTTAGGGATAATTGGATGGAGGTAGAGGATACCCATTTCCCATGATGGTATAGTAATCTTTGAGGTATAAGGTAGATGAGTCTCAATTGGGAGACTTAGAGAATGAGGTGTTGCGTGATCTCATTGACCAGGGTAATGCTCTAGGGGGATGGTCAAAATCGTGTGTTGTTCTATGGGAAGATATTTGTTCTTGTGGAAATGCATAATGAATTTCCCAATGAGTTTCATATCTCACCCCTATAAATAAACCACAGAGTTTCCAGCATATAATGGGGCTTGATAGAATAGTTGCGGTGGCCTGAGATGAAGCAGACAATGGCAGAGTTTATGGAAAAGTTCTTAGTGTTCCAGTAAGTGAAGGCTGAGAACCATGTTCTTGTTGGGTTTTTGTAGCGCCTATATGTACCCGAGTGGAAGTGGGATGAAATATCATCGGATTTAATCACATGATTACCCAGGACTCGGGGATGATATAATGCAAATTGGTTGGTAGTGGATCATTTGGAAAAATCATCACACATCTTTGGGATCAAGGAGTCGAGTGTAGTTGAATCTTTTTATCAAAGAGTTATGTGGATGAGGTGGTGCGACTACATAGATATCAAAAATTCATTATCTCAGATGAGGATACACATTTTACATTACTTATCTAGAGGACATTGTATCATGTCTTTGGCACTCAGTTACACCTAAACACTTCTTTCCACCCTTAGACAGATAGACAAACATAGAGGACCGTTGAGACAATGAAGGGCATCTTACGATCATGTGTCATAGACCTTAGTTTGGCCTGTTTGAAAATGTTTCCCGAGTTAAAGCTTTATTACAACAATAACTATCATTATTCCATTGGCATGGCTCAGTTTGAGGCCTTGTACCATATGTTGTATCATTAACCCTTGTGCTAGAGGAGGTTGGGGAGGAATCTGGTCCTGGTCTGGTCATGGTGAAGAGTACGACAGAGAAGGTGCATCTTGTCAGTGAGAGGATGAAGAAAACGTAGGACCGCC
This sequence comes from Viscum album, assembly GCA_963277665.1. Taxonomy (NCBI): domain Eukaryota; kingdom Viridiplantae; phylum Streptophyta; class Magnoliopsida; order Santalales; family Viscaceae; genus Viscum; species Viscum album. The sequence goes on along the minus strand of OY728140.1, from coordinate 40,527,770 downwards.
AGAAGTCGTATGCAGATCCTAGGATAATTACAATGAGTTAAATGTTTGGGACCATGTATTCTTGAAGGCTTCCCCCCAATGTGGGTAGTGGTGTTTCAGAAGAGGGGGTAAGCTTTCTCATAGGTTCATCGGACTTTTCGAGGTGTAGGGATGAGATGGTGTCCTGGAATATCAATTGGTATTGACATCATATTTGGGGAGGATCCACGACATCTTTCATGTATTCTAGCTTTTTTAGTATCATTATAATGACTCCCATGTCATTGATTGGGGAGAGTTAGATATTGAGGACAACACACCATTCGTGGATCAACCTATGGAGATCTAGGATCATCAAAATAAGGTGATACATTAATAGAACATTACATTGTTTCATGTGTTGTTGAGGCATGGTTTCAAAGAGTAGTATACTTGGGAATGACAGGTGCAGATCTGTTCCCAGTATCCGATGTTGTTTTTGATCTTTTCTCTTGTGTTTTTATTTGTTATGTAATGATTGAACATTGTTTTCTATAATATGAGTTGTTTCCTTTTTATGTGTAATATTATTAAGTCTAGACATATGATAAGGGGAGGACTTGATCACTAATCAAGAAGAATTAATACAGATATGAATAAACCCATGCGAGCAAGTTAGAGCAGCCCAAAGAAGATAGTATCTTGACATGGGGGAAAGAAATATCTTGAATCATATATTTGGGAGGTATGAAATTTGGTTCATGCATGGTATGTCTTGTGGCTGTTGGGTTGGAAATTCTCAAAGGAGGTGTTCTTGGATGTTGAGGTGTCACTCCAATGTAGTGGTCTTCTCTTGAGCGGTATCTTATAGGATTGTTTTTTGGACCCCTTTTTCTTACAAGATTCAGTTTTGAATTATCGATGGTGAGAATAGTTTTATAGGTATCTGATTTAATGGATCATACCTCCTTGGTCCATTACATATTCTAAATCTAGTGTTTGGGGTGTTCTCGGAGGAAATGGTTGCTAATTTGAAGAGTTTTCCAAATTTCTAGTTTTTTTATCATTATGTAGAAGGGGTATGTGAGTTAGGGAATTAGTGATTCATGGTGTCAGTAGTTTAAGGTGTTGGTTGGAAGAGGTGTCGGTAGGTTGTGGCATCGGTAGGTTGAGGTGTTGGTAGGTCGAGGGCATTAGTGTGTCAGGATGTCGGTAGGGCGAGGAGTCTATTGATGGATGTGTCAGTAGGTTTAGGGCATTGGTGAGTCAGTGTGTAAGTAGGATGAGGCATTGATTGATCAAGGCATCGGTAGGTCAAGGAATTAGAACGTCGAGGCGTCAGTAGGTCGAGAGAGTCAATGTGTCAGGGTGTTAGTGGGTCAAGGTTTCGATGATTTATGAATTGGTAGGTCACATTTGTGGATCAATTTACATGGATCGGCATTAGTATCCCAGCATCGGTGAATCACTATCAGTGGCTCACTGTTTATGAATTATTGTCATTGTGTCACCCATATATGACTCATTTCCAATTTTCAAAGCATTTCAAATTTTCCCCTCTTACTTTTTATTTGACATAAATCGAGTCTAAAGACTTTTTTTGGGAATTTCAAAAAACATTTCAAAGGATATTAATTATATCATTAATATCTTAATGTTCTAGGGACTTTCAAATAGTCAAACCACATGGTCTTGTCCACGATCCAACTTTAATGTCCTTGGGACTATTTCCTTCCATTGATATATGAGATGTATTTTTCTAAATCTAATTCCCAAGATTCTCTTTTCTATTAGTGTGTGGGGATAATTTATTCCTAGAAGATCCATAAAAATGTTTTGTAGCCCCCTTGTTTGGTTTTCCTTTGATTCACCAAATCACGCAACCACCATGTTTGGCAGAAAGAGGAGTTTTGGTCTCTTTTTTTTCTAGGTAGGGATCCACCATCTTACCTTTAATTATGTACATTGTTGGGGTGGGTGTACATATTACCTCTTGTAAATATATCTAAAACCAATTTAAATAAGATAATAGGAATGAATAAATGGGGATGGAGATGATGTTGATGATAACATGATTTTATATGTTATCTTTGATTTGTAATGTGAATTTTATGGGTTGTATCCCTATGAAAATGATTGTTTTTAATGGTCTTTTCTTGAAAAGATATAATGCTTCACGATTATAATTGATTCTATCATGAAGTGACCATAAACATGAAATCTGATTAACCACATATACCCAATTAAATGAAAAGGAATCCCTAGGATCAAACATGATTTGTGATCACCATTATTTATCAATGTGGAATTAAAGATCCTTTGTTCGGAAAATCCAAATACACATAGCTTGATCTGGTGTGGCTATGTGTTGTGTGTGTCTTTTTGGGTTTTTTTTCATTATGAGGGTTATATGGTGGTGTGGATGGTAGCATGTTTGTGGGAACATGGGTGGAAAGAGGAGTTTGTTCTGTGAGAAGGTTGTGGTTGTTGTGGTATTTGAGTATGTGGTGGTGCAGAAGGCTTGATGGAATATCAGGTTGAGATATTGATTGATTATAGTATATATGTACTTGTTAAATAGTGTGATTTCATCTGGGTAGTGTTTGGGATGTGGAGATACAAGACTGGGTTGTGTCATGATTTCTTGTTATGAGTGTTAGAATAGGTTCCCTTACCATTTTTTCTTCATTAATTATTTGGATCAGGTGGTGGTTGGTATGGTTTCTTCACCATATAACGTTTTTTTGTATTTTAAAGTTTCCTAGGTAGGGATGGAAATAAATAAATGAATGATTTTATAATGAAAAATGATAATTGGTTAAATTAATCGTCCTGGGGTATCTTTCACGTTGGGTCATGTTGTGACGTAGCATTCAAATGATGGTAATTTGTGGTGGTACACTCATGTAGGAGTAGAAGCAAAGGTGGTTTGGAGTGGGCTGGTTGTATGTTTGGAATCCAATTGGATGGGCTGAGTGTTTCTTACATATATGTATAAACTTATTATTCCTTAGGTTTTTATACGCACCATACCTGTGTTGAATACTAAATTCTGATGACCCCATTGTATGTTGGAGGGTGTCATTCCCATCATGCTGGTGGGTGGATGGATGGATAGTTACAGACATTACCATGTTCCCGCTTTTAGGAATTGATCACCCATGATTCTTTGGGTAGAGTGTAATGTCTTGAGGTTTAATTCCAGACTTTTGGTATTGGCTATGTGAGAGTTGGTTTTTTTCCAAGGGGTCTTCAGGATGGGGCCCAAGTGTTTTTGGGTGAGAAAGGTGATGGTTTTTGCCTAGGTGTTTGTGGATAGGTTATGATTTAGTGTGTGGCTTGGGATTATGAAGGAAGGTTATGACATCGGGGCTTGTGGAAGAGCATGGTAGAATAAGGACATTCTCTGTTAGGGATGAGGAGTTAACCATTGGGAAGTGGTGTAGGTACCCAAATATTGATGTTCATAAAAATTTACACAACATAAATTTAATTATTTAGTGATAATGCCTTAGTGAGGTTGGGTTGGATAGTATACTTTGTTAGGTTCTTTTGATTTTCTTCTATTTTCTTACAGTGGCATTAGTATGATTCTCGCACTTATGCATAAGTGACTTTGGTTTTCCCTACTGAGTGTAATTTTATTCTAACCCCATGTATTAAAATTATTTTCTATTTTTAGGGAGATTATAGGGACCATACTGGATGTTACTAGCATGAAAATTAGGGACGGTTGCTGGATTACAGATTAGTTTTATTTTGGTACATACATTATATTTTTCAATTTATTTCTAGACGATTTTCTTAAACATGTATGTGGGATGGATTTTAGTTTATTTGCATCTATATATCTTGGGGTTATTTGAGGTTGATACATATAATCTCTTAATATTGGTTACTATAAAAAGGGAAATGCCTCCCACTTTTGTGAGATTTCAATACCCTTGTTGTTGGTCACCTCCTAGGGGCCTGTTGGAGGTGGCACTAACAGTTCATTATCTATCCTTCATCTTGAGGGAAAAAGGTCTCGACATCTTTCTATCTTTTCCCTCATCTTGAAGAATGTGTTTTATGACATCAAGGGAAAGACTATTACCAATAATTATTATTTTGATTTATTTTTTCACTTCAATATCCCATTCTAATAGATATTGGGTTCTATGCCTTGTAGAGAGATAAGCATGGTATTTGGAAAGGTTAAGTTTAGTATGTTTATTTCAAAAGGCATGAACATCTCATAACTGAATGAATTCATAAAAAATAATTATGGATAGAGGTATAGAAACTATCTAGTTATAACAATATACAAAAATAGTGGAATCTCAATATTTTGATGTGATTTAACAATCTAATACTGAAAGAACATCTCAAAAACATCAATCATGATTTTATAAAATTGATAATATGTTTACAAGAATACTTAAATTATATGGGGGAATAATTAGATTATATTTGGGGTGATGAAATAAATATGAAAAAACCTTCATTAAAATATAACTATAATGGATAGAAGAATAAAATGTACCCTAATAGATAGCTTGTTGGGGTAGAAAGAATGATTCCTGAATGACATCCCAGAGGGGGTTAAATGATTTAATGGAATAAAAAAGTCCCTTATTTAATATAAATTTAAACCTATGTTGACTCCATTACTTTTATATGTACATTGGGTACCCAATATGTGACCAATAATACACTAACAATTCATAGTTCCATGGTGTACCTAGTACATTACAGTAGGCACCTGGTGGAATTTAATATTATATGTTATAGCTAAACCCACTGATTAATCCATCATGAACTATTGAATTCTTGAAACATTAACCAAAAATAACTAAACCCTTACCTATATATTTTGAATCCTCAATCTAGTATAATTAAAAAATTACTCACTATGAAGGAATAGAAGATAAAAATGACATTCTTTATATATATTCTGTCATAAGATAATAAAAGTTTTATATTCACTTCAATCCAAAATGGAATGGGTTTTCACAATCATTAATACAGTTTATCATTATAAAAAATAATTCGATAAATCATTGAAATAAATAATAATAAAATATAGTGTGTAATATAGTGGTTTTGGGATGAGAGAAAGAAATACAATGACACGGAAAGGGAGATTTATAAATAAGATAAATTTTAATTATATTTATTGACAAATTACATCAGCATACTTTATTTTAAAAAAATTAATCAAGTGTGTATATTTACTGCAAATACATTAAATAAATTTTTTAGAACTCTTAACATCTTCTCCAAAAACATTCCAAAAAATAATATTATTTTACAGTAAATACATTACAAAAGACACCTTAGAAATGAAAATGATAGATAAATACTAAAATATAACAAATATTAATAGTAACAACAAAATAAAATATAGTTACTTGAGAGGACAAATAATATAACAAAAAACAATTCAAAATAGTGAATAAATATATTTTCCCAATTTTGATATTAGCATTAAAAATTATCACAAATAAATTTCCCAGTATTTAACTTAAAAAATAAAGAACTGTATTTTCTCAATAAAAATCAGCAAAAATTTATTTTTTGTTGTAAGGGAATGCCAAAACATACATAGATTTGTTTTTGACATAATTTATAAGAGATTATGAATATTAATGTTATAAAAATATATGAAAACAAAAATAATTAATAGTTTTTTCATGTCGATAGAATAACAGGGTATATAATTTGAAGTTGAAAAGTAAATAATAATATACGCGATTAATGGGAAAAACTAGTTACTTATTATATATTAATTCTTGGATTATGTCATAATTCCATTTTTTCATCCTATATTATAAAATGAATCATTCATTTGAAAATAATATCTCATATTTCAATAGTAATCAATGATTCAATTTGGGAGGAATTTAAATGATTATTTTTTAGAAAAAATGAATTCAGATCATTCATAATAAAATAATGAATGAAATATTTTGGTACTCTAACAAATATTTTTCAATAATTTAAATTAAAATATCAAACTAAAAAACCAATAATATATTTCCTAAAAACATTAAAAGGATATTCATAAACCCTAAGAATATAATATCTTCATTTTCCATCATGAATTTCCATGGAATCATTATAAGGAGAAATCATGATTTTTTTCTCTTATCCTTACACATACACAAAACAATACATTCCAGGGTTAATTTATATACATGCCCTCTAGTTATATCTCAACACACACATATTAAGACAATATATATTGATTATATATTATAGCTATATGTTGAAATTCCCATCATCCAAGGTGCTCATTTTTAGATAATGATAAATCCCTTAGCAATCATCATCATTAATTCAAAAAAATAATAAATACCTAAAAAACTCTGCGTTAAAATCATAATACTTGTATTTTACATGGTAAAAATGACTAAAATATTGAATGACATATTAATTACAAGTAATACCCTCCAGATAAGGATGAAAATATTGTAAATAACTATATTGATGAAAAATAAACATGTTTTTCCTTGGGGATGAATTACATGTTTTATGACATGATTGAAAGGATTAGAAATTAGAGTGGAATGAATAAATTATCCATATAAGGAGAATAATGATTGGAAATCCATTACTACATTTTATTTTAATACTCTACATTAGAGACCTAAGGGATAATTTGTGGCATCAAACAGGTACTATACTGATACTAAGAGATTCAAACTGGCACATGAGAATAAAAAAACCATTATGAAGATCAAGAAGTGTATGGATCCACTTTAGTCACACCCTTGTATTTATCATTATTTTACACCAGGTTACACATTATGGCTTTTAACGAAGCCAATTTGGGTTTCCTACAACAACCACTGTTATAATACTTAATTTTGAATACTAATAAAAAGAAAAATTTTAATTTTTGACTGCAAATATTTACATTTAAATTTTTTAATAATAGAAAACAATTTATATTAATTATTTTGTTTCATTACTACTATGCATAAAATTTTAAAAAAATTATATTATTAAAAGGTATTTAATTAATTAGTATTATCATGGATGGGATACCTTTGGTATAAATCCTCATATAATTTATTACTATTAACAAATAATTCTAAAAAACTGCCTATTTTAATTGATCGTACATATTTGATATTTATTTTACAATAGATTTATAAATCACATTATGTATAATATGTGATAATTTTCTATTAATGGGTACATGAGTGTACTATATTTTGACATAATAACGAGGTATGAAATCCATTCATCATTTTTACTCTATTAATCATGGAGTTATTTTTTTAATTATCATGATAATAAATTTTTAAATTTCTATCATTGATTTATAAATATTCTACTATGATTAATTTACACTTACATTCACATTCTGATTTTGAAATACTTCCCAGTTTTTAAAATTATTATAACATCAATTTCATAGGAAAAAAACCTTCTATATTCCACTAGGAGAGGAATGTTAGTATTATCATAAATGTGATAATTTATAAATTGATAATTTTCAACTCAGTTTCAACCTCTAAAATAATATTTTATATAAATTACTCACTCATATTATTATACAAAAAATAATTCCCCCAACATTAAATTATGAATACAATTCATAAAAAATCGATCAAATAAATCATATCTAGGGAACTCTAAGATGGAGTAAAATTGTGATGATGACTAAATTAATCTTTTTTGTTTACTATTTATCCTTTATATATTTGTTTCACTATTATCCATAGGGTGTTTCAATACATCATTTTTTATTATCTTAACAATAAATATAATTTAATTACATAAATCATAGATAAAAAAAACATAAGAATTATTATTTAGTTTATACTTATTATGCTCTATCTCAAGGGAATACAGACGTATATTAGTTAGAGAACCAAAGATCTACTTATAATAGACTATTTAACGGGATACAAGAGTTTTTTTCGACAACCATTTTATTCTAAGGAACAATTTACATAAAATAAATAAGCATGTAAATAAAACCACTTTATATTTATCACAATCTCTTCATTATTATATAATGAATATTTTATGTAATTATTAAATTAATTTGTAAATGTATCGGTTTCTCCATGGTTAGTATATGAAAAAAAATCACAAATTAATTGGGTACATATTAAGATAATTTCAATCACTTCAATAAATAATTATTTACCACACATATGTGAAAAAATTATCTTCATAGATTTGAATCATTATCTTATAAATTATAATTAACATAATCTTAAAGATATTATATTTATCCCCATATAAGATGAAATTATTATATATGAAATAGTCTTTATCATACTTCTCTAGTAATACTGTAATCTGTTTTATATACCAATGATATGACTAGGATGAACCTACCTCATGTAGAAAATAAAATTAGAAAATAAACAATATATAAATTTTTATTTAATAATAGACCAAAATCAAAAATATTAATCCATGTACCTCCCCCTTCTCTATTTGATCTAGATTTAAAATTTAAGAATATTTATAATGTGAATATCTATGAGAATGTTTTTTAATATCAATGATAAATTTGAGTTTTCAACATCCTTTATCAACATTATGAGTTTAATGAACATTTATGTATATAAAAAATCCCAAAAAATAAATTAATGTATCCAGATCATATCTAATTTCTTATATTTCATTAGATTATTTAAATAGAAATAGTTTTAAAAATTATTTACCATAGAGTTCTATTATGTTTATTATAGAGTATTGTATATTAGTAAACATGTCTCTCCAAATAAATATAATAAAAATTTTTACATGTATTTTAAATCACAAACAAATGAATCATACAAAAAATCTAGATATATTCATTATGATGTAGTGAACAAATGTTTGAATAATGAACTATTCCTCATTTAATGTTAGCCTGTCATTATGGAATATGTTCTATAACATAATGTTAAATTTACATACTCCTTACAAAATATATCACCCCTCACATGTCATGGATTCCCATTATTATGATATTTATAAACAACTATTTTAAAGTATTCAATTATGGTGTGGCACACTAGTAGTAATATTTTCCCTAAACACCATTACTTATTAATATTTAATTTTAAAAAATGAATATTATTTAGTAGGACAAGCTTTATTCATTTGAAATAAATTTAACCATTAAAAAATAACCTATAGTTTATTTAATTTCACTAACTCTCTATACCTAAATATTTTGTAACATGATTGATATTTTAATATATACACATCATAGTAATTTTATTATATATCCATTCAACGAAATTCACCATAAATGATCATTGAATAACAATAATAATTATATCATTTCGTTTTTTTATCATCTAAATATAATCATTTGTAATTCAAAAAACATAATATATATACAACAAAATTTTATAAATCTTAAATAGAACATATTCATCATCTCGATACACATTCCGACATTAATAATGCAAGTTTATTAATCAACACACATCAATCCATATATAACGAATCTACCCTTCCCTATCCTTACCATGATAAGAAACCAATGATTTATAAACATTCCATTATCATTTAATCTATATTACCATATTATTTTGAGTTACTGCCTTTTGACCAATAAATTTTCAAGGTCTTCAAAATTCCTAATATATATTAAAACATCATTATTCACCTTGAATCATTGTGATGGGAATCAAATCTATAATTCAATAGGAATGGATTATTTTCATCCAATATAAAATCATTATGTCAAACAATTTATTATTTTAACAATATAAAATTTTAATTATTTATAGAGAGAAAATATCATATGGAAAAAAATCCAAAAAATAGATACATGATAAAATATTTATATGTCTTTCTAATAATAATCTATATTTAGGTTGATTTGTATAGATGCCAATATAATAAATAAATATTATATGGGAATAAATTATTAATTATTGGACTATATATTTTATATATAACTAAATACTATTTAATTTATCCAATGGATTTTCTAAGGAATAGTGATATGAAAATGAGGATTGATCAAAACCATTTTCATGCACGATCGATAAAATTATTCATTTCAACCCACAAAATCAATAATATCTTACACATGAATATAATAGGATGAGGATGACATAAAATATATTTAAAATAATAATGAGATACCTTCCACAAATTTGGATACATATTATGATTAAAAGATTATGTATGTGGATGATATTGACATCCACGGGAATATATTAGACAAATGAACTATTAAGATATCAATGTATAAAAAAAGAGTGTATTCATTTATTTGGGGTTTTTAATTGAAATGACTTATTCTATATTATAATTATTTTATTTTTTAATATATATAGAAATTATTCAAACCCTCATTCATCAGAAACCGAAAATTTTATAAGTATTGTTTTATGAATTGAGAGTATTTAATTGGGAGGACACAAACTTTGAATATGTAGGGATATTTAAATAGACAACATGTATGAACATTGAGATATTATTTTCTTACGGATATATCATTATAACTATGAGATGATAGGTATTCAATTATATCTATTTTTAAATGATAAAGTAAAAACCCTAAAAGGGGTTACCTCCCTCAATAACCTAGTTAATGCATCAAAAAGCATTAAGAAAACTCCCACTCACTATAGGACAGAACCATGTTACAATGAAATAATGAATACTCATTGGTAAAAGTGTTTCCATATTATACAATAAAATTATAATTTTATTCTATAAATTAAACTAATATAACCATTATATACATCAAATGTTTCGATATAAATGTAAAAATAATTTATAATAGGGAAAAACATAAAATGATACAAAAGCTAAATTACAAATCTAATGAATGATAAAAAATGTAGCATATATTCAGAAACAATAACTAAAAATATCAATCAATATATATCAAAAATTATGTTTCAATATTCAAAAGAAACATAAAAAAACTAGGAATAAATGATATTGAAAATAAAATAATTGAATTCATAGGAAAAAATGATATATAATAAAAAAGTATGATGTTAATATGTTTATATGTAAAATAGAGCATATTCCACCCTTGACCTTTTGAGAAACAAAATTTAATACTATGAAAATAAAACATGTTCTTATTTTTCCTTCTTTTTAAAATCATCAGATTATAAAATTTTAATAAACACACCTATATGACTCTATAGGGTATTAAAATGAAGTCTAATATGATAAAAACCATTAATTATAATAAAATTCCTTTATGATATTAATAAATAAAGTAAATATTGAATAAAACATATGTAAATTCCACTTATTTTCATTACAATCAAGAATAAATAATTATTTCTTAATTAACATTTTAAAAATGAATGATGATCTCAATGAAATATGAAATAAATATAATACAATGTTATGAATAAACATAATCTATTATCATTTTAATATTCTCAATCATTTAATTTATATATATGTTACAAATGTAATATTATTGGAATCTTGAAACATGAAACAATCTTGATTTCAGGTTTATGTAATCATAAAAATATTCCATCTAGAAGAAATTGTTCTTATTTGGGAGAAAACCGTATAACCTTTTAAGAATCTAAGAAACAATTACTAGTATTATGTATCTTAGTTTTATATATGTAGCCACTAAATAATATCATATATTCTAATAGTCTACCAATATATTTTCAAACAAATACTGTATTATAATATAAAATTTAAACTAATGTATCCCCACCATGAACACCCCATTAAAAATTACTAATAAATATTAACATTCAAAAATTCCTATAAAATTATCCACATTAACATAAATTAATACAAGTGTAATTTAAGAGAATTTTTCAAAATAATCGTAATTATTATATATAAAAAACAACGCTTCATGTTATAAAAACATAATTTCACCCATTAATATTTTTTTTAAAATACAATATTAAAATTAGTCACAGATATGAAATAATTTTTTCTATATTCAAACTTATTTATGTATTTCACCAAAAATGTTGTTTAAACAAATACATTTAGAGTATTTTTTAGGGGAAGGTACTAGATTATTTAGGGTCATCATGGATCTACCCAAAAGATATGTGTATAGAGCATACATGGTAATGGTCTTACGAAACCTCCCATGCCTTCACATTATTTACTATTATAGGGGTACTGACATAAAAAATAAATAAATATACTGAATATAACATTTAAATGTCATGATGTTTATCCATTGAATAATAATTATTAAGTATTAATCAAAAATTAAAACAATTTTTTGTCGATTTAACTACTATTTTTTATATTTTAGTAAAAATATATATAAACATCATTGAAATATGACTCAAGTGAGATAAACATGTACAATTGACATAATAAATAATTTAATCCATGAAAAATTTATCATAAAAAAATAAATCAAAATTATTTATATCATTTCAAACAATGAAAAAGGATATTAAATTCATTTCATCTAATACAATATTATGATATTATGTAATGTATTACCCATTGGTAGAAAAAACAATTTAATCCTTAATGTTTTTAGGTCAAATATGAAACTAACAGTTAATAATCAGTTATCTCATAATATAAGTAAATCAAGATTTCCATTATTTATTTCACTACAGATGAAAAATATATTCTCATTTGTCCCAATACAAGTTATTTTATGTTTGATATTTACTTATCTAAAAAATAGTTTTTCCATTATTAAAAAATATCCTATTGTCAATAAATATTTATGTAAATACCATTACTTAAACTGGAGTGCCTATTTTTTAAATATGATTTTACAATTCAATTCATCCATAAATTAAAAAATGCATATTTTATTTAATACATTTACATAAATAAAACTTAAGTATGAATTTTGTTTAAATATGTTTTGGAAATAAAGAATCATAACTTATGTCAATAATATTCATATAAAGACAACCACTTTATATGTGTTTTTAAAAAATTAAATCATCTAATCTTCATATAATTGAGACTATTTTTTAAAATAAAAAATGATAATTGTACCAAAAATATATAAGATCATTATTCCATTGCACATAGTTTTATTGTCTATTACCTGATTATCGTAGTAATTAGTTAATGAATTTTAATACGGGATCATTCAATTCTATCTCATTCATGTTAAATCTTACATAATTTATTTATTTAGGAAAAAAATTTATATTATTTGGATAAATGTATATCTAACTTGTTAATATTAAATATAAACAATAAATATTAAAAACCAATAAATTATTTTAACTTTGACCTTCTATTAATGTAGTTTATTCTATGTTATCTTATCTCTTATATAGTTATAGTGTAATTATTTTTAGCCTTTATGTTCTATTTCTATATTTTATGGTATTTTAGCTCAAAAATTGGATTGTTGTAGAATAAGGACTAATAGCATAAATATTCTATTACTGTAGATTAATGTATTATATCTAGGACCATATATGGTTGGTAGGGAAGTATTGGTATTCATGAAGGTTTATATTACCCTATATTAATGATGGGATTATAAAGAATGAGTGTCCATGTATGGTTCAAATATCCTATATTCTTAACTAATATTATGAATAATGAATGTCCATGAATGATTATGAAACCCTACATTCTTATATAACGATTAAAGGATGAATATCAATGATGGGTTGTGAAATTATGTGTCCATACCTAAATGGTTCTTGGTGGTTGGGGAAACACTATGGATGTTATTGCAACCTGGAAATTTGAAATGGTCTATATAGGTCATGACTCCAATGTTTGAACAGATGAATATTGAATGGGTTACACATGTCAAGGGAGACCAAAAAAACCCATAGGAGATGAGTTCTTTCATGGTGTTTTCAGGGATCATAAGAACTTGTGGTCCTTTCTAATAATGATGACACACCTATTGTTAGTGGTTTATATGTACTTATTCACTATTCCATATGGAATACATGCAAAAAAATTAGAAGGGTCTCTATTCATTTATTAGAGCATGATATATTTTTTTATATTCAAACATCTAGATGATTAAGTTGGAAGTTTGATTAAGTATATGCAATAATGGTTCTATAAAACTAGGGAAGTTTAATTTAAGGTTGGGAATCGTAGCCCCTACACCATGTGGTTTTAGGCCTCATGTTATGGACCATCAAAAGGATCAAGAATGGAATATCAGATTCCTGTATTGAGAAATGGTATAATACACATTTATTTAATGATAAAGCAGTTGGATCCTCTTGAGTATTCTGGTTATGGGGATTTAAATCAAGGGATAATAAAATTTGAGTTAATCGGTGGTGGAATCCTATTGGTACAGTTCAAAAAATAATAATGGAGGGAGCCTATATTCCATGCACCAAGGATAATAACTCTTGTATTTAATGGGTGAAAATATTCTAGGACCAAACATTCTCATGTGTAAGCACTTTGGAAGGGTTTTATTTTACCTTTGAATCTTCTATGGGAACATTTCGATTAAACAATGGCTATTAGAAGTTTTTTAAAGACAAGAATTGGGGAAATGGGAGCCCTAGGGTTATAGGGTTCCAATACAGGATAATCAACTATTGGATTTGGCATTGTTACCTTTGAATTCAAATATATGAATGTGGTTTATTTAAGACATAATAATCAAGAAGGATTTGAGGAATCTAAAAAAATTCATGGCAAGGTGAACAAATTATCATACTGAGGAGATGAGAAAAAAAATACTCAATCGTTTTCATTGACAAGGGGGTCTACTGAGAAATGATGGAATTATTTTAGGGCCACATAGTGGTTCCCATGAAATTTATTCCTAGTTTATTAATTCTGTAACTTTTTCCAAAAAAGGATAGAGATGATGTGATTGTGAAGAATATAATATAATTTTTATAAGACTGCATTTTGTGAGTTTTTAGACTCAATATATTTATATGTCGTTCACTATTAGTTTATGTTCTTGTGATTTAGACCATAAAAGACTAAAGATTATGGTCATACAATATTGAAATATTTTCTGTATTTTATGTTCGTGATTCATATTAACTTGTTATGAGGGAGTGTTATATAAAAACCTAATTATGACTCAAATGATCTAGATTATTCCAACATACAATTGAGAAGAGTATGATGGTAATTAAATCACAAAATTATTTTCCCAAATCATGAGTAATATTATGGGACAATAATGTTGAGGATGATGGTGAATCACTACATAGTGATTATCTCAAATATGATTATTTTTGGGATCGAAAGGATTAGAATAACTTTTTCAGTGTAAATACACATTTGGTTGAGGTACTTGAGATCATATTCAAGAACTAGGGTTAGAAATGTATAGTAAATAAAGGTTATCTTGTAGCTAGGTTTCATTTTCAATGGTCCATAGAAGGTTTGGGAAAATTAAAGACACTCAATACACAAAGTGTGTTTTATAGGTTGATTTTATTAAAATATGATTGATGAACCCCATACTCTAGTTATCCATGTAAGGATCTTATATTCCTTTAATAAAGAGTGATAATGGATGATGGTATTTATAATTTAATTTTTTGTAGTGGGATTATTTTTTTATGCACTTTACTGTCACCTAATTAGAATGTTTAACATAAAGTTTATCATCTTGAGGTAAGGATGTATGAACTGACAAAAAATTTTGAAATATAAAATTCATTATACATTGCACTGGTCAGGGGTATTTAGACATAGTAAAAATGTTTTTTATGAATATTCTTATTTATGGTTATCCATATATGAGAGCACTTATTTTTATGATTTATGACATTTTCAAGTAGTCCATATGTAAATATGATTCGTATGTTAGAAGATATAGTTATTATAACTTGGCCCTCATTAAAGAGTGGAATATAAAATATTGTATTTCTATAATTCCTTTGGAATCATAAAAATATTAAAAGGGAATTATTAATCCCATAATCATCCCCTTTAAGGTGATACCTTTTTATGGATGTTACTTAAGGTCTTTCTAGGTGAACCATATATCATGTAGTTTAACGTCATGTAACTATGATGTTATCATGATGTTCCACATCATGTGACTAGAATGTTGTCTTATAATTTCATTTCATTTAACTAGGGAATTTTTTCATGTCCATAACACCTATCGGTTTGTTGTTCATGTCTATTTACAGATCCATTAATCTCAAATGATCCTTTCTCGGTGGGATAAAGAATGGATAACTGGACAGTTGATTATTTTATGCAAGAGTGAATGATAGGGAAGATGGTGGGGTTTTCAAAAAACATTTTGGATTATGAAATCTTGAAAAAAAATAAATCTCATTAAATAATGTGATTGGGATTAATGATAACTCATGATTGGAGATAGAATATTGGATACAGTAATCACTAAATTTTGTGTGATGACATGAATCATGGAAGACATAACTCTCAAATTATTCATATTATAGGTCTAGTTCATATGCAGGGTTTGATATATGTTTTTATAAATATTGTTTCTATACCTAGGATATGGGATCTTTGCCTAACCATGTATCCTAGAATAGCTAGAATTAATCCATATGTAGTTATTAAAAAAACATTCCACCCAGTTTTGACCCGTATGAAGAGGGGGCATTTTTTCTTTTTTATATTCTGAGTCAACCTGGAATGTGATATTTGGGCATCCTAATAAAAATTATTGATAAAAGGAATCAGGACCCACTTATTTATTTAATAGGAAAACCTCCATGATAGTTTGACCCTTATGTATAGGGGGATTTTTCAATTTATATTGTGGTTTGACCCAAAAATTGAGATCTTGGGGTCCCTATGTATCTGGTGATGGAAAGAATAAAGGAAACCATAGTTATTTAATGAAAACCTATCCACACATGTCAAACCCATATAAAAAGTCAAACATTGTTTCAGTTTATATGGTGACCGAACCCAAAATTTGAGATCTGAGTATCACTATGTATCGAGGGATGGTAGGAATCAAGACACACATAGTTCACAAGTGCAGACAACTAGAAGTAGGACTAATTTAAAGGCAAATGAGGATATATTTCCATTATATTTCAATGATACCTATGATTTGAGATATTTGTTTTAATACATATATTTTCATTGTAAGAATCAATCCAAAAGTTGGTATTGAATTGATACATCTCCATATTGGTCTAAAGAATATATCAAGGGTGTTATTTTTTCATAATAAATTTTATATAGACCAAATATTTGAGAAGTTGGTGTCACTACATATCCTTTGATAGAAAGAATAAATCCGCACATAGTTCTTGAGTGAAAAAAATCTATGAATTATATTTAAATTTTTAGAGGGGGTAATTATTAAGTTTATGTTATGGTAGGACCTAGTATTTGATATTTGAGTGTCACTACATATCATGTGATAACCAGAATCCAACCTCACCTAGTTCATGAACCTAAAGATATATGTGTAGTTCTAAATCCGGAAAATGGGAGTAGTTTTTTTCATTGATATTGTAGCTCGACGCATGGTTTGAGATTAGGGAGTCAATATGTATCCAATAGTAATATAAATCAAACCACGTGTATTTTTTGAAATTAATATACTTCACATAGGCCTAATCCATAAAGAGAGATGAGAATTAAATATTTTTATATCGTGTATAAATGAAAATATTTGGATTTAGGTGTCACTATGTATCTTATGATATCATGAGTCAATCAACATTGTTCTTTAATAGAAAACTCTCCTCGCATGTTTGAACCACACATGGATGGTGGAATTTTTATCCATTTAAATTGTGTTTGAAATCTTGATTTGAGATGTGGGGGTCACTATATATTCCATGAAAATAGGAATCATTCTACTTGTTGTTGTTGAATGGAAAAATCCCTACTTAGGACTGATCTATAAACCGAGGAGGGAATTTTATTCAAGTTATATTTTTTCTCGGTCTATAATTTAAGACCTTTGTGTCACTGCGTATCGTGTGATATCATTAATGAAGTCACACGTATTTCATGAATGTAAAAATATCTATATAGGAATTCCCATTATTTATAAGAGGAATATTTACATTATGATTATATCTAGACCCTGTATTTTAGATCTCCATGTCAATACATATCATGTGATAATAGGAGTGAATCATCAGGTAGTTCATGAATAGAAAAAAATATATAGGTATGATCAATAAAAATAAGTACTAATTTTTTATGTTTATATTTTTGTTGGACCCAGTGTTTTGAATATTAGTGTCATTATATATCCATTGATGGAAGGAATCGTACCACATTTAGTTCTTTAATGGAAGAATCTCTATGCAGTTCAAACATATACGTTGATGGTGGAATTATTTTCTATTTATATTGTTTCTAAAACCATAGTTTGAGATGTGATTGAGACTACATATCGTGTGATATAAGAAATCAATCAAAAAATATATCTTGAATGAAAACCACTCTATATAGGTTGATCTATATCCATAGGGGTGAATTTTCCCTTTTATATTTAAGATGAACCTAGGATTTGGGATACTGGTGTTTCCACATATATGATGATTGAAAATATCAAGACACATGTAGTTCTTGAATAAAAAAAATCACTATATAGATCTGACACATATGAAGTGGGGAGAAATTTTTCTATTAATATTTTAATTGGACCCAAGATTTGAGATTTAGGTGTCACTATGAATCATCTGATTAAATTAATCAATATACATGTACTTCTTTAATGAAAACTCTCCATAAAGGTATGAACCTTACATTTTGGGGGAATTTTACATTTCTATCTTGTTCTGTCCAATGATTTTAGATCATTGAGTAACTACATTTCATATGATAACAAGAATAAAGACAAACATTGTTGTTGAATGGAAAACAATTCCTTAAGGTCTTCTCCATATATATAGGGGGACTTTTTTTCATTTATATTATGGAAAGACCCATGATTTTAAATCTATGAATAACTACATATCCTAATATTATAGGAATCATTCCACACATATTTTATTAATCGTAAAATATCCATGTACACCATACCCATATAATGAGGCGGTAATTATTTCCATTTATATATCGGATAACCAAGGATTTTTGATCTGTCCATCAGTACCTATCTTTTGATGCAAAGAATCAAGTGACACATAGTTTTTGAATAGATGGGATCCCTTTGTGGATCTGAATGACATATATGAATGATAGTAAGTCATTTTTAATTCACATAGATATAGATAATGTGTTTTGTATCATCCGTGAAGACATATAATCCTTATGGTTTATCATCTTTTAGTAAATATGATTTTTGTAGAGTTTAGTGTCATGTATTATGGACATAAGATATTTTTAATTTTAATGCCATTATTCGAGGATTTGGGATGTTTTGTAGTTTAAATTCATGATTCTAAGACTTTTTCTGAAAATATAAACATTATTTGGTATGGATTAATTATTCTCTTATTAATGATATGAGAATTATGTCTGGAGATAAAATGTATTTTTTTGGTGCGTAATGTGTTCCCCATATATTGTTTAAAAGAAGTATGTTTCACTAGAATAATTATTACTCTAGCTGTAAGAAACTTCCCACATGGGTTATATCTTTTGTGGTTTAATTTATAGTATCATAATGGTTCTAAGAGATAATATTGTTTCTCAATGATGGAATGAGTGTTGGAGAACATTTTTATTGAAGTATTTCAAGATATGATTCAAATAAACTTCAAGGTCATGTGGTTTACACAATAATTTCCCATTAAGATATTGAAAATCATAAATCTATTTTTGGAAATTTCACATCATTTTTATGATACATGATAGCGGGATAAATGGTTTCATTTTGATTTCATACTACATTAATAATTTTTTTAATTTTTTGGAACTAATTTTCATTTCATTTTCTAAAATTATTAGGCGAGGGACAATGAATCTGTTGATGATATTGGACTTCACAAGTATGAAAATATTCTATATCCCAAAATTCTTATAGGGGTATGTTGTCAAACAATTTCGAAAATAATTTAGTAATAGTGAGGATATACTTAAATTAATTAGTTGTGGATGAGGGGGTGACCCCAAATTGTGTATTTTTCATGCAATGAACAACTGAGAATATTTATCTGTATGTAGTAACTATAAGGGTTGATGTGTTACATTTTAATGGACCCAAAATGCTGAAAATATCCGAGTTAATTCATCACAACCATGTATCATTTTTCCCCATAGTATGCCAGCCTCTTAATTTTGTGGGAGATTCTATTCTTGGGCTGATGAGTGTCACGTGAGCCTATTTGAAATTCTTCCATGAAAGTGAGGATATCTTCATATTCTATGAAATTGATTATAATTCCATTGATGACTTGTTTTTAGAGATATTTTTTTTACATTCTCTATCCCAAAGGGTATATTTACCTTCATGGCATCTAATATTCCACTATTTGGCTTGATATAATGTGAGGGACCATAGTTCTTAGGTAATTTACTTTGGGATCCATCCATCTATATGTGGATAACATCACATCACAATCCATGGAAGTGTTGACCTGATTGATTTACTCCAGTTCATAGACGAGCACTGATGAGACCATCCTTATCTGTGTAATGTGGAGAACGAACTCGTCCAAATATTTTTTTTTGAAATGAATATTTATTCATTATCTAGTGAAATGGAATGAGAATTTTGTGATCGAGGTAAATGATTAAATGTTATTTCAAAAGGTAATTTCACCATTAATCCTCTAATATAACCAATTAGAGAGGTAAATTATTCATTTTTAATGCCACACTCGCTTTTTATTTTTTTAATCACTAGATCCAAATCATGTTTGATGTTGATGTAGGATATCAATATTTGTAGTGATATATCCATGCCATAAATGACTCCTTAATAGTCATCATCATTATTAATGAATCCTTCATGTAGTGAGAAATACTATGGACAAATTTCTTTTTCCTATGAGAAAAATACATTTCCTATAAAAACCTAGTTGAGTATTGTCCTTTGCATCCAATTACTAGTATTACATCACAAGTCACTATTAAATTACATCTCCCATGTTAGGGGTGTGTTATGGGAATAAAAAAACAACTTATTCAAGAATATCAATGTCAACTTGTGTGATTTCTGGGGCATGAGGTGCATCAAGGAAATCATCGAGGGCTTGTCCATTAACATTCTTTTTCTATATTAGATGGATGTAGTATAGTTTAGGAATATCTATGCATAACTCCAAATTTCCAATCAATATATTGAATCCATGGGTATACATGGGCGATTCAATATGAGATACCCAGTATAATTTATGATGATGTACATAATGTATTAACATTTTCATGATGAATATGAATGCAAGGAAGCTATTATTGATATCTGAATATTTTTGTCTCAGTATCTTGAATCATTCATCTATCATATTAGAGGCTATTTCATTCCCCGTATCATTTTTCTATATGTTGGTAACACCAAGAAATTTTTCCATAGAGGCCATATATAGGATAATAGGCTTTCCTTATACGAGTGGAATCCTGACCAATGAGTCTAGAAATTATTACATTACAATATCAAATACATAATTAAAGTCCTTATCCCAATGGTAGAAAACTCCCTTCTTAATTAACATGGTGATGGGTAGAGTTTTTCTATCCTGGTAAGCTATAAATCACCAAATATAAGTGGGGATCCCTTGGATTACCCAAATTTCTTTTAGATAGTAAGAAGGTGAAATTTATTATACTGTATAAGAATTTTCTCTATCTATATTGATTCCATGGTGGCATACCAAATATTAGATCAGTTTCTGTTAAGTTACTCTAAAATCCTGGTTTTGTGGATTTATCTTCAAATAGAGCGACCAATATTTATGAATATAGTTTAAAGATGCATGAGGAGTTCACATAACATAATATATTTTACTAATAGTTCGTCAAAATAGTAAAATTTTATTAGTACCAATAATGAAATTAAGATATTATACATTTCATTTTTCTATGTAGAACCATATTTCATTAATATAAAGCTCATAAAATGATAGAAAAAGTTCCCATAATGTGCACTAAAGGAGGTGTCTTCCTCATCTCTAGGGTCTATCATTATCTAATTATAACCTAAATTCTAATTCATAATGAAAAAAGAAATGGAATTTAGTAGTATCATGGATAAAAATTTATGTGATCAATAATAGGAAATCATCCTTCTGGAAGTGTTAATTAAGGTCCCTGAAGTAACTACACAGTATAATCTACCCATTAATTTTTTGGAGGGGATGGTGATAGAGATCCATTTTGGGTACTTAAAATCATATAAAGTTTTAATATTGATCAAATTTTCAACTTCTATTTCTATTTTCTTTCATGATAGGGTAGAATCATTCTATCCGCCTGCTTGAATAATAGATGATCACCAGGTAAGAACATATGGTGTATATCCACATGAGGGTTAATCCAATTATTTACTATATAATTATAAAATAATACATATTATTAATCTTTTATAAATGAAATATACATTTATTTATCCTCGAGAATCATAGTGGTGCTAATCCATATTGGTCACATGTCTTCTTTTAGTCCGAGATTCACTTGAATAACCACATCAATGGTGGTGTAGATGCCTTCCTCAAATGGGGGTGGTAACATTCAGGTGGTCTTCCTCTACTTCATTCACATATATGTATATGGAATAATTTTTAGACATTATAGGTAATCTAAAAGAATCAATGTTATTATTAAGGTAAGAGATTATATACCAAGAGTTTTTATCATCATATACTATAAGAGTCTCCATAGAGAGAATATATGGATGTTCATTTTCATTTATAATTCCACTATATGAATGAGGAATATACAAATTGTAACTTATATTTGTTTTATTGGGAGTATCATCAATTTTTTATGTGGAATGAGGGAATTATCAAATCCCAATATAGAAATAAATTGATCCACTTTTGAAAATCCCCTTCAAATGATGAGAATTATATAACATAAACCTGATTCATTGTGTTTTTTTGTCCATGGATGATTATTAAGATAAAAAATTTGACCTTCATCATGATTATGGGTAGCTTACATTCACTATCATGCATACTCCAAGGGTTTACAGAGTCACCCCCAAGGCATTTGGGGATGCCACTTACATATCATTATCCATCATTTTGCTTCCTTCTTGTAGAAACCTACATCAGTATATTTGGACTCACATGACTCAATGTGGGAAATGGAAACTTATAGTATGCTGACATTCGAATCGATTGGGTATTTCACGAACAGATTTTTTCTTAAGCTATCACTATGTGGCGATAATTGAACGGAATTTCGTTGTAGAAATTATATGCCATTTTATAATGGATAACCATGAACTCAATGTTAGATGTGAGATCCCCAAGAATAAATTTGGGAATGATCATCCTGAGCATCTTTTGGACTCTCATATAATACCCTTGAATGCATATATTTAGAGATGATAAGTCCACCACTAAATACATTATATAGAAAATGGTTTGAATATATATAAGGTTGATCCTATACCATTATTAATGAGAGGCATTCCGATGTTAAAATTGTCATGTTTTACTATAACATACAGGGGTATAATTTTTCCTTGTATAACTTATTCAAGATCCAGTTTTGTGAATGAGATGGTGAAAAGAAATTATCATGTAATAATCTTCACATGGATAAAATTTTTTCTAATTATATCAATCATGATATTTTATAATTTATAAATGGGATTGATGAGTTTCTATCAGAGTATTTTTTAATTATGGATTGAATCAAGGATTTATAGTTTTTGAGAATAACCACCAACTATATAAAAAGTTTGTAATTGTTTTCCATATTTCTATTCCTACAAACATAGGTTTTCACCATTTTATGTGTCTTAAGAGTGAAGGTGTTGGAGGTGTATGTGCCCAGTTCTTGAATATAGGTCAATGGACCATCAAATAAAAGGGTTGTTGGTCGAGTTGGGCTTCCGCTTCGTCAGGAATGATTAGAAAATCACACCCCTTCAAGTTGGTCAATTAAACTGAATAGTCTTTAATAGTCGATGGAGGGATATAAGGAATATTCATTCTTATTTTGGTAATTTTTTATGTTTCTACCATGTTCTTCATCTATATACATGGATTCCATGAGAATTTGACCTAGACTTTGGGTTCAACCAGGACTTTTTCATCCCCTATATCCTCACATTTTTTCCATGAACTCCAAATACTAGGTGAGGTAATTGGTGCCTAATTTTTGTGGAATAATCATCATTAAAAAAGGGATATGTTAAGTGAAGTAAATTAACTAAAAAACATTCTCATCATCTGATGAGGGATCCTTTTGGTAGTGTGGATCCCATTTTATAGATTTTGAATGAATGATGTCTGTATAATTCCAAACTTTTGAGAGAGATATATATAACTCCTTTTCATATCTCATTTCATGTTTCAGACAATGATACCTTCAAAATATAGGTTAATTTAATTATTTGTCCCCAATTAGTGGGATAATGTATTGATTTAGAAGATATGCGCATAGGGTGGAATTACCTTTGTGAACTACTATTGGAGTCATCCCATCATAGAAAATTTATCTACACCTAGTAGAAACTACATTCGAATAACTATCTTCTTCTGGTAAATTTGTATTTACATGGGTTCCCTATGTCGAGGCCTTGTCTGGTATTTCTTATCCAGAATCATTGATACAATGGAGTAAATTATTTAATATAGTAGGATTATCATTTTAATTTGTTTTAATGTATAATTAAATATTGTTTTTAATATTTAGTACAATTTTGGTCATTGGAATCAATTTCACAATGAAAATGAGTATAAAAACTATGTGAACTTTTGAACGTTTTACGTAAAAAACACGTTTTCCTTTTCCATCAATGGGATTCCTTTTTTAATTAATTTATTCCAACTCTATGTTTTTAATTTATAAAAATAGATTCCATGTTTTGATTCATAAGGTATAAATTATATAAATATATACCTATTATTTTTGGACTTTATTAATTTTAATTTTAGTAATTATTTTCAATGACCATGGTTATAGGTAAATACAGTAATTAAGTGTAAATATAATATTATAATAACATAAAACTTCCCTATTACATGAACTAAACTTATATTTTGTGTTATTATGATGCAATAAAATCATTGTTCCATGATTATGGACTTTGGATTTCACATGGGTGTGATTAGTACACTTATAACATTTTATTTAAAATAAAGGAAAAATGTCATAACCGTGTCTCTTCTTACTAAATCAATTTTAATATGAGGTAATATAACTGATTTCCCCGACTAAAAATAGTAATTAGAATTATAAAAATATTTCCTCAATCATGGTAATTTATTTAAAAGTTTAAGGAAATAAATAAATAAATTTAATTATGACACAATTATAATGTAATACTATATTTATTAATTAACAAATGAAATAAATGATATTTTGAATATTAAAATTAATATTACTTGACATTATTTATTCCATAAAAAACTTTTATAGGTGACTATAAAATATTTTATAACTATCAAAAGGTTTTTTATAAGTGATCACATTGTTTTTATTTTATTTGAATTAAATGAAATGAATAGTGTAAAATTTTACATAATTTATATTTTTTTAAAAATAATTTGTTAAATTATTTGAAAATCCAAAAAATATTTTAAAATCACAAAGTTATTATGATAAGGTGTGAATGTTTATTAATTCTCTAATTATTGTATAATTAAACCATATAATTTAAATTTATAGCATCTTAATGTTTGAAATAATGTTACCACACTTAAAATTAAAAGAGACAAATTAACTATAAATCAAAAAGATAAGGATAAAAATGAACTCAATACATGTATAAAAATTATTGTATGAAATTTTTTAGTTCTATACTCATCATATATTATAAATAACTCATCTTTGAGATATTTTTATTAAGGAATTAATTTATATTAATTTAATATTCTAATCATTTCCAAGGGCACCCCTACCTTTTCCTATAAAAGGTACCCACTCTTATATAATAATCAGACTTCAAGAATCATTTGTATTGGAAAAACCCTACCCAAAACAATTAATAATACCCCTTAACACTTTATTTAGTCCCATTTTTAGTCATAAAACCCTTCTTAGAGGTGTTAGGTGTTCTTCAATGTTTATTAACTGAAGAAGAGGTATCATTTTTTTAAGTGTTTATATTTTATTTCTTCTTCTACTTCATTTAAATAATGTTCTTATAAAATTAAATAATTACCTCAATATCCAATTGACGCACGCCTGTCGTGGGGCGTGGCAAAACAATATTTTATTTACCTAAGTATAGTATAGCAGTTGATCCTAGGTAGTCTCCCGAAGAGGAGTGCACACAAAACAAGGTTGTCACTTTTTGTTGGTTTTCGTAAAAAGATTGGTTTTAACTAATTTGAATGACTATGAGAGAAACAAACAACAGAAATTGATTGATTTTAACAAATGATAAAGGCAGTGATCGGATTGGGTTCGGCTAGACTTAGTGGTGTGCCATCATGTTTTCCAATTTTTATCTCTTCTTCTTCTTCCTTAAACTGGTAAGAGAGATGTGATGATAATTTTCCTTTCTAAAACCATAGATTGGTCTATCCTCCTTCCAATGTGTTTCGGGTTGTATAAGGTCTCTTGATTAATTAGAGCAATCCCAGACCTGGAATTGTTGTTCCCTAATAAACCAAGATTTCAACATACAATCCTACACACGTGCTTGACAACCGTCGAGCAATCACCACCCAACCCTAATCATGTTCCACCGTATACAGATTAAAATTGGGTGGAGGGAGATGTGATCATCGACCAAAGTAATTAATAAATTCAGAATAAAAACCTTAACACAACCGCATTCGGAATTTAATACTTAATTAAGAATTGAAACCATAAGAAGAAAGAAGAACAAATTTTATTCATTTGAAGCACAAAAAACTCAAGCACAACACATAGGTCCAGCCTCCCCTCTTTTCGATCACTCAAATGAAACTACCCCTCCATGGATGGGGTAAGTGAGATAATTCGGGAGAGGAGAGACATTTTAAAACAAAATAAATAAAAGAAAAATCTGAGAAGTTCTTCTCCTTGGTTCCCCAGAAGGAATGGGGTGGAGAATGGGATGGATTGAGGGGGAGGAGCTCTCCTCCTTTTATAGGCAGGATTCGACCCCCGAAAGATTTAGCGTTTTAGACCCCATTAATGACCTCTTCACGCATTACACCCTTCATGACTGTTGTGCACAATTATCGTGGCCGTCTCTCCCCAAAATTTCAGCTCATTTAAAAACAGGATGGAGGAGTTATGAATTTTTCATTCTCGATTTCTGTTTCTGGATGAAGTTTCTAGGATGGTTCCTCCAAATGTATGTCATTTAATGGACTCCTTAATGACTTCCAAACTTCCCCAAATTTCATGTAGAGTCGGAACTATATGTCCTCGTCATAGCTCAGGTGGAAACACATCATTTAGATATTTTCAGGCCGAGTGTGATGTCCTTTATGTTGGGTGGGTCCATGCTGTCCTCCCGAAAAAATCCCCAATGTCAATGAATTTTTAGACCCTTTAGATGGCCGAATCAGCTCCTGGTCCAGAAGACAAAAATGAAGGAAATAAAATAAGGATTATAAAAAAAAATTAATCAGAAAATTTTGACTTTTAATTTTCTATAAATGACCGAAATACCCCTGACTTAAAAATCTGTCAAAAATCTAGAAATAGTCGTTTTTCACATTTGAGTTCAAAATAACACTAAAACCTAAAAACATGACAATTACCCATCCAATAACACTTTTTTGGGATTATAAACAATGATATTCAATATAAATTAATTGAAAATATTTGCTCTATCAATTCCCCCACACTAAAACTATGCTTGTCCTCAAGCATAAAATCTCAACATGGAATTCAAAGGACACCAATGTCACCAATATTTAAATTTCAAATGGAATAAAATCAAATGATTATCAATGTCCAATCAAATTTTCCAGTTCCACAAAAATAACAATTTAATTTCCCAGTTTTCAAATAAACAATCAATTCATGCATTTTACTTTTCCCCTTTGAAAAATAATGAAGCTTCTCCTTTCATTCATTCAAGCTTCTCAATTTATTATTATTAAACATGCCAAATCATGATCTACCTCACTTATGAATATTTTCTCTCATCACTCATGATACAATTAATAGTGGAGTTATGCTCATATCATGAGAACATTCTCCTTACCCATAGGATTGTAAAGTAACTACTTTCTCCACTTTGTAAAGACAAAACACACATAAAATCATGAGGACTTGCAATAAAGGTTCAAATGACTCTGTGGCTTAGGGTTGGTGGGTAAATGATTGAAATAATTTAAGGCCAGAAGTAGGAGGTTTGACTCTTATGTACAATTCATGATTAATCAAGTGAAAACACAAGATGAACCTCACTCAAATCCCCTTGAAATGTGAATCACAACACCACTCCCCTTTCAATGACATGGGTCATGAGTCAATAAATGATTACAAAGAATGATATCATCCAAGTTCTCCCTGTTTTTTTTGTAAAGCTCCAGAAAGGCACAGCTTTATTTTCTTTTTTTTTCTTTTTTTTGTAAAGCTCTAGAAAGGCACAGCTTTATTTTCTTTTTTTATGGAGAACCGGATGAAATGAAAGAAGCATAATGAAATGATGACTCATGCCCAATTTTCTAATAATACATTGCCCAAAATGACGACGCACACATTACAACACCCAAAAATGATACATATCCCAAGGAACGCACACGAAAGGCCCTTCCCCCACACTCAAACTTGAAATAACCATGCAAAAATAATAAAAAGTGCAGGTAGGTAAGGAAAAATTGGATTGTAATGTGGCTTAAACCTATAAGGCAATTCATGGCATCTAAGGGCTTACGAAGGATAAATGTAAAGGTGGGTCTTAGGATAAAATGTGACTAGCCAAAGAGATGCCTCAATCATTTTAAATGTGGTTTTGTACAGTCATAGCTTTGAAAAGTTTCAATACAAGTTCTAGCAGGTGGCACATCCCAAGATCACTCAAGAAATATGCTCAAGATAAAATAGGAAATATTTGGTCTAGAAATCCTCTCAGGAATGAGAATATGATATTGGAAAATCTCTCATGGAATGATTAATAATAACAAATTAATTCACATGAATTTCAAAAATTCAAAGAATGAAAAATGGAAGGGAAATTTCATTTACATGAATCAATTAATTCCCTCAAATCATGAGTCCTTATTTCAATATCCTTGCTTCACTTTAATCATCCAATTAACCATTTTAATCATTCAATCTCATTAACATTGAAATCTAAAACATAGAATCACTGGATTTCTAAGAAACTCATGTCTCCTAGATAAGTTGAGTAAAACATGAATTCAAGCGTGGGCATGCCTTTTCTTGATTAATTCTTTAAAATACTAAAAAATGTAGGGAATAAAGTGGGATAATATAGAATTGAAACTCATACTCCCCTGTCAAATGGATCCTTTTCTTCGCGACGTATAATCCCACAACACCCTCTTCATTAATGGACCTGAAAAAAAAATGAAAACAATTGATAGTGCAGGCCCGTTCAATCATGATGGTAAATGACTAAGAAGACAAGTGGAAAATGGTGGAAAATATGGGTTGCCTCCCGGTAGCGCCTTTGTTTAATGTCGTTGGCTCGACAAAACAAAACAAAACAATTTTTTTTTTGAAAAATCTCCTGGACTTCAAGATTTCCTCCACCACACTTAATTTATGCAGTGTCCTCAATGCATGTAAATGTATGTTTCAAAAAGTTGGAGTTACTTCATTTAATCAAGTGTAAAGGAATGATGCAACCTTGTAGGTGTTCATTTGTATTCAGGATGAAGGAGTGTGATCTCCTCCACTGGTTCTTGAGGTATGGTCCCATGGAACTTCTTCAGCCTCTGCCCATTTATAGTGAATGGGTTTCCTCCTCCTTCCTTTTGAATCTGCACAGCACCAAAGGGATATACATGAGTAACAGTAAAGGGGCATTCCCATCTGGAACGAAGTTTACCTGGCATAAGCTTAAGTCTGGATTTGAAGAGTAACACGTGATCTCCAGGGTTGAAGGTTCTTGGTTGAATTATCTTGTCATGGGCCATCCTTGTTCTCTCTTTATAGATCATTGTGTTTTCAAAAGATTCCCTTCTAATTTCCTCTAACTCCTGCAACTGCAATCTTCTTTCTTTCCTAGCTTTCTCAAGGTCCAGATTCATCTCTCTGACCGACCAGTAGGCTCTATGCTCCAACTCCACAGGAAGGTGGCAACTCTTTCCATAGATCAATCTATAGGGACTCATTCCTATCGGTGTTTTGTAGGCCGTTCTATATGCCCATAATGTATCATCTAACTTTTGGCTCCAGTCCTTCCGGTTGGGTTTAACAGTCTTCTCCAGAATGGCTTTGATTTCTCTATTAGAGACTTCTGCTTGGCCATTTGTTTGGGGATGGTATGGGGTAGATGTTCTATGATATACCCCATACTTCTTCAGCAATGCTTCCATTTTCCTGTTGCAGAAATGAGTTCCCTGATCACTGATTATTGCTCGTGGCACGCCTAACCTACAGAAAATGTTAGCCCTAACAAAATCACAAACAACTTTTGCATCATCAGTTCTGGTTGCTTTTGCTTCCACCCATTTTGAAACATAGTCTACAGCCAAAAGAATATATGAATTTCCAAATGACATTGGGAATGGTCCCATGAAATCTATGCCCCAAACTTCAAAAATTTCACAAAAGGTTATTGGTTTTTGTGGCATTTCATGTCGTTTGGATATGTTACTAGAAAATTGGCATTTTTCACATCTTTTACAAAATTCATATGCATCCTTGAATAAGGTGGGCCAGTAGAGTCCAGATTCTAAAACATTTCGGGCAGTCCTCTGAGGTCGAAAGTGGCCTCCACAAGATAATTTATGACAAAATTCAAACACTGATTCAATTTCACTTCTTGGCAGGCATCTTCTTATGATTTGATCATTACAAATTTTCCACATAAACGGATCTTCCCAAATGTAAAATCTTGATTCAGATTTAAGGTTATGTTTTTTATGAGAGCTTAGATGAGAGGGTACCTGAGATGTTACCAAATAGTTGACAATGTTGGCATACCATGGCACTTCACTGTTGATGATGTAGAGTTGTTCTCCAGGAAGCTCATCATTAAGTGGGTTCTGCTTTGGTATTTCTGATTCAGCGGTGTGGGGTAGTTGACTCAGATGATCAGCCACTTGATTTTCAGTCCCCTTCTTATCTTTGATTTCAAAATTGAACTCTTGTAAGAGTAGAATCCATCTCACCAACCGTGGTTTTGCATCCGCCTTTTTCATTAAGTAACTAAGAGCTGCATGATCAGAAAAAACAACAACTTTAGTGCCCAGAAGATATGATCGGAATTTATCAAGTGCAAAAACGACTGCAAGGAACTCCTTCTCTGTGGTTGTGTAATTTATTTCTGTTTCATCCAAGGTCCTTGATGCGTAGGATATGACTTGAGGATTGCTGTCAATTCTCTGTGATAGAGCGGCTCCCACTGCTTGGTTGGATGCATCACAAAGTATCTCGAAAGGGTAATCCCAATTGGGTGGCTGCATTATTGGTGGTGTTATCAACCTTTCCTTTAATTCATCAAATGATTCCCTACATTGACAATCAAAATTAAAGTTAGCATCCTTTAGAAGTAATCTTGAGAGAGGGAGAGAAATCTTACTGAAATCCTTGATGAATCTTCTGTAAAATCCTGCATGCCCTAAAAATGATCTAACATGTTTGACACAAGTTGGATATGGTAAGGAATTTATTACATCAACTTTTGATTTATCAACCTAAATCCCATTTTGTAAAATTATGTGCCCTAACACTATCCCTTTTTCAACCATGAAATGACATTTTTCAAAATTTAAGACAAGGTTCTTTTCAATGCATGTTTTCAAAACTTTTTCCAAATTTCCCAAGCAATGATCAAATGAATTGCCAAAAACTGTGAAATCATCAAGAAACAACTCCAAGCAATCCTCAATGTGGTCCGAGAAAATAATCACCATACACCGTTGAAATGTACCTGGGGCATTGCAAAGCCCGAAATGCATCCTTTTTGTAGGCGAATGTTTCAAAAGGGAAGGTGAAGGTTGTCTTCTCCTGGTCTTCTGGTGCAATTGGTACCTGAAAATAACCTGAGAATCCATCTAAAAAATAGTAATGAGTATTTCCAGCTAACCTTTCAAGCATCTGATCAATGAATGGAATAGGAAAGTGATATTTTCTAGTAACTTGATTTAGGTTCCTGTAATCTATACACACTCTCCAGCTGTTTTGTATTCTCATGGTGATCGGTTCATTTCATTCAGTTGTAATAGTGGTCAGGCCAGTTTTTTTGGGGACTACATGAATTGGGCTGACCCATTGAGAATTAGAGATTGGGTAAATGATATCAGCAGCTAGCAATTTCTCAATCTCTTTCTTAACGACCTCCATGATTGTGGGATTGAGTCTTCTTTGAGGTTGTCTAACTGGTCGATATTCACTTTCTAAAAATTTCCTGTGAGAGCATACCTTAGGGTTGATTCTAGGAATATCACCTAAACTCCATCCTACGGCTTTTACATTCCTTTTGAGAAGGTCAATCAATGTTTGTTCTTGTGACTGGGATAGGTTATTTGCAATGATTACTGGCAATTTCTCTCCTTCCATTAGGTAAGCATACTTCAAGTCACATGGAAAAGGCTTCAGCTCTAAACATGGGGGTTTTTCAAGGGATTATATTTCATTTATGTTTCCTACTTCTAATGTTGAATTCTCTGGAATAATCTTACTTCCTCTTAACAAATCATCGAAAAAATCATATTTTACCTCATCCTCAAACATGATATCAGAATTTTCAGGTTCATGGGAGTTATAAAATTCAAATGAAGAGTGTTCTCCCATAGATAATAAGTCATGAAGCATACCTGAGTCTTCAATTGGTTTTATACCTTCATCATGGGAGATTGCATAAAGTGAGTGATTGCTGGAAGGGTGTTTCATCGTATCAAGAATATTGAAGTGTACCGTACTATCTTCGAGCTCCATGGTGAGTGTTCCTTCATGCACGTTGATGATTTTCCTTGCTGTTTTCAGGAATGGTCTCCCTAGTATGATGGGAGATTGGGATGGTGCTCGGTCTTCCTCCATGTTAAGGACATAAAAGTCTGCTGGAAAGATTAATCCTCTCACTCCTACAAGTACAACTTCAACGACTCTAGCTGGGAAAATGGTGGATCTGTTTGCTAATTGTACCACCACTCGAGTTGATTTTAGTTCTCCGATCTGCAAAGATGAAAACACAGAGTGAGGCATCACATTTATCCAAGCTCCAAGATCACATAGTGCATCAGTAAAATTTAATGAACCGATAGTGCAGGGAATAGAGAAAGTCGCTAGATCTTGACATTTTTGCGGTATCGGTGGTGTGATCAATGCTGAGACGCTTCTTCCTAAGTTGGTTATTTCATTTCCATACAGCCTCTTTCTTTTAGTACATTGCTCCTTCGGAAATTTTGCTTATTTAGGGATTTGCCTGATTGCATCCAGTAGTGGAATGTTAATCTCAACTTTTCAGAATGTTTCCTGAATTTCCCGTTGAAGTCGTTCTTCTTCTACCTTAATTGACTCAACCAATGATGATGGGAATGGTGCTGGAATATCCTTTTTCTCCCTTTGTTGTTTCTGCAATGGTGTTTCTAGACTTTCTTTCTTGAACCTTGTTCTTTCTACTTTGTTGTTGACTCCATCTTTTGGTTGGACAGGATGAGCTTTAGCAGGTTCCCTAGATTCATCCTCCTCATATTGTTCTGGTGGTTTGAGCTCCTTCCCGCTTCGGGTTGTGATTGCACTAACATTCTCCTTTGGATTGGGAATTGTTTGTGCAGGAAGCTTACCTTGGTTCTTGGTGAAAGCATCCATAATGCTTGCAAATTGATCAGCTAGCTTGTCCATCTTATCGTCTATTCCTGCAACTCTTGTCTTCAGTTGTTGGTCTTCATTTGTCGGTGCACTTGTGGATGGTTTCTCATAATTCTTCCGCTAGAAAGGTGGTGGTTGAAAAGTTTGTTGTTGTTGGAAGGGCTTCTGATAAGGTTGTTGGAATGCTATTGGGTTCTGATATTGCTGCTGAAAAGGTGCTCTGGCTTGGTTCTGTTGAAACCCATACCCTGGTTGGGTTTGCGGTTGGTATTGCCTTTGTTGATAGGCTACAGCACAACGTTCTGTCCCATGTACTTCTGGACATTGATCAGTGTAATGAGAATTAGAAGAGCATAAACCACATACCTGATTCGGTCCTTATTGTTCTTTCACATGGTTCACAGCTATTTTTCGCACCAACCTGGTGAGTTCACCCATTTAATTCCTAATTAAATCTACTGAATCAGATGTTCTTACCTCATGGATTCCTCTGGTGATCGTACCTCGAGTGCCAAACTGCTGTGAATTTTGTGCAATCTTTTCAATCATAATTCGTATATCTGCAGGTGATTTATCAATGAGGGCTCCTCCTGACGAGGCATCTAGTAGATTCCTGTCATTTTCAAGCAATCCTTGGTAGAAGCACACAAGGAATTGGTCCTCTTCTATTTCTTGGTGTGGAAAACTTGCACAAAGCTTCTTGAAACGTTCCCAGTATTCGTAGAGTGTTTCTCCAGTTGATTGATGGATGACATAAATCTCCTTCTTTATTGCAGTGCTCCTAGATGTTGGGAAGAATCTTTGTAGAAAGCATTTTTTTAGATATTCCCAGTCACTGATCTCCCCCGGTTGTATATTTTACAACCATTTCTTTGCTTCTCCCTCTAGTGAGAAGGGGAAATCCCTCCACTTCACATGCTCTTCCGCGACTGCTCGAGGTTTGAAGCTGGAGAAGACATGGGTGAATTCTGGAATATGTCGATTTGGGTCTTCACCTGAAAGACCATGAAATTTAGGAAGCACTTGGATCATGTTAATTCGCAATTCAAAATCATTTTCTAAGGCAGGAATTGCAAGTTGATAATTTTGATTGACAAATTGAGGTGCACAGATGTCACGTAGGGTTCGGTTGGGATTTACAGCCATTATTAAAGGTTCAAAGTCTCCACTCAAGGTATCACTTGAATCAGTGAGATTGACTTCTTCGAAATCTTTTGGAAGATTTTGATTTCTCAATTTGGTTATTGTACGCTCAATTTCTGGATCGAATTCTAATAAATTTCTATTTGAACTACGGGTCATTCAAAAGAGACTTTCTTTTTTTAAAAAAAGCTTTGAGGCACTGCATCCCCGGTAATGGTGCCATGTTTGACGCACGCCTGTCGCGGGGCGTGGAAAAACAATATTTTATTTACCTATGTATAGTATAGCAGTTGATCCTAGGTAGTCTCCCGAAGAGGAGTGCACACAAAACAAGGTTGTCACTTTTTGTTGGTTTTCGTAAAAAGATTGGTTTTAACTAATTTGAATGACTATGAGAGAAACAAACAACAGAAATTGATTGATTTTAACAAATGATAAAGGCAGTGATCGGATTGGGTTTGGCTAGACTTAGTGGTGTTCCATCACGGTTTCCAATTTTTATCTCTTCTTCTTCTTCTTCCTTAAACTGGTAAGAGAGATGTGATGAGAATTTTCCTTTCTAAAACCTTAGATTGGTCTATCCTCCTTCCAATGTGTTTAGGGTTGTAGAAGGTCTCTTGATTAATTAGAGAAATCCCAGACCTAGAATTGTTGTTCCCTAATAAACCAAGATTTCAACATACAATCCTACACACGTGCTTGACAACCGTCGAGCAATCACCACCCAACCCTAATCATGTTCCACCATATACAGATTAGAATTGGGTGGAGGGAGATGTGATCATCGACCAAAGTAATTTATAATTTCAGAATAAAAACCTTAACACAACCGCATTCATAATTTAATATTGAATTAATAATTGGAACCATAAGAAGAAAGAAGAACAAATTTTATTCATTTCAAGCACAAAAACTCAAGCACAACACATAGGTCCAGCCTCCCCTCTTTCCGATCACTCAAATGAAACTACCCCTCCATGGATGGGGTAAGCGAGATAATTCGGGAGAGGAGATACATTTTAAAACAAAAGAAATAAAAGAAAAATCTGAGATGTTCTTCTCCTTGGTTCCCCAGAAGGAATGTGGTGGAGAATGTGATGGATTGAGGGGGAGGAGCTCTCCTCCTTTTATAGGCAGAATTCGACCCCAGAAAGTTTTAGCATTTTCGACCCCATTAATGACCTCTTCACGCGTTCCGCCCTTCATGAATGTTGTGTAAACTTATCTTGGCCTTCTCTCCCCAAAATTGCAGCTCATTTGAAAACCGGATGGAGGAGTTATGAATTTTTCATTCTCGATTTCTGTTTCTGGATGAAGTTTCCAGGATGGTTCCTCCAAATGTATGTCGTTTAATGGACTCCTTAATGACTTCCAAACTTTCCCAAATTTCTTTTATAGTCGTCACTATATGTCCTAGTCAAATCCCAGGTGGAAACACATCATTTAGATATTTTTAGGCCGAGTTTGATGTCCTTTATGTTGGGTGGGTCCATGCTGTCCGCCCGGAAAAATCCCCAACGTCAATGAATTTTTAGACCCTTTAGATGGCCGAATCAGCTCCTGGTCCAGAAGATAAAAATGAAGGAAATAAAATAATTATTATAACAAAATTTTAATCATAAAATTTGGAATTTTAATATTATATAAATGACCGAAATACCCCTGACTTAAAAATCTGTCAAAAATCTAGAAATAGTCGTTTTTCACATTTGGGTTCAAAATAACACTAAAACCTAAAAACATGAAAATTACCCATCCAATAACACTTTTTTGGGATTATAAACAATGATATTAAATATAAATTAATTGAAAATATTTTCTCTATCACCAATATATAAAATGATGTTATTATGTTAATATCATCACATAAATCCATCACCAATTTCATCAAATGGGAAATGAACCTTTCATTCGGGTGTACAGTATACAATCGCCTCGCGAACAGATATAGTTCATTTTTCATTTATGTCTATCAAGACATATTATAATGATGAATTAAATGAATATATATTATATTCATGAAGTATTTATAATTTAAAATAATAATATTTTAGTTATTTTCTTATCTTTTATGCACATAAAAACGTTAACGTCTTTCTTGCTTACGCGTGAACTATCACCTCCACAAAGTGATGTGAATAATTTTTATTCCCCACATCACTTTTATGATATATATATGATTATATTTATATTATTATTATAATAATATTATTATTATGATTATATTGAAAAAATAATAATTAACATATTTCTATAATGATCAATGAAAAATGGAAACTGTTACTCGTGCGTACGTACAGCCTACGGTCTCCATGATTATAACGTTGTTCATTTTTCACAACCAAAATATATTTTTTTATTTAAAAACTATTATTAATGTATAAAAGTTATTATTTTTCAATTAATATTATTATATATGTTATTTATTTTTGTCCAAATGTAAAATTTAAATCATAACAATTTCATTTTAGAATTTGGTATTGAATATCAACAAAACATTTAATAGGAACTTAAATAATTATATAATTTTTATAAAATGTTAATAAGTGATATGGAAGGATGGATATAATATAAAAGGATTCTCAAGAAATTATAAATTAACCAAATATTATTATTTAAGAAGATAAGTGACGTATGCGACAAGTTAGACTCAAGGTAAGGGATTTTGTCTCTATCTCCCTCCCTTGATTAATTTCTTATTAAAATGAAACTTTATTCTTTTATAAAGTCTATATAATGACACTATGACATTTCATATTAATATATTTTCTATAATAATATTATTTACTATTTTTTAATGTATAAATTAATTGAAATTAAGATTTAATTGTTCATTGTGGCATGCGACACCTTGATCATTTATAGATTTAATTATCTAATTTCATTCTTTATGATATCATTTTATATATGTATTTATATGATTATAAAAAGATTAGACAAGAAATTTTATGTCTATTTTTTAAATTAATTCAATGTTTTTAAATGGAATATTTTTATAAGAAGAATTTTAAATTCTTTACAAATGAAAAAAGAAATGTTTTGTTAACATATATGACAAAAAATAATTCTCCACCGTCATGACCATTGTTTTATATTTGGTTTTGTCAAAAATACATAATAATTTTAAAAGGAAAAAATAAATTCCTTCATCACTTTTTTGGGTATATTTTTATTGAAAATGGGTTTTAATATGTCTTTAATATTTCAATATACTAAAATGATTTCATGTGATTGCAAATGAAATTTTATGAGTGAAATGTTGATAATTGAAATCTTTTATATTTAATTATTATATAATGGTACATAGAAATCTGAAGTGTTGTTATGTGATAAACTAGATATGGGTGGTTAAATGATAATCCAAATAATTTTGTTTACATGATAAACAAAATACGAGTTGTTATGTTATAACCTCCAATTCCTTGGGTATGGAAGTCGGTTGTATGGCTATTTCATTTACTGATATGTGTGGAATTCGACCATATGGTTATTTCATTTAAGTATAATTTTTACTAGGTTACCTTTATATGTAATATGATGATTTCTATGGGTTTTATAGTAATATTTTTGGATTAAAAAAGGGTAATAAATGAGCATATATTCACTGATGAGAATTTACTACTTCATAGATTTGTAAAGTATTGCTTCATAATAAGTTTTTCATAGTTTACATATTTCCACAAGGCTGATAGTTTTTCCTTATTTATGTAACCCTTAATAATATTTTTATGGTCATCAGATGTTTTTGAAATGTTTTTCCAGGGATTTAATGAAAAATAGAGTCAAGAATGGTACCATGGAATATTTATGATTTTTAAACCTGAAACAAACCCATATTTCATTTTAAAAGTATATGTTTTATGGAAATAATACATTGGGAGTATAAGTGTCTAATTTTTAATATTTATGTTGATATGTATGACTTATGGGCACATTTTATAATTATATAATCATGAAAGGATCCTTAATGTGATTTAAAGTCAAATTATATATTTATCTTAATATTATGTAATGTTTTAGATTGGGGACTTATATTTCATATTAGCGGTCAGTTTAGATAACATTAAAGGTTAAGGTGTTATTAAAGTATAAGTGAAAAGTGTTATATAACCATAATGGTTATCGTATTAGAAATATTCATAGTTATTTTTGATAAATTTAATGAGTTTGAGATAATCTGAATAAGTATATATTAGTTTTCATCTTCCTCATAAGGTATTATATGATGATTTTATTGATATACTCACACTAACCTTTTTGGTTTTAAAAAATGGATGGATTGAGAAGGAACCAAAGTAACAGTGGATGTGAAGGAATATGTGGTGATTCTATGAATAAGAAACCTGATGAAATGGGAACTATAATGATAAATCTCGTGGTAATTCTAAACTAACTATCATGAGTGATGATTAACCACTTTAACCTTGGTGAGTTCTATAATGCATCATATATGTGATAAAAAATTCTTTGATTAGTTTAAGTAATAATGATCACAAATATATGCATATTCATCACCACATGTGTCAAGGATATTGAAAAAACAACCA
The DNA here is from genome assembly GCA_963277665.1 of Viscum album. NCBI lineage: Eukaryota > Viridiplantae > Streptophyta > Magnoliopsida > Santalales > Viscaceae > Viscum > Viscum album. The sequence continues at coordinate 40,488,312 of OY728140.1, read as the reverse complement.
ATGTTTTAAAGGGACATGATGGTGTTATAGATGTGGAAATAAAGGTCATAAATCAATAACATATTAGGGAAAATGAAGCATTTAGTTGACTTTAGGACAGGGAAACAATTTATTTCTGAGATATCAATTGAATGAATTAAATGTAGTGAGTATGATCATTAGGAAAATAGATGTCCTGTTGAAGAAGTTTCAGAAATGTGATCAGAAGGACCATACTAATATATGTTAAGAAATACCTACTAAAATTTCAATTCAATATGAGGAAACCAAATATGACATATGAAAGGTATAAATTATTTCTTGGCTCATGTTTTGACATTATTGAATATTAGGATATGATTCATGTTTTTTTGTATGAAATAATTTTATGGAATAAATGGAAATTTATGGTTAAGGGTACATAAATAATGATGAATGATTTAAAAGTCTATATATAAGGGATTAAAGAGTTATGATAGATCCAGGGATGATGAAATGTTTAAAAGTATTAAAGCTCTTTTGGTGATGATACTATATTGGATGAATTTTTCTACTATCTCTAACCTAGAAGTTTCTTGTGTGAAATTGTTATTCAAGTAATAATTATCTTATCTTTTTTTGAAATTATTATAATGTAATGGATAATCTTTAGGTTTTATAAGATGTTTTTTTGAAGTAATTAAGGGTTATTAAATTTTTGTATGAAAAATAAATGGTATGAGATAACCTTTAAGGATAAAAAAATGTATGGTTATTTTTGAGTTTTATAAAAAGGGATAGCCCATAGGAAGGGTGAAAACACTTCACATCATACATGGATTTGAAAATTGAACCCATAACCAATGTGAGAAAAGGATTTATCGCTTACCACTATCCTACGTGAAGTACCTGGTTAGTATGGGTTTTAATTTCAGTTAAATAGTTTGATGTTGGAATAATAAAATGATTATAGTAACTTATGTTTTATTAAATGTATATCATTAGTTTTGGAAAATGATTTGGGAATTAAGTCATAAATTCTATTTTGGTAGAATTTCTCTATTTTCGGACCTTTATATGATAAAGGTAAATAGAATACTATGTGATTTTAATTGAGGAGTAATAGTTTATTTATATTTTGGAATAATCTCTGATTTTTTTGTAGATTATGTAAATTTTGGTTATTTATGTAAATGATTAACCTATAAGGGAATGTATGTGATTATGTTAACTATTTTTTGTTGTGATACATGAATATTATTTGATGTTATTTGGATATAAATGTTAAAATTTATCCAGTAAGACCATGTGATCATATCCTTCGGAATTTTGTGTTTCAATCTTAGTTTTCATTATTTTATTGAATTTTTAGTATGGTTATTTTATGAATGGTATTTGTTGAACTTTGGTTATTATAGTTGAATCATGTAGATTAAAAGTAGTCTTTATTCATTTAAAGTTTATTATATTTGTAATTATATTATTTTATCATAACTTTTTGGATTTTCTTAATGTTCCAAGACTGGATGAATATACTAAACATTTTTATGATTATTTGAGTCTCAAAAAGTTAATTCTAGTGATTCATGTGTGAAAAAAATGAATACTTTTCATTTAGATAAAAATACGTGTTTTGGTGGAATTAATTTAGTTGATGAAACTCTACTTTTTATGTTAGTATATTCCTATATGATCTTAGTCAAGGTAGTAAAAAAATTCAAAAAATCTATGAAATGAATATTGAAAAAATATTTTCCATTTAATTTTCCTAGTACAAAATCAAATACTGTTAAACTCATCACATGTTTTTGGTTTTCGGAATGTTAACATTATCCTGATCATGTTTTCTTTCACCCTCTATCAAAACATGTTGGTTAGTTTTGCTTCCACAACCATGTTTTCTCACATGGAATCCATGTTTGTGTTATCTCGGTTGAACATTGTACATCACTTTCATTCTAATAAAGTGTAACTTGTATTTCACACTTTTTATAGAGTGGGATTTTAATAAATTAATTTTGAAATGTTTATCCTTAGTTTCCAAGACCAAATATAAAATTGCGTGGACACAATTTCTAAAAGGGGGAAGGATGAAACATCCTAGGTATTTATAGAATAATAATCATTCATATTTATGAATATTTAAGTAAAAAATAGTAATTTTACATTAAATGGGTTCTATTATTGATAGTGTACACAAAAGAAAACAATATGTTTCTCTGAAATCATACATTGTACACAACACTGAGTTATACCGAAAAATTAATATGTTGTAATATTATTATTTTACATAGTAGTTATCACCTAGCAGTTGTACTGATGGAATGAATATATCTAACTATATTGTGTTCAAAAATTATTATTAAATGTTTTTACGTTCTTCTAATAAATTTTAGAGACTTATAATTATAATAAATCTAATTTCAAGCATAAAATACTCTAATATTTGTTTTAAATGTAGTTTTAAAACAATTTGATGAAGAACCCTTTTCTAATATTATTATTGCCAATTATATATATATATATATAATATTTGACAGAATAAACTTCTTATTTGGAATCATGTCCTAAAAAATTTAATTTGGTAGAATGTTTAGTATTTTTTGATAAAATTCATTTTTTAATGAATAATGAAAATAGTTCATTTTAATTCAAAACTACCCTTTCGTCTAATTTATTTATATTGATTGATTACCTTTCTAATTGGTTTTAAAAAAATTAATAATTTTTTTATTTATTAAATCAATATTGGTTATTGGGATCAATTTAAAAATGAAATTGAATATAAAAACTATGTGATCTTTTGAAACAATTACTCAAATAACCAATTTTCTTATTTCATCAATATCATTGATTTTTAGATAACTTATGAAATTTATTTGAGATTAATTTAGAAAAATGGATTCCAGATTATGAATTAGAAGGTCCAAATTATGTATGTTGGTCTCTTTTATTTTTTTAATATTGGAAATAGTATCTTTAGTAATTATTTTTATTTACCATAATTAAAGGTAAATATGGTAATTAATGTTAAAAATAATAATATAATAATATAAAAATACCCTAATAATTCTCATCATATTATTGGATGAGGTATTACTCAACATGAAAATATATGGGTTGAGATGTTGGTATTTGGAATCCACTTGGGTGTGGTTATGACACTTATAACATTTAATTTAATGTAAAGGCACGAATGACAAAATCATCTCCCCTCTTACTAAATTTTTTTATATGAGGTTATATCAATGATCTATTAAACAATAAATATTCTTGAAAAATATAGAAAAATTACCTAAATCATGGTAAATTATTTAAAAAATTTAGGAAATAATTAATTTAATTTTTTTATGACACAATGGTGAGGAAATAATATATTTATATATTAAAGAATAAATTAAATGATATTATATATATTAAAATTAATATTATTTGACATAATTTATGTCATAAAATAATTTTATAGGTTAATATGACATTTTATAATCCTATTAAATGTTTTTTTGGATTTATCTATCTGGTTAGATTTTATTTCAATTATTTGAAATTACTAGTTTAAAAATTGACATAATTGAAGTTTTATAATAATAAAAATTTATTAAATTATTTTAAAATCATAAATAACCATTTAACATCAGAAATTTAATTTGATAAGGACAAAAGGATTATTTGGTGTCAAATTATAAGAAATTTTCCCCATATAAGTAATATTTATATCCACTAAATATTTAAAATATTGTTACAACAATTAAAATTAAAAGAATAAAATTATGGGTAAACCGAAAGGATAAGGTAAAAAATGGGTTAAATACATATAAAAAATATTATATGACTGCATTTCGATATAAAATCATATTATAGTCATCATATCAAAATTTATATCCATTTGGATCAAAAGATTAATTTATATTAATTAAATATTTTAAGAGCTTCCTCGGATACCAATGCCTCTCCTATAAAAAGGTACCCACCCTTATTTAATACTCACACTTCAAGATCCATTTGGTTCTGAAAGACTCTTCCAAAAAACATTTCTATAATACCCACCCACTTTCTGGTGGACTTATTTTATGTATGACACCCATCTTATAGGTGTTAAGGTGTTCTTCAAAAGAGATCAGCCGAAGAAGAAGTATCATTTTTAGGTGTTTATGATTTATTTCTTATTTTTCATCCTTTAAATATTTTTATTATAAGTTGAAATAATAAATAAAAAATCCTACATATACTAAAATGTTATTATGTTAATATAATGACTTAAAGTAATCTCCAATCTTATAAAATGAGAAATGAACATTTCATTCATGTGTATGGCGGATTAATGCCTCGAGAATCAATAAGGTTCATATTATATTACTTCCTATCAAGAATAGTTATAATGATAAAATAAATTTTATTATATTATATTTATGAAATTTATATAATTTTAATAGAATAATATTTCAGTTATGTTCTTACCTTCCATGAACAGAAAAATGATAAGTTCATTCGTGTGTACGTGTAAACTATCACCTCCACAGAGCGATGTGAATCGTTTTTACTCACCACATAACTTTTATGATATATATATAAGTATATTTAAAATATTATTACAATGTTAATAATAATATTTTCATTCTAGGAAGATAAAATAATAATTAGCTTATTTCCATAATGATCAGTGAAAAATAGAAAACATAACTCAAGCGTACGTACAACCTATCGTCTCCAGGATTATAACATTGTTCATTTTTCTTAAAAATAATTTATGGTTTGATTTGAAAAAATATGATTAATTTATATAAGTGATCATTATTACATGAATAATATTATTGAGATCATGTAATTATGACCACAACGACAATTTACATCATAACAAGTTTGTTTTCAACTCATGTATCGAATACAAACACAACATCTGGTATGAAATTTAATAATTAAGTAATTTTATAAACATTCTAATAAATGATATTGAAAGTATAATAAACTCTAAAAATTCTCTCATTAAAGTATAAATTAACCTAATATTATTTTTCAGGAAGATAAAGAATGTATCAGACAAGTTAGGCTTAAGGTAAGGGATTTTGTCTCAATCTCCATTCATTGAGGCCTTACTTATTAATATGCACCTTTATTATTTTATAATGTGTAAATATAGCCACTATGACATCTAATATCCATATATTATCTGAAATAATGTTTTCTTATTGTTTTGGTAAATGTATTAATTCATGGAGATTAATATTTAAATTTTCAAGGATGTATGATACACCTTAATCCTTTAAAGATTTAATTTTAAAATATTTATCTTCATGATATCAATTTACATATTTATTTACATGGAAATAAAAGGATTATAAAGGATAATTTATTTCTATTTAAAATTTCATTCAATGTTTTAAAAATTAATCTTTATATATGAAGTGTTTTACTTTCTTTACAAACAAAAAAAGGAATGTTTTTTAAAATATACTGCGACAACTTGTTCTCTGTCATTGGGACCATTATTGTATATTTTTCTTCCAATACAAGCCATATTGTTTTTAAAAAGAAAAAAGAAATAATATATTATATTTATTGGGTATTTTGGTATTGAAAATGGTATTTAATGTGTATTGACTATTTCAATATATTGAAATTATTTTTTGTGATTGAAAATGAAATTTTATAAGGTAAATGTTGATAATTGAAATCTTTTATGTGTAATGATTATATAATGGTACATGGAAAATTTATGGGTGGTTGCTTGAAAAAACAAATATGGATTGTTGTGTGATAAAATAAATATGGGTGGTTTTCTTATAATCCATGGATTGGTGGTTATGTTATAACCTCCAATGCATTGGGTATGGAAGTCTGTTGTCTGGATATTCCATTTAGTGATATATGTAGAAGTTGACCGTATAGTTATTTCAATAAAGTATGATGATGTACCATGTTACCTTTATATGATATATGTTTCTTTCTATGTGTATTATGATAATCATTTGGTTAAAAATGTGTAATAAATGATTTTATATTCAGTGAAGAGTATTTACTACTTCATAATGGTGAAATGTATTTCTTTAGGATGATGTACTCATGATTAACATGTTTTCTAATGACTAATAGTTTTTCCTTGTTTGTGTATCCCTTAATGATCTTTTTTATGCTCATACAATGTTTTTAAATGCTCTCCATGGGATTTAATGTAGAATAGAGTCAAATATGAGATCAAGGATAAGTATTGATGCTTAATCATGAAACAAAACAATGTTTCTTTTTAAAAGTTTCTGTTTTATGAAATAAAATGGATAGTGATTAGAGGTGTCTAGTTTTTATTATTTAAGTTTATATGTATTAATTATGCATAATTTTCTAATGCTCTAATCCTAAAATGATCCTCGATTTGAATTAAATCCAAATTATTGATTTATCTCAAGATTATGTAATGTTTATGGTTTGGGCCTTATACCTAGACATATGGAGGAATTCATTGATTGATGTATAAATATAATCACACTTATATCCTCCATATAAAATCAGAATATTTTGATAGTCAAGATTTTTGGGGGAATAGATATGTACCTCCCCCATGCTTTCTAGATGTGTATGCATTCAGACTTGATCTAATTGTGAAGGAATACGATCTTGTGTTTTGGATACCACTAGAATACACTGGTATGATATCTTAGTAGACGTGGTGATATAAGCCCTATACCTCTTATACATATGTTTAACCACCATGTGAGACCTCTTAGAAATCCATATATGAGAGTCCATAGTTACAATATTTCAGGTCTCTCCCTCAGCATGTGACAAAATAGAACTAGCATGATGGTCCTTTTGATAGTGGATGATATGAACTCTTTGAGTAAGATATTGAATAATAATGGATCCATAGTAAAATCTTTCATCCAACTTCATATGATATGGAAATATATGAATTTCACTCTATGAAGATGGTCTTATAAAATGATTGGTGGTGGTGAGACGTGCCACTTGGTTCATTGAAACTTTTCTTGAATCATATGGATTTTCATAACCTAGCGTTCATAGACTTCTATGTGTATCCTCTAGGGTTTGAAAAATTCCAGGTTGTTTTTTTTCTAAAAAATCACTTTCTACTCCCCAATATGATTATATCTAGTGGGAGAAGTTTTTTTAGGAACTCAAGAGGTCACTAAATTAGTTGAGGGTTCGTAAAAGTTTCTTGATGAATATGTAATCAGCTATTAAGACATATGTTATAGTTGTTTATGTTTTCATAATTGCAATAAGGAAAAAGATCACTGATCACTAAATCATCACAAGTGTGAAACGTGCTCAATCACTTATTCACAAATTATAGATATTATGTTACATTTTTTTATTTATCCATTTTTATATAATTTATTATTTAGAATGATAATGGAAATATATCATGGGTACCCCAGTTAAGAATGATTTCACATTATGAATACAATATTATATTTTGTAGGGTACTCAAAACAAGTTCTATAGAGTCATAGTCATTCAATCATTTTTATTATGTGAAGGATCCATTTCATGTTTACTATTTTAGTATCCTATATATTGATGATTGGATGACATGCCAGATTTTTGGATACATGATTCTCAATGCCTATAATGATTTATTATGTTTTTTTTCATTTCCTTAATTCACATCTTGTTCAAAAAATTTGTTTCGTTGTGTGATATTTTGTTTCTATGGATTTATTTTGGGAGGTTCAAGTATGGTTTAACATCATTCATGAAATTTTTACTATTTTCAACATTCATCAAAAATCCCAATAATTACCTCATCTATAACTATGTACATTTATTCTTTATAAAGGGATATAGTTAATTTTTGATTCAAAAACCAATAATGTTGAAGAACTCACATTTATCGAGATGATTTGGGGTCTATCCCATCACACAATTTTTTGGGGGAACTATTACATATTATATGACTTTGTAATATATTTGAGATATGTTCATGAATCTCTTCCAAATCATTATAGAGGACTAGTTACCTTAATATAATGATCATCAGTTGAATCCTTCTACATGTAAAGGGGGTTATATTGATGATATAATCTTTATGTATCTATGATTCTCCATCCATTTACCTTTATTTCTTATCAATGGTTTCATGTTGATTTTTTGTGGCCATGTAACCAGAAACTCTAGTGTTTTTTGTAGTCTAGGAATGGAATTGACGTTTCTAGGATGGGATATAAACTCCATGAGTAATCCTACAAATCCTTTTTATTAAAATAATCAAACCCCACATATTTATTTTTGAATGAAATGTGTGTAGATTAAAATCGTTTCGAATGGCCATATATATGGTCAATTAAAGACTATGTTTGGATATAGAGGCTTAGAAAGGAATCTTATATATCCTACTTATATAAAGAGTATGATTAATCATAATTCAATCTTCCCTAAACCTATTTATTGGATGTGATAGGTAATTTATTTCAATGAAGAATATTTCTCGAGGAAATAAAAATACTAGAATTCAATGAGGACTTACACCTAAGGGGAACCCCTTTAATTGGGTAAATCATATATGTTCACTAAATATAGAACAAATAATGAGGTACCCCTAACTAGGGAAAGGTTATTATGTTAATGTAATGATCATTCCAAATGCCTAATCCTACATGAGTGATTATTGATGTTAAAAAGAAAGGATATCATGTGATTAGACTAATCACATATGAATACTATACTTTTCTTCTAGGGAGGACCAATTTTAGTATTTAATATGTATATCGAGGCTTAAAAGGTTATACTAAGCGTATATCTTATAAATGTAATTAGAGGCATCTTAGGTCAATTTGATTCTAAATCTATTTATTCGCGAGGAAGAATAATAAATCCACATGGGAATGTGGGTCCCAAGGGTAAGAGTTTCCAATATTAAAATGGGTTTATACCAAGTTTGATTCCAAATTAGTTAATTTTCCTTAGGAAATAATCATTTACATCCTACTTAGACAAGATTATGAGTCTTTTTATTTTAAAATTGTGAATTTATAAGTGTTTTTTTCAGACAAGGCCACCATGTCTCCAGGTATCTTCCTAATACGTGTAACATAAATAGAGGGTTATGCACAAAATTATTAAGATGTTGAGGATGTATATCAGAAATATCTTGTTTTTATTCTTTAAATGTCTTAAGATGTCTTTACATATCTTAGTCAACTTCTCAATATGAATGAGTATGTGTATAAAACATTTCTGAGGTGTCTAGATGATATTTATGAGGTGTCTTCCAAATAATATAGATTAATATTTATGCGTATAATGAATGAAAATGATGAAAGGTTCATGGTATGTCATGTGATCAATTTGACATGACCATGGATCCTCCATGTTATGACACAGACACATCCAAGGGAGTTTTTTAATCGTAGTTGATATTTCTGGAGGACTTTACGTGTCCTTGTAGAAATGACTGAAGGAAGTCACATAACTTTTCTAATGTCTCCATGGGACATTTTATGACATGGATGACATGCCTATGTGTTTTCACATAAACTTGATGACATGTTTAGTTGATTAAATATGAACTAAATTGTTCATGAGAAGCACATTCAACCTTGACCTGAATATTAGAGTATCCATATTCAGATAGGTCTTCCTCATTTTTCATCCATTATCATATAAATCCCATAATTTTCATTATTAATGGATTATTGGGATATCACATAACCAAATCCACATGAGTAATATAATTTACATGATAAGGATGGCACACCAAAATACCTTCAAGTGCTAAATAAGTTGATCTCGTAAAGCAAAGAGACATGTTGTATAATCCTTGAAGTCGTTCCCCTAGGTTTTCATAGTGTAAAACCCTTGAGATTGTTTGTATTTGAACTCTATGGAGTCCTCTCTCGCCTTATATCACCAATGGTATTACCTCGTGTCTCTATTATTTTATAGGGAGTGGAATTTGTAAGTATCAACACCCTAGATCTACACTTCCTTTCACATATCTTATATTTTTGATATGGGCTTGAATTTGTGGAGAGGTAATCAGATCACATTCTTTGTATGAAAATTACGAAGTTTACCCATAGCATAATCTTTCTGTCACATGATAATCTCCTACAATGAGAACACTACACCATCACTATATTTATTAGACCCATAGATTGTAATTGAAATTTAAAATAATAAGGTAGAAATTTAAAATACACTTCTCAAGACCGATATGACATGTATAGGACTATTTGTGAGAAATTGAATTCTACCAAGATTATTTTTCATGATTAAAGGGGTATATTATAGGTTTCAACATGAGATCACATCGGCTCATGAAATTTTATTCTCATATAAACCATAATTACTATATTTCATATAAGTGTTCCTCATCTTTTATATTTCTATTTGATATTTACCAAGACTATACATTTTGTTACCTTTAGGGTGTCATAAGGCCAGTATCAAATCTCATGATGATATAAAATTTTATTCATGGATGGTCTCCCCACTTGTCTATGGTGCATCACATGATCAATTATATATTTCATGATACTATTCAAGGATTTTCACAAATATTTTCCCTGTTTCTATATGGTTCCAAAGCAGCATCGCATGATTGAATGTAAAGTTATGATTTACTTCATATGATTATTTTTACATAACAATATGCTTTCATGTGGATTTTATGACATCCCTTTAGGAATATTGGATGATTATTGAACTGATAATGTGATTCCTAGGATCCCTTCGTATAAAAATAAACATAACATAATTCATATGAATCATCGGTATCTTAATATTTTATTTCATAAGGGCCATTAAATTATTTAAAGGTGTCTTTTTATTTTCATTTCATCTAATCAGAGGATCTTTTGTGGCATTATTCTAATTATCATAAACAATTGTATGGATTTATTCACATGATCTAGAGGGATTGTTAGAGGGTATTCATGTGATCACGAACATTTCATGTGATGTAGATGAATAGTTCATCTGAAATTATTAGGGTTATGTGAACACTTTTACTCGTGGGGTTCGCATGATCTACATAACCTATTGACATGTTCTCCATATATCCATGCCCTTCCTCCCTTTAATTTTAGAGAAAATAATATATTTTGTTCGGGTATTTATTAAACATTAAAATTACAAGTTCTAATTTAGAATAAATAAACACAAAGTACTAACTAGAGGTTAGGATAATAATGGTGTTTCAAGATACTAATAGCATATATTTTCCCCCAATTCATATGTGAACATATAGAATCCCAAAAATAAAAGAGATCATAAAATAAAACCTTCACAGTTTTGGTAACATTCAAATAAAAAGTCAAATGTTTTATAGATAAGTTATGAATCTATAAATCCCATGAATGTTGTGTAGTAACATATGAAACATAATTCATGGGTATTTATTTACACTTCTCAAAGATACCATGTGGAATTACATTAATCAATTAAAAATAAAATTATATTGTGACAAAGAGTACCCTTGAAATGTTCATATTGTTGAATTGAAAATTAATTAGTGGTATAATTATGTGTTACAAGTTTACTTCCACCAACTTTGTATATATTTAAAACATAAATCAATCAAATTTAATTTCACACATAATCTATACAAATTAGAATCAACGACTATGTGATATTACAAAATTATAGGAAATTGTGTTAGGAATCATCTTACCACTTCAAGAACATCCCATTGAAAACCCTAGAGATGAATTAATTTTAATTTTAGAATAAAATACCTTAAATAATAAATGATTCATTATTTTTCATGTAAACAGGTAATCATATAAAAATTTTAAATGAAATTTTGTGTTTAATTTTAAAATAATATTAATTTATGTTAAATTGAGACTTAATCCCTTACCTCATGTCAAGATATTCAATGTATTTCCAATAATTAATATATAAAACAAGTTATCAATTATATACATTAATAAAAAAATTATTTATTTTAATAATTTTTCAATAATTCATTTATTTCATTTATAACAATAACATATTTAGTTGTATAATCAGTTAAGTCCATGTTAGGTATTTTGGGGTTATTTGGTTCTTAATCTCAAATTCACTTCGGAATATTGGCCATGGTCAAAGGGGTATTTATTATATCACCTCTATATTATTAATCATGAAATATTTAAATATATTATAAATTATTTATACATTTAATACTTATTATGAATTTGGGTTATGAAAAAGTAACTATATTAAAATCATGAAGATGATGGGCCATATGTAGTCATGAGTGACAATTTCATTTTTGGAGAAAAAATTAAAAGAATACATGTATTATTCTATCTTTACATATTTATAATTATATCAAAAGTACTGTATTAGTTATTTGTGTACACTTATTTATATCATCTATTAGATTCATTGACAAAAAATGAATCATATCACATTGTAGAAGTGATATATCACATGTTTGCATGAACATCACTATCATTTTGTAATTAATGGAATGGTATAAAATTATATGATATATTAATTTTTTAAAATTAATAATATTTCTTGAAAATAATATTTATATTGTAATTGCATCATTAAAATTATCCATGAAAGGCAGTGATGGAATACGTAACACATCACCTTGTGGTGGTGGTTGTACACATGTCTGAAGAAATGATTCTTTTATCACCCAATGGATGGAAGATAAGATTGATATAGATTATTCCATTAAAATAATAACATATTAGTATATCAAAGTTAGTGATTATATTATTTCATTATATCTTAATAATATTTGAATGTTTTTTATGAAGAACAAAAACCAAATCAATTAGTTAAAATATAAACAACTTATTCAAAAAAACATCAATTGATTTACACCATAATCATTTTGATGATGATAATATAACCTGTATAATTCACCTAGAATATGGGGAGGTATTTAAGAAGGTATTTGGGTTTGTAATTGTACATAAAAAGTTTACTTCAAATGTGGAGAGGAGATGATATACGGATCCCTTTTATAATTGAGACGATGTGCCCTCTTTGAATTTCTAAATGTATTAAATTCAGATTATTATTTTTGAATGAAAAATGGTTATAAATTGATATGTTTTTGTTATTGGATTATTATGGTTCAAAATCATCTCATAAAATAAAATATTAACTTTTTTAGAATATTTTTACATCCTTTTTATACCCATTTTTATTTAATTTTCTAATTACTGTGATATCAATATATCATACACTTTTGTGGTCAATAAAATTTTAATAAAAGGATTAATTTCTCTTAATTGATCCATGGTTGATATTTTGAACCATATCCCATTAAATTATAAATTATATATTTTATAAACTATTTATTATTTTTTAAAACATTATTTTTTATAAAATATTAATAATATAGCTTTTGAATGTATTTATTTAACATGACATTGAAAAAATAATATTAGTAATAGAATTATAATATAATACCAGCACACAAATATAATAATTTAAATATGTCTATAAAATTAATCTCACACTATTACCCACCAATAAAATTTTACTTGTAGTTTTTTTGTAATTATTTAATAGATTTTTCAAATAATTTCACCGAAATGATGTTTTCCTTGCAAACAGATTAGATGTAATTATTTAATTACTAAAACTAAAATATACGTTAAGATTATAATAAAATTTATAGTATCATTCAAAAAACCATTTATATTATAAAATATGTTTTCTTGTCCTTTTTAAAAAATAATTAGATATTAAAAGAAAGAGAGATACATTTTTTTACTTTATATTTTTTTTAATAATTTAGTATTCATTTTTAAAGAAAAATATAAAAAATATCCATAAATTATTATCATGTGTTTAGATGATTTAATTTCACTATTTAATAGTATAATATTATGTGTTATGTTAATTTGTAGTCTGTATAATGTTATTTTTATCTTTAGTTGCCTGATCTAACCACAATAAGGAGGAAAGTATTTATAACAGTTACAATTTGGATTTATGAAACAATATATGGAAAATATTTAACAAATTTATACCACCAGATTAAAAATATTTATTATATTTTTCATGAATAAATTTCATTAATTTGAATCAATTAGTTTAATAAAAATTGCAAAATTCAAAGAATTTTTTTTAGAAGATGTGTTTTTTTAAAAAAATGAAATTATACCAACATCGGGTATAATAATTATTCTAACATAATTATTTATATTATTTTTAATTAATATTTTTTTATGTTACATAGAGATCAAATTGAAACCATAATGGTATTTTTAGTGAAGAATGGTATTTATAGAAAAATCATTACCTTTAACTATACTAAAATAATTCAATATTTTCAAAAAAATCCATAAAAATTCACCATGGGAAATTTTTTATATAAATGTCTAAAAATGATATATTTTATAAGAAATAACATTTATAATAGGGTCATAAAATAATTTTATTATCTACTAATAATGATAAAAAATCATTTTTCAAGAAAACATATTTTAAATCCTAAAATGTGTTTACTATGAATTGAATGATTTTTAACATATAATTAACAAATATATTTTTATGGATTATGAACTAAATATGTTTTATAATTCAGTTAATCTATTTGAAATGATAATATTTAAAAAATGTTACAACTATATAATTTCATTATTAATATTTTGTGGTTCGTTTATGCCTGAGAGTGGGTGTAATGGTCCATCCCTAAACAGTAAATAATCATGAATTTTATTTCAAGAATTCATTTACATAAATATAATATTATTTATTGTAAAAAAATTATATAATTATTATGTAACCATTTCAAAAATAAATATTAAATCAAAATGTGGAAAAATGTACTTAATATCAATTTGTTCTTCAAAACCAATACAATAATGTTATAACACGTTTAATTTTCAAGATATATAATTAAAATTTTCATCCATAACTTGTAATTATCCATAAAAATCCATTCAGCCATATTAAAATAATTTTAAATAGTTGTATATTAAAAATATTATCAGTATGAGACATATAAAAACAAATAATGAAATTTTTTATTCCATAATACTAATACAAGAATTTTATTTTGAAAAAATAAATTATTGTCTCAAAATGGTTTATTATCTAATTAATCAACTTTTCTACCTAGCACAATTCCTAAAATATTTCACTAGACATATGTAAAATAAAATGGAACTCATAAATGTTCATATACAACCATGAAAAACATATGAGAAATTATCCAAAAATAAATATATATTAAACTCTTGTGAAGAATAATAAGAATCATTTAAACATAATCTCATGATTAATTACATGTTTTTATAATATAATATAAATAGAATCATAATATCTTGTTAATATAGAAAATATATTATAAATACCAATTATGACATAATAATAAGTGAATGTTATCTTCAAAAACAACATCACATGGAAGAAAGAGTCCAATAGTGGATTAGGTTTAGTCTATAGTCTAATACATAAGGTATCACGATAGAAATAATTACCCATTTTATTGTTTTGTTATCTAGGATAATCCATCAAAAAAAATTTATGATTATGTGTTCCACAAAATGAAATAGATCATAATTCATAATAATAAAAATAACTTATCAAAAGAAATGGGTTGGATAATCATCCATTATATCATAATCAATGGAGATTGATTTTCAAAAATTAACATAAGGAATGTATTACCCAATCATATGAAATTATAATAATCTATTAATAAAATTTATATATATATAGAAATTTTAATCACTAAATAATATCAAATAGAGTCAAAATGTTAGTTAAAGAGATAATGGGAATAACCCAATAAAAACAGTTGTTCAAATAGATCCCTTAGATTTAAATCCAAATATTGAAAGATGAATATTTGAGAATAGATTATTGAAAATTTATTAATTTATTAAATCATTAAACATTTAAAAGAAATAAAATTATTAAATAAATTTTCTTTTTTTGGGCAAATTAGTTTTCGTTGTATATGTTAACATAGATCATTAATTTTGTCCTCTATAATGAAAGTGAAAACTTTTTGTATGAAATATATCAAAGGATTCATTTTGAAACCATTGAAATAAATCCAAAATAGACCAAAAATTTCAATTATAATTAAATTATATATATTTAACTAGACAAATTAATTAATTTTTTTGTATGTAAATGGAAAAGAATTATTTTTAAAATATATCACTAAAAAAATTAAACAATATTCCCAGAGTTAAGTGTTAGTTAAAAAGAATAAAAAGATTAATGTTTTGAAAAATATTATAATTAATGTTAAATAGGGGAAAATTTAACATTACCATCAATTTAATCATCAAAATTAATTTTCTCAAAATATATAGAAGAATATTTCCACATAAGAAAAGTGTTGGATCAAATATATTAAATAATTATTTTTCTAAAAACAATCCCCTTCATCTCAAATGAATCTTGATATAGGTTATTTATCATTATAATTAAGAAACAAAGGTTAATTTTTTATTTTATAATATGATTTTAAATTTTTATTTCCCATTTTATGTTATTTACTATAATATCATATTCAATCAATTTTTCATTTGGGTTCCTACTAAATTTGTTTGATGATATTCAAATCATATGTACAATATGACTTTAGTGGTTTTGAAATGGTAAAAGATATCATTATTCCATTATCTATAGATAAATAATTATGAAATTATAATTTTTATAAATCAATTATACTTCTAAATCCAAAAATGAATGATGGTTAAGAAAAATGAACTATGATATAATCATGGAGACGGTAGGTCATATATACAAATGAGTAACCATCCAAATTTTATATGGTCATGATTTAATAAAGGTATTTATTATCTTATATACATAGAATGATAAATATTTCATAATTAGTTTTTTATTTCTTTTAATAAACAAATATATGTCAACATTATGATGTGGTGATGTAAAAAGTATCACATCACTTTGTGGAGTTTATAATCAACATGTACACATGAATGATATTATAATTTTTTTAATGGAAATGTATGGTAATATATATTATATTATTTTTGAAGATTTATAAATATTTAATTAAAATCTAATATACACATTAAATATTAAATTATATCTAGCCAATAGTGGTGGTGACCGAAAACAAATTACATTGGTTCATGAGGATGTACTCTTCCATACAAAATAATGATGGTTTCTGTTTCTATTTCATTGAAGAAGAAGATGGATATTGGTTATGCCCTCAACATAATAATATCTCCATTAATGGTATATATAGAGGTTATTATATCATTATGGACTAGAATATTTTATAATGGTAGAAGAAATAATACAAATAAAACATTGGGTTAATTTTTATTCCTCTTCTTTGGATAATTTCATTTCCATTACACCTTAATCCCACTAAAGGTGGTATTCTACCGAAACATAGTCCTATATAAAATGGGTAGAGATTTTTGGAAAATTATTTGGAAGGTATTATATGAAATGAAATTATTTTGATATATAATGAAAACATCTGAGTAGGTTCCATTTTATAACTGAGGGAAGGGGAAATCATGGAATTCTTTTTAATATTAAGTTAAAATAAAATAATTTTTTTAGTAACCCATACCCATAATGAGTAACCCTCTTAGGTAAGAAATGGATGATGGGATATGGTGAAAAATTGAGTCTCACCTCTAGTAGTCATGGTGTCGTCGAATAACACAGAGGTTATAAAAAATATTTATAAGGGAGGAATTTACCTCTAACAGAACATGAAGAAGAGAGATAGAAATTTATGACACACCAATATACACATTCCTATAAATATATATATTAAATCCTAGGTGCAAATATGAAATTTCATATTATACTATACTAATAGAAAAAAATACATGTATTAAAAAGATAAACATAATAGTTACAACGAAGCCCACAAAACTCATGAAAACCCATGATCTTGTAATATCCATCATGATCATCAAAATAATCTATGAGAACATAATGTATTATATATATATATATGTTTATTATAACTGTACACTCAGAACAGTCATCCTCAAAACCTCTTATACAAAAGAATAATAATGCATGCAAAAGAATAGAGAGAAAAAGAGAAACTAACATGTCACCTAAAGTAGTAGACAATGTTCCCTGACTAACCATGGATACCTATCACTATGTATGGCATAAAAGTGTTAAACTAATATAAGAATGATACATCAGTATCACCACATTAATTCTTCAAAAATGGATTTCTGTGCTTCCCCAACATCGCAAGCCTTGAGCCATGACTCTCTAAAATAATCTAGTCTTAAGACACGTGGGAAAGGTGTCACAACATGAAACCCATGCATCAAATTGTCACATTATTCCATAGACATATCGATATATAGTTACCAAGTTCTTTTCTTAAGCCACCACATCCTACATGACATGTATCATACACATGGTATTATATATTAATCCATTTCAACCCACAAGTTGAGTATATACCTCAAGCCACAATAGCCTATACATTTCATAACAATAATAAACATTGGGGTACAATATCCAAAAATTCATGTGTGAAAATTAACCACAAGACATCAAATCCCTCTAAAAACATAAATGGTGAAAACCACCGTGAATACCAAAAACTATTGTAAAAAAGAAATGAGAGAAGGTCCATAGTTTGTAGTCATTCATCCAACCTCCCAATTGATTATTGGGGAAACGCTATCCTAGAGTCCAATAGGTGTTAGTCACATTATCCGATATGTGTGGGGTTGTGTTTGAAAACCAAATATATAATGGATTTAATTTATCTCACAAACACACTAAGATCGTAAACTAGTTATATACTCAAATACAATAGAGGTTTCTCGTACTCATATATTTCACTTGTACAAGATATCCAACAATCCCACAAGAATTTCAAAATATATTTTATTTATTTTTTTATTTATTATCATTTAATTTTTTATATTTATTTTATTATAAATTAATTAATAATTAATATTATTCAACGTTACATTACATTGTCCACCATCATGAACTCTAGGCCCTCTAGGAAAACTCTTATCAGATTCCATGGTTTTTAGAAGGGTAACATCTCATTGTATTCAAGCCTCAACCAACACTATGGTTAAGAATTTTTTAAAAATTATTTGAATAATTTAATAACCCTGGTACTCAAATAAACCCATCCAATGATACCAATAAGAGAAAAAATTCATCCAATAACACCATGATACATCAAGTTGTGTGGAAAGGAATGTATATAAAACAAGCAACCTGGCCATCGACTATTAAATATATTTATAAGAAATAATCCCATATATCAACATCAAATCAATGAGTAAGAACATTATCAACCCATTAAATAATTTCTGATGTAATCATAGACAACCACATCCATATAATGATTCACCTTTCCATCCTACGAGTAAACTACAACATCATTATCTGGGCCTCTACACCAATATATCACATCATATATCCTAAAATCATCCATCCCAAGAACAAATCACATCTGGGAATCTCATGCCCATATAACATATCATAGAATATTTCACATCTGTATAATATCCCAAATATGACAGGAAATAGACAATCATAACCTACATGGTAATATAGGCCCTAAAAACAAGGCATACAACTTTCACACATAAACGAGAAATCACATCTCCAAATACAAGGCACTCGTCCTTTTAAAAATTATGGGATACATTGTCCATAGAATTTATCAATATTACATAATAATTTATTATCCCTTCATCAATTAAACAATTCTTATTTAATATATTCCATGTATTTTAAACTTAAGGCATAAGTTATAAATAACTATTAAAATATTTACATGCTCTTAGAATCATAATTAGTTTCACAAAAATATTAGAACCATTATCAAATAAAATTAGTTTTTATTATTATCAGAAACAAGAATAAATATGCATCACATTCCTTAATAATTCCATTAATATAATACCATTTAAAATTAAACACTTATATGTTATCTTTTTTATAAAATTATAAATAAAAGATGAATTCAGTAAACATATCTTTTTTATTCAAAGTCAAATTGATTATCAATTAATTCAGTATTTATTTTTTCTAAAAATTTCTATCATGAAATTCATGGTAATGAATTATATTAAAATTAATGAAACAAACCTACATATATTGTACACTATCTAAAAAATGATGAGGAAAACTGTTATCATGGTAATAAAAAACATCTGGAAATCACAACATATTTTTTTAATTAATCATGTAAAATACATATTATGATCATTATATTTCTATCCAAATGGATAAAACATGAAAACATTACAACTACATGTAAATAAATAAAATATTCAATGAATCCACCAAATAAAATCCCTTGATCCTCTTCACTTGATAATTGACCAACACTACAGTTTATAATCACCCATCGCTTAAAAGCTATATCCCTCAAAGGATTATGTGATCTACTACACCAAAAATTAACCCTGGAATTTTTTTTAATAACAATGAAGATAAACCAATATATGATGGTATGAAAAAGTGGGAGGACACATTTCAAAGAACCATAAGATAAAAGTGAAAACATTATTCAAATCACCACAGATCAACGATTGACGGTTGAGAATAGATCATTGTCAATAGAATCCTAAAACACTTGAAATTAGAGTTGATGGCTCCATGAATATTAAGAGAAGGGTGCTGGGTTTGAGGGGAACCGATGGTTTTTCATAATTTAAAGTCCTTCTATACATTTTATTTATATAGATTAAAACCCTTTCATGTCTTGTAAATATCGTATTTTATTTTCCACCGAAATTTTTATCTCTTATAACCAGTAAACATTTGATTTTTTAACATCATATGGTACCCCATGAACTTTCCTCACACTTGTCTTGCACTGTGAGTTCACAACATGTAACACATACAGACCATGAATTATCTCTAATATGTGATTTCACAAGCCAAATACCTCCAGGGCCACTATAAGAATCCCCCAAGAACCACATACTTCAAAAACCCAAAAGGGTTAGACTAGATCAACCCTATACTGTACATTATACAATTCTCAAGAAATTGTCATCCTAAAGTATCTTAAACAAAAAATAGTGAGGAAATGAAAATAGGAAATCTGAATGGCCTCCCCATGAGAAAGTTATGAATAATATCATCGTCATAGGAGATCAAAAACCTAATTAGAGGAATAATGAAAAATAAAATAAAACAAAAACAAAAATAGTGCCTAAACAATCTCATATGTAAGATACATCTCAATCAAGAGTAATTACACCCTAAGAAACAATTTGAAACTATCTCATAATATATTAATGCTGACACCACCAATATGAACAACATTACATGAGATGTGATAAACATCGAGCAACTCTATGAATTGATCACGTATATGCGACCCTAGTTCAAAAGTACTCTCTCATTCAAAAATGTACTACCAAAAGTCATGAACCAATGGATTATATTAATGTCAATAAACCATCCCATGGAGGTCTTGGATCTCTATAAGATATTCCATAATGTTCACATCATTAACAACGTTGGACTCACCTAAATCGATGAAAAGTGAGTCATCATGAATATCACGTTGAAGATGAAACACATGAAATAAACCATGTTTCAGTATCATGTATTCAGATTGTTCTATGTGATATTCCATGACTCCAGCATGATCCAACATCTCACAATTATAAAAAATGTGTTGATAAATTATACCCCCACAACCAAAACATCACTATCCATGAAAAGGATAATCCTTCATGAATATGTGGTCTCCAAAATCGAACTCTGATGTTCTCCTTGTATGTTCAACATTTGATTTCTGATAATCTTAAAAAGCCTTCAATGTATTATAAGTTACATATACTTTCTCTATTTTGTTTTGTACAAGTTCTTCCTTGAGAATAACTACCTATCTATCCCTAGTCCAACGTAATGGATAATAAAATGGATAGCTATAAAATGTATCAAACCAATATATTCCAATGGTAGAGTTTAAAATATTATTGTAATAAAACATAACCAAGGGTAGTTTTCTCATCCAAACCCACCAAAATATAGGATGTGAGAGTAGAACATGTCTTCCAAAGTTGTTATGGTCCCAAAAATATGATTTTACATTTACTGATCAAAGTTACTATAATGGAATAACTTAGATCCAAAATAATTCTATAGTCCTCTCCACAACCTAAAGGTAAAATTAGTATCCCAATCAATAATGATCATCATTAAGACTACATGATGTAGGACCACCCCTGCAGATATTTTTCACAAAAAAAACATCCACTGTACTTGAATCCCAAATCACTATAAAGTGGAATGATATTTTTAAATGATCCACTATCACCCATTTAAAATCATATCCTACCTGAGATCAATGTAAAATAGCAATGAATCCCATCGATATTCATTCAATCATCTATTGGATAACAACTAAAAAATATAGAATACCATCAAGAAAACAATCCTCATCAATAACCTTTTAGTATACCAATAATTTAGAAATATGCATAGAAACTTCACTCTTCAACCATGGGAAATAAAAATGACATATCAATGCTCGTTTCATACTTTTCACAAGTAGATTTAGTAACAATGGTGATTTACAAAACCCATAGAGAACCATATCAAACATCAAAAGTGGAAAATAAATAATATCATCGAATAGTAACTACCTCTTTCTATCTTAAGAAAAACCGTTTGGGGAATTTCTAAAAACATCTGGTCCCTCCAAAACTCTACCTCAGAATCCTCAAATTGGGACTCCTCCACCAACTAAACCAAAGCTAAATAAAAATTATTCTATAAAGTAAAACCTCTAACTCCCACATTATCCATATCAAGATTCATCACTAGGAATTCCCCCATCACTCTCTAGGAATTTCCATATAAATTCAAGGAATCATTAATTGATATGATTCTCAATGAATTAGCTACAACATATCCCCTTACAATTATATATCATATCAGTAAGTCGTAATCATTCAAGAATTTTATCCATTGATACTAATGATTAGTAAATCCAAACTAGGAGAAGACATAACTCTAGATCATGTGGTCTTTAAAAACAATTATATAATCACTGATGAGGTAACATATCCAAAACATCGTGGAATGAAAAACTTGCACCAAGTCATGATCTTGGTTGTCATAGTCATGCTCCTGGGAATGTAACATACAATGACCATGAGAAATAAACGATTTGTAGTACATCTGAACATAGTTTGAGCCATGACACAAACATCCACAAGAAACAATATACTAAACTCCCTCTAATGGGAATCATAGAACAGGAGAATTTAAAAACACCTCTTCTAGATTCTAAATATTTTTCTGACACTTTCTTTCCACATGAAATTAAGATCCTTCAAAGTCAGTCATATCAGTTAAGTCATTAGAAGATATAAAGTATATATGAAAATGTTGTAAAATCCTGAATGAACATGGAAACTCTAAACCTATACCACTATCATGGTGGCTCTCTAAGACATAACTAACTCTATCATTGAAAGATATATCAATACTAAATATTGGGATATTACATTCTTGAGGAAATGAATTTGGATCCTAGAAAACACACTTAAAGAACCTCCCAAATAGATTATAATGAATAAAATCTCCACAAAAAGAACATATATTCTCCACATGATCCCCCTCAAATGTGAATAACACAAGGGCATCATCAATGAAAAAACAAGAACCTTTATTGGAACTCTATGAACACTATTCCCATCAACCTCATGACCATATCTTGAGAATTTATAAAACAAATAGTATTAAAATTATATTACAGTGCCAATAATGATAACATAATACAATATTCTAAATATCATCATCTTTTACTAACATCTAATGATACCCCTAATGAAAATTTATCTTCAAGGAGAGAAATTATCCCTTCATCTAATATAATGAAACATCAAATAAATTATTTCCATTATTTTCTTCTTTTTTACATGGTTCAAGAGATGAAAATTGAAAAAATGCCAGAAACAACCGTCATCATTCTTTATGAATAAAAACAATGCACCCCATGTTGACAGATTTAACTAAAAAATCCTCACTACAATAGATCACCAAGATGCACTCACAACATATAGAATTTAGAAGGTACCATACTATATAGAGACATTAATATATAGGAGACACACATCGATTTATCTTCATCCCAATCTTGATCTCCATGTTTTGGGGTAATTATAGAATTTCTTGAAAAATTATATCTTGATACTCTTCTATGACTATGGGAAATATCAATTGACAATACTATGAATTTCTTAGAATAAACTCATCCATAAAATAATAAATGGAAGGAACATGACTCAATTCAATATAATAGTGTATATCATTATCAAATGCCACTGGCTCTTTGTCACTATCATAAAACACATCCTTAGACCTAAAGAAATAAATTATATCCCCAAAAAAATAAAACAAATCCATCATTAGGATGATTAAATAAATATGTGCCCATAGTCACCTGATGTCCCCTCAAGATAATTTATACCCTATCACTAGGTATCAATATCTACATATTTTATACAAGCCATGTTGGACTCTAACCATTGTAGTCAATGTCTCATTTGTTAATGGAACTAGGAATCCTAGACCACAACTCTAGGTTGAGAGGAATCCTAATTACAACCCGGTCATAAAAATATGGTTTTTGATAGAATCATCTAAATAACCTCTTCTATCTCTAAACCCTATTGATAATTCATTAACAAAAATGAGGTAAAAAATCACTAATTATCAAGATGGAAATACTCCTTTAAATGCCTTTCTTCATGGTCCTCATATCTTAATAGGTCAAAATCATATAACAGAAGGGTCCTTAAATAGATCCTAATATCTCAAATGCTCAAAACCCTATATAGAACGGTAAGAATATCATGAAATATTGTTGCCTTATGGTAATTGAACATGAATCAACTCAAAATTTAACTCAAAAATATCTCAAAACACTACCAACTCCTCCTGATACCTCATAAAAAAGAACCAAAAGTTCATTATTCCTACACACAAAGTCTTCAAAATGAAAAAAAACCCTATCAATCCAATGATAAGGGGTAAATATGAATTCTACCAAAACCATATCTAACCATTATTTTATTTCTAGATTTTAAATTGATCTCTCATACTTCTATTGACTATGGTACAAAAACACTCTGAGTGTCACCCTCCAAGTTTCTTGGTTTTCTACTTCTAATCTATGGTGATCTGCTAGCACATCCCATAGAATATATTCTATGTGAAATTGAAGTTTGAATTGACCTAGTTCCTTGTATGAATCAATAATAAATAATTGGATCTTCTAATCATGGAATACAAAATATTAAATTTTTTAACATATATGACAGTATGCTGATTTCATACACGAACAAATTATAACGATGCATGATCCATTCCTTGGTTTCTAACATGAAAAAATTATCTATATATTTATTAGGCTCTATAAAATTCAAGTTATGTACATAACATCACATGGGTCCCTAAATAATATTGTCTCAACTGGTGTCCCATGTTTACATCCCTCAATAATCTAAATCGACACTATTTCTTTACCAAGCCATGAAACCCCACATCTTTCTAACTCCAAACTCCATCATATCACCCAAAACTGAACTGTTGATACCCCTCATTGATAACCACCTCTCCAAAAAATACCTCCCCATGGACTAAATGAGGGATGCGATATAGTGATTATTTGATTCATTCTTTTAGTTGGCTTGGTTTGTAGATAAGAACCAATGGTATGATAAACCCAAATACAGTAGAAATTTTCCTCTAAAAGAACATGAGTAATAAATATATAACAAGGATACACCAATAAACACATTATAAAACCTATATATAATAAATTCCACATACACACGTGTAATATCATACAATATTATTACAAATCAAAGGAAACTAGAAGTTCCAAAAAAGTTAAATAAGGAAACTTCCATGATTCCCAAATAACTCCATCAAAACAGTGAGCTAGTAATACAAATCTTGATCCCCAAACTATTATATATTACCTGAAAAATATTCTATACTGTGACAGAATAATAGAATACTCATTCGCAGCCTTCTTGAATCCGCTCATGAAAAATATAAATAAATCATGGTAAATCACATAAAACAATAGTTAATATTTCTCATAATCTAAATCGGTATACTATGTTCCCGTACATTACATGGATAACTCTCACAATGTATCACATACAATATATCATACGATATAACAATTAACCATCATGGTTTTCCATTTATATCTTCCCCACCAGTTTTTTTCTATGCCCTAATGTCGCACAAACAAATTCAACTCTCTCAAATATAATTCCAACAACATATATCTAGGAAAGGCATCAAAACATGCACCTCATGGGTCACATAATCTCATACATATATCCATATATAGTAACCATGTATTTTTTGAGAGAGATCATAGTGTATATGACATGCATCACACATTGATCATTTTACCTTGAGAAATTTCATCTCTTATACAATGTATATAGATTCATCCATCACAAATGATTCATTTTATACTAGAATAATAATTTTGATACTATATATGGTAATAAGTGGGTCTTAAATAACCACAATATATCACATCCCACTACAAAAACATATGTTGAAACTAACCACCATGAATAACATCACATGTAACTACCAAGAGAAGTGATAAGGCTAGATATGGCAATTAGTCATATATTCCCTCATTGGGGTGTTTGGGAAAACATTCTCCTAGAGTGTACTAGGTGTATGTCACCCTAACCGACAAGGGTGAGTCACTATATGAAATCACAGAATATACATCATATAACATAAATCATAACCACACTAAGTGCATAACCTAGTCTTAGAATCAATAACTCCTAACACCACTTGGTCTCCCAAATGACACTTCTAAGACTAGAAATCCAACTATAACACAATCATTTTATGATCTATGTTATCTAATTAATTCTTTTTTTGTTATTTTATTATATAAATTAATTAATTATCAAATAATTATCCAGTATCATTTTTCCATATAAAATTATATTAAACATCATTCTGAAGTACATTCCCTCTTATAATAATTCTAACTGATTCCACAATTTATCAAAGGTAACATCTCTTTACATTCATGAATAAACCAAAACCAATACATCATAAATTATTTAATTGTTTAAAGAATCAAATATGTACTCTATAAAGAACATCATATGGAACCATGTAGAGACAACATGCAGCCAAGAACACCAAATATCCTTATATACTGAAAAGTGAAATTATGTCAAAAAAATCAACCCACCATTATACCATTAAATATATTCATTATTGTGCTTCCCAATGTTCAGAAAAAACTCATTGGCTAATCTGATATTCATCATATTCCTTCATTTTGGATGTCATCCTTAACAACCACAAGTATATCTTGATGCATCGCATTGTCAAATTTACCAATTATGGCCACATCATCTAGGCCTACCCACCCACGTATCACATAATTCATCCAAGGTTCATACATTAGAGGATCGTTTCCCATTTTACCCTCCTCATCCTATATTAAACAACATAAAAAGGGTAGAATCAGGAGAATATAACAGAAGTATCCAAAAACAAGGAAGTACATCCAACAAGGAAATCCTAGACCAAATATATCATACAACCATCACACATAAATTATCTCTCACAACTTTTAATAAAAAGGAATTTAACCCCTAAAATAGATTAGAATCACAAGCCCAATAAATTATATTTATCACAATATCAGTTCTTAGTCATTCTTGAATGAACTAATTCATTATTAATAGGACCCAACTATGGGAAATAAAAGGCATCGTTAAATAACTAGCTATCAAAAACTAAACAATATCTTAGTATCAAGACATGTTTCATCAAACTATCATAAGAACCATTCTCTATTAACATGACTTTTATTACTATCCATAATAAGAAAAAATATATTATTCTTATTCATTAGTAATTACATTAATCACATTGAAGATTATTTTCAATTAATTATTCTCCTTGAATCAATTTTATCATTATCCAATAAACCCTAAAACCATCAAACACTGATATGTATTATACATCCAATTAATTATAAGTTAATTTTGAATTTATGGTTTTTATTATTTTCTATCAATATAAAATTGATAATACATATCATAACAAGACATGGAATGAAGGAAAACATCGATAACAAACTATATACCAAATCAAAAGGTAAAAAATTATCACAGTATAAAGAATTAACACATGATCACTATAACAAATTCTTTATTAATATTGTTCAATAATTATATGGTTAACTTCATTTCCATAAAATGTTCTTAACTATTTATTCATTACAAATTCAGTTAATAAAATATAATAATAAATAATATACAACCTTGAGCCCTTCAAATTTTATGACATAATAATATAACAATGTCAAAGATCCCAATCACCCATCTGATAAATCTACATCCCCGATGGGTGATGCACCACTACGACACTAAGAAGAACCAATACTAATCTATTAAAATAACATAGAGAACTATCATCACATGGAAATAAGAAGAGTGAAGATATATATCACTGAAACATAAGGGAAGATGTAGAATAATCCTTGAATCACAACAAAATGAAAATGGAAGGCCGAAAATGAATCCTTGTCTACAGAGTCCCCAAACGCCTAAAGAGAGATCTTATGGTAGCCTATAGATTGAGGGAATGGTGTAAGGATAAAATAAACCTATAGGTGTTGTAGAATTTAAATGTGTGATTAATAGTCGATTTACCTGATGTGAAACCCATTCACATTATCAAAATATCAGGTTTTATTTTTCACTAAAAAAATTTCACCTCTAACATTTTAAACATGAATTATTACACATCCTGAGGAACCCCCTGAACTGACCTCACCTATTCATAAACTATGAATTCAAATCCTTAAACACTTACACTCTCTGACTTCCATGTTCTCCCTTCATTCATTTTATAATCACCTTTAGGTCCACTCTATGCCTCCCACAACAACTATCTTCTTCAGAAAAAATAAAAGGTTCAGACTAGATGGAGTCGAGACCTTAAAACATTACATGGAAAAAAGGTTAAAAATTGATATAATAAAAATATATGAAGCGATGGGTCAAAATAATATCAGTAACTAATCATTTTATTGGTTTTGGGTAGGTTTTTACGCTTGTAACTTTATTATACCCCTTTAATCTCATTTAAAAAATTAATGTAACAAGTTTGTTTTTTCTTTTTAGGGGTAAATATATTTATTAGAAAATTATTGTCTTGATATAAATTGAACAAAGATGAAAATTTAAATCATATACTAATCAATTGGATGAATATATGAATTTTTTGAATATAACACCCCAACCCCACTCTTCCAGACTCAGTGCTTGAAAATGTTGGGTCAAAAGTTTTTTTATAAAAGAAACTAAAAAATTACACAAAAATTTAAGAAAACAAGGGCCTTTTTCCGGCCTTGGTTCTAGAGGATTAGACAAAACACTACATTTATCCGATTTGAAACAATAATAAAACAATTTTCCACTATGCTTACTCACCGGATAACTCCATAAGCAATGACAACTATAATTAAACTTATATGATACCTGTGAAAAAACATTTTAAAATAGAGGGTGAGCATTCAATTTCCTTGAATGGAGTTTTGAAAACCATTAATAAATCCCATTAAAAATATCAATTTGATAATACATTCGAAAAATTCAATTAGAAATACATCTATAATTTTTTTTTATATTCTACTATAATACATTAAAATATAAATATACTTCAGAAAATTCTTTTAAACTAATCCAGTAATTCATTTGAAAATATTAAGCAGGTTCTTAAAAAACAACTAAGAACACTTGATATATTGAAGGTTTTCTTAGTCTAACACACTTGGGGGATCGATTCAGTCTCTAACTCCCTATCGTATTTACAATGTTCAAGTAACGGTTTCTTTATAAAACATTTTTCATCTTAGCTTTCCATACTTACATATAATTTTCACTAATGTTTTAATTTTTGGAAACATGTAACTGCATTAAGGTACAAATTAATATTGTATTTATATATAAAAGTATATATATATATATATATATAAATATATGAACTTCCATTGAATTACACTTCAATTTATGATTCTAGACAAATGTTTATCACATAGATCTTTCATAAACATCCATGTATCCAAACATTTTATAAAATAAGTGATTTAAAATTCCTAAATTTTCAACAATTTTAAAACCTCAATCTTGAATAAAAATTTCCATCAAAATACTTTTTAAATTAATTTTATGCTTGAAATAATGACATGAATATATAAATTAATAGCAATAATAATCACATGCAATTTATATGTCACACATGAAATTTTCAGTATAAATTCATATACATTAACCCTTTCATGAAGATATATATATAAACACACAAAAACATATATATAAGTTTTTAAGAACCTAACTTCAATAAAAACATATAAAAATTTATATATATATAAAAAAATATAATTTAAGTTATAGGGTAATGATCTCAAATGTCGAATAACTCATTTTTTCTATTTTATTGATATGTACCCATGTTTTTTATACCAATGTCAAATATTTATATGATAAATTCAGTGTAAATAAATAAATCTCAACATACATACATACAGATATATATATATATATATATTACATTAACATAAAAATTTAATCAAAAACACACATATTCAATTCATTAACTATAAATATGGAATTGGATTTTATTCAATTATAAAACAAGAAAGTATAAGATCATACGTAAAATTAATCAATTGCTTGTATGAAATATGAAATTATTTAATATGTTCATTCCTCTAATATTCATGAGTTCTAAATAAAATGATGTTTAAATAAAATCAACTTTCTAAAATAAAACAACAACATAAAAATTTAACAATTACAATTTATAAATTCTTTTACTATTATTAATTCACCTTTTATCATATATATATATATATATTAAAACTAAAATAAGTTTTACAATATGTATCCCTTATAAAAATACATTTAAACAATTTCCATCAAGAATGCCATACCATACTTACACCAAAATAATTATTGTATTAATCCCCTTACGAAAATTTTTCAATGTTCTGAAAAACATGTTAATTTTGTTTTTAAGAAACCCATAAACAAACATGGAAGAAACAAATAAATTTATAAATTTAAAATTAAAATAACTTACATCAGATTTCATAAACATAGAAAAAAATTATTTAAATAAATTTATCTGTTGAGGATTTTAGAGGAAGGATGAAATCACTTTAATCCATCAATTTTCTACTCGTCTCTCATACTCTTAAAACCATAAAACACAACACAAATTATATTGAAAAATAGAGATTCAGTACTTCTAACTTGCTCCCCTGCCTCCCCACAAAAATAAATATATATATACTAAAACAATGCACTATGTGGATATGTTATTATATAATTTTTGATATATACCACATATCTCTAATTTGAACAATCTGGTACATAAAAAGAAAATCATATAGAATATTCAATGAATGAAACTCATCGTAATCTTGGAACAGTTTCCAGAAAAGACAAAGTTTAATAAATTAGTTGTTCACGATATATTTTATTAACCATACTTATGTACGATTCATCTTGAATTTGACACGGATAACCATAATTTTTTACAAAACCATACACACAACAATCAATAAAATAAATTAAAATAGAAATGATCAAAGAGAATTCATATCTATAATGAATATGGACATCCAATTGATGAAATTAAAAACAAATCGACATTGATGGAAGATGCAAGTGGATGAATACTGAAAATAATTTAAATTAATACACTGTAAACAAATATAGAAAATAGATTCTGATATAAAAAATAATTAAACAACACCTACTATAAATCTCTGAGATCTATCCCTATGATTTGGACCAAAAGAACAATATAACTGAAGGATCGAAACCTAACCGTGACATGAAATCCCTTCTCATGCACTCGATCTTAGATCCAAATCCATATCTAGGTTCTTTCTCATATTTGAGATCCACCAATGCTCCATTCGACCTCACTTGGTCTTAGCCTCTCACATGGAATTGGATCGCGAATTGCATCCGCCTCGACATCGACCATGTCTCAAAAGCACTCGACCTCACCTCTCTGCGATAGACTCTCCCAATGCTCGATCCACAGTTTCCCTCTAGTGTCGACTTGAACGGACTAACACCCTAAATCTCGATTCATCATTTTGTTTTTTTAATTATTTTCATTAAAAAGAGTTTATAATTTTAGTTCTATTTGTTTAAATAAAACAATTAATATATATATCATTTCATTATATATATATATAAATATCTATATTCATAATTTCAAAAAAATTAATTTATAGTTTTTGTTAATTATTTTAATTTAAAAATTGATTCATTATATCTATATGAGTCTTTACAGTAGTTGTTCATTCCTTTAAATAAAAACTAAACTTCAAATAATAAAATATTATTTAAAAAAACATTATTTATGAAAGCATCATTTATAAAAATATTAATTTTTTAGCGAATATTATTATTATTAAATATTAAATACTGTATTTTCTAATCATAAAAAAGAAATTACTATTACTATTTAAATTTTATTAAATATCACTTATATATTTTATTTTGTTTTTAAAATATTATTAATTCAATAATATTTAATGTCAATAGCATTTAGAAATCATTTCAAAAGCGATTTTATTAAAACATATATTTTTTTATTTTTTTATTTTAATTGTTGTGTGAATTTATATATATTTATTAATAATAATTTTATATTTTAATGATTAATACCACATTTAGAAGATTAGTATTTAACAAAAAAATTAATATTTATTAAAAAATTTGATTTATTATAATCACTAAAATTGATTATTTTATTTATAACTCGGGGTGTTACAACCCCCCCCCCCCCCCCCCCCCCCCCCATCGATTAAAAGAATTCCTCCCTCGTAACTCTTTCATTGGACTTACAGAAATTCTAAATTTCTATATTTAGAATTAAATAATTTTAAGGGGACTAAACTATCCAAAGAAAATTCTAACGCATAGATTTTGATTCCTTCAAAGACAACATCTAATATCCAAATATTTCTAGATCATGCCTCTGATACCAATTTTAACACCTCGAGCATGCTCCTGAAAACTCAGTGCATAAAAATGGTTTGTAATTTTTTTTATAAAATAAATTGAACAATCACACAACAAATTAAACAAAATAGGAAATTTTACCAGTCTAGGTTCTAGAGGATTCGATAACACCTTACATTTATCAGAGTTGAAAAAATAATAAAACATATTTTCACTACAATTCCGCTCGTGCTATCTCTAAAAGAAATAAAATGTGAAATTAAACTTCTAAGATACATTTGAAAAATAATTTGAAAATAAAGGGTAAGAATTCAACGTCCCAGTAATGAGTTTTTAAAACAATTGATAAATCACATTAAAAATATCCCTATGATAAAACATTCAAAAAATTTAATGAAAAAAACATTTTTAGAACAACTTTTACAAAATACTATAATTCTTTTAAAGACAATTATAAATTAAGAATGATTTTAACCAAATCCAGGGATTCGATTGAAAATATTATGCAAGCTCTGAAAAACAAAACAACTGAGGTCACTTGAAACAATGAATGCTACCATGGGCCTACCCAATTAGAGGGATGGATTCACTCTATAACTCTCTATCATATTTACAGTGTTCAAGTGGCAGTTTAGTTATTAAACTTTATTTTCTTAGCTTGCCTTACATATAATTTTCACTGGAGTTGTAAATTTTGGAAACATATTACTACATTAAAATACACATTACTCTTATATTTATATAATGGATTATGTTTGTATATAAATATTTGATCTTCCATTGAATTACACTTTCAGGTTTGGTTTTGACCAATTTTGTTTTCAAAAAGATCTTTCATCAACACCCATGTATCCAAAATTTTAATGAAATACATGATTTCATATTGTTATTATTTCATCCATTTTTAAAACTGAATCTAGAATAAAAATATCCAACAACATACTTGTTTAATTACTTTTATGAATGAAATAATGGCATGAATATATAACGTAATAGAAATAATAATCACATGCAATTTATATGTCGCACATGAAATTGTCAGTACCATTTCATATGCATTCATTCTTTCAGGAAGATATATATATATATATATATATATATTAAAGAACCCAACTTTTAGAAAAACATATATAAATTTATATATATATGAAATCATAAAAGTGAATATAGAGGGAAATGATCTCAATCAATGAATAAAACTTTTTTTTGTGGTTGATTAATATATACCCATGAATTTTATACCCATGTCAAGTATTTATATGATTTATTCGGTGTAAAAAAACTCAATATAAAAACACAGATATATATATATACATATCATGAACATAAAAAGCTAAACAAAAACACACATATACAATTCATGAACTACAAATATGGACTTGGATTTTGTACCAGTATAAAACAAACAAGTGTAAGTATATACATAAAATTAATCAATTTCTTAGATGACATATGAAATTATTATATATTTTCATTCCTATAATATGAATGTCTTTTAAATAAAATTAAGTTTTAATAAATTTAACTATCTAAAATAAAACATCAACTTTTAAATTTATCAATATTAATTTATAAATTATTTTAGTATGATGAATTCAACATTAACATATATATATAGATATATTAAAACAAAAATAAGTTTTCAAACAAATATACTTTACAAAAACACATATAAAATTTTTTATCAAGAATATCATACCAAACATACACCAAAATAATTATTATATTAATCCCCATACTAAAATTTATCAATGTTATGAAAAACATGTTAATTTTGTTTTTAAGAAACCCATAAATAAACTTGGAAGAAAAAAATAAGTTGACAAAATAAAAAAATACCTTCCATCATATATCATAAACAGATAACATAAATTATTTAAATAAAATGATCCCTTATTGATTTTGGAATAAGGCTGAAATCACTTTACTCCTCAATTTTCTACTAGTCCCTCATAATCTTAGTAATGAAAAAAAACAACACAACACATAGATAAAAATAGGGAATCAGTACTTTTAACATGCTCCCTATGCCTCCCGGCACAAACCCATATATATACTTAAACGATGAACTGTCTGGATATGTTATTATATGATTATCGATATATGCAGCATATCACTAATTTGACCAATCCAGTACAAAACAAATAAAAATAGATAAAAAATTCAATGAAT
Source organism: Viscum album (assembly GCA_963277665.1). Taxonomy (NCBI): domain Eukaryota; kingdom Viridiplantae; phylum Streptophyta; class Magnoliopsida; order Santalales; family Viscaceae; genus Viscum; species Viscum album. The sequence continues at coordinate 40,453,225 of OY728140.1, read as the reverse complement.
GAAACTCATTGCAATCTTGGAACAATATCCAGAAAAGAGAAAGTATTTTAAATTAGATTCTTGTGATATATTTTATTAATCGTGCTTCATTATCAAGAATCAAGAATTAAACATAGATAGCTATAATTTTTCACAAAACTATACACAAAACAATCAGAAAAAATTAGAAATGACTGAAGAGACTTCATGTCTGTAATGATTATGGAAACCCAGTTGATGAAATTAAAAACAAAACTACATTGACAAAATATGAATGTGGACGAATGTTGACAAGGATGGAAATTAATACACTATAAATGGATCTAGAAAACAGATTTAGATAATAAAAATAATTAAATAACACCTACTTCAAAGATATGAGATCTATCCTTTTGATTCGGACCTCAAAAAGAAGAGAAACGAAAGATCAAACCCTAACCGTGACTCGAAATTTCATCTTATGCCCTTGATCTCAAATCTAGATCATGGTTCTTTATCGGCATTGAGCTATGTCAATGCTCTGTTTGACCTCGCTTGGCCTCGGCGTCGACTCGCAAACTGTATCTGCCTCGACTTCGGCCTTGTCTCACGAGAACTCGACCTCAACTCCCCACGATGAACTTTCCTGAAGCACGATCCTCGGTTTCCCACTAGTGTCGATTCGAACGGACCAACACCCTAAACCTTGATTCATTATTTAGTTTTTTTAATTATTTTCTTTAAAAATTGTTTATCATTTTGGTTTTATTTTTTAAAATATAACAATAAATATATATATATATATATATATATATATATCATTTCGTTATATATATATAATGATCTAACTTCACAATTTCAAAACATAAATTTTATAGTTTTTATTAACTATTTTTATTTAAAAAATGATTCATTATTTATATATGAGTGTTCATAATAGTTCATAATTCCTTCAAATAAGAACTAAACATAAAATAATAAAATATTATTTTAAATAAAATATATTTTAAAAAATCATCATTTATAAAAATATTAATTTTTTACCGAATCATATTATTATGAAATATTAAATAATGTATTTTCTAAACATCAAAACGAAATTACAAATAATATTTTAAATTTTTAAAAAAGAACGTCCATATTTTATTTTCTTTTTAAAATATTATTAATTCAATAAAATTTTATGTCAATTATGATTAAAAATCATTTCAAAACAATTATATTAAAACATATATTTTTTTATTGTTTTTTTAATTGTAACATGTTTTTAAATATATTTATTAATAATAATTATATATTTTATTGAATAATACCACATTTAGAAGAGTATTATTTAATAAAATAATAATAATTTAATATTTATTTACAAATTTGATTTATTATAATTACTAACATTGATTCATTTAGCTAAAACTTGAGGTGTAACAAGGAATTTTGGATTTTTAAATAAAATATTACTTCTTTAAAAATAACATTAATGGCAATTTTTGAACTACTCATTTATTTATACATTTATAAAAACATAAAAACAATTTAATTATAATATAATCAATTAAAATCTATCTTTTATGTTATTTTAATGAAAAACATTTGTGTGATGCATTAATTTATAATACCTTTATTAATTTTTACATTTTAAAAACATTTCTTATATTTTTATATAAATTTAATAAATTATATCTAAGTGTTGCATATGTTTTTAATGGAATTGTTTTATAAAAAAAAGTAATAATATGTTACCATGATAAAATAAACCTATTGATCTCTAATATAAACATTTAGTACCAAAAATAGGTTTTCTTTATCTTTTTTAGTAAATATTTTAGATATTAGTTTCATGAATTTAACACTTTTGACATTGTCCTTATCTTAAAAATTATAAAGATCCAAATAAATGAAATATAGAACAAAGTGGATATTTTGTTAATACTTCTTATAGACCCTTTAAAATAGGGAAATTAATTACGATATTAGGGACATGTAATTATGAGCGATTTTTTTTATAAAAACCCACATACCCTCACTACTAGATTATTGAATTTTATATTAATATAAATGAATGTCATATCGATACATATTTTTTAATTAGTTATCCACTTTCCTACTGGGAAAATATAGACCTCTTTTGATGTAGAAAAAGTATGATTGATATTTCATATTATCATGAAAGTCCAAAAATATCATCAAAAAGTTTAAAGGAAGGTGTTAAAGTATACTTTTATTCATTATTATATTATTTTCATCCACATTTACCTGTTATACCAAAATAGGGGTGATAATTATTTTCAATGGTTAATATTTATAATGATGAAAAATTAATACTATCTATGAAAAGAAATTTAGATTACTATTTTCAAAAAATTAAAACATTTTCATGATTCATTTCACAAAATAGGCTGAACATTATCTGAAAATAATATCTCCAAACTTGATGAAAAATGGGTTTTTAGGAAAATTCCTTTTTATGATAAAATTGTTTTTATGCCAAATTCAATTATAAAATTTGTCACGAGGATTATATTGTATTATATATAATCTAAAGGAACTAGTGAAATTTCAAAACTAATCCAAAATATAATATAAAATTTTAAAAACATTAAATGAAAATACTCTCTTCTCTAGAAATTGGCATTTTTCAATATTAATTGAAAAATAAATATTTTTAGAAAAATATTAAAAATTCACCCAAAATTAATTCTAAAACTATTTATTTAAAAAAGATAAAATAGTAAAATGTTCCAATTGTTGAAGTAGTAGAACATATTTTTATTTTTATCTCAAATAAATCTATGGGAAATTTTTTTAAACAAACATATTTTTGAAACATGGAATAAATTTACCGTAAATTGGATTCCAATTTTCTAATAATTAATCAAATACTTTAATTTATTATTAAATTAATAAATATATTTCATAATTCATTTAATCGAATTCATACCAATGAATTCAACGATTAGGTATTAACAATAATATTTACATGTTAATGTTTCATGGTTAATTTCATCTTAGTGTTTCATATCACGTACACTTCCGAACATAACTTCCATTTTAAAATATATGGATGTTATATTTCCCTGCCTTTTAATAAATTTCAACCTCACACGTTGAATTTTTTTCAGTTATCATAATTTTTATTCATGAAAATTCTTTTATTGAAATCCCACATCAAAAAAAAAAGGCATCCTCATTAAAAGAGGGAAAGTTAAATATAAATGTAATCTAGAATAATTGATAGATATGTCCTTAAATAGGATAACATTAAAGAGAAGAGAAAATATATATATTAAAGAAAAATAAATCTACAAATTAGGATGAATGTTGATATATAACATTTATATAATTAAATTAATGATCAATAGAATGTTAATGATCATAAATCACTTAGGTGTGGAAAATACCATCAATTCAATAGAAATAAATGGAATATGAAAAAAATTATTTAAAGATCATTTTCCTTGAGATATAGAATTATTTTACAATATAATCTATTGATTTACTGAAATATACATTTTTTACATGTATAACTTCATCTGTTAGTAAATTTACACAATAATCTCATCTTATGATAAAAATAATTAGTTTTTGATATGAATTTTTTAATCTCGGGGCTCTAAAATCATCTTCTATTAGATCGCATGATCAAAAAATGATGAAAAGGTATTACTATTGTATTTAGACATTGATAATAATAGAACAATTTTTCAAAAGGTAACATAATTATGAAAATGTATAATTATTTATATGATTATATAATAGATAAATATCTAAATTTCAATAATACCACCTAAGGATCAATATATATAATCTAAAAAATAAATAAACATGCATCTCAAATAACTTAAATAACATAAAAAGGAATTAAGGTTCTAACATGAAGAGTGATTGGTCACCTTTCATTTCTCAACCCGGAAACTCTAATAGTATTCTACAAAAACAATCCTTCATGTTTATCCTAAGGGACACATATACCTTAATCCAATAAATCATCTCTCCAAATGTTAATAATCACCTCAAAATCACTACACATAAAACCAAAAATGATGTTTTCTGATCTATTGAATTATTGATCAGCCTAAAAACATTATACATGTGATGGTATATATAACTCTTAATATAACCTCATATATAAATATCATAATTTCCAAATTCATATAATCCTTTCTTCTGATTCATATAGTAATGACTACTCTATGTCCATTAAATAATCCATATTTTTATTTCAAAAATTAATTTTCATTAATGTTGGGATCTTTACAATTTTTAGAGAATTAGGTCATCACCCTTATATAAATAAATAAGACATCATTGAGAGGAAAGTTCAACACAATATATATTTACACAACAAAACGAAACATTAATGAAATTTAAAGTTAATTTTTCATGATATAACTTCAAAACTTTTCACATGACCACATACTTTACCAAGTGATCCTTAAATCCTTCAAATGGTTTATTAAAATTTGAATGAGCAAAGAAAATATTAGTGATGAAAATATAAAAATAATGGTAGAATCATGTAATTTCATGAATAAATATATCAGATTTATAGTTTTTTCAATTAAAAATGCTTCTCAAAATAACTGTATTATTAAAAATGAAATCAAATAATACCCCCAAATATTTTAATTAAAAATTTTATATTAAACATAAAGGAATAAAAAAACTCATAATGATTCATTATATATCATGAAAAACGTACTGAAGCTTTTTCTAAAAAAAATTTACATCACACCCTTTTGAAATAGCATATCCTTTCCATTGAACATAAAATCGTGAGTTATCACATAAGAGAATAACATAATGAAAATGGAATAATATGATAATTAATATATTGTAAATGTGGTGAAAACACAAAACATGGAACAAAAAGAAGACATGTATAAGATCCAAGTTAATATCACATGGTGGATTGAGTCCCATAGTGGATTAGGTTAACCCTGCATTCCCAAACATAATGGATCATGAGACAGTAGGATTTCAGGTGTGAGTGGATTTAGAATGAGAATGAGTAGAAGATCAAATAGATGGTTAGTATTGATTATTAGATCGACTTATGTTCTTTCTATAGTCATTTGGGTCATCTCCAATATGATTCCAGGTGTGATAAAGGAGGTGATCCAATATGCATAGTTAGCGATGGTGGGGAAATGGGTACTTCTCATGTGAAATCCAATGAAGCTGCATTATCTCCCCTTGATTAAAAGTTTGGATGCGACTGGTGCTAAAGGTGGCCACACCATCTCAACCATAGTGTAAGTGAATGGATCTTCAGGGTCTAATTTAGGAGTTCCTAGATTAGTTTCTCTGATATCTGGAGGAAGTCCTATCTTGCAGTCTTCTATCCATATGAATCATGACATGGATGGGGATTTAGATTAAGGGTGATGGAACAAGGTGACTTACTAAAAAGCCAAGAATCGGTTTCCATCTCATGCTGATCACCCTTCAAGTAAAGAATCACCCATAGATAAGACCCCCCAATGTCACCTTGAGTCTGATGAAGATGATAAAACCAAGATTCTATCACATGATAGGATGTTAAAAGGGAAGGTAAAGCTCATTTATGTATGGAACTATTCAGTTTACACTTGGAGGAAGACCAAGACTCAGAGAGATTACTCATACCTTCTAATATAGATGAACACCTGATTAGCTGGAAAGGGAATACATTTTAGGGAGCCTAACCAACCTTCCTTTCGTGATAAGGTTGTGGAATCTAAATGTGATAATCTTGATAGTTTAAACTGGATGAAGGATAAGGTGGAATCAGATGATGCAAATAAGAAGGAAAGGAAGGAGAAAACTGACATAAAGCTTTTCCTACATTCAGACGAAGATTCATCTGATAAGCATTTTTCTATTAATTTTCTAGAGGTGGAATCTGATAGAATTTATGCTATATCATTTCATGTTGACCATAATAATGATAAATCTAATTGGATTAGCAAGAAATATTATATTTTTCCTCGTGGAATCAAAGAGAAGAAAATAAACCTGGATGAAACTACTCAGACTTGGGAAAGAATGGATGACCAATTTGAGTATCTTATCAAAGACAACCTAGATACAAAGGTAATATCTATATAATGCAACTTTCATAGGGTGTTTAATTGAAAACATTTTAATGTTTTTTTGGAATAGCTTGGTAACCACTTATAAGGTTTTACTTGGGTATAGCTTGTAATCTACCTTATTTTATCACGTTCCCTCAAAGTGATCTATTTAATAAAAAAGTAAATTGGATGGAGTTTATAGGAAGGAATATAATAAAAAAATTTGGTTACCTTGAAATAAAAAAAATTAATAATTTCACTTGTAAATTAAATAATTTATCAACTGAAATGAAAAGTTTACAAAAAAACATTATTTTTCACTATTCACTGAAAAATTTTATATTTTATGAAAAATCCAAAATTTCCCCCCTAATCAAATTTTTATATCTTGATATAAAAATGGTGTTTTAATAGAATAATTTTTCAATAGTTGTATAAAATTAATATAATATTTTATCCTAAAAATTTGTACAAATATTTTTTTAAGAAAACTTTTATTGATGAAAAACATTCTTTGTAAAAAAATTGATTTATTAATTAAAAGGATTTTATTATATTTATGAAATATATATATATATATATCATAAATTAGTAAATCCTACTCATATTCTCAAATTTATTGTAATTGTTATAATGTTCATATTTAAATAATCATTATTTTTTTTGTTTAGTGTAGTCTATCACATACGCTATCGAACATACTCTTATCCATTAAAAACTCAATGTATTACAAAAACTCTTTTAGAATCCTTCACCATCTTCTATAAAATATACATGACCTCTAAACAACTCATCCGGAATAACCATTGGTATTCCACCCAAGTGATGTTTTCTCTATTTAATTCCTATAAAATGTATCTCTTAACATTAATGTTCATTCTAGTGTGATAACATGGGTTTGTCAATTATTTTTAAGATTTATATTCTATATACATTACAATATATCACTTTCAACATGTGTTTTTATCATTAATCTTCCATAGTTGTAGAATTTAATGCACTAATATTTATATCATAAACTATTTTTGAAGATTCCACCCTATTTATAAATTGACCCTTCACCCATTATATCATTTTAATCCATTATTCTTCACATACATAGATACAATAATCTTATTTTTTATTTAATAAACATGTAACATTAGTTGTTATTTTATTGTATATTATTGTGTTATATATTTGTAGTTATTATGTTTCCTCTTTATATAAGCATAAAATGAATTTAATTATTTATTCTTAACTATAAATTAACATAAAAAACCTATCGAACATCATTATTAATTTCATTTTATTATAAATATCATTTCAAACTATCAAAATCCTAAATTAAAAAAAGTATAATACATAGTCATCAATGTAAAATGAGAGATTCAATCTCCCACATTAGATATTATATTAACACCCATTCATATAAAATGTATAAGATATTTTCTTTCAAAGATATTCATAATATAATAAATTTATTTTCAATATCCATCTTTGATGATTGTTATGGCATAAAAAATTATTATTTCTATTCATCCCTACATAATTTTTTTATAGAAATGAAATCAGCGCTTGGAATTCATGAGAGAATGATAGTATAACATTTCCTAAAGGAAAGAGCATAAAATCAATTAACTCTATGACATTGTTATCCATGAACAATGTGTAAAGATATTATTCTTAACATGTATGTAATATATATACGTACAAGTTTTATCAAGTGGTACCACATCACATATCTTTTGAATGATTTAAATTCAATAAATTCTCTATGAATCTCATACATCCATCTGAACTAATGGACCCAGAACACTCATGTACATAGATGAATGCCCACCCCATTAAATGTTAGGGAATGTTTTCATATATCCATGGGTGAGTATATTAAATATGAAATATACATGAGATAAACATAATTTCTAATAATTTATTGTATATGGACCTTCATTATTAACATTAATAGATTCTGTGTCATGGAACAATGCATTAAATTTATGGAAACATCAATGTCCATTTTCTAAAATACATAAATTACATATTTTTCAACATTGGGATTCATGTATTAAATTATTCATAACCACAAGACTTATCTTCATGACCTCTAAATGATTAAACATTATCCAAATTATATTTACGTCTCCCCAAAAATTAAATCAGATAATTATTCCTCTATCAACATGTTCTATCTAAAAAACTAAAGGAATAAGTTTGACATTCCATTAATAATTAGTAACAATAACATGATTTGTATGTGTTTCTAAATCTATAATAACCTTTCATATAAACGTTTTTTTCATCAGGGAATATCCCTTATTTCAATAAAAATGTATCTTATTATGATGGAAGGTTTTTAAACATTCACATTTGTTTCTAACAATGTTTTTGGGGATTCTTAATAACAAAAACTAGCTTAGCACATGTTTTTTAAATTATATTTATTTTAAAACTCCGATTTTGAATTTCTCTACACCTAAAAATATCAATGAACTTGTTTAAAAACAATTCAACAATTGTATTCTATTGATACTTTATTTTCATATCATTCTACATATATTATGATATAATATTATTTTGGTCCACTAAACTCTCATATCTATGTAGTATTTATATGATGTTATCCAAATTGTGGATAACCATTTTACATTATCCACTCGGATCATCAATATATATAATGTTACTATTTTGTGGTATATTTAGATGAACTTCAATATATTCCTTTAAAATCCGTTTGTATAAATTTTACTTGGGAACTCTGATTTTTTTGTCCCTTATACTTGGAATACCATTATAATTTTTTTATTCATCTTATTCTATTATGTAGTTATAAAATTTATAGATACTCTTTTATGATTTTTATATATAAACCATCACCTATCAACATAGTGACCACTTCTACATTAATATTCATTAATGTCTCATAGCATTTTAAGTTGTTGAGTGTCTACAGATTTTTTTATTCCATGATATTTTGTTGATAATAGATATATTTTTCATAACATTATTATAAACCAAACTATATTCGGCCATACACATTCTCTATTTAATGAAAATATTTTCTAATAATAAATAGCATTATGTAAAAAAAAGACATTATCGTAAATTGAATCTGTATAATACTGGAAACTTATTTTTCTAGATGTTATGGAAGGGGGTTGATCATCAATTTTTTGAAATTTTACATATTCCATCCAAACACTATGAGGGTTAATCCAATATATTTTCATTCATACATCATCCTTCAAAAAAGGGGTTTGTTTATCAATACATTTATTCATCAATCAATTTAGTTAAATTGAGTCATAAAATACACTATTTAATGACTTTAAATTAGTTCATACATATTTAATTTAACATGAATTATTCATATTTTTTATGAAATGTTTGTTTTGTGTACCTATATAACTATGTTTCCCTACAAATAAATTTTTACCTTTATTGACTAAAACTCTCCAATTAAATTTTAGCGTTAGTGGCTCTTTTATTAATAATATGAGAGTATTAAAATTATCTAAAATTTTACATTCTCATTAATATTTCATACTAATTTAAAATTAGACTTGAATTATTTATACTATTTAAATAATTTCACACAATTATCTCATCATTCCATCCTCTTATCAACAATCTATTCTTATATCATACATTCCTCATGTTTCATATTATAATTCTATTTTATTTAGGAAATAGGTTGGGGACTATCCCCCTTGTTAAAAAGAAAATGAAAAAAAATACATAATTCCCTTTTGGACTAGGTTAAGGGAGACCCCATTACTAGTCTGATGGACTGGAGGCATGAAAACTTATTTTTGAATGACCACATTATCATTGAAACAAATATAATTATAAGAAAAATAATTAACCAAAGGCCTAATTTTGATTATAAAACACCATAACCTCATCTGGAACCGCTATTCGCTCCACCATCGCACCACTGCCCAGCTTGGCCCGAGCCCATATGTCTGATTGAGAAGCGGCCCTTGCCTCCTGGTGTCATCTATGTAGATGGCTGATTGAACCTATTTCTGCATGAAGAGTACCTTTCTCACTCAAATTGAAAATATTACCACCTAATGAATCACCAATAGGATGAATACCCCAGTGAATGGCAGATCCTACCATCGTTGGAGGCCCTTTGCCATCCTGATCCCAAACACTAGCACCCATGGTCCATCTCTGGCTACATATGACCTCCACATTCAAATATTTAAGGAACATCGTCTGACACCCAAGAAACATCACAAGACATAATCCCCCACCGAAGTAATACTTTTTTCATCCATGCAGGAGACGTGTGCCACATATCTTGAAGAATCCTCTAACACCAGTTTGACTAGATTACTACTGTACCAAATATTTAGTAGAATACAACTTAAAGATTAGCTCAAAACCAACTAGAAACCATACACAATTGTTCTAGAAACATCAAAAGATTACAATCTTTCAAAATCCTCAAAGATTTTATGATTCCTTCCTCTGCACTGAGTTCACAATGGGGAAACACTAAAAGAGTAAATCCTTACACCACATATTTCAATACATGGGTATCCTCTAAAATAAATTCAGAAATAGATCATTTAAAAAAATAATTGAAAACATTCTTTAACAAGATTAAATCATTTATCACATTGTTAATCTAATTTATTCATTCTCTCAATATTTTTTTGGGAACGATTCATGCATATGTAATTCTATAGGTAATGATTTTTAAATTTAAATATTTTATATATTTAATATTTATATCTCTTAAATATCTCACTGGAAAAATGAATGTAGATATTAAATGATTTTTATAGGATCATTATTCAATTAAATATATATTTTGATGTAATATTTTTAAATTTATTTCAAAAACACAAACATAACATAGCTTGAACATTTTTTATTTAAAGGGTTTATTCTAATATATTTATCAATTTAATCTATTCACTATATAACTTATGGTAGAAAATAACACCTTATAAAAACAAGGAATTATATATTTTTCCTTGTAAGATTCATTCTATTACTTATTTTTTAATCATTAGTTGAAACCCCCTTGTTAGTAAAAATATACATAACATCCATCATGTTCAACTCAAACTCAACATTATGATATTTTAAAAGAGGTAACTCAGTAAATTAATAACATATACACTTAAAAAAATTAAATGAAAAACCACATTTTTAAAAATGTTAGATCCAATCAATGGAATCCAAGGATTAGGGAAAATAATATTATATTACGGGATTGTACAATCAAATTTTGATGGGGTGAAATATGTGTCACCAATTTTTACTAATTATATAAAACATACACAATGAATACATTTATTTTTTAAATGAATTCTTGGTTAGGATGTATATATTTTAAATTTATTCCCACAACACATAGTCCCTCATTGAATAAGGATAATGTATTAGAAATAAAACAAATTTATTTTTTTAAGTTCTAGTTGAGTGTCTGTTGGATACTATTTATTACATCTTTATATTATCCCAGTATATATACATTCACTAATCTCAATTGAGTAATAATATATAAAATTTTCACATGACCCATATAAACATTTTTTATCCAAAACTATGAAAACATGATATTAACCTTGTGGTTGTTGTATCCCTTAAAATTATCCTTCTATAATTGGGTATGAATGTGATGTTATTTACTCTGGAGCTACCAGAATTAATGGTTTCTCTAAAAACACCATTATAAAAAGTGAATCAATAATTAGTGAATTTATGATGGAGTTAGATTCCATGTTGATCATATTCTACATCTGGTAAAAATAATTTAAAAAATTCCGAACTACATTGAACATAAATGTCCAAAATTTACAAATATTTGTTATTCGAATCAGCCAATCTCTAAACTTCCAATCACCTAAATATATTGATAGTACTCAAGTCCCTAAAAGATATAGTTTCATATTTCTTATATTTAACCCAAATGAACATTTTTTAATCCTTGGTTAATAACCCCCATTAATTTTTCTTATACTTCAATGTTTTCCCCATAGTATTTCATTCCACTTTTATGTAAAAAAGTCAAAATGTGATTAGATTTCATTATTGACATATTCCTTTCCAAAAAAAATTAATTCATTTAAGATATTTTTAACTAAAAATTACTACACCATTATTTTTTGGTTGTCTTAAAAAAATATTATAAATTCTCTAAGTCTACAGTCTTTCAAATATATTAATAAATTAGGTATTAAAAAATAATATTAAAATCTATAGTAAATCATTTCTTCAAACATGAACATCATTTCCATGATTTTACATAGTTAAATTTCTGGACCGATATCATTAAAATTGTAATCAATATATTCTTCTTATATTAATTACATATAAGTAACTCTATAACATCTTGTTCTACCTTTACCACTAAACCCCATTAATCATTTATAAAATTAAACTATTAAATATTTTATAAGATGATTCCTTTTTTTAGTGGTCTCTATTCGAGGCTCCAACCATTATTTTATATCCGGTTCACACCATCAATTTATTAATTTTTAAGTTTTGATCAATATATTTTCTAATAATCCTTAGAAAATATATTTTCATGTATTCATTTTTTATACACAAATAATTATTAATCTTTTGTACCATTAACATATTCCACTTATGAAATTTATTTCATGGTTCTTTCATTAATTCTTCTATCATTTTTCCTTAATATCATAAAAAATTATACACATGTTTGATTATCGCATCATATCGTTCTTCTAACTTTTTCCCTAGATAGAGCCTCTCTTCCAACATCAAATCAACCTAGAATCTATAATTTTTTTTGTAACAGTGTATATTTTTTTAATTTAGGATTTAGATGATATTGTATATAAATGATTATTGTTTATAATTCTATATTTTTAATTCTTCCCAAAATATCCTTGATTTATACACTTATTTCATTGATCTGACATCTGATTTATTTATATATTTCTTATTTAGTTCATCTCCTATTTCCTCAGTATTCACTATCTTCCTTAGAATTGAAATAATTTTACAAAAACACATCTTAAATAATTTTTCATCTTCCATCAATGTTATTTTTTTCACTTTGATGAAAATTATAACTATCAAGTGGCATTATGTTTTGATCATTGAGTTAACATGAGCTACTCAACTATTAAAAACTATTCTTCATCTAGAAACCTTTCATCATGTCATTTATTTTTTATCCTCTCGTGATAAAACTTCATGAAGTTCCTTTTAGACTATAATAATGTTCATTCCATTAAAAAATAATCTACCAAAACCTCCTTTTAAATTCATCCTTCCTCATTTAGTGTCCCTCAGAATATTCATAATCACTTTAATATAGGAAAAATAATTCTTCCTATCATCCAGTAAGAAATAGTCGACCTTCTTTAGTGGGAATTTTATTTACGTTGATATAAAAAAATTAATTATTTTCCTTGTAAAAATATATCATTTTTTACTTTTGGCAACCAGTTTTTATGAAAAATAAAATACATCATCATTAACCTCTGATGGGATCCTTATGTTGTATACCAATGTTTCCACAATAATATGTTATCCCAAATAATTTTGTTAACCGTGTTCTAGAAATTTTACAATATAATTTCAAATATTATGATTTAATTATGAAAATAAAACAATTATAATTTTTAAAGAAATGTATTTTTAATCATAATAGTAATTTTTTTCATATTCCATTACATTTATTGTTTTTAGATGATTATAATTTTTTTAAATATAAATACAAATATATATATATATATATAATTCTTTTTATTACAATACATTATTAATAAAAAATTGTTTTATATAAAAAAAATTTAACACACATATCATAGAAAAAAATAATTTAAAAAATGAATTTTTAACAATGAATGATTGTATCCAGATTAATAAGTAATTAATAGTCACTAAATTATTTTTTATTCATATTCATAAGTATTGAAATAATGGATATCATTATAATTCAATATCTAAATATGAAAATTTATCTATGGTAAAGATTCATATAACATAATATATTTTTATTTGTTTTCAATAACCATTTTATTGAATAACGAGTAATTAAATTATTATTACATATAGTGAAATATTTATTTACATGTCAGTATTTATTTATTTTAATTATAATTCTGGTATTTTTATTAGTATATCTTTTTGATATAAATATTTTAATGTAATTTTTATAATGATAATATAATATTCAAGAAAATATTTTATTTAGAATAACATGAATTTTCCAAAGTTAGTTAATATCATTTTTTTTATTCTAAATTAAATTATTTTTAACATATGGTTTTTAATAATCAAAATTTTTTCTTTTTAATTTCATAAAAATGTTATGTATATTAAAAACATATGGGTTAATCCAATGTAGAAACATGTTTTTGGGTATTATACCCAAGTGCTCTAAACTATTTTATAATAGAAAAATAATTGCAATATGTCCCCTATAAACCAAATATATGAATTCAATTTTATCATCACAAACCAAAATTCTCATTAATTAACTTTCATTCAATATTATATAAAATTTACCCTCTTTATGTGATTTTTTCTCATTTAAAGTTTTATTTTCAAAAATAATTATTCTAGAGGGTAAAGTTGATCAGTTGGATATCTAAGTTATAAAAATGTTTTTATGTTCTATTTCTTATATAATTGTAATTTATGTACTTCAATGTAATGTAATCATTCAGGGTATGTAATAATATATCATATTTTATACATGGTTTCATGTGATTTTATTTAAATGTTATATTATGTCTAAAGACATTATTAATATTTTCATTCATTTCAAGTATGATTTATTTCCAAAAAAATGAATTTATTTAACATATAGAATAAAATCATTAACTTTGGGGTATAAAATTCATACTTTAATAGGAGATGGAACATAGTTGACACCTCTTCACAAGTGAACATTAAAATATAATTTTATGTCATGAACTATATGAAATTCTATTTTAAACTGGTATTTAAGATGACATTGACCTTTCCCGATGGGTATTCCTAATCCCCATGGGCTGGAGACTAGTATCTGGCATCATCAAATGACCAATGGGTACTTTTTCATCATAATAATGATCAATATAGAATAGTAGAATATAAAACAATGAATATTAATTATTTTCAACAATGTAAATGATAAAAAGTTCAACAAGAAGTTAGATAATGATTAAAAATGTTAAAAATCCAAAAGAGACATATTAACCATTAAAATAAATCCTCTACATTTATGTGTAACAAGTGGACCACAACACCATTGATCACCAACATCACTGGAGGTCCTACTAATCATGCACACCTGCTACCTCCCAATAATGATTTCCCTTCACATTGATCGGGCATAACAATATCCATCAATTCTCGATTGAATGAATAGAGTGTGAGGAAAAATTTCCCAGTAGGGTATCACCCAAAATTCCATAAGAAGTTTCGTAACATATAAACCATTTATTATTCAATTTAAATAAAATTAATGTATGAAAATTCATTTAAATTTTTTAGTCAAATATTATTTAAAATAATGTTAATGGTGGGTATATTAAAAACAATTTTAAATGAACATTTTTATTAAATATAAGTGAATTATTGAAATAATTAAATAAACATTTTCATGTAATAATCAATCATAACAGTGTAAATAACCATGGTTATATTCCATAAGGATCATTACATCATGTCTCTTGGATCCTCACACTACTCAGGAAATCAATCATGGCCCAGTTTCTGTACGTATCCCTAAGTCTCAGTTCATCATATTATAATCAATCAACACCGCATTAGGGAAAATCATACTGAATATTTTTTAGTTAGAGTTTACATAAACTGTACATTGCTAAGGTTCCAAAGTCTTAACATTCTTTTCTTGTTCTCCCAATAATTACCAATGATCACATGTGATTTCAATCAGTTAATCAATCAATCATATAAAATTATTTCTTTTAAGTTCTATTCATTCGTATCTAAAATTTCAAATTTCTTGTTCAGTCATCAATTCAACCATCAAAAATAAAACATAGGTTTTAGTCATGATCATCACTTTAAAAATTAATTTTATTTTAAATTTCAACTTCCATTGTGAATTGGCATCAATTAATATCATCTTTTTTTATATCTATATTTTCAAAAAATCCACCAAATATTTTCAAAACCATTATAAGTGGTATTTTTTTCAAAAAATACCTTTTGAAATAAAAAATCAAAGATCCTCACATATATATATATATATATAAAATATCACTTAAATAATTAAATAATGTTTTAACATGTATGAAAAATCATTACAAACTATAAAAAATTAGTAACTTGATCTATTAATCCACATAAATATGATCCACAAATGTAGAAATGATGGAGTGGATCACCAAATAAAAATACCTACAATAAAAATTCTTCATTTGATGGTTCTTATGAATAAAATTCAAGTAGATTCATATCCCTAGGTGAGGCAGTGAATGTAAGATAAGATTAATGATGAAGAAAATGGGTTTCACATAATAAAGAAGAATCAATATCATCAAAACGAAAAATTTACTATAGAATATAAGAGATTATAGGTTCCAAAATACTCCATAGGGGGCCTCAAAAATCCCCCCGGTAAAATTAGGTTCCCCTAGTCAGAGATTATAATTTTAAAACTGGAATTGGGAAATTAATTTATATTTTAATAAGATTAATAATACCATATCATGGTTTCTTGGGGTTTTTCATACCATAATATTTAACTTTTCACCTAACCATGAGCCCATACTTGGAATCTAGAGATAGGTGGATTGATTGAAAAATTGTGTCACTACCCCTTGTTCCTACCTAGGGTCTTGAAAAGGGTTCATATTTTTGAATCATGGTTCAAGAAATCATGTTCTAAAAGGTACTACACACAGTCCCAATCCATATGGTTAGTGTATAAGTCACATAGTCCAAACTAACATTTCCCCCACGCTCAACAAACCTAAAATCGAGGCACACCATTTATTAATATGACCTACATAGTTTTTCTTAACCATGATCCAAAACTATATAACAATAGAGATATTACATAACATTTGAAAATGTCTATAAATATCTGTAAATGTGTTCATCATAAAATATGGTCATTGAAAAATATTTAATGTAGCTAAAAATATTTAACATGATGGTACAACCGATAAATTGAAATAAAAATAAGAGATAAATAATTTTACATATAATGAAATTATATTCAAAAGAAATGAGATAAGCTAGAGATATTAAAATATACCATATTATTTACACTCTAATAGTTGTACCTGACCGAGTCTATAGTATACCATAGGGATATTCCTGATACCCAAGGGCTGCTGACTAGAACCTTTACATCAATTATAATAGTGGGAATGAATTTTTCAAACTTCAAACAAGATTCATGGAATTATGGAAAAATTTAATGATAAACAGAATAAATAGATAATCATATTTATGCTGGAATAAATGGAAACCAATAGTAGCGGAACAACTCGAAAGTATCTAAACAAAACAGCATTGTATAGGTCTAGTATCCAATGGGATACTAAACCTAGAAGTATATACTAAATCTGATATGAAGTAAACACTCTACCATATCATCACCACCTAATCATACCCAACTGACATAAACCTCACTTTTTAATTTGGATCCTTTCATTTCCTAACATCGAAAGACAACATAATATACACACACTACTTAATAGGTGTGAAGGAGTTGAGCTATAAATGTTTAATACAATCTCACGAATGTTTTCCATATGGTATGTCTATATAAAAAATACCAATATACACAATTTAATATAAAAAACGCATTATAATAAGTAAATAATTTTTCATTCACAATAATGGTAAAAAGTTCCTCTTTTTTCAATAGTTTTAAAACAATATAGGTAAAATGGTTTTAATGATTAATTTCTCACATTCATTTCATTTATAAAAAAAGTTTCTATAAAATTAAAAGTAGTAAATAGAAAATTTAAAATGGTAATTATATTTTAAGGATCGCAACCACACTAGCTATGTCACTCAAATATCAATATGAATTATTCACACAAAAAGTTCCACGAACACATGCATCATAGTAAAAGTACCTTAAGAAAACCCTAGAAATTGAACCCTCCTATCATATAGATCATTTACTAGAGTAATATAAGTATAAATATTAGAATTGAATGAAAACCCTAGAAATTAGACTCCTTAAAATATAACTGTATAATAATCAATAATACACCTTCCAACTGTATACAAAAGAGACCCATCTTTAGTATTTCTCAAATTATTTTCAAATGGATTTTAACATTTCAAATTACAATTACTCATACCAAATATCCCATTGTATGATAAACCTTCATTCAATACCCAATTTAAATTAATTTAAATTTTCATTGAAAAATAAATTTCTTTGAGAAAAACATGGGTAAAACCATATTTTGTGGAAAACCCATTTTCAAACATAGATAATATATATCAAAAATCATGGAGATTAAATTAGGAAAATGTTTCCAGACTATTTATTAATCAATGATTAATATAACAATGGCCAGAGACTAAACCACCTACCTTAGAATCAGGACACACACCACCTATAATGGGATCCACACACACTAAGAGGGATTAAAAAATAAAAAATAAGATAATAATGAATTCATACGTCTCATAACTCAGTTACATTATTGAATGGATTGAAAAATATTTTATACCAATTTATACCTCATAAAATATGCATGAAGCATCACAAAAAACATGAGTGATGGTATCTATAAGATATGAACATGATGAGTCCAGAACCTATCAAGGATGTATTATAACTTGTTAAAAACCCAAAAACCCATTTCCCTTAATTTATTAATATGATAGGAAGAAACCCCAATAAGAGAATAAAATAAAATTATTGGAATAGAACCAACCATCAAATAGGGGGATCATATATTCCAAAATAAATGATCCAAAGGGACTAAAACACAAAATAATACCTAGAGGAATCCTAGGGTTTGAGGTATGGAATAGTAAATAAAATTTGAAAAATTCCATGCATGATTCATCATAAAATGATAGGGAAGGTGTGATTCTTGTCTAAAATCTCTTATTAGTGACATAAATATGTCATATTTTAAGTCAGACAAAAACACATAACCTTGGGTAAAATTTATCCTAATGGACAAATGTATGACCTAAAATGGTTTTATATATTGAATAGTCAAATTCTAAAAAAAGTAACTATATTATTATAACGAAACAAATCCTATAAATGTGATATCTATGGTTAAAAAGTTTTCAATAGGAATCCACAAGACTATGTTTTTCTAAAACTCCCAAATAAACTCAAATACCCCCTCCCCACCCTCCCCCCAACTTAAGAAAAATCTCATTATCACCAAAATAATTTATACCTTGTCAAATTTGATATTATATTATCCCAACCAAATGAATTTATATATTAAGCATGTCATGTAGAAATATGGTTCTTTGGAAATAGTTGGGACCAATACTCCATCACCATTGATTTATACTCCCATGTCTCATGTAAATCTAATTCATGTTTTCATAAAACTTTACTCAATATAATATAATTCCCATGAAATACTTTCCCAATGTATCATTAATATACACTTGTTTCTCCATAATAGAAACATATGTTCCTAACTCAATATCTACCTAACATGAAACATTGGTGGAATCAGTATAGTAATTCATGTGAAAAGATATTTGGAAAACATCATGGATACCTTACAACTAAGTTCTGATAACAATAGATAAGAACCCTTCCCAAAAAACATAGTGATCCAATATGGTTGAAAATATCTTGAAACATGTTTCACTTGTTTCCCAAGCTGACATTGACTCAACTGAGGAAAAACGTTCAGTAAAAATCAGTCACCACTAGAAAAATCCCACAATTTATGTGAGTAATCCTTATTATTTTGAATGATAATCTATGCTAAAAAACATGACTCCACATCACATATAATATACTCTTCCATAATCAAAAAAATATACATATGATCTCTTTTATAAAAATAGAATATTTAAACACATTTAACCACATGATATTCTACACGTACAACATACCCAGATCATTAACTGTGCTAGTGACCATGATCATAATGAAATTAGAGGATTTTACCAACCGATCAACCACTACCCAACTAGAATTCATCCATAAAGTAATCTATGTAAATCCATCATCAATATATATGATCACATCATCCCATTTCCAAAACGTAACTTAAAGATGATATATAAACCAAAAATATTTAGTTTCACTGTCTTTCTCTACATTATGTGTAACAGTGGGACATAAAATCTGCAATCTATCACTTTACACCCTACCAGAATAATGGAGTCTCTTGTCATAATACATCATCATGTAACCAAGGTGAACTACCCCTAGAAAGCTATAACAGTCATGAAAAATTGATTTCCATATATATAATAGGATGATAATCTTATTCCCATAGTATATAATTCCATAATAAGAGATAACCATCCAAAAACTATCTGCCCACCCATTACATATTCCATTATTCCATTGAACACATCATCCTACTACTAAATATTTTGAATAGACCAAATGAGAGATAATGATAACTGAGCACTAATTAAAATGATAACTGAATCACCCCCTTGAGAATCAAGTTTAATTTGAGTGAAGAGTCCCATCAGGTTCCATGCTTCCCTATATTCCCAAAATATTCTTTTGTGAAAATTTTCTACTAAGAGCATCAATAAAGACATTTCTCTCTTACATAGTATTGAATATGTGGATTCTAAATGTCTAATGGTATCCTGCCTAATGTCTATGTATAAGATTCATTTCTTTTTTAAGAAAAAATATAGATGAAATAGTATTTATCATAAAATACAACGAACCTATCCACAAAATATAGTTTAAAAATCATCTATGTGTATTCACAAATAAGGAATTAAAATATAATTTTTAGTATATTTTTTATCACACGAATCAAGATGAAGAGAAATATAGGACAAAATTTGATCATCCTATATAAGAAACAACCCAAACCAACATTAGAATAACTAAAAAGACAACATTGACTTTACCATGCTTGTGTATAATTAGAATTGGATTAGATTCTATAACTCATATATAATCATCAAAAATTATTATATTTTTAATTCTAAATGAACATCACCCCATTCTTAATTAAAATAGTAAAGGTTGAGGTTAACTTTATTGAATCCTTAACAAAACACTAATAGTGTCTCAAAGAATGTTTGAATCTAAAAAAAACATATATTTCTCCTCCCATGATAATAGAACCTTCACCTTTATATGATCAATTAAGAGTAGATGATGAGAATTATGATAAAAAGAATTTTGTTTCATGAATTAATGATATTCATTTCAAAAGATACACATAACATTAGTGCTCCCTATGATTTATATAACCAAAATATTATGGTTCTCATACTCAGATATGGATACCAAATAAACAAATATTTAATCAATGAAGACCACATAAAAAACATTTATATATTGATAGAAAATCGTGTTCATCAAAATAAAAAAAATGAATAAGAATTTTTAAATCCAAGAGTATTCATAAAACCCTAATAGTGGTCTTACCTCTCCAATAAGTGGAATATGGAAACTAACACTCCTAAACCCCGAGTTACGAATAACCCAGCTAAAGATCAATTTTAAAAAACCATTTTTCCAATTTAACTAATCAAACATGTCATACACATGGGGAAATAGGTATTTATTCATCACTATCACACAATTTGACTTATAATAATGCATAGACAATCAAATTGAACTATCATACTTTTTGGAAAAGAGAATGGGGCTTCCCATTATTATATAATTGGATGAATAAATACCATGTCAACAAACTTTTCACTTGAACCTTGAGACACTTTAGCTCAATAGGTACCACAAGGTATAAGGATATCAGGTTTGTTTGTGTTCCTAACACCAAATCAACCATAATATTTTTATCCTAAATTAATAGAAGACTAATTATGTTTCCTATGATGACATCAGTAATGTCTAAGAAAAACACAAAATTTACTCCATAAGTGGAAATTTCATCTATATAACAGCAATGACAGATAATAAACTCTTGAGATCTAGGTGTGTAGGTCATTCATGACCAGATCTATGATCAGAATCCCATGAAGCACTTCATGTCATTGATAGCAAGTATGGAACTATTCATCGCGTTGATAAGAAGTATTCTCACCATTTTGAGAATCACCCCAATCCATACCAACAATGATATCAAAAAGGACCTAATTTATTACTGCAAAATCCACGACCAACTTTACATCAACTATCGACGGAGAATAAGATGGTTATTGAAACCCAAGTTCATTTAAAATTCCAAGAGGTGTTATTAGATCTATATAAAAGGGGATTAATCTTCTTTGATGTTTATATCATCAAAAAATGGGATGATATAATCATATATTATGAAAATCTATCAAATAGATCAATTAATACAGAACATTCAAGAAAGATATTGTCCCTTACTATAACTAATAAGACATTAAAATACACTATAACATTACCCATTATATATAGTATTTTCACCCATGATGAATGTTACTAGATCCTTGTCTACATTGAGGAATATGTCTCTACTATCATGGAATTTGGTTCTAAAGATCACTGAAAATAATGAGGTATATACATAGACTATAATAACTACTTTTTATGGACTTGGTGGACACAGGTATTTCAAATATTAATAAGAATGGTAAAATTAAATTTAATGTGTCATTCCTTTCCACGCATAAACCATATCCAAGGAACAACACATGTTGATGAATAAGAAGAAGAATATAATCACTACTGAGACCCCCCCACCTCTATGATTTTCATTTCACTTCTTTTTTTCATTTTGTTCCATTGAAACTACTGTTGTGAGGAACATTTGTATATGAAGAAGAAATCATTCCCACCCTATTAATCTGAATATAAATTTCAATATCTAAAATGTTATCATATGTGGAAATATTCACCATATAAAATCACAATATAATGCCCTGTCACAAATAATACAAGTATTTTAGTGGCCTTTTCTAATCATTCATCACTGTCATTGGAGAAGTACAACCCAACACCATATAATTATTAGTGTACAATGACACAAATCACTCACCCTACTTCAAAAATAGGTACTATATAGATTTTTATAGCATCATAGAATCTATGAAGAACTGTTGGAAGGATATTGTCTTCAAAACCATCCAATAAAATCCCCCATTTCAATCTTCTTATTCTATTGAATCCCACAGATACATAATGGGGACCTCCAACATGAACATCACTCAACCCACCTTGATAGAATCCAATTTATATTAGAATCCAACAACCATATCAATCTCATCCATACAATTATCCATGTCTTTGGGATAATTCATATCCCTAAAGGATTGGTGCTTCTCCTGGTAGAATCCCCCCCTGATTGGTCTCTATCCCCTCCAATACCCATATACACCTTAATAGATTGTCTTGTAAATTGAGTCACATTCTGGTCCATAGTACAAACTACATGATTGATATCCTCTACAAGATTGTGGTACAAACGAGGACTCAAAGGGATATTATCTCTCACTTAAATATCCTTTAGATTTCATGGAATATATCACATAATATTGTTACTACACACCAAAAAAATATGTGACAGGACAATAGGATAAATATACATTTAAACCAAATCCCATAAGTACAGTGCATTATCAACATCAAAACTCATCACATGATACAGATAGACTAACATCATGTGGTTTATTTAAGCTCTTCATTTAATGATATATCCAGTCACCCACCATAATCCACCTCCCATGCCCTGATAATAATATATCTAGTCTACCAGGAATCCCAAGGCAACAAAACATGAGGAATAATTTCACAAACGCCGTCTATGAAAGATAATTCAATGAATGGGGGATAGAAAAATACCCCATGAGTATATAATTCAGTATCCCTTGGATTGGCGACGAGCACCGAGGGAATAAAAATATGATAAATGGGTGAAATTTCCCTCCATATAAAAACATAACCAATATTGGGCTAAATAAACTACAACTAAATCCACGAAATAACATAAAATATATAAAAAATCCATAATGAATGTATATATATAATTGATACAAATTAAAATTATCCAATGAAAATACACAGAATTAATGTGAATGCCACGACAAGGAAATTTTCTAGAGGTTCATGGATGAAATGTCTTGAAAGGTCCACATATTCCACCTTACAACATGAAAAAGATATGTTGGGTGAGTAAACAATTTTACTTATTATGAAATCCATTTATTCACTTGAACATGTAAAAGAATTATAAAAATGAACCATTGAACAAAAAAATATATATAAAATAAATATTTCAACTAACTATTCCAACCTCATTAAAGAATACTTGCTAAATAATGAAATTAATGTGTAATATCAGAGTAGGAAACAAACATATAAATGTTACCTAGCACAAAATTCCCATTGAGTTTTCACTATTACAACCAAACATTATATTTCATGTCTCTCTCATCTCTTCTGAAAATTATATACCTCCACCATACTACATGGACACATCATAGAATCCCCATAGACACCTGAGCCATAACATTACAACCACATATATAATAATTGAGTTTGGGTATCATGAACATGAAGGACTTCATCCTTATTCCCTCTACTTACCATGAAAGATCCATAACATAATTTTCCCATTACATTTTCATATCGCATCTGACCCAAAGAAAAAATGGTGACCTCTACACTACATGATTGTTTCATATCATTCATTCAGAAAGATATCCCACTTCTCAATAGCATGGTGATGTCATATCATGCTCGTGGACAGTTGGGAAACATCATTATATACTATCAGACCACTTTTGACATGGATTGTGCATTTCTAAATTCTTATAAGAAATTGTAAGAAAGAGTGGGTTATTGTAAAATGTTCCTCATTACCATGATGTTGGGGGAAAACCAACCATGATAATATATAGGTGTCGGCACATATTGATCGATGAGGTTTGGGTGTGTGTATCGAATCACAAGTAACATAAACTTTTTACATATATAGCAACAAAAAATATCACAACCTATGGGTTCACAATAAATCTCTAACAACCTCCAACATTTCCCTCATTTTTTCAACCTATAAATGAAGAAAACCATTCAACAAGGGATAACCATATAATATATTTTCATTTATTCATCCATTTTATTTAATTATTAATCAAAACCATCATTTAATTGAACCACAGATTATTAATCTATTCATTTGAAATTTTCATCCCATTAACCAAGAAAACCCTAACCATTCACTAATTATTATACAATTAAATTATTTCATCAGAAACTATCCCAATCCACCCCCACACATCACAACCAACTGGATCCTCAAAATCATCAATCCAAGTCCCTCATCATAAGGCACATTCCATTTCAAAAAAACTATTGCCTCACCTCCCCATTATCATTTACAAATGAACCAAAACCGAATCTCCCTAAAAAACATAAAAAAAATAAACACATCAATTCGCACAATATAACAACCCCACATTACTGTTCCCAAACAAACATCTTTACCCCACATCATAACCACACATCAGAATGAATCACTATCCATTTTTATTGATTTAGCTAAGGTCCTTTTTAGTCACATACCAATTAATTGTTAGGGTATTCTCTCACATTCTATAATTCATTGAGAACCATTTTATTGACCATATATAATTTACTAGAAAATATATTTTGTTAGAGTGAATTTATAAGAAAAAAAAGTGTTTCCTTACAAGAACAACTATAGTAAAAGAAATTCCTTTCAATTTCAACAATTATTACTAAGGTATCAATCTATCCATTCCACAATATCGCGAAAAATATCAATAATTTAAAATAATGAAAATGATTCACCTTACCAATCACTCAATTTATCTACATAATTTATCTATATTAATCTATATTAAACCCTATTCGCATAAGATACAAAATATATACCCACCTCGACCATACAAAATTTTGTGAAATGAGAGATTCCCTATAAAGATGAAAAAACCTCACACGGTTCACTTAACCAAAATAGGGATTGCAACTACTAGATGTATTTAAAAAAAAGAAAACATGGTTCCATGAATCAATGTGACTGAATTTGGGACCTCTAGTCACGATAAAAAGAAATTAGGAAGGAATGAAGGATTGTTTTCATGTTTTTAGTGTCAAATGATACGAAATGACAGTGATTTCAGATCATATATATTTAATTGAAAAAAAATTCATCTCATTAAACTCCATGTCGAATGAATTTCTTATATTCTCTATCATTATATAAATTGAAGAATATAATCATCCTCAGAATAATAGTCATAAAACACACTTGATTCAATATACTGAAATACACACATGAAAATTTTTAGGTAAATAAAGGGAAAATCCATGTGGTTAATTTTATGTAGCCAAAGGCTCAATGTTTCCAAAAGATCCATATAACATTTTTAGGTAGCACAGTTAGCTACGTAACATATTTTTTCATGATGTCAATTCACATAGTTAATCTCTCACGTAGCAGATTCACATAGGTGATCCATCAAAATATTAAATTCTTTTAGTTATTACATGCCTAACATTGAATAAAATGTTCAATTATTCTACATAACCAATTCAAAAAGATGATATATACATGTAGTTTATTCATCCAAAAAGTGAAAAAATAATTCAATATGATATCCTACCGCACGAATGAAAAACATACCTTAAGATAAAAAAACTATCAAATGAACCGACTACAAAAATAACCAACCTATATCATGAAAAATAAACCAATTGTTCCAATAAATCACATGACCTACATACATACAACATGAAAAAACAACTTTCTTTTAGAGGGGAACATAGAGTAGCTATAGGTAAAGACTCAAAACACCCTCACGACTCCACCAAGGTATGAAAAAACAATGAAAAATGTTTTAGAAATATGATACCTTATATAATATACCTCTCAAAAACTTATTTCAATCTAGAATTGATTCATAGGGAAGGAAATGGAAGGGAAGTTATAGAAAACCACCCCATGTGATACCACTAAGGGATCTCATTACAACTGAAACCCTACAACCAACCAAACACTCTAACCACAATCCTCCACTTTACCGTATAACAACTTTTTAAACTATATCATCGTATAAAAAACCAAAAAAAACAAATGATACAAAGAAAAAACCAAATTTACTTGAACATAAATTTCAGGTAATTCCATCCTCCATATCAATATACTATCATCTTTCTGTGGTACTAACTATATGGCCCCATTCTTATAAATTACATAATCTTGTCAAAAGTCAATAATTTGAATTCAATTCACATAAAGGATATTTTCAAGTTTAGAGGTTTACATAATTGGGCCATAAATCATATATATCAACATAAATATTACAAATTATACTCTTCTACTCCCTATCCATTTTTTATAAAAACCTTTAAAAACAAGTTTTCTTCATGTTTAAACATCATTACATTTCCATGATCCCCTCCTTGGCACTATTATCCATTAAATCCTATGAATTTTTTTTCAAAACATGGTATGATCATAATAATATCAGTAAGGGATACAAAGAGAAAGAAATGATGTTTTTCAGGATAAAAAATGTAAACCAATAATACTTTATCATAAAGCAATATTTTTTAAATTTATGAATTAGTCAATACTCCTCAATGATTATAGTATCATTTATTACTATATTTTTTAACCAAACGATTTCCATAAAACCAATATAATGACACATATGACATATAAAAGAGACATGGGACATAATAATTCATAAATGGAGAAACCATACGGTCGAATTCCGCCCATATCACTCTTACAAATGGAATATTCATATAACCAACTTCCATACCCAATGAGTTAGAGATTATAACATAACCGCCCATCCAAAATTTATCACAGAACCACCCATATTTTGTTTATCATATAACCAATCATATTTTCTTTATCACATAACCACCCTTCGAATTTCCATGTACCATTATATAATCTTTACACACAATTATTGAAATAATAAAAATTTCACTCATAAAATTTCATTTACAGTGAAAAGAAATAATTTCAAATAATTAAATAGTAGTTCCGAATTCAAAACCATTTTCAACACAAAATTTCCCAAAATGGGAATAAGGGATTTATTTTTTCTTTTAAAAATATATTCTTCCTTATAGAGGAATCTAAATATCAAATAATAGTAACGACGGTGGAGAATTTGTTGTCACCACATACATTAAAAAACCTTAATTTTGACATTTTGTAAAGAATTAAAAATGATTTATATAAAAATATTACTTTTGAAATCCTTTTAATGAATTAATGTTAATTTTTTTTTATTATACACCTTATAAAAAAGGTAGGGTATATTATCATAATATGCCTCAATGAAAAAAGAATGAGATGAAGTCCTTTACCGTGAGTCTGAATCATCACATACAACTTATATATTCATGAATAATAAAAATAGGTTAATTTATACTTTATTGAGAAATTTTTTAAAGTTTATTATTTATTTTATATCAATTATTACCATGTTATTAAAATTACATAATTATTTAAGTTCATATCTGACGTTTTGTTGATATTATGTACAATAGTCAAAAATGAACATGGTTTGATGTCACCAGTCCATGTGATCATAATTAAATCATCTATAAAATAATATTCATGAAATTTTAATCATTTTTTATGAAAATTATAACTTTATATCAAACCATGATTTTTGGTTATGAAAAATGATCAATTTTATATTCATGGAGACATTAAGACACACGTATGCATGAGTAACGCTTTCCATTTTTCATTGACAGTTATGGAACAATTTTAAGTATTATTTTATATTTTTAGAATGATCACAACATCAATAATATAATATTAATATTTTACATATACATATATATATATATATCATTAAATTGATATAAATAGTAAAAATGAGTCACATCGCTTCGTGGAGGTGACAGTTCACGTGTACACATGAACGACGTTATAATTTTTATGCAAATAGAAAGTAAGAAAGTAATTGATATATTATTATAATTGAATTATTAATATTTCATGAATATAATATATCAACATTAATTACATTATTATAACTTGCAATGGGAGATGGCTATATAAACCTAATTAGATCGGTTCATGGAGGTGATAGTTCACACGTACGCAAAAATGACTAACTTCATTCCCATTTAATGGATGTGGATAAGTATTTAGGTGATGATATTAACATGGTAAAATATAAATTTATTGAGTATACTATAGTTAATATTATATAATAGAAGAATAATATTTGAAATAATTGAAAGAATAAATAATATAGAAATACTTAATGAAAACGACACGTCTTCTTCGTTTGATCACCTTTGAAGAAAACCTTAACACCTCTAAGAAGGGTGTACTAAAAAAATATGTCCTCAATAATGTGGAGATGGATTCTATTAAGGTTTTTTGTCTGATATTGGTGAATCTAAATGGCTTTGGAAGTGTGGTTAATAGAATGGAATCTGTTTCTTTTTCTAGGAGAGTGGAGGGGCATCCTTGGAATTATTAAAAGTATTAAATTAATAATAATTCTATTTTGATTCCAAAAAAAGAAAAAACTCATTTATTTATATCATAATATGAAGATAGTTTAAAATATAATCATTTAATAATTTTTGTATATGTGTTGAATTTTTTTAAGACCATATATTTTCTATTTAGCATTACTTATTCCCCATTAATTTTAATTGTGGTAACAAAAGTTTTAAATATCAAGATTCTATAAATTTTAATTATATGGTGTAAGATTACAATAAAAGAATATTTTATGAAAATTTATACCTTATAATAGAAATTTTGATATTTTTAAATATTCATATTATTTTTAAGGAATTTAATAATATATTAATTTTATAAAAATATCAATAGTGTTAATTTAGACACCATTCATTTCATTGAATTTAAATGAAATTAAAACTGAGAGATAACTTCAAAAAATAAATATATTGGACATATAATATGTCATAGTAACTTATAAAATTCTTGTAAGGGATTATTTAGTTCAAATAATATTTAATTAAATATTATTAATATCATTTATTTGATTCTTCCTTTAATAAATATATTATTGCATCATGATTGTGCCATAATTAAATTCAATTATTTTTTCCTAAATATTATAAAAAAATAACCATTTTTATGTAATATTATTATATTTCTAGATACTATTTATTGTTTAAGAAATCACTTATATGACCCCTATATTAAAATTTGTTTACTAATAAGAGACATATTTATGACATATTTAACTTTACTTCAAATTAAATGTTATAAGTGTCATAATCACACCCAAGTGTCTTCCAAAGCCCAAAATCATGGCCCAAGGATTAAAATGGTCGTCCATAACTCATCAAAAATTATTATTCCAAATTTTAGGGTAGTTGTCTAATATTATAATATTATATTTACCGTTAATTTCCCTATTTACTTTTAACAGTGGTAAATAAGAATAATTACTAATGTTATATTCAAAGTATCCAAAAATAAAAGGGACTTATTTACATAATTTTTACATTATGATTAAAATTATAGAATCTAATTTTTCAAATTCAAAACACATACGTAGATTAAATTAATTTAAAAATTAATCCCATTAATAGAATAAGAAAACATGCTTTTTAAAGTAAAATGATCAAAAGTTCACGTAGTTTTTATATTCATTTTCATTGGGAAATTGATTAATATGAAAACAATTATGTTAAATAATAAAAATTAATTTAATTATACTTTTTAAAAAAGATAACCTAAATATATAAAAAAATAGAGGAAAATTCTGTATTTAATTTAAATGCAGTATTTTTCAGTATTCATTAAAATATGAATTTTATTAGAAAAATACCAAAATTTCAACCCAAGTAAATATAGATTCCATTATTCTAAAAATGAGGTTATTTTTCAAATAAAATACATAAAAGTTGAAAAAACTATAATTAAAAATGGTTCCCCATCAAAATTTGGTAAAACAACAATTTAAAAATATTACTATATATTATGCATAAAATTGTATATATTTTCATTTTAGGCCTATTAAATTTAATATAAATAATTAAAAACATTTAATAAATATGTATAAACATAATATATTATGCTTGGTTTATTATCACTAGTAAAATATCTAGGTGATAACTACCATTTAAAATAATAGTATATCAACATATTATTATTTTCGGTATAACTCGGTCTTGTGTAAAATGAAAAATTTCTGAGAAACCCATTTCTGTGTGTATGATATAAAAAATAATTCCTTTTTAAGGTTAAATTACTATCTATTTAGTTAATAATTAATTATGAAAAATTCTTATTCATAAAATACCTAAGATGTTGATCCTTCCATTATTTTGGAAATTTCATCTTTGTAATTTTATTTACATATAAAATAAGTGGGGGTATTTATCCCTCATAGAATTTTCATATTCTCATGTTTCCTCCTCATCCATATGGTTTTTCTATAACATCATAAACTGATGAATTACTTTATTCTTCAAAAAATTCTTGTTACAGTTAAGAAATTGGACTGGTTGTTCCTCATAAGAAATATTTTCTTCCAACTGAACTACTTATGCAATGAAAACATGAGATTGATTTGGAATATAATTTCATAACATTGAAACATGAAAAACATTTGTGCCTAGGATAAACATGGAAATAAATCCACTCTGTATGCAACTGATCCAATATTATCAAGGATTTTATATGGTCCAATGAACTGTAGACTAAAACTCCCATTCGTACTGAAACACATCACACTTTTCCATGGAGAATATTTGAGAAATACATGATCTCCTACCTTACAAAAATGATCCTTCTCCCAATTATCCATGTAAATTTTCAACCTACCTTATGATTTCCTATTATTTATCTGAATCAATTCATCCTTCTCTTCCATTTCCTCTTACAATTCTGGGGCCATCAACTTTCTTTGACGCACTTCATCCCACAAATTTGGAGTTTGACACTGCATTCTATACAATGCCTCAAATTGTTCCCTCTGTATACTAGAATGAAAATTTTTATTATTAGAAAATCCAACTAAAGAATGATATTGATCCCAAATTACCTATTAATCCACTAAATATACTTGTATCATATCCACCAATGTCTGATTTCTTTGTTCTGACTACCCATCTGATTGAGGAAGAAAAGCTATTTTGAAATTTAATTTAGTACACAACAACATCTAAAGGCCTTTCAAAAAGATATAAGTGAACATGGGATAACGATAAGATACAATAGAGATTGAAATTCCATATAAAATTATTATCTCATTAATACACAACTAATAATTTTTATATAGATACGGAGTTTTTCTAATATAAAGAAAATGAGCAGATTTAGTTAATAAATCAAAAATAACCCATATAGCATTATTACTTTAGGAATAATTTGGTAATCCCACTAAAAGATCCATAGATATATTTTCCCATTTCCATTATGGCACTAGAAAATTCTGAATTATCCCTTTCAGTAAATATCATTCTGCTTTAACATGTTGAAATATCAAACATCATAAGGTAAAGCCAACAATATCTCTTTTCATTACATCCCACAAGTAATACTTCTGATAGAATCATTA
Organism: Viscum album; assembly: GCA_963277665.1. Taxonomy (NCBI): domain Eukaryota; kingdom Viridiplantae; phylum Streptophyta; class Magnoliopsida; order Santalales; family Viscaceae; genus Viscum; species Viscum album. The sequence goes on along the minus strand of OY728140.1, from coordinate 40,420,637 downwards.
CCTCATAGTGTTTCAATGCTAAACTGAAAAGGGAGAACTATGAGATTCACATAACAAATATATCTTCAATTTTGGATCATTGGGAACACATAATATCTTTACAATCCTTAAAACACAGTATTTATCAATGTTAAATTCTAGTAAATTTCACTTCAGAACCAATTTTTCCATTTTTATACAACTCACTATATTCCTTCTATTATTTATTATTTCTGTCTAATAGAGATGATTTCACATCCAACAAAAACTAAATAGATAAATTTCTAGCACTAATAACATCCCAGATAAATATATCAAATTATTAACCAAAGGAACTCATTCCAAACGTATCATGGTTAATATAGAATTACTTTTTCGAATCATATAATCTTCTACTTTATTTTCATTTCTTGGATTGTAATGAATTCTACAATCATAATCGTCAATGAATTCATGCCATCCCGTATGTATCACGTTCAAATAATTCTGAGTGAATATATGTATTGATTTTTTTATCAGTATATATTTCAAACTTCACGCCATTGAAATCATGCATCAAAATTTTTAATGTAAAAACAATAGCAGTTAATTGCAAATAATGTGTAGGGTAATTTCACCCAAGATGATTAAACTGATGTGAAGCATAAGAAATTACCTAATCATTATGAATTATAGAACAACAAATTCATTTCAATAATTAACAACTATATATACCAAATTCATGATTCTAGGATGGAAGCGCTAAAACAAGATCATTTTCCAATCTTCTTTTCAATTCATGAAAACATATCATTCTTTTGTCTAGCTGAATTTAACTCCCTTACATTTTAACATAATTATTGGGATAGATAACTGAGTAAATGTTTCAACAAAACTTTGGAAATAACCTAATAATACAAGAAAACTATGAATCTATGGGATATTGTTAGGTCTTGGACACTCTTCAACAACTTTTGTTTTATAAGGATCAATACATATTCCATCTTTAGAATCAATATGACCATGGAATAAATTTTTTGTAACTGAAATTCACTCTAAATAAAATTTTCATATAGTTTCAATTATTTGAAGGTTTTGAAATATTATCCTTAACTGAGATTCATGTTCCTCCTTGTATTTAGAATATACCAAAAATTCATCTATAAACACTCCCACAAACTGATCCAAAACCTAATAGAAGACTCCATTCATGATATTCATAAATACTGTAGGGGAATTAGATAACACAAAGGGAATAATTACAAACACAAAATGCTAATATATCATTTAGAATGTCGTCTTTGGAATGTCATATTCCTTCCCCAAATAATAATTTTCCCAGACCTCAAATAAATCTTTGAAAAATATTGAGCTCACTGGAGCTGATCAAAAAAACCATCGATATGATGAAAAAAATAAATTCTCATAATAATGATATTATTGAAGGATCTATAATCAATACAAAGTCTCATAAAACCATCTTTCTTCTTTACAAATAAAACTAGATAACCCCACGGTTAAGTTATAGATCGAATGAAACCATTATCTAGAAATTCATGTAACTATTTTTTTAATTCCACCTTTTATAATTAATCAATTCGATATAGAGGTTTATAAATTGGCATATCCTAGGGCACTAAATAAATAATAAATTCAAACTCTCTATCAAGAATAATTCTAGGGAATTGATTTGGAAAAATATCTATAAATTCATTCACTTATGGGATGTCACTAATCAAAACTATTTCATACATTTCAACAACATGAGAAAGATAATTTTCACTTCCATATTTAATCAATCTCTCAATTTCATGGTATGTTATCAATGATATTAAATCATTGAATAAAACCTTATTCACATTCAATATTTTTTATAATGATGTATAGAAATCCAATCCATACCCAAAATTATATCAAATTCCACAATGGGAAGTTCAAAATCAATTAGAGGAATGAACATCCCACTAATGATAATGGGAATATTATTATTAATATTGGTCACTTTAATACTTCCACTAAGAGTTTTTAACAAAAATTATATATCACGTTCCTGAGGTGAAATTTCCAATTTACTTGAAATGTTATTATAAATAAATGAATGTGAAGATCCAGAGTCAAATAGAGTGTTGTTATATTTTGAAAAACCATATACCATGTCTTTCATTACTTCATTTGATGTTCCTACATCAACTATAGTAGTAGAAAATTATTTTCCCCCACCCTTATTCTTTATATCTTCCCATTTTCCACCATGGGTAAATAACATTCTACACACATTGTCATAATTCCCGAACACATTGCAACTAAAACATTTTAATGCTGAATTTTCATTTCATTCTTATTCATCTCCCTTGTAGTCATGATTAATATGACCACTAATACCACATTATAAGAACTTCCCATACAGTTAGAGTCATTATATTGGATTATTTATAACACACTTCTCACAAGATGGAAATTTAGTATTCTTACCTCCAAACTTCATCGATTAATGATTTACCAATTCATGCCAACTAGGTTGCTTCTTTTTCGTAATCTTATGGAACAGATGTTCATCATAAAACTCCATTTATACCTTCCCAACACATTAGAGAAGTTTCTCATAGCTTTTGAACTCATGAGAGGCTAATTCCCTTATATATTTCAACTTTAATCCTGAGTAAATTTGATTTATCTTACTATCAATATCCTGGATAAAATTTACTACCTACCTTGAGAAACAAGTTAAATTTAATTCATATTCAGCTACCAAAATTTCTTCCTTTTTGGTCAATTCCAAGAATTTCTTTTCCATCCAAAGTCAAATAGCCTTAGGAAATTATTTCTCAGGGAAAATATTCATTAATTCATCCCATTCCATTGAATCAATCCTTACACTTCCTATGATATTTTTAATCTTTTACCACCGCTAATTAACTTCATATTCGAAATGATATTGTGTAAGACAAACATTTTTATTGTCTAGGCATCCCATTACATCAAAAATCATTCCTATTTATTTAATCCACCATTTAGCTTGCACATTTTTAGATGATTCTCTGAATGATGGGGGTGTAGCCTCATGAAATGCTCTACTACTAACATATTAATATGTATATGTTCTCGTTAATATCATGCATAAGCACCACAACAATTTATCATCTATGTTGACTTATCCATCACTGCAACAAACATTTCAGTTCTGATTCCAACTATCTCAAGATACTGATTTGGAATGTTGTTTTCCACTATATGACATCCCAGTATAGGTATTCTACTTCCTCTGCAGAAAACCACTATGAACAGAAATAACAAAGACAAATAAACATGGTAATCTTAAAATTCTCAATCATTTAAAATTTACCATAAATTAAAATTCCTTTATGGATATTATATTAACAATATCGTAACATCCAAAGTAATATAAACTTACCTCTCATACCAATTATAATGAACCATCATTAATCATTACATAATATTCAGATAAGTCAATAATTTGAATTTAATTCACTTTGAGGATCATGTCAGGTTTGGAGATTTAGGGAATTAGGACATAAGTCATAAATATCAACTTAAATATTACCACATAGACAATTCTACTATCTATCCATTTTTTTTTCATAAAATAAGATTTTATAAAAATAAATTGTGTTTTGTATCATGTTTAAGCTTCAGAAACTTTACATTATCCCATCCATGACTCTTTTATCCTTTAAATCATATTGAAAATTTTTAAAAAGTTGGGATCAGAATAAAAATCTCATTATGGGATACAAAAAATAGAAAAAACTATTTTCCCTCTAAAAACATGTAATCCATGAATACTTTATCATAGTGAAATACTTATCACAATTATGAAGTAGTAAATACTCTTCCTTGAATAAAAGATCAATGCTTACTCATTTTGTAACAAATATATTACCATAGACACCATAGAAAGAAACATATAACATATAAAGTTAACTTAGGACATAATCAAACATAAATTTAATAACCATATAGTTGACTTCCACACATATCCCTCTTACAAATGGAATATCCATATGACCTAATTCTATATCCAATGCATTGGAGGTTATAATGTAACCTCTCAGTCTTTGTTTATCATGGATCAACCCATCATTGGTTTATCACATAACCACCTATCTTTGTTTTATCACATAACCAACTTTTGAATGTCTATATACCATTATATAATCATAACATATAAAAGATTCCATTTATAAACATTTCACTCATAAAAGTTTATTTGCAATCAAAAGAATTAATTTCAAGATATTTAGATAATAAATATACTATCAAAACCATTTTCAATACCAAAACACCAAAAAAGGTAATAAGGTATTTCTTTTTTACTTTAAAAGAAACATTAGAGATTATTGATGACGTCAAATATCAAATAATGGTTATGGCAACAAAGAAGTCGTTGTTTTCAGATACATTAAAAGGCTTTTCATTTTTCATTTTGTAAAGAAACTAAAATAATTCATATATAAATATTAATTTTTAAATACCTTTAATGAATTATAATTCAATGAGTTTTATTATACTCCTTATAAAATTATGTGGTGTCTATTATCAAAATATGCTTCTATGAAAGGAGATTGAGAAGAAGTCAAATACCATGAGTCTGAATCATCACATATAAATTTTATATTCCTGAATAATAATATTAGGTAAATTTATTCATGCTTGAATCCTTTTTCAATTTTATAATTTCTTTTTTATCATTTATTACCAATTTATAAAATTACAAAATTATTTAAATTCATATTAGACATTTTGTCGATATTTGGTACATCGAAGATGAATATGTTTTGATGTCACTAGTCAATGTTGCCATAATTCATTAATCTCTAGAAAAATATTCATGGGATTTTTATCATTTTTATACATAAATTAAACATATATATAAAACCATGAAGTGTGGTTATTAAAAATTAACAATGTTATATTCATGGGGATGGTAAGACATACGTACGCATTAATAACATTTTCAAATTTTCATTGATAATTACGGAACAATGTTAAGTAATATTATAAGTTTAAAAAATGATAATAATTTCATTAATATAATATTAATAATTTAAATATATACATATAAATATCATACAAGTGATATAATGAGTAATAATGAGTCACATCGCTTCATGGAGGTGATAGTTCACATGTACGCACAAAAACGTTATCATTTTTATTCCCAAGGAATGTAAGAATATAATTGATATATTATTATCATATAATGATTAATATTTTATTAATAAAAAAAATTGATTCCATTATTATAACAAGTCATGAGATATGGCTATGTAAAACGAATAAGATCAGTTTGTGGAGGGGATAGTTTACACATACTCACAAACGATTAATTCCTTTCCAATTTAATGAAAGTGTGGATGAATTTAGGTGATGATATTAAAATAATAAAATATCATGATATTTATTATATTTTAGTTATTATTTAATCTTGTAACAATAAGATTTTATGGGAGTGGAAGAAGAAATATAAAAGAAATACCTAAAGAAAATGATACCTCTTATTTTCTTCATCGCCATTGAACAACACATTAACACCTCTATGAAGAGTGGTATACCTAAAATAAGGCTTCACGAAAGTGGGTGGGGATAAAAGGAATGGTTTTGGTTAGAGATAATTGGTTCCAAAAGCCTTTGTATATTTGAGTAATATAGATAAATATTTGACTTTTTATAGGATTTTTGAGGGGAACCCTTGGAATTATTAAAAGTATAAAATTAATATTAGTTTAATTTATATTCTAAAAGGTCCAAAGTTTAGTTATTTATAATATAATATTAGTATGGTTTGAAATAAAATCATCCAATAATTTTTATACATGTATTTATTTTATTTTAAATCTTATATTTTCTGTTTACCCTTAAATATTTTCTTTTAATTTTAATTGTGGAAACAACATTATTAAATATCAAGAGGCTATAAATTTTAATTTTATGGGGTTAATTTATAATAAATGGGTAATTTAGTAACATTTATACCTTATCATAGTATCTTTTATATTTTTTAATATTTTTAAGATTTTTAAATAATTTAATAAAACATTATTTTTATAAAAATATTAATAGGGTAAATTTTGACACTATTCATTTCATTGCATTTAAATAAGATTAAACAGAGATATAACTTAAAAAAAATTTAATGGAAGTATAATTGGTCATATTCACCTATAAATATTTTTTATTTATCAATTATTTCAAATTATATTTATTTTAATATTATTTTGTTCATTTATTTGATTCTTCCTTTGATTAATATATTATCGCATCATCATTGTGTCATAATTAAATTAATTAATTAATTTCATAAAAATAATAAATAAATGACAATGATTTAGGTAATCTTATTATCCTCTTAATTACTATATACAGCCAAAGATATCACTTATATAACCCCATATTAATATTGTTTTAGTAATAGGAGACATCTTTATGACATATTTTTCTTTACATTATATTAAATGTTATAAGTGTCATAATCACACCCAAGTGGATTTCAAAGACCACAATCATGGTCCAAGGATTTACTTGGTCAGACATAACTCATCCAATAGTATTGGGACAAGTTTTAGGGCAGTGTTATATTATTATAATATTGTTTACCATTAATTACCCTATTTACCTTAAACCGTGGTAAATTAAAATAATTTCTAAAGTTACAATTAATAATGTCCAAAAAAGAACTACTTACATATTGTGGGCCATTTGAATCCAATTAAGGGTTCAATTTTTTGAAATTCAAAAAACATAATTGGAAAGAAAAAAAATTAAAAAATAATCCTGTTGACGGAAAATGAAAACAGAATTTTTATGTAAAACATTCTAAAGTTCACATTGTTTTTATGAAAATTACATTGTGAAATTTATTCCAAGAACCGAACTTTTGTTAGGTAATAAAAATATTATTTAAGTATACATTAAAAAATTAAAAATATATTATTACTATATAAATAAATTAGAATAAAATGAATATTTAAATTTAAATCTAGTATTTTTCAATATTCAATGAAAATATTAATTTTGTCTGAAAAATACCAAAATTTCATCCAAAGAAAATTTTGAGTTCCCACTTCCAAATAATAAGTTTATATATTTAATAGAAAATATAAAAGTGAAAAAAATATATTTCAAAATGGTTCTCCATCATAAGGTAGTAAAACTACATTTTTGCAAATTTTAATGCATTTTATGCTTAAAATTAGATTTATTCTCATTTTAAGCCTCTAAAATTTTTTAGAAAAAAAGTAATAAACATTTAATAAACATTTTAAAACATAATATAGTTAGTTCTATTCATTATCTATAGTATAATTTCTAGGTAATTACTTCAATTTAAAATAACAACATTACAACATAATATTTTTTCAATATAACATGGTCTTGTGTACAATGTCAGATTTTGGAGAAACGTATTGTTAAGTGTCAGATATGCTATCATACATAGAGCCCCTTTAAGGTAAAATTATTATATATTTCATGAATATTAATAAATATAAAGATGTATTGTTCTATAAATACCTAGGATGTTACACTGAGTGACATACATGGTTTCAGAGATGTCAAAGTATAATGCATCCTATGCAGGATTCAGGTACTCCCCATTTAAAATGTTGTAATATTTTTCACACATCACTCAAAATTAAATAACAAATCTCATAAAAATAATGATATCCAACATCACTTCAAAATAAGATCTTGGAAGAAAAACACAAAATTGACGCGGGTAGTATGCACAAATCATGATCTATCTCTCCCAAGTACTCTCCTCTTGGACAACATGTTATCACAAAATATGAGCCAAAGGGATGGTCTATCCCTAAATCACCTTCCCTTGATGGTCCTAGATCTATTGTTTACACTAAATGAATCTTACATCATCCTCGATATAAAAATATCCCTATAATATATTGTTGGAGTGAATATGAATATACTGATGAAGCTGGTACATGTGAAAGACTTCATGGACCTTATCTAGAAGTGGTGGAAACCCTAAACAATAATCCAACAACCCAATTCTCTCAAACTCCTTAGAGGTCCCAAAAAACATAGTATAAGTCTTAATCCCCATAAAAACTCTACTTCTCATGTACAGGGGTATCCATTTAGAAAAGTTGGTCTCCGAATTCAACTCCATGGTCCCCCTACTATGATAAGGAAAAGACTTATACTAGTCGTGTGAAGTTTTCATCTTCTCACAAACCACTTAAAATTTTTTTATTGTATAAATCACATCCATGGGAATAACTCCTACCTCTGCAATCTCCACCCATCATAACATATAATGTTAGAGTTTTCCATACAGAGGCTTAAATTGGGACATGATTGTAGAAGAGTGATCGAGGTTTTGGTACACAAACTAACCAAAAAAATGTGTCCTTCCAATTATTTGTAAATGTCTAAGATACATGCCCTCACCATATCTTCTATCATCTACATAATTTACTTTATAAGTGTATCCATATTGGGGTGGAAGTAAATTTTGAGGTGTAACATACTTCCAAAAACATGTTTCATCCCAATAAACTTGTGAAGTAAAACATGTTACATGATCCAATTTAATGAACATTGGAAATCGAGGAATTTTCACCACCTCATTTACATACCTCTTTACCAAAACATCCATGGTGCCAAAATCCTTTATCTCTAGAAAGTGTAATGATTTCACCAATCGATATATTATCACCTAGATATTATCTCAAATTCATTGAGATAGGGTCAGTAAATTGATTAATTCCATCAATATGTCATCCCATTTACAATCAGTAATATCCAAAGCATTCAAAAAACCACTAGGAACGCAATGCTCAACTATTATCTACTTAAAATAAAAACACCTCACCATAAGATTTTCCACTGCCTATTTAATCTTTTACCACATAAATTATGCCCTCAAGCCATGGTAAAACATATAAACCATTTGTTTTAAAAGAACATGGTGATTAATGAAACTCATGAAGTTCTCCCTCTTAAATTCATTCAAGAAAAAAAATTACTCCCACAAAAAATATCTGGTTCAGTCTATCTTCTGAACATCCATCCTCGGGATCACCATGATCTACACGATCACATATTACAACTTCATATAAGTCTACTAAATGAGTCTCTTACACCTACTGCATCATATAAGACATCACTGCTATCTGAAACTTACAATCCCTACCATCATCCACCCTTCCATCTAAGAGAATGTATTCTAACTCCACCAACACTCTCAATGAAACCCCAGACACATGAACAACATTATTCCACAACTTCATAATCAATTTATCTGCCAAAAAAATCACCATTACTAGGGTGTAATAGATATAAAACATCAACATAACAATTTTATACCATCTCCCACAACATATGTAGATTCATATCATGTTGATAAAAATCACACCTCAAACACTTATGATTCATTAGAATGAAAAATTAATCCCCAATGAGGTAATGTCACTATAGATTTAGTTCAATCATAACCATCCAAGATCAATTACAAGGGTTAAGGAGTTAGCATATGGGGTTTACGTTCCTAGACCCATATAAGATAATAAATATTTACTACGTAAATGTGCATACCAATCCCATAAGGGAAGCATAAAAAACCTGAAACAATACCACCTCCTCTAATAAATGAATCACTAGAGCACTGACCAAATTTCCCTTCAGATATCTAAATAAACCAAAAAATGGAAATTCTACTCAAAACACTCGTCTTTATAGGTTATTGCTTTTAATAGGGCTTCAAATCATGATAAATTGAGTACACACACTTATAATAACATTCATGACCATGGAAACAACAAACCTATGCCGTGTTCTTTGGTCGTTCCCAAGAAACAATTGTCCTGAACATCAACGATTCCAATAAAGACCATTTGAAGTCACCAAATTCCATGGGAAATGCATCTCTCATGTTCAAAACATACATTTGGAAAACATTTAATAGAGTCAGTGGTTTACAATAACCTAAATGATATCTCTTAGGTGATCTAACAACTAATCTTATTACTTCAAGACGATCAATTTCTCATTAATGAAAATTATTAAAAATGGGTCTTGGCATTCAATGAATAAAGAGTTCATGAGCCCCATTGTCATAGATGTTTCATTCATGACACCGAAAATAAATAAAAAGAACCCAAATTTCCAAAACCATTTTTTAAAGTTTGTCTTTAAGATAATTTACTCATCAACCCTAACACACTGATAACATTAATGTAGATAGTACATTTAATACCGACTCACCCCTCAAACTAGTCAAAAATATCACCTATCCTTGGAATAACATAATGATTTTTTATCATTACCTGATTCAACCAATAATTGTCTATGAAAAAACTAAATCTACCTTCATCCTTCATGGATAAAAACAATACATACCCCCATATTGAGAAATTCTGAAAAATAAAACCATTCTACACTAAACCGTCTATATGAATCCCCAAATCCCACAACATGGAAGGGGTCATCTCATAAAGATTCTTCTACATTAGTGATTTATCTGATTGTATGACTACCCCAAACTCAATATCACCTTGAGGTGGCAATGTCAAAAAATCCTCATGAAAAACGTCATAGAACCCAATTATCACCCTAGGAACCTCATGTAGCATTATCGAACTATGATCCATAGTACGAGTACTCCAAGCCTAGTCACCACATAACCTCAATCACACCCCATTATATGCCATAGGTTGTCGACTAGTGGCGAGGGTCTAATGTTTGACATGGGGAGAATATACCCACTTTATTACATTAAGCTGCAAAATACGACATCTGAAATAAAGGAATTAATAAAAAATATACTTGAAACATTAATTACTGGCCATTTCACCAAATAGTATAAAAACCACTACCAAATGATAAATATGTCATGTCATGATAAAATTTCCAAAATGATAGAAAAACCAAAATAAATATAAATATTTGAATACCCAAAACAGGTCGTGACTTCATGTTCATATACCCATCTATGAAATCCCAAGGCCAACTCAACTCCCTAGAATAGGGCCCTTTCCCTTATAATGACATAGAACCATGAAATCTACTTGGGTACCCAACGGCTTCCTGAGCAAGTGTGCGAAGAACTCAGTTGGATACCCACAATTTTGTCTACAAAATACACATTCTAAATATATAGTTCATTAAAAAGAATAAATGGAAATGTAAACAAAATATATCTTAGGTTCCAGTAGTAAATAAGATTCACTTAGACCATTTCCATAATTATTTACATTTATATTAGTTACACCATCTTCATTACTAACTTCATTTTCATCATATGTTCTATGGGTCAGGAATTTACTTCATTACACTAAAGCCTAAGCTGGTCAATTTCTATGCATAATGGAATAAGTGAAAATTACTATCTCAATAGGGAGTAAAATTACACAATAAATTTTAACTCAATTACCTTGGATCCTCAGTACATGTAAACTTACCCAATGAAACCATTTAGGGTATAGATCCTCAGTACGACTCCCTAACCCATGCATTATAGGGTTTGGGTTTAAAGCCCTAGTCCAACCCAGCCCATGGGTATGAAACCTCAAGTAAATACTCCAAAAACCACTGATTGATGTAAATATTAATATTTATCCATTTAATACATATACCATATCAAAAACTGTACATAATTGATTATCATAAATTTCACATTTCATTTTCATTTAACAAGTATAATTAACATCTAGAGTTAATGCATTGGTACATTTATCATTTTCATTTAAGTCTTCAATTTACCCATCTCCCTTCCTTATGCCTTAACCATTTATACATATTAAAAAATTCCCAAGAATTAGACAAATTAAAAATTCAAAAATTCCAACATGTTAACCTATTTAACAAAATTTTCCCCTCATAGCCCTTAACAATTTCACATGTTCCTAATTTCACATTATTTAACCCACATAAGTATTTTAAGTACCATAAGTGAGTCACTTAGCCCCATTTCACATCTTCCTAATTTTACCTTCATTGTGGGATCAACTTATTTCAATGAAATTATATGTTTAACAATTCAATTATCTATGTTTAGGAATGTTGGTGCACCCCATGGGTGGCCCTAAATTTGTTTATTCGACTGTAACGCATCCCACGAGAATCATGAGAGGTTAAATTCAATATATAACCAAACATTTTTACCAAATAATATTAACTGAAGCAAACACACAACAAGGGAGATGATAAATTACAAGAATACATGCACAATATAATCATTAACTGTAAGGGATAAAAATTATAGACAACCTAAATCAAATCTAGAGATGAAAACACCCTTAAAATTATCATTCGATTCTAATTCAAGAACGCATTGAATCCCAAGCCTGTGATAAACTAGAAAAGTGGGTTTTAGAGATTTAAAATATAATTACAAATATACTATCCCAAATTCGGAAAAGAGAATAAAGAGAAGTGTTAGTCTAACCCGAAGCTTCTATTCACAACCAAAAACACTCCAAATGGCCAATAATTAAAGGAGGACAACCCTTATGATGATTTGGGGGATTAGGTTTGTCACTAGGTTAATAAGGAGAAGACTAGATAAGAAAATAGGGAATGTTATTAAACTCATAAAGAAGAAGTTGGGTATTTTTTCACATTTTAATTAGGATCACGGTTTGGCCACATTTTTTGTAAAACCATGTGAAAACCGTGTGCTAGCCTTGTCCTGGAGGGGTTAAGATGCATTCAATAAGACCCAACATTGAACATAACTTATTCTAATGACTTCTTACTAAAATCTCTTTACATTAATTAAAAAATATCTTTTTTTTGTAGTGGTTTAGATAATTAGGAAAAAATATAATATAAACATTCAATATTACAAGGTATATAATTCTACACAAAATCTATTTTTTTATAAAACAAAATCTACTAAAATGAAACATTGTTTATTTTGAAGAATACTTTTCATATACATTCATCATAACATCCTATTTTTCCTTACCAATCTTAAGAACTCTGAAAAACATTTAAAAACTTGGGATGAACACAAAAATATTAGTAATGGAAAACAAGGGAAACAATTTACATGTGATCTACAGAGTTATAAATCAGAACATGAAGACTTTCATAAATGCATTAGAAAGAAGAATATCATTAAAATAACAACATTGATCATAACATAGAAATTTTTCTGAAATTATCAATTTATAAATTCATAATAAAATCAACAGGTTCCATCCCCAAGGTGTCGTATCACCATGGTCCATCCCCAAGGTGTCATAAAAATTACGAAGGTTATTCACAAAGGTATTGTAAAACTTCTAATCTATAGAGATTAATTTCAACACCCTATGCATTGGAGAGATATCAGGGTGCACCCTTAATCTGTATTTATTTTCATGTGAGCCAAATTTATCATAATCGAAAATTAAATAAATAACCCAAAGAGAAAAAATAAAATGGGTTTCATATCTAAACTGCAACGTTCTAAAAAGTATTTAAAATCATGATCATTATATCACTTATAACCCACGGAAAGAGAATGAGGATTTTATGTGTTCCAATTTCTGAATAAAATATATAATTTTTATGTATTTATGAATACCCCTGTAAATCAAATAGGTTTGGGTATTAACAGAAATAAAATAAGATAATTTATTGAGAAAAAAAGAGATTTTGAGACGAAAATTGTACAAAATATCTACAATGGAACATGGACTTAGAAAAAATTAAAAAGGGAGGGGAAATGGGTCACCCCTTAATAGAATTATTATAATATAGCATAGAGACATAATAAAATATAAATAAAAACACTTTATAGAATCTTGAATGACAGACCACATAATAGATAACTGTAATGGAAAATATAAGTTTGAGAATTCCATAATGAAAATTCAGCAACCTAAAAACGTCACTTAAAAATTCAGAAAATGAGTTGATGGGAGTGAAAAGGGTATCTAATCATTTTTAAATAAAATTTATAGAAATAAGTACGTATAAGAACATACCAAAACATTACAAATGGAAAATCAAAATACATAACATAAAATATGTGTTTTACTAAAAGAGGAGGGTGAAAGCATCCCTTACAACATAAGAAACACATGAATACATATCGTTAAGGAATTACATTATAAAAAACATTAAATATCGTTATAATATAATAATTAATGATATAATTAGTCAAAGGGTTTTATATACACCTTATATGAAAATAAAGGTGTATAACATTAAGATATTCCCCAAAGAAATGAGTTTGAGACAAAGTTCCTTACCTTGAGTCTGACTTATCTCATTCATTCTTCGTCTTATTGAATAATAAAGTTAATGTAATTTATTGTTTTTTGAGATCATTTTTCATTTGTTTATTCTTTTTATATCACATATTATTCCGACTCTTTTCGTCGGGGTGCGGGTGAAAATCTGTCACGCAGGAGGGGACGTACGGCATGTGGCCCCGCATTCCCGCTTTCCAAAGGTGGGCAGCATCCGTTCCTTGTTCAAGGACGTCTGCTCCTTGATCGAAACCGGGATGATGGGATGTCGGTTCTTCCTTCCGTGGATTTCTCCTCAGAGCTCATCTCCTAGTCCGGGTCTCCCTCATAGATTTAAGACGTATTGGTGAATCTCGTTCCCGGTGTCATTTCTTCATGGACACCAGTTAATTTCGCTGCTTCCGTCGAGACGCTCCAAGGGGTCTGGTCGGGGAAGCAACCTTCAGTGAGGACAATGGTTACGCTGGAGTGTCATTGGCATGTCTCGATGCTGGGGGATTGACATGTCTATCTTCATTCCCTTATTATAGTGATTCTCGAGGGTGCGGAATCTTGAGGCATCCCACATCGAACGAGGATAATTGGCATGCCATAGGCATGTATCTCTGGTCTTCCTTAGCTTCCCATGTTTAACACGGGGTATGCCACACGTTTAACGTCTTGCGGAGATGGATCGGACTGATTAGAACACTCAAAGTGGATTAGATTGAAGAACCCCCTAGGGGGAACACTGATGTCGGGACCAGCACATGGGTGGAATCCCGGATACTGTGGAGTAGAATGAGGTGACATGATCCCACCGGGATGTGGCGGCCTGAGTAAGAATCAGGATGTGTGATGGATTGAAGGGGCTTGATCCTCGTAGAGGCTTCCTACGTACCATGCCTTGAAATGGATCAAAGTCCCCATAGTTTGGGTATACAGTTTAACGTCATGCGGGGTGAGGGAATTTGGGGCTTACGCTCTAAGGCGGCCCACAATGGTGGGTACAGGGCATACACTCTGAGGCAACCCATAATGTGGGTATGGGGCTTAAACTCTGAGGTGGCCCATAATGGTGGTTGGTGAACCGAAACTAAGGTGTAGGAACAACTGAGTGGTGGGATTGAACCTCATGGAGGCTAACTATGACCATGCTTTAGCACGGATCAAAGTCCACGTTGTTCGGGCATATTTTTTAACATCATGTGGGATGATATACAGTATAATATCAAGTGGGACAAGGCAGACGGTTTAACGTCATGCCGGACGGGCATACAGTTTAACGTCACGATGGATGGGCAATTTGGGGCTTACACTTTGAGGCTGCCCAAATTGATGGCGAACAGATGTGAAGAGGTCAGAGGACCGGGTGGTGGGCCTGAACCTCATGGAGGATACCTACGTACCATGCTTTAGCATGGATCAAAGTCCTCGTAGTTCACTGGGATGGGGATTATTCTTTGAGGCGGCCCATAATGGATTTCATGGTCGATGCTCACTGTAAGCCCATGTGAGTCATGCTCGGTGTGAGAAACAAGAGACAGAAGGGACCAGTCAATCATGTCATGAAGGGTGCGCCCGTGAGAAGTGGAGAGTGGCTTATGTGTTGAGCAGCCCAAGGTGTCGGGGCTTACACCAGGATGGAGGCCCGAAGTGCGAAAAAGCGCAGAGGGAAGTAAGGAGGTGCATGGGTGCTACCTTCCGCAAGAGATACTAGGGGCTTATGCTCTGAGGCAGCCCTTCCCCCATGAAAAACGCCACTCCCAGAGGGAGGATATCATTCCATGTGAGGAAGATTCCATTACTGTGGAGACGAGCGGCGTAAATAATGTCTGGGGTTGGGGGACCCTACATGCGAGGCACGAGGTCAGATCACAGTTTAATGTCATTTGTTGAGGACGAGGTTCATGGAAGTTTAATGTCCTACATCTCGGATGAGGTGGGATCGCTCCACACCCCTAGGGCTCACATGCACAACACCCTGAACCCATTGTGGGAGGGAAGGCATCGGCAAGGCCGTGGTGAATGGGGGATGCAGGGCGAACCATCGAGGGGTCCACGTCAGTGTGACTATACGACGAAGAAATAACCGTTATAGTGCCTATGCGAAGGAGCATAAGGCAAAGAAATGCAACGGGAAACACTGCCCAAGGGACCTTGAGGTTACTTGGTTCATGCATGGAAGGTCGTACGAGAAAACAATGCATGGCGTGCATTCCCGGTATAGAGGACATCGTGCTCCTAAACAGGGAGGCACACGCGGGGCATCATGGTGAGGGGTCTTGGGGTTTGCATGCAAAGAGATGGTTTGCGCGCAAAACATCAGGATAGAGCGCAATTGGAGCAGAGGGATTGCACACAGCTAGGGGATTGCATGCAACGGGATTGGATTGTGCGCAGGGGTAACTACCGATCCCTAAGGTAGGGAAAAACCTAATGACGGGATTGCACGCAATTGGGTTTCGCGCGCAAAGGAGGGAGTGCATGCAATTTATGTGATTTCGCGCAAAGGAGGAACCGTAATGAGTTTTCAATTTTATTTAAGCCGGTGGGATTGCGTGCAAAGGAGAACCTCGGGGCAAGGTTATGCGAAAAGGGTCAATACCTGAATGTCCTATTGTGCGCGCGAGAGTCCAATTTCATGCACGGGAGCTGGTCTGAATTCCGCAACCCCGAAATGGAAGGGGTCTCATTTTATTTATAGGCCTCAGGCTTCACGGAATCTCGGCGACGTGCGAAATCTTATGTGTCAGGACCGGTCGGTGCGAACGTCCGCACCGCGTGGAACTGGACACGCAAAATTGCACGCCCACCAGTGCTTTTTCGCGAATACCAGACTTCCTTTGCGTGGGAAATATTTTTTCGCGCAAGTCCTCCTTAATTTCTCGCACCACTTCCAGGCCCTCCGGACTAGGCCTCCGAGCCCGAATTTGACTTTGCTTTGCCATTTCGTAACTCCCTTTAGGAACTATAGACGTTTTAGGCATCTAAAAATGCCCCCCCCCCTCAGAATGGGATCGGTGAGAGGTCACAACGATCGGATTCCGAGGGAAATGCCGAAGTGGTGGATTTCATGGGCACTTTGTGCGAAAAACTCTCAGTCAGTGCAGAATTCGCTTTCTACGTGGCACGGAACACCGACCTCGCCTATAAAATGGGGCACTGGGTCCCAAGATCTGTCCTCAAGCTTTTCCACACGACATGCTCCAATCTCTCACGTGTGAAATTTCCTTGGAGATGGCACAGAAAACATACGGTGTTAGCATGTAATTCCTTCCGAATTCCAGCCACATTTCCGCGCGAACTCGGGATATTCCACACCAAGTGCTCTGATTTCGTGTCTAAAATTTGGATTGCATGACGAAGACCCAAATTTCATGCCACCCTCTCCAATTATGCACACCTCATCCGGATTTCACGCAAATCTCAATGAACTCAAGATGGTTGCGAACCAAGTTGATGAAGGGGAATCCACTGCTCGTAGAGCTGAAATGGCCGCAAATGAGGAGGTTTATGGTGCCAAGGTGGTTGTTTCCGACAACCTTACCTTGTTCAACCTATTGAACTCTTCCCAGAAATAGTATCCACTATCCATCAACCTCCAGCTCTGGAACTTCGGCATCCTGGAGAAGGTTCCACTGCCAGGCTTCGAGGTGGACACACCGCGGTCATGGGTGACCTGGGAGGACAACCTTACCCGTTAAAAAATCACCACCAATGGTCATCTTTCTAGCGAGACTAGACACATGGATGTGTATGTCCTGAACCTGAGGACCAAGACCATTGATGGAGGTGATCCTATTATAGAGAGCTCCTCGACCCTTTATGCGAGCATATTCCATCAGAGTATCACTGACGACACTGAGGGCTGGATGAAAGATTGGGACATGCGGTCTGGAGCCAACTTCACTAGTGAGTGGGCCTGGGCATACTGGGTACGCCATACGTGCGACCAATTTGTGGTCGAGCTGCGGCACATTGGTCTGTTCGAGGCGGTGTGGACGTCGCAATTCCACTTCTACCATCAACCTGAACTCGCGCCAGAGGTGTTTACCAGATGGTCCCCTGACACCAACACATTCCATCTTCACCATGGGGAAGATGGAATCATCCTCTGAGAAGTTAACTGCATCGAAGGTATCCCACTGGAGGGCTATCAATACGATGAGTTCATCCCTCCAATGAACACCTGGGAAGATAGGTCACGGACCCCCATGCTGACATGGAACCTGTTGGAGTTGGCCAAAGAGAGGTCGGGGGTCAAGGACTTCCAGAAAGAAATTGCCTACAAGGACTGGTTCATCCAGTTCCTAGAGAAGGACCCGGCAGTCAAGATGTCGGGGTGGGGAAAACGGTGCCCAGCCGCGGCTCAGAGGAGCAATAATGGATCATATTGGAGGACCCTGGAGGCGGGGCAACACCAATCGTGGATCTACTGTGTCATTGAGGCACGTGACCTGAACATCCGATATATTGGGTTCCTCGCCCCATTCCTAAGCGGGTGGCTACTGCCAGAGTGGGAGGCAAGAATGGGTTTCTATCCAGCAACACTGGTGATGGGAGGCACCAAGGCTGCCAAAAAAAGGTTCAATCTGGGGGTCCCTGTGCTTGCTAGGTTGTATGCCATTCTGTGATGCATCTCCAGAGGGGGGTCTTCTCGGAGGGTTTGTGGCCCCTTCCAGATCTTTCATGGCTGGGTGGTGGCTCATCTTGGAGGATAGACCTTCCCTAATGTTGTTCATCCTCCGGGAAATGGGTTGCGACCATATCTTCTTAATATTGTCGGGGTTGCACCGATGTCGCTCAACGAGAAGGGCGTAAGGATCCAAATCGGTAACCATGCCAATTTCAACTTCAGCACGTTCCCCACCCTGGTCGGCTAGATGTTGGATAATGGGAAGGATCGATGGAGCAGCAAGAATACTTCCAGAGCATCTGAGTTGGGGTTATTGTAGCTCTGATTAACGAGAAGATCATCTGTGAGCCTTACGTGTCGTCCCGATTCGCCAGACAGTTTGGGTGCCTCCAGCGAATAATGAAGAAGGTATTCACGGACATCCAGGAGGAGAAGAATCCCTGTTTCCTTTGCCAGATGTGGTTAATGTTCACCACTTATGGTTCTGGTGACATCATTACCCTTCCTCCCACTAGTTTTGATGCCAGCCTATCAACTGAGTATGCCGAAAAATGGACTATCGTGTACCATGAGGGGATTTTAAGCAAGCGTGTCTAGCAACATGAGACTACCCACGTGGAAACTAGGTGATGTGGGAGCAGCCAAGGTGATCCTCGGATGGGGGAACCAGGGGCATGTCAGGCAGCGAGGCATGCACAGTCCAAGACCTCAACAACCGGGACATCACATGGTGTTGCCGCAATCTCGTTGCCCAGAGGGGGGGTCCCAAGAGGCAGCCAGAGAGCTTCCCGGGTAGCAGATAAGATACCTGCTCGAACCTTACCAAGATGCAAGTTTCCTGGCATTATGGTCGGCCTGGATGACCCTGCGACAATCAATGAGCGTTGAAGCCATCTGGAAGAAGATAATACAGGACAGGATCTAGCTGCCCGAGGTCGGGCTCATTCTATTTACCGATCGGGTAAACTTCCATCGGCGGAACACATATCTAATGGCCATGGACACATACATGCGCCAAAGGGGTCAGCGTGCAAAGCCACCTTTCCTGGTGAAGGTGATGCTCGGCCAAGAGCATGATCCGGAAGTGATGCCGCCAGGAGAAGGTGACAGTGATGTCGAGTCGGAGGGAAAGGAGGAAACAGGAGAGGATGAAGGTGAAGGAGAAGATAAAGGAGAATGTGAAGCGGAAAGAGAACCCAAAGGTGAGGGGTCGTAGGGGGAGGCCTACCAAGGGAGCTTTCAGGAGAGCGGAGAGATTGTGTGTTCCGACATGTAGATAATCGAGCTGCTCAAGGTCCGTCTCTATCTTTATTTAGCCTACTTACTTTCCCATTCTCTTTTTCAATTTCTAACTCATTTTCCTACCTCCCTTAGGAGAACATAGGCACTGATCATGCGTCTCCAACAGAAGAAGTATAAGAGGCACCGGTAGGGTAGGATGGGGCCCTGGCGCCCATTATCGAACTAACAAGCCCGTAGGGGTCTCCTGTGACGATGGCTCCTGTAGCAGCCAACACACCGGAGGCTAACACTCTGGGTTCCTGTAAGTGCCCTGACTCTCTACTGGTGATTACTATAAAAAAATCCAACTAATCATGTTGCTCCGCGTACAGTGATCTCGGTGTTGGAAGATTGTCGGGCTGCTAAGCCCGGGCTTTCCATGAGTGGACTAGTGGCGGACATACCACCTCCTCTAGAACATACCTCACAAACTGAGTCGGCCCCATCAATTGGTGAGCATGGGGTGGCGGAAATCAGTTGTGATTCCATTGGAGAACGTCTGGAAGATGACAGAGGCACCACCGTTGTCGGGGCGATAGAGGAAGGTCGCCCGGACGTTGAGGATACTATTCCTTGTGAAGGCATCCATAAGGTAGACCATGCTGCTGACCTGCTAGCTTCCATTCCTGCGTACTGGCCCACTGATCTCAAGGAGATAGATGATTCAGACTCAGAAGGGGCTGAGGAGAGCCGGATGACACGACGCAATGGGTGTAAGTGTATCCAGTGCTTTCTCAAGAATCCTTAGATGGAATGGCTGAGGTGGATGGGATCACTCCAGACCTGGCTGCGCTTCCTGTGTGCCGGAGGGGCTGATTCTCAACATCTTCATATGACGATCTGTGATTACATGGCGAGAAGATACATGAGAGAAGCTGGTGCACCGACACTGACCAGTGTCGGGATAGATCAGTGATCACCCGAGCATTCCTGAGGGCGGAGCAGGAAGTCAGGTGCCTCAAAGGGTAGGTGGAAGAGAAGGAGGTCTTCATCACAACATGATCTGAGCTCGTGGAGAAACTGATGGCCTACCTGGCTGATTCCCAAGAACAATTGATGGAGGGGATTCACCAGATGTCCGTACTTCAAATGAAACAAGCACATGCACATGCTAGGATTGGCGAAATGTGCTCTGCAGCCATTGAGGAAGAGAGAGTCTTCTGGGAGCGAGAAGCAGTCCCGGAGGCTACCAGCCAAAGGGGAGCAGCGTTGGAAAGATTAATACTGCACGCTGATCCTTAAAGGATCTATTTTGGCCATCCCGTGAACATTTTTCTTTCACTTCTCAATATTTTGATCCAATGTGTGGACCAATATATTTATCTATACCTTTGGCTTAATGTGCTCAACCATAATCCTGAAATGAATAAAAACTCACCCTTAAGCTCATGTGGGTCTCAACCAATGTGAGAAACAAAGGATGATCGTGTTATCATTTTGTCCGACTGTGGGGTGTCAACCAAGCTTCAGGCTTCTGAAATCGGGCCTGCATTTCTAAGGAGAAGAGGGAGGTCTAGCTGAAGGGAGGGGACCTCAGACCCGATCGATGTATCATCTTCTCAATGTGTTCTGACACATGAGTGGGGAAATTCCACGGGCATTGAAATCCATCCGAACATAGGGATATGAAAAAGGTGAATCACGTTACCCAAATTCGGAACACTATGGGGGGAATGACGATAGAAGATAACTGTTAACCGTGGATGAAATGCAGCATCCATATCGCATTGGCCTGAAATGGGGACAAAAAATGAGGGCAAACTGCTGGCCATGTTTGCAACATGGGACATAAATCAAATATCATCGATCAGTCTTCTGAAACGGTGTCCCAGGACAACAAGCAGACTGTAGGTCAATCATATATATTGTTACAATAGGCGGACCAAAGGTCTATCATCCATATTTTTACCGTAGGAAGACCACAGTTCTAGCATCCATATTGTTAGGGGGTCCCATCAAACATGTCTAGTATTCCAGAATGTTGGCCCAGGACAGCAGGCAGACCGTAGGTCAATCACCCATATTGTTACAATCGGCGGACCACAGGTCTAGCATCCATACTGTTAGGGGTCCCATCAAACATGAAAGAGGATTAAGATCCAGAAAAGGGGCGCACAAAGCGTGGAAAGTGTAGTGGTGGTTTGTTCAAACAGAATCCAACAATCCCAAAATTGTGCCACCGTGGTGGAGGCACATTAGGAAGACGTATTAATCGGGTCATGGATCTTCCCAATTTTTAGACAGGACCCCTCTAGAAAGAGAATTGTTGCTTCCCAACATTACTATGGGGCATCCCAAGTTTATTCGGGGTTAATGTAATAATTACACCACTCCCCAAGAAGCCAGGCCAAGGGGCTGACAGTGAGGAGGGACTGGATTTGGTAATCCCTGGGACAAGACCCAAGATGAAATGTCTAGGCATTCCTAAGTATCCCATATGGATGAGAATCAAGCCACAATTAGTTCTAGAATAGGATCTTAGGTTAAGGTCTTACAGCTTGGACTAAAAGAGTAAGAGATGTGGGAGAGACATGGTAAAGTGGTTGCGAAACCCGACCTGAATGGGGGCAAGGACTTTCTTACCATGTGCTCCTTGGAGATGTGTTTAGGTCCAGGGACCAAACACAAATGTAAGGCTAGGCCTGTAGGGAAGTGCCCAGGTGATCCTACGTATCTCATAAGGATGAGAATCGAGCAATTTACAGTTCTTGGGGGCGCCTTTTAATGTCATGCAGGACAAGAAACATGAGGGTTAATTCTCATAACAGGGTGCACGTGGTGTGGTTATCGCAAACCCGACGTGAATGAGGACGTAGTCCTGCTAACCACGCCACGTGGCCCCATGTTCAAGGTCCCAAATGCGGTATATACACGATGAATTAGCAGCCAAGCAGGACCCAAAGAGGCGTGCGGGTCTATCCCTTGCACCAAGAGAAGCATTATTTTATATATCGTGTTAGTCCGTGAAGGTAAATGGTTTTTCTTTTGTGGAGTGATCAGACTAGGGTAGAAACTCCTGGAATCTCCACAATAATCAAGCCGTAACAGGTTTTGACAAATGGTAAGGTAATTGACCGACACCCAACATGATTTCCCCTATGGGGAGGTCACCACAACGTAGTGATGTTTTTCATCGTGCGGCTGGGACGATATCATCATAGTTTATGGATGTGTGGTAGGACCAATCAGCATAGTTTAAGGTCATATGGATTGGACCTAGGGGAACATGCATGATGCGATAAGGCGCACCCGATGTAGATGAGGGCATATCCTCATACCGTCACTGCGCGTGATTCCGGGAGAGGATCCTCGGGCCAAGGAACCGACGAGGGTCCAACAATCAGGGGGGCAGAAGACACTAGCTTCCAGCTGAGCTGGGCCCGAAATGCAATGTTTGGGAGACTCCTCATATCCCATGGTGATGAGGTTCAAGCTGCGCATGATCTATAGAGAAATACCAAGAATATAACCTTGGTTCTCGGATCACGGGAGCCCCAAGAGACGCCATCATGCAGCTTTGTCCGCCTGACGTGTAGAGGCACACTGAGGGTTAGTGCAAGGAGTGTAAAGATTCCACCTTGAAACGATGGGGTGGAACATAATTTGAATCATGCAACCAACATTCAGGGCCTAAAGGAGTCGGCATGACGACTAAGGATTTCTGCTAGCCAAGTTCACAACACGGCATCCAATCGCGTTAGCCTAAAATGGGGACAAACAAATGAGCATCAACCACTATCCATGTTCGCAATATGGTATTTGTATCAATTTGTTGTCTGAAACCCTTGAGGCGTTGGACCATGATGGTAGGAGAGCCCTTAGGCGTTGTATCCAAGCCTTTCTTGGGGGTCCCTATGGGTGTGAAATATAACGGGGGCCAGAATAAAAGGGAGCACGAAGCTTGAGAAGTGGAAAAAAACTTTCCTATGTTGAATCTGACACTCCGGGTACAAGACCAGAGTACTCTGAGCACATTAGTAGATCACTAGGAAGGGTTGAAGGGCTCAGTTTGAGAGCGGCCAAAAGATGGAAGATTCCTAGGAGAAAGTGTAATGGGGCCAAAAACCTTCTACCACACCTATATATCCCCCCATGGGGAGGGACAGGCCAAGAGACCGAGGTGACCGGGAGATCGTGGGATCTCTTGAGAGATGGGGCTAGACCTGAAACCAAAACGTTCAGGCGGTCCTACGAATCCCATAAGGATGGGAATCAAGATGCACGTAGTTCTAGATGAACAGTTTAAAGTCATGTAGGATGATAAGAGGCATTTCATCTGGGAATATGCATGGTGCACCGGGTAACCCATGGTGAATGAGTACATAGTCCTACACTACGCTGCACACTCTGGGTAGGGACTAGGCTAAGGGGCCCGAGAAGGCCAAGGGACCTGAGGCTGGGCCTCATTCAGGAAGGTCTAACCAGCTTTCATTTTAACATCTTGCAGTGAGGATAAACATGTAGTTTAACGTCATTATGGACCATAAGGATCTTAGTTTAAGGTATTATAACTCTGACCAAGAGGGCCCAGATGTAGGGCCAAATGTAGTTTAAGGTCATGCTAGACCAAATGCAGTTTAGGGTCATGTGGGACCGGGTGCAGTTTAGGGTCATGCAGGACCGTTATCCAGTTTAAGGTCATTGGGGACCTTTATCCAGTTTAAGGTCATGGGGGACCCTGTAGAGTAAGGAAAAATACCTTTTAAGGAACTTGGCGTTGGTGGGAGGAGTGACACGGTCTCCATCCATGGTCATGAGGGAGTACGCACCATTGGGATATACCTTATGGACGATAAATTCCCCCTCTCATTTGGGCTTCAACTTGGGTGGTTTCCTGGCGGGAATCATTGGCGCCCTGAGGGCTAGTACCAGATCGCCTTGCAGGAAAGATCCGAGGCGAACCCTCTTTTTGAAAGATCGAGCCATTCTGCTCTGATACCATTCCAGGTTTTGCAAGGCACAAATCCTATTCTCGTCCAGCGCTTCCAATTCAGCTAGACAGATTTCAGAAACTCTATACGGCACATGTTGGTCGTAGACCGCCGTATGCAATGGGGGAAAATGAATCTCGATGGGCAGGACAGTCTCAGCTCTGTACCCCAGAGAATATGGGGTCACCTGGTTGGAATTAAGAGACGTTGTCTGATAAGCCCAGAGGGCATTGGGGAGCTTGTCCGACCAACATTTATTGTTATGACCAACCATATTTTGTAGATTGTTAGAGAGGATTTTGTTGAATGCCTCGATCTATACATTCACTTGTGCATGATACTGGGAGGTATGGTTAGAGAGTATGTTGTACTTGGCGTACTATTTCTTCATCTCAGCCGCCCGGAAGTTGGTTCTGTTATCCGTGAGGATAGCGTGAGGCACTCCAAATCGATAATTATGTTGGAACTCACGAAGTCAGTGATTGAACGGGCTTTCACTTCATTGAGTGGAATTTCCTCTACCCACATGGAAAGGAAATCTGCAGTGGTCAGAATGAACTGGCATTGGCAAGCTGTCGCCAGTGGGTAATGTCCTATGACATCCAACCCCCAGACTGAAAAGGGCCAAGAATACATGGTAGTCTGGAGAGGCTCTGGTGGCCAATGCACAAAGATATAATGAATGTGGAATGCATGAAACCTCTTGGAAAAATCGATGCAATCATAGATCATGGAGAGCCAGAAGTACCCCAACCTCCGAATTTGGTGAAAGAACATTGACTCGGCCTGATAGGCGCTACAAGAAACAGCATGAACCTCTTGCATGACGTGGGGGATCTCGACTCCTTGAAGGAAACAGAGGAGGACAACATAAAATCCGCGTCTGTAAAGGATTTGCTCAAGGCTGGGACCACTCTGAAGGGTAAACTGTAGCGCGCGTCGTCGGATTCAGTCGCGCTTGGCCCGGTCTGATGGATGATTACCGCTTTGGAGGTATTCAACAAAGGGTGTCCTTCAATCAGGAACTATTTTGTTCACCGCATCTGAAGTACCTGGGGATCCTGATGTAGCGGCACCAGTGGTAAGATGGTTCACCCGCGGGCCATGATCATCCTCTGGGGTAACGGGAGCAATGACTCTTCGGTGCGCTGCGTGGATAATAAGGTCTTCATGTTCGGGCTCCGCAAGCGACACAACTAGGCTGGCCAAAGCATCTTCTCGACTATTCTATGACCGGGGAATATGAACGACCTCCGGTCGAGAGGGGAACTGAGCCATTAGATGGAAGGTGCACTCCAGTAATGGCAAGAGTTCCAGCTTTCTGACACCATAGTCACCATTGACCTGCCTGATGACTAGCTCGGAGTCCCCATTCACTTGCAAATGGGGCATGTTGATCTCGATGGCCAGTTCGAGGCCAGTGATGAGTGAATGATATTCGGCCTCATTGTTGGTGCAGCCCTCGGACAACATGAATGAATATGGTAGGACAGATTGCTCCAGGGTGATGAAGACGATACCCAGGCCCACTCTATTGAGCCTCAGATCATTGAGTCTCCTACCGGTGGGGCTCCAGGAGGCACCATCAATGTGCATCTGCCAGCATGGGATGGCATGATCGATGGAGCCGATTACCTCCTCTGGAAAACCTAGATCTAGTGGCTGATCCGCAGAGGTTGGGTGGGCAGTTAGAAAGTCTTCCAATTCCTGTCCTTTGATAGCCTTATGAGGCATGAACCTGATGTTGAACTGCTAGAGGATCACTGCCCACTGCGCTAGTTGGCCAGTCAACATAGGTCGGTTCAGGATGTACTTCAATGGGTCTACCCAAGAGACCAGTTGTACTTCATGGTGCTGAAAGTAGTGTCGCAATTTCTGTACGACGAATATGAGTTCCAGACATCTCATCTCGATTGGATAATATCTAATTTCCATATCAAGGAGCATGCGGATGGGGTAGTAGAGGTTGTTCTATGTTCCCTCATTGTTCTTCTGGGTGAGAAGTGCGTTGAGGGACCGTTCCAGGGTGGTCACGTAAAAGACTAGTGGATCCCTAGAAATGGGTGGAATCAATACCGGAGGATGGAGCATATACTGCTTGATTTCCTCAAAGTCGGTCTAACACTCTTCATCCCATTCATAGGTAGAGCCCTTCTTCATGATCCGGGAAAAGGGATTACACTTGCCGGCCAGATTCGAAATGAATTAGACTATGTAGGATAAGTGGCCTTAGTGACCTCGAAGCTCCCAAATATTGCTCGGGGGAGACATCTAGCTGATGGCCTTGATCTTCTCTGGGTCGATCTCGATTCTTCGATATTGGACAACAAATCCAAGAAACTTCCTGGAGGTGATCCCGAAGGCACACTTCAACGGGTTCATCTTCATGTGGCGGGAATGGAGGAAGCTAAACACTTTCTCAAGGTCCATGAGATGGTCCTGGTGCTGGAAAGATTTGACCACCAGATCATCCACATAGCATTCCACCAGTGTCCCGAGAATTGGATTGAATATGCGATTCATGGCCCGCTGATAGGTGGTGCCTTCATTCTTCAGGCCGAAGGGCATAACCTGGTAATAGAAAGAACCTTGGGGGCCCTGAAGGTAGTGGAATCTTCATCCTCGGGGGCCATCCAGATTTGGTTTTTCCCGGAATACCTTTCCATGAAGGAGAGGGCTTGGAACCCAGTCGTGGCATCAATCAACAACACTATCACCAAAATGGAAAAATCATCCTTTGGACAGTGTTGATTGAGATCGCGGAAGTCAATACAGACCCTGATCTGCCCGTTTTTCTTCTTGACCAGCACAATATTGGCCTGCCACTAGGGGTACTAAACTTCCTTGAAGAAGTTGGATTTGATAAAATTTTCAACTTCGGCCTCAAACATGGCACCGTGAGAAGGGTGCATCTTTCTGGGAGGCTTCTTGAACCCACGTTGGTTTGCTGGAAGGCCAAGGCGGTGGATGGCTACCTGGGGATCTAGTCCTGGCATCTCGTTGTAACTCCAAGCGAACACATCACGATGTTGTCTGAGGAATTCTACGTACCATTGCTTCTCCACGGGGGGCATAGCGGTGCTGACAAATGTGGGTCTCGGGTCCGCCACGCTACTGAGGTTCACCTGCACTAACTCGTCGACTGTGGTGGTGACGCCTTCTTCAAAGGCAGGAGGAGAATCCTCCAGATCCTCTTCTCCACTCCTGGAGGGATCTTCTGTGGGGGGAGTCGTTTCGGGGCTACCATACCCTGATGGGATGCTAGTTCCATCTGGGGTGGCAGTGGTCATCATATCAGGAGACTCATGCGTCGCTAGACCATATCGATGAAGGCAGTCGATCCAATCCCATCTGGTCTTTGGCACAAGGGGACACACTTGATGACATCAAAGCAGATGTGGCACGTCGACTTGAGCCAGTTAATTCTCGCCTGGTGGAAGAGACATGTTTGACGTACTATCGTTTCCATGAGCCTGACGCCCCGATACCTTACCGGGTTAGGAGGTTCCAGGATCACGTGATCCTGGTTGGTGGAGTAGTACGAGGTGATTTTCCTTCATTTCTTGGACCTAGAAATATTCATTCCTCCTATACCCAAAACCACAAAATGTTGCCCCATGTCGGGGGTTTTAGCCTCCAACAGATGGATTGGGAAGACGTAGGCATCATCCAAACCTGCCCAGGGTTCACTTGTGACAGTGGCGGGCTCAACCTCACCTTCCAGAACCTGCTTATCCTTGCTCTTGTAATAGTCGGCGTCCAGATAACAGGCATCACAAGAGGCAAAAGGAGACGCATCTCCATGGAGCACGCCTACTTGATCATTAACGGAGTATTTGAGACATTGGTGATACAACGAGGGGACCGCCGTGTGTAGGTGGAGACACGACCTACCCATCAACGCATTGTAGGCGGTGTCCTAGGAGACAACCATGAATTCGGTTCTGGAAATTAGGCCACCGAACTGGGTCTTCAAGTGAATATTTCCATGTGGAGTTTTCTTGGTCCTTTCATACCCCTGAATCCTGAGGTCGGAGGGAGTTAAATCATCCTCAGACAGACCCAACATCCGTAGTGTCTGAGTTGGGATTAGGTTAATTCAAGAACCCGTGTCAACATGATAGCAGCAAACTTCCACGCCATTGAGCTGGCCAGTGAAGTACAGTGGGAAAATGTGACCTTGTATGGTAGGGTCTTCATATTCACCGGATAATGAGATAACCGCCTGGAATTCGGTGTTCTCAATTTCCTCAGTGTGGAAGTCTTCTACAGCGGCTACCTCCATCTCAAACTATAGTGGGCACCTTAGGGCCTCGGCGAGCACCTCACGCATTTCAGACAATAGGCGATGAGCCTCAAGGATAGAAATCCTTGATGGAATGCCGACCAGGTGCTTCATAACATGATACTTCAAGGCCAAATGCAAGACCCTGCTTATAGGAGGTCACTCTGTGATTGGAGGCATGACGGGCCCTACCGGCTGGACCGGTGGCTAACTTATACTAGGCACGTCTTGCTGTTCACTGGTTGAAGCCTGGAGAGTGGCTTCCAGATTAGGACCAAAAGGCTAGGGTCGGCTGGTAGTAGGGCAGAGCTGGTCATGACATAACCAAGGTGGTTCCGCCATATCCAACAACACAAACGGTGGTGGAGTCGGACCTATCGACACCGGATAAAGGGGCCGCATATGCTGAGCTCTATACTGGGCCTACTTCCTAGTCTCAGTGGCATGCATGACCTGGATGAAGGTGCCTACTGTCATTCCCCAATGATTCATGTAGCCATGGCTCCACAGACATTGGCGATGGCTGGGGACATTGGGAAGGTCCACCTAGAATTCCTCATCATCGGGAGTCAAAAAAGGATTTACCAACTCTATGGTGTTCACCAAACCATACCCCTACATATCACTCGAGGAGTCATCCATTACCGGGTGGAGTCACTAAGGGATCCCCAATTTTGGGGTCATGAAGTCACCAATAGTGAATGTTGACCACATCATTGGAACGGCACGTTATTTCTACTTGTGCCACCACCGCTTGCTCTTCAGGGAAGAGGCAGGCTGTGATGACAATGTCGAGGTAGCAGCCGCAGCTCCAGAGGGCTCTGGATGATTCAGGCATGCGTGGATGATGCCATGGGCACAAGCAACCATCTTGCAGGCCATCCAGTCTTTATACATCCGGGACCCATGGTTGGAAACCCGATGCCATTCATCCTCATCGCCGCTATTTCCCTCTGATCTCACAAAGACACCTGCTACTTGTGTCAGGGATGGGCCCAACCTAATTATAATGTTTTCAATATTTTCATGGAGACAGTCCTTGAACACGTATAATCGTTGGATGGTGTTCCCCAGGGTCCGATGATAAGGGCTGTAGTTGGGTTGGTCAGTGAGATGTGCCTCTTCTAGCTTCCGACACTCGGGCATCCACACAATTCTCTTCTCCAAAGCACTAAGAAAGTAACTAGGGACCTAAGCCTCATCGAACGAGTATGTCTGATTACTTCTGTCTGGAAAGGGGGCTCTAGGAGGCTGGCCCTAACGAGGGTCCGTAGGAGCATGCTGAGGAGGTGGAACCTACTTATCTCTCCTAGGTGGTGGCGGTGAATTACACGGAGGCGCTTGCCGATTTTGAGGCAGTTACGGCTGGGCTGGAGGCTGCGCACGTGCAGGCGGACCCCTATGGGGCTGTAGAGATGGCCTCACTGGTAGAAACTCTAGTTGACTGGGGGCCTCTATCTGGGCCACAGGCATGGGCTCGGCTCCGGCA
The DNA here is from genome assembly GCA_963277665.1 of Viscum album. Classification (NCBI taxonomy): domain Eukaryota; kingdom Viridiplantae; phylum Streptophyta; class Magnoliopsida; order Santalales; family Viscaceae; genus Viscum; species Viscum album. Next base: position 40,389,856 of record OY728140.1, on the reverse strand, counting down.
TCTCTACATACAAGGATTACAGGAGGTAGCGGGTGTGCCTGGCTGGCCTGTTGTACGGCCTCTTCGAGGCACTGAGCCTTGTCTGTGAAGTCCCGGAACCCTCTGGGGTAATTCTAAGTGATCAGAGAAGGAACCAGCTCTGCCTTGACGTTCCCTATGAACATTTTCAGTAATTTCTCTTGAGTTAGTAGCGTGTTAAGGGAGTACATGAGCCCATTCCACCGGGCGATGAAGTCCGCGACTCGCTCGTAGGGCCTTTGTTTGCACCTGAAGAGGTCTACGATGTTCGATTTTCAGGTTGTGGAACTGAACTGTTAGAGGAATTTCCTATGAAGGTCCTCCCAGCTAGTCATAGATTCGACAGGAAGATGGTTGTACCAGACGAATGTCAGCCCCTCTAGTGTCTGAACAAAGAAACGGAGCGTGGCAGACTCCTACAGTGCTGGAGTTCCAATCATAGTCCCAGACCTTTAGTTGAAGTGGGCCAGGTGCTGTGGCGGGTCTCCTATTCCGTTAAAGGGGGCGAAAGTGGGGTTCCCAAATACTGTAGGGGCCGGTATATCATCCACCCACACTGGGTATGGCTTGTCGTCTGGTGGGATAGCCACCTGTCGAGTTTCCAAAGCCTCTAAGTGGGAGATTAGTGCTACCATCGGATCATCTGTACACGGGTTCTTGTCCTGATGGGGATCCCTAACCACAAGTGCATTGTCGGGCTCTTCAATCAGGTTGTCAAGCTCAGCCGCTCGCAGGGCAGCTGGTCTAGCGACTCTTGGGGTAGCGGGAGGAACCCGAGCAGGGTCCCCTGGGTGATCACTCCACTCATGAGGGTTCGGAGAAACGTATCGCGCCCTCTTTCCATGAGCCCTGGCCACTCCTCTATCGGCGAACATGGCATGATCGTGGTTGCCCGGGAGAATCTCGTCCAGGGTTAGTTGTTCCTGCCCCTACTATCCAGACCTAGGATCACCGTAGTCAGGCCACCACTCTGCAATGCATTCAGCCAGAAGCTCATCGACTAGACTCTTCTTCTCATCAAGTTGTTGGCACAGCGTGGCCTTCTCGAGATCTTCTTCTGCCTTCTGCACTGAGGCAGATGGGTCATCGAGCTTGACAACCCCGACGTGTTCCTTACCCTTGCCGATGTTTCGGCCCAGTGTTAATGCTTTAGTGGGTGTGGGGAGACCTAGGAGGTTCATCTGTTTATGAGTAACCCTCCCAGATGGATCCAGTAGCGGCCTGTCCTCAGGGGGTGTGTCCCCATCGAGACGTTCCAAAATGTTCCCCTCTCCCAACAGGTCGTCCATGTTGATTGCTGCTGCCCCCGAGGGAATGCACTCAAAACCGCTCATTGAGTCAGGATTTTAGAGAATAATAGTAAATAGAAGGGAAGCATACATCCCCCATCCGCAGACGTTCACATGGGGAGTGGACTCCTCGATAACTTTGCGGAGTACTTGAAAAATCTGGACGCATTGTTGTTGGAGGGCCCTATGGTGGCCAAGTGACTCGGGGTGCCGAACCGCATGGAGCATGGCTAGGTCGACCCGATGGCACTACTCACCGATATCCTAGAGATTTGTTGGACTCCCAGGATAAGGCACTTTCTGATGGTGAAGAAGGGAGTGAGTCGCCCAGAGAGTCTAGAGGAAACATTCAAACTCTCCCGAGGTGAGCAACTCTGGTATATCAAAATACGACCATAAAACCGGCCAAAACATCTCAGGGAAGTGGCCTGCTGCGAGGACGATCCCGAAGCTCCATGACTCAGGTTCAGGATCTGACCCTTGATAGCCCCTCTCATCAACCATGAATGGCTAGAGAACTAGCAGCAGTGCTGAGGCAGGCCACTGGGCCGGTGGGCTTGCCGGCGGAGAATACGGCGAGCATGCCGATTGGCCGTCGAATCCTATGTCATCCTCCAAGGGCTATAGTGTCCTTACTATCATGTAACGATAGGATGGTCCTGCGAACGTGCCTCCTGTCATAGTTTCGGTGCTTTCTGATGGTGTACCGTGTTGCGAATCTTCCGTCAGTCCCATGAAAAGTTATCCACCATCTCTGACCGAGGTGGAATGTGCTTCTAGAGAGGCCAATTGTAACTGCATGTTTTACCCCTGGAGGTACACCAAGTCCTCGTCCTCCTGGATATACCTTTGGAGGGAGGCAGGGATCATACGAATCTCACATTCAGGGATTATGAGGCTGATGCGCCGCATCCCTATCCCTACCCTTGACTCGTAAGACCGAGGGGAGGGCTCCATCGCCGAGTCGTACTCCGCCTCAAAGTCTGAGAAACTGACTGGTCTGATTTCTTTCCAGCCTTCCCTGTCATTTCTCTTACAGTGATGACGTCCCACCTTCCTACCCCTAGCTGGCTCCTCAATGCAGGGCTGATTCCCATCATGGAGTCCTCTGGCCATAATGGTGCTGGGGCAGAGAGGATCGAAGGCGAGGATGCGAGGAGCACCAAGGCAGATGTCAAAAGAGACATGGGGGGAACCTCCATGTGGGTGAGTGACAGGATATGTAATGGCTCCATACTCACGACCAGCGTTAGGGGAAGTGGCCCCATACCCTGTGTAGTGAGTGCTGAAAAGAGCCCCACACGGAGCGTAGATGTCACATGGAAGCCTTTTACTTTTAAGAATGGTGGTACAGAGTAGGCCTTCACTCTGGATGGCACTACCATGAATTGGTCCACAACAGCCATTGCCTATTCCAGCGACCGGGAGAGTCGACCCAACCAACATGTGGGGTGGTTGGGGCCTCGCTCTGGGTTGGGCATGTAACTGCCCCTACTCAACATGTGTGGGGGGTTTCATGACAGGAGTTAGCAGTGTCTCGGGCCACAGTGGTTTCGGACACTAATGCCCCAGGGAGGACATCCTCTTTTGATTGATCCTGACGATGGCGTCGAGTCAGATGGGTTTGAGCCGGTGGTGTGGGCACATGGATTTCCTTCTCTTCAGCTCAGGGAGTCGGGCGGCGGCAACAATGTAGCCTTTCGGGGGCCCCGAACGTTTGATGTGGGTCTTGGATGGTGCGAACTCGGACATCCCCCACCTTACTGGCATAGGAAAGGGATGTGTCGTGGCGTTCCGAGGATAGGCTCCCGAAACGGTCGAATGTCGGGGTGGGACACGGTGGCTCCCTCCGCGTCCCTCGGGGGTGGCGATGGAAGTGAGGTGTAGCTCCCTCAAGATCCAAACTGTCCATGTCCTTGGTCGGGATGACCCCTTCCTCCTCGTACTTGTGCACAAGGTTGTTAATCACCCTCCATTGGATAATCTCTGACAGAGAGAGGGGGTGCGAGTGCCCGATAGTCGCGGCGGTCAGAGCAGCTATGGAAAAGGCGAGACCGCAAGGGGTGGCCGTATCGGTACTTCCCCCACCCCTGCACCAGTGGGCAGGTGCCGATCGAGCTCCGGGTGTAGAAATCTGATTCTTGAAAGCAGGGAGATGAACCCATTAACACTAGCCGGAATCGACAACCAATAGCCCAACATCATTCCGCCTTCCGTGGTCGATAAGAGGGATCCACAATGACGAAGTCGCAGAACGGAGTTCTCAACGTCCTGACCACCCCAACCCCTAGTGGGATTCACGTCCTGGTGCTGAGATCCCGGACCTGGTGACATGCTAATATTCCGACACACCAAATGCTACCGGTCTCCATATTTAGGAGAAGAGATTCATGTTGGGTTCACCATTTTATGCTTCCAACGCTTTCCTCCAGGGTGTGCACGCACATCTGTCACTCAAGGGAGGATGCGAGGCTTTCGGTCTTACATTCCCACTTTCCAAAGGCAGGCGGTATCCGTTCCTTGTTCAGGGACATCTGCTCCATCATCGAAACCCGGATGATGGGATGTCGGTTCGTCCTTACATGGATTCCTCCTCGGAGCTCGTCACCTTTTCCGGGTCTCCCTCGTAGATTTAAGACGTATTTTTTAATCTAGTTCCCGGTGCCATATATTCATGGACACCAGTTAATTACGCTGCTTCCGTCGAGACGCTCCAAGGGGTCTGGTCGGGGCAGCAACCTTCGAGGAGGAGAATTGTCACGATGGAGTGTCGTTGGCGTGTCTTGACGTTTGGGGATTGGAATTTCTGTCTCCTGTCCCTTATTATAGGGCTTCTTGAGGGCGAGGAACCTGAGGCATCCCACATCGAATGCAAGGAATTGTCATTCCATAGGCATGTATATGAGGTTTTCCTCAGCTTCCCATGTTTAAAACGAGGTATGCCATGAGTTTAACGTCCTGCGGAGACAGATTGGACTGATCAGAACACTGACAGTGGATCAGATTGAAGAACCCCATGGGGGAACACTGATGTCGGGGCCAACACGTGGGCGGCTTCCCGAATACTATGTAGTGGAATGAGGTAGCTTGATCCCACCGGGATGTGGCGGCCCTAGTATGAATCAGGATGGGTGATGGAGTGAAGGGGCATGAACCTCGTGGAGGCTTCCTACTTACCATGCCTTGACATGGATCAAAGTCCCTGTTGTTCAGGTACATGGTTTAACGTCATGCAGGATGGTGGAATTTGGTGCTTATGCTCTGAGGCATCCCACAATGGATGGATATGGGGATTACGCTCTGAGGCGGCCCACAATGGTGGGTATGGTGCTTACACATTGAGTTGGCCTACAATAGTGGGTATGGGGCTTACACTCTGAGCCGGCCCATAATAGTGGTTGGTGAACCGAAACTATGGGGTCAGAACAACCGAGTGATGGGCTTGAACCTTGTGGAGGTTACCTATGTACCATGCTTTAGCATGGATCGAAGTCCACATAGATCGGGCATATAGTTTAATGTCATGCGGGACGGTATACAATTTAACATCATGCGGGACGAGGCAGACAGTTTAACATCATGCTGGACGGGAATATAGTTTAACGTCATACTGGACAGGCATAAAGCATAACGTAATGCTGGACGAGCAATTTGTGGCTTACACTCTGAGGCGGCCCAAAGTGTTGGCGAACCAACGTGAAAAGGTCGGATGACCGGGTGGTGGGCTTGAACCTCATGGTGGCTACCTACGTACCATGGTTTAGCATGGATCAATGTCCTCGTAGTTCACTGGGATGAGGCTTACACTCTGAGGCGGCCCATAATGGATGTAATGGTAAATTCTCACTCTAAGACCATGGGAGTCATGCTCAGTGTGAGAAATAAGAGGCAGTAGGGACCAGACGATCACGTCGCGAAGGGTGCGTCCATGAGAAGTGGAGAGGGGCTTACACGTTGAGAGGTACATGGTGACGGGTCTTACTCCAGGATGGAGGCCCGAAGTGCGACAAATCACAGTGGTATGTACGGAGGTCATGGATGCTACCTTCCGCAAGAGAGGCTAGGGGATTACGCTCTGAGGGAGCCCTTCCCCCGTGGACAAACGCCACTCCGAGAGGGAGGATATCATTTCATGTGAGGAAGATTCCATTCTCGTGGAGACGATCAGTGTAAAGAATGTCTAAGCCGGGGGGACCCTGCTTGCGAGGCATGGGGTCGGATCACATATTAACATCATTTGTTGAAGATGAGGTGCTTGGTAGTTTAATGTCCTGCAGCTCGGATGAGGTGGGTTCGCTCCACACCCTTAGGGCTTACATGCCCAACACCCTCAACCCCTTGTGGGATGGAAGGCCTCACCAAGGCCATGGTGTAAGGGGGCCTCTAGGTAAACCATTGAGGATTCCACGTTAGTGTGGCTATGTAAAGAATAAATAGCCTTTAGTGTGCCTATGCGAAGGAGCATAAGGCAAAGCAAGACAACAGGAAACACCACCCAAGGGACCTTGTGGTTACTTCGTACGATTCTGGAAGTCCGTACGGGAAGACAACGCATGGCTTGCATGCCCATTATAGAGGAGATCTGGTGCCTAAATAGAGAGGCACCCCAGGGGTGTCAAGGTGAGGGGTCCGTGGGTTTGCGCGCAAAGAGAAGGTTTGCGACCAAAACACCAGGATGGCGCGCAATTGGGGTAGAGGGATTGCACGCAACTAGGGGATTGCGTTCAACAGGATTGGATTGCGCGTGGGGGAAATGGAAGATCCCTAAGGTAGGGCAAAACCTAACAACGGGATTACGCGCAATTGGGTTTCACGCGCAAAGTATGGAGTATTCTCAATTGAAGTGATTGCACGCAAAGGAGGAACCCTGAGGGGTTTGCTATTTTATTTAAGTCGGTGGGATTGCGTGCAAAGGCGAACCCCGGGGCAAGGTTGCGTGAAAAGGGTCAATACCTGAAAGTCATATTGCGCGCACGGGAGTCCAATTTCACACACGGGAGCAGGTCTGAATTCCGCAACCCCGAAATGGAAGGGGTATCCTTCTATTTATAGGCCTTAGGCGTCACGGAATTCGGTCGATGCGCGAAATCTTCCACACCTGGACCGTTCGGTGTGAATGGCCGCATTGCGCGGACCTGGGCACGCAAAATTGTGTACCCCACTGGTGATTTTTCGCGAATCTCAGACTTCCGTCACGCGTGCATCATTTTTTCGCGCTAGCCCTCCTTAATTCCGCGCACCACTTCCGGGCCCTCCGGACTAGTCCTCTGAGTCTGAATATGACTTCGCTTCGTCATTTCGGATCTCCCTTTAGGATCAATAGACTTTTTTGGCATCTACAACTTATTACCATGTTATAACAATTACTTAATGATTTGAGTACATATCAGACATTTTATCGATATTCAGTATTCTAGTGAAAATTGAACTTGTTAGGATCAAAAATTGTCCATATGGTCATATGTCTCTAATCTCTAGAATGATATTCATGATTTAAATAACATATAATTATCATATATATATATATATAATAATCTATAATATTTGGAGATAAGAAATTAAATTCATTTTTTATGGAGACTGTAGGTCGTACGTACCCATTAACGCTACATTCATTTCGTTGTCATATTAAAAGAATGAAGAAAATTTGATAGATATTTATAAGATAATTTCTATATAATTTATATTAAATTAATGTTACATTGGTCCATAAAATACATCTTTTATACATTCCATATATAGCATGAACAAATCATATCACTTTGAGGGAGTGGTAGTCCACACTTCCTCAAATGAAAATATCACATTTATATTACATGAAAAGAATAAAGGTATGTTATAAATGAAAATTAATGAAGTATAGATATATTATAAATATAATATATATATAAATAAATAATGATCAGTCATAATGTCCACCATGGGAGGTGTTATGAAAAAATTAAACAATCATCGTTTCGTGATGCAGTAGTTTGTCGTACACAGAAATAGTATATTCTAAATCCGTTAGATGGAGGTGTGTGTAATTTTAGGTCTAAATATTATCATAAAACATCCTAGTATATTTATTATACTATGGTTTTTATAAAATAATGGAATAAATAGAGGTTAGATGGGCGGAGAAGGAAAATAAAGGAAAGGATCTTGATAGAAGACATTACCTCCATATCGTGTAACACCTTTTGATTTTGTCCCAAAGGATTATTTGAGTTGACTTATGACAAATTTAATGATTATATAATTAATGTAGGGATGTTGGGAGATTATTTTTTCAGTGTTTGGGTGAGACAAGGGGAATGGGATAATTTTGTAATGGGGTAGAGGTGGTGTCCTTTTATAAGAGGAAGGATGGGCACTTTAGGAATGTATTGAAATATTATATTATAATAATTTCTTTTCGAATTATAATGTCTCCAATTGGATATATATTTAATATATGATGGTTATAGGTATACATATTATCAAGAAATATGTTTAGACACGTTTAGGTCATAATATTAATCTTATGATTTAGCTTTAACCCTTAGATACAAACATTAACTCTTTCCATGCCTTCATTTATTTTCATAATATAGTGTTACTATAGTTACGATAAAATTACAAGAGAAACAAATGTGTATCATTAATGAAAACATTAAATTATTTAGGTTATTTTGCCGAATATTGTATTTTTAGGACAACTATATCATTAAATAAAATAGTTTTTGTTTTAAAAAGTCATTTATGTAAATATTGACTCTATTTTGAAATTTATTTTTATTAAATACATAAAAAGTGGATTCATTCAAACCAAAAGAATTAACGCAAAGATAATATGTTATATTAATCCATAAAATTCGTTTATGGAATTAAATGTTTCAAATTATATATATTTTAATATTTATAGTATCATTTATTTGAATATTTCATTAATAAGGTAATCATTACATCATCATTGTGTCATAAATATAAATATATACATATATATATATTGTATAAAATTATAAAAAAAATACCATGATGTACAAAATTTTTTTAGATTTCTAATGACTATTTATACACAATGAAATAAAATAGATAAACCAAATTAATATTGAATTAGTTAAGATATACCTGATTTTGTTATATTTCCCATTTCATTAAATTAAATATTATAAAAGGTCATTATCACACCCAAGTGGCTCCATGGGGTCCTAAATTTGACACATGGATTCTCATGGTTAGAAAAATATTATCAAATAGGATTAGGAAATGTGATAATGTCATTTTAAATTATTATAATATTGTTTTGTTATACCCTTATTTACCTGATTTACCCTTTAACCATGATAAAAAAAAATAACTACTGAAGTTACTATTCATAATGTCCAAATATTAAAGGTGCCTGTTTTTACAATTTGGACCTTATTATTCCATATATGAAATTCATTTTTCCAAATTCCATAAACATAATTTAAATTTTTTTACCATTTTAAAAATAAGAAATTTTGTTTTTAAGAAGTAAAAAACCATCCAAATGTTAACATGTTTTTATGTCCAATTTCAATGTGAAATTACTTCAAATGACAAAAATTGAATTAAATGATTAAAAAATAATTAATTGATCTGTGAAAACCATTAAACGGAAAATATATCTATATAAATATATTAGATGAAAAGGTAGTTTAGATATAAAATACATTGTATTCACTGTTCATTATAATATAGATTTTATCAAAAAAATACCAATATTTAAACCAATAAAAAATTATATGTCCAAATTCTATATAATAAGTTTATTTTGAAAAATATAACATATAAAAGTGAAAAATATATTTAAAAAAGTTTCTCCATTATGAGGTGGTAAAAAACCCTTTTAAAAATATTAGTATATTTTATACTTAAAATTTAATTCATTCGCATTTTATGCCTCTAAAATTCATTGGATAAATGTATAAAACATATAATTTGTATTTTAAAATCATAATATTTTTAATTATGATCATTCCCACCAATAAAAAATCTATAAGTTAACAACCATTTAAAATAATAACATTATTATTGTATTATTTTTCAGTATAACTCAATGTTGTGAGTAATGTAAGACTTTGAAGAAACCCATTGTTGTGGGTCGAGTATGCTGTCCAAAAAATAATCCCCTTTAATGTAAAATTATTATCTTATTCATAAATACTATTAGATATGAAAAATATATTATTCTATAAATAAGTGGGATATTATATATTTCCCCTTTTTTTAGAAATTGCATCCTTGTAAATTTAAACTTTTTCTCGATAACTTAACTGAAAATACCAGATTGGAATAAAATAAAACAAAAATACCACTTGAAAACAATGAAAGAGATGTAAAAATTCCACCCAAGAAAACACATTCTATGATTCCGTGTAGGAAAGCATGGATATAAAAAAAACTATCCATCTTGTTCTGATGGAGAGTGATAGAAATCATGATTAGGATAAAGTTAACAACCAGAAAACCGCAAACATGGGATGGGTAAAACAGTCGTTGATGTCCCATTGAGAGAAGTAAATAGACAACGTTGTGGTTTAAACATAATTTTTATAATGTTGAGGAATTTATTTATGATCGTTATTAAGAACGTAAGGAAACGTGCTTACTTTTCTAGTAGAGTTTCATCCTTTAATTAATTTCAACCACAAACTCATATTTTCTCAATGTAATGAGTATTCAAGATGACTTGGTCACACCTAAAGAACTATAATTAAATTTTATAGAATCACATAATCTAAAATTATTAACCATCTATTCATCATGTCTTGAAAAATTATCTGGATCCAAAATTACTTTTACAAGATCCGATAATCCCCAAAATGAATAATTATTTATAAGAAATAATAATCTACTTTTAATCTAAAAAATTCAATAATAACACCAAAAGTCAAACATAGATCATTAAACAAACAATTTTCCTTAAAATTACTATAAATAATCCAAATAAATATTGAAACACAAAATCCATGAGGAATTCGATCCCATAATCTTCCAAGATAAATGTTATCATTTATCTCTAAATAACATCAACCACTCTTAATGTCTCATACAAAAAACTAATAAACCCAATCACATGATCTATAATATAGTATAAGAATTTTCTAATTAGCATAAGTCCAAAATTAAATAATTCAACCATTAATCCTAAAATAAAACTCCATAGTATTCAATTTACCTTAATCATATAAAGTCCCCAAAATAGTGAACATCCAAAATAATTTTCCAATCCCATGTTTATCTTTTTAATATAATATATTTCTTTAAAATAAACTTATTATTAATTCATCATCTCATATAACAAAAAATAATGAAGTCAAAATAACCAGGGAATTCAAATAGGTTAGTGGTAGGAAATAAATCCACCATACACTTTGGTTGTGGGTTCGATTACTGTATCCTTGTATGATGTGATGGATGTCACATGGTCTGAATGTTTTCTATTTTTCTAAAACTATATAATTCTTATAAGATTGGAAGAATATTATAACATCCTAAAAAATGCCCATATAATTTTTCAACCATAATTTGTATCTCATACCGTTCATTTGACATTCAAAATGTAATAACTCAGAACTACTTGAAACAAATGTCTCCAAATATAATGTTAATCACCTTGAAATTTTATAAAATAAGTCTTAAAATGGTTTCTAAGAATATAAAATTATGATCAACCATAAACATATAAAACCATAAAAAGACATCATAATCTCATAATTTATCTAACCCATGCTCGGATACCAACTAATAGGACCCAACCTTCAACATAACTTATTCTAGTGACTTTTGAATAAACTTTGTTATCATTCATTTCCAAAGGTCATTTAGGTTTGGTGTTTTAGTTAATTAGGACAAAATATTAAAAAAAAAATATTACAAAGTCTATAATTCTACACACTATCAATTTTTTTGTAAAACAAAAACTATTAAAATGAATCATTTTTTAATTTTATGAAAAATATTCAAATAATTTTATAATTGCGTACTATTTGTCCTTACCAATCATAATACATGTGAAATACATCTAAAAACTTTTTATGAGAACAAAAATATCAGTAAGGGAAAGTAAGGGAAATAGTTTACATGTGATATTGAGAGATATAAATAAGAACATGTGGATATTTATAAAGACATGAGAAAGATGAATATCAAAACAATAAGAACTTGGATCATGACACAAAAATATGTCTAAAACACATAATTTAGAAATTAATTATCATATAACCATGGTACATCCCCAAGGTGTCATATCACCAAGGTTTATCCCCATGGTTTCATAAAAATTACCATGGTTATTCACCAAGGTATAGTAAAACTTGTCATCTCTATAGATTAATTTCATTACCCATTACATTGGAGAGATATCATGGAGAAAACTTAATATGTTTTTATTTTCATGTGATCCAAATATACCACAAACAAAAAATTCATGAATAACCGAAAGATAATAAAATAAATGGGTTTCATATCAAAAGCATGATGTTCTAAAAAGTGCATAAAACATGACCCTTATGTAATTTATAATGAAAAATAAATGGATTGAGGGTGTTATGTATGTAAATTAAGGAATAAAATATATACTTTTTTATTTATTTATGAATAAATCAATGAAAGAAATAGTTTTTGGTATTCACATAAAGAAAATAAGATAATTTCTTAAGAAAAAATGAGAGATATTTGGAAATGAAAATTCTGCAGCATATCGGTTATGAAAATTGGTTTTAGAAAACACTAAAAAGGAATGGATCTGGGTAACCCATAAAAACGGATCATAATATATTATAGGGATATAATAAAATTTAAATAATAATATGTTATGGGAACTTGAAAGACATACCTAATAAAAGAGAACTTGAAATGAAAAGAGAAGTTTGAGAATTCCCTTATAAAAATGCGAAGCGTAACGGCTTCACTTAAAAAATAAGAAAATATATTGATAAGATAAAAAATGGTTCTCTAATAATTATGAAATACAATTTACGTAAATATTTATATATAAGAACATACTACAACATAAAAAATTGAAATTAAAATACATAACATAAAATAAGGCTTTGACCAAAACAGGAGGGTCAAAGGTTCCCTTACAATATAAGAAACACATGAATACATATCTTTAAGAAATTATATTAGAAAAATATTAAATATCATGAGAATATCATAATTCAGTTTATATTGAGTCAAATGGTTTTATATATATCTTATAGGAAAATAAAGGTTCATAATATCACGATATGTCCCAATGAATGGAGATTGAGACGAAGTCCATTACCTTGAGTCTCACTTATCGCATTCATTCTTTATCTTTATAAATAATAAACATAAGTCAATTTATAGTTGTTAGAGAACATTTTTTTATTTTTTTTATTCATTTTATTTCACTTATTTCCATGTTATATCAATTACTTAATGATTTATGTTCATATGAGATGTTTTTTCAATACTCGTACATGAGTAAAAAATGAACTTGTTATGATTACAAATTGTCCACATCATTATAAGTACATAATATCTAGAATGATATTCATGATATAAATAAAATATAAATATAATATATATATATATCTATGTCTGTGTGTATTTATAATAATCCATAATATTTGGAGATAAGAAGTTAAATGCACCATTTATGGAGATGATATATCGTACATACGCATGAACACTACATTCAATTATTTGTCATATGAAAATAATGAAAACTAATTTATAAATATGTATATTATAATTTCATAATAACATATATGTAAATAATGATACATAGGTTCATTAAATAAATCCATTATTCATTCCAAGTATAGCATGAACGAGTCATATCACTTTGAGGTGGCGGCAGTCCACGCTTTCTCAAATGAAATTATCGTATTTACAAAACATTAAAAGTATAATGTAATGTTATAAATTAAACTATTAAAATCATAGAGATAAAATAAATATCATATATATTATACATAAATATTTTTTCATCATAATGGCCACTCTGAGAGGTGGTTGGAGAAAATTGAATAATCATTGTTTCGTCAGGCAGTAGTTTACCTTACAGAGATACATTATATTATAAACCCATTAGACAGAGATGTGCAAAATTTTAGGCCTAAATTCTAGAATAAAAATATACTAGAATATTTAGGATACTATGGTTTTTATAAAATATTTTAATAAATAGATTTTACGGGGATTTAGAATGAAAATAAAGGAAAGGATCTTGAGAGAAGACATTACCTTTAAATCGTGTAACTCTTTTGATTCCAGGAAAATGGATTATTTGAGTTTCCTTCTTCCAATGTAAGGATTATAAAAGGAAGGGGGATTTTGGGATATTATTTTATCAGAGTTTCAGTGATACAAGGGGACTGGGAGGAGTTTCGAAGTGTGTAGTGGTGGTGGACTTTTATAAGAGGTAGGAGGAGCACATTAGGAAAGTCTTGAAATAATATATTATTATAAATTTATTTTATAATTATAATGGATACAAGGTAATATATTTTGATGATATGATGTATATGGGTCTAAATAATCTAAACCATTAGGTTTTAGGTAACTTTAGGTCATAAAATTAAACTTATCTTTTAGCTTTAACCCTTAGTTAAAAACATCAACTCTTACCATGTCCTCTTGTATTTTCATAATATATGGACACTATAGTTACTATAAAGAAAAAATAGAAATAAATGTGGATAATTAAATTAATTTTTAACATTAGAAAATCCAGTTGGTCGAATCGTGGTTTTTAGGACTATTAAAACATTTAATAAAATATTATATGTTTTCAAAAGTCATTTTGGTCAATTTTGACACTATTTAGAAATTGATTTGTATAAAATCCATAAAAACATGATTCCTTCAAACCAAAAGAATTACCTAAAAGATAATACGACATATTCATTCATAAAATTTATTTATGGCATTAAAGGTATCAAATTAAATTTACTTTAATATTTAGAATATCACTTATTTGAATATTTCATTAATATGGAAATCTTAGTATAATCATTATGTCATAAATATATTTATCTATATAATGTCTAAAATTTATAATTAAAAACCCATGATGTAGGAAATACTTTTTTATTTATAATAAATATTTTTAGTCTAATGGGTAATTTAAATAAACCAAATTATAATTTCTTTAGTTAGGAGATACATGTATATGTTTTATTTCCCCTTTCATTAAATTAAATTTTATAAACGGTCATCATCACATGCATGTGGCTCCATGGGGTCCTAAATTAATCCCAAGTATGGAAATGGTCTGAAATATCTCATCAAATAGCATTACTATATATTCTAGGGTAGTTTATACAAACATAATATTACTTATTTACCATTATTTAATTAATTTACCCTTTAACCATGGTAAATAAAAAATTACTAAAGTTACTATTCATAATGATTCGAAATAAAAGGTACCTATTTACACAATTTGGACCATATTATTGCAAATATGAAATCCATTTTCCCAAATTAAATCTACAAAATTGGCAGAAATTAATTTTAAATTAATTCTCGCTGTCAAAACAAGAAAACTTTTTTTTAATAAGTAAAATCTATGAAAAGGTTGACACGTGTTTACGTCCAATTCCATTGTGATATTACTAAAAATGACCAAAATTAGATCAATTTAAAAAAATTAATCCAATTAAAATTTAAAACCAATTAAGATGACAGTCTAGCAATATAAATAAATTAAATTAAAAGGAAGTTTTGACTTTAAATATAGTATTTTTTCACTATTCATTAAAATATGGATTT
The DNA here is from genome assembly GCA_963277665.1 of Viscum album. Taxonomy (NCBI): domain Eukaryota; kingdom Viridiplantae; phylum Streptophyta; class Magnoliopsida; order Santalales; family Viscaceae; genus Viscum; species Viscum album. Next base: position 40,374,812 of record OY728140.1, on the reverse strand, counting down.
TATCATAAAAATAAAAAAATTCAACAAGAGAAACTTTTGATGTCCTACTTCTAAAAAATAAGTTTATTTTTTCAAATATAACATATAAAAGTGAAAAAAACTAGATTAAACAAAATTTTCTCCATCAAAAGGCGGTAAAAAACCATTAAAAGGATTACAATATTTTATGCTTAAAATTGGATTCATTCTCATTTTAAGCTTCTAAAATCCGTTGTATAAATGTATAGACATTTTAGAAATATGTAAAATAATTATATTGTTAATTCTGTTCATTCTCACCAATACAAAAACAAGATGTTAACCACCATTTAAAAAAAAATATTGTTATATTTTTATTTAGTATAACTCATTAGTGTGTGGAACACATGATTTCGAAGAAACCCATTGTCACATATTGAGTATTATATAAGAAATATAATCCCATTTAACATAAAATTAATATATTATTCATAAATATTAGTAGATATGAAAATGTATTATTCTATAAACACATGAGATGTTACAATATGGTTACATGGGGAGGCTCGCACAGTTTGAAAAACTGTATGAAAAACTTACAGAATACATATGTCAAGGATTGAACAATATGGCTCTCCCTATGGAATATAGTTCTTAATCAGATACCCCTTCCTCTAGAAAAGATGGGGTGGGAACGCAATTATCTTAAACCATGCAAAAACTGTGAAACATGCACTGGATGGACAAATTTCAATTTCTTTCTAGTCCCAAGCCCCCTAAGCCCCCCAAAACCCCCAAACATCCTCATACATATGTTAATAATTCCATTACCCAAAATTAAGAGACATTAACAAAAATTTAAACATGTAGATTCCACCATGATGTTTATGATCTTCCAAGCTACCCACTTTATAATGGCTCATCTTTAATCCACACCTTCATGCCTTATTGACCATTAAAAGAAAAGAGATCGGGCAATTGGAGACACATATCTTTCTTAGTTTTCATTATTTTATTCTGAACATTACCATGTTACAAGTGAACTCAAAACAATGGAATAATCTTACCTTGAAATACATTCTCACTATGACCCACAATATGAACTTGATACTTCTCAAAGGACGCATTATCCTCAAGCACAACATCCTCAACATCAATCAAGTTAGATAGATTAGGATGATACTTTCAAAGTTTTGACACATGAAAAACATAATGAATAAAATTATACCTCCAAGTATGATCTAATCAATATTACACCAGTGTTATCCTCATAGAAATCTCAAATGTCCCAACTTACCTCATTTTCAACATGACATGTTTCTGAATTCAATGGTCCCCAAACTTGGTGAAAATCAAGGAAATACACGAAGACTAACAAAATACTAAAGCGGTTGAAAAAAACAATTTTCCCATGCATTATTATTACTTTTATTCATTTCCATTAATTTTAGAATTAACTAAATCTATTATGTTATATCTTTTATGAGATTTGATCATAGTAGCCCTAATTTCTCTACCTCTAATAATCAAAATGGAGATATACATGGTCTACTATATAGAACCTCAAATGGGTAATCTAAATTCTATCCTGGTAACTATTTTTTGTAGTCAAACATGACTGGATCCAAATGATTTTACAATGATTCTCCAAAATCATGGACACCAGATCTCAACATTTCCTCTAATACCTAAATAGTATGCACTGACTATCCTTCCATCTATAAATGAAAAGTCATACTAAAAACACATGTGTTCTAAGAAACCTCTAAATTCCATCCAATAAGCATTATGTAAATCATATATATTAATATGAATCCATCAGTCATAAAACCCCATGAAACCATACATGCTCTTCGACATACAACCCACCCAACTGATCCATGATGAAAGTCTCTCGAATCAGAATGAAATGTGATGTCTTGGTCAATTGATCCACAACCATGGAAATCACATCATTATTCCATGTCATCATTGGAACACCCATAAAAACCCATTGTCAAGTCAAACATTTATATTCTAGAATGGGAAGTGGACGTAACCACCCACCCGCCCACTGATGCATAGCCTTCACCTGCTGGAAGGTAAGGCATCGGTCCATGAAACACACAACCTCCTTATTCATCATAGTACACTAATACAACATATTAAGATCACGATAATTTTTAAAAAAATGAGGATTAACTGCCCACTTCAATTCCTAAAACTAAAAAATAAACTCTCCTCAAATACTTGTTTTCACAACAACATGGCCACTATTACAAATGATCAAATCATCACCAATGGTACAACTAGATGTTGACTCCACAAATTTATGAATTTTCATCATATATAAACATTATGGGTCTTTATATTTCTTCTCATTGATCAGAATCAAATATAAGTACTCAACTTCCTTTTCCATCTTGCACCACTAGATTTGCATCAGTAAATAATTCCATAATTATCAACTTCAAACTAGATTTATTAAATCGTTGATTTTGATTCTTAAATATCAAATAATTTTTAACACTGTTTCCCTTTTTTAGTATGTAAACTAGCTCAAAATCAAATAACATCATGTACTCAACCCATATTCACTGTAGAAGATTGAGATATTATTGGGAGAAAATGTACATAATTCACTTATGATCTGTATTGACCACAAATCATTATCCCAACAAGTAGCGCCACCAACACTAAATTGATAAACATTAATGTCCAATTAAAGATTGTGTATAGGGTTATTTATTTAATGAGGCCTGAGCTTTCATGAGAATACACAACTCATTTACCATCCTACATTAATATCTCCCTAAGACAATCATGGGACACATCACAAAAGAAGGCATAGTCTTTACATGGGTCGGGTAAGACTAGAAATGGTGCGGTATAAAACTGTCTCTTGAAGTATTGGAAGAAATTATAATTTGCCACAGACCATTCAAACATTATTCCCTTCTTTTTCAATCCCAAAATTGGTTCTTACATGTGAAAAAATTCATTAATAAAGCATGGGTAGTATCCCAAAACACCCCCAAAAACATAGGACATTCGAAACAATCTTGGGATGCTCCCATGACACGTATTTATGTACTCTATATAGGTCTTTGATCACACCTTCTTCTGAGGTAGTGTCCACTAATAAAGTCACTCTATCAATCCTAAAATGACACATGGACAGATATGCGAATAGATTATTCTCTCTTAGTGTACTCAGAATGATGTCAAGGTGTTCAGTATGATCATCATGAGTATTGGAGTACACCAAGATTTCATAAAAACAAATAAAAATTGATCTTGGAATGGGTTAATGATGTGTCTCATTATGTCCATAAAAAATTCCGACACATTTTTAAATCCAAAATGTATGACAAAAAACACATAAAACTCATAACTACTCATGGGGGCATTCCTCAGTATATCAGAATGTCTCACCCTTAGATAATGATACCCTGACCTCATATAATTTTTTCTAAAACACTAATGCACCGATTATCTGGTAAAATAGATCATCGATTCGAGGAATATGATATTGGATCATAACATTCATCTGATTCATCTTCCTATAATCGATCCATGGCTTCAACGATTCTTCATTTTTTTTGGAAAACTACATTGTAGATCTACAAGGTGACATGCTAGGAGAAATAAACACTTTATTATCTAATTACACATAATGAATTTTATTCTCATTTATTTTTCTTATTTCCATTATATATGGTGGAATTAAAACTAGATCTCCTCTCATCATCATCTTTATTGGGAACTCAACATTACTCTTCAGTAGAAGCCTTTAGAAATCTGTAGGGAATACATACTGAAATTTTCCCACCATAAGAGGATTGATAAAATTCTCTTCTACCACATCATCAAGTATAATACAATCCACATGGGTTTAATGTTCATCGAAATGCTAACAAATTGCCACTGCACGACCTTACCAAACATCACATTCACCATAATGAACAAAATTGACTCCCTTAAGAGACATGCATGTCACTCTTTGGATGTAATACTTGATAAGGGCTTGGAATAATTTCATCTAGTCCATACTAAAAATCAGAACAAAACATGACATTTGTAGCACAAACAAGTCCCATAAGAAATAGTACCCACCAATTTCAAGAGGACACCCCTTAAAAAATCTATTATATTACAATCACATACCTAATGGTGAATTGGTTGACATGAGTCCCAAAATAACAAAAAAAACAAAGCTCAAACAATATAATTTGAGGTCACTATATCAACTTAAGCCCTAAAAAGTGTAGAGGCCATAAGAATCGTACATTGAACACTCAGTTGCATTGGCCTCACTACTTCTTGGTGTAGGATGAACTGTATGAAGATGCCCCATTCCTATTCCTTTGGATCGTGAGTGATTTCATTATGATGCACTTACTTACTGGTATGTACGATTTTCCCTGACATACCATGCCAACCACCTTGACCAGTATAGCCATCAGAGCTCCAGATGCCTTCTCGGTATGGGAAAAATAACCCCATTCTTGTAATTTGTTCTGGAATTGACTCTAAATCATTATCCTTCTACTAAGAGTTCCTAAAAAACCACTCCACATGCCCCATCCTTCCACACAGTCGACACTAAAATGGTTCTTGGTGGAACTATCAACGCATATGTCCTGGCCTTCCACACTAATAGGAGAAAACCAGTTTACTGCCCTAATAGATCTGTTACATTTTCAGACTACACTGTCCACCACCTCTCTAATGAAGACTCTTGATGTGGAACTTCCTACAATCAGAATCCACACTATTGGGTCTCTTGATTGAGACTCTACACCCACTAACAGGATCTGCCTTAAAATAACGGCATGATCAACCACTTCTACAAAAATATTTAGATAGAAGATATTTATAAAGGTATTTATCTATTGTCTAAGTCCATCCGTGAATCCCCTCAAAATTACTTCTTCGTCCCCTACCATAGAGGAAACAAATCATTTAATGTCGGTGAAACAACTAGCATAATACATCCCTGTCATAATTACCTGAGTACAACTCAGAACCCTTGCATCTATCTACTGCGATAATGTCTCTCAATAGAAGTGTGTCTAGAAAATATTATTGGAATCACATCCACAACATATCATATGATTTCTCAGTCGGAACCAATATTTCAATGAAGGTTCCAAAAAACATTGTAAAGGGATGTAAATACTTTCAAAAGCACTTTGGAGAAGGATTCAAGTATTCTTATAAGTCCATCATGGAAATGGATTCCAATTGAATAAAAAACAAGGAAATAAACAAGAATGAATCTATTTTTCAAGGGTTTTAGGTGACCGAAAAACCATCACTGAGAAGGGTTCGTAGAACACATGAAACATGGACCACTAGTACGTGGAAGGACCTTTGAGGCACTATCCCATGGGGTGAGGGATATAGATCCCAGGAATCCACAAACCTCATCATTAGTAGAATAAATATCGTGTAGTTCATCCTCATAATCTCTCATAAACATGGCAGTTCATGGATGATGAAAATCAGAAGGGTTTTGTGAATAGTGACTCACAAACAACTGTCTTTTTTAATCCTTGGTAGACCATGTCATTCGCAGATTGAGATATCTCTTCATTGGCTTCTGCAAATTGTTTTTTATAAACACAAATATGATTTCCCCAATGCTCTATAAAAAGAGAATAGGAGGAAGAAGAAAAGTATAGATGAAGAAAGAAGTGAGGAGACCGTAGAGATTAGAAGAAATAATTTGGAGAGGATCCAAACTTCGGTTTCAAATCATTTCCAAAGTGAAAACTCCAAACCACAATTCTATTGGTTTAATTTTCTGTGAACCATAAAATAGAATAAATTAATAAGAATGGTTAAAATGCAAACCTAATTGGTTTCACCATGAACCACAAATTCTTGGCAGATGAAATCCCCATGAACCACAGGTTCCAGGACCCTCCTCCAATACAGTTCTCTATATAGTGCAACATAGGAAGATTGAACCTCGCAACATGTATTGAATATGTACGTATATAGAACCAAAAGTGGTGTGGCAGACCACATCCAGGACTGTGTACCACTTAGTTATGCAGTGGTCCATACCCATGCCTCTGTACTACATCGGTAGGTGGATGACTCGTCTACCCTCATACAACTATGGTACATAGAGCTCCCTAATACCTTATTAAAAAATAGTAAGTTGAATAGGGTGTCTTTGGATTTCATTCCCTCTGGCTCTAGTCTCGCCCCACTATTACCATCTTGTACCCTATAACTCCTCCACTAACTAGTCCACTGACATTTGGCCAAAGCCTCCTATAAATCCACTAGAACCGTATGATCTGATCGTTGGGCACATCAACTCTCCCCTTTGAGTCTACATACCCATGGTAAGTGGATTCACGAAGACTTTCCCCATAATTTTTTGGACTCCCAGGATGTATGTAAGTCTACATTTCCATGGTAAACTAGAGTCCAACTATTAGATGCTGACATGAACCACCATGTTCTAGGGATTAAGGTAGATCACATGCTTTTCCATTCAATGGAAAACGGTTAACAATCGATGTAATAATTCCAACTTCTCTTTTTGGCATGAGGTGACATTCCACCTCTTTCCCAGAGTGCATTCTGGGGCACTCCCACTTAGTTATGTCCCTAACATTCCAAGGGTTGAGCCACATGGCCCCGAATGTCAACACACATTGAAGGGTTCATTGTTCCACGTCCTCACCCATCGTCACATTTGCTTCTTCCACCATAGGTCCTCCCTCTTCCATCAGTGGGAGAGAAGTTGTGTGGATAGTTGAATCTCTCATGTCATCTTTTTTATCACACCAAGTATGACTCATGTGGGCTTACTGATTTGTGACTGTTACAACAACCACACTATCAACCCACAATGAACTATGAGAACTCTAATTATTTTTCAAACTAGGATATATAGGATTCCTTCTTGAAGGCTCGATCTCAAAAGTTTGACCCTCCAAAAGGGTCCACAGAATCATGTTCCCCTAAAATGGTCAGCTTACATGTGTATTCCCTAACCTATAATGAACTATAAGAACTCTGATTCTTGTTCAAACCAGTATACATACGATTCCTTCTTGATGTCCTGAGCTAAAATGGTTCCCTTCCAAAATGGTTCACCAAATCTTGTTCCAATAAAATGGACATCTTCCATGTGTAATACCAAACCTATAATGAAGTACACGAACTCTGATTCTTGTTCAAATCCGGATATGTAGGATGCCTGTTTGAAGGCCCAGGTTCAAAAGGGTTCCCTTATAAAATTGTCAACCCAATAAATTTCCCCTCAATTGGGATGCTTCCATGCGTAAGCCGAAACCCATAATGAACTATGTAAACTTTGATTCCTATTCAATCCAAGATACAATTAATGCCTTCTTGAAGGCCCGAGCTCAAAAGGGTTCCCTCTAAAAAGGGTCCACCTTATAATATTCCCCTAAAATGGGAAGCTTCCCTGATTAGGCCCCAGCCCATAATGATCTATGAGAACACCAATTACTATTCAAACCAAGATACATAGGACGCTTGCTTGAAGGCCCAAGATCAATGGGGTACCCTTTAAAATGTGTCCACCCCAATTATGCCTCTAGAAAATGGGCCTACTCCCAGGACAAATCCCAAAGATAACCAAACTATGTGTTCTTTGATTCATCTCACTAGGATACATATGAATACCATCTTATGAGTCTGATCCGGACATCCAATAACCTTTTTTCCCTCCTAGATGACGATAAACTTCATAGCACTTTATTGCATTGTTTTTGTCATCGTTTCCACCTTTTCATAAAATTTATGTATATCCACGATGATCCTGAAACCTAAGGATAGCCCATAGATACACTCTTCAAGAACGACCCAAGGATTCATGAACATATGAACATGACTTAACCTAATAAGAGAGTCCCAGAATTGGAAATAATTCCCCCCCAAAAGGGTGTGATGAGCCCGACACGCCATACCCTTAGCCGAAGAAGTCCTTAAGTATTGTTGGCCAAATTGTTATCCAAAGAGAACCTAACTATGGAAAGAAGTTCATTTAATCATGGATACCTAGGTTTTGGGTATTTCTAGCTCAATGAATAAACTCATTGTAGACCATCTGATGAGTCATATACTAAGAGGACCAATTTCACAAAAACTTAACCCCATGAAATCACCGACTGTGACCATTTGACTGTTGAACATATATCATAATGCTGAAGGGATAAGCTTCCCAGTCCCCTTAGGGTTAATTGAATTACCCATAAAAGATAATGACAGAGATCAGGTCAAAACAAAGATGATGATGGGAAAGTCTCTATCATAACAAATGATTTCTCATCACATGTCGGACCATTCTTTTCATTTTTCCCAAACAAGTAAACACGCTGCCTCTAAGAAAAAATGGTGAACCCGACATGAATCTTGAACAAAGGTGGTGGTTCTACCCCACTCAAGCCCCTTTTCCTCACAAAAAGGGGGTAGGGGCCAATATGAATTTTCAAATATACATATATTCAGGAGATGCTACTTTGATGAGGTTTTCATGTTTATATATCTCATATATATATATATGTATATATATATATATTGCAGGTTTCTATAGAAAATCCTTCAATCCAAATGGAATTTTGAAAACCAATGTAGACAATTTCCTTAACGATCCCATAGGCGGCTGGGGCCCTAATGCAAAGGAGAAGCCCCTCACCAACCTAGCATCTTCAACACTGTGTATCCAACACACTGATCAAATAGTACCACCAAAATGGTTCTCTCTACAGTGGATGATGTGATACAAGACCTCCATTATGAAAAATCTAGACAGCTACCTCCTCAGCCGCGACTGGAACCCCAGCACAAGGTAGCCTCAATGGTCATCTGAAATTATTTTGGGAGCCAATCCATAGAGCATGTCAACAAGTACATCTCTTATATTAGGGATGAAGATGAAGTTGTGTTGATAACATCATCTCAAATGAACATGGATCCTACTCATGATCTCATACCAGAGGGAATTTTTTGCAACATTGGATGACAATGTATCCTCACTCTAGAGAGTATATTATGTTGAGGGCACATACTGATGTCTAGAAGACATAGGCCCCTCAGGCTTCCCACTGAGGGTGGAAAACAAATAATCAAGAACATGTTGTCTCCCTGATTCATGAGGAGGAACTTATCCTTACAAATTCAATTGCATTTAATGGGTATACATAAAACACATCCTCGCCCACTAAATCACACCACAAAAATATGGTGGAACAATAGGAGCACGTTCATATTCTTGACAGTGCTCACTGGTCCTGCCGTGAAGACAGAGCATCAAATTATTAGAAGATGTAGATATCGGACGACACACAAGAAGCACGTCATCTAAATAAGATAGAAACAAGATACAGTATGGTAGAAATACCTTCTAACTCATATCAGTCTCTCCATAAAAAAAGTGGATATACAATATGAGCAAAGTAAAATTCCTACTAATGCATACAAAGCCCATGTGAAAAATATAGTGGCAAGCGACTGGATAAAAATTTCCACTTGTGAATATAAATCCCACCAGTCAAATATGGTGGAAACAAGAGAATAAAACTAGCGGAAGACACATTCCTCTGTCCCTGCATTGGAGAATTTCCAGTATCTACTGGAAACCTATGAAAAACTGATGAAGGTACAAACACCTACTCCAGCATCAGAATGGGATTTCATACCCCTTCCATCAAAAGATGTATCTCATCATATACTGGTAATGATGTAAGATCAGAAATCAATTTCAGATCATGTCCTCCAAACATTCTAAGATATCCTTGCATTGGTGAAAAGGTGGGGAACTAGGCCCACAAACCAATTTCCTCGAATGGATTGACTTACCCGCAAAATGGGTTAGTCACTCTAAAGATGTTATGCATCCCTAATATAGTATAGGGGGGTCGATGACAATATACCACAAAACACAGACACCCGGATCAAGGTGAAAAACCCTTTCCAACTAGGGGATTCCAGTTCAATATAGTGGGAACTCTAGGGTAGACATATATCACTTCCAAAACTCGAGATGTATGTTGGCATATCCTGGTGGAATCATGGGAACTAAAAAAACTGGTATTCATATATGAAGGCTATTCCAAATAGCAGATGGCCCCAGTTACCCATAAGAGAGCTCCCCAAAATGAAATGTGCCAAAGGAAACCAGAAAATGAAGAGCACATACATGATCCTGCTCTGCTAGAAGATAGAATTATTGACAACCTTAAGTATATATAAATAAAGTCATAAGACCCTGTAAGTCCATTACTAAATTATTGAAGTAGAAGTAGCAGTTGTGAAGGTCCTCCCCCAATATTGCTACCAAAATATCTAAAGGACATCCCCAAATCATCCACGGGGGCTTAACTCATGGTCCCGAAATGATCGATCATGAGATCCTATCTCCTGATGCTTGTCAGGGTAGCCCTCCCCATGAATAGAAGATCAGACATCCAGAAGGTCCTCCCATCACTATCATCCACCCTAGAGGTCCTCCCCAGGGTGTAAGCTACATATATCTTTCTCCCTATATTCCAAAATTGACTCATGTTGGTGGTCATCGCTATGATAACAATCATTGTGAAGGCCCTCCCTATAATGAAAGTTGTTGTGAAGGCCCTCCCCCTAGAATCATCATGCAATGAAAAGTTCCTCCCCTCATTGCAGTACATCCTGAAGGCCCTCCACAAAATGTACACTACAAAAGTTATTCCTAATGCCAGACATCAAGTTGTGGTAGTATTCCTCCCCATATTAGAAGTCATCAAGAAGGTCCTCCCATCAGTGACATAAATTATTCAGAAGGTCCTCCCCTAAATGTAACCCACCCTAAATGTCCTCCCAAGGGTATACACCATAGGGACATTTCCCACAGTTGGGATTCAAGTAGAAATGGTAGACCTCTCTATTGTAGAACCAATTGTGAAGGACCTAATGACAATAGAAATTCACACTAGATAGAAGGCCCTCCCCTTATAGAAAAAATGTGAGAAATCCTCCCTATGCTGAGGAGATCTGAAAGACAGATTCAAACATATCAGACACTTTGTCTATAATGAGCGATATCCTTTCTCAACCATAGGACAGTCTAGGTCCATTCTCATCTTCTAAACCACCCCCCACACAGCTCACACTACTTTGACACTACCACCAACCATGCTGCTTGGAACAAAATCATTAATAAGTAGTTCAGCTGATCATATCAAATAGAGGAGTCCCCGGAAGAACAACAGTTGGATATGTCGCTCTTGAGAAGAAAACTTTCTAAGGATAATATACTAGTGATGCCTTCGTCCATGTACACATCTCAATTCGACATACCAATGGGAGTTTTCTAAGGGATGATTTCATAACATTCACCTCAATATCATGGATAATTTTTTCCAGCAAAAAATATTCATTCCCTATGAAAGGTATGCATACCGTGTTAGGATATTATGAGAGATTCTCTATATAATCGAATTAGAAGAACTATGGTACTTACGAAGTCTATGATCAGAAAGGATAAAGATTAATATTATACTTCTTTACATCCACACATTGCATAAATTGAGTTGACTCATCCGCGATGCCCCATCTGGAGTTCATATTCAGTGATGGGGAGAACATGGACATCTATAATTTACCCCACATCACATTAAGAAGACCCCATTGGAAATGAAATCATGTTATGTCATTACCCAATGGTAGAAATTAAATTAAATCCCTACCCATGAATGATGACATACTAAACAAAAACTATCTCGGGGTTAGTCTCACAAGTTTCAGGCCCAAGGAGATAAATCCACCGAAAATATATTATGCCAGGAAACTAAGAACATCTAGCAGGCTTCCTACCTAAGAGAAGACAACCGACAAGCATTAATCATGTACTTAATATCCAATAAATCCTATGTAGATCCAACACCATACATGAATCACACCCGTTTGGGAGTGCGTGAAATATAAAAGGTGGAAATAGCGGTAGCTATTACCATAATATGGGAACATCCCCAACCTATAAGGCAAGGGGAATTTTTAATTCAAAATTCCCCTGTAAGACAAACAAATATAGACCATAGTTCATTAGTGGAAGAACAAGAGAAACCCCAACCCATAGAGTAGAGGCACTTTTAACTCAAGTTCCCATAAAGTGGTCGTCTATATTATCCCATCTAGGAAGAACAATGTGTAGAGAGGTAACCCGTTCAACCCCATCTCATGGTTCATACCCTCCGAGATGAAGGCACATTACGAGGTTAGATCAGGGATCCCTTCAATTCAATATTCACCGAGAAACCCAAAGAATATAATAAAATGGAAGGATAAAGTCCAAGAAAGGATTCATAAATATTTCCTACCATTCAACACAAGGTACACCACCCCCAATGTGGCATGTATCAGTGAAAGTGGTAAATATCAACCCCATGGATCTCATAGTAAATTATATAAATGGATAAGATGCCTGAGAATATGGTTTTTCCCCTGAGGCAGGCCACACTATGCCTTGTGGTGTGCATACCCCGAAGTAGAGAATCAGAAGAGGTTCCCATGAGTCAATGGAGCTATCTTTCCAAATGTGTTCCTCAATTAGAATGTCAACATGTTCTTCCAAAAGAGGATTCCATACCATAAGAACTCATCTCGGTAAATTAAGTTGACCTCTGATGCCCATCCAATCCAGCCTTAGAACCATAAACCAACATGAATTTGACCATTGTAACATTCTGTGTATTTATCCGGATAAAAAATGTTGGAAATAAAATTTTTCAGTTAACTAGGCAGGTCGATTTTAAAATCAAGCGTCCAAACTTTTTGTTTCCAATAGTCAACATTGTGGCTTTGATAGAATAGAAATATTAAGTTTATTTTATTGATACATGTGTTTTTTTGTTTTTCAAAAAAATGAAATAACCCTCAAATAGTGCATTGTACAAGAAATCTAAGACCAATATTAGGTCTGGAATAACGGTTTTACCCTAGGTATGGTATAACCTTGATTCGTATCGGGTGTTTGACACCCTCGCAAATTATAATTCCATCTTTTTTTTAATTAATTAATTATTCGTATTTTTAAATAATAAATAATTATTTTTTCTCAAACAGTGTGTCGTATGAGAAATCAGATACTACTATTAGATCCAGAACACCGGGTTTACCCTAGATAAGGTATAACCTTGATTTGAATCGTGTGTTTGGCACCCTCACACTTGATAATATTGTCTTTATTTTTAATTAATTAATTATTATGATTTTAAAATAATAAATAATTATTTTCCCTTAAACGGTGCATCGAATGAGAATTATGACACCACTAATAGTTCTGGGACATGGGTTTTACACTAGGCAGGGTATAACCTTTGCGAGCAATGATTGTTAAGTCATATCGCACTCAAAGATAATTTATTTTCATTTTAAATATTTTATTGGAAATTAGATATATTAATAATTTTACTATTAATATTATTATTTATTTTGAAAACAGTAAATGAAAATTCACATCCACAATTATTAATAATGTGGTGGTGTAAATAATAACTTTTCAATATAATAAATGCGATATTATTAATTATTAGAATTAAATACAAATTTCCAATCAATATTTATTTAATAACCATTATCCATTTTTTATGGTTATTGTTTTTAATTTATTAATGGTGTAATTGATGGGTTGAATTAAATAATAATTATTATTTTAATTTTTGTTATTATTATTATATTGGGTTAAAAACATTGAAGTATATATATATATATATGAGGTATATATATATGAGATTAAATATATATATATATATATAGTTATATATACATGTGCATGTGTATATATAAGAATGTACATGTGTGTGTGTATATATATATCACTTATATACAGGGGTGGATATTTAATGTTGGGTTAGATAAAATATTATTAATTACCCACATAAATGCACGTAATGTTTCAACTTAAATCATTGTGCAAATCGTTTAAGTTTTAAGTCCAAATCATTAAAGCAACACATGGTGTGTGCCTACGCACCCTGTTGCTAGTCCCAGGCAGCTGTTAAAAATAATTAAATGTTTGCTCATGCTTTATGTAAAATATTACATTGCACCATAGTGCATCGTTCGGGGTAAAAATAATTATTAAATAATTAATGGAAATTAATGTAATTTAAAGATGGATACAAATAAATAAAAGAATAGAAATGGTTGGAGAAAAATTAAAAATAATTAAAAAGAGGTAAACCCATTTTTATTATTTATTTTATTTATTCCACCATATTATTTTATTTATTTAATTTATTTATCTATTATTTATTTTTACTTTATCTTTTCTTTCCTTTAATTTTTATTTTCTCTCTCCTCACTTTCTCTCCTCCCTCTCATGTGCGTGGTGCACTCCCTCTCCCTATGTGGTGCACACCACCTCCTTCCTACTTTCGAAGATCACTGCGCCTCCATTCATCATTCGTTTTCTCCGAAATCTGGTGCGCTATGAACCTCTCGGTAAAGATTATCTCACACACCAAAAACTATGCGATGTCATTCGAAATCCTTTGTGTTGTTCGCTGTGAAAGGATTTTATCATATTTTGGGGGTTTTCAAAAATCATTTATTTTATTCCGATTTAGGTCAATTCAATGTCTATAGCGGATCATAGGATCATATACAACCATAAGGTAGGGCATATAATCTCTTTACCTCTATTTCATTGTGATTTATAAAAATGCATCATCATGCCATTAGTTGGTTCCTACCAGCATAGTGAAAATTCAACCAAATTCATTAATTAATTTCTTTCGCCAAGTTATTGGTGCCATATAGATCATGAATTATTTTGTTTAATTTGTTTCAACATGGTCGGACACCCTTTGGGGTGGGCCGACGTAGTTAGTATACTTTCTGTTAGCCCAAAAATTAAATTTATTTAATTTCATGTGTTTCACAACCTATTTTTTGTTGTGTTGAATTTAAATAATTAATTTCGATTAATTATCAATCTTGAATTGTTGAATCTTGGTAGTTGGTTGTGCTGGTTTATTTATTGTTACAAAGTGTCTTTATCTGCATGTTTTTCGCAACATATTTTGTTTTGATTAATTTAAATAACTAATTCATATTAATTATGAACTTTGAAATTGTTGGATCTTGGTAGATGGTTGGTCTAATCTATTTATTTATTTAAAAGTTCATTTATCTACTTATTTTGATGTGTTATGTTTCCTTGTTAAGATTGCAATGCTGAAATATTTAATTTTCACTGTGTGATTCATGTGTTTACCTTTGTTGTTTCAAGCTACAATTATATATGTTGATATCATATCTACTACTGTGAAACCATTAATTAAATTTAGTGTAGGAAAAGGAGTTGGATCCCATATTTAGGGCCACCCTTATACCCTTTGTTCCTGACAGTTACCTCTATGTGATGAGGGTAGTGTTCTTGACTTTATCGGATAGAGACTTGCCCGGGATTTCTAATACTTATGAGTGATACTAGTTCTAAAAGTGACCATTGGGGCAGATCCATTGTCAATGTGCCTAAGCCAGCCTCGGATGACACATGTCCCCTTTTTTCAAGATCGGGACGGACTCAGGGTAAAGTCATGCCACGAGCAATACTTGGCCTTTTGAAAGATTGCATTGGATGGGATTAGTGGTATTGGATAATTGAAAGATGTACCATAATGATACCTTTGGGATGGGATCAGACTCCAACTCTCTACTTTTACCTTAATAATGATTCACTGAAGGTTTATATTAATGTCACTGTTAGTCTCTTGAGGTTTGAGATATTTTCTAGTATGATGAAGCACACCTGGTTACACATGACTTAGACCCCAAGTTAAAGCACAAGCTTGGGGGTATGCCTCTTCATTGTCTTACCTTACTCTTCCAGGATTCATATATATGCATATGTGTATTCTACTAACAAGAACCCCTTTCAAACATTTGGCTTAGGCCGAAGTAGGTGATTAGAAATGGGTGCCACTTAGAACCGTGGCCGAGTTATTTATTTCATTGCACATATCAAATTATCTACAATTGTTATATAAAGGCACACTACATTTTGTTATTGAAATAAATGGAATGGTTTTGACACCGTGGGTGTCTGCCTACTGGGATTTTATCTGACACCCTGCTTGGGCATCGTTGACACCCGAGTAGATTATTTGTTTGCAGGTGTTGACAAAGGAAAGTGTGTGTTTCCAATTCTTGATTGATCGTTGCTTCTTAGGATGGAGACTGGGGTAGAAGGCCGAGTCTTGATCGTGATGCAGTTGTCACACATTGTCTCTTTTCTTTTTAGTTTATAACATTCTTGGGTGATATTTTCTGTAATTTTAGTTTAGTCATACATCAGGGTATGACATCATTTTGGGAGCATTCACACTTCATTATTATTCATTTGGATTATTTATATTGAATCTACTGTAGTTTATTCATTGATATGCTACTGGTAATTATTATTAATTGTTATTTACATCCACAATGATAATACCTATTACCTATGGGGGCATAGTCCTCCCCTCTGACACAAAAAGAGCCTTACTGCTAGTCGGCAGTCTCTGGCATTTGAGGAGATGCACTTGACGTCATGTTACCTACCGGTCCGACCACCATCTTAGAGGTGAGCCAGGTTGGGACATAACAAAGTGGTATCATAGGTGGTATATTTTTTCCTTTGTCTTTATATTTTGGGATGGTAGACAAGAGAATAAAAGTGTGTCGGCACTTGGTTAATAGTTGTTCTAAGGACTGATCACCCTAGGTATGGGAAATGGCCAAGTGGTTAGGGTTGGGATTGTTGATTCATGCTTTTCGATGTGAAAATTGATATGATTTCACCTTGAGTGATTTGGGTAATTTATGTTGATTATGAATTTATGGAATTTATGATATTTTTCCTTGGCCTGTTATGGTAAGGATGAAGCATTGAATGCATCATAATAGGCACATAAGAATTCACATGCCATGCATAGTGCCATTCCATCTAGTTACATTTTAGGTTTCCTCATTATTAAATTTTTTTTCCTTGAATATATTCCATGTCATGTAATTCTTTAGCATTCCTTTTAGATACCATGTTTCAGTGATATATTTAGAATGCTACCATATTGCAATGCTTCTTGTTTAATACCACGTTTTCCTTGAATCATGCTTTTGTGCCTATTAGCATGTCTCTATGATTAAAATGTTATGCTTCTGTGATTACAACATCTCTACCTATTAGTTTCTTGTGGTGACATGATAGCTTTTTTGTTATGTAATTGGATGATTTGCTAAAATTTATTTGTTTCTTTTGAATGGGAGCCAAATTCCAAAAACTATAATGTGTATAGTCACTTAATAGGTTGATATCCACCCATATATCTAGGTTGATATGTATTTGAGCATGTTATAATTTCAAATGAGTTGGTTAACTATCCAAAGGAACAAAAAGGACAAAATAGGATAGTTGGTCCATGATCCTTATGAGAGAACCCAGTATGGGTGTTGTGACTCATAATAATTAAAACACTATTTTTGAGTTTCATAATAATGAACATAGGTCGGCTTAGTGGGACCCATGTAGGTCGCCTTATCTTCGTAAAAGGAATTCATATGATAGAATTCCTAATTAAGGACATGATTTCAATTAATGAAAAATGCTTTAAAATAGAGTTTGATAAAAATTTCATGTTTTCCCTTAGGGAATTAGTTAAGATCATGTACCTTGTGTTTTGTTTTAAAAAATATTACTTAATGTTTTGATTAAATCTTTTTATGTTTAAAGATTAAATTTAATTAAATATAGAGGGCTTGGATATGGAACATGTAATGATGTCCTCTATTTAAGACCCTGGTATAAGGGTTGTTTGAGTTTCTCCTTGAGTTTCTTTGGAATATAACCTTTCACATGTCAATGTCCCTAGTCGGACCCCATTTATTTAAAAAATGGCACCCTTGTTCGGATGGATGTACATGTTTTCCTTGAATTTGTTTTGGGTTTGATCATCAGGTAATGCTTTTTCCATCAGGTTAGGCATTCCTTAATAATGGTTAGTTTCTTCATAGGTAGTTCATCTCTCCCTTATCCACAACGATGGTTGACTTAGAACGTTGTCATTAGAGTTAAAAGTTATCTTGCTTCTATATCTCATTGGGGTATTATGCATTCACTTACGCGGTGACGTCAAGTACTTAATTTTGTGACGAACCGGTTGAGTTCAGTGTAATCATCACATCTTGCACTGTTAAATACATTTTGGTTCATTTATGTAGTACAATGATTTCTATGTTAAAATAATCTTGTTCATCCTAGTGCCTAGGATGAATTCTAGAGGCTCATGTGTTTTGACACACTGGTCAGTTTTTTAGGGATTTTATGCCAGTTGTTTAAATGTTACCCTTATAGTAATCTTATAATCCTCTTAGTGTACTCTTCCTTAGGTGAAGGGCATGTCCCCTATATTTCCTTTGTCCTTGATATACTAAGAGAGCATCGGTATTACGCCATGCTAATGATTGAAATTTTGGTGGGCTTTGTTAGGTTGTTTTTTTAGTGTTTCACAGTGATGTGTCATTATTATCAAGGCATGTTTAGTCCTGAGTGACATTTGGATTTCTGTCTGGGGATTCTGGGTGAACTCTTCTACACCAACCATTTCATCTAACATGACTTCAAGGCTGATGCCGCTCTGGGCTCGGTCAATGTTTTGATATGTTCATATTTCTCTTATAACAACGTGTCACTCGTAATCATGGAGTATGGACTACCTTGCATTAGTTCCTTTCACTCTTGTTGTGCCAATCCGAGGTTACCCTAGAATTTTTGTTGGGCTCAGTGATGCCTAGATAAACAATGGTCACTGGAGGTCATGTATAAACTTTAGTGGACATGTTCATGGTAAATGTGATATACCTTTGAAGAAGAAATCATAGTTTAGTTTATAAAAACCTACCATATAATCCGAGAACCTTCTTAAATGGTCGGTCGGAGGGGCTTGATTAGTTCTCTCTCTTGCTCAATGAAGCAGTCAGTGAAGGAACTTTTTATGACATTTAATCAGGTGAGACAAGTGCGGTTTGGGTCGACCATGGCTTTTCATAAAATTCTGGCTCATCTTGGCCATTAAAGGATATGGGGAATCTACCATTTTATCCATTTTAGAAATCAATCGAGAAGCGTCACCAGAATTATAAAGGGCATGTCTTGTATGAAATTCTGACAGTGGAAGGTGTCGTGACCCATAATTTTCCATATTCTAATATTAAAACCTAAGGTGGGAAGTAACTTTGACTAAACATTTAATGAGATGATGACATGTTCGTGTCACTTTCTAAGCGAGTTTGAAAAAGAACTATCTCGGTGTATCAGTTGTGAAATAAGCATTGGCTCAGATCTTAATGTCTTATGTACCACTTTTCTAACCAAAGTTTGAACAAGTGTTGTGTGTTTGAAGACCTTTTGTATGAGACTTCATGACCCTGTTGATCGTGTGAGCATTACGTTGTTCATGAAGGCATCTCGGGGACAAGAAGAACTATGGTGGGATGGTTGTAATGTTCCATGTCTTGAACCTAATGAAAAAACACAGGAAACAAAATTTTTTAGTTAACTAGGCAGGTCGGTTTTAAAACCGGGCGACAAATTTTTTTTTCTGATATTCGATACTACGACATTGATAGAATAAAAATATTAAGATTATTTTATTGATACACATTTTGTTTTTTTTAAAATAAAATAACTCTCAAATGGTGCATCGTACGAGAAATCTGAGACCACTGTTAGGTCTAGAACGTCGTGTTTACCCTTGACAGGTTATAACCATGATTCTCATCGAGTGTTTGGCACCCTCACACATGATAATTCTATATTTATTTTTAATTATTTATTTATTATGATTTTTATATAATAAATCAATATTTTCTCTCAAACGGTGCATCGTATGAGAAATATGAGACTAACATTAGATCTAGATTTTTAGTTTTATCCTAAGCAAGGTATAACCTTGATCTAGATCAGCTGTTTGGCACGCTCGCACTTGATAATACCGTCTTTATTTCTAATTAATTAATTATTCCGATTTTTAAATAATAAATAATAATTTTCTCTTAAACGGTGTGTTGAATGAAAAATATGACTCCACCAATAGTTCTGGAATGTGGGGTTTACCTTATGAAGGGTATAACCTTTTCCAGTGTTTGAAGTTTAGTCATATCGCAATCATAGATAATTTATTTTGGTTTTAAATATTTTATTGGGAATTGGATATATATATATATAATTTTATTATTAATATTATTATTTATTTTGAAAAAAATAAATGAAAGTGCACATCTATAATTATTGAATCATGTTGATGTGTAAATAATAACTTTTCAATGTAATAAATGTGATATTATTAATTATTCTAATTAAATAAAAATTCAGAATAAATATTTTTTTAATAATCGTTATCCTTTTTTAGGGTTATTGTTTTTTTATTAATGGTGTAATTGATGAGTTGAATTAAATATTGATTATTATTTTAATTTTTGTTATTATTATTATATTGTTACAAAAACATTGAATTATATATATATATATATATGAGGTATACATATATATATGAAATTAAATATATATATAGTTATATATACACGTGCAAGTGTATATATATGAATATAAATGTGTGTCTCTGTCTGAATATATATGTAACACGTATATATAGGGGTGAATATTTATTGTTGGGATAGATAAAATATTATTAATTACCCACAAAAATTAACCTATTGTCCCAACTTAAATCAAGGTTAAAACCATTTAAATTTTGAGTCCAAATCTTTAAAGTGACCCATGGCATGCGCCTAGGCACCCTGTTGCGGGTCCCGGGCAGCTGCTAAAATTAATTAAATGTTTTCTCGGGCTTTATGTAAAATATTACGTCGCGCCATAGTTCAACATTCAGGTTAAAAATAATTAAAAAACAATTAATGTAAATTAATGGAATTTAAAAAGGGATAAAAGTAAATTATAAAATAGACACGACTGGAGAAAAATTAAAAATAACTAAAATAAGGTAAATCCTTTTTAATTATTTATTTCATTTCTTCCACCATTTTATTTTTACTATATCATTTATTTATCTACTGTTTTTTCTTTTTCTTTTCTTTTCTTTCCTTTTTATTTTTTCTCTCCTCTCTTCCTCTCCTCCCTCTTCTCTGCGTGGCACACCCCCTCTCCCTATTTGGTGTGCACCGCCTACGTCGTACTTCAGAAGATCATCGGACCTCCATTTTCATTCGTTTTCTCCACTATCAGGTGCACTGTGAACCTATTAGTTAGGATTATCCCACACACTAGAAATCGTGTGATCTCATTCAAAATTCTTTTGCACAGTTTGTCACGGAAGGATTTTACCCTATTTTGGGGTTTTTCTAAAATCATCTGTTTTATTCTGTTTTAGGTCAAATCAAAGTCTACCGCAGATCATTGGATCATCTAAGACCATAAAATAGGGTGTATACTCTCTTTCCATTCATTTCATTGCGATTTATAAGAACACACTATCATTCCATTAGTCGGTGCATACTGACTTTGTTCAAATTCACCCAAATTCATTAAATAATTTTTTTCTCCTAGTCGTTCTATTCGTATTGATCATTAATTAATTTTTTTAATTTGTTTCAACATGGTCGGACACCCTTTGGGGCATGCTAACGTGGTCAGTATAATTTATGTTAGTCCAAAATTTTTATTTATTTAATGACATGTGTTGCGCAACCCATTTTTTGTTGTGTTCAATTTAAATAAATAATTCAGATTAATTATAAATCTTGAATTCTTTAATCTTTAGTAGTTGGTTGTGTTGGTTTATTTATTATTAAAAACTGTATTAATTTTCATCTTTCACAAAACCTATTTTTTGGGTCTAATTTAAATAATTAATTTAGATTAATTATGAACTTTGGAATTGTTGGATATTGGTAGTTGGTTGGTATTATTTATTTATTTATTTAAAAGAGCATCTATCTACTTATATTGATGCGGTACATTTTATTATTAAGATTGTTATGTTGAAATATTTAATTTGAACTGTGTGATGCATGGGTGAACCTGTTTGGTATCAAGATACAATTACATATGTTAATATCATATCTTTTGTTGTGAAAACATTAATTAAATTAAGGGTGGGGAAAGTAGGTGGGTCCCGTATTAAGGTCCACACTTTGACCCTTTGTTCCTGATAGTTACCTCTATGTTTCGGGGGGCGGTGTTCTTGTATTTCATGGACTGAGACTTCCCCGGTCTTTCTAATACTTATGAGTGATTCCAGTTCCAAAAGGGCCCATCGGGACGGATCTGTTGGCAATGTGGCTAATCCATCCTCTAATGATAGTCGACCCCTTTTGCGAGATTGGGATGGACTCAGGGTAAAGCCATGACACGAGCGATACTTGGTCTTTCGAATGATTTCCTTGTATGGGCACGGTGGTATTGGATAATTGAAGGATGTTCCATAGTGATACCTTTGGTACGGGTTCAGACTCCAACTCTAAACATGGACCTTAATAATGATGCACTGAAGAATTATATTAATGTCATTGTTAGTGTCTTGAGATTTGATATATTTTCTGGTGTGTTGAAGCACACCAGGTTGACACATGATATAGACCCCATGTTAAAGCACAAGCTTGGGGGTACGACTTTTCCTTGTTTTAACTTACTCATTCAGGCTTCATATATATATATTCATATGTGTATTCTACTTATAGGTACTCCTTTCAGACTTCCTGCTTTGGCCGAAGTAGGTGATTAGGCACAGGTGGCTCTTGGAACCCGAACCGAGTTATTTATTTCATTTCACTTAATAAATTTTCGATAATTGTTATATAATGGCACAATGAATTTTATTATTTCAAGAAATGGAACAGTTTAGACACCGCGGGTGCTGGTCTACTAGGATTTTATCTCACACCCTACTTGGGCATCGTTGACACCCGATTAGATTATATGTTTGCAGGTATTGAAAAAGGGAAGTGTGCGGCTTCAAATTATTGATTGATTGTTGCTGCTTAGGATGAATACTGTGGTAGAAGACCGATCATTGCTCGCGATGCAATTGTCACACATTGTTTCTTTTATTTTTAGTTGATAACATTCTTGGGTTCTATTTCTTGTACTTTCAGTTCATACATACATCATGGTATGACATCATTTTGTGAGCTTTTGCAATTGATTATTATTCAGTTGGATTATTTATATTGATATTGCTAAAGTTTAATCATTTATATTCTTCTAATAATTATTATTAATTAATTTTTACATCCACTTTCATAATACCTATTACCTATGAGGGAATAGTCTCCCCCTCGGACACAAAAAGGTCATCACTACTAGTCGACAGCCTCTGGCGTTCGAGGAGATGCGAATGAGGACATGAAACCCACCGGTCCGGCCATCGTCTTAGAGGTGATCCAGGTTAGGACATTACAACATGGAAGGACATCAAGGCTCCCCTTCACAGGGAAGGAAGCCATAGTATATTAAAGAAAATCCACAAAGGATACCCACAATTGGGTGTCCACCCCAAATTCTAACAATGTGGGCATGCAAATTTTTTACCCATACAAAACCCTCCCAAGCTTAATTTCAGCTGGATATGCATTAAGGGATCTTGAATACCATAATGAAACTAATTTCTTGACTAGAAGACATGGAAGGGTGACACGCTTTGATAAAACTAGAGTCAAACCCTACCCTGATTGTGTTAGTAACGTTCTTCCACTGCCACACTTCAGGAACCCCATATTTCAAGTGTTCAAAGGCTCAGGGGACCCGAAACAACATATAATAAACTATGCCTCTTACTGTGACCCCATTATGGGAACCTCAGATCAGAAAGAAGTAGGGAAACATAGGTGATTTCTGCGAACTCTACAGGGTTCAGCCTTCGTGTAGTATACTATATTTTCAGATAACTAAATCACACGATGTAAGGATCTTTGGTTATAGTTTCTCTTCCACTTTAGTTCTTCATTTCCTAAGACAACAATCAGTGATCTCATTAACTTCAAACAGTGAGTGAATGAAATATTTTTAGACTTCATCGCTAGATAAAAAGGCCTAACATACTCCCTGAACTAGCCACTCACCGAGGATGAAATGATTACTATTTGAAGTGATAATCTATCTGATGAATTGAAAACACTACTCATCCCAATAAAGTACACAAGTGGGTCCTACATTACTCCACCATTTCCCAAAGGATATAATACTCATCGTAGAGGACCAATATGATGTCTTGGGTGGCCAAGTCAGCCCCATAAAAAAGCAAGGAAAAGATGAAGCATTTTATATCACACCTATGAAACCCCTGACACTAGCTCCCATTGTGAGTCCTACACCAAATTATAAAAGACCACTAGACACCAACAACCAACCCCACCTCAGAAATATGAGAAAAGAGGTGTTAAAATAAATTAGTTTGAGGAATGAAGAAATAAGTTCTATTCATTTTGAGATGACCAATTACGTTGCTACATCATAGATACCATGAATTGAAACTTGCTCTAGCTACTAGAGCCTAAGAGAACGAAGGAAGTGGGTCTCGATGACCGTCCAAATTATTATCCCTATCATTGGATATTGGGGCACACCATCCAAGAGTGCTTCATATTCTAGGACATCCTACACAAGATATTGGATTCTGGACAAGTCAAGTTAGGTTAGCCTCTAGCACAAGTGGTGTATGTCTCAAACTCTGAACGAAGGGAATAAGTGGAATGGAAAACAATCACCAGAAATAAGGAAAAAAAGTTTTATAGTCAGATGACTCATAAAAAAGTCAACCAAGTTCACTGCATCCTCTTGGCACAGTTGAAGTAACCAACTGTGCCCCCAATATCTACTGATGCAACACAACCATCATCCTCCTCCAATATTCCTTTGTAGAAAATAAGGGACGAAAGAAAGATCAATAATATGAGCTAGTACAAAAGCCAAATAAAATCTTGAAACTTTCAAAATTTATGCCAGTAAACATGAAAGAATGGGCACTGCCCCACCAAACAAAACAACGGGAACAACCACGAAAAATGACACCATCAGAAGATGATTGATAGACATAATCTTTTTTGGATCAAGAACTGATCTTTGGGTCCACTAATTTCATTCATGTGATGGACCCCGTCTCTGATGGAAACTATGGATAAGAACGCAAATTTCCCACATCCAACTACAGTGTCGGAGGAAGAGGCAATAGAGGTCGATGGTTTCCTGGAAGGCATTATCATGGCAGGAGTAAAATTCTCAAAAATGCCTTAACTCAAATTGGTAATGTTGGGGAAACACATAGAATAGCCCTTCAATAGACATAATAGGAATCAGAGTGTTTCTCAACCCTTGTCAAAAGAAATATGAGCCCAACCATCTTGGAGTATCCGTTAGAGGAATAACAGATGTCCAATTGCCCAAGGAGTATAGGAAGACCAATTCAACCAAACAAGAAAAGTACAATATCGCCATCAGATCATGTCATAGTGGTCGGTCCATCTATATACAAAGATCAATCCCCTAAATCACCCATGAAATAGCATCTCTAATCTAGGAATTACCAACCTTTAATGTAAAAATATGATATTATGAAGTATCTATACTCAGTACCAGCAAATCTATTAATCTTATATGCCTTGAGTCTCTCATCAGAACATAGGAAGGAACTCATCAATGCCTTACTAAGTCCTCAAGAATTTGGGGACGATGTAGTAGCCACAGAAATCTACCGAACTGAGACCAATCCCCTATAATTCCATGCTTTCATCTCCTTCAAATATAAAAATGATGATTCCATCACGCAAGAACACATCAAACCCTTAAATGTATCCGGAAAGATAAATGACATTAATGATCAGAGAATTTTCATTGACAATGGCCTTGGATTCAACATCCTCCCACTACAAACATTTTATCGGTTAAACTATGGTGAGGAAAGTCTATCACCCAGCACCACAACTCTATTAGTACATGTCAAAAGAGATTTGAAGCCATTGGGATGAATCAAGCTTAAAACAAGGCTATGATTCCTCATTTTTGATTCCGAGTTTCTAGTATTGTAGCATAGTATGGCCATAAATGCCCAGTTGGGAAGGACCTGACTACATCATCACGCTGTGATTATCTCATTATACCATCATTGTGCCAAATATTACAATAATGGGAAAAATAGGATATTACATGTTGACAAATCCCCATTCAATTCCTGTTAGTTAAATTACATCAATGTCAGGTTCTATGAACTAAAATATAACAATTCTTTAGTCAATGACGTTGATTGGATCACCACCCCAATGGGTTGGAAATGGCTCTAGATTATCCCCTCCAACATCTTGGGGAATTGTATTTATTACCCATAAACTAGGTTGAATTCATACGTTCAAGCTCAGATACAGACTCAGTCTTTTGCATGATTTCTATTATTGCCATGAATTCCAAAGACAGTGAAGATAACTCTAGCCCATATGATTTCAGGGAAGGTCAAAACAAATAAGGTCATGGATGGTCCTCAGGACCCTAGATAGTTCCTCCATTATTCACTACGGAAAAAGATGATTTCTCTCCCAACGCTAGATAATTCATCTCCAGATTCATCTCTCCATCAGAAGTTGAATAATATGATGAAGAAGATGATGAAGAAGATGATGAAGAAGATGATGATGAAGAATAATAAGAAGAAAAATACGTCAAATATTCCCCTACAGCATTCAAAGAATGTGTCTCTACCACAATCGATTAACTTAGGAGGACAAATCTAGGCACTGAGAATGACCTGTGGCTCACTCTTATTAGTGTGACTATGACTTTAGAGGAGAAAGAGGCAGCTAACTCCTCCCTAAATAAGATTTGAGATGGGTTTTCCAATAACTATATAGAAATTCTAGGCCTTGATCCTTAGATCGCCACTCAACATATGGGTCTACTAGAAGACCATCGTAGCTATATGCCATCAGCCGAAAAGACCCACCAGACAAATGCTTCCAAATAAGAGGCTGAAGATGACAAACTGATCAAATAAAACTTCAACCAGGAAGTGAAATATCCAATCTAGATAGAAAACATAGTCCCTACAAAAAAAGGATAGATTAGAGTCGTCATTTACATCAGGAACCTGAAGCAGCACTTCCCGAAAGATGATTTCCTAGTCCGGATCACAAAATTGATGATCTATGAGACCACCAGATATGGGGCCCTCTCTTTGATTGACAACTATTCAGGGTATAACCACACCCAATTACCCCTAGAAGAATAAGAATACAGTAATTGCAAGGCCCCCAGGGATTGTTATTCAATAAGGTGATGTCCATTGGTCTAAAAAATGTCAGTGTTGCATATTAGCGCACAATGAATCGCATTTTCATTCCCTTCCTGGGAAAATTCTTTGTGTTCTATATCGACGATCTGGTGGATAAATCACAAAAGCGCTCAAACCACCTGACAGATCTTGAAAATTTCTTTAATAAACTGAAATAGAATAGTTTAATGATGAATCCCCTAAAGTGTCTTTTCTACATTACCATTGGAAGATTTCTCTGCTTTGTTGTATGACATTGAGGCAGTGATAGTGGCCTCGATAAGAAACAATTCATCCTTCGAATGTATCCACCTCGCATCCTCCCCATGTCGAGGGGTCTCTTGGGGAACCTAGCCAACATCTGGTGCTTTTCCACTAACCTAGTAAGTAAATGATTCCATTTCACCCGGTTAATGAAAAATTGGTTTCATACGAATGGGATAATAATTGTACAGAAGAATTCGACAATATCAAATAATATCTCCTAATACCACTAGTCTTGATGTTTCCAATTGAGATAAGACCATTAGTTTTGTACATAACTGTTTCGCACAGATTTCGGGGATGACCTCCTGGACGGGAGATTCAAACGTTCCGATCGGTTTTCTAGCGGGTTTGTTCGTAGAACCGGAAACATCCAATGATTTCACATCTGTTTGGACCTGCTTTCCAAAGGTAGGAGCTCATTAGCTTGTGGACCAATGAGGCTTAAGAATTTCCATTGGTCGAGAGGATGGGAGGTCGGACTCATCACACCATTTTGAGGGGAATTATTGTCTACTCCGGGACTCTCTTTATAGATTTAAGTTATGTTCGTGAATCCTTATTACGTTACCAAATATAAAATGAGCTTTACATTAGTTTTAACAATCAATGATTAAATATGAAATAAATTTAGAGAATCTTTTATATGTATTCGAGGTTCTTCATCAATAGAGAATCATCTATATCTGTTTAGAGATTCTTGGTCAATGGTATCCTTCAAAACATTTATATAAAAGTCTCTTGGTCATTATGATGACCAGGCTGGTTTTAAAGCCACTCAGTGGGGCACTTGAAGTTTATCGTCATTCAGAAGGACATGGATTATTTCAATGTTGGGATCGAACCCATAAATGGGCTACCTACGTATCCTTTGTTTTGGAAAAGGAATCAGAACCCACGTAGTTCGAGTAATGGAGTATGATGTTTATGATTGATGGCTCAAAGAAGAATGTCATAATTACTTTTACACTCTAAGCTCACGTGAGTCATGCTCGGTGTGAGAAACAAGAGGTATTGGTAAAAATTAGACAAATGTGCCATGAAAGATGCAATCATAAGAAATTGTTTGGGGCTTATGTATGTATGACTTCCCAAATAGATGAAGGTTTAGGATTTACTTTTAGAGAGAAAATCCAGGAACAGGGTCCATAAAGGTATATGTGCTTTATGGAGATTTGAATACTCTAACTTGGGACTTATTCCTGAAAAAGGAAACCCAAATTAGGAGAGGATTGATAATTGGGTTTTACTCCTGAGAAGGAAACCCATATCAAACGTAATTCAGGACTGGTTAAGAGAAATTAAGGGACTTGGGGTTTACTCCTGAAGAGGATTCCCAAAATTATGACTGGGATTTATTCCTGAAAAGGAGGCCCAGGTTAGGGGACTTGGGGCATACTCCTGAAAAGGACGCCCAAGATTATGACTGAGTCTTATTCCTGAAAAAGAGACCCAGGTTGAGGATTCTCTCATCTTAAAGGATGAGGATGAATGAATGAACTATCAATCTTTGGTGACATAAAGATGGATAAATCACTAGGTTTTGAGAGATATTCCACCAAATTCCTTTCAGATAAGGAAGTCAAATCAAGAAATCATGCCATAAATGGCTTTGAAGATTATCTTGAAGACTCAATCTTGAATAGGAAAGGTGAAATGGATTAAGAGGGGTAAAATAGGCAAGATGGGCACCCAAAAAGGTAGGGGCGCACAAGTCTTGAGAGGCGCGCAAGTCTTGCGTGGGCGCGCAAGTTTTGGTCGCGCAGGTATACCTGCGCGACACATGGTGTACTTGCGCGATTTTCACCCAGCATTGAAATACTTGAGAGACTCTTTATTAAACCCTTTAGAATCCTCTTGAGGTTCTTCCAGATAAGGGACACGCAAATTTCTATTTAAGGAATAAGGCGGCGCGCAAGTGTGACCAGTTCCCTTAAGGGCTGGCCATTCAGGCGCGCAAGTGTTGATGAGTTTCAACACTGAGTCCTTCTTCCCTCTTTTTAGATCTTCCGTTCTAGGTAAGAAATTACCTTAGAAGTGTTCCGGAAGCTTTGAGAAGAGACTTGGGCGTCAGGAGCTTAAATCCGAGTTTCTGAAAAAAAAGATCCTCTGAATGGGGGGCCCACAGGGTCTATTTATAGGCATAAGAAGACCCCGGGCAGTTACCGGGCGGTTACCACTTTGGTCGCGCAAGTCACTTGCGCGACCACGGTCTTCGCGCAAGTACACTTGCGCGATAGTGAGATAACTTGCGCGGTGCAGTTGTTGTTGATCCTTTGTTCATTCCTTTGTCGATTTTTGATGTTTTCTTCAAAGGATGAATCACTTTGAGCTCAAATATTCCCTTTTCCGATCTTTAGATTCTGTGACGAAAGGAGCGTCAACAAAAGTCCCCCCTCAGAGTTGGATCTGGGGAGAAATGAGGATTTGACTCTGAGGAAATCGAATCCATCCAAAGGAAAAGGGGGGGGGGGGCGCAAGTCTTCAGTGCACAGAGGGAGGCGCGCCAGTTTGCATTGCGCTGGCCTTAAGCACTCTGGGTACGGCACGCAGATAGGCTTCTGGCCTATAAATACATGGCTTCACCTCCGTAAAAGTATCCAGATTTCCGGACTTCATACCTTCGAGCTCTCTCCGCGCATGTCATCTTAGCCGCGCAGGTTGCTCTGTTTTCTAGTGTTTTTCTTGATGTCGCGCTACTGTAAAGGTATTTTTACTTGCGCGGTTTACACTTGCGCGTCAAAAACTAGCGCGGCACATGAATACTTGCGCGCCATGTTTTAGACTTGCGCGCCTTAATGCCTTAGTAATTTTTTCCGAATTCTTTCACAAATGTTATGAAAAATAAACCCATTTAAGAGTTTAATTTATTCAACTTTTGTGCAGATTCAATGGCTCATAAGGGAATTAAAATGTCTGATGAACTAGATAAGAAGTGCATTGATGACATGATGAACATTATTGTCCATGATTACTATGATATCTGCAACAGCACTCTCCCAGATTTGGCTAAGTACATGAAGAAATATCATCCTAATTTTCCACAGAGCATCCATTTGCCTCTGTGTGGTCATGGTCATCTGAAAGGAGTCAATGTTTCAAATGCAAACAATTATACACCTGAGATGCAGCTGCACTGATACTCCTCTATTTCAGTTATGCTGTGCATTAAGAGCAACAACAATGGTGTGAACTTTCAAATTCTTCCTCCATGTCATTTCCTTGCAGATATGAAAATGGCAAACCCATGGGCTGAAATGTTTTCCACTGCCGGTTGGTGGAGAGAAGACAAACATGGTATTATAGCAATATCTGAAAAGAGTACTCTCTCCAAATGGCTCTTTACTTCCAATGCTCCATTCTCAAATCCATGTATCCATCTTCCAAGTCTCTTGGACAGAAACAGAGTCACTGTTTGATCAGCAGAAAATTTTCTCAAACCGTACTCAAGAACATCCTTTTACAATTGTTCCAAGAAGAGCTGGTATCACTGCATCACTTTATTGTATCTAGTTGAATGAATGAATTCCAGGTGGTTGCTGATGAAGCTCGGGATGCTGTAAATCAAATGAAGTGTTATGTTGAAATCCTCTTGTAATTCTTGAAAAGGAGAAGAGATTCCAGTCTGTGGATGTCCTTCTAACTCTTGTGTATCAATGAAAAAACACTTTCATCTTCAATCATTTGTACCTACATTATTTTATTACCTGCTTCAATTTTACCTAAGCCAATGGGCCTAGTAAGCATAGTTTGATTTTTATTAGGATTATTACAAATAACCCTACAAACTTTGAAACTTTTAATTGCTCAATATTACCTAAATCATACAAAAAAATGTATATTTAGTGAGCTGGAACTTGACTTTTATTCAGAGTTCCTTTGTCTTTTGTGGGCAGTTTAAAGTCATGCATGCCGGACATAAAGGGGCTAATGTTTAAGGTCGAAATAGCTCTGACCGAAATGGATTAAAAATTGATTCAATTCCTTGAAAATTTATCTGAAAACATATTACCATACTCATGTATGAGGGAAAAAATTTAAACTATGGCTTAAGAATATTTGAATCTGAGGAATGATATGAAAAAGAGCTAAAAGGCATTAGAAGAAGTTGTTTCCAAGAATTAAGTTACTATTATTTAACAAAACCCGTTAGGGGGTTGAAATATGCAGGGCTACCTATGGGAATTGGCTGCATGGTCAAATAAATAGTATCTTTCGGCTGACAAGTCTGTTATGTGGACTATTTATGCAAGGCCACCTATGGGCACGTGCGGCATAGTCAGGCAAAAGAACTCTCAGAAATTTACTTTCCTAGTGCTAAAAGCCAGTGAAAGTTTATGGAGTTTCAAATTTTCTAAAGTATAGAGTTTGTTGTATGGAAAGAGGTACTTGACTATGGAGAAGATATTTCCAAACAAGAATATCGAAGAACTGGATAAATATCACTCCTACGAAGGTCTGACCCAAACGTAGGGAAGAAGAATAAACCATAGACTTGAATACTTTCAGATCATGAAAAAGGATATGGGACAAATATGTTAAGGATGGCTATTTTTTGCGGATCCCTACATACTGTCGTTTAAGACAAATAAGGACAAAAGAGGCATTCTTCCCAAGAATGAAGTTACTATTATTTAACAAAACCCGTTAGGGGGTTGAAAATATGCAGGGCTACCTAAGGGAATTGGCTGCATGGTCAAATAAATAGCATCTTTCGGCTGACAAGTCTGTTATGTGGACTGTTTATCCAAGGCCACCTATGGGCATGTGCTGCATAGTCAGGCAAAATATTTCTCAGAAGTTTGACATTTTTGTGTCTAGAAGTCATGAAAAGGGTTATGAAGATCTGAAAATATTTAAGGTTAGGATTATAACACATAAAGATGGGTATTTTCCAATGTATATAGAGATACCTAGGTCAATGATAACCATAATCATGTTGTGGCTGGGTCCTGAATTGAAATTTTGGACTTCACTACGTATCTCATAAGAATGAGAATCAAGCCATACGTAGTTCTTGAAATGAAGTTTAACGTCGTGCAGGACGAAATTATGAGTGATCTTAGTTTAGGGTCATAGAATTCGGACCATAATAATGAATACACAGTGTGTGTTTTCATGAGGACTTTTCAACCAAGGGACTGAAAGTGAAATTTGGGGTTAGGCCCAAAAGACTTGGGACTGGATTTGAGGGATACTCGAATGTTCCTACGTATCCCATAGGGATGGGAATCAAGCCCACGTAGTTCTAGAAATTCCCTTTGTACAAATTTGGTTCGTACATGTGAAGGGTGAAAGGGGACTTTAGTGCGATGATGGTTTAACCCGAGATAAAAAATTTAGGCATTACCATGTATGCACGTAGTTTTTTGAAAATGAAACATGATTTAAAAAATCAATGTCAATAATGGTTCCTTCTCAAATGAGGAAATCAAAGAATATTGTAGTTTATTGTCGTACCGGACAAAAGTGTTGTATAGTTTAATGTCATATAACAAGGACGAAAGTGAATCAATGTAATGATATTTATTCCAGGGGTGGTTTCATGAATCAGCATCATATGAGATGGTGGTGAACCGATGTGAAGAGATTGTTTTTGGGCTTGAAGCCTGGGAGGTTGCCTACATACCCAGCCTGGAGGGCAAGGATCAAAGTCTGTGTAGTTCAATTAAAGAATGAATTAATGATCAAGTTGTTCTTGGGGACAACGATCTAATTAAAATGTTGTTGGGACTTACAAATGGTTAGGGTCCCAAAGAGAGTGTTATGGTTGAGGTTTTCTCTAAGATCACGTGAGTCATACTCGGTGTGAGAAACAAGAGGTAATAACAACCTTAACGATGCACAGTTTAATGTCATGTAGGACATATTCAGGGACTATGCAGTTTAAAGTCTTGCAGTTAGTACTATTGGTGCTGCACAGTTTAGTGTCATGTAGCAGGGACAAAATAACAGTTTAATGTCATGTAGGACATATCAAGGACTTTCTGTACAGTTTAGCATCATGTAGTTAGGACGATGGGGACAATACAGTTTAACGTCATATTGGACGAAAGGGGGATTGTGCAGTTTATTGTCATGCAGTAAGGACAAAAGAGTGTACCATTTTAACGTCATGTCGGACGAAAGAGCGAATAGTTTAAGGTCATATGCATGGACCATGAATGGTGCAGTTTAATTTCATACTGGACCTTTGAGATTATATAGTTTAACGTCTTTCCGGATGTAAGGGACTTTTATACAGTTTAGCGTCATGTAGTTAGGACGTCACAGTTTAACGTCTTGCTGGACGTAAGGGATTTGCAAATAGTTTATGGTCATATACATGGACCAGGGATGATGCAGTTTAAGGTCATGCTGGACGGTTTAGGGAACTTTTTCACAGTTTAATGTCGTGTGGGACGAAGTTGCAGTTTAAAGTCATACTGGACTATTGCTGTATAGTTTAACGTCATATAGCAAGGCCGAACTGGTGCTGCACAGTTTAGTGTCATGTTGTAGGGACATCTTCTTTTCTACAGTTTAATGTCATGTTGGACGAAAAAAAGGAAACTTTTTAACATTTTGATGTCATGTAGGACAATTCAAGTAACTGTTACATTTTAACGTCATGTTGGACAATAGAACATTGTTGTACAGTTTAAAGTCATGTAGCTAGGACTAAGGTGAACCAATATGAGGATATCAGTTCTGGGGACTTTTTACAGTTTATCGTCATGCTGGACGATGAAAGTGCCACATAGTTTAATTTCATGTTGCTAGGACACAATATAGTTTAATGTCATCTCGAACAAAATATAGGAACTTCTGTACAGTTTAACGTCATGTAGATAGGACATAATACAGTTTAGTGTCATGTAGGACATTATACAGTTTAGTGTCATGTAGAACATTAT
The DNA here is from genome assembly GCA_963277665.1 of Viscum album. NCBI lineage: Eukaryota > Viridiplantae > Streptophyta > Magnoliopsida > Santalales > Viscaceae > Viscum > Viscum album. The sequence continues at coordinate 40,340,434 of OY728140.1, read as the reverse complement.
ACAGTTTAGTGTCATGTAGGACATTATACAGTTTAGTGTCATGTATGACATTATACAGTTTAGTGTCATGTAGGACATTATACAGTTTAGTGTCATGTAGGACATTATACAGTTTAGTGTCATGTAGGACAAAATATGAACCAATGTGACTGTTTTGTCTCTGGGAACAATATTCTGTGTTTATACAAAATACTTCTTCAGAAATCTGGCATTAGTTGGAGTCGTGATGTGTTCTCCATCCATTGAGATTAGAGAATACGCTCCATTGGAGTAGACCTTATGTATTGAATAAGGTCCTTCCCATTTTGGTTCAAACTTGGGAGGCTTCTTTCCTGGTATCATTGGTGCTCTGAGAACCAATACCAATTCTCCCTGAATGAATGAACGAAGATGAACTTTTTTGTTAAAGGCTCGTGCTATTCGATTCTGATAGATTTCTAAGTGGTGCAAAGTGCACAATCTTTTCTCATCTAACTGTTCCAATTCATTCAACCGCTTTTGGGATTGCTCATCTGTAGATAACTGATCACAAATGGCTATTCTGAGTGAGGGAAATTGAACTTCAATTGGCAAGACTGCTTCTGTTCCATATACCAATGAATATGGATTTGACCGCGTTGCATTGCGAGTGGTAGTCCGATAAGCCCATAAAGCATGAAAGAGTTTATCAGGACATGACCTCTTATCTTTATCCACCATCTTTTGAAGTATATTTGAAAGAGTCTTGTTGAAGGCTTCTATCTTGGCATTAGCCGCTTCATGATATCGAGATGAATGGTTGGACTTAATGTTGTATTCTTGATACAATTTCTTTACCTCAGAAGAACATAAGTTGGTTCCATTGTCCGTCAATATGGTATGAGGGACACCAAATCTAGTAATGATGTTAGACTTGATGAAGCTAATAATGCATTTAGAACTGACTTCTTTGAGAGGTACTGCCTCTGCCCATTTGGAAAAGAAATCAGTAGCAGTAAGGATGTACTTAAACTGCTTAGCCGTAGCTGAAGGGTAAGGTCCCACCACATCCATTCCCCATGTGGAAAATGGCCATGGGTATTTAGCTGTATGAAGCAACTCTGGAGGTTTATGAATGAAGTTGGAATATACTTGGAATGAATGACACTTTTTTGTGAAATTAACACAATCTTGTATCATTGAAGGACAAAAGTATCCAAGCCTCCGAATTTGATCAAACAGTCTATGTCCAGACTGGTGGGCACCACAGACTCCTATATGCACTTCTTTTATGACAGCCATTGTCTCTTCACCATCAATACATCTGAAGAGAACTCCATCAAAACCACGTTTGTAGAGAATTTTCTCGAGGTGGTTTGGGCTATCATAAAGAGTAAAATTGACCACACGTCGCCAGATTTGTTCTTTCTCGGCTCTATCAGGTGGAAGTGTTCCATTTTGAAGGTATTCCCTGATAGGTGACATCCATCCTGTAGTATGACCATACGGTTCAGGAATGAGACTAATTTCATTAATTTCCTCTGTTCTGACTTGAACATAAGGTGAAATTGCACGACGGTGGGCAATACAGATGGTTGTCTCGTCCCGATTTGGATCTGCTAAAGTTGTGGCTATATTAGCCAGTGCATCAGCTTAAGAATTTTGTGATCTTGGGACATAAGAAAATGTCTGTTCTGAAGGGAATTCCAACATTAACTCTCTGACGTAATCATACAAAGGGATTAATTCTTCTTTTATGATGGCATAATCCCCATTGACTTGTTTGATTACCAGGTCTGAATCACCTTTCACCTTTAAGTGATTCACTTGTGCTTGAAGCGCTAACTCCAAGCCTGTAATGAGAGCTTGGTATTCAGCTTCATTATTGGTACCACCATCCCATAACAAAAAGGAATAAGGTAACACTGCCTTATCTGGAGAAATGAGCACAATTCCTAAACCAACTTTGTTGAATTTAGGATTTTCCATTTTCTTCCCTGTTGGACTTCTAGAAGCACCATCAAAATACATTTCCCATGTTTGAGGACTCTCTTGAATAGAGAAACCTTCCTCATCAGGGAGTTCGATATCTGAATACGTGTCTTCCACTGAAGGATGTTCAGCCAGGAAATCAGCCAGATCTTGGCCCTTAATTGCCTTTTGAGACACATACTGAATGTCGAACTGCTGTAGAATAACCGCCCACCTTTCCAGACGTCCTGTAAGCATTGGACGACTAAGGATGAATTTGAGCGGATTATTACGAGATACCAATTGGACCTCATGATGTTGCAGGTAGTGTCTCAGTTTTTGAACTGCAAAGATTAATGCTAGGTAGCACTTTTCAATACTTGAATACCGGGTTTCTGCTTCAAGCATAGTCCTACTGAGATAGTAGAGACTATTTTCATTCCCAGCATCATTATTTTGAGCGAGAAAGGCACCCAATGATCGCTCTAAAGCTGTCACATAGAGGATAAGCGGTCTACCCTCAACAGGTGGCATGAGTACTGGTGGACTCAAGAGGTATTTCTTGAGAACATCAAATGCTTCTTGACATTCTTCAGTCCACTGGTAAGTGACTCCTTTCTTCAATAATTTGGTAAAGGGTAAACTTTTTCCTGCCAAATTGGCGATGAAAGGCCGAATATAGGCTAAGTGTCCTTGAATTCCTCTTAATTATTTCAAATTTTGAGGAGGTGACATACCAAGGATTGATTTTGTCTTCTCAGGATCGACTTCAATACCACGATGGCGTACAAAAAAGCCAAGGAATTTTCCTGAGGTTACCCCAAAAGCACATTTTAAGGGGTTCATCTTCAAATTATGTTTTCGTAGCTTGTGGAATATGACTTCCAAATCAGCCAAGTGATTAGAACGTTGTTTGGATTTAACCACCAAATCATCTACATAGCATTCAACAAACTTCCCTAAAAGAGGTTTGAAGATATGATGCATGGCGCGTTGATATGTTGCACCTGCATTCTTTAAACCAAAGGGCATCACCCGGTAACAAAACACACCTTGAGGAGATCTGAAGGCTGTATATTCCTCATCTTCTGGGGCCATTCGGATCTGATTATATCCAGAATATCCATCCATGAAATAAAGTACGTCATATCCAGTCGTCGCATCAATTAAGAGTTCTGTAATCGGAACTGGGAAATCATCTTTAGGACAATACCGATTAAGATCTCTGAAATCGATGAAAACCCTAATTTTTCCATTCTTCTTCTTTACAGGGAAAATATTAGCCAACCAATTGGGATATTGAAATTCTCTGACAAAGTTGGATTTGATCAGCTTATCCACTTCAGCTTCAATTTTGGAAGCATAGGTTGGGTGTGTTCTTCTCGCGGCTTTCTTAAAACCTCGATGTTCTTTTGGTAAACCCAAATGATGAGTAGCAACATCAGGATCAAGCCCAGGCATTTCTGTATAATTCCAAGAAAAAATATATTTATTTTTCTTTAGAAAAGAAATATACATCTCTTGCTCTTCAAGGGTCATGGCCGCACTAATTAAAGTGGGGCGTGGATCTTTCTCTATACCCAGATTTACTTCTCTGAGTTCATCCACAGTGGTAGAGATACCCTCTTCAAATGCTGGAGGAGCATCTCTAAGATCTTCCTCTTCCTCTTCATCATGTGTTATTTATTCCGTTTCTACATGCAAAGTAGATGAAAAAACGAAATTCTCATGATCATAAGAGATGTCAAAATTTTCACATTTTGAAGAAGAAGCTTCCATTTCTGACCCTATTGATGAAAATGGTCTTCTTTGGGAAATAAAGAGGAGATGATGGATTGAGAATAGAAATCATTATTCACCTCTGTTGTTGCTATAACTTCTTCTGGCCTGATTAGCGAAGTATAGACTTGTTGGATTTCAGCAGATGAAATGAAAACGTCACCAATTATGCTTTCATCACTGCTTGGTAGGTTACCAATTTCTCCCATGTTGTCTGGCTCGATTGTCGTAATTGAAATTATGGATATTTCCATAAGAGTATTTTGATTTGGGCCTATTTTGTCAATTTGACTGATAGGTGACACATAATCTGTACTCACATGTGAAAATGGATTTATTGGAATTTTCTCCAAACCATATGGAGCATTAACTTTGGTAATTTTATTCATTGTAGATTTTTCTATTCCTTTCATGTGATAAAATTCCGCCTCAATGTATTGAGACTCACATGTCTTGAACATGTCCTTATCACCATACAATGTTCCAACCTGACCATCAAAACAGTATTTGAGACATTGATGGTTTGATGAAGGAATAGTTGCATGCTGATGTAGCCAGGGTCTTCCAAGAAAGATATTGAAAGCTGAGTCTTGATCAACAATCATGAAATCTGAATTGGATACAAGATCTCCAAACTGATTTCTGAGTGTAACTTCTCCCAGTGGTTCTTGTTCATTTTTATTATATCCTTGTAACATCATGGTAGAAGGAGATAAATCAGATTCCGTGAGGGCCAATCGATGAAGTGTACGAATGGGCATGAGGTTGACTCCTGAACCATTGTCAATTAAAGCTCTTCGAAAATCTACACCATTGACATTGCTAGATAAGTACAAAGGTTTTATGTGCCCATGCAAAACATCATCTTCATCTTTATCAGTAAAAGATATCACTGCATGGCATTCTACAAGATTATTCTCTATGTGATAGATTTCAGCTGCAGCAATTTCAGCTTCAAACTCCTGAGGACATGACAAAGCTTCGATGAGTGCTTCCGGAAGATCTTTTGACAGATTCAAAGCATCCAAAATTGATAACTTGGATGGTACTTGGGCCAAGTGTTTCAATATATCATACTTTTGATCTAGAGGTCTACGTTTCCCAATAGGAATATGCGGTTTAGTAGGTACCTTGGAAGCAGATGCTTTGGAAGTTGATGCATCTTGTATTGAAGTTGGCAACATCCTTGGTTTTGGAAGATTAGACTGATTAGATCCATTTACTTGCTGAGATAAAGAAGATGGAACCTTTAATCGGTCTTCCAAAATAACTGTGCCAAAACTGATTTGGCCATTGGCAGAAGAACTTGCTTGTTCTTTTTGAGCTCACTGAAGGGCTCTACCACGAGTTTCTGCTGCATATACAGTGCTAGCAGGGGTAAAATTAGAGTAGTGGCTTCGGAAAGATCCACGTCTTCCCCTGTATCCTGAACCTCTAGAACTTCCTCGGATTCCCTTATTTGATACAAGGAATTCAGGCTCATCAAGACTGGAATATGGATCTGTTAATTGAATCATATTAACAGAACCAAAGATTAACTCATTGTCTGATAAAGACTCTGCCTGGTTAGCCTGTTTAGGCTGTGCCGTTTGGTGGGACGGTGCCCGTGGCTTTGAAGTAGATGGCATGAAATCTGCCAGAGTCAAAGATAATTTAGTCTTTGATACATACTCATCTTCTCCTGATTCCTCTTTCTTCTTTGAATTGCGCTGCCCTTTTGAGGATTTGTCTTTTGATGGAGGATTTACTGCAGCTTTTGTAGGAGACACAATTGGCTTCTTTAATTGTGTTCGCAAAATTGAATGGGTCTGATTTATTGTCTTTCTGACCATCCAATCATCATATTTTTTCACAGTTTTGTTTTTGACTTCCGGCCACTCTCCTCCATCCTCTGGATCTGTAGCGGTAATACACGCTACATGAGCTGAAGAACCCTTCAATTTGACTTGTCCCAAGTAGAACATCTTTTGCAGGAGGTTTTTAAAGACAAAACACTCCTGGATGGGATGCCCCAACATTTGATGAAAGGGACAATAATTGGGACGGTCTTCATCTCCTTCCTTGTTTGGCCTCTTGGGCACTGGTAATTGAACCAAATTATTTTCCAGAGATGAAATGAAGTAACCAGGAACTTTCTCACTTCGGAAAGAGTATGTTTTACTCTTCAAATCCTCAAATTTTTTTCATCGTTGATCTCTTTGATCATTTGGACGAAACTGCCTTTGTTGTTGGTGTTCAGGAGGTGGAGCCCTTCGAGAAGATGAAGGTTTTGAAGTAGAAATAGGTACAGGTGCTTGTTTAAGCATAACAATAGCAGTTTCTGCTTTACCCATTCTCCTTCCTGGAGCTGATGGAATTATACGAGATTTAACCTTAGCCTGTATAAGGGAATCTTCAATCTGTTCAGCGATTGAAGTAAGGTCTCGAAACCCTCCTGTATATTTCACAGGGATCAATGGCGTGCATAATTCGTCACGCAAATTTGCAACACAGATTGGCAACAATTTCTTCTGAGGGAGTGCTAAACTCAGGGAATACGTTAATCCCTTCCAACGAGCAATGAAATCAGAGACACTTTCATTCTCCCTTTGCTTGCAGTTTGTAATATCGAAAACTGTCGTTTTTGGCAAAGTTGAGCTAAACTGAAGAAGGAATTTTTGACGAAGATCCTCCCATCCGATGACTGACCGGGATTGCAAGCTTGTATACGAGACAAAAGCTGGTCCTTGTAAGGTTCTCACGAAGCATCTGAGTTTCACTACTTCTTGCTGCTCTGGAGTTCCCATCATAGGATCACAATAAGACACGTAATGCATCAAATGTTTTTCAGTGTCTCCTGATCCATTGAAAGTAGGGAAAACAGGGTTTCCAAAACTGGATGGAGGAGAAATTGAATCTACCCATTCAGGGTAAACTTTCTTTTCAGGTTGAACTTGCGCCCGTTTCCCTTCCATAGTTTCTAACCGAGCTGTTAATGACTCAATAGTAGTTATTAACTTTTGAGAAACATCAAGTTGAACTTGGTTTTGGGTAGGTGCAATGAATGGAGCTTGGACAGACGTGGTTGTTGGTGTTGTAACTGATGGTATTGCTGTCAACCGTTGTTGTGTTTGACCCGTAGGATTAGACCTCTGAGGGTGTACTGATAAAGGAGGATATTCTTGATCCATCTCAGTAGTTACAACAAATTTCTTCGGCTGTCGGACTTCAGCATTCTTAAGAAGAAGACTACTCTGAAGTAGTTTTGCATTCAACCTTATTAATTTTTTCATTTCTTCCTCCTGTTGTGCAAACCTTTTCTCGAATGAGAGCGATTGACCTCCTTTAGAGGAAGGGTGAGAAGTAACCTGATTCATTCCTTTCCCATTATTGGATCCTTTTCGGAGAGGGGGAAGCGGGTTACTTGAAGGAATACCCAGATTTTGGGTAAGCCTTGGATTACGTGTGCGCACACCTTCTTCATTTAGGTCTGTGTGCGCAACTTCTTGAGCAGGAACCTCTTCGTCTGATCCCTCTGATTGAGCCTCATCTGGTGAATCAGCAGCAACGACATTGATGACATTAATGGATTCATATTTCATGGAATCTTTTCTATCAGCATTTCTGTGATATTGTCTTCTTCCATGTCCATGATGAGACATGGAATTTCGTTGACTTGATCCCTCAGGAACTTCTTGGAGAACAGTCACTTGGAGAGAATCTACTGATACCTTGGCTCTTCGTTCCTCTTGTGGCTTATTCCCTAATTGAGAGAATACTGACTTTCTCTAAGGGAGGGATTGAGGATTTGAAAAAGTCCCCAGTCCGGTGGACTGGGGATGTTCCTGCTGCTTCCGCTCAACTCCTCGAATCCCATTTGTTGACTCTGAGGGTTGGGTTAGAGAAGTCCCCAGTCTGACAAGCTGGGGTGTCTCTTGACATGCTATGTCTGAGATTTTCTTAAAATCTCTCTTGATCTTGCGAATCTTAGTTCAGAAATTAGCTGGATGCATTAACCTGTATCCACTTTTATCACCTGGTTCAACAGACCGTTGGATGATTTCCGAAACTTCTGTCATTTGATGACGTGTTTGCTCCAGACGAGAGGCTTGTGCAATATTCTCGCCTGCTTGATGTAGGAGGAATTCAACAACTTGTTCTCTATATACTTGATTTTGAGAGGAACTAGTTGAAGCCTGTTCTTGAGCAATCTTTTGATTATGAACAAAGCCCATTGACTGTGGCCGGCCATGGGCAATAACATTGCATGAGACCATTTTCGGCGGGCTTTGCCGACTGGAAAGCACTGTGAAATGTAGTTCTCCGTGAACACCCTATCCTCTGATATGAACATCAGATGGAGCATTGGCAATTAACTGACGCAATTTTCTTAGTGTGCCAAGGCATGAACGTTGAAGGGTTCTCTGTTGCTTTTCAGCCTTCGAATACCGAGAGACTGATAGAGATTCCAAATCAATCTGACGTTGTAGCCCTTCTATTATCTTAAGATGATTTTCATATTCATCATAAGATAATACCTTCTTCTTCAATTGACAAAGAGTCTTCCATATGTTGAGACGAATATCATGGATTCCATCATCCGTCAACATATTTGGAATGTCTTACTGGGAGTCACCCAAAGGCCAAAACATGACTGGTACTTCACCTTTTTCCAGTTTTTTCCTCATGTTCAGCATTTCCTCTTTATCATTAAATGAAGATTCTTCTACCTGTTTTGACCAGAGTTGGTGTTTCCTTGTTGCTTCATCGGATTCAACAATATTGGTAAAGAGATCATTAATCAAACTAGAAGATGCATGACTTAGGGGTGGTTCGGAGAATGAACTACACCCTGGGATATCTTATGATTGAGAAAGTATTTCACTTGTTAGCGATAAAGCATCAGACATGACTGGTTTTGCATTTGCAAGTGCCTCAACATAAGAGGGCTTTCTCGGCACTACATTATCCACTGGAGTATTTTCCAGGCAATGTGAATCACTACTACGGAGAGGACTTTCGCAGCGAAGTTCATCATCATGGGGAGGACCACCACAATGGGTTATAGCAAAAGATGAAATCTCTTGCTCCTTGGTCTTCTGACCACACAGAGGGTTCCTGTGTCTCTCATCTGAAGAAGAAACATCAAGATTGACCGAACTTTCATGAAGCAAGCCTTCATGAGGAAGTGTCTGTTGAAGACCTTCAAAATTAATGTTCCCATTATTTGGAACTGAGGGTGTAGAATCTTGAATTCCGACAGATAAATGTCTGAGGGCTTCAAGAACTCCAGCATCGAGCAAGGCCTTGTTGCAGATTGACCTTTGATCTCCTAACTGTGCTGGGCAGATCATTTTTTTAGATGCCTTCTTACTCACTTTAGAAACCACTTGTTGATGAAAGTGGTTACTCTGAGCAGGTGTATGTGCCTGATCATGAAAGATGGTAAGGTTAGGCTGACGATCTCCACTCAAATCAGGTGTATGTGCCTGACTTGGTTGTCTGTATGATATGGGGGAGTATGCCCCATAACCCTCTTGGACTGGAACAGATGCGTGTGTCTGTTCTGGAGTGAATCGTTGATGTTTCACTCCACTGCTAGGGATAGATTTATGTGTTTGTCCCTGAGATGATGCTGAAGCTGTTATGATATCCTGGCAAACATCCAGAATATGAGAAGGAATTTGCTTATGCTCTTTCACAATTGACAAAATATGTTTGGTGACTTCAGCCGCCGGAACGGGGATATACGTCCATTCCGGGCTTGGAGTAGGTGTATGTTCCTGCTCCTGTCCTCCTTTTCCTGTCAGTGAATCCTGACAGTACTCAAGTGTGGAGGCAGAGAGTTGAGTCTGCCTCCTGTTTGTCGTCGGGGCTTTCCGACTGACTTCTCCGTGTGCTACCAAGCGAGACTGTTGGTAGGCTTGATTAGTATTAGCAGGTGTATGTGCCTGCTGATTACACTTCGCCAAACGCGGTTGACGAGATCCATCATATGTAGTTAGACGAGCCTGCTGACTAACTGGTGATGTATAAGAAGGTGCATGTTCCTGCCTATGGTACTCCGCCGGAATTGCCTGGCGGGATTGGCGTGATGCTGCCATATGAGTCTTCTGGACAATGGAATTAAAACGGACAGGTGTGTATGCCTTCTCGTTGTTCTCCACCAAGTTAGGTTGGTGGACTTCATCATATGTAGTCAGGCGAGCCTGCTAACTAACTGATGATGCATAAGCAGGTGTATGTTCTTGCCTATAGTACTCCACTGGAATTGCCTGGCGGGATTGGCATGATACTGCCAGACGAGTCTGCTGGACAACGGAATTAAAACGGACAGGTGATTGTGTCTGCCTGTTATTTGCCACCAAGTTAGGTTGGTGGACTTCTCCGGAGATGGCATGGATGACAACCTGCCCATTGTTAACCAGATTCCATCTCTGGCGGTTCATCTTTCCTGCTCGGGTTCGAGGAACCTGAGCTGAATGCCTGGAGTCGGTACCCTCATCATGTTGAGGGCGCACTACCGCACGAGTCTGGCGGCGATTTTTGATGGGAGCCCTTGAGAAGGACTCCTGTCTTTTTGAATTAAGGTCATGCGGGACCTGCTCATTCACTTCCTCAGATTAAGGGAGTGAATGGAAATTGCGTTTCGGGGATAACGACCCGAAACGGTTGGAGACGGTAGTCAACACCGCCTGCTTCTTGATCGCTGGTCGCCGTTGTCCGGACGACCAGGTAGAGTTGTTAACTTGGAGGTCTTGACGAGCGGCCTCCAGAGTTGGGATAGTACCATTGCGACGGTACTCCTTAACCAGTGAATTAGAAACCCAGTGTTGAAGACGCTAAGTTGGTGATGTCATCCTTAGAGCGGACGACGTTCCAGAAGGAGTAGCAGCATTGGTTTTCACAGCAGCAGACCTCACAGTAGAGGTGTTCACAGCAGCAGTATTCACAGGGGTGAATTTAAGAAGAGCCATTTTGCAGAAGATCTTGAGAAAAGAGTGCCTGTTCCATATAACAGACATAATCAAGATGAATCTGGGCACCACATCTTTTGGATGAGCACATGTCAATGATTGATTTTTTGGCCCAAGGATCCTAACAAATAAGAAGAACATCACTTTAACTTGGTTAAGGATTCACGTCGGGTTCACCATTTTTTGTTTCGCACGGATTTCAGGGATGACCTCCTGGATGGGAGATTCAAACGTTCCGATCGGTTTCTAGTGGGTTTTTTCGTAGAACCGAAACATCCAATGATTCCACATCCGTTTGGACCTACTTTCAAAAGGTAGGCGCTCATTAGCTTATGGACTAATGAGGCTTAGGAATTTTCATTAGTCGAGAGGATGGGAGGTCGGACTCATCACACCTTTTTGAGGGGAATTATTGTCTACTCCGGGAATCTCTTTATAGATTTAAGTTATGTTCATGAATCCTTATTATGTTACCAAATATAAAATGAGATTTCCTTTAGTTTTAACAATCAATGATTAAATATGCAAGAAATTTAGAGAATATTTTTTATGTATTCGAGGTTCTTCATCAATAGAGAATCATCTATATCTATTTAGAGATTCTTGGTCAATGGTATCCTTCAAAATATTTATATAAAAGTCTCTTGGTCATTATGATGATCAGGCTGGTTTTAAATCCACTCAGTGGGGCACTTGAAGTTTATCGTCATTCAGAAGGACATGGATTATTTCAAAGTTGGGATCGAACCCATAAATGGTCTACCTACGTATCCTTTGTTTTGGAAAAGGAATCAGAACCCACGTAGTTCGAGTAATGGAGTATGATGTTTATGATTGATGGATCAAAGAAGAATGTCATAATTACTTTTACACTCTAAGCTCACGTGAGTCATGCTCGGTGTGAGAAACAATAGGTATTGGTAAAAATTAGACAAATGTGCCATGAAATATGCAATCATAAGAAATTGTTTGGGACTTATGTATGTATGACTGCCCAAATAAATGAAGGATTATGATTTACTTTTAGAGAGAAAATCCAGGAACAGGGTCCATAAAGGTATATGTGCTTTATGGAGATTTGAATACTCTAACATGGGACTTATTCCTGAAAAAGTAAACCCAAATTAGGAGAGGATTGATAATTGGGTTTTACTCCTGAGAAGGAACCCCATATCAAACGTAATTTAGGACTGGTTAAGAGAAATTAAGGGACTTGGGGTTTACTCCTGAAGAGGATGCCCAAAATTATGAATGGGATTTATTCCTGAAAAGGAGGCCCAGGTTAGGGGACTTGGGGATTACTCCTGAAAAGGAAGCCCAAGATTATGACTGAGTCTTATTCCTGAAAAAGAGACCCAGGTTAAGGATTCTCTCATCTTAAAGGATGAGGTTGAATGAATGAACTCTCAATCTTTGGTGACATAAAGATGTATAAATCACTAGGTTTTGAGAGATATTCCACCGAATTCCTTTCAGATAAGGAAGTCAAATCAAGAAATCATGCCATAAATGGCTTTGAAGAGTATCTTGAAGACTGAATCTTGAATAGGAAAGGTGAAATGGCGTAAGAGGGGTAAAATGGGCAAGATGGGCACCCAAAAAGGTAGGGCGCGCAAGTCTTGAGAGGCGCGCAAGTCTTGCGTGGGCGCACAAGTTTTGGTCGCGCAGGTATACCTGCGCGACACATGGTGTACATGCGCGATTTTCACCCAGCATTGAAATACTTAAGCGAATCTTTATTAAACCCTTTAGAATCCTCGTGAGGTTCTTCTAGATAAGGGACGCGCAAATTTCTATTGAAGGAATAAGGCGGCGCGCAAGTGTGACCAGTTCCATTAAGGGCTGGCCATTCAGGCGCACAAGTGTTGATGAGTTTCAACACTTAGGCCTTCTTCCCTCTCTTTAGATCTTCCGTTCAAGGTAAGAAATTACCTTAGAAGTGTTCTGGATGCTTTGAGAAGAGACTTGGGCATCGGGAGTTTCAATCCGAGTTTCTGAAAAAAAGATCCTCTGAATGGGTGGACCACAGGGTCTATTTATAGGCATAAGAAGACCCCGGGCAGTTACCAGGTGGTTACCACTTAGGTCGCGCAAGTCACTTGCGCGACCAAGGTCGTCGCGCAAGCACACTTCCGCGAAAGTGAGATTACTTGCGCGGTGCAGTTGCTGTTGATCCTTTGTTCATTCCTTTGTCGATTTTTGATGTTTTCTTCAAAGGATGAATCACTTTGAGCTCAGATATTCCCTTTTCCAATATTTAGATTCTGTGACGAAAGGAGCGTTATCAATAACTAAATTAGAATGGTTATTAGGCACTTTCCTCACATAGAAGAATGTCGTCGATATTGAGAACAATCTTTATTACATTAGTCGAACTAAGAGTGATTCTGAGACCCAATATTCAAGGTTCATAAAAAACTACCTAACCCTAATCCTCGTAGTTTAAAAATTTAGGCATTACCTATAGTACAATGTTGCCTATCTGGTCCCTTGCTACTACCCTCTCAAGTATATCCTTAGTCGACCTATGATAAATGAAACCTATCTTAGTGGTAAGTCACCCTACATCAGTTTCAAAAATGGTACATGAAATAGAAATCCATTAATGTTCATGCATTAGAAGACTACCTAGAGGAACACCCCTCAGAAGAATCAACACCATTATATACAGAACTTCTGAATGAAGATTTATTCTATGTCCAAGAAATCCCCCAGGAATGGGAATTTTACTTCGATGGTGCTTCCAAAATCCTGACAGGGAAAAGGATGGTTGATTCCAATCTCAAAAAAGTAGGGCTGGAAGTATACCCATATTCCAATAAAATGTCATCTTTCCTTATTCCTTCTTGCTTTTAGAGGTGAGCACAAATAATGAAGCAGAATACCAGGCCCTCAATGCAGTCCTAGAGGTGGCACTTCAGGCACGAGTCAGACACATGAGGATAAAATATGAATTAGTGTGGGTAATCAAGTAGCTAAATGGTGATTATAACATTAAGAAATATGTATTGGTATCTTTGATGAACCATGTTTGAGAACTTATTGGAGAATTACCATCAAAACTGTCACTGAATTATGTCCCCCAATTACAAAATTATCAAGATGACGCATTGGAATATTCACCTACAACCCTTGCTGATCTAGACTGGGATGAAACAATCCTTAGAATTTCCCCTGTCAGATGGTCTTCCCATTCACTCTGAACAATATGATGGAAATCAACGAAATTAGACACATTTCTAATACCTATGCTCCCACCACAGTCAGGATGAATCCCATTGAAAATTACATCTGGAGAGGGGAAGTCCTAAGGTATTGGGTTGTAAGAGAATAGATCTAGAGGTGGGATATCAATATTTTCTTGTACAATGGTGCAAACCAAGAAAATGTTCTCTACCAATGAGTCCTTGACAGGGTCCTTCAGAGGTGCATCAATGGAGAAGTGAAATCTGACATCAATAAATAAGTGCATGCTATAGCTTGTGGAGCACACCAGCCGGCAACCACACTCTCCCATACATTTCGATGGATTGGATACTATTGGTCCACTTTGATACATGATTGTGCCACATTCACCATGACGTTCCATTCCAATAATGTTCTTGCCCGTTTTATTCACTATCCCCCAAAGCTACTTCACATAGAATAGTCCTCATGGCCATTTTCCATATGGGGGATGGATGTCGTGGTCACATATCCTCTAACCATAGATATACAATTAATGATCATTGTAATATTGACCGAATTCTTCTCCCAATGGGATGAATCCATACCTATTAAAGAGGTCAGTAAAAAAGTACTATTAGCTTTTTAAAAGACACTATCCTTACCAAATTTGGTATCCATCATACAATATTAATGTAAATGGAACCAACATATGTTCTAATGACTTAAACAAGTTATATCAGGAGTACGACATCAAATCCATCCATTCATCCTGCTATCATGAAAGGGACAATGGGAAGATAGAGGTTTTCAACAAGACTCTTTCCAATATAATCCATAATATGGTGGATAAGGATAAGAAATCATGGCCTAAAAAACTCGTTCATTATTTATGGTATTATCTTACCACAATCCACACTACCACCCAAAAACCCGTATATTCATTTGTATATGTTACAGAAGTGGGTTTTCCCATCGAAGTTCCATTTTCATCACTCTGCATTACTGTTTGTGATCAACTAACTATGGATGAGAAATCCTAGAAATGGTTTGATGTTTTGGAGCATCTATATGAGAAAAGGCTGCACACGTTTCACCATTTTTAAGTCTACCAAAATTAGATCGCACGAGCCTTCAACCAAAATGTTTTCCTTCAGTCATTTCTTGAAGGAGAGATGGTGTTGGTCCTCAACACCCTGAGGATACTTGTGGTGAATCCCCTAAAGCATGATCCAAAGTGGGAGAGACCATGTGTCCTATATAAAGAATACTCTAATGAAGCATTTTCCTTTATATCAATGGATGGACAACTCATCGTAGCTCCAACTAATGAATGGTTTTTGACGAAGTAATTCATGTAACATCGATGAAATTTCCTCGCTACATTAATATAAACTACAGAACATAATTTCCTCACTGCATGACTCTAAAATGGATAACATAATGTTCTCACTGCATGACACTAAACTAAAGAGCTTAATGTCCTTAATTAATGAATCTTATCATCACATCATCATGTCCTCACTGCATGAATCTAAACTGCATATCATAATGTATTCGCAGCATGAATCTAAACTAAAAAACATGATGTCCTCGCTACATGACTCTGAACTGCACGACATCATGTCCTCGCTGCATGACTCTAAACTTTATAGCATCATTTCTTTGCTGCATGAGTCTAAACTGCACAACATCACATCCTCGCAGCATGAATCTAGATTGCGCAACATAATTTCCTCACAACCTGACTCTAAACTTTACAACATCATGTCCTTGTTTCATGACTCTTAACTGAACAACATAATTTCTTCACTACATGGATCTAAACTGCACAAAATCATCTATTCTGTAAATGACTCTCAACTGCACAATGTAGTTTCCTCCCTACATGACTCAATACTATACAAAATCATGTCCTCACTACATGACACTAAACTGCACAACATTTCATCCTAGCTACAAGACGGTAAACTGCATAGCAAAAATTGTCCTAATCACACGACGCTAAACTACAAAGCCATAATCTTCCTACCAGCAAGATGTTAAACCACATAGAATAAATCGTCCAAATTGAGTAGTGCTAAATTTGAAGCCAGAAGCATCCATGCTGCATGATGTTAAACCGCATAGTATAAATATTCTAAATTTCATGACACTAAACTACGAATCGAGAAGCATTCAAGATGCAAGATGTTAAACCGCATAACATAAATCATCCTAATCACACGACTCTAATCTGAAGACCCAAAAGCATCCAAGATAAAAGATGTTAAACCACATAGGATAAATCTTCTTAATCGTACTATGATAAACTATGTATCCAAAAGAATCCTATCTTCAAGACGCTAAACCACATTGAAATAGTTATCCTAATGGAATAGAGCTAAACTATGATTCCAAAAGCGTCCTAGTTGTAAGACATTAAAACACTTAGCATAAATCTTCCTAATAACATGATGCTATACTAAAAATATAGAATTTTCATAGCTTCAACAAGTTAAACCACATAGCATAAATTGTCCTAATCACATGACACTAAACTATAAATCCAGAATCATCCTAGTTGCAAGACGTTAAAACACATTTCATAAGTCGTTCTAATCGCAAAACAATAAACTAAAAGGTTAAAATTTTCCTAACCACATGCAAATAAACTGTGTGTAGTCCATCCTCCTACAATACGTTAAACTACATGATTTCCAAAGGAAAATGTACAACATGATTCCCATTCATTAGTGGGATACATAACAATTCCCCAACCCTCGATATTGGATCGACCCCACATGAAATAATTCCACTATTTTATCCTCTATATTCCCATATTATGTGGTAAATCCTTGTTACTATAGGTTTCTCAAATCCATTATAACTCTTGTTAGCTTATTATTTATGGTAATAATTACATTATGTGAACAAAATATAGAGGAATATGATAAACCTGACACTCATAGTAGATGGAACCAAAATGCCCCTAATCCTATGACCGGGTTAGTTTAGTACATGGTACATTTAGAACTACGAATGGCTTGATTCTTGCCCTTGCAGGATACATAGTGATTCCCATATTTAATAGCTGGTCCCAACCACCAATTAAAAAAAGGTCTCTCATTTCCCTATATGTGGCACATACCCTCGTAGGAAACATTTAGAACTACATATGGCTTGATTCCTGCCCATATATGATATATAGTGACTCCCAGATTTAATATTTGGGACTAACCACCAATTAATGAAATGACTACAAATTTATTTGCACGTGGACCAGACCCCTATAGGGAACATTCAGAACTGCGTATGACTTGATTCCCATTCATCAATGGGATACATAGTAATTCTATTATCCTCTATCCAAGTCCCCCCCACAATTCACCTCCTCTGTGTATAGGTCATACTTGCATAGGGTAATCCTTGAATGGTCCTTACTACATGAAATTAAACTGCAATGTTCCTCAAGATTCATGTTCGGCCCGATTCTCAACGTTACGAGATCCCGAACATGACCCCAATTTCTTACACAAAAAATTCAATGAGATGAAGTAAATTCCAAGAATTAATTCCAACACTGAGAAGTTGTCGATATACCATGATTCCCTCTACATACAAGTTAGATCTATGTAGAATATTGAGTAGTTCATGGCCTATCACGTCCTGGATATTTATCACGTGTCAAAACACATATTTCCCATTTTTCAAGATTCGTACTCTGGTAAATATTAGTTCCCCATAAACATTCATGGCCATCGAAGATTGAAGGAACATGTCCTATGGACAACTTTGGCTGACTGTGCACATCATGCCCTGGTGGCTCAGCATATGTCTCCTACAAAATTGTTGTCAACCAAAGGAAAATTTAAGTGTCCTAGTTCCACAACATTAAATTTCATCATTAAATTTAAATGCTTAGATTTATATCTTGGCATGGATAACTCAAAATGAAATTCCTTCCAATACAATGTAAGGCCAAAACCTCTGTGAGGAATTCTCATTGGGAATCCTGCATAATCGGGTTTCCCCTAAGAAGATTTGTAGTGGAGATGAATTCTACGATTCAGAACCATCCAATAATGTTATTGAAATGTCCCCTTGTCTATGCACAAATTAAATCAAAGAATGAATCCCGAGAAAATTACTATCTAGAGGGATACATAATAATGATTGTACATACCTTATTTTATGTCAGGATTACCCTACATCCACCCCACATGATGATAAATTTCATAGAAATCATCCTTGCTAGATGAAGTTAAATTTCATAGCATTGATCGAAGCATAAAATGATCCTTACAATTGGTTTTTTCCATTCTTATGTGGTGATCTAAAATCCTCATAATTCCTTGTTTCTCACACTGAGAAACACTCATGTGAGCTTAGGGATCTCAGTAAGAGATTAACCATGAAATCCTGGAAGATATGTCCAAGAGTTTTTTTCTAGAAGCTTGACCCTAAAAGGAATGTTAATGGTTACCATCCCTATAAAGAACCCTAGGTCTAGGATATATGATGTTAAATCATAGAGTACTAGAAATATGGGACAAATGCATCACTCTACGTATGGGTCAGATCTATGTAAGGGATTACCTAATCCCAAGTGTGAATCATAGCTTGAACATTTCTAATGTATCTGGATACAATCCTACCGTACATCAATCATCGTTATTTTAGTAATCTTGAATCTCCATATTCCTCCATGTCCATTGGATTTGGAAGGACAATGTCCTATAGACACCTTTGTTTAACTATGTACATCATGCCCCGGTGGATCTGCACATGTCACCTACATAATGGTTTTCATCCAAAGGGAAACTCATCCTCATGAGAGTTCACTCCTACCTCAGTATTCTTAGTGACTTCCAAACCTTGTGACATCCCTCCAAATTTAAGAACCATCAATGTCATGGTTTAAATTCTCTTTCATACCCACATTTTAGATATATCAGAAATACTATGCCTGATTCACCTCTGGCCTCTCTTGAGGCTTATACAAAATAAATATGCCCCATCCCTATGTTTGGATTTGATCTGTATACGAAAAATAAAATTCCCCACTTATTTTTTGGTTTTCTTGGAGAACTTCAGCCACAGAAATTCCCTCTATCTTGATTAGGCATACCCCTTTTCATTAGCCATATGTCATGTCCAGAAACGTCCAAATCTCTATAATCCTTCAGGGTCATCAAATATGGAAGGCTAGTGTTATGAATATACATTTGTCTTACTATACACATCATGACTCGATGTCTATGCTTATGTGACCTACAAAACAGCTGTCAATCAAAGTTAAATTCTTCCCCTGGAGAGTCTTTTCTTGTTTCTGTACACCAGTATAGCATTTATGTCCCATCTCACTCCCTATATTTGGTAACCCCCTAGATTACAGCTGACATGTCTTATCCTTTTAAAATTACCATACATGAAAAAAATTTCTAATTGAATTGATGAATCACTAATTCTAACTTAATTTGAGTTAATGATTTCCCAAACTATTTTTCAATTGTCTTGGTTATACGGAGTAAAACATTACCATTCATCAGCTCCCCCCAATACGAGAAAAATTGGTGTGGGAGCATTTTCCCATTAAGATGATATATATTACCCCAATACTTTTGGAAACTATCCGTCAAATACTCCGCCCACTATGTTCCCCCACCACAAAAGTGTACCAAAGTGTTATAAATCCTCCCAGGCCATCAGGGATGGGAGGCCAGTTTCTGGTGGATACCTTTTTTTGACTACGCACATCATGCCCCTATGGATTTTCATAAGTTTCCTACAAGACAAACATCAATAAAAAAATCTTCCTTAGAAGGATACACTCCTGCTTCCACATGCCCAAAATGTCTCCCAAGACTCATACACATCCAAAACTCACAAAGATGAGGTCAAGAAAAATCCAACATTTTTCATTAAATGTTATTAGTACATTCTTGACTGATGAATACCAAATTGGGCCCTTGTTTCCTCACGATTTGTCAAATATTTTTGACCTAAAACATCAGTAATAAGTCTGATTGGCTAATCTATATACCACCAATGAAAAAAAGATGCAATACTCTTTAGTGTGAACACCTTCAAAGGGAACCGCTGGATAAAAGTCAAGTACCAAATCATTAATCCTATACATTGTATGGTTTAGGAAAAAAATGTTGATATATCAAATAGTCAAAAGATAAATAAATCTTGATAGGCTGAAATCCTGAAAAGGGGGGCCTAAGAAAAACCCAATTTATACTGACTAAGCCCATAACAAACAAGCTACAGAAAAAATTAGTGAAATATTGGAAAAGACGCAAAAGGTAGTGAGATTTTCATATAAACCTATAAATACTCAAACTACACATGTTGAGTCCCACGAATCAGGAAAACATTACTGCCTGATTCGATTATTTCAATTTACTGGATTCGAATCAGGGATTAAAATTAATGCATTTTAGTATGGTTAATTATGATTGATTGAAATTATAGGAAATTTAAAGGAATAATAATTGAAGTGAATGATAATTCAATTCTATTTCAAAAAGATATGGAGGAAGTCCACAGCCTGGTGCCTCTCCTCAAACGTCGGACATGATCATTATAGGAGATTTTTGGCAGAATCTCAATGTTGCATCAACAATTGATGTGACTCCTCCATAGCTTGGAGAAGCTTTAACAAATTATCAGTCTTGGCCTCTGCACCTACCTATAGTGCCTTCATGTACCTCATAACATCATGTCCCATCCTCTATCTTTCATTCATATGTCATCGCCCCTCCTCAATAGTGACTGTGGCCCATACCTACTTCTGTTTAAGCCACTATAGCTTATGGATCTGCTGCTCCACCTCTTGGTCGAGTTGTTCCACCCTGAAAACATATATCACGAGATAATTTTGAAACCTCACAACCACTACATCTTGATTGAAAGCTTCCGAAATTGTAGAAGCAAGATGATCCGTTGACTATGCAGTAGAAAGTTAGGAAACAAGTTTACCAATTGTTTCCCGAGAAGAAGCCACCTACTTCACTATATCATGGATTCCATGATAGTCGAGTCCACCAAATCCCAGCACCAGAAAATGTAAGTGTTGTTTCATAAACATCACTGGCATCTCAGCCAATGGATTCTGAGAGATTAATCTCTTGATGTTCATCTATCCCTTTTGACAGATGGTATGAAGGTCGACCAGACCTTCTTAGTTAGTCTCAGAGTCACACACTGATTACGAAATATATAAAGGTATGAACTTCATAAGATAGGGACTTGATTTAGAGTCTACCACATGACTCGACCCTACGGTAGCCTCACCCTTGATAATTGAAACATAGGACATGGTGGGATAGTTCTCCGAAATGTCTAACACACGTGGTGGAAATTATGATAATAAAGGAGATACGGCTTCGGTACCACACGCCTCCTTAGAAATATCACTACCCAAAAAATGTGCTACCACATCGTCAATCAGTTGTTGCACCTCGTAGTTTCTCAGGATCATTGATGGAATGAGATCATGCCCAACCAGAATAGTAATACCCAGGTTAGCCATCAAAAGGTTTTTTTACTGATATCAGGACTCTAATAATACTCAGTCTGGAGAAGGGTATTGGCCTTGATATTTTGGGGGATGAAAATAGAACTTCTCTTAGAATTTGAAAAAAAATGCATAATATCCCACTCCAAAATTTCAACGGTTGGGATAGCAGCCTCATGGGTGATTGTGATTTCTGTAGAGGTAGACTTAGCATGTACTTGTGGGGTATCAATATACAAAGGGACTCCCTCCATGTGGTTAAAAAACATTTGGTCAGGAATGATTGGTTTATCATGATTTAAAGCCCCTCCATGATCTTGTAGGTAATTGGGCTCGTAATTCGATTTAGCCCCTACCATAAAGGTTTCCATATCTCTCTCCATGGGAACATTCTCAACATGATCAAACACCTTATCAACTTTTTGATGGTCTTCTACTATTGAGGTAGATATTGTATGAGCAGGAACAAGAATTCACAAATGGTTGAGGACAACTTAGCCTTCCTCAGTTATCCTTGTTCTCTTACTTTGGTCAATCATAATGGTTGATGACCATTCCTCTATTATAAAGTGAACATGAGATGTAGATTCCTGAGAAACCACCACCTGGTTTCTGATAGGCCCCAAGTCAAAATATTTACACAATAGTGAGTTAACAATATAAGGGTACTAAGTTCAACCACTAGGTGAATAGACGATTACTTGTGATTCCCCACCTAAGGTGGCATGATAGATATGAGGAATGCTTACATTTCTTCTATTTTAATGGATATGGTTCCTAAATAAGATCACCCATAGGAGTTGGAGGGGTAAATTCCCTTGAAGGGTCTACAATAACTGCTTCCATGTGATCTTGGGATCTAGGGTATCCTTCCGTAGCACCCCCACAATCGTTTGGGTGTACTCCCAAACTCGGTTCCCTCAGTGTAATAAATAGGGGAAGAACCGTTTCTTGATACCCTACAATCTCTTGAAAAAATAAAAGTGGGACCTTTAGATTCTCTATAGAAAGGAATTAAAATCCATGATTTGCAGATAGAAGAACCTATCCCTCAATTTTCACCAACTATGAGAGTAATGAAATCACTGCCACTCAGTCAGACCAGTAATTCCTTTCTTTGGGGGCATGAAGACACTTTTCCATTTGAATCAAGTAAGAATCCACCCCATCATGCTTTTCTTTGATAGAAATACATATAGGAGTAATGGCTCCCCAAAAACCTAGAAGGTCAAATCTTCATTCCCAAAGATTCTTCCTAATATATTTATCGGAAGTGTTCTCCTTCAATTCATCCCACACCTTCCAAGTTTCAGGATATATAGTTGTGACTGGGATGACCAGTGTAGGAGTATTGGAATAGGAGAACATATTAGGTTTTTTTAGCCGAAAATGTTTCCTAGGTACTCCAACAGACTCGGGACCCCAAGGAAATGAATGCTTATGGGATGTTGGGAGTAGGTAAGAATCTTCTCCCACAATTTCTACAATAGGTGATCTAGTGACATCATCATCCTTGACATAATTTTCTATTCACATCCTGGAATGTACCTAATGAGAGTATTTGAGGTGACCATTTTGATAATGGATTAGGGTCTTGAAGTCCTCAAGGTAACGACCTACCTTCTCTGGGTCCCCATCAAAATAGATGCCAGTGGGTGCTGACACATAACCAATGTCGGTAAAAGAAACATCCATAGTTCTAAGGAGCTACGATAAAGCATGAGGGGACCGATCATGAGTGGATTTGAGGCCTTTCAAAAGGTTCAATTGCAACCAGGGAAATGAGAAATTGCCCTTAGGAGGGATGGATGGTGGTCTCCGAGCTACAGCTTTAGTAGCTCGTTCAAACGCATGTGATGTCAAAAACCCTACTTTAACAACATTCTTTTGGGGAGATCTGGGAAGATTTTGAAGGACTTATTCTTACCGGGAGTTCTTTCCAACTCAATTTTTCTTCTCTTTTCACTTACCCTGGATACCTTGTAAGTTGTCATGATAGGAATCAGATCAGGTAATTAGCTGTCATGGTATGATTTAACCCAGGCCTCTGCATATCATCTGGTAATAAAGGGAATTAGATCCCTAGAATCTAAATTTTTTACCTAGAACTAGGTGTCCTCTCATGTAAACATCATCCATTTTTGATGGGATATCATCAGATGTTTCTCAATATGGGAACTGTTGGAAGTAGGAAGACACAACTTATAAACACAGTTAAATTGAAGACAGCATCTTGAAGGTTCATATCCCTTGCAGATGATCTCCCCTTAGATGAGGGTAACCTAAATTCCTTCTCTCAAATAAAAAAATTAGCATCGATTGATAAAGACATTGGAATCATTATTCATAATAGTACCGATAAGTGAATCATAATGATGATAAGAAAAAAAATTCATGGATGTGTAGATAAGCCATTAATTCTTGCTCATTCTTTTCACTCTTCTCCACTTTCTTATCCTGTGAGGCCCAAGCCATTGGCATAACCCCACTGGTAATATAAAGATATGGTTGGAGGATGGAATGAGAAATTAGTAAGGAATTGATAAAATTATTACCTCTTATGGGAGAACCTATTCAGCCCCAAAGTATTTGGAAGGGCCTAATATTCTGTTAAGGTGGACCCCCCTTCGCTGATCGAACCCAGTATGTGATAAATATTGTCCAAGACTAGAATATCTAGATCGATGCATCTACCAATGGCTAGATGAGCGGCCATGATGAATTTTGAGGCTCTCGCACCGCAAAATTCTTGTACAGTTAAGAGACACCATGTCCAAAACATGGCCTAGAGGGCTGATAGTAGAAATAATTGGTCAACATAACAGATGATCCACATCCCCACTCATGAAATTTTGTCTCTTCTAAGGTTTTCCAATAGGTACCCACTCACCACTGGGTTGTCTTAGTAGGAAATGCCCTAGGTTTATGAAGACTGGGTTGTAGACTAATTTTCTTAACAAAATAACCAAACCAATCAAAGAAGGGAATTTCCTTCTTCAGAAAAGGATCGATTTCAATATAAAATGTATTCTCTTGAAAAATGAGTTTCTTGGCCAGAGGAGGGGTCCTTGCCTCGTCATCCCAAGATGAGGATGGAGGAACAAATTAATCATTAAAGTCCCTGATAATAGGGACTCCCGAAATCACCTGGATGTCCAAAAGACTAACGTGGACTTCCCCATTTGTTAAATGAAAGGTATTATTGTCTAGGATACACTTGATCAAGAGGTAAGAAATAAGGGTGTTAGGTCAGTGAGTGTATGTCTGAGATACCCAGACAACCTCGTATTGTCCCACAACTTACAAATCATTCTGAAATTCTTTTCAACTCTTAAGAACACAAAAGGTCCACCCCTAGTCAAAGAAAAACGTGCCTCCAGAGTGAAGATACCACCTGGATGACCAGCTATGTTGTTCGTTCATTGTATCCATTCACACAATGATTTTAAGATAATGGTTCATATTGTCTAGCCTCCATTACACCTCATCAATGGTTTTATGTGTGTATCTCAGAGGGGACCCAATGATGACAAATCTCTAAAGGTATCATCCCCAGGAAGAAATCAAGGCCCTCTGGATGGAGGTGTTAGTTATCTAGGCAGTAGGCTGATAGACTAGATTAGGTTCTGGAATTGTTGTATTGGAAAATAGACCAAAACCATATGCTGGAAGTGAGTCTAAAACCAGGTATTCCCTTTGAATCACTGTAAGAAACTTTTCTAGAGATTGATGTAATGGAATGATAAGAATTTGTACATAAAAAAATCGGACATGTTCTTTATGATTTTATCAGTATTAGAAAAATTCCCAGTAGTGGTCGCATCCGAAGGGACTACGATGTCAGCAGCAGTCTATGTATGAGCCATTGCATCCTATATAGAAATATCCAATAACCTATAAGAATTCAATCCAATGATAAATTTGATGGATAAGGGGAACAAAAATAGGCTATGGGACTTAAAACGATCGACACAGGGCTACACATACTACTCCAAGAAACAGTACTAATAAATCATTTCCCGTATACTACATGATAGATAAAGTCCATTTCCTACTTAATATAGTGGTACACGAAGGTTATATCATGTGTATAGTAATGTTATGTGAATTTCCTATGAATCATTGGTCCAAAGAGCATTGGAAAACAAATAGAAGGGTTTGTGGAAGGTAGAAACTACGAACCAAGGCCTTTCCATGCTGATATTCAAAAAAAATTAATTAATTTTTTTTTTATTAAGGCATAAATTTCAGTTCACCGGTTTAAGTTCGGGGTGAGGAACATGAAAATCACATAGTGTTATTCTACATGGATGTACATAAATTAGTTTAAAATTCTAAAATGTGGTTCGTGAAACCCAAAATTTGGTTTGTGGGTAGAAGAAATTGTGAATATTTCGGTAATGGAACATACAGAGATCTTCAAAAATGTAGATTCCTAAAATGAATCTGTATGCGCATGCAGATGCTGAGGGAGAGTCGATAACACTTTCCGCTATGAAAAATGGTCAAAGAAAAATTACACAAGTCCCTAAAAATAAGTGTGGTCCCCTCCTACCGAACCTATATTTTCTACCACAAACCACATCCATTTATGACCACTTCATCATCAGAATAGACTCTTCTTCATTCCAAATGGCAGTGATTTTGATGGGGCAATTTCTAGGATCCTGAAAACATTGAAAAGGGAAGAAAATACACCCACAAGCATTTTTCAGATGGAATAAATAATTCCTATAGGTATAGAAAGGAAAATGGATGTAAATTGAATTGATAAATTAGGAAGAAAATTGAAGGAATCAAATTTTCAAGGGTTTTATGTGACCTGTGAACCATCACCCGGAAGGGTTCATGGAATGCATTAAATATGGAAAATGGTTATGTTGAATAACCATTGAGGTGCTGGCCTAGGGGGCGATGGCCAGTGAAACCAGGACTTTGTGAACCACATCATTAGTAGAATAAAGACACATATGTCCATCCACATACCATCCCACAAACTCATCAATTCATAGATGAAGCAAATCGGCAGGGTTCCACGAACTATGACTCACGAACTACAACCTTTGAAAACACAGTTTGACTTAGCCTCCTATAGATTGAGATATCTCTTCATGGGCTTCCAAAAATGGTGTTGCATTACCATGGATAATATTTTCCCAATTATCTAAAAAATGAGAACATGAGGAAGATGAAAAGGAAAATGAAGAAAGTACGGAGGAGACCCGATAGATTAGAAGAAATAATTCAGAGAGGATTCCAACTTCGGTTTCAAATCATCGTGAAAGTGAAAACTGTGAACCGCATTTCCATAGGTATAACTAGCTGTGAACCATAAAAATAAATAACATAGTAAAAATGTGTAAACTAAGAACCTAATTTATATAAATACAAACCACAAATTCTTCATGGATGAACTCCCCAAAAACCACAGGTTCCAGGACCCTCCTTCAATACAGTGCTCTTCATTGTGAATAAATATGTGGATCGATCCTTGAACCATGTACTGCATCAGTATGTTGATTGAACATTAAGTGGAATGGAAGAACGCATTAGGTAACACGTACAAATTTAGTATGTGGTGGTCCATACCCATGCCTGTGTACTTATTTAGTACGCAGACGACCCCTCTAAAGACATACAATTGTTGTTTTTGGAGCTCCCCCTATCATGTATGAGAAAATAGTATGTAGAATAGAGTATCTTTTGGTTTCTTTGCCTCTAGATCCTATCATGATCCTCTATTACCATTCATCCCTCTATAGGTCCTCCACTAAATAGTCCACCGACATCATGCCAAATCCTCCTCCAAAGCCACCTGACCCGTATGATCATATCATCGGGACCATTTGTGATCCACTATGAGTCTACATACCCATGGTAAGAAGAGCTACAAAGGCGTTCCCTACAATGGTTCATACTCTAAAGATTTCTGTATGTATACATTACCATGGTAACTAAGATTATAACCTTGGGATGGTGACTAGAATCTCTTCATTCTAGGGATTAAGGGATATCACTTTCTTTTCCATTCTATATGTAATGATGATCAGTTGGAGGAATCATGCTCGCTATTCTTTTTTGTGAGAGGATACATTCCTCCCTTTTCCCAAATCGCATTCTGGGAAACTTACACTAAAATAATTCCCTACCA
The DNA here is from genome assembly GCA_963277665.1 of Viscum album. Taxonomy (NCBI): domain Eukaryota; kingdom Viridiplantae; phylum Streptophyta; class Magnoliopsida; order Santalales; family Viscaceae; genus Viscum; species Viscum album. The sequence goes on along the minus strand of OY728140.1, from coordinate 40,312,947 downwards.
TGTCAAGGGCTGACCCGAATGACCACCAATGTCATTATAGATTGAAGGTTTCAATGCTCTGTACCCTCACCCAATGTCGCCATAGCATTTTCTATTATAGGTCCCCCCTCACCCATCAGTGGGAGAGAAGGTGTGTGGTTGGTTGAATCTCTCACATCCTTTTGTTTCTCACACTGAGTATGGATCATGTGGCCGTTGAGATTTGTGACAATTACAAAATACACGCAATGAAACCATAATAAACTATGAGAACTCTGATTCCTATTCAAATGATGATACATAGAACACCTACTTGATGGCCTGAGCTCAAAAGGGTGCCCATCCAAAATGTTCCACCCAATCATGTTCCCCTCAAATGAGAAGCTTCCATGTGTAAGCCCCCACCAATAATGAACTATGAAAACTCTGATTCCTATTCAAACCAGGATACATAGGATGCCTTCTTGAAGGCCTGAGCTCAAAAGGGTGCCTTTCTAGAAGGGTCCACACAATCATGTTCCCCTCAAATAGGATTCTTCCATGAATTATTGCCAACCCATATTGAACAATGAGATCATTGATTCATATTCAACCTAGGATACGTAGGATGCATGCTTGAAGGTCCGAGCTGAAAGGGTTCCCTTCTAAAAAGGACTGCCCAATCATGTTCCCCTAAAATGGGAATATTCTATATGTATGTCACAACCCATAATGAACTATGAGAACTCAAATTCCAGTTCAAACTAGGATACATAGGATGCCTGCTTGAAGGCCCAACCACAAAAGGGTTCCCTTCAAAAATGGTCCACCAAATCATGTTTCCCTTAAATGAGAATGCACCATGTGTAAGCCTCAAACCATAATGAACTATGAGAACTCTAATTCCTTTTCCAACTAGGATACATAGGTGCATGTTTTAAGGCCTTAGATCAAAGGGTTACCCTTCCAAACAGGTCCACCCCAATTATGCCCCCACCAAATGGGCCTCCTCCCATGTCCAATCCTAAATCTAACCAAACTATGTGGGCTCTGATTCCTCTTATGAGGATATATGTGAATACCAAATTATGAATCTAGTCCCAACATCAAATATCATTCCTCCCTCTAAAATGAAGATGAACTCCATAACACCTTATTTATTGGCTTAATATAGCATTTCCTCCGTAGCATAAAAGTTTTGTATATCCATGATGATCCTGCAACCCGAGGGTAGCCTGTGGATATACTCTTTGGGAATGAACCAAGGATTCATTAACATATGAAAACGACTTAAATCTATAATATAGTCCCAAAATATTAAATAACTCCCCCCAAATGGTGTGATTATCCCGACCTCCCATCCTCTCGAACAATGGAGTCCTTAAGTGTCGTTGGAAAAATCGTCATCCAACAAATGCCATCCTTTGGAATGTTGGTCCATGAATCGTGGATATTAAGGATGTTTAGTGTTTCTAGATCCATGAACAACCCCACTGGAGACCATTCGAGGATGTAATATCCTAAGAGGACCGATTTCAAAAAATATTTACCCCATACAATCGCCCACTGGGACCATTTGACCGTGGAACCTTCTTCATAACACGGAAGGGATAATCTGCTCAGTCTCTGTGTGGTTAATCCAATTACCCCTAAAGCATAATGATGTGGATCAGTTCGAAACAAATATGGTTATGGGGAATTCTATATCACCGTAGTTGAATGATCGTCAGTTGTCAGACTATGATTTTCATTTTTCAAAAAACATAAACTCACCACGTTCGATGCAATATAGTCCCACAATTTTCCCCCTCATAAAATATAAGAAAACAACTTGAATCTCCTCTCAAGAGGAGTCACTAGATGATCAATGATTTTCTAGATGGACTCTCTACAGAACCCAACAACCACAGTCCCACCCTCTCTAGAAAAAGATGTAGCGTGCTGTAGTAAATAAAACCCAGTCAGCTCAAACATACTTGAGCCGACCCACCCATGGTACTATTCCATCATGTTCATAAAATGACTGATGTTCTCATGTAATTATTCCTCTCCTCTATTAACCTGAATCTCTAGGGTTCCCTAGTCCACTTTTGGAGGATAATTCTTGGAGATATCCACTTGTATCACAACCAATACACATCATCATGGAAGAATTTATCTATAATTCCAAACACATATCTCATAACACATAGCATAAATCGCCCACAATTATAAAAAAGTTGGATTTCCACTTTCCATTAATCCATTCATCTCATAAACACTATCCCATCAAACATTTCTATATCCACAAAAATACCCTCTTCTATATCTGCTATAGGTCATGGCTAACCTGTCATAAAACAGTATACATATACAACAATATTTCATTTAAAACATTTTTTAAACCATTACCACCCCCACGGTGTAAATCATACCTCTTAGGCACATTTCCTAGTTTAAAACTCAATAAAACAAACATTTTTAAATCATTTACATCCCTTCATAATGCACAATTATTTCACTATTCATTATAATTATTTCATTTTTACTCACTTTATTCATCATTATTTGACATTATTTTCGACAAATTTTCTAGAAATTAAAATGAATTCCACCCATCATGTCCCACACACCCATCCTGTGTGTTCTTGTAATGATGCATGCCACTTATATCTCTATGTTCCTACTATTATGAATGAATTCACAACCCCATGTTGTTCCATCAATAATAAAAATATCAAAAAATAATCACATAACACAAAACGTTCATCACCAAATGGGGAAATATCATTCAACTATAACAAAACACATCAAGAACGACAATTTACACCCTTGAATTTTAGGTTTTCTCTCATAAATGGGTTAGATACTCCTAAGAATGAGCTTAGTTTCAAAGTCTCACACAACCTATGTAACATCCCATGTAATTATGGAATATGAACTTTTCATATTTATTTATATTTATGAAATAGATAGATATTTTACCTTAAAATGAATGATATGGTCAATAGCGTACTCGACATGAAACAATGGGATTATCTGAAATACAACATTTCAAACAAGACTATGTTATGCAAAATAATAATATATTATTAATATTATTATTTTAAATGATATTTATCACCTAGTTGTTATATTGAGGTGAAAGATCAAAACATACACTGTTATGTTTACACATATTTATTAAAATGTTTCTACTTTCTTCCAATAATTGTTTTGTAGCTTAAAATGAGAATAAATCCAATTTTAAGCATAAAATACTCTAATAATTTTAAAATGTAGTTTTACTGCCTTTTTATGGAGATTCCTTTTCAAATAATGTTTTTATAACTTTTATATGTTATATTTGAAAAAATAATTTTTTTTGAAACGGGACATGAAAATTTACTTTGATTGAATTTTTGGTATTTTTCTGATCAAATTAATTTTTTTAAAAGAGCAATATGCAAAAATTTATTAACAAGAAAAGACAAGAAGGAAATTACAAAAGTATAAAGATAAGAAATTTACATTTATCTCTTTGAAAAATATTGAGAATATCACCTGTGAAGCTGAAAATTTGATTTCGAGAGTGTGCAGAAATCCCTATATTAGCAAGGCTATCAGCAAGGCGATTGGTCTCACAATAGACATGAGTTATGATGTATTTCTTTGAAGAAATTATATCAAGTAATTTAATCAATTTTGATGTGAGTCTCCAATCCAGGTGAATTTACTCCATTTTAACAGCTTGAACAATTGTGGATGAATCGCTTTCAAAACAAATTCTATCATAGTTGTTATGTTGTGCAACATCCACTACAGTAATAAAATCCATCATTTCTGCTTCCAGAGTAGTGAACTATCTACAAGGTCCATAAATCCCTTCCATGAAATAACTATTAAAATCCCTGAAAGTAATGCCATATCCAGTAGGTCTGGCGTTGCCTCGCGATGCACCATCCGAGTTGCATTTGATCTATCGTGCAAAAGGAGGAGTCCAAAAGACATCAAAGGTGCAAAGTGGTTTATTATAACTACCTTGAAGTTGTAATATCCTTAATACAAAAAATTATCTGATTGTATTATTACAATGTACAACATGAAGTTTATTAGACATTTTCATTGCCAATAAAATTCTTGAGAGAGTAGAATTAAGATTACATGGTTTTAAGGTATAATTATATGAGGTGTTTATCATTTAATACAATTTTTCCATTCTATAAATTTCTCAAATTAAAATTAAATAGAAATGTTATGTGAACTTTTGAACGTTTTACTTAATGAAATTATTTTCTCATTCGGTCAAAGAGATTAACATTAAATTAATTTAAAGCTTTATGTGAATTTAAATTTCAAAAAATAAAATTCATGGTTTTAATAAGTATTAAAAATTCAATTTAATAGGATCAAAATACTTTATGGTGAACAGTAACTTTGTTATTTTATGTACCCTATTTAAATTTTAATAGGGTAATTAAAAGTAAAATTAATATATAATATCATATAATTACCCTAACACTTGTCATAATATTATATTATGAGTTATTACCAACCATGACCATACATGGGCTTAAATTATGACCTTTGGAAGATGCTTGGGTGTGATTATGTCATTTATAACATTTAATTTAAAGTGAATGAAAAGATGTAATAAATATGTTTCTTATTACGAAAGAAATTTTAATAAGTGGTTATATAAGGGATATCTTTGACTAAAAATATTAATTTTAAATATAAAAAAATTAAATAAATCTTGTTAATTTATTGCTATTAATTAGGAAATAAATAATTAAAATAAATAGTTACACAAAGATGATGCGATAATAGATTTATTAAAGAAAGAATCAAATAAATGATATTAATAATATTAAAATAAATATAATATGAAATATTTTATTCCATAAATGAATTTTCTGGATGACTTTGACATGACATATATGATGTAATGTATTTTTTCTAAGGAATAAAATTATTATGATTTTTTAAAATGTCAACTAATGAATAGTGTCAAAATTGACATAATTCATTACTTAAAATATAAAATATCTAATTAAATGATATAAAATTTATAGAAAGCCAATATTTTACCAAGAAGTTGAGATAAGTCTGAAAATATTATTAATTACTCATTTATTGGTTGTTTTCATCATTTAGTAATTATTATAACTATCAATGGTTAAATTAATTAATAAACAGTTAAGAGTTAAAAAGGATAAAACAAAAATATAAGGATTAAAAATTATTTAAAATGTTTATAAATCTCACTTGATGATTATATTTTGATACATATGCATCCTACAATTGAAATAAATTATTTTTAACCCATTTGGAATCAAAATTGAATTTATATTAATTTAATACGTTTAATAATTTCAAGGGAGCCCCTCCCCTCTCCTATAAAAAGACAAATTCCTCTATATTCCTTACACATCCAAAACCTTTTGGATCGGAATATCCCCACACACACCACTTCCTAGAATCCCTCCCTATATTCTTGAATCCTTATTTTTTGAATAACACCCTCTTTGGATGTGTTAAGGTGTTATGAAAGCTGCTCATCCGAAGGAAAGGTGATGTTTTTATTTAAGCATTTCTATTTTATTTATTCGTAAACATAATTGAAATATTATTCTTCCAAGATGAAATAATAACTCCAATATAATTAATATACTGAGAATCTATTATGTTAATATCATTTCCTAAATCCATTTCCACTTCCATTAAATGGAAAAGGAATTAATCATTTGTGTGTACGTGTGAATTATCACGTCCACACACCGTTGAAATTATTCTTGCATAACCGCCAATCATGAGTGTTTATAAATATTGAATTAATGTTAATATTTGATATTCATGACATATTAATCATTATGTTATTATAATATATCAATTATGTTCTTACTTTCCATGCACATATAATTGATAGTGTTGTTCGTGCGTACATGTGAACAATCACCTCTATAAAGAGATGTGAATCATTTATAGTCAACATAAAACCATTATTATATATATAATTATATTTAAATTATGTTTATGATAATAATAGTATGATAGTTATGGAAATATAAAATAATAATTATTTTATTTCTATATTTATCAATTAAAAATGGAAGCATTACTCATGTGTATATTGGACCTCACATCTCTATGAATATAAAATTATTCATTTTTCATTAATACACATTATGGTTTGGTTTAAAATTATAAATATTATAGATAAAAATGTTTATAATTTCATGAAAATAATTATTGGGATGATTGGCATATTACCACGTGGACTATTGACATCGTACACTGTTCATTTTCGACTCATGTATGAAATATCAAAAATATGTATCATATGAACTTAAATACTTAAATAATTGTTATATCATGATAAAAAGTTGAATAAAATGAATAATTAAGATTAAAAATATTCTCAGGAAAGTATAAATTAACACATTTTTATTATTCAGGATGACTGAGGATCATACCTGATGAATCAAACTCACGTTAAGGGACTTCATCTCAATCTCCTCACATTAAGGTATATTTTGATTTTATACAACACATAATTTTATAAGGTGTATAATCAAACCCTTTGAATTTTATTTATTTCCAATTTTTTCAAAAATAATTTTTTTATTAAAATTGTTTTAATTTATTTTAAAAATGGAAAAATGAATGTTTTTTGACCTATGTGGCAACAACAACTTCCCCACCGCCATAACCGTTATTTTATAGTTGGATTCCTTTATAATCCTTAATCTTTTTAAAAGGAAAAGAAATAAATTATTCACTTTTTTGGTGAATTGGTATTGAAAATGGTTTTAAAAGGTTATTTAATGTTTCAATATCTTTAAATTATTTCTTGTGATATCAAATGAAATTTTATGAGTGAAATTTTGATAATTTTACTTTTTTTATGTGTTATGATTATGTAATGGTACTTGGACATTTGGAGGGTAGTTGTGTGCTAATCTAAATATCGGTGGTTATGTGATAAAAAAAGTGGATGCTTTCTTGATAAACCATGGATGTGTTATTATTTAATAACATCCAATGCATTGGGTATGGATGTCAGATGTATGACTATTCCATTTGTAAGAGTGATACATGTTGAATTTGACTGTATGGTTATTCCCATTAAGTATGATTACATTTGAAGTTCCCATTATATGATATATTTTTTTCAATTGGTTTTATGGTAAAATTTTGATTAAAAAAATGGGTAATCAATGATGTTATATTCATGGAAGTGTATTTACTACTTTATAAAGGTGAAAAGTATTACTTTATAATAAACTATTCCTAATTTACTTGTTTTTGTAAGACTATAAGTTTTCATTATTAGTGTATCCCTTACTAAGATTCTCATAAACCTCCTACTTTTTATATTATTTTTACTATATTAAAATAAAAATTTAGTAAATTATGGGATCATGGAAAATTTATGAAAATTAATCATAAAATGAAACCATGTTTATTTTTTTAAACTTTTTTTATTTTATGAAAAAATACATACTGAGTAGAAGTGTCTACATTGTAATATTTGAGTTGTTATATATGGGTTATGTACTAATTCTATAAATCTATAAACCCGAAAATATCATTGATTTGAATGAAAGTCAAATTGTTGTCTTCACTCAAGATTAAGAAATGTTTATAGATGGGGCCTTATAGTTGGAATCAAAGGTCAGTTTAGATAACTTTAGGAGTTAGAATATTTTTAATAGAATATTAATAAATTATTTATACCTTATTATCAAATTTAAATGATATAGAATTTTAATATTACCATGCTACTTCATCTACGATATGTCTGTTCATAATGGTTTTCCATGGAGGAAATAGGGAAATTGTGTTGAGGAGGAATACAGAGGAAAAAAATTCCAAATCAACATCTTGAGATGGTCAGAATTGAAACTAAATAGTTGATTAAAGTGATGGATCAATTGACTCTGGCGATAAATTCTTTGGGTGTCCATGTACGAGGTCAACTATAAAGGATTTTGTCAGAAGTGTAGAATTTCATGTTGAAATGTCCTCCATCATTCAGAGGATCATCTGAACCTGTGCTAGCGGAATGGTGTATTAAAGCAGTAGAAAAGATTTTAAATTAATTGGGTTGTTCAGACAATCAAATGGTTCATCTTTTTGTTTATCATTTTTAAGGTGAATCAAATCAGTGGTTGTCAATAATTAAAAATAACATAGGATGTGATGATATTGATGACATGGAATGGGATGAATTTAAGAATATCATCCATTATAAATAATTTCCTAAACCTATTCATCATAGGATGGAAAAAATCATGGAATTGAGAAAAAAGGTGGTAGAGTTTGTGGCTTCATATGATGAAATTTTCACATGTTTATCATGGTATGTCCCAAATTTTATCTGGGATGTTGATAGTAAGATAAATCGATTTTACTCAGGATTGAAGACAAAATATATTAGGGAATTATCTTCCCATGAGTTCAAATGCTATATGAAAAATGTCTGATGTAATGAGAAGGTAGAAATGTATTTTTCTGAATATCATTTATTTCATAATATTAAAGAAAAAAAAGTGATCTAGTTGGCAAGAAAATAGAAAGAATTCATCATAGAAGTTTGGATGTAAGAAAACTAAAGTTCCATCTTGTGAGAAGTGTGGTAAAAATAATTCTATAGAATGTATCTAAATGTATATGAAGTTATTCCAATGTGGTAATATTGTTCATATTGCTCATGAATGCAAGGGAGATGATCAATAATGTAATGAAAGGTTTTCAATAAGATGTTTCAGTTGAAATCAGTTAGGGAATTGTGCCAATGTCTGTCCAAACATGATTACCCATGTTGGAAACCAGTAAGATCAAAAGAAGAAGGGAATGTACAAATCATTTTCTACTAGTATGGTTGATCTTGGACCACACAAAAAAGTGATTCCTGTTATGTTAAAACATTTTTTCAAAATATGAAAACACTCTATTTGAATCTAGATATTGACATTCATTCATTTCTGAGAGCATTGTAAGTAAACTGTAAATATTACCTCATAAATTTGATATAGAAATTTTTTAAAAAATTCTGGGCAGATTTATTAAAAAATGATTTATGGGAATATTTATATTATCATTAGTGGGATGTTTTTTCATGAAAATCTTGATGAACTTCCCATAGTGTAATTTGATATTATTTTGGGCATGGAATAGATTTATGCTTGTTATAGTAAAAAAATTGAAAATCCAAGCATGTTTTTTTCATTGATTTAATACCTTTGATAACATAAAAAGAAGCATAGATATTGAATAAATATGGAAGTGAATGTTATCTAGATTATGTTTTTGAAAAGAAAGAATCAGGTTTGATAAGTTACATTGCAATAGTGAATGAATTTAATGACACTTTTTCTAATTAATTTCTTGGTATTATTCTTGATATATAGGTTGAATTTACTATTGATCTAGTTCTAAAGTCTAGTACTATTTCTAAACCCCCTTATCGATTGGCTCAAGTAAAATTGGATGAATTGAGAAAATATAGGCAATAATTTCTTGATAAAGGTATCATTAGACCTAGAAATTCACTACGAGGAGGTCCTATTTTATTTGTCAAAAAGAAATATAGGTTTTTAAGAGATTGTATTGATTACAGATCCTTGAATAACATCACCATTAATAACACATATTTTTTTCCAGATATCATAGATTTGTTTGGTCATCTCTACAGAGCTCAATATTTTTTGAATATTGATTTGTAGTTTGAGTACAATCAGCTGAAGTTAAAAGAGGATGACATTCCAAAGATAGTATTCTGAATGAGATATGGGAATTATGATTTTATAGTTATTCTCATTGGGTTATGTAATACACCTATTTTATTTTTGAATCTCAATAATGAATTATTTCAATAGTTTTTGTAACACCCCGAGATTTTATGAAAAATATTCTTTTTATTTTCATTAATGTCTTCTGTTGTACGCTACACCAAAAGGAGCTTACACAACACGCATTCCTGACATTCCTTACATTACACGCAATCACAACCCTCCTCAATAGCATGTGTAGTATGCAATAACGAGTTTCACTAAACAACAATATGCTATTAAAATATTATTAAAACTAGCCGTTATGAATAGTAATAACCACTTTTTGAAATTTTGTAAATTTTATTTTTCAAAATGGACTTCATTTTTGGATTCAGAATATCGAAATTATCTTAGGGGAAAATTTTGGTACTTTTCAGATAACTTTCATTTTCTGATGAATAGTTAATATTACTAAATTTTAATTAAAAACAACCTTTTAAATCGAAATAATTAATAGTGATAAATTATTAATTTGAGTGGTTTTAAATTATATTTAGAATATATTTTTACAATTTAAAACAATGATGGTCATTGGATGTAATTTCACATTTAAACCATACATAAACAAGTGTCAATCTATTGATAGTTATTATCTCTTAAGAACACGCTATTTGTTTGGACGACCGAAATTAATATTTAAAATAATTAATGAAACTAATATGTTTTGAATTTGGTAAAATAGACATCATTTTTGAGTTCATAATATCAAATATATCTTAGGCCTAAGTTTTTGTATTTTTCTGGAAACTTTCATTTTTTGATGAATAATGAAACCACTATGTGGTAGTTAAAAAAAATGAATTTTTCATAAAACATAATGTTACCGCTTCTGTGAATGGAATTTCAAAAATCTGAGAGACACGGTTTATTTCAGTAAGTAAAATGTGGTTCAATGAGATGCAAATTATTTTTGATGAATAGTAACTTTTTACTTTTTTTACCGCAGTTAAAAGTAAATAGGGTAATTAAGGGTAAAAATGTTATTATTATTACCCTAACACATGTCCTAATTCTATTGTATAAGTGTAATTAGACCAAAAACAACCTTAGAAATAAAATATGACCATTTAGGCCCACTTGGATTAGATTAGAACATTTTTTATTAATTTATTTAAAGAAGGGTTAAAATAGTTAAAATCAATGTTTAATAACTAAATTATTTTTAATAAAGGTTTATACATATGATAAATTCGACTATAAATATTAATTAGAAAGACAATAATATTTCCTACATAATGATATTTTATTTGTAAATATTATACATTAAAAAAGTTAATTTATTTATGACACAAAGATGATGCAGTAATTATCTTATTAATGAAATATTGACATAATTGATGTTATAAATACCCAAATAAATTTAATTTAAGACTTTTAATGAAATCAAAAAAAATTCTAGGTTAATATGAAATGTTATTCTTGATTTAATTAACTTTTTTCTAACTAATCATTCTGTTATAATTTTCACAAAAATCAATTACAAAATAGTGTCAAAATTGACATAAAATAGTTTTAAAAAAATATTATATTATTAATTGTTATTTTATTCGTAGAAATCTAAGGTTCGGCCAAATGACATAGATAAGGCTATATATATTACTAATAAACAACTTGGCATCCGTTTGTCTTGTTATAGTATGTTTATTAACCTTATATTGTACGAACACAAAAAGGACACGGTAAAAGTAAAATTATCCAACTTAAAGTTAAATATAAATGATAAGGTTAATATAGGAACATAAACTTGTCTAAATTCTATTGTATGAGACTATTTTGACCCATCCTCACCTTAGCTTAGAAATAAATCAATTTGGAGCTATTTATAACCCAATTTCACTATATAATAAAATATTATTTTTAGTTATTCCAAAGGTGCCCCTCTCCTCCCTTATAAAAGGGCACCTCCTCCCTCTCTTCCTCACAAAAATTTGAGCCTTCAAGCTCGGCCAACCCCAGCCAAATTCTCTTCTCCATTTCTCTATAAACATCTTAGAGGTTCGGGTCTTCCTCAATGACCAATTTTAGGGCCCTAAAAAGAGATCTCAAAGAGGCGCTTCAAAGAAGAGGTAATGTCCGTTACCGATTATTTCAACTTTATTTCTTATTCCACTTCTTCTTAGGTAGTTTCATTATGAAGTAATAAAATCAGTATCCATCATATACTGATATGTTATTATAAATATGAAATAACCCTATTTCACATCTTATCCATCCTATTGAAAATGAAATCACCGCGCGTGTGTACGTATGAAATACTGTCTCCACGCCGTGGTGTAATCTATTTTCCACCACCACCTTACTTGGATGGGTATAATGGTGTACGTAATAACTATATACGATTATTGTAAAGTGATATTGATTCTGAAATAGTATACATACACTCCAATACAATTCCATGATCATGAGAACGATATCATCGCTCGTGCCTATGTACAGACTACCGTCTCCACGACACGATGAGATTCATTCTCCATGTTAACCATTCATGATTGATTATAAAGTATATATAATAAGTAATCACGAAATATATGACATAATAATGATACTAGATTTATGTGTAAATATATGTATGTCATCTACTTAATTCCATTCAACTCAATAGGGAAACGAAAACAGCGTTCATGCGTACCTACGGCCTACCGTCTCCATGAACGGTGTATTTCTGTATATTGTGAATATATATTATATCTAAATCATGTTTTATATTCTGTAATTAAGTAATAATGATCTGAGTAATAATATGAATAATTACAAGTCAAAACACCGACGACAAATGAAACGATTTTACCCAAAACGCTCTTTAACATGGAATTTACAAAAGAACGGGTAAAATAAAGTCATAAGCGAACCATATATGATATCATCATAATGAGTATGATTCTGGAATAAGTCAATGACATTATTTAAATCATTATGCAGGAGGTTCGGACACTTATGAAGCAAATCAGACATAAGGTAAGGGAAATATCACAATCTCGTTTTTATATGAGATTGTTTATACTTTGAAATTTATTGGGGTATATTTTATCAACCACATCCATGTTTACTAAATATGTAACATTATTTCCATCCACCTAAAATTGTTTAAATCCAATTTTACCCTTTGGTGAGTTTTTAGTAAATGATATGAAATGAATCTTTTGTCATTTTTCATACGAGGTACTTTTTTACTTTTCCGACAAAAGTACGAGAAGAATGTTTTTTTAACTTATACGGCATGAATGAATTTTTAAAACATTATTTCCGAGAAGGATAATTTATAAGTTTTCAAGTTTATTTTTAATCAACATCTTTTAGTTTAAAATTGTTTGAAATGTTAAGAAAGGGAAAATGTTTTTGAAGTAGAAAGGATATTTTCATCAAGAATGGAGTTCAAGTGTTTTATCAAAATTATTTTCCATCTAAGATAATAAAGGGTTCTATTTCTATACCTATTATTACATTGATTTTATTATGTTGTGATGGAATTATTTTTATGAATTCCTTTATCTTATATGAATTGTTTTATGATGTCACGATGTTTAACATTCCCATTTTTATTACATGGGTTATGCTATGATGTATGGTTTCTGATTTTGTGGCACCCATGAGAATGGTATCATTATGAGATGGGTGAGACCTATATCTCCCTCCAATTCATTGGGTAAAGATTTTATATCTCATGAGATAGACATGGCTGGAACGATAGGTTAAACCGTTTAGTGAAACAGGACTGAAATATGGTGTGAACTCGGTTCAGAAATGGACTTTGTCCACTAAGATAGTCTTGTCAATGAGTCTTGACTAATAAGAAATGATTATCTGTGATTATTTGTGTATTCCACAAAGTTTCATGCTTTATGTTATGATTATTGGGATTACATTTCACTACTATGATTTATCCCATGTTATGATATTATGATCTCTTTTGCAGGTTAAGTTTTCCAAAATGTTATGTTCTTATGAATATGATGTGATTGATATTTCTTTTTTTTACCCTTACTGAGCATTTGAGATCACCATTTTCTGTTTTCTTTTCCCCATGATATAAATAAATGTTTTAGGTAAAAAAAGGAAGATCTTTATGAGAGATGTTGAAGATCTTTCACCACCATTAGAAGATCTTGTTTTGTACGCTACACCAAAAGGAACTTACACAACTCGCATTCCTGACTTGCCTTACATTACATGCAAAAACGACATTCCTCGATAGCGTGTGTAGTACACAATAACGAGTTTTACTAAACAACAATATGCTATTAAAATATTATTAAAACAAGCCGTCATGAATAGTAATAACCACTTTTTTGAAATTTTGTAAATTCTATTTTTCAAAATGGACTTCATTTTTGGATTCGGAATATCGAATTTAGCTTAGGGTGAAATTTTGGTACTTTTCGGATATCTTTCATTTTCTGATGAATAGTGAATATTACTAAATTTTAATTAAAAAGAACCTTTTTAATCAAAATAATTATTAGTGATAAATTATTAATTTGAGTGGTTTTAAAGTATATTTATAATATATTTTTAAAATTTAATACAATGTTGGTCATTGGATATAATTTCACATTTAAACCAGACATAAACAAGTGTCAATCTTTTGATAGTTATTATCTCTTAAGAACACTCTATTTGTTTTGACAACAGGAATTAATTTTTAAATTAATTAATGCAACTGATATGTTTTGAATTTGGTAAAATAGACATCATTTTTTGATTTCATAATATCAAATATAGGTTAGGCATAATTTTTGGTATTTTTCTGGAAACTTTCATTTTTTGATAAATAATGAAACCACTAAGTGGTAGTTAAAAAAAATAAAGTTTTTCATAAATCGTATTTTTACCGCTTCTGTGAATGGAATTTCAAAAATCCGAGAGACACTGTTGATGTCAATAAGTAAAATTTGGTTCAATGAGATGAAAACAATTTTTGGTGAATAACAACTTTTTACTTTTTTTTTACGACGGTTGAAAGTAAATATGGTAATAAAGGGTAAAAATGTTATTATTATTACCCTAAAGCATGTCCTAATTCTATTGGATAAGTGTAATTCGACCAAAAACAACCTTAGAAATAACATATGACCATTTAGGCCCACTTGGATTAGATTAGGACATTAATTATTAATTTTTTTATAGAAGGGTTAAAATAGTTGAAATCAAAGTTTAATAACTAAATAATTTTTAATATCGGTTTATACATAAGATAAATTCGACTATAAATATTAATTAGAAATCTAAAAATATTTCCTACATAATTATATTTTATTTGTAATTTATAGACATTAAAAAAGTTAATTTATTTTTGAAACAAAGATGATGCAGTAATTATCATATTAATGAAATATTGACATAATTGATGTTATAAATACCCAAATAAATGTAATTTAAGACTTTTTATGAAGTAATAAAATTTTATAGGTTAATATGACATGTTATAATTGATTTATTTAACTTTTTTCTAACTAATAATTCTGTTATAAGTTTCACAAAAATTAATTACAAAATAGTGT
Organism: Viscum album; assembly: GCA_963277665.1. Lineage (NCBI taxonomy): Eukaryota > Viridiplantae > Streptophyta > Magnoliopsida > Santalales > Viscaceae > Viscum > Viscum album. Next base: position 40,297,694 of record OY728140.1, on the reverse strand, counting down.
CAAAATTGACATAAAATAGTTTTTTAAAAAAATAATATATTATTAATTGTTATTTTATTCCTAAAAATCTAATGTTCGGCCAAATGACTTATAAAAGGCTATATATATTAATAATAAACAACATGGGGTTCGTTTGGCTTGTTATAGTAATTTTATTAACCTTATAGTGTAATAACACAAAAAGACACGATAAAAGTAAAATTATCTATCTTAAAGTTAAATATTAATGATAATGTTAATATAGGAACCTAAACTTGTCTAAATTCTATTGGATGAGAGGATTTCGACCCTTACCCACCTTAGATTCAAAATAAATAAATTTGGAGCTATTTAAAACCTAATTTGGCTATATAATAAAATAATATTTTTAGTTATTCCAATGGTGCCCCTCTCCCCCCTTATAAAAGGGCACCTCCTCCCTCTCTTCCTCACACCAATTTGAGCATTCAAGCTCGTCTAACCCCTGCCAAATTCTCTTATCAACTTCCCTAGAAACATCCTAGATGTTCTGGTCTTCCTCAAAGACCAATTTTAGTGCCCTAAAAAGAAATCTCAAAGAGGCGCTTCAAAGAAGAGGTAATGTCTGATACCGATTATTTCAACTTTATTTCTTCTTCCACTTCTTCTTCATAGGTTGTTTCATTATGAAGTAATAAAATCAGTATCCCTCATATACTGATATGTTATTATAAATATGAAACAACCCTATTTCACCTCTTATCCATCCTACGGAAAATGGAATCACCGCGCGTGCGTTCGTACGGAATACCGTCTCCACGCCGTGGTGTAATCTATTTTCCACCACCACCTTACTTGGATGGGTATAATGGTGTAAATAATAACTATATATGATTATTTTAAATTGATATTGATTCTGAAATAGTATACTTACACTCCAATATAATTCCACGATCATGAGAATGATATCATCGCTCGTGCGTACGTACGGACTACCGTCTCCATGACGCGATGAGATTCATTCTCCAAGTTAACCATTCATGATTGATTATAAAATATAAATAATAAGTAATAATGAAATATATGAAATAATAATGATACTGGATTTATGTGTATATATATGTATTTCATCTATTTAATTCCATTCAAATCAATAAGGAAACGAAAACAGCGTTCATGCGTACGTGCGGCCTACCGTCTCAATGAACGGTGTATTTCTGTAAATTGTGAATATATATTATATATAAATCTTGTTTTATATTCTGTAATTAATTAATAATGATCTGAGTAATCATAATAATAATTACAAGTCAAAACACGGACGACAATTGAAACTATTTTACCCAAAACGCTCTTTAACATGGAATTTACAAAAGAACGGGTAATATAAAGTCATAAGCGAACCATATATGATATCATAATAATGTTTATGATTCTGGAATAAGTCAATGACATTATCTAAATCATTATACAGGAGGTTCAGACACTTACAAAGAAAATCGGACCTAAGGTAAGGGAAATATCACATCTCATTTTTATCTGAGATTTTTATACTTTGAAATTTACTGGGGTGTATTTTATCATCCACATCCATGTTTCCTCAATATGTAATATTATTTCCATCCACTTAAAATTTTTTAAATCCAATTTTACCCTTCCTTGAGTTTTTAGTAAAAGATATGAAATGAATCTTTTGTCGTTTTTTCGTACGAGGTACTTTTTGACTTTTCCGACAAAAGTACAAGAAGAATGTTTTTTTACCTTATACGGAATGAATGGATTTTTAAAACATTATTTCCAAGAAGGTTTCTTTACATGTTTTCAAGTTTATTTTTAATAAACTTATTTTAGTTTAAAATTATTTGACATGTTAAGAAAGGGAAAATGTTTTTGAAGTAGAAAGGATATTTTCCTTAAGAATGGAGTTCAAGTGTTTTATCAAAATTATTTTCCATCTAAGATAATAAAGGGTTATGTTTCTATCCCTATTATTAAATTGATTTTATTATGTTGTTATGGAATTATTTTTATGAATTCCTTTATATTATATGAATTGGTTTATGATGTCACGATGTTTAAGATTCCCATTTTTATTACATGGGTTATGCTATGATGTATGGTTTATGATTATTGGAACACATAAGAATGGTATCATTATGAGATGGTTGGGACCAATATCTCCCTCCAATGCATTGGGTAAATATTTTATATCTCCTGAGATAGACATGGCTGGAAAGGCAGGTTAAACCGTTTCAGTGAAACATGACTGAAACGAGGAGTGAACTCAGTTCAGAAATGGACCTTGTCCACTAAGATAGTCTTGTCAATGAGTCTTGACTAATAAGAAATGATTATCTATGATTATGTGTGTATGACACAAAGTTTCATGTTTTATGTTATGATTATTGGGATTACATTTCACTAATCTGATTTATCCCATGTTATGATATTATGATCTCTTTTGCAGGTTAAGGTTTCCAAAATGTTATGTTCTTATGAATATGATGTGATTGATATTTCTTTTGTTTACCCTTACTAAGCATTTGAGCTCACTATTTTATGTTTTCTTTTCCCTGGGATATAAAGAAATGATTTAGGTAAAAAAAGGAAGATCATTATGGGAGATGTTGAAGATCTTTCACCACGATTGGAAGATTATATTCCGAGTTTCCAAAGACAATAAACTATTACAGTCCTTGTGTGTGTGTTTTTGTTATGTACTATGTATTCCACAAATGTAATGTAATTTCCATGTATGTTGAGCTTAGGGTCTCTACAGTTGGTATTAGAGGAAAGGTTTAGTCCAACTTTGGAAACTAGGATGCAAGAACTTTAGTGAGATCCCTATAGATATTTCTAAGGTATATATAAGGATTTCCATAAGGTTATGTATAAGTATAGGTTATATTACTAGAATTATGGTAACCTAAGATGTTAGATATTGAAGGTACTCCCCCTTTATTATATTATTTTCCCTAGCATGATTTTTTCCTCTCACACTATTCTTTTTGGGTTTTAGACGATGGCTAGAACCTGAAGAAACCGTGTTGATCAATGTAATGGACAATGCAATAATTGTCCTCCTGAACAAACAAATGTTATGGGAGATGGAGTGAAAAATCTTATTTCTATACTTACACAAGCTATGAATCATTCTGGACTTCCAAATGATCAGAGAAGGGAACAATATTCTATTGAGTCCTTCATGAGGCAACGCCCACCTTCTTTCAGTGGGTCTTCTGATCCACTTGTTACTGAACAATGGATCAGTACTACTGAAAAGATATTTTCAGTTCATCAATGTTCTGAACACGATAAAGTCATCTTAGCAGTGTATCGTTTGGAAGGTGATGCTGATCAATGGTGGAATCTTATCAAGAATACGAGGCCAAGAGATGAAATTGAGTCCTTGGAATGGGATGAGTTCAAGAACTTATTTTTCAATAAGTACTTCCCTCGTATTCTTCGAACAAAGAGGGAGAAGGAGTTTCCTGAACTAAAGCAAATGGATGATGAATCTGTTGGTATATACGAAGCGAATTTTACAAGGCTTGCAAGGTATACATCTGGATTTATCATCCAACATTAAAGTAAAGTTGATCGATTCTTCAGTGGCTTAAAACCAAATCTTCGAAGGGAATTAGCTATAAGAGACTTCAGTATCTATGAAGAAATTGTGCGTTGTGCTATCAAGGTAGAAATGGAAGTTGGTGTTACTTATCCATCTCATAGTTTTGACAAGAAACGAAATATGGAGTTCAAGGAGAAATCTCAGAAAAATGGTGAAAAGAAGATGAATGTTTAATTATGCTCAAAGTGTGGAAGGAATCATGGTGGAGATTGTGTTAAAGGGACTAGAAAATGTTTTAAGTGTGGAAAAGAAGGTCATCGAGCAGCTAAGTGTTGATGTAATGGAAAAAGGGTTTCTAATGATGTGAATAAAGAAAAGACTGCAGAGAACGCACCACCAACAATTCAATGCTTCAAGTGCAATGAAATGGGGAATTATGCTAATCAATGCCCTAATCCAAGGGTTCGTGATGATCGACATGAGCAACCACTGAAGGAAAAGGAAAAAGGGAAGTCACATGTGATCACTATTGGCAATGTTGAATATGACAACAATGCGGTGGAATGATTAAGAGTTTATTTAATGGGATTCCAAAATAATGTTGTATATAGTATCGTGGAATATTGGAATTTTTATGTATTGGTCTATTGTGGTTTTCAATGGTATCGGTAACCATAGAATGTGATTGATATATTTTTGAAAAAAAAAGATGATATGCGCATAATGAAAGGAAAACGAGAAAATGATATGTTTGACCGTATTACTGAGCTCATGACTGATATAAGGAGAAGGGTATATCATGGTTTGAGTATATAGAATTTTTGGATTTTGGTATGTTGAAAGAGTTAACTTTTTACTGCATTCATGTTTTCACTAAGGTTCAATGGGTATTCATTCTTCAAGAGAATACATGATTAAGGTATTCACATGTTTGTAATTTGACCAACAAGATATATCTTATGATATATGGGGGATAAATGATGGCATTCACATGATTGTTATGTGACATTTCAGGTAATCATTTTCTTTATACTATGAGCCTGGACCGAAGTATTTTAGATAAGCCTAAAGATTGGAATAGATTATGTTGGAAATAAGTTAGGATAGAACTTTTTTCGATATGATTGATGGGATGTTATTGCAATATTGCTTTCGAAAAAGGACAACCTGCAGGATGGGCGACAGCCCATCGCATCGAACAAGGCTGTGGGAATCGAACCCACAGCCGAAGTGCGGCTGGCCTTTATCACCTACCACTGGCCAACAGGAAGTCCATGTTTAGTAAAAACTAGTTTTATTATATTAAAAAGTATAATATAAGAAGTATAAGTCCATTTTAGAAACCATATATGATTAATTTCACTATAGATGGACTTACATATTTTTTTGATAACTTTTCTAACCTTTTGTTTGAGACAGATGGAATGACCCATCATTCTATCACATGATCTGCTAACACATCACGAATGACAAATTCAACTTCATTTCTTTAAGAGATGAAGTCTAAATTGTCCAAAGAACGACCAACGGTGAGACTATACCAAAATCACAAAAGTATTTCTTCTAATTCCAATTTCATTAACTTTAGGGAAATGATCTTGAAAACCAAAAATGTTGTCATAGTGATCTTATATGTGATGGATCAGATGGTACCTTAGATCGTTACAAATTTATGGCTTTGTGATTGTTGGATTTTTCATAGCCATGTTCTCTACCACTCTCCATCAGAATTTGATGGTTATATTTTTCTTCCATATCCATATTTTCACCTATGTTCTCCTATGTGGAAACCCAGTGATGAGTTAATTTGGGTAACCGTTATGTTTCATACATTAGTTTTTAAAGCCATGTTTTGGTATTCCTTTTTACGATTTGGTTTTCTATTAAAGAAACTTTCGAGTAGTAAAACATTTATAACCCAGACGAATTTCGAGGGCGAATTTCATTTTAAGGGGGTAGAATGTAACACCCTGAGATTTTATGAAAAATATTCTTTTTATTTTCTTGAATGTCTTGTGTTGTACGCTACACCAAAAGGAGCTTACACAACACGCATTCCTGACTTTCCTTACATTACACGCAATCACGACCTTCCTCGATAGCGTGTGTAGTACGCAATAACGAGTTTCACTAAACATCAATATGTTATTAAAATATTATAAAAACTAGCCGTTATGAATAGTAATTACCACTTTTTGAAATTTTGTAAATTTTATTTTTCAAAATGGACTTCATTTTTGGATTCATAATATCGAAATTAGCTTAGGGTGCATTTTTGGTACTTTTTGGATAACTTTCATTTTCTGATGAATAGTGAAAATTACTAAATTTTAATTAAAAACAACCTTTTTAATCGAAATAATTAATAGTGATAAATTATTAATTTGAGTGGTTTTAAAGTATTTTTAGAATATATTTTTACAAGTTAATACAATGTTGGTCACTGGATGTAATTTCACATTTAAACCAGACATAAACAAGTGTAAATTTTTTGATAGTTATTATCTCCTAAAAACACACTATTTTTTTGACGACGGGAATTAATTTTTAAATTAATTAATTAAAATGATATGTTTTGAATTTGGTAAAATAGACATCATTTTTGAGTTCATAATATCAAATATAGCTTAGGCCTAATTTTTGGTATTTTTCTGGAAACTTTCATTTTTTGATGAATAATGAAACCACTAAGTGGTAGTTAAAAAAATGAATTTTTCATAAAACATAATTTTACCACTTTTTTAAATGGAGTTTCAAAAATCCGAGAGACACGGTTGTTGTCAGTAAGTAAAACGTGGTTCAATGAGATGAAAATAATTTTTGGTGAATACTAACATTTTACTTTTTTTAGCACGGTTAAAAGTAAATAGGGTAATTAAGGGTAAAAATGTTATTGTTATTACCCTAACACATGTACTAATTCTATTAGATAAGTGTAATTCGACCAAAAAAACCTTAGGAATAAAATATGACCATTTAGGTCTACCTGGATTAGATTAGGACATTTATTATTAATTTATTTAAAGAAGGGTTAAAATAGTTAAAATCAAAGTTTAATAACTAAATTATTTTTAATATAAGTTTATACATAAGATAAATTCGACTATAAATAGTCATTAGAAAGATAAAACGATTTCCTACATAATGATATTTTATTTGTAATTTTGATACATTAAAAAAGTTAATATATTTATGACACAAAGATAATATAGTAATTATCTTATTAATGAAATATTGACATAATTGATGTTATAAATACCCAAATAAATGTAATTTAAGAGTTTTTATGAAATCAAAAAAAAAATTAGGTTATTATGACATTTTATTCTTGATTTAATTAAATATTTTCGAACTAATCATTCTGTTATAATTTTCACAAAAATCAATTACAAAATAGTGTCAAAATTGACATAAAATAGTTTTTAAAACAAATATTATATTATTAATTGTTATTTTATTCCTAAAAATATAAGGTTCGACCAAATGACTTAGATAATGCTATATATATTAATAATAAACAACTTGGTGTTCGTTTGGTTTGTTATAGTATGTTTATTAACCTTATAGTGTAAGAACACAAAAAGACATGGTAAAAGTAAAATTATCTAACTTAAAGTTAAATATAAAAGATAAGGTTAATATAGGAACCTAAACTTTTCTAAATTCTATTGGATGGGAGGCTTTCGACCCATCCCCACCTTAGCTTCGAAATAAATCAATTTGGAGCTATTTAAAACCGAATTTGGCTATATAATAAAATAATATTTTTAGTTATTCCAAAGGTGCCCCTCTCCTCCCTTATAAAAGGGCACCTCCTCCCTCTCTTCCTCACACCAATTTTAGCCTACAAGCTCGGCCAACCCCTGAAAAATTCTCTTCTCCACTTCCCTATAAACATCCTAGAGGTTCTGGTCTTCCTCAAAGACCAATTTTGGTGCCCTAAAAGGAGATCTCAAATAGGCGTTTCAAAGAAGAGGTAATGCCCGTTACCGATTCTTTCAACTTTATTTCTTCTTCCACTTATTCTTATTAGGTTGTTTCATTATGAAGTAATAACATAAGTATCCCTCATATACTGATATGTTATTATAAATATGAAACAACCCTACTTCACCTCTTATCCATCCTATGGAAAACGAAACCACCGCGCGTGCGTACGTACGGAAAACCATCTCCACGCCGTGGTGTAATCTATTTTCCACCACCACATTACGTGGATGGGTATAGTGGTATAAATAATAACTATATATGATTATTGTAAGGTGATATTGTTTCTGAAATAGTATACATACACTCCAATACAATTCCACGATCATGAGAATGATATCATCGCTCGTGCGTACGTACGGACTACCGTCTCCACGACGCGATGTGATTCATTCTCCACGTTAACCATTCATGATTGATTATAATGTATATATAATAAGTAATCATGAAATATATGGCATAATGATGATACTGGATTTATTTGTATATATATCTATGTCATCTACTTAATTCCAATCAACTCAATAAAGAAATGAAAACAACGTTCATGCGTACGTACGGCCTACCATCTCCATGAACGGTGTATTTATGTATATTGTGAATATATATTATATATAAATCATGTTTTATATTCAGGAATTAAGTAATAATGATCTGAGTTATCATATTAATAATTAAAAGTCAAAACACGGATGAAAAATGAAACGATTCTACCCAAAACACTCTTTAACATGGAATTTACAGAAGAACGGGTAATATAAACTCATAAGTGAACCATATATGATATCATAATAATGAGTATGATCCTGGAATAAGTCAATAAAATTATTTAAATCATTATATAGTAGTTTACGACACTTACGAAGAAAATCGGACCTAAGGTAAGGGAAATATCACAATCTCATTTTTATCTGAGATTGTTTATACTTTGAAATTTACTGGGTTGTATTTTATCATCCACATCCATGTTTCCTCAATATGTAATATTATTTCCATCCCCCTAAAATTGTTGAAATCCAATTTTACCCTTCGGTGAGTTTTTAGTAAAAGATATGAAAGTAATCTTTGGTCGTTTTTCGTACGAGGTACTTTTTTACTTTTCCGACAAAAGTATGAGAAAAATTTTTTTTAACTTATACGGCATGAATGGAATTTTAAAACATTATTTCCAAGAAGGTTCCTTTACAATTTTTCAAGTTTATTTTTAATCAACTTCTTTTAGTTTAAAATTGTATGAAATCTTAAGAAAGGGAAAATGTTTTTGAAGTAGAAAGGATATTTTCCTCAAGAATGGAGTTCAAGTGTTTTATCAAAATTATTTTCCATCTAAGATAATAAAGGGTTCTATTTCAATCACTATTATTAAATTGATTTTATTATGTTGTGATGGAATTATTTTTATGAATTCCTTTATCTTATATGAATTGTTTTATGATGTCACGATGCTTAAGATTCCCTTTTCTATTACATGGGTTATGCTATGATGTATGGTTTATGATTTTGTGGCACACATAAGAATGGTATCATTATGAGATGGGTGGGACATATATCTCCCTCCAATTAATTGGGTAAAGATTTTATATCTCATGAGATAGACATGCCTGGAACGGCAGGTTAAACCGGTTCAGTGAAACCGGACTGAAACGAGGGGTGAACTCGGTTCAAAAATGGACTTTGTCCACTAAGATAGTCTTGGCAATGAGTCTTGACTAATAAGAAATGATTATCTATGATTATGTGTGTATGACAAAAAGTTTCATGTTTTTTGTTATGATTATTGGGATTACATTTCACTACCATGATTTATCCCATGTTATGATATTATGATCTCTTTTGCTGGTTAAGGTTTCCAAAATGTTATGTTCTTATGAATATGATGTGATTGATATTTCTTTTGTTTACCCTTACTGAGCATTTGAGATCACCATTTTATTTTTTCCATTCCCCAGGATATAAAGAATGGTTTTAGGTAAAAAAAGGAAGATCTTTATGGGAGATGTTAATGATCTTTCACCACGATTAGAAGATTATATTCCGAGTTTCCAAAGACATTAAACTATTACGGTCCTTGTGTGTGTGTTTATGTTATGTACTAAGTATTCCACAAAAGTAATGTAATGTCCATGTACATCAAGATTAGGGTCTCTACATTTTTTGGATTTGTTTTTGGTTGTGATTATAGATGATATTTTGGTATATTCTAAAAGTCAGAAAAAAATTAATGTCACAAAAGTATTGTTTTGAAAACCCTAAATGATATGAAACTATATGGAAAATTTAGTAAGAGTGATTTTTTTTTCAAAAATGTTTTTTCATTGGTCACACTGTTTCTAAATATAGAATTACTGTTGAACCTTATAAAACAAAAGTTGTTGATGAGTGGGAAAGATATACCAATATAAAAAAGATTCTTAGTTTTCTAGGATTATAAGGGTCTTTACCAAAGGGTTGTTGAAAATATTTCTTTGTTATTTATCCCAATTACTCAGTTTACATGTATGGGAGTTAAGTTCATTTAGACAGAAGAATGTGATGATCGTTTTCAGGAACTAAAAAGAAAATTGGTAAATGCACCAGTTTTGGATCTACATTTTAAATGGTGAATTTTTTATCTAATGTGATGATTCATTAAAAGGAATTGGTAGTGTTCTAATGAATATTGATCAGGTAATTTCGTATTCTCTACAACATTTGAATCCTTGAGAATTATATTACCCTACACATGACTTTAAATTATCTATTGTTGTTTGGAATTAAATATTTGGAGGGTTCAATTGTATGGTATAATGTGTGAAATATATACTGATCACAAATATTTGAAGTATATATTCACTCAGAAGTAATTTAACATGAGAAAGAGCGGACAACTGGAATTAATCAAGGATTATTATTGTACCATTTTTTACTATATATGAAAATAAAAAATTGTGGTTGATGATTTGAATCAAAAAGTAAATGCTATATTAACCATATTACTTTTGGAATGAGTTTCTTTAGTTAATGATTTGATGAATTTTGTCTTGGAAATTGTCAGTGTATGAAATTCATCTATTTTATATCATGTCTTAGTGAAGTCACCTCTATCAGAGAGAATAAAGAAAGCATAGAAGGAAGAAAGAGAGTTGCAGAAAAAGGTTTAATTGGTTAATACGAGTAACATACCTAAATTTAACATTAATAAATATTGTTTCTTGAATATTAGAAAGATATTATGTGTACATTTTGATTCATATTTGAAGAAATATTTGTTATGTGATGCTCATAGTTCTCCATTTTTGGTTTATCTAGGCGTAATTAAGATATACCAATATCATAGGGAGTAAATCTGGTTGGATGTAATGAAAAGAGATATCGCTAACTTTACCCTGAGATGTTTGATTTTTCAAGAGGTTAAAGAAGAGAAAATGTTACCAAAAGGGATTATTCACCCTTTTCCTGTAATAGAGTGGAAATGGGAAACTATATCAATCGATTTTGTAGTGGGAGTACCAAAGTCTACTCAAGGTAACAATCTGATCTGGGTTATTGTTGATTTATTGACTAAATATGCTAATTTTATTCATATTTAAGAAACTCTATATCTAGAGAAACTTTTTAGGTTGTATATTAAAGATATAGTATGGTTTCCTGGAGTTACCATCTGCATTATATCTTATCAAGATCATAGAACCACATATAAATTTTTTAAATACCTTCAGATGTTGTTGGGTACTGAATTAAATTTGAGTATATCCTTTTATCCTAAATCAGATGGGCAGTCAGAATGAAAAATTCAGATGTTAGTGGATATTCTACATGAATGTTCAATGGTTTACCAGGGAGGTTGGGATCAATATATTTTTTTGGTTGAGTTTTCTTATAATAAAGGTTTTCATTACAGTATAAAGATGTCACCATTTGATGAATTATATGTAAATTGGTGTATGACTCCTTACTTTTGGGATGAAGTGTGTGAAAGTTAGTTAATGGGACCAAAAATGGTATAGAAAATGGATGATAAATTGTGATTGATTCAGAGACACGTGAGGAAATCACAAGAAGGAAGTAATGTTACAAAAAATAACTAAAGGAAGGATCTTTCAATTGATGTAGGTGATCTTATCATTATTAAAGATTTTCTATGGAAAAGTATGATTTATTTTTGTAATGGGAAGTTGAGTATATGGTTCATTGGACCCTATAAAGTCCTAGGAAAATTTGGATCAGTTTTCTACCAAGTTTCTTCAACTCTGATTCTATCCAACAAATAAAATTTTTTCATGCATTAGTGTTAAGAACGAGTACGCTAGATCCATCTCAGGTTTTGAGTCTAGTAGTAGTTAGTTTAAAGAGAATCTCTCTAATGAGGAACAATCAGTCCAGATTCTAGATAGTAAAGAAAATGTGTTTTTGAATAAAGTGATTCTTGAGGTTAAAGTTTTGTGGAAAAGAGGAAATATGGGAATCTAAAAATTCTATGAGGGAGAAATACCTCCACTTACTTGACGAGTAAATAAAATTTTGAGGATTTTATTTTACCAAAAGGCAGAGAAGGATGTAACATCCTAGGTAATTATAAAATACTATATTTTCATATATATTAATATTTATGAATTATATAGTGATTTTACATTTATATGGATGATTTGTATAATATCTTGCTCGACATGAAACAATGGGTTTCTCCAAAATCCTACATTTCACACAAGATTAAGTTATACAAAAAAATAATATATTATTAAAATTATTATTTTAAATAGTCATCATCACCTAGACGTTGTATTGGTGGGAATTAATATAATAGACTATATTATGTTTACACATGTTTTTTTAAATATTTATACTTTCTTTTAATAAATTTTAGAGGCTTAAAATGAGAATAAATCCAATTTTAACCATAAAGTACTCTAATATTTTTAAAATGTAGTTTTTCCACCTTTTGATGGTGAACCCTTTTTAAATAGTTTTTTTGACACTTTTATATGTTTTATTTAACAAAATAAACATTGTTTTTGGAAATGAGACATCAAAATTTTTTTTGGTTGAATTTTAGAAATTTTTCTGATAAAAATCATATTTTAATAAATAGTGAAAAATACTGCATTTCAATTCAAACTTCCTTTTCACCTAATTTATTTATATTTTGAGCTTATCCTACATGATTTTATTATATTATCAGATTATGTTTGTATCACTTAATCCAACATAATTAAATGAAAACATTTTTAAAATTAAAGTTAAATAGAAAAACTATCTGAACTTTTGAACATTTTACTTAAAGAACCTATTTTCTCGATCCGTCAAAAGGATTAACTTTACATTAATTTAACAATTTATGTGAATTTAATTTTCAAAAAATGACGTACATGGTTATAGTATGTATGAAAAATGTGATTTAATATGATCAAAATAATTTTTAGTTAATAGTATGTTTGTTAATTTATTTTCCATGGTTTATGTTTAATACGGTAATTAAATGTTTTATTAATATTATAATATTATTAAATTACTATAACATTTGACCTAATATTATTGGATGTTTTATTATTGACCATGAACATTGTTGAGCCGAAATTGGGCCCATTAGAAGCCACATGGGTGTGATTGTTAAATTGATAACCATTAATTTAAAGTAATTGCATAGATGTCATAAATATTATTCTTATTACTAAAACAATTTTAATATGGGAGTATGTAAGTGATATATTTGACTATAAATATTTAAAATAATGATAAAACTATTTTCTACATTATAGTATTTTTGTTATAATATTTAGGTAATAAATAGTTAAATTAAATAGTGATGAAAAGATAATGTAGTAATAAAATTATTAATGAATGAAACAAGTAAATGATATTAATAATATTAAAATAAATATAATTTGAGATATTTTATTCCATAAAATAATTTTATTGATTAATATGAATTTTAATATATGAGTTAAAGAATATTTTTCTAAATAATGATGTTTTTATGATATTTGTAAAAAAAAGTATGTAATGAATAGTGTCAAAATTGACATATTTCATAACATAAAATATAAAATATCTAAATAAATGATTTAATATTTATAAAAATCTAATAATTTACCAAAAAAATTTATAAGTGCAAAAATTTCATTATTGACTCCTTAATTGGTCTTTTTTAGGATTTTGAAATTATGTTAACTCTCAAAGTGAAATTAATTGATAAAACAGTAAGAGTTAAAAAGGTTTAAACAAAAATGACAAGGATTAAAAAAAATTAAAAAATTGAATAATTCTCAATTGATGAATATATTGAGAGCCATATTCATCATATATTTTATCTAATTTATTTTTTAACCATTTGTAATCAAAATTGAATTTATATTAATTTAATAGTTTTAATAATTCTACAGGTTCCCCTCCCCTCTCCTATAAAAAGACACACATTCCTCTCTATTCCATACACTTCCAAAACCTTTTTGTTCAAAACTTCCTTAACGAAAAACCATAATAGAATCCATAACCACTTTCATGAAGCCTTATTTTAGGTATAACACCCTTCTTATAAGTATTAAGAAGTTAAGAAACATGCTCAACTAACGGAAATGTAATGTTTTTATTTAAGTATTTCTATTGTATTTATACATAATATTTCTTCAAATATAGTTATTCAAAGATGAAATAATAAATCATGTATCCTAAATATTTTCAAATTTTATTTTTTAATATCATCACCTTAATCCATCTCCACTACAATTAAATGATAAAGTAATTAATCGTTCGTGTGTACATGTGAACTATCACCTCTATGAACAAATATAATTTTTTTTCCATAACCGTCTCTCATGAGTGGTTATAAATAAGTAATTAATGGTAAAACTTGATATTGAGGGCATATTATTTCATTATATGATAATAATATACATGTTATTTTTTTACATTCCATGAATATAAAAATGATAACTTCATTTGTGCGTACGTGTGAACTACCACATCCATGAAGTGATGTGAATCGTTTCTATTAAACACATCACTTGTATGATATATATAAGTATACTTAAATTATTATATTGATTTTAATAATATTATTATAATTCTATAAACATAAAATAATTATTAACATATTTCCATAAGGATGAATAAAAAATGGAAACTATACTCATGCATACATACGACCTACGGTCTCTATTAATATAACATTCCTCATTTTTCATAACCATACTTCATGATTTTATTTAAAAGTATAAATTTATATATAAAAATATTAATAATTTCATGAATATTTTTCTTGATATGATGTACTTATGACCTCATGGACTATTGACGTCATAACAATTTCATTTTCTATTTAAGTACCAAATATTGACAAAATGTTTGATATGAGCTTAACTAATTATGTAATTGTTATAACGTGATAATAATTGATATTAAAGGAATGATGAACATGAAAAAGGTTCTAAAGAGAGTATAAATTATCATAAGTTTTTTTTAGGAAGAACAAGGATCATATGTGAGGAATCTTACTCAAGGTAAGTGACTTTGTCTCACTCTCTATTCATTGAGGCATATTTTGATGTTAAATACCACCTTCTTTTATAAGGGGTAAAAACCCACTTTGACTTTTAATTTATTCCATGATTTCCAAAAGTAATCTTTTCATAAAAAATTTTTTACTTTCTTTACAAGATTACAAAATGAATTTTATTAGTAACATATATGACGACTACGACTTCTATTCTACTAACCATTATTTTATTTTTTTGATTCTTCATTAAGACTTAATGTTTTAAAAAGGAATATAAATACATTACTACATTTTTGTGTTTTGTTATTGAAAATTGGGTTGAAAGTATATTGACTATTTCAATATATTTAATTGATTTATTTTTATTATAAATAACATTTTATGAGTGAAATTATTATAATTTCAATTTTATGTGTTATGATTGTATAATTGAACTTAGAAATTTTATGGGTGGTTACACGATAATCCAAAGATAGATGCTTATGTGGTAAAACAATGATGGTTGTTTTTGTGATAAAACAAATATGAGTGGTCATATTATATCCACCAATGCATTGGTTATAGAAGATTGTAGTATGGATATTACATTTTTAAGAGTGATATATCTGGAAGTTGACCATATGGTTATTTAATTTAAGTATTATTAGGTCTGAAGTTACCTTTATATGTTATATGTTGCATACTCTGAGTTTTAAAGTAAATGTTTTATGAAAAAAGGGTAATAAATGATCTTATATTTTGTGAAGTTTATTTACCACTTCTTAAAGGTTAAAAGTTTTACTTTATGGTAATTTTTTCATGGTTTACATGTTTTTGAAAGACTAAAAGCATTCCTTATTTGGGTATATCTTACTGAACTTTTTATGCCCATCTCACTTTTTATGTGTTTTAAACATGATTAAAAGAATAATAGATTCATGGATTGGATAAAGGAAATGTTATTAAGTTTAAATAGGAAATAAACAATGTTTCTTTTTAAACAATATTTGTTTTATGAAAAATGTATATTGAGTAAAACTGTCTACTTTGTAATATTTGAGTTATTATTTAGGAGTTATGGCCTAATTCTCTAAATCACTAAACCTGAAAATATCCTCAATATGAATTAAAGTAAAATTATTTACATAACTCAAGATTATGTAATGCTTAATTATAGGTACTTATATCCAAATATCATATTTATCATCCAAAATAGTAAGAAAATAAAAATAAAATTCTTTTTATAAAACATTATAACATCCCCAAACAAGGAGCCAATAAACTGATGCTTTAATTTGGGTCACCAAATGACCTCAAGTTTTCCTCCCCGTATGCTAGAGGTTACTGACTAGTCGAGAGGGTCTAATGGATCACATGGGGTGACTATACACTATTTATCAAAGTAATCCATAAAAATATAAATATGAAATAAAATAATCAAAAAAAATATTGTAGAAACATAAAATATATACCATTTCCACAAATAAGATAAAACCCCCAACCAAACAATAAATATTTCATGTCATTATAACAGTTCTAAAGTGAGTGAAAACCAAAAATTAATAGAAATAGATGAATCCCCAATATAGGTCCTAACACCAAGTCCACATCCCCATCCATGCACATCCCAATCCCAATTCAACCCCCTAACATAGAGCCATTACCCTTATCACGGCCTGCAATAATGAAATCTTCTTGGGTACCTAATAGCGGCCTGATGAGTGTGTGACTACAACACAGTTGGTCACCGCCAATGGTGTCTAAAAAATATATTATCTAAAATGATAGGGCTTGAATATACTAAATAAATTGAACAATAAAGAGAAGAAAACATGGTTCCATTACTTAAGAGTATTCCCTTAGTCCATTTCAATCATTATTTCAATTTGTATCAGTTATACTATACTAATTCTAAATTCGTTTTCCTCACATGAAGTATTGGTTAGAAGTTTAATTCTATAAACTATGACCTAAACCTGTCATATTATATATATAATGGAAAAAGTTAAGTTCCGTATCTCACAAGGAAATAACATTTAACAATCAATTTTATCATACTCACCTGGGATCTCAGTTGAGGTAGAATCATCCAACAAAACTAATAGGGGCATTGAGCCTCCATCAAAATCTCAAACCTCTGCATTATAAGTTTTGTGTTTAGAGGCTTAGTCGAACCCAACCAATGGGTATAGAACATCATGTCAATATCCCCACACAACCCTAAGTCATGTGCAAATGCTTATACACCCATTAAATTAATATACCATATCACAAAGCACACGCAATTGATAAACATAAAAATAACCTGTCATGGTCATTTAATATATATAATTAACATCAAGCCTTAACCAATTGGATCATTTACCATTTTCATTTCATAGCCTAATTAACCCATTTCCCTTCCTTATACCTTAACGGTTTATACATATTCATCAATTACTATGAATTATAAAAATTACACATTCATAAATTCCTACATGTAAAACCATTTCACACATTTATTAAAACAAAATAATTACTTATTTAACACGTTCATAATCTCACATTATATAACCCATTTATGTATTTCTGATACCATTCATAATTCACATAGCACAAACATTTTATTACATCCAACCCATTTTATGTTTATCCAAATGACCCCTTAAGAAATATCCAATATCTAGTCACAACTAAAATTATTCCCTTTTTAACTCAACTAATCATATAAAAATGTTAATTTTGGCCTCAAAATCTCTCAAGTATATTATATTTTTAAAATCTCCATTCTCTATTTTTGGTAATGTGGGTACACATCATGCGTGACCCTAAATTTGTTTAATCAACCTCAAAGAATTCCACAGATATCATGTATGGTTAAATTCATCACCTAGTCATCCATTTTTACCAATAATTATGAGAGGAACCAAATACGTAGCAAGAGAGATGCCTAAGAACAACAAAACATGCACAAAATCAACCATAAGACAAAGGGATATAACTTATACACCACCTTAATAATATCATTATATGATCAAACCATGAAAAAATCCCTTTGAAATGGATCAAGAACCCTTTGAAGCCACAACATATGATCCAACAGAAAAAGAGTTTTAAAGGGATTTGGAAGATGAATATAAAATCTATAATCAGTAATCTATTTAGAGAAGCAAGAAGAGAGTTAGACTTACACATACCTTCAATCTGCACCCAACAAAACTCCAAATTTTCATGAA
Source organism: Viscum album (assembly GCA_963277665.1). Taxonomy (NCBI): domain Eukaryota; kingdom Viridiplantae; phylum Streptophyta; class Magnoliopsida; order Santalales; family Viscaceae; genus Viscum; species Viscum album. Next base: position 40,279,513 of record OY728140.1, on the reverse strand, counting down.
TTGAAGTGGAACCACCTCTAGCGAGTATTTGGGGGAATGGGTTCATCACTAGGGTTGAAAGGAGAATAATTTGGAAGAAAAATAAGGAGAGTGTCTTAAAATCTTGAGGGGAAAAATTGGTAATTTTTAACAATTTAATGGGGAACATGGTTTGACTGAACTGTTTTGCAATTTTTTTAGCCTCCATCCAAGAGTGGTTTAGCCACACATTTACCTGGAGGGTCCTGTACAGTTTGAAAACCCATGCACCAACTGTGTGAATTTCTTTTATAATGGTTAGCATGGTTTGGATCTCTCTCTTGCATAGATTTCACAATCTTAATCCCTAGCCCTTGGATAGAATGGTTTTTACACAATTATCTCTAATCATGTTCCAACCGTAAAACATGTACTGGATAGCCAACAACATCTTTCTTTCATATTGTAAACCCTCAGAACACCCCTAAACCACATCATACATCTGATACTCAGTACATTATCTAAAATTAAGTGATTTATACCAAAATATAAACAAGGACGTATATCCATGAGGTATAAGATCATACATATCCACTCCTCAACCATCCATTGATTCTACATAAATCTCAGTTATAATAAAACATATGGGCTCCGAAAATATACTTCCCACGTGAAAATTTTACTCACCAAAAAATAAGTAATGCGGGCCAATCAAGTTTGAGACCATGACACCCCAATGAAAAATTGATAGAAATATGTTGGTAGTAGGACCATTTGGTGACATGAATGAAATTTTAGGACTAAAAGTAATGAAATAATATATCCACATGAGAATGATGTGATCACATTATTATTTTACACCCCTATAATACGTCAAACTAGCTTGCATGGCCTCTAACAGACATAATCAACACTAGGGGAACTATTAGATTCTCTATGTATATCCCAAGTGAATGTACTATAGTGGGTGAAAAAAGGACTAGGAATTTCCTAAATATAATAATGACCAAATAATGGTACCCAACTAGATGACTGTAATTCAAATGATCTATATCCCCTCTAGCATTTCTACCTCCATTGTATGTAACTATCCAAACCCAAAACATCTACCTCCCTACTGATGGACACCTCCAATACCTTTATCAAGTTGGGGACCCTAAATATAAGGATAATAATAACGTTATCCTTTACCCAACCCATATCCCCTCTATAGAGCATAAGCCCACTTCACCAATTATTGAAAGAGTCTCCCCAAAAACTACTACTCAAGCAAGTGCTGAACATTTCCACTTCGGTCAAATTGATCATAAAGAACCATTGGTTAGTGTTTAGGGTGATGGAAATGATCTCAAATAATAAATAACACCAACATAATGTCCCTCCAAATTTATTAAAAAAATTATGCCTTCAATGTGATGAAAATAAAACTACTATGGTTGACTATCCACCAGTTGAAAACTCAAATTCCCTAGTTCTTAAGACATTTTATTGAAATCTCGGCTCCTCAAGGAACACATATGGTTATTATCTTACAAAAAACCTCTTTATGAGTGAATCCAATTAACCACCTCCACCTACTTCTAAACCACATAATAAATTATCAATCTAAAAAAGAGTAATTACATACTAGATAGAAGGATAGAGTGCCTCCTCAAGACATCTCGTACGAGAATCCCAATGAGGAAAAATATATAGGGGATAATTCATAAGGTCCTTGAACACAATTTATAACTCTCACACTAACATACTCCCGGTAAAAATAGAATTAATCGTTGGATTATTTATTACCCAAATAGTAAACAAATGTAACTATATCTATAACAATTTTTGAAATTTTACTAAATAAGTACCTCAATCCATCCTCATACAATGATACACCATCCCCAACTAAAATAAAGATTCCTATATCTGATTTAATACCAATAGTACCAACTATCGCACTCATTATTAGATCTAACCGAACATGATATCACACTCCTTTATCTTTCTTTCTCTCTCTCTCTATATATCTAAAATGCTAATGTCGTACTTCTATAAATTCTGCAACTTAAAATCATTCAACTCCCTATACTAAGAAGTATCCTCTTCCATTGGATCAATTTTATGATGATCTACTAGATAATCCTTCCAAACATTACCTACCTAAGCCTAATTAGTACAAAATCCATAATCCCTAGCTAAAAGAAAAATTAGAATTTTTTAATCCTTGTTCTATGGAATTTTATTAATAATTATATAATTAATTTTAACAAATTTTTACTTTCCCATAAAACAAAACCAACCATTAAAAAATGAAGACATGTATTCATGATTTTGTACCTCTCATATGTCTATACCATGGAAACAGATCTTCCTCACTTGGTTATTCAATAAGATTATAGTCACTGCACTAGATTAAAGGGGGATACAATTTAGTGTCCAAGTTAGTCTCATTAGCCTATGTCATGCACCAAGGCAATGTAGAATTGTTTCCATACCAAACCATGTAATACTCACTATTCATATCCCCAAAATCATTTTATCCCTCAACCATCAGCTCAGAAACCCCTCTGATATGGACCCCATATAACACCCCACGGTTTTTTGAAATGTTTTTTCGAATTAATTTACTCTTAATTATATTTGTCCTTCCACATATAACTAAATATAATATTTATATGAAATCAATATGTTTGGTTTGATCACACTACAAAAAATACATATATTATATTCTTCTATACACAATACTGACTTGTCTTTCATTATAGGAAACACCAGGTTTCTGTGAGACATCATTTTATGGTAATAGTTATTTAAATGAGACAGATTTTACCTAGACGATCAAATTAATAATATGAATATAAATAACTAATTTTTAAATATTATTTATAATGGTTATATATATATGAAATATATTTTTAATAAAACATGTAATATTGGTAAAGACTTTATATGATTAAAAATAATATTTTCTCAAATAAACTTATTTTTATGTCATTATGTGAGAAAATATTAAAATTAAATTTGGAAAATAAGAGAAATTTACCTTGATAAAATAAAAATTATTCTTTAATTCATGGTGTCAAAATATTCTTAGGGAGAATGTTTTAATTTCTTTTGAGAAGTATCATTATTTGATGAAAAGTGAAAAATATAGTATTTTTGTTAAAGAATTCATTTTCATTTATATAATAATTAAAATTAAATTATATTGTAATTGTATTATTAAAGTAAAAAATATATCAATTATAAATATACTAAAACAATTTCATTAATTGGAACCTTTTTTTAAACTAGTTAAAAATACTAGTGGAACATTTGAATGTTTTTAAATTAAAACCTTACTTTCTTACTGTGTATGTGGGAATAACATTAAACATAATATAAAACTTATTTCATTTGAATTTTAAAAAATGTAAATACATGGTTTTACTCAGTATTATAGTTTTATTATAATAGTATCAAATTAACTTTAAACAAAAAAATTTATTAAAAGTGAATGAAATTAATCCTAGTGTTTAAGGTGAAGTTGAGATTAATTAGGAATTAAAACTAATAATTAAGGCCCGAAATTACCTTGATACATGTGTAAACACCATTTTATACCCATATTTTTACTATATCACTTAATGGTTCGAATTTAATGAGTTATTGAGATAATATTCAATAAGATATCCCTATTTCCTATGTTAAGTAAGGAAAAGGACAAAAAGGTAACTTTCCTCACCATTAGCATTTATAAAACAATAAGACATGGAAAAAAGAAGTTATTTTTTGGTAATAAATATACTAATAATAATTAAATGAGTTATTTTTATCATAAATACTTATCAATAATTTTTAGAGACGATTTGGTTACATAAAATGCTTATGAGATGCCAACGTAGTGATTATTTATCTATCAATTAAATAAAATAAATGACACTATAAATATTTAATGTGAAGTAAATTGGATTAATTATCATCATTAATTATTTATTTAGATAAATATAAAAGGTTAAAAACAAATGAAATTATTATATTTGGATTCCAATATTTTTTATATATCTCTTAAATTAAAATTAAATAAATAATTCCAAACTTCTCATTAATGTTACCATACAATAAATGATATTTTATTAAATGATTGTAATTAATAAAAATAATTACTTATTCCCTATTATTTTTAAGTGTTAATATATATTTAAAATGTTTCATTCATCAACCAATTGATATTTTATAATTAAAATATTCACTAATAGATAGTAAACACATTGTTAGCATCGTCCTGGTTAAAGCATCATTTTTCCACGTTACATGCGCTTGTTTTAAAAATTATTTCCCACACACAAGGAATAATATTCTGTAAATTAATTATCATATTTATAATTTATTGGGTATATTTTCTCTAATAATTATCACTTTAATTTATATTTAATTTTTAAATTACTAGAGTTATAATACTAGATACTTCTATAAAATCCAAAATGATATAATTTGGGAAACATATAAGTTAAGGAAAAAAGTTATAAAATTGCACATATTTTTGGGAGGTTTATATTTTTTTTACACCATAATACTCCTTAAATCCATTAATTTCATATTTTTGAGGAACATTAGGTAAGGGAGACCACCCATTATTGTATAACTTCTAGTATTTACAAGAGTGACACTGTTATACTATAAAAAGAAATCATATCCTCCCACTTCCTCACACCTCCCAAGATACTTTGTGTAGAGACCAAAAGCATGACGTACAGTGACATTACCTTACTTTTTCGGAATACTTAATACATAACAAAAACAGACACACAAGGACCGTAATAGTTTAGTGTCTTTGGAAACTCGGAACGTAATCTTCTAATCATGGTGAAAGATCTTCAACATATCCCATAAAGATCATCCCCTTTTTTTTCTTACCTAAAACCTTTATTTATATCCTAGGGAAAATAAAACATATAAAGGGTGAGATCAAATGCTCATTAAGGGTAATCATGGATAAAATAAAACAAATCATATACATTTGAACTTAAAAACATGAACATAATGTTTAAACAACAAAATCTTGAGCACTGACATAAAACATGGAAGAACATAAGGCATAGATCATAAAGAAATAGCATGGGAATAAAACATGTAATTGTGGAAACAATGAATCACATGATATGATTTCCATAGTAGCCAAGGAATTGCTTCCAAGACCATCCTAGTGGACAAAGTCCCTTTCTGAATCGATTTCACTCCTCGTTCCAGTCCTATATTACTGAACCGGATTAACTTACCATTCTAGCCACGTCTATGTCATGAGATATAAATCTTTACCCAATGCATTGGAGGGAGATATAGGTCCCACCCATCTCATATTGAAATCATTCTTTCGTGTGCCACAATATAAACATAAGTCATTCATCATAACCAAAGAATAAAATGGGTTTCAGAAACATCATTCCATCATAACGTAATTCATAAACAAATTTGGATATCATTTCATCATTAGAAAATTGAAACCATGTAAATCATAGATACATGATACTTGAAACATACACATGTGAAATAATGTCATCTTAGATGAAAATGGTTTTGATAATACACTTGAAATTAATTCTTGAGGAAAATATCCTTTTTTCTTCAAAATCATTTTATTTTCACAAAATTTCATTCAATTTTAAAAGAAAAGGATTTTGTTGAAAATAGTCATGAAATATTTTGGAGTAAGCTTCATGAAAATAAGTCTGTATAAAACCATAAAAATCCATTCATGCAGTATACATTAAAAAACATTATTCTCGTACTTTTTTCGGAAAAGTCAAAATGTACCTTGTAGGGTAAATAAAAGAAAGAATCCATCCATACCATGAGGTAAAATTCAAAATGGGTAAAAATGAATTTAAACATACATGAATACACTTTTATAAAACATGGACATGGATGATAGCAATAACCACAATAAATACTTATGAATAAGAAATCTCGGATAAAAATGAGATTTGTAAAATTTACCCTTTACCTTAGGTCTGATATGCTTCATACGTATCCAAACATCCTGTATAATGATTTAAATAATGTCATTGACTTATTACAGAATCATATTAAAGGTTATTATATCATATATGGTTCACTTATGACATTATATTACCCATTCGTTTGTAAATTCATGTTAAAGTAGCGTTTTGTGTAAAATCGTTTCATTTTTCGTTCGTGTTTTAACTTGTAATTATTCATATGATTACTTAAATCAAGATTACTTACATCCATATTTTGAAATATTATTTATATATAATATATATTCTGAATATAAATATATATAATAGATCTATAAATGGAAAAAAATACACCGTTCATGGAGACGGTAGGTTGTACGTACGCATGAACGTTGTTTTTGTTTCCTTATTGAATTGAATGGAATTAATTAGATGACATAAATATATATATATATATACATAAATCCAGTACCATTATTATTTCATATATTTCATGATTAATTATTATATATACTTTATAATCATTCTTGAATGGTTAACATGGAGAGTGAATCTCATCGCGTCGTGGAGACGGTAGTCCGTACGTACGCACGAGCGATGATATCATTCCCCTGATCGTGGAATTGTATTAAAGTGTATGTATAATATTAAAGAATCAATATCACTTTACAATAATCATATATATTCATTACTTTCACCATTATACTCATCCAAGTAAGGTGGTGGTGGAAAATAGATTACACCACGGCGTGGAGACGGTATTCCATACGTACGCACGCACAGTGATTTCGTTTTCTGTAGGACGGATATATGGTGAAATATGGTTGTTTCATAATTATAATAACATATCAGTATATGAGTGATACTAATGTTATTACTTTATAGTGAAATAACTAAATAAGAAGAAGTGGAAGAAGAAATAAATTTGAAAGAATCTTTAACAGACATTAACTCTTCTTTGAAGCGCCTCTTTGAGACCTCCTCTTAGGGCACTAAAATTGGTATTTTAAGAAGAACCGGACCTCTAGGATTTTTCTAGGGAAGTTTATAAGAGAATATGGCAGGTTTTTTCTGAGATTTAATGCTCAAAGTGGTGTGAGGAAGAGAGGGGGGAGGTTCCCTTTTATAAGGGAGGAGAGGGGCACCTTTGGAAAAGTAAAAATATTATTTTATTATAAAGTCATATTCGGTTTTAAATAGCTCCAAATTGATTTATTTCGATTCTAAGGTGGGGATGGGTCTACATCCTCTCATCCAATATAATTTAGACAAGTTTAGGTTATTATATTAACCTTATCTTTTAGTTTTAACTCTTAGTTAATTAGATTTACATTTACCATGTCACTTTGTATTTTTATATTATAGAGTTAATAAACTTACCATTTACATCCAAGCGACACCCAAGTGGTCCATTAATGATAAACCTATCATGATATAAGAATCTTGGCCGAACCTTAGATTCTTAGGAAAATAATATCAATTAATCATATAATATTTGTTTTAAAAACTATTTTATGTCAATTTTGACACTATTTGGTAATTGATTTTTGTGAAACTCATAACAGAATGATTAGTTCGAACAAAGTTAATTAAATAAATAATAACATTTCATATTAACATATCAAATTATTGGAAATCATAAAAAGCCTAAAATTACATTTATTCGGTTATTCATAACATCGATTATGTCAATATTTCATTAATAAGATAATTATTGCATCATCATTGTGTCATAAATAAATTAAATTATTTTAAGTCTAAAATTTAAAAATAAAATACCATTATGTAGGAAATCGTTTTATCGTTATAATTAATATTTATAGTAGAATTTATCTTATGTATAACCCTATATGAAAAATGTTTTACTTATTAAACCTTTATTTTAACAATTTTAACCCTTCTTTAAATAAATTAATATTAAATGTCCTAATCTAATCCAAGTGGGCCTAAATTGTCTTATTTTATTTCTAAGGTTGTTTTTGGTCATATTACACTTATCCAATAGAATTAGGACATGTATTAGGGTAATAATAATATCATTTTACCCTTAATTGACCTATTTACTTTTAACCGTGGTAAATGAAAGTAAAAAGTTGCTCTTCACCAAAAATTATTTTCATCTCATTGAACCACATTTTACATACTGACATCAACCGTGTCTCTCGGATTTTTGAAATTCCATTCACAAAAGCGGTAAAATTAGGTTTTATTTAAATTTGCAAATTCTCCTAGGAGGTGGGTAAAAGACGGTCAAAAGATCAATAAACTTTTTATATGTCTAAATTTTTTATCAAATTACTCCAATGAATTACATTGAACTTATATAGGTATTATGTGTCAATTTTGACCTAAAATGAATTTAAATAAAATAAATAATTATTTATATAAAAAGATGGTTTTTAAATAGTAACTTAGTGTTTTCACTATTCATCCAAAATTGAAAGTTTTCAGAAAAATACCAAAATTTCACCCTAGGATAATTTCGATATTCCAAATCCAAAAATGAAGTCCATTTTTGAAAGATGAAATTTCAAAAATTTCAAATAGTGGTTATTACTATTCATAACAACTAGTTTTAATAATATTTTAATATCATATCGTTGTTTAGTGAAACTCGATATTGCGTACAACAAACGCTATCGAGGAAGGTCGTGATTGCGTGTAATGTAGACAAGTTAGGGTTACATGTAGTTCAAGACTCCTTTGTTATAATGTACAACACAAGACATCAATAAAATTAAAAATAATATTTTTCATAAAATCTCAGGGTGTTACATTCTACCCCCCTTAAAATGAATTTCGCCCTCGAAATTAGTTGGGGTTATGAATGGTTTACTACTCGAAAGTTTCTTTAATAGAAACCCACATCGTTAAAGGAATACCAAAACCAATCTTTAAAAACTAATGTATGAAACATAAAGGTTACCCAAATTAACTAATCTCTGGGTTTCCACATAGGAGAACATAGCTGAAATTATGGATATGGAAGAGAATACTAACCATCATGTTCTGATGGAGAGTGGAAAAGAACATGGCTATGAAAAATCCAACAATCACAAATCTATATATTTGTGATGATCTAAGGTACCATCTGATTTATCGGATATAAGGGAACTAGGACAACATTTTTGGTTTTCAAAATCATTTCCCTAAAGTTGATGAATTAAGAGAAATACATACATGATTTTGGTACAATCTCACTGTTGTTCGTGAATTGAACAATTTACACTTCATACCTTAAAGAAATGAAGTTGAATTTTTTATTTGTGATGTGTTAGAAAATCATGTGATAGAATTATGGGTCATTCCATATGTTTCAAACAAAAGGTTACCAAAAGTTATAAGTCCATCTTATAGTTAGATTAATCGTATATGGTTCCAAAAATGAACTTATACTTCATATATCATATTGCTTAATAAAATAAAACTAGTTTCTACTAAACAGGGACTTCTTGTAGGCCAGTGGTAGGCGATAAAGGCAAGTCGCACTTCAGTTGTGGGTTCAACTCCCACAGCCTTGTCCGACGCGATGGGTTGTCACCCATTATGCATGTTTCCTTCGTCTAAAAGTAAATTACTATAACATACCATCAATAATATCGAGAAAACTTTTATCCTTAAACAATACTAACTTATGTCCAACATAATCCATTCCAATCTTTAGGCTTATCCATAATACTGCAGTCCACTCTCATATTATAGTGAAAAAGATTACCAGAGATTTCATGTAACAAGCATGTTAATACCATCGTTGATCCCCATATATCATAAGATATGTCTTGTTGGTCACATTCCAAACATTCGAAGGCGTTAATCATGTATTCTCTTGAAAAATGAATACCCATTAAACCTTAGTGAAAACATGAATGCTGTCAAAAGTTGACTCTTTCCACATACCAAAATCCAAATATTCTATATACTCAAACCATGATATAACCTTCTACTTATATCAATCATGAGCTCATGAATACTATCAAACATTTAATTTTCTTCTTATCCCTTCATTATGCGCATATCATCTACTTTACAAAGATATCTGAAAAACCATTCATGGTTACTGGTACCATTCATCATACAATTTAAAATACATTAGGAAAAACAATAGTGTAACAATCCTTAGATGATTCTTTATTCCAAATTACCATTAACTATACAACATAACTCTCGATAAACATAAAATCATTCCACTACCTTTTAAAAAAACTGACTGAGCTTCAACACTTCTTTCAGCTCATATATCATTTGTAGTTTCCTTATCATCATCCACATAAATGCTACCTATATGACCATGCTGATTCTCTTCATGATATTTTCTCTCAGGGAATTGGTTTGCATAATGCCCATACCTTCCACATTTAAAACATATAATCATTGTTGATGTCATAGCAATACCATTATCCTTGTCCATGGTGTTAACTGAACCTTTTCCTTTGCACTTACTGGCTTTGTGTCCTTCTTTTCCAAACCCAAAGAATCTTCCAGTTCCTTTGAAACAATCCCCCTAATGCCTCTTCCCACATGATTTACATGAGGGAAATTGAAATTTCTTTCCTCTATGATCATCATGAAACTCCATCTTTCTCTCATTATCTGAGTCGGGAAACTTACCAAAGTTGAGATTATTGATCATATTATGATATTTCTGATTAGGCATAATAATTATGTTTGGACTTCCAAATCCCGTTTCATTTGGTTGCTCATGAATAATATCATTCCATTGTCTATCATATCCTCCATTATCGTGAATCTTCCTGTTTCAAGCCATTTTCAAAAACCCAAAAATAATAGTGTGAGAGGAAAAAATCATGATAGGGAAAAAACATAGTAAAGGGGGAGTTCCCTCAATATCTAACATCTGAGGTTAAATTCTAAGATCGTTACCATAGTTATAGGAATATATCCTATATGTACTATTATCCTTAGGTACATCCCTAGATATACCTTAGAAATATCTCTAGGGATCTCACTAACGTTTTCGAATCCTAGTTTCCAAAGGTTGACTAAACCTTTCCTCTGATACCAACTGTGGAGACCTGAAGCATGATGTACCTGGAAATTACATTACATTTGCGGAATACTTAATACATAACAAAAATAGGCACACAAGGACTGTAATAGTTTAGTGTCTTTGGAAACTTGGAACGTAATCTTCTAATAGTGGTGAAAGATCTTTAACATCTCCCATAAAGATATTACCCTTTTGTTTTCTTACCTAAAACCTTTCTTTATATCCTGGGGAAAATAAAACATATAAAGGGTGATCTTAAATTCTCAGTAAGATTAAGCATGGATAAAATAAAACAAATCATATACATTTGAACTTAGAAACAAGAACATAATGTTTAAACAACAAAATATTGAGCAACGACATAAAACATGGAAGAACATAAGGCATAGATAATAAAGAAATAGCATGGGAATAAACCATGTAATTGTGGAAACCATTAATCACATGATATGATTCCCATAGTAGCCAAGGAATTGCTTCCAAGACCATCTTAGTGGACAAAGTCCCTTTCTGAATCGAGTTCACTCCTCATTCCAGTCCTGTATTACTGAACCAGATTAACTTATCGTTCCAGCCATGTTTATCTCATGAGATATAAATCTTTACCCAATTTATTGGAGGGAGATATAGGTCCCACCCATCTTATATTGAAATCATTTTTTCGTGTGCCACAATATAAACATAAATCATTCATCATATCCTAAGAATAAAATGGGTTTCATAAACATTATTCCATCATAATGTAATTCATACAAAAATTTGGATATCATTTCATCATTAGAAAAGTGAAACCATGTAAATCATAGAGACATGATACTTGAAACATACACATGTGAAATAATGTCATCTTAGATGAAAATGGTTTTGATAAAACACTTTAAATGAATTCATGAGGAAAATATCCTTTTTTCATCAAAATCATATTCTTTTCACAAAATGTCATGCAATTTTAAAAGAAAGGGATTTTGCTGAAAATAGTCAGGAAATATTATGGATAATTCTTCATGAAAATAAATCTTTATAAAACCGTAAAAATCCTTTCATGCCGTATACGTTAAAAAAACATTATTCGCGTACTTTTGTCAGAAAAGTCAAAAAGTACCTTGTAGGGTATATAAAAGAATGATTCCTTCCAAATCATGGGGTAAAAGTAAAAATGGTTAAAAAGGACTTTAAACATACATGAATACACTTTTATAAAACATGTACATGGATGATAGCAATAACCCTAGTAAATACTTACGAATAAGCAATCTCAGATAAAAATGAGATTTGAAAAATTATCCCTTACCTTAGGTCCGATATGCTTTGTACGTATCCAAACCTCCTGTATAATGATTTAAATAATGTCATTGACTTATTATAGAATCATATTAATTGTTATTATATCATATATGGTTCACTTATGACATTATATTACCCATTATTTTGTAAATTCATGTTAAAGTAGCATTTTGTGTAAAATCGTTTCATTTTTCGCTCTTGTTTTAACTTGTAATTATTCATATGATTACGTAAATAATGATTACATACATCCATATTGTGAAACATGATTTATATATAATATATATTCAGAATATACATATATATAATAGATCTATAAATGTAATGAAATACACCGTTCATGGAGACGGTAGGTCCTACGTACGCATGAATGTTGTTTTCGTTTCCTTATTGAATTGAATAGAATTAAGTATATGGAATAAATATATATATACATAAATCTAGTAGAATTATTATGTCATATATTTCATGATTACTTATTATATATACTTTATAATCATTCTTGAATGGTTAACATAGAGAGTGAATCTCATCGCGTCGTGGAGACGGTAGTCCGTACGTACGCACAAGCGATGATATCATTCCCATGATCGTGGAATTGTATTAAAGTGTATGTATAATATTAAAGAATAAATATAAATTTACAATAATCTTATATATTCATTAATTTCACCATTATAATCATCCTAGTAAGGTGGTGGTGGAAAATAGATTACACCATGGCATGGAGACGGTATTCCGTACGTACGCACGTGCGGTAATTTCGTTTTCCATAGGATAGATAGATGGTGAAATATGGTTGTTTCATACTTATAATAACATATAAGTATATTAGTGATACTGATGTTATTACTTCATAATGAAACAACTAATGAAGAAGAAGTGTAAGAAGAAATAAAGTTGAAAGAATCGGTAACAGACATTACCTCTTATTTGAAGAGTCACTTTGAGACCTCCTCTTAGGGAACTAAAATTGGTCTTTTAAGAAGACCAGGACCTCTAGGATGTTTCTAGGGATGTTTATAAGAGAATATGGTAGGGGTTATCCGAGCTTGAAGGCTCAGAGTGGTGTGAGGAAGAGAGGGAGGAGGTGCCCTTTTATAAGGGGGGAGAGGGGCACCTTTGGAAAAAGTAAAAATATTATTTTATTATAAAGTAATATTCGGTTTTAAATAGCTCCAAATTGAATTATTTCGAAGCTAAGGTTGGTATGGGTCTAAATCCTCCCGTCCAATAGAATTTAGACAAGTTTAGGTTATTATATTAACCTTATCTTTTAGTTTTAGCTCTTAGTTAATTAGATTTACATTTACCATGTCACTTTGTATTTTTATATTATATAGTTAATAAACTTACCATATACATCCAAGAGACCCCCAAGTGGTCCATTAATGATACAAATATCATGATATAAGTATCATGGCCGAACCTTAGATTTTTAGGGAAATAATAACAAATAATAATATAATATTTGTTTAAAAAACTATTTTATGTCAATTTTGACACTATTTGGTAATTTATTTTTGTGAAACTCATAACAGAATGAATAGTTAGAAAAAATTAAATTAAATAAATACCAAAATTTAATATTAACATATAAAATTATTTTAATTCATAAAAATTCCCAAATTACATTTATTTGGGTATTTATAACATCAATTATGTCAATATTTCATTAATAAGATAATTACTGCATCATCATTGTGTCATAAATAAATTAAATTATTTTAAGTATAAAAATTACAAATAAAATACCATTATGTAGGAATTACTTTTAGAGTTATAATTAATATTTATAGTATAATTTATCTTATGTATAACCCTATATTAATAATGTTTTAATTATTAAACTTTGAATTTAACTATTTTAACCGTTCTTTAAATAAATTAATATTAAATGTCCTAATCGAATCCAAGTGGCCCTAAATGGTCATATTTTATTCCTAAGGTTGTTTTTGGTCGAATTAAACTTATACAATATAATTAGGACATGTGTTCGGGTAATAATAATTTCATTTGTACCCTTAATTACCCTATTTACTTTTAACCGTGGTAAATAAAAGTAAAAAGTTACAATTCACCAAAAATTATTTTCATCTCATTGATCCACATTTTACTTACTGACATCAACAATGTCTCTCGGATTTTTTAAATTCCATTCACAAAAGTGGTAAAATTATGTTTTATGTAAATTTTCAAATTCTCCTATGAGGTGGGTAAAAGACGGTCAAAAGTTCAATAAAATTTTTATATATCTAAAATTATTATAAAATGACTCCAATGAATTACATTGATATTATATAGGTATTATGTGTCAATTTTGACCTAAAATAAATTTAAATAAATTAAATAATTATTTAAATAAAAAGTCAGTTTTTAAATAGTAACCCAGTGTTTTCACTATTCATCAAAAATTGAAAGTTTTCAGAAAAATACCAAAATTTCACCCTAGGCTAATTTTGATATTCCGAATCCAAAAATGAAGTCCGTTTTGAATGTTTAAAATTAAAAAATTTCAAAAAGTTGTTATTACTATTCATAATGACTAGTTTTCATAATATTTTAATAGCATATCGTTGTTTAGTGAAACTCGGTATTGCATACAACACACGCTATCGAGGAAGGTCGCGATTGCATGTAATGCAGCCAAGTTAGGGTTGCGTGTTGTGCAAGACTCCTTTGTAGTAACGTACAATACAATACATCAATAAAATTAAAAAGAATATTTTCCATAAAATCTCGCGGTGTTACACTTTGGATCAACCAATATCTTCTCAAGTATCTCTAAAAACCGCTCCATTCTACCTTGAATAACTTTTTTGGGCATAAATACATCCAATGAATCCCTTTGGTGAAAACCAAAAGGACTTACCTGAATAAGAGGTAACATTCTTCCTCACAATCTTTAGTTTTATTTCTTTATCCACTCTTTCATGATTTTTAATTCTAATATTTATACCCAAACATACAAAAACATCCATCAATTGGTTTGTGAGCATATTTTTTATGTGTACAATGAACTGTGGTCTCACAAAATAATTATTGTTCATTTTTCATTTACCTCCTTTTATGGTTGGGAATTATAATGGTCAGACTATATATATATGATATTTATTAGTTTTTTTATTATTTTATATTTATTTTATAAAATATAACTTTATAATTTAAATATTCTTTAAATATAATAATAATGTTTTTCGACATGTGCAGTACCGCCTCATTAAAGTAACACAATTCATTCATAATTCATATGGAATGTCTAAAAGATGGTTTTAGTGAACATATATTATATATATAATAATAATAGTAATAATAATAATAATAATTCTATTATAATAATATTGTATAAAAATATTTCATTTAATTACTTTCATTCAATATGACAATAAAATGGAAACAACATTCATGCGTGTGTACGACCTATCATATCTATGAACATTGTATTCCATTTCTTCTTTCAATATTTTATAGATTACAATAAATAAATATAAATATATAATATATAATATATATAATATTTATGTAATTTATGTAATTTTTTAAATTATGTAAGTAAGTAAATCATGATATGAGTATTAAGATCAAGAATAATAGGTCAAAATAGGTACGAAGAATAAAGAGGAAATTAACCGAAGTGATAACTAAATAGATAATTGTTAATTAGAGGGTAATATAAAGTCATCATAAAAACTTGTATGACACTAGATATAATAATATGTTTCTTTTATAGAATAATAATAAACATTTATTTATTATATTTCCATTTTTAACATGTACAAATACAGTTAAGACTTATGGTAAGGGAATTTCATCTCACCTTTTTTATATATGTGAAATACATTCCATGTTTAAACCTATTTTATCTTGAGGGGTGTATATGCTTTCCATGAATTTATTATATGATTATTATTTTGAAATTTAGTGGTATTTACATATCCATTCTATGATTTATTTTTCATGGTGTTTATGTTTAAAAAGTTACTAAATCGGTATGATAGTGTTGTCTCAATTTTTATTCTTTGAGACATAGGTTTTGTTACGCACGTCCATTATTTTTTGAGGTTTATATAATTCCATTTTAAATTTTATATAATTAATATCTTTATTTTAATGCTATTTTAAGCATTGTTTAATTTCATTTTCTTACATGGGGAGTATGGGTCAATGTTACCAAGTGATAAAAGTTTATTGTAACAATGTCATCACTCTTTGAGATTGATTATGATTATGCTTCCATTGTTCGAATATTATGATCCATCTATCAAGAACACTAATGAATTATATTATCCTCTATATTCGCATTATATATTCATGTATTAGTACCATGTTTAAACTTTTTGGTATTTAAGATAACTAAGAAAGTATTTTTATGAAATTTAGACATTATTTCTCCTTTCAGTCAGAAATATATCTTCCCACAAAACAGTGATTTCTAAAAATGTTTTAAAATAATTTTTAATTTTATCCTATGCTATAAAAGGAAAATTTTACTCATGATTTACATTCTATGAATGGTTTTAGAAGGAGACTTATTTTCATTTTTGAATAAAGACACTTTTCTGAACATTTAAGGTATAAAAAAAATGTTTTGCATGTACTGACATAACCAATGTTATTATTGTCATTTCCTTAAAGCTGAAACTATATATTTAAAAGTTTATGATTTAGGAGAAATTTATTTTATGAATATTATGTAAATTTGTTATTTTCAAATTAATTTTCTGGGAAAAATGTTCGCAAAAATGGGTTCTTATTTCGATAAAAGTATTATCAAATTTGTATTGGTTTATTTAAAATATTTCATAGTTGTTTCCAATAAATGGCCTACAAAAAAGATTGCAAATATCTTTTTTTATATTTTCAAGGAAAATGGTTTTAAAAAATTTTTAATTCTCTTTTTATATGTTTTAAATGAAATATTTATGAAAAATGCTTTCATGGATTTCTTAATAAGTATTTAAGTTTATTTTCACAAAAAACAATTCAAACTGTTTTATCTTTTAAATAAAATTATTCAAAGAAGAAAGGATAATTTATTCATGAAATGTTTTTAAAATATATTTAGAAATTATTACCATCTAAGATGAAATCTTTTGGTTTTACTCATTCCTTTCTTGGAAATGATCCAATGGTTCCATTGATAATCTTTCTCTAAATGGTTTACATTTTATGGCCTGATTATTGTGAAATCTATTTTTATGTTATAGTTTATATGATTGTGAAACCCATTTCTATTCCACATGTTTTTTCATTATGAGTCAATATTCTTTTAATGGGATATTAATTTGATGAAATTATTATGAAACATGTCTTCTTCTACTGTTTTTATATGATTACATGTTTATGTTACATTGTTCATTTCATTGGTTATGTTATGAATAATGCTTATGATTTTGTAGAATGCATATGTCTGATTTAATTATTTGATGGATGTGACCTATATCTCCATATAATTCATTGGGTTAATATTTATATCTTATTAGATACACTAACAAGGTATTTGGAGTGAATCTTGACTATAAAGATTACCATGGGAGTGAACCATGACTACCATGATTGTATGGGGAGTGAAGTCATACTTTTATATTAGCCATGGGACTGAGCCTCAACTACCAAGATTGTATGGGGAGTGAAGTCATGCTGCTAATGTATACATGGTAGTGAATCATGTCTACAAAGATGGTATGGGGAGTGAATCTATAATATAAATATTTCATTGGTAGTGATACCTTGACTACAATGGAAATCATTTTATATTCTTATGTTTCGGACACAAATCCTTTTAATATTACTATGTTATTCATTCATGTATAATGTTATTTATTTCTTTATGAGTCATGTGTTATGAAATACTATGATTTGTTAAATTATTCATGTTTGTGATGTTATGATAGACATTTTATGCTCTTATAATGTTATGATCACATTCTCATACATCAATTCCCATATTTATTCGTACATGTCTTACTTGATTACCCTTACTGAGCATCAAATTTCACCCCTTTTTATGTATCCATTCAAAGCATATAAAGATATGTAATAATTATGCGTTTTCACAAATGGGTCCTAGTCGTAAGATCTTAGAGGTAGATAATCCTATTCACTAATGTACTAGTGTTTCTATTTCCATGTTTCCAATGACACTAAACTAATATGGTCATTGGGTGTCTGTTTCTGTAATATATTAATTTCAATGAAAAGAGGATGTAATTTCTATACATGAAAATCTTGGGTTGTCATATTTGGTATTAGATGTAATTTTTAGTCATCCTTTGGAATATAAGATTATAAAACCTTAGTGATAACTATAAGGATATGTATGATGATAAGTCTATGGATCTGGAAAAACATAGGAAATTTTCCCAGAATTTTGGTAAATGATATAGTGAGTGGATCCCTAGAAATTCATCTATCTCTAGATACAACAAGTGGATGTGGATATGGAATTCATATACCTAGGGTTAACAACTCCAAAATGTTGTGTCACTCCTGAATTAAGCGCAACTAGAAAAATAAAAATGGGCATAACTACGCACCTTGTTTGACACTCTTGGGGGATATGATTTGATATTTACAAACTCATCACAAACCATCATTAAAGATTTTAATTGAAGATGGATATTAATAATATCATATAAACCTATTGTGTCACACATTAAAGAAATAATCCTAATTTATAAATCATATAAGTATTTTTTTATGAATATGTAGTTTTCTTCAAAGATATACAGTTCTCACCCTATGATTTCTGGATTTATTCAATGGTGAGAACTCTATGAAACATTGTTAGCAATCAATGTTTTAGATGTGGAAATTTTGGTTATTCTGAAAATTAATTTCCCAAGTGGAAGTCTCATTAAGAGAATCAGAAATTTAGTATGAGTGTTGTTTATACATTTTAAGATAAAGAGTTTCCAAACGACACGTGAAAGGTTTGCTTTGTTCTTCTAATATTGTTTACATTGAATGTAAGAAGCATGATTATATTTTTTTGAGTAACCTTAATGAATGATTCAAATTTCACATTCTTAGAAAGGTGTATTAAGGAGTAATTTGATGAATCCTTTGTAATGGTTAAAGAATAATGTTGTATGAGTGAATTATTTATGTTTTGGATTTGAAAAGTCTTTTTATATAAATCATGAAATATATAAGTATTTTCACGATAATTTTCCATTAAATATTTAAAAGGATATGTTTAATTATGTTTAATACATAGAAATTCTATATATAGATTCAGGTATGGTAACCCTTAATGTGCTCAAGATGTTGAGAAACGTTTCTTTAGCATGTATAATGAGATGATTGATTTGTAGAAAGTAGAATTTATTACATTGGATACCCTGAATCTAATTAATGATTTGTTTAAAAGTGTTCTTTTTCATAATTAATGGTGTTTAAAACTTCATAGATTTGAATAATGTATCTATTAATCACTTGAATTAGGAAGAATTCATGTTTTCAAAAAGTATTTCTTGTAAACTAATTCATTATTATTATTCAATTGAATACATGTTAAAATTATTGACATGTTTGGAATGTGATAACAATGAGATTCTTTTTTTATATGCGGGGTCAATGTTAAGTAGATTTCATGATTTATGTTCTAAAGTTTTTCATTCACATCTTTCAGAAGGGTTATATGGAAAACCATTTTAGTAAATTTTATATTAAACATAGGATTTTTTCAGTAAGAATAATGTTTTATCTCAACACATGAGGATTTATTCATATTTGATATCCGACTCTAAAAACTTTTATTGGATGATAAATGATGAAAAATGGGAAGTCATATCTTGGATCTCAAGATCTGTCAGTACCTTAGGAATGAAAAATTCAACTTCCATTTTTGAGAAATAGGTGAAGTTGATCAATGAACAAAAAATGGTGATGTTTTCCTAAAATCATGAAAGTATATCTTTTCAAATAAATTCTCCTACATTATAAATATAATTTTGAATGAAAATGTTTTCCTAATTTATTAATTTTTGTTTGATGGATGTCCTTATAAATCATCACATATTTTTGAAATTGAGGACCTCAAATTTCAATCGATCGTTCTCTTCTTTTTGATTGATGAATTATCTGAATCCATATAAATATTTACACTTTCCCTCCATGTATATGTTTTCACTTCCCACATATGTTCTCCTATGTGAAAACATAGTTATATAGAACTTTGGGTGACCATTTTGTTTCAGGATTTCTATTTTAAAGGATGTTTTTGTACTAATTTTTATGATTTTTTGTGTCTATGAGAGGATCCTTTAATAATTAAAACTTTGATAAACCAAATGAATTTGGAGGATGAATTTCATTAATAGGGGTTTACAGTGTAACACCCCATGAATTTTTGAAATATTTTTTTGAGTTAATTTATACTTTTAGATAATTGTCGTTCCATAAAAGACTATGTATATGTTTATTATATTAAATCTCTACTTTTAGTTTTAATATACTATACACAAGACATAGATTATCTTTTTCTACACAAAACACCAACTTGGATTCTATCACACGCAACACATAGTTTCCATAAAACATCATTTTATAGTTATACATATTTAACCAAGATAGTTACTACCTAGCCATTAAGCATATTAATATGAATAAAAATAACTACATTTTAAATACTATTTATAATGTTTTTATATTAATAAAACGTACTAATAATAAAACATTTCATATTGGTAAAGTCTTTATATGTTTAAAAATAATATTTTCTCAACTAAATTTATTTTCTTAACCTTCATTGAACAATAATAAAATTAATTTTATTACACCTCGATTTCTGAAGTAAGAACATTGTATTTGATAGATTGAATAAAAAGAAACACCAAGGACATACAAGAATATATTATCTCAATAATTTTCACAAAAGATAATATTTTAAATAAATTTAATATATTTGATAGCTTGCATTAAATGAAAATACAATTTTTAATCGAACAACAATTTATAGTTAAAAAATTATTAAATATAATAAGATATAACATAGCCATTAAATTAGTGGTTATAAATATTATTTACTAAATTATAAAAATATATAGTTTATGAAAATATAAAATGAATTCATTGTAGAAAAATTGATTATAAATGAATATAAGAACCAATTGAATATAAAATAAAAAATTTCTCATAAAAAAATAAATTTATTAACCCAAAAGTGTTTTACAATAACAAATTAAATTAATTACTATTAGTGTATGATTTTAATGAAATATATATCCTATAAATTCAATATAATATTTTTTATATTCTTTCAATATATTTCTAGGTATTGGATATGAACAAATACATTTTTATGAATAAAAAATAATATTTTTATAAATTCATGTTTACTACCTTTTAATGGATAAACCATTTTAAATCCAATTTTGGAACTTTTATAGAGTATATATGTCAAAGTAAACATTTTATTTTAAATTTAGACATAAAAATTTTCTTCAGATTAATTTTTGGTATTTTTCCACGAAGTTTCATTTTTTAATGAATAATGAAAATTAATGAATTTTAATTCAAAACTGATTTTACACATAATTTATTTATAATGTTTAAATATATATTGAAATGGTTTCAAATTTTAATTAAATTAAAATTTTATCAATTAATTCAATTTAGGTAATTTTATTCAATATCAAATTGAAATTTAACATAAAAACATAGCAAATATTCAGAGGTTTTTACTTTAAAATCTTGTGATTTTATCTCTTCTATAGAATTAATTTTAAAATAATTTCTGTCAATTAAATGATTTTAATAATGAAAAATAGATTTCATATTTTTAATCATTTTAATTTATTATAGATAATAATTTCAACATAGTTTTTGAAAAAAATATTAGTGAAATTAATTAAATTTAATTACAATGACAAAGGTGATATTAAGCTTAACATGATACTAAACCATGATATTAAGGACCTAACTGACCAAAAAACTTGTTTAAAATACATTTTATGGACATATATAGAGCCTATCATAGATTTTATCAAATTTTGTCCATTAAATTACCCACTATGAATGGAAATAATGCTACTGGAATTCCCTTTTCCAAAATTAACAGGAGTGCAACTCCTCCTCCACAATAAAAAGGCCTCCTCTCCTCCCACATTCTCACACCTCTCAAGGAGAATTTTATAGAACAAGATCATACGATATAGCTCCTAAAAATACCTTCCCTAATTATATAATCCCTTCCATGTTCCAAATCCATCCAATTAACCCCTTTGGTGAAAACCAAAATAGTTCCCCAAAGAAGAGGTAACATCTTTCCTTAAGCTCTATAGTTCTATTTCATTATCTACACCATAAAATATTATTATTCCATGATTATATAAAAACACCTATATACTCAATATACATTTATTTTTTTTAATTCTATTTTTTCAACAAACACCGACATACACATTTATCACATGGGTAACAAATATACTATTTATGTGTATGAAGAAATACCATCTAATGAAACGATGATTGTTTATTTTTTCCATTACCACATTTCATGGTTGGAAGTTTTTATGGAAACTCTATTTATATATGTTATATATTATATTTATTATATTTATTATATTTATTATTTCCTAAGGCTCTTATAATTCTTTTAAAACATATACCCTCATAATTTCTATTTTTCAAAACATAATAACATCGTTTGTGGAGATGTGGATAGATGACTCCTCATAGAGTCTAATTCATTCACACTATTAATAGATCATATAAAGGATGGTTTTAATTAATAATTTTTAACATAACTAAAATCTAAATAATATTCATGAAATAATTAAATTTATATAAATTTAGTGGATCATTTTTTATATTACACTTTTCACACAGTAAAAAGTGATAATGTTGGTCATAGACATGCAGACTATGCCTCCTCGACACAATGTGATTAGTTTTTACATAACAAAAATTTTATGTATAAGTATTAATGATTGAATAAAAATTAATTTATGAAATATTTATCATTATGTAATGATATATTGTTACTTACCATCATTCCATAATTATCATTGAAAAATGAGAACGTTAATCATGCATATGTACGACCTACCATCTCCGTGATTGTAATGTTTGTTCATTTTCAAAACCATACTTCAAGACTGATTTTAATATTGTAATTGATTTATAAATATTATAATTATGTCACAATTATAATTATGTATATATTTAGATAATTACCACTTTAAACATAGAAAATATACCAAAATTATTTTTGATAGATGAACCGAGTTTAGTCAAAACACCTGTTTTAAACTTATTGTTATAAGTGGTTGATTACAACATTGTAATAAGAGAAGTAAAATTAATAATAAAATTTAAAAACGTTATCATGGAAGTAAATAATTTATATTAGTTTTCTATTTAGGAATATAATGACACGTGTGGTAAGCTAGACTCCAGGTAATATATTTTGTCTCAATTTACTTTCCATTAAGACTTAATTGATTTTATACACCAATATACAATTATATGGCTTATATAATACCCTATGACATGTTATATCATAAATTTCTTTATTATAATGATATTAAATGTATCATTTAATGTTATTACTTCATGGGGATTATAATTTAAATGTTTTAATGTGGTACATTACACTTTGGAATGATTAATAAATATCCTCCTAAAGAGTGTTCTTAATGATTATCAAGGAAATCTAACATCCTTTTGTGATTGATAACATTATATTAAAATAGTCACTGAAATAATTTTTTCTGTTTTTAATTTACATTCATTTCCATATTCTCATACAATGAATGTTTATATTTTTTAAAATCCTATATCATTTTTATTTGTAGTATTCACTTTGAAATTTATTTTATTAACTTGAGAAAAATTGATAAAACCATATTATTTATTCAATATGGATATTTTATAAGGCATGTTATTTGATTATATTATTTTATTTGAGGAATTATTTGGAGTGGTAATGATGGGTGGGCCTCATACTTTATTTATCATCTTGATTTATCCAAAGGTTCTTATGAGACAAATAAGTTGGTAAAACTAAACAAGTTTATATTCATGGTTTTAAACTATCTTATAAATGGTATTAATGGTATATGTTTTCATGTGCCTTAGATAGGAAATACAATAATGAATAATTTCCTTCATTTTTATCAGTTATTAATTATCCATGAGATTCTACGTTGTCATATCTATGTATGTATTCTAATTCTTAGTTTATTTGTTAAATGGAATGTGTTTCAGCTTTCCATGTTGATTTTTATCTAGTTATTTGAATTTCTTATGTTATTAGTTATTTAAATTCCCATGTATATTCTTAATTATTCATTATTTGTTGCACGTTATATACACTTACTGAGCATTTGAGATCACCCATATTATGTTTCATTTCCACATGTTATGAAGAATAAATATTGGAATATGCCTTTAAGGATGTAGATTATTTCATTTTATTATGAATTATGTTTGTCTTTTCTATTTACCAATGTATTATGGGTATCATGTATGTAATTTGATATTCCAAAACAACAACACTGATTGGTCGTTCAGGATTTAATTCCTGGTAATCATGTCAATATAATAAAATAATGCACCAGATCTAGGATTCTGGGTTCCGGGCATTATAGATGGTATCAAAGGTGGTTTAACAGTAACCATAGAAACCTTATTTTGAAAACATTGATTAGGGAACATAAACATATGATATAAATTGTGTATAAGTATGTAAGAACATCCTATAATTTTTGTAAGGTAGAGATTATGTGGTTCTTTTTAGAAATACCTCCATTTTTGGAAACTACAAGTGTAGATGGTTCCATAACAGTTATATCCTGGAGTAAAAATTTGAAAATGCATGTTGGGACTTACTCGAATTAACATGGTACATGAAAATTATCCTTACTACACAGTATGTATTACAATCCTAGAGGATACACTTAGAAAAATTTAAATTTTATTTATAAACAATTAAGTGTTTCACTAATTTTCGGATTATACATTATATTAAGATATAATCTTATATAAATCATTGTTTGTAAATGTAGCATGCACACATTAGCCTCAACCCAGTTGGTGAGGACATGACAAGTGCATCCAAGAGACCCGAGTTCAAAACTGGGTGGATACATAATTTCTAATGGTTCTATAGTAGCATTTTAGAAGCTATTGTTAGATAATATAGCATCCATAACTATTCATCCATTTTGGCTTTCTGGCCACCATTTTGGGACTCGTGTCCTTTAAGGCCTTCGGGACACCCAAGGGCTTTAGGTCAGTTAAGGATTTTGGCCCACCTCATGGTCATTGGTCCACCTCAGGGCCTTCGGGCCACCTCTAGGCCTTTGGGCCACCGGAAATTGTGCTTCAATGACCATACAAATTCAAAAAACATCAGACTCTAGATTACGATTCAGAGCAAGTGCATTCATCTGAGAAAATGTTAAAAGGATTAGTTATAAAGATAGGATATGACATTTCCATCGGGACCATCCTGTGCATACATGGGAATCCATTCCAAACAATCCAATATAAGGTGGGGAGCTAAACATCATGATGAAGAAGTTGGGGAGGAGTAGTTCCATGTAGTTATAGTCTGAATATTTCCCTGTGACCTATGGGTCTTGTAATTTATATGAATATGGGCCATGTAAGGGTTTCCCCTCTTCCATTTAAAGGGAGTTACCAAATATCAATAAACTAAAAGGCCTTTGGGCCATTAAGGTATATAAATAGAGCATTACATAAGGAATTAGAACTCCACTAATGCATATGATCTAAAGAGTAAGAAGGATCATATATTCTACAGTGTTAAGCCATCATTTAAAAGGGAAATAGTAACCAATGTATTTTGATTATATAATTAAATAATATTGTGTGCTTATGAGATAGTTAAATACATTTCCAAGCCCTAGGTAGTTTAATAGAATCAAGGGAAGAAGAGTATAGTAGAGAAAAATATAGATGAAGTGAAGAAGGGAAAGATATAATTTCTCACATATGATAATTGTGGAAAGAAAAATCCTGATATATTATTAAATGGAATGATTGTTTTCTACATGTGGGGAAATAAAATCCACCATGATTATGATTTAAAGGATTCGAAAAATATCGCCAATGTATATTGATTCAACTACATAGATATGGGACACAGTGAAAATTAATTTCTCAAGAATAAAAGGAATATATCCCAAATTATGTAATTGGATAATGGTCAAGTTATGCTATTATTGTAGATGAAGAAGAGTGATTAATATTCATATTCAATAAATATTTTATTTAAATATTTTATCAACAATGTACATGTTTTATAGATTCTAGAATATTTGAATATTGTAATAAAATTACATTTTTGTTAAGAATTTGAGATCATATATTGAATGGTACAAAAAAACTTTATTCAGTATAAAGTATTATTTTTGGAAAACACATTGTTAGGGGAAATTTTGGCACTGAAATCCAAAATTCAAACGGAAAAGGCAAAAAATTTTCCAAAGTGCCTGCCTCGTGAAGCTCCATCATGAATCCCATCATCATAATGAATGGTGCAAGCCAGCAGAGAGAACTCCTCTACAACCACCATAATTAAAAGACAAAAGACTCTTCAATCTCGACTGATATGTTTGCAACCACCACAGAGAAATAAAGGAATCCTATGTGATTATGATGGACCTGCCTTCGGTCACGAAGAACTATTTTCTTCACAGTGAAACCTCAGATCATCGCAACACCTCATACCTTTAAATAT
Source organism: Viscum album (assembly GCA_963277665.1). Classification (NCBI taxonomy): domain Eukaryota; kingdom Viridiplantae; phylum Streptophyta; class Magnoliopsida; order Santalales; family Viscaceae; genus Viscum; species Viscum album. Next base: position 40,252,611 of record OY728140.1, on the reverse strand, counting down.
GTGTCTTGCTCCCACCCCACCTCAAAATATCGATACCCTTTCCTTTAACCTTCTTTGCTCTTAATTCACAAAGCACCCTTTTCTTTGAGAACTAGTGAAAAAATGTATCACCCAAGGTACCAGAGCAATGCGAACCAGCTTTCTCATTACTCCACATTATCGGCACATCAAGTTGGGATTCCCTTCATGAATCTCTACGACCATCATGAAGGTAGGAGTCCATTTTGGGAACTCATGCATTCTAGGAGTATTCAGGCTTCATGAAGCACCCTACAAGAACATGTGGACCCCATTCCTCAAATGGGTCATCATTCTTTTCAAAGATCCACCCTTTGAGGAGATCCTTTTTTCTGTGCTTCAAGAAGAACTTTCCTTTTTGAATCCCCTTATCTTTATAAATCCTCTTTTTTCAAGGCCTACCAATTTGAAAACCCTTCTATTATGAGTCCCTCTAGTCTTGTGAGATGTGGTTCCATGGTCCCCCATTCGGTGCTCCATGTAATTTTTTCCTTCCATATTCTTCTTCCCATGGAATACTCTTGAAATTTCTTATTCACATTGCCATGAAAACATGAGGCCCTTGAGTGACCACTCCTCTACCCTGTTGTTTCCTAAAATTTCTTGTTCAATCATTCCCCTAATTATGGGTTGGTACAAGGCATGTATGTCCTAGGGGTGAGGATTGAGTCCTCCTTATCTGGGCTGCAATACATTAAACATCCAAACACCCTCATCCCCAAAACAGGAATTTAAACTATGAGTTGTCACATGTGTGGAAAGGTGGGGTGGAATAAATATATAATGAGCATCATCCCTCTCTTCAACTCTTCTCCCCCTTTGGAATTTATCATCATGGGTTCCCCAGACAATCTTCATGTAATCCTCGACACACTATGATATGGTGTTCCTTGTACGATGGTCATATCTTCCTCGTACATCAGATCATATTCCTCAGGATTCCCTTTTGGATTAAGTCCCAATGTCCATATCCATGGGCCTCTATCCATGTTTAATCACCACACCATCCTTCATGGCCTCAAATTTCATGAAGTACTTTTCAAGTCCATTGTTGCCTCTTTTTTCTCACACAAAGCATGACTCACATGGGATTTGAGAAATTAGCAGCCATGGAGGCTTCTTTGGTCCTCTAAGAATGCATAATCCCTACGCCCCTCATCATGTATGATGAGGAAATGTACTCACCAATAAACAACAAGGACATTGATCCATGTCTTATAGAAAGGGTATGTACGAATCATATCTGTAGTTCAAGCCCATCACTCCCCCGATCCATTTGTACCGACTACTTCACATCGGTTCATTCATATCACGAGATGTTAAAATGTATTCCATTTCAAACTACCTAGGTTTTGATAAATTTAATCAACATAGGGAATTTAGAAGACCTCTCGGAGGTCTAACCCCAATATATAGTAAACTATGGCACTCCCTTCTAAGAGATGTACCCATGATGCCACACTTTTCTTTTTTGGGATACATCTCCTGAATCTGCCTATCTGGGGGGTTCGGATCCACATGGGAAACTAACAATGCATAATCCTCACACTTCACATACTCTTCCCACCAAGAGTGTCCCTCTTGCTTTGGGATGATAACCATGCATAATCCCTAGCATGTCTCTAGGTCGATGTCCTTTGTGTCCACCATGATTCTATGCCCCATCCTGGACTATGAGGGTTTTGATCCCTATATTTACACATGGTACATAGGAATCCTCTCATAAGGCTCATGCCCATCCTCCGTTTTCCATCTTGGTCTCCACATCAAGCCTTCCTGTCTTGGGATGGTCATGCCACAAATCAGAGGTTATTCTTCCTTTATCCCCCCTATTCATGAACACATTCTCTTGATCCACCTTCTCATGTGAGTCATCACCCCTCTTACATATGTGTAATTGGATTTCCAACTACTGGGATATGAAGGAAACCTCCCCAAGGTTCAGGAATAGAACTATCATCTCCATGTAGGTTCCATCTAATTCATCTTTTCCCTCTGACACCTCCTTATATCCATCATCATTATACACATACCACCGCATCCCTGTGAACTTATGTCATCCAACCGAGTAGCTAACTATCTATAACCCCTGAATCACCCCTTCAAACTACATGGGTTTTGACCCCTATCATCTACACAAGGGATGTAGGAATCCTCCTTGAGGTTAAATACCATCCAATGATAAGCATTTTTGTTCCCTTTTCCAGTACCCCTTCTCTAATCCTCCATTTTACGGTGTTCTAATCAGCCAATGTGTTGTGAAACCATCCCATTTTGGGACACACCATCCATGTTATATACTCACGAACATTTTGATCCATCAATATGGTAAACCATCCAATTTATCTTTTATAGGAATGTACACATCAACTCAACTCTCATCAGTGTTCTGATATGTCTGGTCCATCTCTGGTGTATGTTAAACTCGCGAAATATCCCATGTTAAACATCGAAAGGTGAGGAAAACCTTGGAGACATGCCTCTGGAATATGTTTCCCCACATTTAATATAGGATACCTCAAGCTTCCATGCCATTGAGAGTCCATCTTATAAGGGATAATTCATTTTTACTAAGGTTTCAAAGTCCAGACATGACAATGATGCCCAACTTGACTACAACCCTAACTGAAGGTTTCTTCCCTGACAAGACCCTTTGAAATTTTTTGAAAGATGCATCATAATTAAGTGGTGTCCATATAGATATGGAGATGATAATGAGGTTCACAGACATTGTCTTAATCTGTGAGGGAGTCTGGGACTAGGTGATGAGTTTCGAGGAGAAATCAACAAAATCAAGAACCAACATCCCATTATCTGATTTCAATCAAGGAGCATACATATTTGAAGAAGTAATAAATGCCGCCCACATTGGGAAGGAGGGAATGCGGGGAAACAAACATGGTTATCTTTGTCAATGATGACCTAAAGAGGCACTCCTCAATGAATGTGACGGTAAGAGAAATGGCGAACCCAATGTGAAGTAGTTATCCTCTAACTCAAGGGACTTATAGAGTTTGAGACATTATTAGATAAGTTTGTCACTTCATCTAGTTAGTGGGTGCAAGGTCATTCAAGGAAAATAGTGCACCTAGTGTAGAACTCACCACAATGACGGTAAGTAAATCATTTATCATTACAGTCTACGACATCATCATCGTTGATCTTTTTATAAAACCATTGATGATTGAACAGTATTGGGGAAATCTCCCACCCATAAATAATTTACTTACCGGAAATCTCCCACCCATAGACACTGGGGTAGAAGTAGCTTCATTTTCATGTAGTGTATAGGAACCCAGAAATCTCCCACCCATAGACACTAGGGTAGGAGCAATGCCAACATGGAAATACTGCATGGCTCCACCTATTACATGATGCCATCCATAACCATGCCTACCATGCAACCACACCCCATATCACCCTTCGAATTTATTCATAGAAGGTTGATTGATAATCTTATTCTATGGTATTAATATGAGGCAGTCTTCCCAACCAGTGACATGGTCTAATAAGATCAAGAGGCTTTAGTGACATGCTGTCATAGCTAACCCCAAGGGTAATGTAGGGAGCCACTTCTCCCCACTTTGAAGCTCAATCATTTTGTGTGACTCTCCCTTAAACATTCCTATGACTCATTCACCAACACCGATGATGTATGGGACACCTGATTCATCCCAGATTCAAGCATCACCTGAGATCCACCATGGATGTCTCCCACTAGGCCATTCAAACATCACCAACAAGTTTTTCATCCCGAGGAACAACTGGTCTCTAAACCTACCTCTCCAACCCCAACTCGGCTGACCTAAAGTCAATGTTGGGGACATGCTTATGAAGATTCTCATCATGGGGCACAATATTCTACAGATTTAGTGGCCTATTCTATGACAAATGCATACTATCATCTCCCTATTATTATAGATCAAGAAAATATCTATTCCTAATCGAGATTGATACCCCAACCACCCCATGGATGGGCTGGGATGGATCCTCTGGTTGCTGACGCAAGCAACAGTTGTCCTAGACCATCCTATGACATCCAAATACAGTACATATACTCTCTTTTTACCGTCAGTATCTAGGGCTGAGGTCCTCTCCATATAGTTGATTTTCAGAAAGGAGGTCCTCCTCATGTCCATGATTCCGAGTATGGAGTTTTTCCACCTATTTCAGCTTATCAACATGAATGTCCTCCTCAACTGGTAACCCATCATCACGAAGGTCCTCCCCATGTCCAGCTTCATCGGTACTAAGGACCTCCTCATACCACCACTACCAACTAACTTGGAGTTCATTCTCATTGCACATTTGGATGGAATGGAGGCCCTCACCATTCCTTTTCCAACTATAGATGAGGCCCTCCCCTCTCCATCACTTCTAGTCGCGGAGATCCTATATACGTGACCCACACTCCACATGGGTATCCTCTCCTAGTTCTATTCGATATCTTCCTAGGTGCCCCTCACACCCAACTCACCCTAGCAGATGTTCCCCTTATCTATAATCCAACGTGGAGGCCCTCCCAATATCCTTATCATCACCCAGAATGGTGGTCATTTCTACTCTGACGACATCAGTCATGAAGGTTTCCCCCACATTCCAACCTACTCCATCTGAGGCCCTCCTTGATCCAACAACATCTTACACAGTGGTTCTCCCCATTTAGAAGATTTACCCTACCTTGAGGAACCATTCTAAGGTTGAAAGGAAAATCATCATCGTTGAAGGAAGAATTCTGAGCATCACCAAATCACTGTCAATCTAGTCAACTTTTTAGACTCTAACACAAAGTGTGATGCGATGATAGAGAATTTTCCCTAATCCTTTACATCAGAGTCCAGGGCAGGGACCTAGAATACAATATTTTTCTATTAGGAAAGTGAAATGTACCAAATCCAATTATCCCTTTGCATATATATGCAATAGGATGAATATTTGGCACCCTTTCAAGTTCTAGCCATTTAGTCCACTCTATCGCTACAAGTATCATTCTCTACCTACAACAGAGGTAACAAAGAGTTATTATAGGGTGTGATGGTTGATGAAAATTGTCTAGATATTCCACCACTTTCCACATACATTTCACCAAAAGTGATGGTCATCACTTTATTCTATATGGACGTAGTGATTGATTCAGTTCCATTTCCTAGAGGTAGCCCAGGATGAAACAATCTTTCACCTCACACCATGTTCTTTACACCAACCAGTCCACCAACTTAGTGTTCTATGTCAGTAGTGTTACTAGTTCCTCAACCACCACTATTTAATGGTGGGGAAACTATGTGTTGGATCCCAGTTCTGAATAAAGAAGTTAGTTGGAAATTCTCACTACGTACCGTCTTACCGAGATTTTTCGGCCAATCACTAATTCAGAATTTAACTTGATGAAACCGCAAATTTATTATGAATTCCTATGTTTATTTCAAACCCTAAGTACAATGAACATCTATCTCTATCATCATTTAATGGATTATCCATAAATCTATGAAAATTATCATGAAGTTAGCCACCAAAGCGTCCTGATTGAGTTAGCCACACTTCTTGTGGATCAGCACCCTAAATTGCATGATAATTATCATGCTCTTCAGCAATGATGCATTTAGAGAATCATTGTGTTATGACAATTTATTGAGGATGAATATTCACACATTCAGATCAATGGTTGGAGAAAATATTCTTCCCTCTATTTCAACCCAATCCTGTGAAAACCAATCCTGATCGATGATGTCGAGGATATTCCACCAAGAGTCATCATAGTAAACATGGCTGACATCACAGAGAAGGAAACTGAGGCAAGACTCAATGACGAGGACCAACCTTCGAGGACAACACCACATCTGTTGGATACCCGAGGCAATGTCACTCACAATCAAAGACACTTACATGGCCTTGCTGAACATGCCAGTTCATTGACCCTTTACTTAGATGCCAACAAAGGAGAAGGGAACACTAGGACTACTAAGCCCTCTGAACCATCTGATTTAGTGAAAAAATAGCGGATGATAGCGTGAAGTCCCCATTGTTCTAGTATCACACAAAATAGAATAAAGTCATCAATGATCTCATTTACATGCACGTAGTAGAGGTAAGACCAGTCTACAATGATCCCATTTTGATCTTAATCATCCTCCATCGGGGTAGAAGGGTAAGGTAGAAGCTCCCATGGGTGAGTGGTCGCGCATTGATCTCAATGACCCTACATATCTCGACACAATAGAGGCTATAGCTTCTGGAAATCAGCCACGGTATGCATCTCCAAATCCACCCGAGCTATAGAAAAACCTTCCCACAAATGTTCCACATGTCGTTCTCCATGTATCCCCATACGTTTCCATTAAAATTGTACCTCTAGTAGCTCTTTGGTTCATTCCACCTACCGCTTCACACGTCATTGGTCCCACTAATCATGTTGAAGAAACCACTGACACACTGGGGGTTAAGTAACCTCATGAAGATAAGAATCATTAATAGGATGATCTGATTTCTTGTCTCATCCCTCTCCTTGAGGCCCTTGAAACATGACATGTGGTGATCCCACCTAATGGAAAGCTATATCTGGAATGGGTGGATGATATGATGACACACCCAGACTTTGGGAATCCTACATTAACCCCTTTCAATAGGACGGGTGACCTGCTACCTCATTGTTTTCCACTTTATCTTAAGTTTTGGACCCATGATTTGCAATCCAGTGAAGTAAGAGGCTTCAAATCATAGATTCTTTATTCAAACATTGTAAGGTCCTAAATTTATCTAGTACAACCAACTACCAATCGGGTCTATAGCTAGTTGAGATGGTCTTCACATTCAGTTTATAAATCAGTTCAACTCCACCACTAGAAATACAAATATTACTGACCTATTTTAGTGATAGAAAAGGCCATATGATAACATAACAAACTTTTTCACTTGCTTTAAGGGCCCCAAGTATCCACTCAATATGTCTCTAACTCAAGTGAATCTGTTAAAAATGTTTGTGGGGAATGTGAAAATGGATCTGGTTCTATGAATTATCACTCAAAACATCCTAGGTGGATTATGGGATTTTTTTGGATAAGGATCAACACCCATAGGAAGAGTTAATGAAATCCATGTAGCCAAACTCGTTGCATCCCATAGCTCTGTCAAAAAGAGTGACAAACGAAGATACAATTTCCATTGCGTAGGTAGAGGCCCCCTAGGATACTAGAGTTGCTACCAATAGTGCCTCCTACATTGCCTCTTTGAGTGCCACAACCTCAACCTCAGCCTTAGTTTCATCATCTTCGACCTCAGAATTAGTATACACTACTATGTAATGCACCACTTTCACCAAGGTAAGAAAATCAGATTCAACCTCTTCATCAGGCTTCATCCCCGCGTCAGGGCTAGCCTCCCAGGGTCCCATTCCCGGACATGAGAAACCAGACCTAATAAATTGAATAATATTATGTCATTTAATATTTCTGGAGTGCTATGGATTTTGGAATCCTATAGTTTCCATAATGTTGATGTATATAAGAGGCTGATCTCACGGATCGCTTCAACTATTTATCATATCACTGAATACTCGAACATACCGTTAGGAGTTGTTTTGCGTTCAAGGACCCGATTTGGGACCCAGTTGACAATAATTTGGTCAGGTTGGGACTATCCTCGGTGCATGTGGTTTATGTATCCACAATGAAATATGGAAATATTGAGGTTTAATTGCAATAGGTCTCTAGATGTGGGTCTTAGAAATATTATAATTGGATGGATCACAAAGCAGTTGCTCACACTAATTGTATCATATTTTCCCACTTGAATCAGCCTGAGTATCTAGAAATCGCCAAACCTCCCCCAGTTACCAATACTACATCCACATCTCGACCTTCTACCTCTCAGAAGAGCAGACACAGACAATGCAAGAGAAAACAAATCTCTCCACCGGTACCAAAGTTTTCTCACGTCCCTAGAGACTTCAAGCCCCTAGAAATGGTGATTTCCCTAAGAATTATCCCCAAAATGGAAGATTATTAGAGTGATGAATGACAGTATTCCTTGGTAAATACCATCGAGCTAGTGGACCCATACATGGTCCCCTACAACAAGGATTTCCAAAAAGATCCCCTTCATGTTTCTAGTCGACGACATCGTTGATGTAACCATGGATACATGAATTGTCAGGATGCTTGGGATAGTGCTTCTAGACAAGCTTTCTATGCTACTAATAATAAATAGTGGGTTTAGTAAAGATATAAACATGTGTATTCCTCTCATCTACCTCATCAAATTCAAACCCACCACCATTTGTGCTCCTTGATCAGGCAGAGCCTCCGTGACCGCATCCTAATCAGCTGCATTCAGTTATGTCCAGACATACGTTATAAAATCATCCAATATTCATCTTGAATGGTCCATCTAGTGGGAAATGGGATATTCCTAGCACCATCCAAAATCAGCTAGTTCAACCAGCATCAGCTGTCATACATCCTATCCTAGAGCAACTCCCTACAAAAATAAATCTTCACTTATCACTGAAGTATGATGTGATTAAGATCCTTGCCAGAATTCCTGAAAAGTTATCGATCCTCAAGGATATCCATGTATCATAAGATATGAATGAATTAATTTCAGAGCATTTGTTATTCCCCCTCAAATTTGAAATAGACATAGTGGCTGTAAAATTCTTCTATGCCAATGAAGCTGAGTGTGCAGACTATCAATCCATCATCTCTTTCTTAGGAGAAGATGAAGGCACCCATTTATAAGGACACATTGTTCCATTTTATGTCACATGACATATTTACGGTGTAGAAGTATGACGAAACCATGATGAAATAGGTTCAAGGATAAATATCATCCTGACCCAGATGCACTTTAAGACAGGGGTTTCTAAAGTAGATTTAGATCCCTATGACTTGAAGATTCAGGTTTATGACCAGAATAAATAGAATTTGAGTGAAAAATATTCTTATAATGACCTATTTCGGTAGCCTAGTTTCCATTATTTAATTCATGGTAATCTCATTGGACATCGGCTATAATGCATTGATGGGTAGACCCTATCTCAATCTGTATATAACAGTTCCATCCTCAAATCACTAGTGCCTCAAGTAATCCCTTAATGGCGGAGTGGGTGTACTTTATGGCGATGAATCGCACTTTAACTCTTTTAAATCCCTATATATAGATGAATAGTATTACATGATCAATGACAAGAGAGTTCAAACCAATGAATTTGAGAACACTACTCTGCCGGTGGACCTGCGGATAGACTTGGATGGTGCATTTATCCTCTAAATTAACCATATGGTGGCCACCACCATGAACCTAGGACACTGCTCTTCCATTTCTATGTTAAGGGGAAGACATGTTCTCAGATGCATGGATCACCAAAGGATCACATCATATTTTTATATGAACCAGGATCAGGTTACACAATAAACCCTACCCCTATACAGAACGAGGATGTTCACCCCATGGAAATAGTTATACGCCATTCCTACATGTTAAATCGAGATGCATTGAAACGACTCAATAAAACAACTCATTAATTATTTGATGTAATCAAGAGTGGCCCCCTCAGGAAAGGTTGGATGGGTTTGGATAGAAAATTTTGGTAGTAATGGTTTTTGAAATGTTGTGGTCTCCCAATGAAGATTCCATCACCACATAGGCCAACACCAGAATTCAAGCAGGGTCAATTAACCAAAAATAATTTCCCATCGTTAATGAACCTTAGGTTGTGGATGATGAAGTGAATTTAGAGGATTCACCTCCCACATTTTTGGAATGTCCCTTAAGCACCTTCAATGAGTCACTACATTTGAATCTTGATATCGAGGCAGACCCAAGGTTGGCACTGATCATCATATCTATGTCTACAAGATAGAAACATCAGTATATGGATTTCTTAAAGCATTGTTGGGTACTATTTTCCAAGATCTATGATGATATTCTTGTAATATATCCCCACGTCTCTTTCCACCACCTTGGTCTCCCAGAAAGTCATTGTAGGTTCAAATAACCTCCTCAAATGATGCACCCTTCTCATGATGCCACAGTTGAGGTGGAAGTTGATATGACCATCAAATCCATTTTTTTCAATTAATTTATGTTCCCCAAATGGTTGGAAAATATCATTCCCATCAAGAAGAATAATGGAAAGAGCAAAGTCTGCATCAAAATCCTAGATCTTAAACGTCACTATCCAAAGGATGATTTTCCCCTCCCTATGACAAAGCTATTGGTCAACTATGCTACTGGATTCCATGCTCTCTCCTTTGTGGATGAGTATTCTGGGTATAATCTGATATGAATGGACCCCAATGATGAAGATTATACTACCTTTAGATCACCATAAGGTACTTTTTGTTACCATGTTATACCTTCCAGCCTAAATAGTGCATGAGCCACGTACCAACTTTCTATTCATTGTATATTCAAGAAAATTATTAGGACATTTGTGAAATGATATGTGGATGATTTGGTGGAAAAATCATACCAGTGTTAGGACCATATCATAGATATTGGGAATGTGTTCGTCTTCCTCTACTCCACCTATCTAAAGATAAACCCCCTAAAGTGTGCCTTCAGGGTAACATCAGGAATGTTTCTCATCATTGTTGATATATTTAGTGGCATCGAGATCAATCCAGAGAATATCCAGGCCATCAATCAAATGCATCCATTGAGAAACATTCAGGAGCTCTGTGATGTTCAAGTCCACTTAGCCTATATATGCCAATTCCTTGAGAATTTGGCTAGAAAGTGTAATCCCTTTTCCCGACTAAAAACGAATGTTATCATCTACTATTGGGATGATGGATTTTAGACTTTTTTGGAGGAGATGAAGTAGTATCTACTTCATCCTCTGTTTTTGATGCCACCAATCCCTAGAAAGGAACTAATCCATTACGTGACAACCCAATAACGATCCATTGGTTCTCTTATCACCTAGAAGAACATCAAGGGAAAAATAATAATTTATGTTGTCTCAATCACATTATCATCGACATTGAAACTAGATATTCCTCTTTTGAGAATAGATTCCTCCCACTATTTTTCATAAAATAGAAGTTGTAGCTTTATCTGCAGCATCATGAGATACCACTGGTGTCCTGTGTTGACCCACTAAAGTATATTCTGAACTGCCCTATGTTGACAATCCATCTAGCTCGGTGGGTGTGATCCTTTAGCATTTTTATATCAGGTTCTCTCTATATAAAGATATTAAGGTTCAGTCACTGGCTGAATTTCTTGCTACCTATCAAGCCACTACAGAGCAGCCACTAAATATTTACATCCATGTCAAGTACATCCTCTCATTAGACTAGGTTGTTCCATGTTGACATATTCACATTGATGGTGCTTTATGGAGCCCTACTGGAATAAGACTCAACAAACCCAAACCCAAAAGGGTGTGCCTAGGCATCGTCTTCATCACAGCAACATAGGATTTCATGCCTAATTCAGTCTTGTTTTTAGAAGGCCACACCAATAATGAAGCATAGTATTAGGCTCTTATCAATGGTCTTGATTTGGCCCTTGAGATTGATGTTCGCCATCTACATATGAAGGGGGACTCCAATATAGTCATCATTAAAATCAATGTTGACTACATCATCAGAAATATGGAGCTCATGCCTTTGTTAGAGTGTTATTTCTAGTTGATGGAATGACTCCTCTCTTAGCATGTTGTCAATTATATTTTGAGGTCACACAATGGTCGAGTCGATTCCATGGCCATGTAACAGCCAGATATTTTATGAGATTTATTCTTTTTAAATTCGTTCATATCTTCTATTATACACTACACCAAGATTTGGTTATACTATAAGCAACACCGTATTATCTTGCAGTATATGCAACACTATTATTTGCTCGTGTTATACACAATTTCAATTTCGTTGTGTGGAAATTATTCTACACAACATTAAGTATAGATTTTGTTTAATGTATAAATGAAAAAAGTTTTGATTATTTTATATGAAACACTAAACAGATATTCCACTACACGCAGACCTGACTTGGCTTGCATTACATGCAATCATGACCTTCTTCGATAGCGTGTGTAATACGGAATACCGAGTTTCACTAAACGAGATATTATTATAATATTATTATAAACTAGCCATTATGAATAGTAATACCCACTTTTTGAAATTTTATAAATTTTATCGTTCAAAATGGACTTAATTTTTAGATTCGGAGTATCTAAATTAGCCTTGGTTGAATTTTTGGTATTTTTAGAAAACATTCAATTTTTGATGAATACTGAAAGGTTATTATTTAAAAACCGACTTTATATTTAAATAAATATTTATTTTATTTAAATTTATTTTAGGTAAAAATTGATAAATAATACATATATAAGTTCAATTTAATTCATTGGAGTCATTTTATAATAATTTTAGATATATAAAAATTTAATTGAACTTTTCACCGTCTTTTGCCCACCTCCTAGGAGAATTTGAAAATTTACATAAAACTTAATTTTACTGCTTCTATGAGTGGAATTCTAAAAATATGAGGAACAAGGTTAATATCAAGGATCAAAATTTGGTTCAATAAGATAAAAATATTTTTTTTGTGAATAGTAACTTTTTAATTTTAATTACCACAGTTAAAAGTAAATTGTGTAATTAAGGGTAAAAATGATATTATTATTACCCTAACACAAGTTCTAATTCTATTGGATAATTATAATTCGACCAAAAACAACCTTAGTAATATAATATTGTCATTTAGGTCCACTTGGATTAGATTAGGACATTTATTATTATTTTATTTAAAAAAGAGTTAAAATAGTTAAAATCGATGTTTAATAACTAAAACATTTTTAATATAGGGTTATACATAAGATAAATTCGACTATAAATATTCAATATAAGGAGAAACATATTTCCTACCTGATGGTATTTTATTTATAATTTTTTTACATTAAATAAGTTAATTTATATATGACACAATGGTGATGCATTAATTACCTAAATAATAAAATATTAACATAATTGATGATACAAATACCCAAATAAATGTAATTTGATACTTTTTATGAATTAAATACTTTTCAAGGTTAATATGACATGTTTGTATTAATTTAATTAACTATTTTAGAACTAATCATGCTTTTATAGTTTTCAAAAAAATCAATTACCAAATAGTGTCAAAATTGACATAAAGTAGTTTTTAAAACAAATATTATATTATTAATTGTTATAATATACCAAAAAATCTAAGGTTCAACCAAATGACTTATAAAAGGATATATATATATTAATAAATAACCACTTTAGGTGAGTTTGTCTTTTTATAGTATGTTTATTAACAATATAGTGTAAGAAAACAAAAAGACATGGTAAAAGTTAAATTGTTTAACTTAGAGTTAAATCTAAAATATAAGGTTACAATAGTAACCTAAACTTGTCTAAAAACTATTGGTTTAGAGGATGTAGACCCATCCCAAAATTATCTTTTTAATAAATCAATTTTGTGCAGTTATAAACCGAATATGACTTTTTTATAAAATAATATTTTAAGTTTTTCCAAAGGTACCCCTCTCCTCCCTAATAAAAACGGCACCCCTTCCCACTTCTCTTCACACCCTTTTGACCCTTGATGATCGGCCAACCCCTGCCCATGTTTCTTCTCCACATCCCTAGAAACATTATGGTAGTGTTTTTCTTCTCAAAAGACCAATTCTACTTCCTTAATATGAAACTTAAAGGAGGTGCCTCAAAGAAGAGGTAATATTTTCTTCTGATTCTCTGAAGTTTCTTTCTTATTATACTTCTTCTTCTTTAGTTGTTTCACTATAAATTAAAAACATCAGTATCACTAATATATGTAAATATTTTTATTAATATTAATCCACCCTATTTCACCTTCTATCCTTCCTATGAAAAACGAAATCACTGTGCGTGTGTACGTACAGAATACCGTCTCCACACCGTGGTGTAATCTGTTTTCGACCATCACATTACTTGGATGGGTATAATGGTGTAAATAAATAACTATAAATTATTATTTTAAAGTTATATTGATTCTGAAATATTATACATACACTTCAATACAATTCCACGATCATGGGAATGATATCATCGCTCGTTACGGACTACTGTCTCAACGATGCGATGAGATTCATTCTTCATATTAACCATTGATGAATGATTATAATATATATATAATAAGTAATCATGAAATATATGACATAAATATTTTACTGGATTTATTTATATATATATATATTTATGTCATTTAGTAAATTCCATTCAATTCAATAAGGAAACGAAAACAGCGTTCATGTGTACGTACAACCTACCGTCTACTTGAACGGTGTATTTCATTCCATTTATCTATCTATCTATAATATATATATGTATATGAAGAATATATATTATATTTATAACATGTTTTACATTCTTAAATTAATTGAATCATGATATAAGTAATAATATCAAGAACAACAATTCGAAACACGTACGACAAATGAAACGACTTTACCCAAAATGCTTCTTTAACTAGGAATTTACAAAATAACGGGTAATATAAAGTCATAAGTGAACCATATATTATATAAAAACAATGAATATGATTCATTAATAAGTCAATGACATTATTAAAATCATTTTATAGGAGTTTAGGATACATACGAAGCATATCGGACATAAGGTAATGGATAACTATTCCAATCTCGCTCTTATACGAGATTGTTTATTCGTATGTATTTATGGGGGGTTTTGTTATCATCCATGTCTATGTTCTCTAAAACGTTTTTCATGTATTTTTAATGTCTCTCTTATCCATTTTTTAATTTTACCAAATTTTATTAAAGGAATCATACTTTTTTTACCACACGAGAAACTTTTGGCCTTTTCCGACAAAAGTACGAGGAGAATGTTATTTTTAACTTATACGGCATGAACGGATTTTTACAGTTTCATAACGCCTCATTTTCATGAAGCTTCCTCTACAATATTACATGATTATTTTCAAAAAAAACCCTTTCCTTTTAAAATTACATGGCATTTTGTGAAAAGAATGTGATTTTTAAGAATAAAGGATATTTCTCTCAAGAATTCATTTCAAGTGTTTTATCAAAACTATTTTCCATCTTAATGACATTATTTAATATGATTATGTTTCAAGTATAATGTACCAATTATTTACATGGTTTCATTTTTATTATGGTGAAATTATATCCATTTTTTATATGTATTATGTTATGATGGCATGATGTTTAAGAATCCCATTTTATTACATGGGTTATGCTATAATGTATGATTTATGATTTTTTGGCATACGAAAGAATGATTTTATTATGAGATCGGTGGGACATATATCTCCCTCAAATTCATTGGGTAAAGATTTATATCTCATGATATAGACATGGCTGAAATGGTAAGTTCATCCGGTTCAGTGATATAGGACTGGAATGAAGAGTGAACTCGATTCAAAAAGGGACTTTGTCCACTAAGATGGTCATGGCAGCAATGCCATGGATACTATGGAAATAATATCATCTGATTAGTGTTTTGACACAATTAAATGTTTTATTCCCATGTTATTTTATCATGATTGATTTTCCATTATGATCTATCCCATACGTACTGCCAAAATTTCATTCACAACACAGATTTTGATGTCTAAACTTTTTGTTCATGTTTTGAAGTTCAAATGTATATGGTTTGTTTTATTTTTTTTCATGATTACCCTTACTGAGAATTTGAGCTCACCCTTTATATTTTTTCTTTTCCCCAGGATATAAAGAAAGGTTTTAGGTAAGAAAAAAAGGGAATATCTTTATGGGAGTTGTTGAAGATCTTTCACCAAGATTAGAAGATTATGTTCCAAGTTTTCGAAGACACAAAACTATTACGATCCTTTGGTGTCTATTTTTGTTATATATTAAGTATTCCGCAAAAGTAATGTAATGTCCATGTACATCATGATTTGGGTCTCTACAGTTGGTATCAGAGTGAAGGTTTAGTTACCCATTGGAAACTAGGATGAAAAAACTGTAGTGAAATCATTGGAGATATTTCTAAGGTATGTCTAGGGATGTCCCTAAGGATAAGTATACGTATAGGTTATAGTCCTAGAATTATGGTAACGATCGTAGAATTTAACCTAAGATGTTAGATATTGACGGTACTCCCCCTTTATTATGTTGTTTTCCCTAGCATGAATTTTTCCTCTAACACTATTCTTTTTGGGTTTTAGAAAATGGCTAGAAACGTGAAGATTCAAGATAATGGTGGATATGATGGAAAATGGAATGATATTCTTAAAGTGAAACCAAATGAGACGGTATTTGGAAGTCCAAACTTCATTATTATGCCTAATCAGAAATCTCATAATATGATTAATAATCTCAAGTTTGGTAAGTTTCCCGACTCAGGTAATAAGAGAAAGATGGAGTTTCATGATGACCATAGAGGAAAGAAATTACAATTTCTCTTATGTAAATTATGTGGGAAGAGGCATCAAAGAGAATGTTTCAAAGGAACTGGAAGATGATTTGGGTGCAGAAAAGAAGGGAAAAAATCCAGTAAGTGCAAAGGAAAAGGTTTAGATAACACCATGGATAAGGATAATGGTATTGCTAAGACATCAACAATGATTTGATGTTTTAAATGTTGAATAAATGGGCATTATGAAAACCAATTCCCTAGTGGAAAATCTCATGAAGAGAATCAGCATGGTCATATGGGTAGTAATTATGTGGATGATGATGAGGAGACTACAAATGATATATGAGATGAAATAAGTGTTGAAGCTTCGTCAATGGTTTAAGAAGTTAGTGGAATGATTTATGTTTATCAAGAGTTATGTTGTATAGGTAATGGTACTATGGAATAAAGACACATCTAAGGATTGTTACACTATTGTTTTTCCTAAAGTATTTTAAAGTATATGTTGAATGGTATCAGTAACCATGAAAGGTTATTCAAATATTTTTGGAAAGTAGATGATATGTGAATAATGAATGTATAAGGAGATAATGAGATGTTTTATAGTACCGACGAGCTCATGGATAATGTAAGGACAATGTGATATCATGGTTTGAGTATATAGAAATTTTGGGATTTTGGTATGTGGAAAGAGTTAACTTTTGACAGAATTCATGTTTTCACTAAGGTTCAATGGGTATTCATTTTTAAAGAGAATACATGATTAAGGAATTCGAATGTTAGGAATGTGACCCACAAGATATATCTTATGATATATGGGGGATAAATGATGGTATTCACGTTCTTGTTATCTGACCTTTCAAGTAAACATTTTCATTAAAATATGAGATTGGACAAATGTATTTTGGATAAGCCTAAAGATTAGAAAGGATTATGTAGGACATAAGACAATATTATTTAAGGATAATACTTGTTTTTTGATATTATTTATGGAATGTTATAATAGTAGAGTTCTAGAAAAAGGACACCCCATAGGACGAGCGACAACCTGTCGCGTCAGACAAGGCTGTGGGAATCGAACCCACAACCGAAGTGAGACATGCCTTTATCGCATACCAATGGCCTATAGGAAGTCCCTAGTTAGAAGAAAGTAGTTTTATTATTTTAAGTAGTATGATATATGAAGAATATGTCCATTTTAGGAACCATATATGATTAATCTCACTATAGATGGACTTATGTATATTTGATAACTTTTTCTAACTTTATGTTTGAGATGGATGGAATGATCTATCATTCTATTTCATGATCTGCTAACACATCACAGAAGACAAATTCAACCTCATTTTTTTAAGAGATGAAGTGGAAATTGTTCAAGGCACAAAAATCATTGAGATTGTACCAAAATCAAGTAAGTATTTCATTTAATTCCAAAACATATTCAATATTAGGGAAATGATCTTGAAAACCAAAAATTTTGTGCCAGTGCCCTCATACCTGATGAATCAGATGGCACCTTAGATCATCAAAAATTTATGGCTTTGTGGTTGTTGGCTTTATCATAGCCATTTCCTCTACCACTATCCATCAGAACTTGATGGTTAGATTTCTCTTCCATATCCATATTTTCACCTATGTTATCCTATGTGGAAACCCAGTGATTAGTTAATTTGGGTAACTGTTAAATTTCGTACTCCAGTTTTTAAAGATAATTTTTGGTATTCCTTTTTACGATGTGGGTTTCTATGAAATAAACTCTCATGTAAAAAACCATTTACAACCCCGATGAATTTCAAGGGTGAAATTCATTTTAAGGGGGGTAGAATGTAACACCCCGAGATTTTATGAGATTTATTCTTTTTAATTTCTTTCATATCTTCTATTATACACTACAAAAAGATTATCTTGTACTATATGAAACACCGTATTAGCATTCAGTATACACAACATCATTCTTGGCTCTTGTTATACACATTTTCAAGTTCGTTTTGTGGAAATTATTATACACAACATTAAGTATAGATTTTATTTAATGTATAAATGAAAAAAGTATTGATTATGTTATATGAAACACTAAATAGAGCTTTCACTACACGCATCCTTGACTTGTCTTGCATTACACACAATCAAGACCTTCTTCGATAGCGTGTGTAATACGTAATACCGAGTTTCACTAAACGGGATATTGTTATAATATTATTATGAACTAGCCGGTATGAATAGTAATACCAACTTTTTGAAATGTTATAAATTTTATCTTTCAAAATGGACTTCATTTTTAGATTTGGAATATCAAAATTATCCTAGGGTGAAGTTTTTATATTTTTTTGAAAACTTTAAATTTTTTTATGAATAGTGAAAACACTGGGTTACTATTTACAAACCGACTTTTTATTTAAATAAATATTTATTTTATTTAAATTTATTTTAGGTAAAAATAGATACATAATACCCATATAAGTTCAATGTAATTCATTGGAGTCATTTTATAATAATTTTTTGAAATATAAAAATTTTATTGAACTTTTCACCGTCTTTTTCCCAACTCCTAGGAGAATTTGAAAATTTACATAAAACGTAATTTTACGACTTCTGTGAGTGGAATTTCCAAAATCCCAGAGACACAGTTAATATCAAGGAGTAAAATGTGGTTCAATAAGATAAAAATAATTTTTTGTGAATAGTAAATTTTTTCTTTTATTTACCACGGTTAAAAGTAAATAGGCTAATTAAGGGTAAAAATGATATTATTATTATCCTAACACATGTACTAATTCTATTGGATAAGTATAATTCAACCATAAACAACCTTAAGAATATAATATTATCATTTATGTCCACATGGATTAGATTAGGACATTTATTATTATTTTATTTAAAAAAGAGTTAAAATAGTTAAAATCAAAGTTTAATAACTAAAAAATTTTAATATAGGGTCATACATAAGATAAATTCTACTATAAATATTAATTAAAAAGTTAAAAATATTTCATACCTAATGGTAATTTATTTATAATTTTTAGACTATAAATAATTTAATTTATTTATGACACAATGGTGATGCAATAATTACATAAATAATGAAATATTAACATAATTGATGTTATAAATAACCAAATAAATGTAATTTGAGACTTTTTATGAATTAAACTATTTTTCCAGGTTAATATGACATGTTATTATTAATTTAATAAACTTTTTTCGAACTAATCATGCAGTTATGATTTTCACAAAAATCAATTACCAAATAGTGTCAAAATTGACATAAAATAGTTTGTAAAAAAATATTATATTATTAATTATTATAATATTCCTAAAAACCAGAGGTTGGGCCAAATGACTTAGATACGGTTATATATATTAATAAATATCCACTTGGGGTTCGTTTGTCTCGTTATAGTATGTTTATTAACTATATAGTGTAAGAAAACATGAAGACATGGTAAAAGTAAAATTATTTAACTTAGAGTTAAATCTAAACAATAAGGTCAGAATAGTTACCTAAACGTGTCTAAAACCTATTTGTTGATAGTATTTCGACCCATCCACACATTATCTTTGAAATAAATCAATTTGGAGCTATTATAAACTAAATATGACTTTATTATAAAATAATATTTTACGTTTTTTCCAAAGGTACCCCTCTCCTCCCTTATAAAATGGGCACCCCTTCCCTGTTCTCATCACACCCTTTTGAGCCTTGAAATTCGGCCAATACCTGCCCATTTCTCTTCTACACTTCCCTAGAAACATTTTGGAGGTTCTGGTCTTCTCAAAAGTCCTACTCTACTTTCTTAATAAGAAGCTTAAAGGAGGTGCGTCGAAGAAGAGGTAATCTTTTCTTCTGATTCTCTCAAGTTTCTTTCCTCTTCTAGTTC
This sequence comes from Viscum album, assembly GCA_963277665.1. Taxonomy (NCBI): domain Eukaryota; kingdom Viridiplantae; phylum Streptophyta; class Magnoliopsida; order Santalales; family Viscaceae; genus Viscum; species Viscum album. Next base: position 40,232,336 of record OY728140.1, on the reverse strand, counting down.
TTCTTCTTTAGTTGTTTCACTATAAATTAATAACATAAGAATCTATAATATACTGATATATTATTATAAATATGAAACAACCCTATTTCACATTCTATCCTTTCTACGGAAAACGAAATCATCACGCGTGCGTACATACGGAATACCGTCTCCACGCCGTGGTGTAATCTATTTTCGACCACCACCTTACATGGATGGGTATAATTGTGTAAATAAATAACTATAAATGATTATTTTAAAGTGATTTTGATTCTGAAATATTATACATACACTTCAATACAATTACATTATCATGGGAATGATATCATCGCTTGTGCGTAAGTACGGACTACCGTCTCCATTACGCGATGATATTCATTCTCCATGTTAACCATTCATGAATGATTATAAAGTATATATAATAAGTAATCATGAAATATACAACATAATAGTGATACTGGATTTATGTATATATATATATATATATATTTACTTCATCCACTTAATTCAATTCAATTCAATAAGGAAATGAAAACAGTGTTCATGCGTACGTACGACCTACCGTCTCAATGAATGGTGTATTTCATTCCATTTATCGATCTATCATATATACATGTATATGCTGAATATATATAACATATAAATAAATTTTTACATTCTGGAAGTAATTAAATCAGGATATAAGTAATAATATAAAGAATAACAAGTCAAAACACGTACGATAAATGAAACAATTTTACCCAAAATGCTGCTTTAACATGGAATTCACAAAAGAATGGGTAATATAAAGTAATAAGTGAACCATATATGATATCAAAAAAATGAATATGATTATGTAATAATTCAATGACATTATTTAAATCATTATATAGAATGTTCAAATACTTACGAAGCATATCAAACATAAGGTAAGAGATAACTATTCCAATCTCGCACTTATCTGAGATTGTTGATTCGTAAGTATTTACTGGGGTTTTTGTTATCATCCATGTCCATATTCTCTAAAAATGTTTTCATGTATGTTTAATGTCATTTTTACCCATTTTTGAATTTTACCAAATGTTATGAAAGTAATCTTACTTTTTTTTACCACAAAATAAACTTTTGGACTTTTCTGACAAAAGTACGAGGAGAATGTTATTTTTAACTTATACAGCATGAACAGATTTTTACGGTTTCATAAAACCTCATTTTTACAAAGATTCGTCTACAATACTACATTATTATTTTCAAAAAAACCCCTTTATTTTAAAATTTCATGGCATTTTGTGAAAAGAAAATGATTTTGAAGAAGAAAGGATATTTTCCTCAAGAATTCATTTCGAGTGTTTTATCAAAACTATTTTCCATCTAAAATGACATTATTTAATATGTTTATGTTTCAAGTATAATGTCCCCATTATTTAAATGGTTTGATCTTTAATATGATGAAATGATATCCATTTTTATATGGATAATGTTATGATGGCATGATGTTTAAGAATCTCATTCTATTAAATGGGTTATGCTATGATGTATGATTTTGTGGCATATGAAAGAATGATTTCATTATGATATGGGTGGGACCTATATCTCCCTCCAATGCATTGGGTAAAAATTTATATCTCATGAGATAGACATGGATGAAACGGTAAGTTAATCCGGTTTAGTGATACAGGGCTTGAACGAGGAGTGAACTCGATTCAGAAAGGGACTTTGTCCACTAAGATGGTCATGGAAGCAATGCATTGGCTACTATGGAAATCATATCATGTGCCGCATCAAAGAGTGATTTCTCCCATCAAACAGGATAATGATGACAATCATCAAAGACTGATTTCTCCCATCAAATAGAATGACCTATTTATTTATGTGCCGCATCAAAGAGTGATTTCTCCCATCAAACAGGATAATGATGACAATCATCAGGTAGGTTATATTACCCCAAATTACTCTACATAGATACATGTATTTTTTAAAAGGTTTGGGACGAAGCCTAAATATATTATTAATTTATACCTCCATATCTCCCTACTAGAGTATAAAAAACCAATTGTTGGATGAATCCATTTTTCAAGTAACTCCTACATGGAAATATCCTGACAGACCAAGCTGATTATGAGTGAATCCATCGGAATGCACTGAAACATACCATATAGAGGGGTCTCATACTTTAATATATCCTCTAAAAATGTTGGGTATTCCTCCACTACATTAACGGAGGTTATATCTCCAATGTCATGTTGGAAGTCGATGCTAGTTCCTATGGAGCTAATCGTACTAGGTCAAAACATTCCTACCAGATCCAAAGGTTGGACTACTTCTAGACCACCATGGTCTATTATTGTATAGATTTCTCCATGAGGTGTCACACATACCAGATTAATGGAATAATTGTGCATAGGCCATCAAATCCCCTCCAAACTACCAATCACTCCTAGTCCATTGCAGTCTTGGAACTCGACATCAAGGGACCATATCCATGGGAAAATATCTCACATGTTCCTCTTCATTCTGACATCCAATTATTTATTTTCAATTTTGGAAGAAGTGATACCATTCAAGGAAGTCAATTCCCCTTTTATCATTGATTTCATGAGCTCTAACATCATTCACCAATTCAGAGTCATTCACGCCATCCTCACTTATAATGACACCATCTTTTTGATCATTTGAGCTAAAGAAATTGTACACTAAGTACAACATCTTGTCTAATCACACTTCTCGATATCATTCATAGGAAAATGGGTAGATTTAGGAATTCAATAGGATCCTATCTAAAATTTTCAAATTATGGTTGGTAATAAAATTAAAATTTGTCGAAACATGACCCCTACGCTCTCTGGGATTATCAGATTACTACTCGTAACTGTACCCAGGTGACCCCATATTCCTTGGTGAATGAGGAAGAGGAAGTCCTTCCACTGAGATCTAGTTACCTTCACTCTGAATAGCTATCTTTGATCAATATTCATCAGACATGATAGAAAACGTTCATCTAATTGAGCTAGAATACCTCAATCTGAATTAGTTCTGAGCCAAACATGATAAGGAGAGGCACCAGAATAATATATCAATGGATTTTAACAAGAAAGTTCATTTTAGAACATTTTTTAGGGTGACACGATATTTGTCCTTAGAACACCAGTGATACCTAGAAGGAAACCACACATGTTGGATCCCAAGTTGGAGGGACCTTACATCGTTCACGTTGTTTAGGACAATGGTGTGTACTATTTGATCCCCATGGATGGAGAGTGTATCACTCCTCCCACTAATGATAAATTTCTAAAGAAGTAATTCACATGAGAATCACTTTCATCTAACTTGATTTTAAACTACTCTGTCCAGGATACATGATGTAAACTACCCAGCATCATCATATCTCATGATGATAAACTACATAAAATGTCTTTCTTGGCATTACACTACAAGCCCCATTTTCCTTCAGCCCATCCTACATGACTTTAAACTATCACATATATCATTAAAACATGATGTTAAACAATATAGAATTATATAACTATGTATGAAATTATTCCCATCTAAATGGGATACATAAGAATGCCCATGCATTTTGTCTTCGGGTCCATCCCCAAGTTTCTCCATTTTCTCCATCAGGGCCTAAGGTGTAACATCCCCAAATGATAAAGGGTTAAATGACTAAATGATATGACTCATGTCAACAAGGTGCACCTTCCTTTTCGGGAGCCTGTCTGATTAGAACTCCACAGTTAAGCGTGCTTGGCCTGGAGTAGTGATCAGGATGGGTGACCTCCTGGGAAGTTCCCTAGGGTGTGTGTGAGTGAGGACAAAGCACACTGGAAAGGACATGTGTTGGCCTGTGGGGACTATCATTAGTCAGATGACCAGTTCAGGCATGTGGGGTGGCCCTGGGGTGGGCCCCACGTGCCTGAGGGGAAACTAGTGGTACCTGGTGGGCTAGGACCCGATGGCCATGTTAAGGTGGGGTGGTTGTGCTGTCACCGAGGCCCGATTGTCACAATTGGTATCAGAGGAGTTCGGTTCTACCGTGAACTCTGATCTTTTCTATGTGAAGAAATAATGTTTAGCGTATTGAGTGTGGTTATCAGTCCAGGGAGTCCAGTGTTGGTGCGGCGGACGACGTATCCGTACACCAGGACCCTGACTTCTGATTTCCGACTTAATGCACAAAAACATTGATTGCATGTGTGTTTCAAAGTTTTCTTTGTGATTACTTATATCAGCTCAACAGGTATACTGTTCTGACCGTGGCGCACCTGTTTCCTTTTCAGGATGGTCCCGCGACGGCAGCCAGCTAGGGTTCCGAGAGTCGAGTGTGACGACAGCCCACCAAGCGATGAGGCTTCGGTGCAGGGCCCTTTTTCAGCAGTGGGGTGGCTGTGCTGTCACCGGGGCCCGATTGTCACAATTGGTATCTGAGGAGTTCGGTTCTACCGTGAACTCTGATCTTTTCTATGTGAAGCAATAATGTTTAGCGTATTGAGTGTGGTTATCAGTCCAGGGAGTCCAGTGTTGGTGTGGCGGCTGACGTATCCGTACACCAGGACCCTGAATTCTGATTTCTGACTTAATGCACGAAAACATTGATTGCGTGTCTGTTTCAAAGTTTTCTTTGTGATTACTTATATCAGCTCACCAGGTATGCTGTTCTGACCGTGGCGCACCTGTTTCATTTTCAGGATGGCCCCGCGACGGCAGCCAGCTAGGGTTCCGAGAGTCGAGTGTCACGACAGCCCACCGAGCGACGAGGCTTCGGTGCAGGGCCCTTTGTCAGCAGTGGCACCGGCGGTAGTTCTACTCGCCGAGCCCCCGATGCTTCCAGCACCAGCCGCTGACGATGCACGTCGCCTCAGCGCACTGCATGAGTTTTAGTGCCAGCGACCACCCAGGTTTCACGGGGAGACGGATACCCAAGCAGCAGAGGACTGGCTGGAGGCCGAGGTACGTGTGTTTAGGCTAGTGAGGACACCAGCAGACCTCATGGTGATCCTCGTTGCGAGCCTACTGCACGCAGCAGCAGGACGATGGTGGATCTTGATGCTCCAGGTGCACGATGACGCCTCACTACTATGGACGGACTTTGAGAGCCTCTTCTGCTCGGAGTTCGTCCCAGTCACCCTTCATGCGGTGCGTATCCAGGAGCTTCTTCTGCTGCGGCAGGGCAGCATGACGGTCGCTCAGTACTCGGCGAGATTTACTGATCTCTCGCGCTACTCGACCGACATGGTACGGGACCCATTCTTCCGGGCCCGGACCTTCGAGCATGGTTTGAGACACGAGATCAGGGCATCACTGATCTCCCTCAGCATACCGACTCAGACAGGAGTATTGGAGCGGGCCCTTCTGATCGAGATCTTCCTTGCTGAGTCTACACCAGCGCAGCGACCCACCGCAGGGCGGCACGTGGAAGAGTCATCTGCAGAAGGTAGTCGACGGATGACTCAGGGGTCCAGACATACCAGACCCTCAGGAAGACGACCTCAGGGCACTGGCTCAGCAGTGCAGGGCACACAACGAGGAGCCAGTCTTTCGAGAGGAAGACAGTGCTACTCGTGCGGCGGGCAGGGCCACATGGCTCGTGACTGCCCGACCCGCCATGATGAGGAGCAGCAGACAGTTGAGGGACAACCGAGGCAGAGGCAGAGGGTCGACCGTGGCGGTCCTCAGGGAGGAGGTGGACGAGGCAGAGGAGCTGGACGAGCAGCCGGTGGTGGGCGACGCTATGAGGCTCTTCCACCACCACCACCAGGAGGTCCACCCCGACCACAGGGAGCTGGCGGGCAGAGACAGGCACATCTCCAGGCAGCAGAGGCCTACGACCACGGCGCACCCGAGATGATTCGAGGTACTATCTGTGTCTATTCCACCCTTGCTGCAGTTCTTATAGACACAGGAGTGAGTCACTCTTTCATAGCCGCTGCCCTTGTTCGAGGCTCGGAGATTCCGACAAAGCTGTTGGCTCGATCCTTACGACTAGAGACTCCTACGGGAGCAGACTCGACGATTACGCACTGGTGCCGGCAGTGTGAGCTTACTCTAGGAGGCGAGAGCTTCAGCTGAGATCTTCTTGTAGCAGCGTCGAGGCCTTACGACGTCATCTTGGGCATGGATTGGCTATCTACGTTCCATGCGCAGATTGACTGTTTTAGGCGCAAGGTGCGATGTGTACGCACCGATGGGAGCAGGTTCACCTTCACCGGCGAGAAGGGAGCCTTAGCAGCACAGGATGGACTTCCGTGGAGGAGAGGAAAACCCATCACTCATCAGTTGGCTAGCCTCATCCTTGGAGCCATTGACGTGCGGAGTTCTGGTTTTCCTGCAGTGGTGGATCAGTTTGCGGACGTTTTTCCTGACGACGTTCCAAGGCTACCTCCTCGCAGGGAGGTAGACTTTTATATCGGCTTGTACCCTGGGACAGCCCCGATATCCACTCCAGCATATCAGATGGCCCCCGCCGAGCTTCGAGAGCTACGGGTACAGTTGGAGGACTTGCAGGGCAAGGGGTTCATCCGACCCAGTGTTTCACCCTAGGCTTCCCCGATTTTGTTCGCCAAGAAGGCAGACGGGAGACTGCGGCTTTGTGTTGACTATCGTCGCCTGAACCAGGTGACAGTGAGGAACAAGTATCCACTACCGAGGATTGATGACCTCTTTGATCAGCTCAAGGGAGCACGGTGGTTCTCGAAGATAGACCTCAGGTCAGGCTATCATCAGCTCAGAGTCAGAGACGAGGATGTGCAGAAGACGGCCTTCAGATGTCGGTATGGCCACTATGAGTTCTTGGTTATGCCTTTCGGTGTAACCAATGCACCAGCAGTGTTCATGGCTCTCATGAACAGGATCTTTCAGGCATATCTCGATCGGTTTGTTGTGGTCTTCATCGACGACATTCTGATTTACTCTACGACTAAGGAGGAGCACGCCTATCACTTGCGACTTGTACTAGACACACTCCGAGAGCACCAGCTTTATGGTATTCTCTCGAAGTGCCAGTTCTGGATACGTGAGGTCCACTTCTTGGGACACGTTATCTCTGAGGCGGGAGTTGCAGTAGATACTGCGAAGATCGAGGCTGTGTTAGCATGGGAGCCACCCAGGAGCGTGACTGAGGTTCGGAGTTTCTTGGGACTAGCTGGATACTATCGGAGATTCGTGCCAGACTTCTCTGGAGTTGCGGAACCACTCACAGCTTTGACGAATAAGGGGAAACCCTTCGTGTGGTCAGACAGATGTCAGCAGAGCTTCGAGGAGCTGATACAGAGATTGACTAGCGCACCTATCTTGAGGTTTCCTGAGGAGGGAGTAGGGTACGTAGTCTACTGCGATGCATCAGGGATCAGACTCGGATGTGTTCTGATGCAGGAGCAGACAGTGATCGCCTATGGATCACGTCAGTTGAGGTCGCATGAGAAAAACTATGCTACCCATGACCTGGAGTTAGCAGCGGTGGTCTTCGCTCTGAAGACATGGCGACACTATCTGATGGGCGAGCGCTTTACAGTCTTTTCCAATCATCAGAGTCTCAGGTATATCTTCTCGCAGAAGGACCTGAACCTGAGACAGCGGCGATGGCTTGAGTTCCTCCAGGACTATGACTTTGAGATAGTCTATACTCCTGGGAAGGGGAACGTAGTAGCCGATGCCCTCAGAAGGAGGACGGGCATTCAACTACGTGAGGAGGCGACAGAGCAGCTAGCCTCTTTGCAGATATCCTTCGTGGATAGAGATGGAGCAGCCTTCTTTCAGTCTCTTACATTAACTCCTCCACTACTGCAATGAGTTAGGGAGGCACAGCGTGGGGACGCTGAATGTGAGACACGGCGTGCACAGATATCCTCGGGACAGGCACCTGATGGTTTCTCCCTTGGAGCAGAGCACGACATACTTTTCATAGGATGTACCATGGTACCAGTCGCTTTACGAGAGGAAGTGATGAGAGAGTTTCACACTTCTCCTTTGGTGGTACGTCATGGAGTGGAAAAGATGTACCAGGACCTCAGACGACAGCACTGGTGGCCGGGCATGAAGAAGGCAGTAGCAGAGTTCGTTTCTCGATGCCTCACCTGCCAGCAGGTGAAGGCAGAGCATCAGGTACCAGCGGGCTTGGTACAGCCCTTGGAGGTTCCAGAGTGGAAATGGGACGGCATATCTCTGGACTTCGTGACTGGACTTCCACACACTTCCAGAGGTCACGACTCCATCTGGGCGATTGTTGACCGACTCACCAAGTCGGCACACTTCTTACCCATTAGAGAGCAGGGCTTAGTGGAGATCTTGGGACGTCTCTACGTTCAGGAGATTGTGCGGCTCCACGGTGTGCCATCATCTATCGTCTCCGATCGAGATGCTCGCTTTACTTCCTGGCTTTGGAAGGGGTTACTGGAGGCGTTCGGGACGCAGCTACGTCTGAGCACAACCTTTCACCCTCAGACGGATGGTCAGACGGAGAGGACCATTCAGACTCTCGAGGACATGCTCCGTGCATGTGTCCTAGACTTTGGTCGTAGCTAGGAGGACCACCTACCCTTGGTGGAGTTTTCGTACAACAACAGCTACCACTCCACCATCGGGATGGCACCGTACGAAGCGTTGTACGACCGACCTTGTGGATCTCCTTTGTGCTGGACAGACCCTGGGGAGTCAGCACTGGTGGGACCGGAGATGGTCCAGGCCACGACAGAGAAAGTCCAGGTCATCCAGGACCGGATGAGGACAGCTTAGATCCGGTAGAAGTCATACGCTGACAAGAGGCGGAGGCCATTGGAGTTCGAGGATGGCGACCACGTCTTCTTGCGGGTATCACCTCGACGTGGTATTCGGAGATTTGGTCGAGGCGGAAAGTTATCTCCGCGCTTAATCGGACCCTTCTAGGTCCTCAGGAGGGTTGGCGAGGTGGCTTATCGCCTGGCTCTGCCACCTCAGTTGCACCAGGTGCACGACGTCTTCCACGTATCTCAGCTGAGGAGATACGTGCACGACCCGACGCACATCTTTGACCATGGGGAGCTTGAAGTTGACGATGGGGCGACTTTTACGGAGGTCTCGGTGGAGATAGAGGATCGACAGGAGCGGGACCTACGTGGGAGATTGATTCCTCTTGTGCACATCAGATGACAGCACGGGAATCTCCAGGAGAGCACATGGGAGCGGGAGGCTCAGATGCGTGCTCAGTACCCTCATTTGTTCCCCTAGTTTTTGATGTAACTTTACGGGGACGTAAAGCCCTGAGGTGGGAGTAATGTAAAGACCCGTAAAATTCAAGGGAAATTTTTTCTTAATTTTCTTTGGAATTTTACAAGAGCGCGGTTTCTGACGGCACCTGATTCCGAGGCCCGGTGTGCCCGGAATCAATTTCCGAAGTTTTGCTCGGGTACGTTCAGTGAACGAACGAGTGGGAATTCCTACCTTTTGATCCGGTGCTTGGAATTGAAATCCGAGGACACCGATGAACTCGCAGCACCGATATTCACTTAAGAAGACCTTTTCCAAAGTTGCGTTTTCCAAGGAGGAGATGTTTAATTTTTTAGGATGAAATGAAGAGTAAAATAAATTTGTTACAATATTTATTTTATATCTTTAAAGTGGTTAAAATCTTTTGTTGGAAGTTGGGTGGTTTAACCACCTAAGAGAGGATTAAGGTGAGGAGGGGCCCACCTGAGCCCCACCTTTTCAAATTCCCTAACTCCCCTCTCTCCCTCTTAAAATCTTGACAACTTAACACTTAATTAATTACACAACTCATGTATAAATAATTAAGTGAGTTTAATTTGAGTTTTGAAATTCAAACTCTTGAAATTTCAAAGGTTCGTGTTGTGTTAATAAATTAAGTGTGAGCTTAATTTATTTTTTGTTAGTTTCTTTGTTGCTTGAGAGGTTTGGGAGAATCGTTGAGAGACTTGAAGATCTTCTTCGTCTTCGATGAAGAACGTGAAGAACGGTTCTTCTCCGACGAAGAACATCGACCCCACGACCTTCAAGACTCGGCGTCCCGGATTCTTCCGTCTTCATCTTCCTCCTCGACAAGGGAGAAGTCGCCGACCGTGGTAATCATCGCCAACGACAACGTACCTCTCTTCTTCGGCATAGTGACAAGTGAAGAGACGTCATTTCCTCCTCGGACGCACCCCGACGTCCACGGAATCTACGCCCGACGCCGCGACGCCTTTCTCCGCGATACCCGACGTGCGACGTCATTTTTCGAGGTAGGGGTTTACTTCAATATGATTATCACTTTCCATGTTTTCCCCTTCTAAATCTATTGTGGGTTTGGGAAAAATGTTTGGTGAGGATTGTTGGGAATTTTTATTTAATTTATGTATGAATCGTTTGAATCAAGGTTCAATTTTTAATTAATTAAAAATTGTGCCATTTGGGTGTTGGTTATTCCCGGTTTTTAGCATCTAATGCGGAGGGTGCGGGCCGAACAAACACGGCCCGACAACCCTCCATAGTTTTGTTTTTGGTGCGTGGTTTTGACCGTGATGAGGAATCAAATCCGAAATGGGAAAATGAGGTATCAGTTCCGAAGATCTCGATCCGAGAAAATTGCCGGCAAAGACCGCAAGAGGAACGGACCACCAGAGTGCGTCCGGTGGTCCGCAAAAGATGGCGGCCGCGCGCCGCTCCGGCGCGCCGGCACCGGCGACCCGCGGCGGAGGCGTGCCGCCGGAGTAACCCACCGCGGCTAAGCCGTGGTGGTCAGCATGCGGCCGGAAAAGCCGGCCGCGACGGTCCAAGGGCGGGACCCTTTAGGGTCCCGCGTTTTGTTTTTCGGCCGGCCAAACGGCCGGCCGTTTCCTGGAATTCCGGGGGATTAAACCCCCGGTTCTCTTCAAAGCAGGCCCCCCACGAGGGGGGGGGGGTCTCCAAAAGACGCGGCTCTTAAGCCGTGCCTCCAGATGGAAGCGGGGGCATAGCCCCCCACGCGTGACTTCAGCGGCGCCAGGCCGCGCCGCCGCCGGCCGGGCCGCGCCGCCGCGCCGGACCACTGCCGGCCGGGCCGGGTCGGCTCGGACCTGGACCCCCCGTTTTCGAGACAGTTTCGGTCTTTTGGCCATAACTTGATCCACGAACCTCCGATTGACGAACCGTCTGCGGCAACGCGATCCTTGGATCGAGTCGGTCGTTTCGGTGTATTGCACTCAAAGTTTCGGAATACTTTGTGTTCGGCCGGGTTGGTTCGTTCACGAAACCAACCGGGCCTTCGGAGCGGAAACACTCATATCTTGAGCTACGGACGTCCGATTGACGTGCCGTCAGCTTTGTTGTGTTCCTCTTAGTGAGAAGGATCTCTTGGCATACTCCGCCCGTGGTTTGGACATAGGTGGAGTATGGTCGGGTTGGTTTTTCCTTAAAACCTACCGGGCCCCAGGGACGAAAATGCCAATAACTCTCAGAACGGGCGTCTGATCGACGCGCCATCTGTTGCATTGAGTTCCTATTGACGGTACGGAAATTTTGGATACATCAACTCTGGACTTTGTGACAGTTGATGTATCAGCCTCTCGGCTCGTGGAGTGGATCCTCCCAAGCGAGCTTGCTGTGTGCGGGAACCCTAGTGCTGGCTGCGACTGTGACTACTACTGTTACTGTGACTGCGACGACGACAGTACAGAGATCCTGTGTGAATTAGACGACGACGACTACAAAACTCAATGATCCTATGTGGATCAGTGCTACAGGTCCTGTGTGTGCTACAGGTCCTGTGTGGGCCCAATCTTGTGTGGATTCGACGACGACGACTACAGCACCCAGCGATCCTACGTGGATCAGTGCTACAGGTCCTGTGTGGGCCCGATCCTGTGTGGGCCCGATCTTGTGTGGGTCTTTGTGCTCAGCGGTCCTGTGTGAACCAGCGCCTACAGGTCCTATGTGGGCCCGATCCTGTGTGGGTCTTTTGCGGGGGTTAGTTACCTATCGATCCTTTGTGGGTCTGACGACTTAGATGGATCAGAGATTATCTTTATCGTCTTTTGAAGAAGTATACCTGTATGAGCTGAATCCTGTTGTTTTCCTGTGTGGATTGTGTTGTGCTATCCTGTGTGGATTTCATTTTGCTTTCCTGTGTGGAATACGTTTACTTTCCTGTGTGGACTGAGTTGTAATTGGGCTCGGAGGTTGGAGCGTATTTGAAATTGATGACTTAGGTATATGTATGGGCATATACCTAAGCAGTGTCGGTTGTTACTTCGTGATTGTACCTTTCTTCATGGTTTATCCTTTGTGGATTTGAGAGACCTTCAGGGGTCTCGGGGTCCCTAATGAGTAGCTTATACTCACCCCTGCACGAGCTTTGCCCGCACTACGTTGTGTTGGTTGCAGACGACGGACAGCGTTGATCTTAGCTGAGGCTTGCAGAGCAGGACGGTACCTGGAGGTGGACCACTGGGCGGGACGTGCTCGGAGCAGACGGCGGGACCCGTGGAGCAGTGGAGCTATCTGTACCCACCCTTCAGGTGGGATTTCCAATGGACAGCTCGGTGTTGCAGCCTTTACTTTACAGTTGCTGTTTTCCCTTTCGAGTTGTACTTTACTTTCAGTTTGGGTTTGTATACTGGCCCATTTACTTTTCCGCACTTTCAGTTGTACTCTGTTTTGACTTAGTGTTTACTTTCCGCTTGCTTACTCTGTGGTGTTTGTTTACATTACAAAGGCAATACCTTCCCTTTTTTTAACCGGGATTTACGCCTTAGTGCTAGTCGCCAGCCCCTGGCCTATGGAAGGCGGGCTTGGGGTAGTCACGGCACGGACCCCGAGGGCGGGTCGTGACATAAGGTTCCTCCAAGGTGCTCATGGTGTGGTATAAGATATCCTTGGTCCTCTTTCACATCATGTATATAGAAACCTAACTATTTCCTTACCTTAACAATACTTTTTTCTTCATTACGTCCCTATGAAATGACTTTAAAATTAACTGTATTTTAGAAATAATTGTGGATTGATTCCTATCCTTATGGGATACATAGGAATTCCCAGAAATTTTGTATTCATGTCCATCCCCACGTATCAGAAATCTTTTACTCTTTCTGGCCTCTAGACTTAAGTGAATTGTGATCATGTTGTCTAGGGAAAAAATTAATATTCCTCATTCATATTGGGTTTACAACTACCACATCACGTATCCCATTCACGAATCAACCCCTTTAAGAAAACATCCTTTTTTCATGATGTTTAACTACATGGAATTATATAATAATGTATGTCTTGATTCATACCCTCATAGGATAAGTAGAAATTCCCTTACGTTTTGTTTTTGGGACTACCCCATGTATCACCAATCTTATCATCCTTTCAGCACTATGGACAGAGTATCATAGGATTTCATGGTGTGGTATAAGACCTCCTTCGTCCTCATTAACATTGGGTTTTACAAAATCTGCATCATGTACCCCTTCGTCAGGGACATCCTCCTATTCCCATCTAGGAAACAGAATGTAAAACCTCCCAACTTCTTCATCTTTCATGATTCTAAACTTCTTCAAAAGTCTTGCATGATGTTAAATATCATATTTTTCCTTACTACATGGCATTAAACTGTACAATATTCCAGAACTATGTGTGGCTTGATTCCCTCCATCATAGGATATGTAGTAAAACCTGGAACCTTTATTCCCAAGCCCAGCTAAAAATCACAAATTTCTTTCACATTTTCGGCCTCTTGGACTAGACATCTCATGAGATCTTATGGCGTGGTTTTATACCTCCTTTTTTCTAATTCACATTGGGTTTTCAATTGCTATTCTATATACCTTCCTGAGGGTGTCTATCTTATTTTTCCTTACCGCATGATGTTAAACTACAAAAAATTCTAGAACTATATATAGCTTAACTCTCATTCTTATGGGATACAAAAGAAAAATCACACATTTTGTCTTCCTGCCTAGCCTCAGTCTCTCCAATTTTTCTTCTATCCTTTTGTCCCAAATTCTATTTTGGGATTATGCATCGAGTATTGTGATACCTCCTTGGTCCTCATTAATATACGGTTACATTACCATGTTGTACACATTTCCCTCTTTGGGATACCTTTACCTCATTCATCCATACCACATGATGTTAAACTGCATGGAATTATAGAACTATGTGTTCCTTGATTTTCATCCTTATGAGATATGTAGGAATGCCCAAACATTTTACCTTCGGGTCCTACCCTAGGTTTATCAACCCTCTTTTCCTCTTTCCCCCACTCATATTTTTGAGTCATTTTTCATTAATTAGATCCCTCAACATCTATTATGCCTCTTCGAGATGCTCATATATTCAATGGTGTAGGGATTAGTGTGTTATATTATAAATAGACATACATTCACTCAATTTTCAGGCTTCACATGTCCCTTTGTTAGGGACTTCATTATCATTAATTTCTGAAAGGACCCCTAGATGATTAGGATTTTAGGCCTTGAGGATAACCTACTATTTTGGGCCAACATATCAGAGGACCTTGAATGGCATTTTGAGACAGGTTCTGCATTTTGAATATGGTCAGCGGTCGAGCCTTAGATGTTTTTTCCATCACAGGCTATGAGATATGGGTACTATGTCTCGGACACAGTCCTAAATTATCATCCGTCACTATGCCACCCTCAATGAATTCCAAATATCGGATCTCATGATTCACATCCTTATGTCTAGCTGTAATTTTGGCACTCTCAGATTTACCCCTTTGTGAACCTTTGCACATTGAGTGGGAAGGTCGGTGTCGGGGGGCCATTCTTATCTCAACATCTCTATTTCTCCAATAATATGATTCTATATGTCATAAGATCTTCATCACCCATTGTTTCCCACAATGATCATGGCTCTCATGTGCTTACGGTTCTTGGTAATATTTGTACCCACATGGAAGGATTGTAACACCTTGTTGTCTGAACCCTATGACCTTATACTAGGAGTTCAAATCTTAGGGTCCAAGATTCATGGCCCTAAACCACATGCACATTCCCTAAGACTTTTTTGTTCAATGAGACCTCTATGGTTCTCATTTATGTTGTATCCCACTGGAGCATAGCATTACACATTCCCGCTTTGAAAGCCTCACTTTATTGTTTGATCTATGTGACTGTCAACTATGATATCTAGTGTTCTTACTATACAATGTTAAAATAGTCCTTCTTCATCAATGTTATATAATGATAAACTAACCAACACCATAACTCCTTTATTTGAGAAGGAATTTCTATTTTGGGCATTGGCTATTTCCCATTCCATCTTTAAGAACTTCGTTTTGATTGATTCCTTTCCTCAAAGGATAAGTACTGATACCTAGAAAGGTTTTCCCCTAGTCTAGCCACATAATTATGAAAATTTGTACCCCTTATCGGCATAGTATTTTTCAGGAAGTATGTGGTGTGGTATGGAACCTCCTTGTTCCTCATTCTTGTTGGGTTTATGGTAAACCACACCATATACCTCCCTTTTGTGCATGTTTCCTCTCTTATGTATTTACCATATGATGTTAAACTACACGATTACGTTCTTTCTTTATGTGTACCCTTTTTTTGGTCTTCTTTCTCTTTAATATACAATAAGTTCCCCCAAACGGTACTGATGTTCGGTCATTAGGATCACCTACTATTTTGGGCCAACGTCCCGAAAGATCATGAGTGAAATTTTGAGATAGGTTTCGTGTTTCAAATATATTCTGTGGTTGACCCCCACTTGTCTATTCCCATACCAAGATACATGATATGAATATTGTTCCTAAAAAATGTCAGTATTTATCCTTCACTATTATGACACCACTATTGTGTCCCAAGTATCAGGTGTAGTGAATCATATTTTATTCCCCTTTTGTTCCTCCGAATGTACATGTACGTCAATTAGGAATAATGTTCTAGTGGGGATTTCCCCATCCAATATTTCTCTTTCACTATTGATCACACTCATGTGATGTGGAAATAATAATACAACCCATCATTTACCACATTGACCATAACTCATGTGGGATTTTGAGTTTTGGAAAGGTAATAACGACACATAGGACAATTAAACCTTATGGTCTGATTTCCATGACCATAAGATAGGATCTCTTTCATCCCACATGATGTTAAAATTTTCCACTTTATCTCATGATATTAAAGAGCATGGATTGGTCATGTCATGTAACCTTAAAATACGACATCTTCATCCTAGATGAACAATGAAGACATGGCAAAAAATTAAGGGGTTCTCACTTGATAGGGCATCACCCTTGGCACTGGTCATCCACCATGCTGTTTTTTAAGACTGACCTACAACTTGATTCCTACAGCTACAACTGGACTATTCATCTAGGGTTGGTTGCTCCAAAAAAACACCAACAACAAAGGAGAAAACAAGATACATCATATGCCTCATTTTTTCTTTTTATGGTTTGGGCATTCACAATAGGATTTTTTTAAGAAATGTGTGTGTCTTGATTCCTTCCCTCATAGGATACCAAGTGACATCCAGACGACTCATCCTCAAGTCTAGCTGTAGAGTTGTAAACTCCTTGTTTTTTCCTTTTTCTGAAATGGCTCCCCTTTTCGGGATGCATGGTGTGGTATGAGATCTAATTTTGCGTCATTCAAATCGGATTATATACAAAACTAAACATTTCTCCTTTGGGGTGGATATGTCCTCAATGTTTGAGATTAAACTGCATCCATACCCTGAATATGTTCAGGATGTCCCACGATAATTATGGGAAATTTCATCTTCCTCATGAGAGAATATTTCACCCACCAGTGTTGGTCTCTCACCACGTTTTCCATCAATAACTATGTGCAGCTTGATTCCCATCCATATGGGATATGTAGTGATGCCCGTTAATTCTCATTGGGCTTAGCCATTGGTTCATCAAAATTCCTAGCTCTTTGTCCCCAATTATAGTCTAAACTCTTTGACCATAAAAAATGATCTCCCAGTCCATGTCACATGACTTTATATTTCTAAACAGGGTCCAGGTGTTATGACCCTAAACTATGTGCATTTTCTTGGTCATATGATATTAAAATATTTCATGCATCTTCACTACCATATGATGTTAAACTATGTATACATCACCATAATTTTCATGATGTAAAACTGAAATGAATCCTAGATCCTCATCATGTGTGGTCCTCTCTCAAAGTGATGGTCATCTACCACATTGTTTTCATCTTCATTTGCCACTTGAAATTCGATATGAATCCCAAAAGAATATAGGTTCTATATTTGTTAAGTCCAATTCACTCACACCAATGTTCTTTTATCACGGTGGCATAATTTCAAGGGTGTTGGAAACTATTAGAAGGTTCCATCACTCTATCATCACTCTTTTCATACCCCTTATTTGGATCCCTATCTCATCTCATGTCCAAAGGAAACCCTTGATAGTATGAATTCTCGACCTCATGGCTTGCATACCACTTTGGGCCAACTTTCTGAAAGACATTGGATTTTGAGTTAGGCCCTGTGTTTTCAAATATGGTCTTCGATTATCCCTCATTTGTTTATTCCCATCCCAATATATGTGATATAGATACAATGTCTAAAGAATGTCCATTATTCATCCTCCTTCATCATGCCACACTCACTGTGTTCCAAATTTTGCTTATCGTGATTCACACTTCTATTTACCAATTGTCCAAATTCATTCCAATGCCCCTGGAGTTATCCCACTTGTGCACTAAGGCACATTCGAGATGGAAATTTGGATACATTGAGAACCCTATTATCCATTCATGAACCCGATTTTAGCATTAAAATTCCAAGTGGTCAGTCATACCTCAAGTACTCAACGTTTGGATTGTTCTCTAATATCCAAAGTAAGCAATTACATGGTCGTACCTTGTTTCTCACACCGGGCATGACCAACACGAGCATAGGGGTTGATTGTCAGTTGTTTTGTAGGTATTATCTAGGCGCAATAATCAATGAAGGCAAAAGATATATCTATACACACAACTTAAATGATAAATAAAGAACGAGAACATGTTTATGAATTTGACAAAGCAAAGTACATATGGTTTGGCCCCTTTGATGGAGAATCTCAACTTCATATCTCTTTGGTGTGTGGAATCCATGATTTTCTATCATCTTATGAGCTCCCTTCCTTCTTTTTTGTCCATAGGGCACAACTCATTAGCCCAAATCTATATTTGATCTTTCTAAAATCATATATCAGTCACCTCACAAGATTCTCTCCTCAACTACTCTTTATCTTACTATAACTAAACATGTAGTCATGATATGAGTTCTGATTGGGTATTGGTATAGGAAGATAACTCTTTCATCCATGTTTCTATGTGATGGATCACCTCTTTATCCTCTTGAATATGTTGAATGCTGACAGACTTCCTCCGCTGTCAGGAGACACTAAAATCTTGGTCTCTCTCTTGTTCTTTATCAGTAAGGTAATACTGTATGAGCATATGTAGACGCCATGAATCCACCCGTCTAGTGCATAAGTAATGTATCCAAGAATGAATTCCCCCAATCTTAATTATCCAATCTACCTTTGGGTTTTCATCGATGAAGCGCTTGACCGGTTTGCATGATCACTGATGGACATCATAGCTTTGCTCCACATCAGAGTCATCCTCATCCACCTCTTCTAGTCCAGTAGGTTCATTTTCTAAGAAAACCTCCAAAATTTTTATATCAGGATCCTTATTTAGAATTTCATCAGATGAGATAGGTTCTATATCATGCGGTTGATCTTCATGATTGGATTTCACTTCAATAGGTTTGGGTTCAACCCCACCAACATTTCTTCCCATATCTGTGATTGTCGTGGTCTAGTCATATCGGTCATTCAGTTCTATGTTTATCTATGTTTCCCTCATGATTGAAGCTCCATGAACCCTAACCATCCTCATTATCATTATAGCTACTGTTTGAATAATATCTTAGATAGATATAATTATTGTAGGCTTGATTGGGAGGAATGAATTTATAACTCTAAAGAAGGAAGACATACTAAGGTCCAATATTTTAACATGTTCCATTGTTTTTACCATCAGAATTCTAGTATGTGGCACCCTGTATATGTTTGGGAACTTTTAAGATTTCCGAATGGCCACCCTAGTTGCCACAGCCTGGCTGCCCCCTATGTACACCATCACTCCTGACGCATGTCCTTGGGCATGTCCCTCTATGTTCATTGCCACACTGGAAGGGGTCCTTTCAATGATGCTCTACTTCATAGAACGAGAGTTAGTTGAGAAACCTAGATAACCTTTTTATGTAGCACAAAATAATGGATTAGATCTTACCACATGATTATTGGAGAATTATCACATATTTGAGGCTGCAACCTCACCTTCATCCAAAGGATACCCATGACATCATCTTCTCTACAGCTCCCCTATGATTATTTAGGAAAAGGGAAGAACTCCCTTATCATTCTAGAAGACAGTTGTGGTGGAGTCCTTTGGTAATGCAGTACCTTCTCTTTTTTCATCAACATACATGTGGTTCTTTGAGAATGCACAAAGTCTTCCAACTCAGCTATGTATTGCTCCCCCTCTACCTGAGATAGAAGAAATCTGGTTCTGTAATGATAAATCTATGAGAGACCCATTCTATATTGGTTAATATGGTCCAGAATCTCAAAACAACTAAGGAATTTCTATTTAATGTCCCAGGTTTCTCAAGCCTTCATCTAAACAACATCCTTAGGTATGTCCACACAACAAACGCATTTCCCAGGATCATGGGTAGGTATTCTGTGGAACCCCCTTTATATAATTCCTTCCTCCTGGCTCTTCCCCGTTCGGCCACCTGGATCTCCTCCAAATCTATTTTTTTTTTCTGAAATCCACTTTATGGGTTAGTGGTAACTAGACAATTCAAAATTCAAAAAACCATAATTCCAAAAATCAAAAAACAAGCATAAAATAAACACCGTGACCAAATGAAAAAGACGAAGGCCACCCAAATCATCTGAGTCTACCGAACAACATCTTTGATTCCATCTTCCCAGCACAGTCATCATCGCTTCGACAACATCAAATACAAATTTCAAAATTCAATAAACAAGAAAAGATCATCATACCTCCTAAAGAACCTCCATCCTATTGCCTTCAAAACAGAACTCGAACTGTCTCTTCATCGCTATAACCTTTCAAGCAGACCGGATCTTTAACCAGAAGAATCCATCAGAACCAAATGAGATGATAACCATTCACATATTAGAAACAAACAGAGACGATGTCCGCGCCTGAGCCATTGAGAACCTGACACCACAACGCAGCACACACCCAAAACCTCTTGAGGACCATCACACCCAACCGACCTGGAAGGGGGTAGTGGTCCTGGAGGCCAGAGAGGGGTGACCGAAGGGAATCCCATAGCAAGCCAAAGAATAAGAACCATCACGTCAAACCCAAAAGGAGGCATGTACTGAAATAATGTGGGGGATGAAACACTAAGGAGAAAAAAGAGGATGAGAAAATAGTGGCTGAAGCCCTAAAAAAAGGGAGACGCAGCGTAGAGAAATCCACAACCGCTATCTACTAAACCCAAAACCTTAGAGACTTCATCGTTCTAGATCTGACCTGGAAAGGAGCGGTTGAGCTCAAGGTCAGAGTGAGGAGGAGACAACCTAGAAGAAAGCCGAAGCACCACAGAACAAAGGGAGGTTAGGGGGATGAACGAGAAGAGAACACGACGGTGAGAGAAAGAGGGAAAGGAGGGAAATCATAGAGAAGAAGCAGTCACCATCAAAGGAAGGAAAATAAGGTTTGAAGGGAAAGAGGGGAAGGGATTTGAAGTTCTTTCAATGAAGGTTCAAGGAGATTCTGTAGCACACCCTAGAAGATGCCAAGCATAGTGCGAGAGAGAGAACTGGGTGAGTGAGGTGCCATCTCCCTCAACTCCCCAACCTAGATCTGATACATCCATTCCTCTTCCATTCCTGCCCGAATCAGTTATTCGAATCACTGGCCTTGCCGCTTTCGTGACTCTAGCACTATAATGTGAACCATCTCGGAAGTCGTGACATGTTCTAGCTATTGTCGGACCCCACCCTGGGGTTTAGGGGAACCCCATCATCAACACAGATAGTCGGTTTCATCAGCATCTCCCTCAGGTAGGTTTTCTCCCATATTTTTTCATACTCTTCAACCAACATATAAGTATAAGTGTGAGGAGGCATATAATTCTGCATATTTCCCTCATCCCATGTGAACATGACCAACATCTGCCTCATCACATATTTATGATACTCATGGAACAACCTCGAGTAGGATTTATTGTTTAAAATCTATATGCACCAGAACTGCCTCGTGAATTGATGTAGGGAATATGGATCACAGACAGGCTCACAATCTACCCACACCACTAGAAATCCACCACAAAAATAAAAGAGGTTTTAATGATGTTAGTCTCTTTCTTTACTATCATTGGTGAATACTATTGTTGGCCGTAGTAAGGGATATAAGTTTAATTTTTCCTTTATCCAGACACTACTTAGTTCCACTGGTAAAGCCATATTGATAATGAAACTTCCCAGTAAGTTGATAATAGATGGTAAAATATATGACCCATGAGAGGAAATGGGGTTTAGATATTAATAAACCCTCATCTGCACTATTATCCAACAACATTGGAAGTGCAAGATTCTACATACACGTTGTGGATTTTTTCCCTTGATGATGTTCAATAACACCATGTAAAACTTATCCAATACTGGGACCCAATGGTTTATGTGATTCCCCATCATGATCATGGATTACATGATAATATTAATCACTTTTGAACTCATGTGTTCATCAATGATCGGAAAAATCCATCCTTAAATGATAGAAGAAATTAACCAGGTCAACCTAACCACCAGTTTCTTCTCAGTTTTAACATTTTACCCCCATAGATTATATTTTTTTACTCCAAAATTATCTAGTAGGAACCTTCATTACTATGATGATCCCACCTTATATAGTTGAGGGGCCTTTGTGACAATTTCTTGGGTGCCTCCTCTCCATCAACCAGATGTTTCATCAGAAAGATTAGGAAACATCCAAAACCCTGATTGAAGTAGAAATTCCTCTCCAATTGATTATCATCTCCTGACACCAGGTTCATTAGTGTCTTCTCCAGCCATGATATCTACATCAGATCCTCCCATGTATTTTCCATAGGGATGAATTCATCATACATCTCTCCCATTATGGGAATCCCTAAAATTTGGTGGAGGTCCCAAACGCTGATGTCGACCTCCCAATATTGAAAACAGAAGGGGTTGGTCCTTAAAGACCACCTACTCATCAGATCTGGAATTATGTGCTTCGATTTCTTGATGTGAAATTAAGAATCCCACATACCCTCATATAAGTCAAATCACCTCAACCCTGTCCCAAATTTTTCACAAGATGCACATACCCAATAGGACTAGTCCCATTCCATTGTGAAGTATCCACCCCGACACAAGTCCAAAATATAGGTCCACCCTTTCTCTAGGTTCCCTAATCATTCCATAAGAATGGAGTTGTGTTATAGTGGATATACCTATGGTTGAAGTGTCTCCCAATAAACAAATTTAATGTTTTTATAAGAAATTCGTGAAGATAGGCTTATGGTACTTCCAGGTATGGCCATCAGTAGCCCAAAACAATTTACATTGGTATGGTTCTCCCCTGAACCAGTAATTTGGTACATCCCTTCTCACATCAGGGATAAATACGTCGTCCTTTAGGCCAAATCAATACAACGACAATCTACTGCAGAGAGGGTAATTCTTCTTCCCATCCATTAGAAGCTCCACCAGAGACTCATGATCAGAAAGACTTCACACACATTCTGCAAGTTTGGTACTATTCTTTATATCTTCCCTTTGAGAAACATCCATAAGAACCTCTTAATAAGCTTCTATATTGTCCATTTTTTCCAATACATTATCATTTTTCTTTTCTTTTTTGTAAATCCCTTTTGTAGAGTACATTTGAAAAGCATGACTCATAGAGCACACATTCACGGAGCCTCAATATAATCATCACACTTCGTAGAGAAACAAGGGATCACTACAAACTAGTTCTCTAAGAATTATTCACAAAGAACTAATCCATAGAACCTAGCTCAAAATGTTTGTTTGTGGGGCATGCTATAGATTTGTGATTCGAGATCTCAAGAAAAAATTCACAATGCAAGGATGAGAAGAAATGGTTACCACATGCCGAATTAATAGGAGATGGCCTCACAAGATACTGGGAACCCTCAGATGTTATGAGCTTCGCTGCGATCTCACCTTTTGTTGTGTTCTACTTCATTGCATGATAGCTTCGAGATCAATATATTTTCATCGATCTACCCTCAGAATCCAACACTTGTTTTCTCATTGGAACTTAATTTGAGGGGGGGGGGATTTTAGGACTAAAAATCCCCCATTAAATGGAAAAGTAATAAAAATAACCAAATGGACAACCTTGCGAAGCTCCGTCGTGAAGCCCTTCATCACCATGAACATTGTGAAGCCAGTAGAAGGAACTCCTCTACGACCTCCATAGGGAAATGATAGATGACTCTGTTATTCTGATGGATATGTCTATAACCACTACAAATAAATTAAAAAATCCACTATGATTTCGATGGAGCAACATCTAATCACAAATTCTGATTTCCTTCATCGAACTCCCTTAGAGTATAGAGACACCTGGTGCATATAAATATGTGGATCACCCCACCCCCTCCCCACACCTTCAAAATATCAATACCCTGACCATTATTCTTCTGATCACTTGATTCATGAAGCACCTATTTCTCTGTGAACTAATGAGAAAATGCATCACCCAATTTACCTGAGTATCATGAACCATCATTTCCATTTCTCTAATTTTACTCTGTATTAAGTTGGGATTCCCTTTGTAAAGTCATACAACCATCGCGAAGGTATGAGTACCTTTTAAGAACATGGGTCTTTGTGAAGCATTAATCCTTTGTGAAGCACCCTCCAAGAATAGTAGACACCACGTCTCGGCTATGTCATCTTTCTTTAGGATGATCCTCCCATCATAGAGATCTATTTTGTCATGCTTTGTGAAGCACATTACTTTGTGAAGCCCCATATCTCTGTGAAGAACTAGAGATTCGTGAATCCCCTCTCTACATATCATTCTTCTTCATGAACCCTTATCCCGTGCAACCCTACGAGCTTCAGAAAAGTGATTTATCAGTCCCCTGAGTGGTGATCAATGTTAAGTTTTCATGCCTTATACTTCTTTGTATATGCACACCAATGGATATTTCTTCTTCACATGTCCATAATAACATGATCCCCTCAAGTGACTATTCCACCACCTCATTTTTTCCTGGAATTTCCAGTGCCTTCATTCACCCAATTGTGGGTTGGTACATGTTATGTATGTCCTAGGGGTGAATATTGAGTCATCCTCATTTGAACTGCAGGATGTTAAACTACCCTACACCCTCATCCCCATCATATGATGTTAAACTATGTGTTTTTTCATGTGTGGAAAGCGAGGATAGACTCAAAGGATAATGATCATTATCACTCTTATGATCCTCTCTCCCTTTGGGCTTTGTATTCAAATGCACTTCGAGAAGTCTTCATGTAAGCCTCAACTCACTATGATAGAGTGTTCCCTGTTCGTTGTACATATCTTTCTCGTACATCGGATCGACCTCCTCAATATTCGCTCCTGGAATAAGTCCCAATATCTATCTCCCAAGGATTCTATCCATGACTAATACCCAAAATACCCCTTGTAGAATCAAAATTAATGAAACTATCATAAGGTTTTCTTTTTTATCTTGTTTCTAACTTCAAGAATGAGTCACATGGGCTTAGAGTAAGCAGCGACCATGAAATCCCCTTTGGGATGCTTACCATATGTAAGCCCCATTCCCCTCACGCCACATGATGTTAAACTATATTTCCAAATTAACTAAGTGAACATTGATCCCTTTCCTTTATACATAGTACCTAGTAAGCCTCTCTTATGTTCAACCCCATCACTCCCCACAATCCATTTTCCTCGACTACTTCATGTTGGTTCATTCATCCCTCCTGATGTTAAACTGTATGACCATTAAAACTACATGGTTTTTGATCCCTTTCCTCTACACAAGGTATGTAAGAAGACTCACTAAGGTCCAATACCAAGATATGGTAAACACTGGTACTCCCAGCTCTAGGATTTACCCCATGATGCGAAACATTAACTTTTTGGGACGCATCTCCCAGATCTACCTCTCTGGGGTGTTTTGATCCACATGGGAACTTAACCATGCATAAGACCCACAAGTCACATAATCCTTCATAAATGAGTGTACCTATTGTGATGGAAGTCTAACCATGAATAAGCCCCATTAGGTCTTCAGGTTGTTGTCGATTGTGTAAACCCCGATTCCATGCCCCATTCTGAACTACAAGGGTTTTGACTGATGTTTTATAAACATCGTACCTATGAATCCTTTTAGAAGGATCCAACACATAATATATTTATAATCCCAGTCTCCCCCTCAAGACCTTTTGTTTCCAGAAAGTCATACCCCAACCCAGATGTTCTACTTCTTTCGGGTCCCCTTCTATGTGCCCATTCTCATGAGCTGCCTCTTTAGGTGTCTCATTGCCTAACTGAAAAATGTGGGATTTGATTCCCAACTATCTAAATATATGGGAAACATCCCAAAGGATCAAGACAAAAACCATCATATCTATGTAGGTTCCATATAATTCATCCCTAACCTCTTACACCTCCTCCATATCCATCCTAATTTTACTCGGGCTACCACATCCTAATGAACTCATGCCATCCATTCTGGAATCTAACCATGTGTAAGCCCTGAATAACCCATCCTAACTACATGGGTTTTGATCCCTATCTTCTACACATGGTATATAGGTATCCTCATTTATGTTCAATCCCATATAATCGTAAAATGAAGTGAACCTATTGTCGGTACCCATCTTATTTAATCCACACTTTACGGTGTTTTGATGAGCTTGTAAGGTGTGAAACTTTCCCCTTTTGGGACACACAATCCAAAATTTGTCGTTAGAGATGTTTTGATCCATCTATATAGTACACAAAAAAGGTTATACCTTATAGGGATATACCCATTTGATCCAATAAAATCAATGTTCCAATCAATCTAGTCTATCTTGGTTAGATGTTATACTCGCAGAATACCACTTTTTAGACATGGGAAGTCGAGGAAAACCCCAAAGACACGCCTTTAGTATAAGATTCCTTGCAATAGACATGGGATCCCATGAGATTTCATGTCCTCAAGAAGACCTCTTATAAGGGATAATTATAGTGTACCAAGGTTCCAACGTCTATACATGCCAGTGATGCCCAACGTCACTACTTCCCTGACCAAAGGATACGACCCTGACTTGACCATTTTGAATGTCCTGAAGGAATCAGAATAATTAACCAGTTTCCTCTATGAAAATTAATTAGGAATGAGGTTCACAAAAAAATTCATAATCTATGGTAGAGACCCATACTAGGTAATGAGTTTTGAGATGGAATCCACAAAAGGAATAACCATCATCTCATAATTCCATTTCTTTCAAGGAGAAAACATCTCTAAAGAAGTAATGAATGATGCCTGCCTTAGGAAAGAAATAATGTATGGGAACAGACATGGCCATCACCATCGATGATGATGTGAGGCGATGTACCCCTATGAAAGCATCTGAAATAGAAAATATCACCATTAATATGTTCTTAATGTTAGAAAAATGATGTTTGGATAAATAAATGATTAATTTGGATATGTTCTTACCAGCATGGAACTTAGTAATGATTTATTGAAGAATTTTATTATGCTATAATTTATGAAGTTTAAAACACTTTTGGATTTATGGAATATATATAATAAAATGTGTTTTACTTATGGAATCAAGAATAATTCATGTTCCCAATAAATGATTATGGAAATTCAAGATATTATCATGTTTAAAGGGAATACATGATGAAGGTTTCCATATATTATATATTTGATGATTAATGAGATACCTCATGAATATCGAAGTATAATTACAAGATTATTTAGAAATTAAATGACCTTCATTCAAAAGTGTTTCATCAAAATATTTTGGAAGATTTAACCATTTATTAAATGGATTTACATTGGATGATATTCTAGTGGGTAATGTATTACATCACCATATAATGTATCACGTTATAAGATATGAATTACATATACTTCCATGTGTAATAAAATGATATAATTGTGTTTATAGAAATAAATATTTACTAATATTCTTATAGATTGAATGAATTCAGAAACTATCTAAAAAATATTATTTTTAGAAAACAATGTTGTCTTATTATCATCCATTTTGATCATATCAATGAACTTTAATTTCACCTCTAGTTTATGGTTTTGTGTTCAACAACTTCAATCTGAACATCTTCCTTTTAACTCCCTATTAGAATTTTGTGGTTCTATTTTTATTCTGTATCCAGGATTCCATTTCCAACCAATATTCCCCTACTAGGGAAGCTAGTAATGTAACCACTGTAATTTCATTTTTCTCATATTAAGATGATGTTTTATTAACAATATTTATGATATAGGGTTTTGAAAAAAAAATATTTTAAAATATAAATCCATTGATTACCAATGTCACATTTAAACTATGAGGATGTTATTTAATTATGGTTTTGAGAATATAACACACCTGAATTCTAAATTAAAAACATTTTATTTGATAGCGTGTATAATACATAATACCAAGTGCATAACGTAATTTAATATCCTAATACTTTACAACATAACTACTATTTTAAATAATCTTAATATATTTGATAGCTTTAATTACACATAAGACCATGTTTTCACCCAACAACAATATATTATAAAAATATAATTATTTAATATAATAAGACCTAACATGGCCATTAAATTAATTCTTATGAATATTATTTACTAAATTATGAAAATAAGTGGTTTAAAAAATATAATATAAATTCATTAGATACAAATTGGTTAGAAATTAATATAAGAATCGATTGAATATAAAGGTAATGTTTTTGTTAAAACCCTATTTTTTACACCCAAATGTAGTTTCCATTAATAAATTAAATTAATTATTATTATTGGATGATTTTATGGAAATATATATATTATATATCCAATAAAATATTTTTTATATTAATCCAATATATTTGGAAGGCATAAAATAAGAACAACCCTGGATTTATGCATAAAACTAATATTTTTATAATGGCAGTTTTACCACCTTTTAATGAAGAACCCATTCTAAAAATAGTATTTTGAACATTTATAGACTATATAAGTCAATATAAACAATATATTTGAAATATAAACATAAATATCATCAATGGGTTAATTTTTAGTTGTCTTGTGATGTTTCATTTTTAAATGAATAATGAAATATACTGAATTTTAAACCAAAACCGATTTTTCATCTAATTTATTTGTAACGATCAATTATATTTTGAAATAGTTTAAAAGTTTAATTAGAATAAATATTTTTTAATTAATACAATTTTTTTCATTGGAATCAATTCATTAATGAATGTGAATAATAAACATAGAAAACGTTTTGACGTTTTTACTTTGAAAACACGCATTGTCATCTTGTCTCTATAATAAATTTAAAATTGATTTATACTAATTCATTGCATGAAATTTAGAAAATTGATTCCATATTTTTAATAATTATAACATATAATCTATAATAATTTCAACATAGTTTCGGACAAAAAAAATTAGTGAGTGTAATTAAAGATAATTTCAAACATTAAGTTGACTTTAAGCTTAATAAGGGACTATAACTCAATCGTATAGTCACAAATGACTTATAAATTTATAAAAACCCATATTATTGAAATATGTTAACCATATAATCCCTTTTCTTAAATTGGTAACATTATAGAATCCAATTTAAGTGGAAAACATGGGTGGAATTCCATTTTCCAAAATTTACAAGAGAGACACTACTCCACCACTATAAAATACCTCCTCTCCACCCACATTCCTCATACCTCTCAATAAAAATTTAATAAACCATGATCTAGATATATAGATACTAAAATAACTTCAATAATCCTATATTACACTCCTTGTCGAAAAATCTATCCAAGGAATCCCATTAGTGCAGACCAAAAATAGTTACCGAAAGAAGTGGTAACATATTTCTTAAGATCTTTAGTTTTATTTCCATTCTCCATCCACTAAAACATTCTTATTCCAAGAATATATAACATCAAATGTATAATAAATATACAAGGATGTTTTTATATGATGTTTAATACCAAAACCCACACACAAATCTATCTAATGGGTAATAAACATATTGTTTATGTGTATGGTGAACTGCCGCCTCACAAAATATTTAATCTTCGTTCTTTAATTAACACCATTTATTGTTGGGAATTATGATTTACACATTATTAATATATTTAATATTATATTTTTGTTATGTATTTATACTTATTTAATTATATTAAAACATATACCATAGTACTTTCCATTTTATGTAAGCACCGTAACAGAGTTTGTGGAACTATGGACTATTTCCCCCTCAAAGTGATGTGATTCATTCACACTATTCATGGAATGTATAAAAGATGGTTTTAATTAAAAATATATAACATATATGAATTATATATTATATTCACTACATTATTTTATTTCAATAAATAAAATAAATCATTTTCATTATTACCCTTTTCACATACTAAATTGTTATAATGTCGATCGTGGATGTGTGGACTACCTCCTCTTCAACATGATGTGAATATTATTATATCACAAGAATCATATTTATAAATATATGTAATTAAATAAAATTTTATTTATGATATAATTATTATGATAAAAATATATATTGTTATTTTCATTATTTACATAAAAATCACTGAAAAGTTTGAATGTTACTCATGCATACATACAACCTATAATCTCCATTATTGTAACATTGGTTAATTTTTTATAACAATCATTCATGATTTCTTTTGAAATTATTATTTATGTATAAATATTATAATTATTTGCATATTTTATATTCTTTATATGATTATATAATTAACCCTTTCCCATAAGAAAATCTACCAATTTTGTTTTTGAAACATGAAACAAATGTTTTCAAAACACCCGATATAAGCTTATTTTTTATATAGATGACTAAAAAATTGGAATAAGTTATTTAAGAGTGATAATACATTTGAAAAATGTAATCATGAAATTAAATAATTATCATATTTTTATTATTCAGGAATATACATACACATGTGAAAATATATACTCAAAATAAGATATTTTGTCTCAATTTACATTCCATTAAGACTTTTTTGTTGTTATCCAACAATATACTGTTATATGGTTTATATACTTCTCTTTAACATGTCATATCATGAATTTCTTTATTATAATAATTTTAAAAGTATCATTTAATGTAATTCCTTCATTGGGATTTTGATATAAAAGTTTCGAATTGGTATGAGACACTTTGGAATGTTCAAAGAATATATTCCCTAAGAATATTCTTAATGATTATATTTAAAATCTCACTTCCTTTTTTCATTGTAAACATTAAATTGAAACAATAATTGTAATAATGTTTCATTGGTAAATTACCATTATATACGTATTCACATTGTATAGATATTATTATTTCATAAACCTTATATAAATTTTATAAATTGTGTTCACTTTGACAACTATATGATTAATTAGTGAAATATTGATAAAACAATATTTTTTTATTCAATACGAATATTAAATAAGGAATATTATTTATTTAAAATATTTGATATGAGAAATGAATTGAATTATTAATGATGGGTGGGTCCTTAATGTTATAAAGTCGCCCATTGCCTCAAAAAATGATTATGAGACAAATAAGTTGTCCAAATTAATGGGGCCTTTATCCATGGTTTTAAATTGTATTTTCAAAGGTATTGATGGTATAGGTTTTCATGTTCTTTAGACATGACATCAATAATTAATAATTTCTTTCATTTTTATTTAGTTATTACTTATAAATGAGATTTTTCAATGATATAATAATGGATTCATTGAATTTCTCATTTTATTGATTAAATGGAAGGCGTATCAGTTTCATACCCTTCCATGTTGATTTGGTCATATATAGTTATTTGAACGGAACATGTTATCAGTTATTTACTTCTACTTGTTAATTTTCATTGATTAATTATTACTTACACATTACATACACTTATTGACCATTTGCTGTCACCCTTGTTATCTTTCATTTACCTAGGTTATAGAGAATAAATCTGTGAATAAGCCTTCAAGAACACTTTTTATTTAATTTTATTATGTATCATGTTTTTTCTATAATCTAATATATTACGAGTATCATGTATGTAATTTGGTTATCTAAAACCTCTAAACTGATATGTCCTTTAGTATTTGATTCCTTATAATAATGCCAACGTAATAAAATAATGCACCAACTCCAAGATCCTGAGGTCTTGGGGTTCCAAAATTTAGACAGTCATAGAAATTTAATTTGATAAAATAAACATCATTTTTGAAATTAAAATGTGAAAATTATATTAAGGTTAATTTTTTAAAATTTTTCTAGAAGCTTTATTTTTTATAAATAGTAAAAATACAACTTTTTAATAAGAAAAAGAAAAGACATTTTTAATAAAAAAAATTAAAAGACAAAGAAATATCGATATTTTCATAGAAGAAGTTTTTTCCTCATTCCATGACAAAATAAGATTCATCAAAAATAATAATCAAACTAACACAAGGGGTCAAAATCATTATATAATTATATTACAAAATATAAGGGCCTATGAGACCTGATAAACATGGTGTGCTTAAGAAATTAGTATTCATTCCTGTATCTTGGTTTTCTTGGAAGTATTGGTTTGAATCAATTAAAATCCTTAATAAATTCTTCCCTTTAGAAAACTCCTGAATAAAGGAATGCTTTTTGGGATAATCATCTTCATTACATCCCATATTCCATGGATACCTTTTTTTTATCTTTTTTTATTGATTTCCTCATATATCATTGAAGTATTTTCATTATTATCTTTCTTACAGTGATGCTTGGTTTCCTGATTGATGATCATGAATCAATCACCAATTTTATAAAAAGGTTTAAAATTACCCAATTCATCATTATGTTATTATCCATTCATTAGAAGAGAGATTAGATTTTTCAGCCCTCATCCAACCAAGTCACACCTATATTCTTCAGTTTCATGGTTCATTATATAGTGTTACTTTGTATGAGGTTCCTAAGGTACATTCACTTCAGTGGAATCCTCATCCATTCATATAGTACTAACATCAAAATGCATTTTATCCCTAACAAGAGGTGAATTTTTTCCACCCATATAACACAAATTATTTTTCACTTTATTCTCTCTTAATTTCTTCCAACATGAATCCTTATTATGTATTATTAGAGAAAAAAATATTAAACCACATTCTTCAAACATATATCCTTGGCATGAATAATTACGACAAAATAAAGGCATAAATTATGAACAATTTAATACTACATATTAAAGGAGATATCATCATCCAATGGAGATAAGACTAAGTTGTTAATTAGACAAGAGCTCAAGTAACATCTACGAGTACCCTGGAATAATGGCTATATTGGACAACCTGCGTGGTCCTATCCATTTTGACCAGGATTTCCACAGTTGAGTAAATATAAAATAAATTCTTAGCATTTCATAAATCTAGTTGAGACCAAATATTTTTTATCCAGATTAAAGCTCTATTATTCTATTTAAAATACTATATTTTAGTTAAAAACATACTTATAGTTTATATAAATATAAATATTAAATTATATTTTAGTTTACTTTTTAAATTCAAAAAAGATCAATTATACATATATTAAACCAATATTTGTAATTGGAATCTTTGTTATTTTGAAATATGTTTTAAAAACCTATGGAACTATTTAACATTTTTACTTTAAAAACATATTATCTCTCCACATCTGCGAGATTATCATTAATATTATTATAGTCACTTATGCAATTTTAATTGGAAAAATAGAAATGCATAGTTATAATTAGTCTGATATTTATATTATAATAAAATTAGAATAATTTTTAACCAAAATAATTTTTGAAAGTAATTAAAATTAATCACAATGATTAACGTATAATTATGCTTAATTGGGGAAGAAACCATAAACCAAAGGGATAAATGACCTAGACACATTTAAAAAAATCCATTAATTTCCCATATTTCTTATATATCACATAATGGAACTAATTTAATGATTGAGTGAGATATTATTCAATTAATGTATAATATTTCATAAGTTATGTAAGGAGTAATTAAAAAAAAACATACTTTCCTCACATTTAAAATTTATAAATACTTATGAATAGTATAAAATAATAAATAATTTGTTATAAATATCCATTTGAAATTTAGATGAGTTATTTTCATTATAGATAATTATATTTATTTTTTTGATATGATTTAGTTACTTAAAACTCTTAAAAAATTCCAACTTAGTGATTATTTAATTAATAATTAGCTAAAATAATTGATATAATAAATATTTAAAGTGAATTAAATTGGTTTGTCATTGATTATTTTAGATAAGTTTATCATGTTAAAAAAATAAATTATTATAATTGGATTCCAATATTTTTTTATATTTATTAAATTAAAATTAAATAATTAATTTCAAAATTGACATTAATGTTACTTTACGATACATGATATTTTATTAAATGATTTACAATTTAAAAATTCCTAATATATGCCATGATATTTTCATGTTTTAATAAATATTAAATACATTCCATTCATGGACCAATTTATTTTTTTATAATTAACATATTGAACCAAATATTGTAAACAAATTATGAGCACCATCCTGGTTAAATTAGTGTTTTTACACGTTACATGCACTTATTTTAAAATTAATTTCCAATAGATAGTGTATTTTTTTTTATGTTTTATATCATAATTATAATTAACTATGTATATTTCTTATAATCAATATCAATCCAATTTATTATTAATGTATAAATTACATGTGTTTGAAAACTAGACACATCAATAAAAACCAAAAAAGATAAAATTGGGGAAACATATATGTAAGGCATAAAAATTATAAAAATGAACTTATTTTTTGAGGTGTATAATTTATTGACCATTATTATCCTTTACTCAATAATTATTCTATTTTGGAGGTCCATTATATATGGAAGACCTCCCATTACTGTATACATTTTGGTATTTATAAGAGTGCCACTCCTCCACTTTAAAAAGAAATCCACAACTACCACATTTTCAAACCACATTGGATCGACCAACATCCACCCCAATAGATACTAAAAATCAAAAAAATACTCCTTGAGTCATCCATTTTAGTAGAAATCCATCCAAGGATTCTATTTGGTTAAAACCAAAAGGGGTTTCCTGAGTAAAAGTTAAAATTCTATATCAAACTCTATAGTCTTATTTCCTTCTCCACTATTTATATTATATTTATGCCATGAATATAAAACAACTCCAGTATCCAAAATATAGTGATATGTTTTTATTCTAATATTTTTACCAACACATACAAAAACTTCCATGTAATTGGTAACGAACATACTATTTATGTGTAAGGAGGACTACCACCTCATGAAATGATGATTGTTCGTTTTTATTTTTCCACATTTCATGGTTTCGGAATTATGAAGGAAAAAATATTTATATGTGATATATATTATATTAATTATTAATTTATTCTTATTTAATTCTTTTATAACACATACGTTTTTACCTTCCATCTTGTGTAAATACGGTAACATTGATTGTTGAAGTGTGGACTACCGCATCTTCAAAGAGATGTGATTCATTCACACATTAAATGAAATGTGTTAAGGATAGTTTTACTGAAAATATATGATATATATAACATAATAATTCTACCGTAATGATATTATATACATATATGTCATTTAATTTTTTTTATTTCAATTTGATAACAAAATCGAAAAAATGTGCAAACATACGTACAACCTACTTTCTCTATGATCAGTACAATCTAATTCATCTTTCAATATTATATATATTATTATACAAACATATATACTGAATATATGTGTTAATTATATAAGTATTTACATTTTTTATGTATATAAATCATGATCTATGTAAAAAGCTAAAGAATAATAAGTTGAAGAATGTAATAAGAACAAAGTAGAAATTACTCTAAAATTTTCATTTTTGTATTTTCCACAACCAATTTATTCTTAAGTGGAAAGCACAAATTTTTAAATAACTCATCAAAACATCAAAAAATGCAGTACACAAAATTTATAAAGGTCATATGCTTTTTGGGATTTTCCAAATTCAAAATTCAAATGAAAATAGATGCACCAAATCCTCCGGCTACAAAATGTGATCTGTCAAAAAATCACTAAAATCAAAAATCAAAAAAAAAGTGACATACCATTGCCTTAGTATTCCAAAAATGAGATAAAATCTAGAATCATACCCTGAAACATAAAACCACCCATCATCATCAACTACACGATTGAGAACTGCCCATCGATGACGATTCTCCTCGTAACTCATACCGTTGTAACTGTATCCACAAAACACCATCTCAATATCACAAATAAAACCTCAACCATAAAAAACCGAACCAAAGAAACATTCATCACTTTACACTCATCAT
Source organism: Viscum album (assembly GCA_963277665.1). NCBI lineage: Eukaryota > Viridiplantae > Streptophyta > Magnoliopsida > Santalales > Viscaceae > Viscum > Viscum album. The sequence continues at coordinate 40,196,794 of OY728140.1, read as the reverse complement.
CGCCATAAATTTAAACTCCATCACCACACAATTAATGGAAATCATCAAACTATAACAACTTCATCAAGTGATCATAAAACAGGCACTCACAAAATACCACAAAACACCTTCACCAAGATCGTAGAAGAAGAAATACTAAGAAGATATATCATACTAGTAACAATATATATAATATCATAACAAATCTAGTTGATCATGGAGTCCTAATGACCACCACAACACAAATCTAAAAACCTGATAGAAACTACTGCACTAGACTAAATAGGAGAGCCATTGATGAATGTGAGGTAAGAGCATGAATTTGATCGTTTGGGGCTCCAGAAAACTCCAATGCTTGAGAAGTAGGAAACCATAAGTGAACCAACTTCAGTAGTTCTGAGAAACCCTTAATACACGGAACCATATAACCCAAATTCAATTGGTTACCAGAACACCTGTTACGACTCCAAGAGGCGCAGAGGAACCTAAGTCTAGAGTAGGTTTAGGGTGTCTGAGGGCTTCAACACCATAGATAATTTCATCGGATAACGGAAATAACCATGTTGGGATACCCACAAAAATTTGAACTAAATAGGTGAAGAAGAAATATCTAGAATCTTAGATGAAATTAGAGAATATTGGTAGAGCCATAACCACAGAGAAGTGGCTCAGAAATCCTTGGGGGGAGAAGAGGAGACAATGGAAGAGAAAATAGGATATTACATGAAGTGAAAACATAACAAAATATTGTTAATAATAGAGTAATATGAATTCATAATAATACAATGTATTATATTAGATAAAATAATATTGTCATGTTATAGATCAATAATAAACTTATATTTATTAGATTGGTGTTTTTAATGCATACAAATAATGTCAATACTTAATATATGGTAATTTTATCTCATGTTGTTTATATCTGTAAGATACATGTCATGTTCATCGCTCTTTTATTTGGAGTGGTGTACATACTACCCATTAATGTGTTATATTATTCATATAATTATATTTATGGTTACTTATATATAAATTCTATGAACTTTATATTATTGGATTTGTGTTTAAAAAGTTACCGAATAGGTATGACAATTTTGTCTCAATTTACCTTCTTTGAGACACATTTTTTTATACAAATGAATTCATTTTCAAGGTTTATATACATAAATTTTACTTGTTATATAATGAATTTAGTTTTTTCATTCTATTTCTAGATTCATGTAATTTTTTTTATAAGGGGAGTTTGGTTAAAATATACCAATTGATAAGAGCTTATTTAAAAAACCTGATCTCTTTTTGATATTGATTATGATTATTCTTCCATTGGTGAAATATTTTCATCCATATCTCATGAAAACACATGAATTATCATATCTCATTTTTTTCCACGATATCTTCATGTACTACTATAATTTTTTCCACTCTTTAGTATTTATGATAAATATGGAACTATTATTATGAAGGTCTAAATTTAATTCTCATTACGGTCGGAAATCTATATTCATTAAAATCACTGATTTCTAAGAATATGATTTCATTTTTTTATCAGCATCCTATGATGTTAAATGATAATGTTACCCATAATTTACCTTTTAAAAATAGTTATCAAAATAATCTTACTCTTTTTTAAATTGAGGAATTTTTATGGTCATTTTTGGTAAAAATAATAATATTTGGCATGAATAGACATACCTGCAGTCATGACCACCATATCATTGATGCTTCAATTATATGTTTGCATATTTTTTATGGAAGAAATATTTTTCTAATATTCTGTACATTCATTTTTCTGAATGTGTATTTTCATGAAAATGGTTTTCAAAAATGTTTTATGGTTTTAAAAGTATTTGACTCCTTTTCTATATTTAGTTATAATATCTTAATGTATTTTTAATGAAATTTTTTTCAAAACATTTTCAGAATTCTTTTTTATGTTTTCATAGAAATTGTTTTTTAAAATGTTTTCAATCTATCTTTATATATTTTCAAAGAAAGTGGTATCCAAAATGTTATCAAATATTTTACTATAAAATTTAATGATAATTTTCAGGAAAATGGTTTTCAAAATGTTTTATTTTTTGAAGTAAATATTTCAAAAAAATGTATAATTTTATTCTAAAATATTTTTAATTGATATTTCAAAATTATTCTCATATAAGATGGAATCTGTTGGCATTACTCATTCCTTTATAGTAAACTATCCTATGGTTCTATTTATAATCCTTCTGATAATGGTTTATGTTGTATGGCATGATGTTTATGAAATATTTTTGTCTTTAATAGGTTATATATTTATAAAATCCAAACATGTTTCATAGGTTTTATTCTTATGAAACTCACTTCTTTTTGTGGGTTTTGATTTGATAAAAAGATTATAAAACAATTCTTTTTCCAAAATTTTCTAATTGATTACATGTTTATGATACCCAATTAATTTTAGGAGTTATGTTATAATTAAGGTTTATGATTTTGGGGAACACATACATATGATTTCATTATAATATGGGTGGGACAAAATTCACCATTCAATGCATTGGGCGATGATTTATATATCTTTAGATATACTTATATGGTATTTGGAGTGAACCCTGACAACTATGAAGGCGATGGTAGTGATCCATGACTACCAATATGGTATGGGGAGTGAAAACATGCATCTAATATGGCTACAGAAATCGACCATCACTTCAAAGATGATATAGGGAGTGAACTCATATTATGACTAATATTTCCATGTATGTGAACCATGACTACCAAGATGGTATGGGGAGTGAACCCATACTACAAATATGTCTTTTGTAATGATTCCTTGACTACTATCGAAATCATTTTATATTCTTATGTGTCTCCCACAGTTCCATGTATTATTCCAATTTTATTATTTCATGGATTATATACTTTATTTCATAATGATTCAGTTCATATAAACTCCCATGCTTTATGAATTGATTCATTTTTATGATCTTATGCTATGAAGGGTAAGATATTACAATATTATGATCATGGTATAATACCCATATGTTCTTGTTTATTCTTACATGTATCCCTTGTTTACCCTTACTAATAATCTACTATCATGTGTTTTTATCTTTCCTTTCTCAATTTATGAAGATATGTATTACGTATGATGTGTCTAAGAAGGGTTCTAGTCATGAAGAACCCAGTGTAATATAATGTTGTTCACTTATGTACTAATGGTTAGGTTTCCATGTTTCCAAAGGAAATAAACTAATAAAGTCTTTGGGCATGTATTTGTGTCATGTATTAAGAATTCCAAAAAAAATGATGCAATGTATAAGTATGAAAGTAGTGGGTCACTATACCCCTCTAACTAAAGATACCACAGTGAAACAGAGAGATATAATGGGCCCCTGAGTATCACCTTGAGTAATTCTTATGTTGGGGATGAGAACCATGGGTATAAAAATATTCTAAATAAGATGCATTTGCCTAAATATAAACATGATATGGAGATATGGTAAATCAACCATGGGACACTTCATGAAAAAATATATAATAAATCCAAAACCCCACCACATTTCATGTTTAAATAAAACCGATATAGATAAAAGTATGCAATTTAAATGACCAAATTAAATACAGAGAAGTGACACAACAAATATATAGAGGTCCATGAAATAAATTTTTAGTAACATCTATATAATCATCATGTTAAACTAAAAATATTTTCATATATGCAGGGTCCAAATACTAGTATTCTTAGTACGAAAAAAAATATTGTTAACACGATAAAGAAGTATATGAATGCACTAATGAATAAATATCTTATCCAATACCACCTAAACATGTCAACAATCTATACCAAACTCACTGTAGAACTCTTGAGAAATAACGGAATCCATGTATTACAACATAATAAGATGCATATTAATAAATGGTACCCCAAAACTCATTCCCACTTATTTACTACTCTCAGACCCCATCATCGTACATCTTGGAACTCTCATCTCTTCTAAATAACATATAAAACATACCCATAGAATGGTTTCATCACAACAATGAAAAAGAAACATGTTCCATCACATTATAACCACTTCCCTAAAAAGAGTAGTGCAGTATTTTGATCATGAAGGACATAAAACTCTTTCCATAATACTACAGTTAAAGACCCCAGACAAAATCCTCCCCATAGAATGATCAAATAAATTCATTATAAAAGACACCATGGCCACCATCCCATATATCTATCAATTCATATCACACTGGAAGTCACCTGGGCCACCACCCCATAGCACCAACATTTCATGTCACGCCTAAAATAACTTGGGATATCACCTAGTAGACAAAAATACATTTTGCCACTACATCCTATAAATATATACTATTGTTGGAATAAATTTATGGAAGAATATGGTTGCCATAGATCCATTATTAACACCAGGATGTTGTGAAAACACCCCATGTTCATATACATGTGTCAGAACATAGTGATTGATGAAGGTTAGGTGCGTTTATAAAATCATGATAATCCTAAATGGAAAATATATATAGCTACACACACAATACCAGACTATGGGTTCTTATAAATTCACTTACTAACTCACATGTTCCTAAATTATATGCCACATGAAAATAATGAAAATTTCATGATAATCCATTATCAACGCTACCAACAAAGAAAATTCAATTTATACATTCCATTTATTTCATTATTTATCAAAAACAACATTTAACCACATCACATTTTATCAATTCATTATATTACCATTTACACCCCATTAACCAACCCAAACCCCTTATAATTCAGTCATTATTAACAAATTCCTTTACTTCTCTAGAATCTAGAACAACACATCACCACAAAACATAACAAAATAGCACATAAACTACATCAAATAATGTCCTACATCTAAAGAACCCTTTTACTTCCACCAAAGAATCTCCTCACCACCCCCACAAGCATGACCAAAAAACCTATCACCTCTCTACTGAAAACATATCTTGAAAAAAACAATATATCACCTCATACCTCATTTAAATAACACACTACTACCCAATAAAATTACATTTCACCGGAATATATAGCCACACAAACCCATGTATCAAAACACATCATAAACCATTTTATCATATTGAGCATGGTTTTTTATAACATTATACCTAATTATTAAAGAGTTTATCACACAATACTTGATCTTGGAAAAACCATTTTATTAGCCAAATATATGTTATTATCAGTTTTCTATCATTATGGTGATATCGCAGCAACAATCCTTGAGGTTTTCATATCATAATTGATGAAATAAAATAAAAGGATACAAACAACCAATATTTTAGTTAAGGAATCTTTCACTCTATAAAAAACATCCAAAATAATATTAAATCTGTAAAATCATGCAAATACATCCTAACTAAATTAATTTAATATAACTATTTAATTTTTCTTTCATGAGTCGCATGACACTATATTCCAAATAGATTACAAATGTAAACCCCTTCCAAATTATATGAAAAACTGATAATCATGGGTTTTACTAAGGAGAAGAATGAATCATCACGTGATTGACGAGACAAAAATAGGGTTTACTTGCAAGAATGCATCGACTCTAGAAGAAACTGAAACCAATAAATGCCACTTTCCATGACTCCTAATGAGGGGTTTTAAGACATCTAATCTTGAGAAAACGTAAGAAGTATGGGGTGGAGGGAATCCTTTTTACAATAAATACATAATAATTGATAGGGATTTTATATTGAAGGATATTTAGTTAACCAAGTATTTCATATCTCATTAAAATCTATGTGGAAGGACTCAATTACCTCCCCAGTCATCATAGAAATTCAAGGACATGGTTATACTCAAGGAAAAATCCATTAAATACCCTTGATTTATTCCACTAAAAACCCACATTATCATATTTAATAACTAATAGGGTACTACATGTGGATGATTCTATGTAGATAAAATCCCCACATACCAAAAATAACCACGTAATCATTTTCACTTAGTAAAATCAGACATATAGCTGATTCATCCTCATTGAAAATTAATGTACCAGATCACTCATATTCGACATTCAAATAATGGATAAATCCACATTGTAGATTCATATAGTTGATTTATCCACGTAGCTAACTAAAATTTTAGATTTGGAAACATTGTTGATTCAAGAAGATGACCTATCTATGTATCCAGTTTAACATGACATGAGAAAAAACAATTGACCCTTCCAAATGATTGCACGACCAATATACCTACCACATTAACAAACATTTGTTCATGCTAATTAACCAGAGGAACAACCTACATACTATATGAACAAACAATTGACGGTACCAAACTAACACATTAAAATACTACATACAACAAAAATAAACAACTTACCATAATAAGGGAAATTATAAAAACCATTGGAAAAGACTCTTACCACCATCTCAATACCACCAGTACTCAGAAATCAAAAATAAAATGGTTTTAGAAATTAGGGGCCTTACAAATAAAGACATTTCATACAAATTTGTAATTATACAACCTTATTACACTCTAATGATGGTACTCAAACCGATCCACCATATACATGAAGCGTGTTTCCAAATATTTATAGGTTGACAACTAACACTTGGGAATAACCAAAAATAAAGATGGAATAATTTCCCCAATCCTAAAACCAGACACATAAAATACATAAATATTATAAATTATAATAGATAAAACAAATAGAATGATATATTTCAAAATTATTGGCATATGATGGATTTTATACAACTCAAATATTGGTAAAAAATAATCTAAGGAACATGTCAAACATCAAAAGAAAAACAAAAACTAGAAACATATACTCTAAGTGATATGAATAAAACAGTCCACAATACCACCACTAGCTACAAATACCCATTATACAAAAACCACCACACCTCATATTGGATCCTTTTATTCTCCATTATTAATTGACATTAAAAATTATACACAATGTCGAAGGGGTGAGTAATTTTTGATATAAACAGGATAAGTTGGATTTCAAACAACTGCTTCATATCACGTATTGGTAGAAAAATCCAAATAATATCATTTTTATATAAAATATGGATTCAAAAAGTAGTAAATATGTTTTATATCAAAAACATGGTAAACACTTCAACTTTTTTCACAGTTAAAAAACAAGCTACGTAAAATAGTTTCAAATCATAATTTCAAAAAATAATTATATATATCAAAAATAGGTATGTAAAAAGAAATGTAGTTTAATTATAATGAAAATTGTTAATCATAAACAAATGATTAGTAACAATAATATTTGGTAGGTCGATTATATATCTAAATGACTCGTTGACACTATAAGTACCTAAAAACTATGAATAATGGTTTAAAAAATTTTCAAACACTAAAAAACTAATCCCTCTTATATGAAAAATAACACATAGATCCAAATTAATATTGGCCTAGGAACAGAATAAATATTAATAAATTGAACTCCTTTAATATAGAACAGGATGATACCAGATAATACACATTCACCCTATGTAACAATGTGTCCTATGGGCTATATTTATCAAATCAATTTCAAGAGATTATTAGATTTAAAAATGAAATTCACAATACCAAGAAACCCTTTCTCAAAAAAATATTCATTAAAAATAATTTCTCAATTCATTACACAATTCATTAAAAAATTAATTCCATTATAAACTATGGGGAAAACAATATTTTCTTAAAAACCCAATTATAAATAATCAAATAATCCACTTTAAAAATAAAGACAATTTAATAGGAAAAATGTTTTCAAAAACAAAAATAATTTTTTTTCATATAATATATGATTGAGATGGAACAACCTACCTAAAATTCGGGTAGTTCACCAGCCATAATGAGATCCCCATATTTCCTGTCTTCTAGAAAACTCATAACTGTGAGTAAATTTATACCTATAGACATAGTGACGATATAAAAAGTTTTTAAGGACTTAATGGTCGTATTCTATAAACTGATTATGTTACTTACTCAACGTGACAAATATACACAAAATAATTTACATTAATGATGTAAAAGTTTCTTACAGGAAGTTCCTAGTACATGTTTTTGTAGAAACCCCCAATGAAACTCCTATACCCATTTAACTGAAGAAACAAGCTCTTAAAAATAAAAAGTCTTTTTACTTTTTTAAAGAGTATATTACATAGAGAAATTCTATATTTTAAAACATAAAAGACACCATGGTTCACTTTCACATGAGGTGGACACACCAAATATTAAGCCTAATTTCCCATCACATCAATAGTTTCATAATGACCCCTGGATCTCATTACAAACTTTCTCTATTCTCCATGATGTCGGCAAACCAAATAATATAAAACTCTCAAAATGACATGGTCACCAAGTGAAACTATAATAGGATTCAATAAATATCATTATAGGGTCCATACTAACCCCGATCAACGATCATTCACTGATGAAAATACTAAAAACTTACCCATCTCATAGACCAAATTGGATCCAATAAGAAATGTTTCACAAATCTGAAACCAGTAAAAGTGGATATTTATAAGGTCATCCATAAAATGCCTAAAAATTTTCCATTTTATTTACTGATTTGTAAATTCTATTAAATAAAAATCAAATAATAAAAAAAAGTCATCCAATTCCCCATAGAAGTTGAGAATATAAGAACAAATATTGTCCTCGATATTCTTTTACCTCACCTAGTCTTTCCATAAATATAAAGATTTTATACCTTGATCAATCATAATGGTGATCATACCACCTCTTAATGTTCTCTCCATAAATAGAAGAATAATAGGGATCCTTGTAATAAACTATAGCAGCTAGAAATCCTTATAATCTGATGATATAACCAACAAGTAGACTTACCAAGTCCTCAATGTTAGTCATATCAATAATTAATATAAATGAGATGATCTGTACATCTTATAAATCACTAACTATATTACCTTATTTCCCCAATGGGTATTTTGAAATCCTACCACATTGTCCATTGAAATCCCATCCCATGTCCATGTTGCTATGTGAGGGGGGAGAAGAAATCCTGAAGGTTTATAGTCCTCATCCATGGCGTTATGAAATTTATGACAATATCAACGATATCTCACATAATACATGGAAACCATAATCATCACATTGTATTATATAAAATCATCATTGAACCATGGTGTACCACCCACTGAGAATTATGTTAATCCCCACTCACAGTTATTCTCAATAGAGAAGGATAGATAGAAATGACATAGAAGTATAAGGTTCCGTCAAACAAAAAAACTAGTAATTTATATCCCTCCCACAATATATAGTTCAATAAATTCTATAAAACGCATTATCTAGATATTTTTCGATAAGAATTGACTTAGGTAGAGATGAGGAAAATTTATTGTTTTCAAGGACAATACCAATCCCACACTATTGAACACCAAAATGTATGAAATTATGGCATCTAATTATTGTAGATATTAAACCCATATCGTATTATGGAGATTCAAATATTTCTTCTAGAAGAGATATCATTGACTTTTGTAATTAGTATAAACGGTAAATTATTATTGGAAAATGTAACATTGAAAAATATTAAGAGCATTAATCATAGATTCTTGTTCGAGATCATGACTAGGATAGTTCTTCGCTAATGGCCTAAGATGTTAGTAAACATAGACAAACACATGAATAATATTCCTAATAATGAAACCCATACATGAAATGGATGGATCAAAAAACACCACATAGTTATTCCCAAACTCATAAAGATTTAAGACTATTATTTGGATAAATAAAAACTTTAACAAAAAAAATATTTATGATAATAAAAAAATAGTAATAAATTAACTCATTTAATAATGTGAGTGGTCATAAAATATGAAACCATTTTGATATATATAAATAATCAGTTTTATAACCTCTATAATAAATATAATCATTAAATCATGAAAACATTACGAAACTGTTCTCATGTCATATGAGCCTTCACCTTCTCACGATGAACTAAAATTACATGTTCCAAAATCAAATTTGAAATTATTATCAAATAAATAATCTATAAATTATATTTCAATAACATTTCATAATGTTAGTGATCTCTTAGAATTTATAGAATTACTCTATATTTATATAGATAATTGTTGTGTATTTTTTATCAATCCATGATATGTTCCAAAAACCCAACTATGAATGAATTTAGATAGTCATGGAATATTTTTATAATAATTTTCATAAAAATTACATGAACATTGGTCATAAAAAAATGAATCACATAGTTGTCCTAATGGAAATACCTTCACTAGAATGAAGTCTTCAGGAAATCAGATTGTATGATTCAAAGGTATTGATAGCCATATCAAATATCATTCATCTTGAACCACTTCCCCACTTTTAACAGATCAAATAAATTATCAATATAATTCATTGGATTCTTTTTTAACATGAATCAGTTGAGTATTAAATAAACAATACAAATGATAAGGTCCCATCAGCTTTTTTATAAAAACCACCATTACTACGCATGGAAACACACATTGAAGAATAAATCCTTTACACAAATATTCAACAAATTTGGAATTTATATTCTTATACTCAACTTATTTCATAAAATAAATTAGAATCATTATTTGATACAAATGAGTTCCCACAATGATATACAAATAATTCTCCATTATTGGTGGTAATCTAGAAAGGTCAGATAGAAACACATCGGGAAACTCAAAAACCACTTTAGGAAGACCAAAACTAAATTATTCCATTATAACTGTCAAATTAAAATATATAAATCACATTTCTATACTCTAGAATAGTTTTTTAGATTAAACACGACTCTTAGTGCCATTCTACCTGAACAATAGTGCATATCCCATTAGGGTAAGTAAATTAGACACACCGAAGCTAACGGTAAATATGTGATTTATGAGAAGCCATCTGCTAAATCCAATGAATAACATATATATATGTTTGATATTAAGGATAAAAAATAATATATCATATTGATCTCTAATAAAGTAAATGTACAAAAGGGACATTAGATACTCATACGGTTCTTTATTCTAAAAACATACAAATACTAACAATATAAGACATAATCTATTTTTGAATTTATAAAAAGTTCATAATACGTATCAATATTAATGAATTATATCATCTTGTATAAAATTGAGAAGTATATATAGAAAATCTAATAGTGATGGTACCTATCATAATCATTGGAATTGCATTAGCTTCCTTAGGAGACCCATTGAAAATTTAATGAATCCTCTCTCTATATGCATACAAGTATGAATCCAATGATAATAACAAATCTAAGTGTACCATTGTACTTTATGGCACTGATGAGGTCATTCCACTATAAGGAGAAGAATATAAAAGACATAATTTCTACATTTTTCTAGAGTGACTGCCGTAACCTCAAATCATTATTGCCTTTTTGGAACCCTTATTGAGTGCCTCATCTTCCAACATTAAAAGCAGGTCAATTGTATATTGATATAAAATGAATAAATTTTTCAGGATTAATTATTTATATACTTCATGATACTTGACATTATTCCTATTTGTTTTAATGTAAACAATAGAAATTACAATAGGAGTAGGATGAATTCCATTAATCTTTAACTTACTCACCCGACCAAACTCATAAATGAATGGTATATCTAAATCACACATATAAGATCTTGATATTTGAATGGAAAACAAAGATTAGATATAAAGTTGATGATCTATATTAAATACTCATGCAGTCGTCTTATTGTATGCCAGTACCTGTAGAGAAAATTAAACACACTCAACAAAGTGGATTCCATAAATTCTCTAGGTTTTATGGTCTTTTGGAGGATAATAAATTCAATATCTCACAAATATAATTTATTATAAATACAAATATCTCTATGAAATGTTTTCTAATTAATTTACATTTCAAGAATTCATGTTTTATAAAAACAATTATCAAATCACACAACATCCTTCTAGGCCCTTAAAACCTAAAGGTAAAATAGTTAACCTTTTCAAAACATTGTGTTTCTATGATTTCAGAAAGAATCTCAACATATTCTACCAATCCTATAACTATTGAGGATAATTTGATCTTTGGGTGGATAATAGTCTCTAGAAAATAATCTCATGGAAATAGTATCAAGTTAAATCTCTTCATAGTTATACTACTAGATTCTGAATGGTAATCACTGTGGGTATTTCTTATGGTGCATGGACCGCACACATAACTTTCTAAATAATGTATTGGTCAACTTTAGGATTCAATTACTATGTTTACCTATAATATTCCACACATGAAATATTTAAATTTATTCTTTGGGGAATTTTAAAACACAAAATCGATAGGGATCATGAAAACATCACTAAGTATACATATACCATCATTTCAAAAAAGTGATATGAGAATACCAATTCCATAAAATACTATAAAATTCATATTATTTAAAAAAGTAATAATAAATTTTGGGCAATAAATATAATTATTTACATTTTATATAAATGATTATTACCCCAAACACCTTTAGTGACTCAGGGATATATACGATGAGAGTGACCTAAAAAGGCACTTGTAAACTAACCCTTAAGTCTCAAAAATCATATCTAATTTCTACAAGAACATCCTTGTCATCATAAAAACATCAAAAAGAAACAAAAAACATGAACTTATAATACATATTTTCCATGAACCAACATAAATACATTTTGTGAGTTGACACTGATATTTTTTGAAGGGCGTTCCCAATCCCCACTAGGTAGAGAGCCGAACATGGGATCATGAAACGTTCAACGAGTACAATTTTACCACAAAAAACATTCAATAGAGAAGAATAAAATAAAATATTGAATATTTTTCATCACAAACACTACTCGAGGATAAAAAAATACAACAAGTTGTGAGATAGAAATTCCAATCATGAAAAAATTTATACCAAAATAACGTCGCATTTTTCAATGTAACAAGTTGAACACATCTCCACCAGTCATATCCATCAACTGAGGTCCTAATATTCATGAACATCTTCCCCCTATTTATAGTGCATTCCTATTTTATGGACCTTGAATAAATATATCAAATAATTATATAATGAAATGGAAGGCTGTGAAATGAAATAGCCGCATAGGATAACACTATATGTTCCATACATAACATAGTAAATAATAAACAATTTATACATTAATTTAAATAAAAACAACTGAAGGAATATCATATTATCATTTTCTATCAAGCAAAATTTCAAATCATTTTCATGATATGTACATCCAAAATTGGTATAAATGATCATTTCCATAAAATAGAGGTGTATTCATAAAATAGTTATATAAACAACGAAATTTAATTATAAAAGAACAATGAAAATAACGACATTCATATTCCATGAGGTTCATTAGATTATGGATATAGGAGCCTTGAAATACTCATTAAATTAAATTTGAATCGATTTTTATATATTTCATTAAGTATCGACCAATCTAGAGGCAATAAATCAACACCCCACTATAGAAAATCAGGCCAAATTTTGATTATTTAGAGTTTTAGTCATCAATCCATATCTTAGGAGTTAGATTCCTAGAGTAATTTCCCAACACACCCACTAACTACCTAGAATAACATGAGATTTAAATAAATCATTCATTCATTCAATATAATTTCATTCTTTTCAATTCAATTAATTATTAAAAGAACATATGTAAAATATCATGCTTAAAATGGAATTCTAAATTCATTATTAATTTTAAAAAACAAAACCCAAAACTTGGTTTTTATCAAGTTAATAACTTTAAAAATAATATTTCAATTAAATTCATTTTACTTAAATAATTTTAATAAAATATTTTCTTCAAAAAGTTATTATTTTCAAATCCATATTTTCTCATTGCCCATAAAATAGTTTCAAGAGAAGTTTTTATTTTTGAAGAGGAATCAATCACATCCACCTGCTCTTCAATATGATTAAAGAAAATATTGGAGGAGTAAAAATTTTATATAGATATTTTCTAAAATCCAAATGGGGCAATTTGGTCTGATTAAAAATAGTTTAGTATTTATATATGGGGATAGGTCTTTACTTAATAATTTTTAATATTGAATACCTAATCACACAGTTTCACTATTTAGGATACACAATTAGATAAAATTGTATGAATTATAATAAAACATTAGTAAGATTTTATATATTGATGCATATTTTTGTTACATAGTCAGTAAAACTGTGTTCCATTCATGAACTCATACTAGTTCTATTCAAAATATCTTAATGTTTTGGAAATATGGTTGGAAAATCTATTAAATAACTATTAAATCTCGACCATCCCAAACTAAATGCATTGTGGAGAGGCCACAAAATTAAATATTACTTCATGCCCCTACCAAACACCTCAAGAAAGAGAAATATAGTTCCTTGGACTGACCCAAATGTTTTCCCCTAACCATATGACCATGAAGAAAATCCCAAAATACATTCAGTAATATTTGATAAACTCCAAAACATTATGAAACGTTATCCAAAAAAATTATCAAATACAATAACTGAAAGTACCAGAAATCAAATGACATGATATTATTGGTTAATATTATATCAATCAAATGTATTTCATTCACGTGATTAGAGTGAAGATATATATTTTTTAAAACATGTGAAAGGCTCCCATAATAAAGTCTTCAAATTATCTAGACAATCCATTTAATAATAAATAATAAATATTAGGATAACTTGTACTATTGTTCTCAAGATGGAAAAATATAATTATGATCAAGACATTAACTTCGTTTAATATCCATTATAAAATTTAAATTATAACTTACTACCCGATTCTACCAACAGAAACATTAATCCACATAGAAGAAATAATTCAACACCATGGTGTCATCATACAAGACATTATAATATAAGTGGACATAATTTATGGACATTACATAGGGAATTAGTATGATCATAAAATGTAAATATGAAATTCATTGAAAACTAAAATGCAATGAAGAGATAATTTCTAAAAAAGAGCTTAATATTATATAATATATAGTAAAATAACATCTAAAATATATTTTATTTTATATCTTTCAAAATATCACACATTTATATGGTATTCAAAGAACCAACTCTTCACAAGTTATGGGAACAATAATTTTCATGAAAATAAGAATTCTCCAAACTATTTAACGGATTCATGATAAATCCATATAGAATATTTTGTTGAGTAAGAAGTTTTAATTCATACTTTTCAATTGCTTTAGTTTTTGAAATTGAAAACTCTTTATTAAAACATGGGTACTAACTATTAAGGCCCAAGTGTTAAAGAGTGTTTTGTTGAATGTATTATATTTTAAAATACATTGAAAAAGATCAAAATGTATTATAGATATAATCATAATTTTTTTTTATTTAGGAAATATGAATGATTATTTTTCTGATAATTCAGACTCACCTTTAATCAGAAAAAAAGGTACCCTTTATTCATGTCTATCATACTATAAAAATTCATAACTATCAGACTGATACTTGTACCGTTACAATTAGACTAACCCCCATTAAGAATATCATAACGAAATTTGATAATGAATTCCATCAAATTAACTTATTTTTATAATCGGAATACAAAAGGATCGTTTTCAATACAAGGAATATACTAAACACTCTAAAAGAGATAATCAATATGAAAGTGAACATTAAGTTACTCCATATCATTTTGAGATGTCATGCACCAGCTATCTAAGGCCATTTCAATAAACAAGGATATATGACTACTGAGATGTTTTCTATAAATTCATAGTTATTTAAAGAGTTTGAAGTAGGGTACATTTTTTCTATAAATTCTTCCAATGATTTATTATCATGATATGTCCATTCATAGACTTTTTATTTCATTAGAGAGTTACAGTTCAATGGAATCCTTGTCCAGGTTGTTTCCTTATGACATTTTGAATTTTTATTTACATCCAACAACTTTTATGATCAAGGTATTCCATGGATGGGAATATGGTGATTTTGATCCATCATATGAAGGGATTAAAGGGACAATAAGACATAAAAAATCTGATAATCGTATTGAGAGCTTCTATGGATAGGAAGACAGAGAAATTCTAATAATCATATCAAGGGACTTCAAAGTAAGGAATTAAAGACTTAACTATAAGTATATAGAAGTGGATATAATTGTTAAGGATGATTTAATACATTAATATTATGTTAAAAAGAGGAAAATCTCTTTAAATAGCATGTATGTAATTCTTAAATTTTTTTACCTATTTCATGAGTTGTTTTTACATGTTTTTTAATCCAATGTATATAATATAAATATAGACAACATACTTAGATTTTTAAAAAATTAGTTTTATGGGTTCTAATTTGATTAAGATAAAATAAATACTATGTTATTAATTGGATATATTGTGGCTTCAATCTCTTACTCTTATATAATAGGATTGTTTTTATTCCTATTTTTTGGCTCGGATAATAAAATATAGTCCAAGTCTAATAAATCCACTTTAATAGGTTTTTGTGTTAATTGGTTTATGATTTTCAAAATAAGTTTCTTAATCAAAACTTTTCCCCCCATATAAAAGTATATACATTTAATAATAATAATAAAATCCTCAAAATTTTATCAGAAAATGTTTTTACTACTCTCATTTTTACAACTATTTTACTTTCTTTACATACTTCATGTTTTTTATGTTTTGAATGTAAATGTTTTTAAAATATTTTTATACAATAATTTTTTTTGTGGAAAATAATATCTATTGCTTTAATTATGGAAGGTCATAATGTTGGATTTATAGATTATCTAAACCCAAATAGAACAACATTAATTGTTGGTGATGAATATAACATCTAGAGAGATAGGATGAAAACGTTTATTATCAACAATGAAGTGGATAATATATTTATTCTTACTGGATGATATCATATTCGAGATAATGAAGTCGAATATATTACTAATATAAAAAATGAGTATTAGTTAAATTATAGAGTAATGAATATACTATTAAGTTTCATGAAAATGATTATATATAGTAAGATAAAATCATGTGAAGAAGAAAATAGTATATGGAAAAATATGAATTCGCACACATTGGTACATATAATTTTATTAAGACCAAAAAAGATATAAATAGGGTAGACTACCAGGATTTTGATTTCTCACTAGGAGAATCAATTGTAAAAAAGAAATAAAGGTTCAAGAAAATAATAAATCATTTGAAATCTATTTTTGAAAAGGTCTGGATGGTGAGATTATTGTGGAAATGATTGCTGATATTATGGATAATGTGTGGGAATAAAAAATAACTACAATTTAAGAGACAATAATGTTTAATAATATTACAATAGATTATTTAATTGTAACCCTTATGCAGTATGAGGGAACACATAAATGATAAGCTGAGAAAATAAAAATAAAAATGGCGGTGTAACCATTAATACAACATATTTTTTACATTCAAAAGTTCAATATGATAAAAAATTTATTAAATATTTGAGAAAAACGATTTTTTTTTCAATTTGATTCTAGAACATCTAAAAATTATGATAATTAGTTTTCCAGTCTACCTAGAAGGATGAATAATATAGTCAAGAAGAAATATTTACAATGTTGGTATAAGAAACGTTATAAGGATAAACTTGATAAGAAGGATTCTGAAGTCACTTGTCACGATAGTTAGAATTATAGAAGTATCTAACCTGATTATCCAAAGACTGAGAGGAAATAATGAAAGTAAAAAAATTCATAATGAAATTCATATATGTATTATAAAACAAAATCCAAAATTTTTGTTGCTGCTGAAATATTGAGTGGTAGTGGGGTGATTCTTCTGAATGTTCTTTATATAATGGATGCACCAGACAGATGAAAAAACTATTTTTTCTAAATTTCCCATGATTAATCAATGTATCTTAGCTAAGGTACATATATAAAAATCTCTCTTGAATATGTAATTAAATTATAATTACCTAGATATTAAAAAGTATACATCTTCTAAAGATGAATCTTCCTCAATAGAAGATAATTCTTTACCAAGTGAAGATAAGGTTTCATGGTTTACTAAATTGTGTTAACATTACAATTTTAGGATATTTAAAAAATTATAATGATATAGATATAATTACAAAGGTTGATTAAAGGACAACAATTTTAACTAATGAAATATCATACCTATCTAAAGATCTTGATCCGACTATTTTTTAAAAAGAAATTGATTCAATATATTTTAAAAAAATCTACTGAGAATGATTTTTTAGAAACAAAACATAGTTCAAAAAATAATACTACTGAGGGAAAAAATATTTTTTTAATTAAAATATGAAATTTCATGTTTGAAGAATATTTTATCAAATTTTAAAACTTGAAATGAAAATTTTGATAAAATTTATAAACTAATAAAACCACATGTTAATAGTTCTAGAATGGATTTTACAAGTAAAAAACCTTCTTTTTAGTAAAAATTATTTAGTACAAAAAAGTGAACATTTTCACTGCGAGACAATGTAGTGGGAAATAAAATAAAAATTATTTCATATGTATAGTAAAATCATTAAGATTAAATAAAGCTTTTTTTATGGAAATTACATCTTCTCAAAACAATATTTCACAAATGTGGTTACCAAAAATCTTTTTTTCAAGAAACATCACACCCAAGATGGTTTGGGTCCATAAAAACTAATCTTATTGTTTTCATGAGTACAAATAAAGTAGTAAAAAACAAAATTATTTGGCATATGGATACTCATTACTCCAAGAACAATACTAGACTAAAATATTTTTTCATTAATATAATCAGGATGAATGGTGGAAAAGTAATATTCAAATATAATACTTGGGGATATACTATCAGAATATGTTACATTTTTCTTCTTTAACAAACAAATTTTTCAAGTGTTTTGTTTATTAAATATATTAATGATAACCTTGAAATAATATGTAAATTATTTGATGAATACTACCTCTTGATAGTTATAAATGATAATTTTTTAGTAGAAAGTACCAATGAAAAATTTATTATTTCTTCCAATAGTCATTAGAATGTATACACACTTAACATAAAAGACCATAGAAAAGAAAAATTACATTTCCTTATAGTAATGGAATATCAATATTAGTTATGGAATAAAATTTTAAGATATTTGAAACATATAATCTTATTGAAGTTTACTAATAAATGAGTTTTTAAGGATTTACAAAACAGATATGATGGATTCATTCAATGTTAGTGACCCTTGTCAATATAACTAGAAATATAGTTCAATTATTTAATATATTAGTGAAATATCAACTAATTATGCTTTACAGTTAATGCACATGGAATTATTTTGGCCTTAATAAATGAGAATTATTGGTGTAAGATACTATGTTTAATTTTTAATTGATGATTAAACTAGACATATATGGGTTTATTTTCTCATAATGAAATCTAGTGTCATTAGTTATTTGAAACATTTCTATCGAGATATAAATATAATAAAAAATCATTAATGATTATTCATAGTGATTGTAGTGGATAATTTTTAAAATATGATTTTCAAATTTTTTGTCGAAATAAATGATTAGATCATAAATTATCATCACAGAGAACCCCCTAGAAAAATTTTATTGTTTAAATATGAAATTGAATACTTCAAGAAATAGTAATAAGTAATATCAGTGAATACTCGGTTGATAAATTGTTTTTAGGCTGAAGTGGTTATTACTATATTCCATAATATAAATTTATTTGTAAATAGACATTTTCTCAATAAAACTCAATATGGTTTGTGGAAAAGAAGAAACCCAAAAGTTCCATACATCAATGATTTTTATTGAAAATTATTAATTATGAATAATAAATATACTTTAAATAAATTCACAACAAAATTTGATAAAGGTATATTTTTTCTTTATTCTACATCATCTAAGTCATATATAGTTTATAATAAAAATTCATGTACTATTGACTAAATAGTAAATGATAATTTGTTGAAACTGATTCCTTTGTTTTCAAATAACCCAAACCAACATCCTTAGATGTAATTTCTTAAACAGATTTTCAACATTTTTTTGAAAGTTCTTCTCTTCATTAAATAACACATAAAATTATTTCTAAAGTTATTCCTTATGAATATTTTCATCCTATTATTGAATAATAGACTTTTTAAAACCCAAGAAATCAGTTTTCTAAGGAATAATACTAATGAATTTATCAATTGTGATGTAGATCAATAAGTTAGGATAATATGTTCCTTATCAAATGAAATTGACATATATCTTTCATATCCCAATTTAAACAGAAGAATCCTGATGAGTCTTTATGTGATGAGGATTTTATTTAGGCTATGAAAAAGGAGCTCAATGAGTTTTAAATGGACATATTTTATACATTAGTGGGATAAACTATAGAAACATCTCTAATTGGAGAAAATTGGGGTTTTCAAAATTTATGTAATGAACATGGAATAATTGTCAGAAATAATTCTAAACTTTTTTCTTAGGGCTATAATCCCCAAGAGGGAATATGTTGTGAATAAATTTATGGAACAATGAAAGACTTGATTTTATTCAATTACTTATATAATTTCTGTAATTATTTAATTTAAAATATTTTAATGTACACGTGATGTGTGATTTTCTTAACAAATATATTTAGGAGGAATTTTATATTGAACAATATAGTGAACCTATGTTTTCTATATTTCAATTACTTCATTTTAATGATAAATAATACAATAGTGTCAAAAAACTAGGATACATGGATTAGTGTCTTAAAAAATTAGGACCATACATAAAATTTACATAATAATACCAAAATATTTTAGAATTCCTTCTTCACCATCTTTTTAGTGGCCAATAAATACTCCTTAGTATGAGTAATCAGTTGAGGATATAAATCAATGAAAGGGGTCAGCTAAAACCTCAGTAAGAGGATATATATAAGAATGAATAACTATAACAAGGGGTGAGAATAATCATTATCATCATAAAATAATCATAATATTAACATCCTAATCATGAGAGGAATCATTAAATAATGGAATTTAATATAGAAATTTATAAAAAGGAAAATTCATGTCTTAGTGGTCAAATACCACACATAGATGTGAAAACAATACTGGCATCATGTTCTTGAATAACATATGTGATCCATAATAATATAATGGTTTTGATAAAATATAGAATCATTTCTATGCATGTTGCACATTATATCATGTGATACATCATATTAACCAATTCATTAGAGTTCTATATAATTCTTGGTGCACCTTTCACATCATAACATTTAAATAATCATGCTTGATACATAAAATGTATATCAATCATAAAAACCCAATGGAAAAGATTGGGTTTTATTTAATAAAGAAGACATTCATGAAAAAACTACAGGGCTACAAAAATGAAATAACATAGGAATCTTCAATGTTGAGTGAAGAAGAAATAATCTAATGAGAAGTAAAATATATGTTTTTAAGAAGCGTTATTCTGAAAAATCATTATATATTTCATAATACCAAATTATAACATATATATCGAAGAAATAAATTCTTTGAAAAAATAAATTATATTTTTTTATTATTAAATAACATCCACATTTAACGATTTCATTTAAGTGGAATAACCCAAATAAATGAAATTGTGTTTTTGAATCCCCTTACCTTGTGTTTGAATTCATTATTCACATTAATATTCTATATAATCAAATTAGAATTATTAATTAATAAATAAAGAACCTATTATATTTTTATTTGATTCATTATAATTTATTTAGTTATTTTATGACTATTTTTTCGGTTTAATAGTGTTCAATTTCATCTTTTTAGAGTGTTCGTTTTCTTGGTTTTCATGATTAGTTCACTTGTATACATACATGGAAGATCGTGTAATATGAGGTTAATTTTGAAGAATTGAGATAATATGATATAAATTATCGTACAATATATTGAATTATCTTATATATTATATTGTTATATGATATTAGGATAAATATGTTGATAACAAGTTAATGATAATCATTTGGATTAATTCAGTGGTTTTGTGATCATCTCGATCATGTTTAATTTATTTATTTAATAATATATATATTTCTAAGTTAGTTATAAAAAATTAAAATGGTTATAGAATAAAATTTACAATCTATTTCAACCATTATAATAATTTTATGATTAGCCTTGAATGTGGTATAGGTAAATGAAATCACATCATCCACCATTGTGGTAAATCGACACATCACATACGATGGTTTCATTTTTCGAATAAAAGGGAGAGAAGAATGGGTATGATGGTGTATTATTAAATTATTATAATTAAAATAAATTATAAATAATATAATTGAGTTATAATGGAACTTTTAAAAGGGTATATGATGATATAATATTAAAAGAGAATAAATTGAAATGAAATTAAAGGAAAAGAATGTGGACTTTACATAATTAATTCCCCCCCTTGATACCCTCCTTAGGGAAAATGGTTTTGGCCTTTTGTCAAGAACAGAGGTTCCAAGATATGGGGGAGAGGTTTGGGAATATTTTTGGTCTTTAATTGGATAACATACATGTCTTTGGAGTTGTGAAGAGAATGGGGGTGAGGGGTGTTATTTATGGTGGAGGAGGGGTGCTTTTTTATTATATTTATTAGTTTTTTATTTTGGATCATGACTACGAATAATTTTAACGTCATCACTAAATATATTAAAATAATTAAGTAATGTTTAATATTTTTGTCTTACATCATCCATACATGAACAATGACTCAATAATTCCTGAATTTGTTAAATATCATAAATTAACATATTTCATTATTCACCAAAATTCAATTTCTTTAGAAAAATACCAAAAAATCACTCTAAACATTTTTCAACATCTAAAAATTAAAAATGTAATCCATTTTATGAATATGATTTTCTAAATATGAGAAATTTCAATTTTAATTAAAATCATCATTTACATGGAAAATACGGATTTTAAAATTATATCTAATTTTATAATGCTTTGAAAAAATTATTATGGTCACATAAAATTAGATTATAATCATATGACAATAAAATATTAATTTATGAATCTTTTTTTTAAATTCATTTAAATCATTACAGTAATTGTAGAATTGAAAATAAACATTTGTTTTTATAAAAATACCAACAATTAATTAATAATGTTTAAAATTTTTATTTACTTATACTATGATATAATTATATCATGTTATTATTTATAAGATACCTAAATTTTATTTATAAATTCATATATGAGGTCAATTTTCTTATAGTTGTATTACTATTCCTAATGGTCATAAAAATATTCAAATGGTAAAGTTACTATTATATATGTATAGGTTCTTTAACTTCTAGAAATAACACTTATTTAATTTCATCATTGTTTATAATGTTTGTATTGTGTTATTTATGTGTTTTTATATGATTTCTCCTATATGGAATAATTATAAAAATAAATTTTCTATTGATAAAATTATTCTTTTTCTAAAACTACACCTTGGTTTTTAAAATAAAAAACATTAAGAACATTTTTATAAAATTATCAAAGATAAATGTAGACTTCAATAATCCCCTAGAGATTGGTATGCAATATTAATCAGATTTTTACTATAAAAAAATCTATTATGGGAGATGCGACTCCCACTGTTTTTGTAAAATATGTAAATAAAAATATTATGATTATAAAATTATATTTTTATGAAATTATATTTTGTTCAAATCAATAAACATTAATAGATTCATCTGTAGATATTATGAAATATGAGTTTGAAATGAGTTTGATGGGTGAGTTAACATATTTTATTCTTTTTAAAATTTCAAAAACAACTAAGGGGAAATTTTATTTTTCAAAATAATTATGTAAAATTACATCTTAATAACGTTTGATATAAATATAATAAAATTAACAGTACACCTATTTTTACCTTCAAAACATTAGTTTTGATGAGGCAGAGAAACCAGTTTATCAGAAACATTTTAGAGGTATAATTTGAATTTTACATTAAATTATCAGCAGTCATCTAGATTTAATTATTTTAGTATGTTTATGTACTAGATATCAAGCCAATATAAATTGATTCCATTTCAAATTAGTAAAATATTTTTTTTGTTATCTTAAGGGAACTAGGGATTTATTCCATTTCTATTCATCTGGTATTTTTTGAACTAAAATGTTTTTTAGATTTTGAAATTAGTGTATATAGAATAGATAGAAAAGGAACATATAAAACATTATAATTACTAATATTCTGTTCTATGTATTGGTCATATAATAAACAATACTCTTCAGTACTTTCCACTGATGACGTTGTATTTATGGTAGCTGGAAGTTGATGCACTCTAGTACTGTGGATGCAACAAATATTCACAAACTATGACATGGATTTTAATAAAAATAAAATACATCATGATAATAAAAATTCCATTTTTTTATGTAAAAACCCATTACATCACTCAAATTATAGAAACATGGATATTAGACAGTATTTCCTTCATTATCTCAAACTTAAAAAAGATATCATTTTACAATTGATCGGAATGCAATATCAACTTGTTGAAATTTTTACAAAACCCCTTTGTTCCTAAATATTTGATTATATCCAATAGATTTTTTAAATGATCAATATTTAGAAATCATTCATATATAATTATTATTTTCCAATAGTTTTATATTAAATTAATCCATTTCATAGGGTGATTACATATGCTATATGTTTTTCATATTTTTATTTTATTAAAGCATTAATTTTTCAAAATAGGTTAGGTTTTCTAAATATTTTTACTATTATTATTTTTTCATACCCATAATTTTTATAAAAGTTTTTTATTTAGAGTCTTAAAAATGATTTTTGGACTTATGAAATATCATAAAATTGTATATACTCACATTTTGTTAAAAATATTGAAAATATGAAATTTTTATAATCAAGTTTTATAAATAAAATATTATATTTTAAAACTATTTTATTAAAAACAATTTATAACTATATTAAAATATTTAGAAAATCCAAGAATAACATTTCATTCAACATTATGGATCATTCAACTTTGAAATATATCAATTTATTCATTTAGTTTTTTAACTTATTCATTACATTAGTTTTCATTTTTTGTTTTTATACATTTAGTTTTTATAAAAAAAAAATTTTCAAAAAAAAATCTTAATTGTTTTTATTGTCAATATGATATACAATTAAATGATCATACAGAGTTCAATTTTGTTTAAACATTATTCAAATAAATATTAATCATATGATTGGAATGGTTTTGAATAAAAACCCATTTATTATCTTATGGAAGATTAAATTATACCAAAAACTTATATATAGGTGTAGAATACCATGTGTATCACATCATTTCTCCAAATGTTTTCGCTTCTATCTTTCTAGAACCTTCAAATCCTCTAGTCTGATAATCTTTCCATTTCATTCGTTCACTAGTTTCTGTTCTAAAACAGATGCTTCCTAGGGAATATTTTTCGAAGTGGTAATTCTTCAATTATAAGTTGGTTAAGAGAAAATTTAAGAGAAATATGATACCAGTTGGAGAAGATAATTTCTTTCTAAGGATGGGAATATGTATGTTTAGATAAACTCTAAAAATATTTTGAATTATATAATCCAGATATGGTTTCTGATTTCTATGACATAATTAACTTTGTCATAGAGGATGGAAAATAAATGGTTTCTTTTTTATTTTCTAGAAATATATATAAATTTTCTTTCAAGAATCATGTGGATTTTGTAGGACTTCCATCAGAAGGAGAAACGTATTACCCGTCTCAAAAGCTGACCAACAGTCTTAGTAATTTTTACAAAATCAAAGTAAAATATTATTTATTTTTTTTCAAAATATCCAATGTTTATAAATGTTTCTCATATTAATATAGATAGTTGAGTATTTTCCCTTCGGATCCATGGTTTTCTCATTCTAATAAAAGGATATTGAGATACTATAAAAATATCATATTTTTTAAACTCAACATTATGTTGAATATGAGGAAGATCGATTTTTATAAGTTTATATCTTTAACTATGGATAACATTAAAAAATTTATAAAATATTAGATCATTATGTTTCTAGCTTCAGTAATTATGATGGTGGTAATTTGTATGGAGGTCCTTAAAGATGATAAAAATTGTATCAAATGTGGGAGAAAATTCCTTTCTTCGGTGATGATACAATTACCTAAATGTGATTTTTATTGATAGAAAGTAAAATATGTATTTTGAGAAATATGATAGTGCTATATTGGAAGCACAAACATCAAGAATATAAAAAAAGGATGAAAAATAAATGTAATACAAAAGAAGATAATTATCCTATAGAGAAGGGAAAGAATGAAAATAAAACTCCAAATGATGTTTTTAAACATATAACAAAGTGTAAAGAAGAAAAGTAGAAAGGGGATTTGGATATTGGAATCAATCCCATAGAGGAAAAATCATTAAAAATACGTGCTTCCAAAAAAAACAAAATAAAAATTTAAAAAAATAAACAAAATAATAAGCTACAAGAAGCACAACTATATGAAATAATTTTGAAAGTAGTTGATGTAGCATTAAAGAATGTAGTCATTCTGACCTACCAAACTAGTAAGATCATTCCTTAAGTAGGTTTAATTCTCAAAGAAACATATATTGTGTCTGATGATATCCTTTATAATAATGTATCATCATATTCAGAATCATCATCATCATAAATATTACACTTCAATTCCACAAAAGAAGAAAAATATGTAAGTACTCAAGAAGAAGCATCTTACTCAGAAGAAAAAGCCTAGTCATTATCTAAGAAAGATGAAAAATCACAACAATCAAAAAAAAGTTTTGTATAAGGTTTAGATTGTGAAATTGATTGATATTCTTTTATTTCAATATGAAGAAAATGTTTCAAGGAAATATTGGAAGAAATATTCAATGAATATTGATATTAATGGAAAGGAGATAGATGTTGGAACTAATAGATAAAAACCTATTGAGTTTGAGCCAAAGACTCTAAAGGTATGATAGATCCAAAATTATTTGATTATATTGTTCATTATTAGATATTATTAGAAGGAACTGTTAATTAAAATCCTAATATTTATGTGAGGATTTGGAAAATGAAAGAAATTCCGAGTCCGAAATTAGATCCAAAACTATTTAATAGAATCTTTGATTTGGATTGAGCAATAATAAATTTCTTTTCAAGAAACTTCCCATACCTATAAGATAACATGTAATAAAATGGTAAAGTATTTGACCTATCTTGATTCGTATATTCACTTGGATGATGAATATTTTGTTGAATTAATGAAACTTAGGGTTTATCCAGCAAGTTCATTCAAAATGTACCATCATAAATAGAAGCTACAATGATTTATATTGAAGTGTTTAGAGATTCCACCGATGAACATACTGAATAAGTTAATGTTTTGAAATAAAATACCCATAAAATGGAGTTAGAAATGATCTGACACCAGTCATGTGAAGATGAAATGATCATGTTGAGAAGTAATAACAAATAATTATCAAAGGAAATTAAAAGTTTAGAAAATCATTATCGGACACAATAATAAATAATTACCAAGATATAGATGTAGTGACATTATTTCAAAAAGATAAAAGAAGTTTTTATGAATCTAATGATGAAATAATAATTTTTCTTTTGATCTCATAATGTATTCTTTATAAAATAGTTTAAATTATTTTGTTATGATTTGTATTTTTATCCGAAATATAATTTGTTTGAATGTTTTATAATTACAATTGGATATATGTCCATTCACATTTTTATTTTATGATTAGTTAGTTCAATTATGATTTATGTGTGTTATATATTCTACCATTTTTGGAAACATTATTCCCCCTTCTATTATTTTAGAAAATAAAAAAGTGGGAGAGTATTTTAAAAAGACATAGAATGTTATATAAAAGCCGAAAAAAATTTATTCATGGGGGTCTCTCTTATTAATGGGTGGAATATGATACTTATGATAGAATATTAGAAAAGGGAGAGATGTTATATTTAATGAAGAATTATGATAAATACTATTATCATATTAAACGTCATATTTAGAAGAATTAAAAACTCAGGGGGAGTAAAGGATTAATGAATAACTCTGAATATGATATTATTAAATGAAAAAGGGCTATAAATTTTTCAAAATTTTCATTTATGTTTTAACGTTTTTTCATTCAAAAAAGTGGGGGAATTATTGGGTTAAAAGTTTTACTTACAACATTTTCATTCCATTATTTTTTGGAAATCATAAACACTTTATTAATTCATGTTTACTAACTTTTTATGCACCAAGTGTTTTAGCATTTTTTTGTTGAAAGCATTATCTTTTACCATACATAGAAAATGTTCTAAATTTATTAAGGATATAAATTTATTAATCTTCATTAAGAAAATTGGAAAGAGTTTGGGTATGATAAATAGGAATAACCATTTATCATTCCAGAAGTGAGACTTTATTCACATCTATCAAACTGAGAAAATCAATAACTATTGGAATAATCCGTACAGCAGTAAAATTGGACTAACCCTAATAATAATTATTGTAATAAAAATTTATAATGAAGTCAATAGGTATAACCAATATTTATAATCCTAATAAAAAAATCTTTTTTTCTAGTGAAATAAATATATTAAAAACTGTAATGGGGTTAATCAATATGATGTTGGACATTCAGTTATATATGTTAGATATGAGCTGTCAACCACCACATATCCGAGTCTCTTGAAAAAAACATGTAAATATGACCATTAATAGATTTATAATAAATAACAATTCATTTGAAGAGTTTAGAGTAGGATCCATTTTAACTGTAAAGTCTTTATATAATTAATTAGCATGAACTACTCATTATTAGTTGTTATATTCTTTGGAGATTTTTCATTAAAAGGAGTCATTGTCAGATTTGTTTCTATAACAACTTTTGAATTTGTATTCATCTTTGATAATTATTACGATTAATGGAATTTGGGATAAGAAGAAGATGAATCTAATCAATTAGATCAAGGGATTCTATGGATATAAAGACAGATAAAATCAGATCACCGTATCGAGGGATTTAGAAGATTATAAGACAAAGCAATTCTAATCATTATATATAGGGATTTTCATCTAAGGAAATATAGACTTTACTATAACTATAAAATAGTGGATACCATTAGTCAAAGTTATTAACTATCCTAATCTTAAGGATAAATGTGGTAAAACTTTTTTACATAGATTGTAAGTCATTCCAACATTAACATAGATATTGTATTACATTTTTTCTATTCAACTTCCTAAAATCGAAAAATTAGTCATCATAATTTACCTTCTAAATAGTTAGATTTATTTATGCTTGTCTTATTACAATAAAAAACAATACTAGGATATTAAATGGATTCATTGGGATTCTGATATTCTACTATGATATAATTATATCATTTCTATTCCAATTTTGTGACTCTAATAATCAGAAACATTCCAGGTCTGATAAGTTTACTTTAAGAAGTTATTTTGATAACTGGTTTAAATATTTTAAAATGTGTTTTTTATATACAATACACCACCCCTGTACATATATCCATCTATGATAAATATTAATATCCTATATATTTATCACTATATATGAATATATATTTTAAAAACCATCCATTATTTGTTAATATAATGTCTGTTTCTATTTTAAACTAATTTGGAAAACAAATATAATCCATATAACATGT
This sequence comes from Viscum album, assembly GCA_963277665.1. Classification (NCBI taxonomy): domain Eukaryota; kingdom Viridiplantae; phylum Streptophyta; class Magnoliopsida; order Santalales; family Viscaceae; genus Viscum; species Viscum album. Next base: position 40,167,221 of record OY728140.1, on the reverse strand, counting down.
ATATATTAGGGATTCACATGGGTGAGAACCACCTACAATAATCATGTATGTACATAAATTGTCTAAGAATTCTCAAAATATCCCATAGGAACCCTAAAATTAATAATCCATATCCAATAACACCATGTTAGTTACCCACCATAAATATTGAAAACTCATCCTCAATTAAAACATAGAAAAAACCTATTCAAAACCATTAAAATCATTAAAAAAAAATTATACAAATTAAAATAACATATTAATACATTTATTTCACCAAAACAATATTCGATACAATAGAATAACCAACAACTAAATCATTTCATAATAAAATTTCTATAGATGATGATAAATCCACTCTCTATGATATTTTTATTTGGAATATTTGGTATCTTTATGTTTTGATTTTATTTAAAAAATCATGGTTTAATAATAACTAAAATTATTCAATTTAGATAATAGAAAAATAAAAAAAAGTTATATATAATGAGAGACAAGGAATAAAAAAATAATTGACATCAATTTAATGGTTGATATATTTGTAAACCCACTATGATCTATTAATTGAAAACATGGAGAGATGAAAATTTTGATTAATATAAAAATATCGCCACATTATATATAATTAATAAATATTGGTGGAACCCAAATTAGAGTTACTAAATTTAAATAAAATGAACAAAAATTATATATTTAATGAAAAAACCAACCTAAGTATACCCAGTACGCTCTAAAGTAAAACCACCTACCTAGAGGGACCTCAATACTACTCCATATCTTCTTGGTTTAACATGGTATTTTCTACCCCAAATATGGTACCATGTTTCACCAACAATTTTATGGTATTTTGTGTTCCAATGCTTAACATTCCTAATCTTTAAATATCCTTATAAATTATAAGTCCATAACTAAAAATGATGATACCCACATCTTTAAATGATTAAATCCACATATATTTATAATAAAAAAATTTCACATTATCTTAAAACAAAAATTTAAAACTTATAGTTAATAAATTAAATAATATTCTAGAATTAAAATATTTTATTAATTTAAAAAATATAAAAATTCATAGGTCTTTACATGTATAAATATCATTTTACCCACATTAATGATTAATGGAAATATGTGATACAATTTAATAAAACCTATCATGGGTCAGATAAGAGTGTGTAGGGAAAAAGAGTGAGATATATAAAATAAGATAATATATATTTATTTTTTATACACTATCATTATTATGTAATTCAAATCAAAATATGGAAAAGAGACCTTTATTTTTACTCAAATTAATTTTTTTGTTATTTTCCAAAAATCATAACACCTAATCCTATTCTCTTCATTTTGAAATGATAACATAAAATACTTGAAAATATTTCCAAAATGAATACATAATGAAAATTATATAAAAATAAATAGTAATTTATACAATTTCATGCATTAAGAATTGGAAAATCAATTGAACTACGATGATTGGGGAAACAATTAATTCATTTATTTGAAATAATAAAAATATATATCTATTAGGTTTTATATTTTCTAAAATATCATAAAACAAAATCACAAATATAAAACTAAAATATCAACATAAATTAATAACTATAATAAATATCATATAAGAACACCATTAATATAGTATTTGAATATGAATTTAAATGATATAAAAATATTTCTATTATTATTTTCTAGTTTATAGGAATTAGAGGAACTTAATGGATTAAAATTATATGATAATAACAATAATGAAACAACATTTTCATAAAACATAAAAAAATAACATTAATCCTTATAAGATAGAAAAGGATAAATAAAAATAAGATAAATATTAACTATGAAAGAATAAGAAATTATTTCTAATAAGTTATTTCTTTTTTATAATTAAAAAAAAGAAAACTCATTTATATTTGGAAATGTATTTTAATAAATATAGCTACACAATTTCTTAGAGTAATTGTAGTTGAAATTTGTTTTTACTCTTTAAAAACATGAATTCATCTTTTTGGAAAAAAAGTATCTAAATATAAATAAACAAATAAATAAACATTGTTTTATATATTATTCAATAATTATTTTCTACAATAACAAATAGAATATATTTAGAAATAGTTACAATACAAAATATGTACATTGAAACTTTAATAGGGAAATTATAAATAACTAAATGTTATTAAAATCTTGTCCCCTCGTAAATAACCTCATAAACTAGAAGAGTAATATTCATAGTCCCTTCTTATCTTATACAACCACCTAAATCCTAAATGAATTCCATCACCACATCCTAAATTTATATTTTTTTGTTCCTTTCTTATATAAAACTCAATACAATCCAACATTTTTACCTTTTATATAACATTTTTATAACATCTCTCATCCATGGAACCCATTAATAGGGAACACAAAATATAAAAAAACACATTCTTGTATTCCTAAATAATAATGACAAACTTGAAATGTAACACCCGAGACTTTTATGTTATATAAATCATCAAAGGAATCTTTTTCTACACACAACACTTTTTTGTCTTTCTTTACACGAAATCGCGAGCTTCCTCGATAGCTTGCCTCGTACGCAATACCGAGTTTCACTAAACAACGATATACTATTAAAATATTATTAAAACTAGCCATTATAAATAGTAATAACCACTTTTTGAAATTTTGTAAATTTTATTTTTCAAAATGGACTTCATTTTTGGATTCATAATATCGAAATTAGCCTAGGGTGAAATTTTGGTATTTTTCTGAAAACTTTCAATTTTTGATGAATAGTGAAACCACTAAGTGGTAGTTAAAAAAACTGAATTGTTCATAAACCTTAATTTTACCGCTTTTGTGAGTGGAATTTCGAAAATCCGAGAGACACGGTTAATATCAAGGACTAAAATGTGGTTCAATGAGATGAAAATAATTTTTGGTGAATAGTAACTTTTTACTTTTTTTTTCCACGGTTAAAAGTAAATAGGGTAATTAAGGGTAAAAATGATATTATTATTACCATAACACATGTCTTAATTCAATTTAACAAGTTTAATTCGACCAAAAACAAACTTAGGAATAAAATATTACCATTTAGGCCCACTTGGATTAGATTAGGACATTTATTATTAATTTATTTAAAGAAGGGTTAAAATAGTTAAAATCAAAGTTTAATAACTAAATCATTTTTAAATATGGGGTTATACATAAGATAAATTCGAATATAAATATTCATTATAAAGATAAATAGATTTCCTACATAATGGTATTTTATTTTTAATTTTTAGACCTTAAATAATTTAATTTATTTATGACACGGCGATGATGCAGTAATTATCTTATTAATGAAATATTGACATAATTGATATTATAAATACCAAAATATATATAATTCTAGACTTTTTATGAATTCCACTAATTTTCTAGGTTAATATGACATGTTATTATTGATTTAATTAACGTTTTTAGAACTTATCAATCTGTTATGATTTTCATAAAAATCAATTACTAAGTAGTGTCAAAATTGGCATAAAATTGTTTTTAAAACAAATATTATATTATTAATTGTTATTTTATTCCTAAAAATCTAAGGTTCGGAAATATGACTTAGAGAAGGTTATATATATTAATAATAAACAACTTGGGGTTCTTTTGGCTTCTTATAGTAAGTTTATTATCCTTATAGTATAAGAACACAAGAAGACACGGTAAAAGTAAAATTATTTAACTAAATGTTAAATCTAAATGATATGGTTAAAATAGGATCCTAAAATTGTATAAATTATATTGGATGAGAGGCTTTCGACCCATCCCCACCTTAGCCTCGAAATAAATCAATTTGGAGATATTTAAAACCGAACATTACTTTACAATAAAATAATATTTTTAGTTATTCCAAAGGTGCCCCTCTCCTCCCTTATAAAAGGGCACCTCCTCCCCCTATTCCTCACACCACATTGAGCCTTAAAGCTCAGACAACCCCTGCCACTTTCTCCTCTCCACTTTCCTAGAGACATCCTAGAGGTCCTTGTCTTCTTCAAAGTCCAATTTTAGTGCCCTAAAAGAAGGTCTCAAATAAGCACTTCAAAGAAGAGGTAATGTCTGTTACCGATTCATTCATCTTTATTTCTTCTTCCATTTCTTCTTATTTAGTTGTTTAATTATGAAGTAATAACATAAGTATCACTCATATACTTATATTTTATTATAATTATGAAACAACCCTATTTCACCATCTATCCATCCTATGGAAAAAGAAATCACCGCGCGTGCATACGTACGGAATACCGTCTCCACACCGTGGTGTAATCTATTTTCCACCACCACCTTACTTGGATGGGTATAATGGTGTCAATAATGACTATATATGACTATTATAAATTTATACTGATTCTAAAATAGTATACATACACTCCAATACAATTCCACGATCATAGGAATGATATCATCACTCGTGCGTACGTACGGAATACCGTCTCCACGATGTGATGCGACTCGTTCTACATGATCTTTATTTCATAATGATTATATAAACGAATTAAATGAATGAATATGATATATATTACACTAATACAATTCTGTAAATGAGGTATCTATAACCTAAAGAGAAAAATAAGAATTTATTCGATAAAACACGCATAAGAACAAAAAGTTATAAACACCTGAATAACAAGTAGAAATGAAATATTACTACTAAAAAGCTAAGAATATGTCCAAATATGATATCATAAAAATAATTATGATTCTGGAATTAGTCAATAAAATTAGTTAAATCATTATACAGGAGGTTCGGACACGTACAAAGCATATCAGACCTAAGGTAAGGTAAATATCACAATCTCATTTTTATCCGAGATTGTTTATACTTTGGTATTTACTGGGGTGTATTTTATCATTCACAACCATGTTTCCTCAATATGTAATATTATTTCCATCCACCTACAATTGTTTAAATCCAATTTTACCCTTCGGTGAGTTTTTAGTAAAGGATATGAAAGGAATCTTTTGTCGTTTTTCATACGAGGTACTTTTTGACTTTTCCGAGAAAAGTACAAGAAGAATGTTTTTGTTAACTTATACGACATGAATGGACTTTTAGAACATATTTTCCAAGAATATTCCTTTACAAATTTTCAAGTTTATTTTTAATCAAATTCTTTTAGTTTAGAATTGAATGACATGTTAAGAAAGGAAAAGTGTTTTTAAAGTAGAAAGGATATTTTCCTCAAGAATGGAGTTCAAGTGTTTTATCAAAATTATTTTCCATATAACTTAATATTGGGTTTTGTTTCTATCCCTAATATTACATTTACTTGATTATGTTGTGATAGAAATATTTTTATGAATTCCTTTATCTTATTTGAATGGTTTTATGATGTCATGATGTTTAAGATTCCCATTTTTATTACATGGGTTATGCAATGATGTATGATTTATGATTTTGTGGCACACATAAGAATGGTATCATTATGAGATGGGTGGGACCTATATCTCCCTCCAATGCATTGGGTAAAAATTTATATCTCATGAGATAGACATGGCTGGAATGGTAGGTTATACTGGTTCAGTGAAACAGGACTGAAACGAGGAGTGAACTCGGTTCAGAAATGGACTTTGTCCACTAAGATAGTCTTGGAAATGAGTCTTGACTAATAAGAAATGATTCTTTATGATTATTTGTGTATACCACATAGTTTCATGTTTTAAGTTATGATTATTGGGATTACATTTCACTACTATGACTTATCACATGTTATGAAATTGTGATCTCTTTTGCAGGTTAAGATTTCCAAAAGTTATGTGCTTATGTATATGATGTGATTGATATTTCTTTTGTTTAACCTTACTGAGAATTTGAGCTCACCCTTTTGTATGTTCTATTTCCCCAGGTCAGAAAGAAGGTTATTAAGTAAAATATGCCAAAAAGGGACTCTAGATATGATGAAATAAATGGGAGGCAAAGTATATGCTTTATGAACCAGTTGTTTATATTTCCCAGTTTCTAAAGACATTATACCTATAAGGTCCTTTCTTGGTTTGGTTATATGTTTTAATAAGTGTGCTTCAATTCTGAAGTAATAACATTGTATGTAAAGAATGGGTCGTTATAGTTGGTATCAGAGGAAAGGTATAGTCAGCCTTTAGAAACTAGGATGTGAAATCCTTAGTAAAAACCCTAAGGATAAGTCTAAGCATAGAACACAATCTTAGTGTTTTAGAAATGGCCATAAATAACCTAGGATAAGACCTTAAGTGTGAAATTTTATTCTTGATTATGTGGTTTTCCTATTATAATTAGTGTTGCTCACACTATTCTTCTTGGTTTTAGTCAATGGCTGGAACCCGAAGGAACCGTGTTAATGCGGAATGCGATGGGCAATGCAATGATTGTCCCCCTGAGCAACGAAACGTTATGGGAGCTAGAATTCAAAATCTTGTAGCCATGCTCACACAACTTTCTCAAGCTATGAATCATGCAGTACTTCCAAATGAGCAAAGGAAGGAGCAACATTCTGTTGAATCCTTCATGAGGCATCATCCACCTTCATTCCGCAGGTCTACCTATCCATTAGTTGATGAACAATGGATTAGTACTACTGAAAAGATATTTTCAGTTCTTCAATGTTCTGAGGATTATAAATTCATCTTAGCAGTGTATCTTTTGGAAGTTGATGCTGATCAATGGTGTAATATTATTAAGAATACGAGGCAAAGGGATGAAATTGAGTCCATGGAATGGGACGAGTTCAAGAACATATTTTTCAACAAGTACTTCCCTCGTATTCTCTGAACAAATATGGAGAAAGAGTTTGTTGAACTGAAGTAAAAGGATGATGAATCTGTTGGTACCTATGAAGCAAATTTTACAAGACTTGCAAGGTACACTTCTGGTATTATTATCCAACCTGAGAGTAAGATCAATTGAGTCTTTAGTGGCTTAAAACCAAGTCTTCGAAGGGCCTTAGCCATAAGGGACTTCAATAGCTACGAGGAAATCGTTCGATGTGCTCTCAAAGTTGATATGGAGATTGGAGTAACCCATCAGTCATATAGGGTTTGATAAGAAGAGGAATATTGAATTCAAAGGAAAATCTAAAGAGCACACTGATAAAGAAGATGAGCTTTTCCTTATGCTCATCGTGTGGAAAGAAACATGGAGGGAGTTGTCTTAAAGGGACAAGTAAATGTTTCAAATGTGGAAAGGAAGGTCATCGGGCATTTGAATACTGCGATGATGGGAAGAATATGTCTAATGATGCAAACAAAGGAAGGGATGCACTGAATGAACCTACTACACTTCAATGTTTCAAGTGTAAGGAGATGGGGAATTATGCCAATCAATTCCCAAATCCAAGGTTTGATGATGATGGTCGACGTCAACAAACTCTTAAGGCTAAAGACAAAGGAAAGTCCCATGCAAGTTCTATCAGCGATGTGGAGTATGATAACAATGTGGTTAAAGGTACACTTACCATCCACTCTAAAGTTGCAAATGTTTTATTTGATTCTGGATCCACCCACTCATTTATTTCTGAAGAATTTTCTAAGGGTATCACCGTATTACCTCAACAATTAGATGTTGAGTTAGCTGTGACAACAACTAATGGAACAACAGTCGCATCAAAAGTTTATAATTCTTCTCCGATTGAAGTTTGTGGGAAAGTGCTTCCTGCAAATCCTGTGATCCTTCCTATAGTGGAATTTGATGTGATTCTTGGCATGGATTGGCTTTCTCTACATGGATCTCATATCAATTACCAGAGGAGGGAAGTCACATTTCATATTCCAGATCAATCTATGATCGTCTAACGATGCAAGGATGAACATAACCTTCCAGTAGAAATTCCATCCATCTTATGGGTCTTGATTCCACTAAATGAAGGTTATTTATCTCAAATGGTTGGTGAGAAAATCACAATTAAGAATATGCCCATTGTACAGGAGTTTGACGATGTCTTTCTAGAATAATTAATGGGTCTTACACCGAATCGTGAAGTTGAGTTTTCAATAGAACTCGTACCAGGTGCTTTGCCTATTTCAAAGACACCTTATAGAATAGCCCCAATTGAGATGCAGGAATTGAAGAATCAACTCCAATAGAATCCTGATAAGGGGTTCATACGCCCTAGTGCGTCACCTTGGGGAGCACTTGTTCTATTTGTTAAGAAGAAATATGGATCAATGGGACTCTACATTGATTATCGAGAACTTAACAAGATCATTATCAAGAACAAATATCATCTCCCACGCATTGATGACCTATTTGACCAACTACACAGAGCTCAATACTTTTCAAAGATTGATCTTCATTCAGGGTATCATCAATTAAGGGTCAAAAGGGAGGATATACCAAAGACAGCTTTCCGTACAAGGTATGGACACTATGAATTTATAGTGATGCCATTTGGTCTTACTAATGCCACTGCTATCTTCATGGATCTAATGAATAGAGTCTTTAGAGACTATCTTGATCAGTTTCTGGTAGTCTTTATAGATGGAATTATTGTCTATTAAAAGAGAAAGGAAGAACATGAAGATCACTTGAGAATTATATTGAAGACCCTTAGAAAGGAGAAGCTTTATGCCAAATTTACCAAGTGTGAATTTTGGGTTCAAAAAGTTGCATTTTTGGGTCACATAATCTTAAAAGAGGGGATATCTGTGGATCCAACGAAAACAGAGGTTATCGAAAGATGGTCGAGACCAACAACAGTGACTGAGATCCGATGTTTTCTTGGTTTTGGTGGATATTATCGACGTTTTGTGAAAGATTTTTCACGATTATCTAATCCACTCACAAAGTTGACTCGGAAAGGAGTTATGTTTGATTGGACGGAGGAATGTGTAGAGAATTTAAAGGAGTTGAAAAGAAGGTTATCCAGTGCACCTGCGCTCACACTTCCTTGTAGTGGAGAATGGTTTTTTATCTACAGTGATGCATCCAAGAAGGGATTGGGGTGTGTTCTTATGCAAAATGATATGGTGATAGCTTATGCCTCACGACAGTTGAAAATACATGAGCAAAATTACCCAAATCATGATTTGGAGTTATCTGCGGTAATCATTGCATTAAAGATTTGGAGGCATTACCTTTATGGAGAAAGGTGTGACATTTATACTGATCATAAAAGCTTAAAGTATATTTTCGCACAAAAGGATCTGAATATTCGACAAAGAAGATGGTTGGAGCTGATTAAGGATTATGACTGCTCAATCCATTACCACCCTGGGAAAGCAAACAAGGTGGAAGATGCATTAAGTCGACAAGACCATGCTAGTTTATCCATGATGAGGATCACAAAAGATCCAATATTTATGGATTTACAAAGGATGGATCTTGTAATTATAATGAAAGGGGAAAAATATTATCTTTCTCAAATGAATGTTAAACCATCTCTACATGTGAATATTAAATAGGCACAAAAAGAAGATGTCGAGTTACAAAAGAAGGTGATAAATGTTCCTGAATTCAACCTTGATTGTGATGGGATAATAATGTTCAGGAATCGGGTTTGTGTTCCTCCCATCCCCGAATTAAATAAGGATCTGCTGGATCAGGCTCATAGTTCTTTATTCTCTATTCATCTTGGAAGCACGAAGATATATAAGGGCCTGAAAGAGTACTTCTGGTGGGATGGCATGAAAAGAGATGTTGCTGAATATGTCTCTCGATGATTGGTTTGTCAACAAGTTAATGCTGAGAGACATAAGTCTAAGGGGATGTTACAACCATTACCCATACCCTAATGGAAATGGGAAAACAACACTATGGACTTTGTCACAGGACTTCCTAAAACATCCAAAGGCAATAATGCTATCTGGGTCATAGTTGACCGTCTTACAAAATCTGCACACTTCATTGCTATTAGAGGTGATTTCTCTCTGGATCATCTTGCTAGGATATATGTAAAGGAAGTGGTAAGATTGCATGGAGTACCACTTTCTATTATATCTGATCGGGATCTGAGATTTACCTCATAGTTCTGGCGAATTCTTCAGCATACTCTGGATACAGAGTTACGTTTCAGCACTGCTTATCATCCTCAGACAGACGGTCAGTCTGAGAGAACAATTCAAACTCTAAAAGATATGTTGAGAGGTTTCTATATGGATTTAAAAGGTGGTTGGGATCAACACCTACCTTTGGTGGAATTTTCTTATAATAATAGCTTTCACTCCAGTATTCAGATGGCTCTTTATGAATCTCTCTATGGAAAGAAATGTAGGACTCCAACTTGCTGGGATGAAGTTGGGGAAAGAAAGCTATTAAGACCTTATCTCCTTGATGAAATGTCAGAAAAGGTCAGATCTATTCAACAACACATCAGAGAATCTCAGAGTTGACAGAAAAGTTATGCCGACAACCGAAGAAAAGACCTAGAGTTTGAAGTGGCTGATAATGTGTTCTTACGAATATCTCCCTGGAAGAGGGTCATGAGATTTGGAAAGAAGGGGAAGTTGATCCCTAGATATATCGCTCCTTTCAAAATACCAGATCGTGTTGGGAAGGTATCTTACCGATTGGTGCATCCACCGAATCTCTCTCAAGTTCATGATGTGTTCCATGTATCTCTCCTGAGAAAGTACATACCAGATCCTTCACATGTAATCAGCTCAGAAGTTGTACCGCTGGAGCAAGATCTTTCTTATGAAGAACAACCGATAGAGATTCTGGATCGTAGTGAAAAAGTCCTACAAAACAAGACCACTTGATTGTTGAAATTTTTATGGAGGAACCACTAATTAGAAGAAGCTACATGGGAGCTTGAGGATATGATGAGGGAGAGGTATCCTCATCTTTTTGTTACAAAGTGACAAATTTCAAGGGAGAAATTCATTTTAAGGGGGGTAGAATGTAACACCTGAGAGTTTATGTTATATAAATCATCAAAGGAATCTTTTTCTACACACAACAATTGCTTTCCTTGCTTTACACGAAATCGCGAGCTTCCTCGATAGCTTGCGTCGTACACAATACCGAGTTTCACTAAACAACGATAAACTATTAAAATATTATTAAAACTAGCCGTTATAAATAGTAATAACCACTTTTTGAAATTTTATAAATTTTATTTTTCAAAATGGACTTCATTTTTGGATTCGTAACATCGAAATTATCCTAGGGTGAAATTTTGGTATTTTTTCTGAAAACTTTCAATTTTTGATGAATAGTGAAACCACTAAGTGGTAGTTAAAAAAACTGAATTTTTCATAAAACTTAATTTTACCGCTTCTGTGAGTGGAATTTCAAAAATCCGAGAGACACGGTTAATATCAAGGACTAAAATGTGGTTCAATGAGATGAAAATAATTTTTGGTGAATAGTAACTTTTTACTTTTTTTACCAAAGTTAAAAGTAAATAGGGTAATTATGGGTAAAAATGATATTATTATTACCCTAACACATGTCCTAATTCTATTGAACAATTTTAATTCGACCAAAAAAAACCTAGGAATACAATATGACCATTTAGGCCCACTTGGATTAGATTAGGACATTTATTATTAATTTATTTAAAGAAGGGTTAAAATAGTTAAAATCGAAGTTTAATAACTAAATAATTTTAAATGTGGGGTTATACAAAGATAAATTCGACTATAAATTTCATTAGAAAGCTAAAGAGATTTCCTACATAATGGTATTTTATTTGTAATTTTTAGACATTAAATAAGTTAATTTATTTATGACACAACGATGAGGTAGTAATTATCTTATTAATGAAATATTGACATAATTGATGTTATAAATACCCAAATAAATATAATTTGAGACTTTTTAAGAATTCCACTAATTTTATAGGTTAATATGACATGTTAGTATTGATTTAATTAACTATGTTCGAACTTATCATTCTGTTATGATTTTCACAAAAATCAATTACTAAATAGTGTCAAAATTGACATAAAATAGTTTTCAAAACAAATATTATATTATTAATTGTTATTTTATTCCTAAAAATCTATGGTTCAGAAACATGACTTACATAAGGTTATATATATTAATAATAAACAACTTGGGGTTATTTTGGCTGCTTATAGTAAGTTTATTAACCTTATAGTATAAGAACACAAGAAGACACAGTAAAAGTAAAATTATTTAACTTAATGTTAAATCTAAATGATAATGTTAAAATAGTAACATAAACATGTCTAAATTCTATTGTATGAGAGGATTTCGACCCATCCCCACCTTATCCTCAAAATAAATCAATTGGGATCTATTTAAAACCGAGCTTGACTTTATAATAAAATAATATTTTTAGTTATTCCAAAGGTGCCCCTCTCCTCCCTTATAAAAGGGCACCTCCTCCCCCTCTTCCTCACACCACTTTGAGCCTTCAAGCTCGGACAACCACTTCCACTTTCTCCTCTACACTTCCCTATAGACATCCTAGAGTTCCTAGTCTTCTTCAAAGACAAATTTTAGTGCCCTAAAAGAAGGTCTCAAAGAAGCACTTCAAAGAAGAGGTAATGTCTGTTACAGATTCTTTCATCTTTATTTCTTCTTCCACTTCTTCTTCTTTAGTTGTTTCACTAGGAAGTAATAACATCAGTATCACTCATATACTGATATGTTATTATAAGTATGAAACAACCCTATTTAACCATCTATCCATCCTACGGAAAAAGAAATCACCGAGCGTGCGTACGTACGGAATACCGTCTCCACGCCATGGTGTAATCTATTTTCCACCACCACCTTACTTGGATGGGTATAATGGTGTAAATAATGACTATATATGACTATTATAAAGTGATACATATTCTAAAATATTATACATACACTCCAATACAATTACACGATCATAGAAACGATATCATCACTCGTGCGTACATACGGAATACCGTCTCCACGATGCGATGCGACTCGTTCTACATGATCTTCATTTCATAATGATTATATAAATGAATTAAATGAATGAATATGATATATATTACACTAATACCATTATGGAAATGAGTTATCTATAACCTAAAGAGAATAATAATAATTTATTCGACAAAACACGAATAAGAACAAAAATTATAAACACCCGAATTACAAGTAGCAATGAAATATTACTACTAAGAAGCTAAGAATATGACCAAATATGATATCATAAAAATAATTAAGATTCTGGAATAAGTCAATAACATTATTTAAATCATTATACAGGAGATTTGGACACGTACAAAGCATATCGGATCTAAGGTAAGGGAAATATCACAATCTCATTTTTATCCGAGATTGTTTATTCTTTGGTATTTACTGGGGTGTATTTTATCATCCGCATCCTTGTTTCCTCAATATGTAATATTATTTCCATCCACCTACAATTTTTTAAATCCAATTTTACCCTTTGGTGAGTTTTTAGTAAAGGATATGAAAGGAATCTTTTGTCGTTTTTCATACGACGTACTTTTTGACTTTTCCAACAAAAGTACGAGAAGAATGTTTTATTTAACTTATACGACATGAATGGACTTTTAAAACATTTTTTTCCAAGAATCTTCCATTACAAATTTTCAAGTTTATTTTTAATCAACTTTTTTTAGGTTAGAATTGAATGACATGTTAAGAAAGGAAAAGTGTTTTTGAAGTAGAAAGGATATTTTCCTCAAGAATGGAGTTCAAGAGTTTTATCAAAATTATTTTCCATCTAAGATAATATAGGGTTCTGTTTCTATCCATATTATTACATTTACTTGATTATGTTGTGATGGAAATATTTTTATGAATTCCATTATCTTATATGAATTGTTTTATGATTTCATGATGTTTAAGAATCCCATTTTTATTACATGGGTTATGCAATGATGTATGATTTATGATTTTGTGGCACACATAAGAATGGTATCATTTTGAAATGGGTGGGACCTATATCTCCCTCAAATTCATTGGGTAAAGATTTTATATCTCATGAGATAGACATGGCTGGAACGATAGGTTATACTGGTTCAGTGAAACAGGAATGAAACGAGGAGTGAACTCGGTTCAGAAATGGACTTTGTCCACTAAGATAGTCTAGGAAATGAGTCTTGACGAATAAGAAATGATTCTCTATGATTATGTGTGTATGCCACAAAGTTTCATGTTTTAAGTTATGATTATTCGGATTACATTTTACTACTATGAATTATCCCATGTTATGAAATTATGATCTCTTTTGCACGTTAAGATTTCCAAAAGTTATGTGATTATGTATATGATGTGATTGATATTTCTTTTGTTTACCCTTAATGAGCATTTGAGCTCACCCTTTTTTATGTTTTATTTCCCCATGTCAGGAAGAAGGTTATTAAGTAGAATATTCCAAAAATGGACTCTAGATATGATTAAAAAAATGGGAGGCAAAGTAGATGCTTTATGAACCAGTTGTTTATGTTTCAAAATTTCTAAAGACACTATACATATACGGTCCTTTCTTGGTTTGGTTATATGTTGTAATAAGTGTGCTTAAATTCTGAAGTAATAACAATGTATATAAAGTATGGGTCGTTATATGAAACTCAAAATAAGTTTCATAATATGAGGTTTAATCAATATTGGAATTTAGAAAGTATTATTGTTAAATTGTTATAAAACTAATCCCTCTGAGGAACAATTACTAGAATGTAAATATCATTGTGGTGAGTGAAAAAATAATATGTTGTACCTTGAAAAATAATTAGAGGTTAGATGACATTTTTTAATAAAGAAAATTAGGGGTTTGAGAGTATCTGATCATTGGAATATGAAAAATGAGTAAAATGAATTTAACACAACAATTATTGGGACCACATGAGGGAGAAACAAATGTTAATTTAAGATAATAGAGAGGCATGAGAGTGATGTTGAGGGAATTGGAGTAAAATTAAGTAATAAATCTTCAATGAGATTAATGAAAAGTGTTTTGATCCTCTAATATCACTACCTCTCATTTTTAATGATATTACATTGATGGACAATATTTTTACATATAATTTTACCAACATGTTTTCATTTTCCATCCATGATTATAATATCTCAATATTTACAAATAATATTATTTTTTTATTTTCAATTAAAAGTAATGATCATTATTATATTTAAATAATTATAATAATTAATATTTTTTGTAATATAATTATTTAATATTTTATAAATAAATTTTGTTATGAAATATTTATGGATTAAGAAATAATTTTATAAATTATTATTTTCATTAGCTACATTGTTATTAGTTTATTTTTCATTATTATTTGTTCAATAACTATCATGATTATTTTATCCCACTCAATGGATATTTTATTGAAAATATGTATTAATAAACAATGTTGATTATATGTTATTATAATATGTTTGTGTGTGTCTGTCTATCTATATATTAGTTTGTTTGACTTGATACAATAATTAAATAATATAACTAATGATAATATTTCTCTATGTTATTAATTTAAATATTTCAACATTTATTGTCATTATAAATTTTTATCATTTATCATTGTCTTTATATTATTATGAAAATCTTCATTTATGTTTATGTTTAAAATATAATGTAAATATATTAATCACTTTTGATTTTTAATTTCCTATCAATTTTGTAACCGGTAATCATCATGAGTTATGCTGGGCTAAAATTATTATTATAATCTATTTTTTCATAATTTACATGGTGAAATATTCTAAACATGGTTTCCCTATATAATATCAATGAAAAATTTATAATATATTTTTTAATTTTAATTTATAATAAAATATTCCCCTAATATTAATTGATTAAGAGTAATCATTAAACCTTGATAATTTAAATCATACCCTAGGTACCTTCAGAAGAGAGTAAATTAAGGTGATGATTGAATTAATCAATTCTCATAAACCTCACTCATGTTTATAAATTATTCTTGTTTTAGGATGAACACATTGGAATCTATGTTTAACTTTAGTCCATTGATCATAAATATAAAATATACAATAAAATTAAAGGAAACATGAAGATAAGGATTTTTACATGGTTCTCCAACATAACACTATATCCAAAGAATGGTCACACAATTATATGTTTGAGGGTGAGATCTCCAGTAGTAACCTATTATATTTTTAATAAATGAATTTTGGTGGTTTTCATTATATTCTATATTTCACTAACCTTAAAAGATTTACCGAATGATGAAAATCTATATCCCATGTTTCAAACTCCCTTCCATTTTCACTAATTGTATCATTACATAGTTTTTCTAATAGTTTACATATATGAATAATTCTATATATAAATTTTAAAATAAAACTAATATTATTTAACAAATAAACCATGTTAATTTTGTAACACTTTTATTCAATTTTTTACAT
Organism: Viscum album; assembly: GCA_963277665.1. NCBI lineage: Eukaryota > Viridiplantae > Streptophyta > Magnoliopsida > Santalales > Viscaceae > Viscum > Viscum album. The sequence continues at coordinate 40,150,978 of OY728140.1, read as the reverse complement.
CTATGTTCACCATTCATATACAGAAAACTCATCTAAGGGAGTTACATGATTCCCATAAATATAATATTCAACAAAAAATAAATCATCTCCCAAAACAGGATTTGATAAGTTGAACTTCTTGTTAATTTAAATATATTTGTTAAACTTATCTTTCCATTCAACAATTAGTAAAATATATTAATGGTACATAATGTATGAGAATAACTCTCATAATGATTCATATATTTTAAAAACCACTCTATTAATGAATCTATAATATATATATATATATATATATATCAATATTTATCAATTCCTCTCTTTTCCACTCACTGATCATCTTCTATCATCAAATAATTTAATGAGTTTTCTTACGAAAACCCCCATAATTTAAATTTTAAGATCAGTTTGATTTGTAATGATCATTTATAATATTTTTCAATTTTCCTAAAAAAATATTTCATAGAAAAAATCATAAATGAATATCTCCAAATCTTGTCTGATATAATTTTATAACATCTAGTAATCATTGAATCATTGTTATAGATATTATATTATTTTGACCATAATGAATTATGATATGTTATAATTTAATTTAGTTACTATATCTCTCAAAAATTGAGAGTATGAAATTTATTCCATGACTCAATATTCATATACTAAGGGATATTAGAAAAAACCACATGATATATTCATTATTACCTAATGAATGTAATTAAAAAATAATCTACTAATATTCATAAAAATATGTCTCCACCTGTGAAACATTTACCATTCCCTTAGAGACAACCTTGCAGAAATTATATTTAAAACTTACTCACTAACGCTATTATGATCCTTATTTTTTTAAATTAAAATTACACCATTTTTTAGAAAACATAAAACATTAAAAAAAATAGATGCCCAAAGACCATATTATTTTATTTCCTTTTGTCACATGGAAAGTTAATAATTGTTACATAAGTGGACAACATTATACACCACTGGGTTCTAAATAACTTGAACCATTCTTAAAAGCATCATACTTAATACATATCTTCAAAACTGATGAATAGAAACCTAAAAAGTGGTGATCTCATATGATTATTAATGGTAAAAAGGTATAATTATATGCATAAACAGGATAATTGAGGTATGAGAACGTGATCATTACATTAAATTATCATAGCCTTAATATAATAAGATTATAAACTTGAATCATGGAAGAAATATTTCTTGTTCAAAAGATAAGAATCAAAATAAAATTGTCACGAACCGACCCTACCTCGGCCCAAGCCACAACTATACCAAGCCCACCTCCATAGGCCAGGGGCTGGCGACCAGCGCCGAAGACACAATAACTCGGGGAGGCCTTTGCCTATGTACCTGTACACACACATGCAGCACACTCAATTCAAAAGTGGAGACTAAAAGAGAAAAGACAAGGGAAAGTGCTATAAATAACCAAAAGAGTGCATCGACCTCTAAATAGTACAAAGTAAAAGCTGAAAAGAAAAGGGAAAAAATGCACACCCAATTAGAAAAGTGCCACCACCCAGCAATAGGTAAACAAAAGAAAACAACTCGTATGGTCCCCCACCTAGAACCCGACTCCGACCACCGCACACGGTCCAAGCTCACAAGCTCCTAAGCTCCTCTAATGTCACGATGAACCTGTCCATCGTCTATAAGGGCACACCAAGAGTGGGCAAAGCCCAAGAAGGGGTGAGTATAAACATACTTTGTAGGATACCCTGAAGGCTCGAGGGGGCAAACAAATAGGTACCGAATGGTGAGTAGTAGAGCAAATTGGGAAAAGTAAAGGAGTACAACCGAATGTGCAGTAAAGATTATGATTGAGAGTCCAGCTCAACCCTACAAGAGAAAGGAGGTAGACTCGTCTAGACACAAGGAGCTGTAAATGATGAGATGATAAACTTCTCATTGATTCTTTGCTACCTATAGCAGGAGAGTAGACTCATCGAACCAAGAGAAGCTAGACACAGAAAGCATGTGGCATACCCAACACGTCTTCGCCTCACCTGGAAGGAGAGTAACCAAACACAAGAAGTGGGTACCAGAACAAGGTATATACATATTTATATGCTCACTAAGAAGCCTGAACAAGGTCATAATGGGATCTCCATCTCGTAGATCAGCCCAAGAAAGTGAGTCGCAAATAGTCTCAAAAGTAACCCCATCGATGCCGAGCATCTCGCACGTCTTCCCCGAACTACAAGTCAAGGGGCTCAAACAACCGCACCTAGACACTATCCTCTTTGGGCGGCACTGACTCGCCTTCACGGTTTTAGGTCACGTCACAAGGACGCGTCTCGGTGGGGAAAGCACCCCTCGTACTTGGGAGTTCTGGAGGAACGTCAAACCACACCTCATCGCTGCCCCGCAGTCGAGAGGACTCCTCAATGTCGATAAGCAACCCCCTGCCCAGCCCTGATGGAGGGTCCCTGGAAGTCTAAGGGTTCCCACTGGAGGGAGACCCAGAAAGAGTCGACGGGTGCCACACTGCCTAGTCCCGTAACAGGGTAATCCACTAGAGGGTGACCCAGCTAATGTCAGTGATGGGACCAGTGCCCAGCCCAACTGGAGGTAACCTAACATCGGGGACCACTGCCCAGCCCAGCTGGAGGTAAGCCCTGCATCGGGAACCACTGCCCAGCCCAGCTGAAGGTAAGCCTGGCATCGGGGACCACTGCCTCACCCTCCTGGAGTTAATCCCGACATCGCGGACCACTGCCCAGCCCTACTGGAGGTAAACCTAGAACCCCTCTGGCCATCCCGGCTTGATGGTACACTGGAGAGCCCTACTCGAAACAACATCATCCCTGCTAGTAACAACCTCAGCCCTGCTGGAAACATCCTCATCCCTACTGAAACAACCTTAGACCTTTTGGAAACCACCTCATCCCTGCTGGAAACAACATCAGCCCAGCTGGAAACCACCTCAGCACTACTGGAAACAACCTCCTGGGTAGAGGATCGGTGCCCGCGTAAAGTGTTGGTCACACCGAATCCACAATAACTCTACCAGGGAAGAAGGAATGACTGTAGAATCTCCCCAGGCCTCACAAGGGGATCACGCTCCAATCCGTTGAGTCACTATCAAAGAGGACCAAGACAACTCATCCCAGAAAGTGGGAAAGCACCCACACTGTACGAGCACACGTAGTTGTAAACGGTGTCGTAGTCTGGTGAAAGGGCATGGTACTGAAATGCCTCATCGCCAAAGAAACATAGGAACCAAACCATCTATACCGGCCAAACGAGAACAGAACCAGGGGGAAAACTCAACCCTACTGGTCAACAAATGATAATAGGACCAGGGGAAAACTCAACCCTGCTGGTCAAGAAACAAGAACAGAGGAACCATCTACATCACGAGAGGTCAAAAGTACGTAAAGAAGAACACAACACGCACATGGGGCCCACACGACATGTGTCCCCAAGTCAACCCCGACCAAGCGCACAAACATTCTCAAGTACAAACCATACGTACCTCCAAGCGCCCTAATATAATTCCAGAGTATACCTTGTCTCCAGCCCTAAGGCTATCGTGCACACGGCACCCCAACGTCAACGCGAAGGGCGTAAACTTAAATTTTCTTACTTTCCACCTCATCATCTAAGGCAAAACCAACAACATCTCTTTAGACACCAACCTCACTCTCCCCAGAGTGCACGCGATCACACGCCAAAGGTCCGCTACAAACATGGTAGAAGAACCGCCACCGTGGCGCCACTCACATTTCCACATTTAGTAAGATTGTGAAAGATGCTCCGTAAAGACAAATGGATCTTACCATTGTAATCCTCACGAAGAAAAACGCGAGTTAGACCACTTACTCTCCTCAAACGGATATCCGACAGAAAAGTCACCAACACTAACTCAAGCCCGAACAGCGTCCCATGATCCTGAGCCTCGACCCCAAAAACAGTCGGGCGCATCGCACCATTGCTATCCCCTTGGTAAATCACGTCAAAAGAACTGATCACTTGAGTGAAATGGATATCCAGAGAAAAAGATGCATTCCGGTGCACCGCACATGAGTGACGCTTCGTGGGACCCGCATCCCGGTCTGGAAACACAACGAACAGATCGCACTGTTGTGATCCTCTCAAAAAAGTACACAATATGGACTATTAAATTGTTTGAAATGGTCCCCCAGTGATAGAGATGGAAAAATCACTGTCAAAGCCCAAACGGCCCCCATGGGTCCCACACCATCATGCCGAAATAGAGCGGGCAGATTGTGCCATTGCAATCCCCTCAGAAAACACCCAAAAATGACTATTCGCACGCCCCGAACAGACATCCGATGAAAAACTGGTGAAACGCTGCATGCAGCTCGAAAGACGGGCCATGGGGCCCATGCCTCAACTTCGACCTCAATGCCCAAAACCACCCTGGAATGCTTCGACCCGATTCTAGGGTTCCAACGCAACTAACAGTGCCCAAAACAGAGGCTGGACGCATCTGCATGGTCCAAAACAAGATCCCCGGAAAAAACGTCAATTCGCTTCAAGACGCGTCGCGCCTTTTCGGTCCATCGTTTCGGGAATTAAGAATTCATGAAACCATCTCAAAGCATTCCCCTCAACGCGAGGTCCACGCTACTACTGACATCAAATGAAACGGATGCCCGTAGGTCAAGATACGGGCGTCCGAAGTTGGAGGGGAAAACCCCTTTGGCCGGACCGGCCCGATCCGGCTGGTCCGCCATGCCGGCCAGCGACCGAGCCGCGGGTCCAGTCCACTCCACCGCAGCAAGCTTGCCGCGGCCAACTGCCACCAACCCGACGACAGGGCCGGTCCTTCCACGTGGAGACGCGCCCCTGGCGGGTCTTGGTCTCCACCGCGGGGTCGCGACGTGACCCCAGTCCTCCCGAGTGCCGCCGAACTCCGGCGCCCGCGGCCGCTCGCTGTCGCCCCCAGCTCCCGCATTGAACCTCCTCCCCGCGCCTTCGCCTGGCGCCGCTCACCGTCCGCGCACCCCAGCCGACACCGAAGCCTCTGGCCACCCTCTCTTGCCCGCGCCTTGCTACGCCCGGCCGAAGCCCCTGCGTGCCGCCGCCTTGGCCTACCACCTCCCCGGACTTCCAGAAACCCACCGGAAAACCACGAAACCCGCAAACATCAACGAACCATTGTGGCCTCATCCAAATTCGAATTACGATTCTGAAGAGTCCAATGGAATGCTCATAAAACATACCACACATACATGGGCTTTGATTCTACGATCAAACAATAGTCGACACATATAATTGACCTTGAAAGAAGGTTCAGAAATTAAAATGCAAACAAAAACCTCCTACCTCAAAGGGCGTAGCCCGAAGCTTCATGCGGGGTTCGCCGTAGCGGCCTCTCCGGAGATGTGGAGGAGAGGAGGATTATGAGAGGAGGTAGGTTTCACCAGGGGGTTCAATGGGGGGAAGGGGAGAAGGGGAGAGTTTAAATAAATAAACTCTAATTAAAAGACTTGACCCCCGAAAACACCCGCGTCTAGAACTTCCAGTGCAATCAAGATTAAGCTCCCCCTAGGGTAAACACCATTTCCTGAGCACAACTCCGGTCTCAAAATTTTAATTCCAGACCCTATTCAAAAGTCATAAAACTGAACGCCCGAGGCTGCCAAATTACCAAAACGCCCCTAAGGCCATTTTTCAAATACGGGCTGCGCCCGCAAAACTTACACCCCTCCTAAGGTAAATGGAACGTCCTGGACTCAACTGTGCCCTTAGTTTTCCAATCCAAGCCACTGTTTAAGAGATACCTGAGTTTCACCATTAAATGAATAAATTAATTAACTTAATTATCCGTTTAACATTCCGAAAGTGAGCGAGGGGTCCAAACATCCCACGCTGGCATATTTTGTGTCATTACTAAGGTAGAAACCCCATTCTGGACCCACCCGTACACTCATATCTCTGATCCGAAACTCCGTTTAGGATTTATCCCATTTATTTGGCGTTCCCAGTGTGAACGCACTGAAAACTTAATTCTGGCCACACCGGGGCTCGGAATCGCACGCCGTCTGAAGGCACTGCTATAGAATATCATCAAGAATTTTTGAAAGTATTTCAAAGAAAAAATAGTGTTCTTACATCATTCTTTACTTCACGATTTTCTTCCCCGAAAAGCAAAACCAGGGAACAACTCATGGTACTAAGCCCGCACCTGGCTCTCCCGTGCCCAGAAGAACTCTTGCACAGCTCCGCGCCACCGCACACAGACCAAAGGATTGATCCATTCACGCGAGGTCTGCTCTCTCCGATGACGAGCATATAAGCACGCACACATCTCCTTAGGTGAGTCACGCGGGAGATGCTATGCACCCAAACCAGCTTTTGGGGTTAGGGCAAGGCGGTAGACAACCTCGCCTTCACTTCACACGATCTCAAACGGCCCGAAGGCCCTCAGGGGTAGCTCATTTCCCCGACCAAAACCTTTATGTCACATGCCGCAACTGGAATCACCACCCGCACCTGGAATAAGGCCTGGTGATTCCCTCCTTCAGAATATCCATATGGTGAAACACCCAAGGATATCTGGTCACGCAAGGTTTCACAGTAGATGTCTTAGAACCAAGACTCTATTACACGCTCGGAAACAAAGGAGTCCACACCATCGACTAAAGAAAAATGTCTCACTCCTTTTTACCTTACCAACACAGGGTTACACCGACGCCTCGCATCACCCTGGCAACACCTCAAGAAAGAAGCGGGGAGAAAAGCATTTCACACACAGAGTCTAACAATTCTACTACAAAAAGTAGAAGGGATGTAGGGAAACCCTCTTTTCACCTCATGCTCTACAGGGTCGTAGACATCCAAAGCTCATGGCTGTCTGTGGTCCCAACTGTCAGCTCCAGGAGCCTGACGTGGACCGCCTAGTGGTGATGGGAAGATCTCGTAATGTCGTCCCCCACTACCAGCACCTCCCACTCCTCTGATAGAACCACCTCTCTAGGTACTACTCTGATCATGGTGCTGCCTCTATCGTGGTGGTGAACCTGTTGTCTACCTGAAGCTCTCTACATGCCTGGTCAGGCAGTCCCGTGCCAGGTGACCTCACCCATCGCAGGCATAGCACAGACTCTCTTTGGGCCACACTAGTGCCCTCCGACGCCACTGTGCTGTACGACCACGGCCCTGATCCTAGTTTCAGAAAGCCACATGCGTCGAGGTTCTGCTTGTCGACGCCCTCTAGCTGCGGCAGACGTCTCGAATCCAACATGTCTGTTGTCACCACCAACTCTAGAACGTGACAGGAAGCCCTCTGTCACCAGCGCCTGCTCTAGCACCCCGGAATATGTGGAAATTCCCAATGGTACTATGACAACACGAATCTCTCGGCGGAGACCCTGCTAAAACTTCTGCGCTCTGATGTTGTCGTCATGGACCATGTTCGGGTAAAAGCGCGCACGGGCTGTGAAACTAGCCGCGTACTCGGCCACCATCATCCCTCCCTGCTGAAACTGAAGGAGCTCCTGAATCCGAACGGAACGCAAGCAGGAGGGGAAAACTCTTCACGAAATTACAACTGAAACTCACCCCATGAAAGCGAAGACTCGTCAAGAAACTGAGTCACCAGACTCCACCAACACCAAGTTTCTCCACGAAAATGGTTGGCCGCCAAAGCCACTCTCTGATCTGTTGGCGTCTTCACAAGCCTGAAAAGGCGAACCACTTCCTCGAGCCAAACCTCTGCTACCTGAGGGTCTGGCTCACCACTGAACCTCAGTGGTCTCTATAGCTAGAACTCATGGAGCATGCTCAACCTGCGCTCAAGCTCAGCCTGCTCTACTGAAGCTGTCTACTGCTCATCAGGTGGGGGTTCTCCTATCGGCCCACCCGAAGAAAGGGGCTCAGATGATGGGTCCTAGACTGAGGCCTCGTAGCACACAGAGTCATCGTCACGAACCAAAGCTGGTCTCCTGGATGGATTTCCTCGCAGAGATATCCTGAAAATTATCAAGGAGTGTCGCAGTCAGATGAGGATATATGTATATACCAATAATAATGATGGGGAGCTGACTGAACAAGGGCAGTCAAAGACACAATCCTATGTGATGCAAAAACCAATTTTCCCTACAACAAGTGTCTCAGCATGCCGAGTCGACAATCGAGTTATCAAGTTCATGTTGAATGGATACGTCGGCCGCCGCACCATCACTAGACTCCATGGCCTGAGAGCCGCTCTCGAGACACGTTAACACTGTTTCCCTAAATTCCAACCAATTCCACTTTAGGGATGTACGAATAATGTCCCAAGGAACGAGCCACCTCTGATACCACTTTGTCACGACCCGAGCCTACCCGGGCTCGAGCCGCAACTACCTCAAGCCCGTCTCCATAGGACAGGGGATGGCGACCAGTGCCAAAGGCACAATAACTCGGGGAGGACTTTGCCTATGTACCTGCACACACACGCAGCACACTCAATGAAAAAGTGTAGAGTAAAAGAGAAAAGACAAGAGAAACTGCTATAAATAACCACAAGAGTGCATCGACCTCTAAACAATACAATGTAATAGCTGAAAAGAAAAGTGGAAAAACACACGCCCAATCAGAAAAGTGCCAAAACCCAGGAATAGGTAAACAAAATAAAACAGCTGGTAGGGTCCCCCACCTGTAACCCAACACCAACCACCACACGTGGTCTAAGATCACAAGCTCCTAAGTTCCTCGGATGTCACGACCAACCTGTCCATCGTCTGCAAGGTCACACCAATTGCGGGAAATCCCAAGCAGGGGTGAGTATAAAAATACTCAGTAGGATACCCCGAAGGCTCGAGGGAGCAACAATGGAGGTACAGAAGGGTGAGAAGTAGAGATAACAAAGAAAAGTAAAGGAGTACAACCGAAAGTGCAGTAAAGAGTAAATTAGAGAGTTCATCTCAACACAATAAGAGAAAGGAGGTAGACTCATCCAGACACAAGGGGCTGGAAACGATGAGAAGATGAACTTCTCATCGAGTCTTCGCTACCTATAGCAGGAGAGTAGACTCGTCCAACCACAAGAATCTAGACACGGAAATCATGTGGCATACCCCGTGCGTGTTTCCCTCACATGGAAGGAGAGTAACCAAACCGAAGAAGTGGGTACCAGAACAAGGTATATACATATTCATATGCTCACTAAGAAGCCCGAACAAGGTCGTAAGGGGATCTACATCCTGTATCTCAGCCCAAGAAAGTGAGTCGCCAACAGTCCCAGAAGTAACACCATCGATGCCCAGCATCCCGCACGTCTGCCCCGAACTACAAGTCAAGGGGCTAAAACCACCACACCTCGACACTATTCTCTTTGCGCGACATTGAATCGCCCACACGGTTTTAGGACGCGTTTCGGTGGGGAAAGTGCCTCCCATACTTGGTAGTTCTGGGGGAACGTCAAACCACACCTCGTTATTGCCCCACATTCGATAGGACTGCTCAAAGTCGACAGGAGACCCCCTGCCTAGCCCTACTGTAGGGTCCCTGAAATTCAATGGGTTCCCACTGGAGGGAGACCTGGAAAGTGTCGATGGGTGCCACACTGCCTAGTCCCGTAACAAGGTAATCCACTGGAGCGTGACCCGACTAATGTCAGAGACAACACCACTGCCCAGCCTAGCTAGAGGTAACCCAACATCGAGGACCACTGCCCAGCCCAGCTAGAGATAAGCCCGTCATCGGGTACCACTGACCAGCCCAGCTCGAGGTAAGCCAGACATTGGGGACCACTGCCCAGCCCAGCAGGAGGTAAGCCTGGCATCGGGGACCACTGCCCATCCCTGCTAGAGGTAAACCCGGAACCCCTATGTCCATCCCTGCTGGATGGTAATGCTTGGTGAACACCGCTGTATTGGCCATCCCTGCAGGATGGTACACTGGCGAGGCCCACTGAAAACAACCTCAGCCATGCTGGTAACAAACTTAGCCCTCCTGGAAACAACCTCAGCCCTGCTGGAAACAACCTCATCACTGCTCGAAACCACCTCTGTCCTGCTGGAAACAACCTCAGCCCTACTGGAAACCACCTCAGCCCTGCTGGAAACAACCTCCTAGGGAGAGGATCGGTGCCCGTGTAAAGTGTTGGTCACACCGAATCCACAAGAAATCTACTAGGGAACACGGAGTGATGGGAGAATCTCCACAGGCCTCACAAGGCAATCACGCTCCAATCTGCTGAGTCACTATCGAAGCAGACCGAGACAACTCATCCTAGAAAGTAGGAAAACACCCATGTTGTACGAGCACACGTAGTTGTAAACGGTGTTGTAGTCTAGTGAAAGGGTATGGTACTGAAACCCCTCGTATCCAAAGAAATAGAGGAACCAAACCATCTCTAACAGCCAAATGAGAACAGAACCAGGGGGAAAAATCAACCCTGTCGGTCAACAAATGAGAATAGGACTAGGGGAAAACTAAACCCTGATGTTCAACAAACAAGAACAGAGGAACCTTCTACATCATGAGAGGTCAAAAGTACGTAAAGCAGAACACGACACACACATGGGGCCCACACGAAGTGTGGCCCCAAGTCAACCCTGACCAAGCACACAAACATTCTCAGGTACAAACCATACATACATCCAAGAGATCTTTTATACTCCTAGAGTATACCATGTGTCCATCCCTAAGGCTATCTTGCACACGACATCCCAACATCAACGCGAAGGGCGTCAACGTAACTTTTACTTTTTGCCACCTCATCGGCTGAGGCACAGCCAAACACATCTCTTTAGACACCAACCTCACTCTCCACGGAGTACATGTGATCACACGCAAAATTTCTGCTACAAACACGGTAGAAGAACCACCACCGGGGCACCTTTCACATTTCCACATTTAATAAGATCGTGTAAGAGGCTCCACACATCCAAACGGATTGTACCGTTGTAATCCTTGTGGAAAAAACGTGAGTTAGAATACTTACACATATCAAACAGATATCCGACGGAAATGTCACCAACACCACCTCACACCTGAATGGCGTCCTGTGATTTCAAGCCTCTTCCCCGAAAATAGTCAGGCGCATCGCACCATTGTGATCCCCTAGGGAAATCACGTCAAAAGGACTGTTATATTTAGTGCAACAGATATTTGGTAAAAAGATGCATTACGGCACACCACACACGAGCGACGCTTCGTGGGACCTGTATCCCAGTCCCGAAACACAACGAACGGATTGCACCGTTGTGATCCTCTCAAAAAAAGTACACAAGATGGACTATTCAATTGTCCAAAACGGTCTCCCGGTGATAGAGATGGAAAAATCACCATCAACACCAAAACGTCCCTCGTGGGGCCCACACCATCATTCTGAAATAGAGAGGGTGGAGTTCACCATTGCAATCCCCTCGGAAAAATACCCAAAAATGACTGCTCGCACGCCCCGAGCGGACGTCCGATGAAAAAGTCGTGCAACGCTGCACGCAGCTCGAAAGATGGGTCATGGGGCCCGTGCCTCAACTTCAGCCTCAACACCCGAAACCACCCTGGAATGCTTCTCTCCAGTTCCTGAGTTCCAACGCCACTAACGGAACCCAAAACGGATGTCGGACGCGTTCCTGCCGTCCAAAAGAAGATCCCCGGAAAAAACGTCAATTCGCTTAAAGACGAATCGCGTCGCCGCGGCCCCTCATTTTTGGAATTAAAAATTCTCAAAACCATTTCAAAACGTTCCCCTCGACGCGAGGTCCGCCCTGCCGATGACGGAACACAAAACGGACACCCGTAGCTCATGATACGGGCGTCTGAAGTTGGAGGGGAAAACCCCTTGGGCCGGACCGGCCCGGTCCGACCGGTCCGACCAGCCGCGGGTCCGGTCCACTCCGTTGTGGCCAACTGTCCACGGCCCACGGACACCGACTGACCTATAGGGCCGGTCCTTCCATGTGGAGACCTGCATATAGCGAGTCTTGGTCTCCACTGCAGGGTCGCGACATGACCCCAGTCCTCCCGAGCGCCGCCGAACCCCTGTGCCCGCGGCCGCTCGCCGTCGCCCCCAGCACCCGCGGCTGACCTCCTCCTCACGCCTCTGCCTGGCGCCGCTTGCCGTCCGTGAGCCCCGGCTGACACCAAATCCCTCGTCCGCCCTCGCTCGCCCGCGCCTTGCTGCGCCCGGCCGAAGCCCCTGCGCGCCGCCGCCTCCCCGGACTGCCAGAAACCCACCGGAAAACCATGAAACACGCAAACTTTGACAAACCGTTGAGGCCTCCTCCGAATTATGATTTCGATTCTGAAGAGTATGATGGAAAGATCATAAAAGGTACAACGCATACATGGGCTTTGATTCGATGAGAAAACAACAATAGACACATATAATTGAGCTTGAAAGAGGGTTCAGAAATTAAAACGAAAACGAAAACCTCTTACCTCGAAGGGCGTAGCCCGAAGCTTCACGTGGGGTTCGCCGGAGCCACCTCGCCGGAGCCAGCTCACTAGAGTTGTGGAAGAGAGGAGACGTATGAGAGGAGGAAGGTTTCGCCAGGGGGTTCAATGGGGGGGGGGAAGGGGAGAAGGGGAGAGTTTAAATAAATAAACTCTAATTAAAAGACTCGGCCCCCGAAAAAACCCGCATCCAGAATGTCTGACACGGTCAAGATTAAGCTCCCCCTAGGGTAAACACCACTTCCTAAGCAGAATAGTGGTTTCAGAATTTTAATTCGAGACCCCGTTCCAAAGTTATAAAACTGAACGTCCGAGGCTTCCAAATTATGAAAATGCCCCTGGGGCCAATTTTCACAGACGGGCCGTGCCCGCAAAACTTACACCCCTCCTTGGGTAAACGACACCTTCTGGACTCAACGGTGCCCTCGATTTTCAAATCTGATCCACCATTTAAAAGATACTTGAGTTTCACTATTAAATGAATAAATTAATTAACTTAATTATCCGTTTAACGTTATGAAAGAGAGCGAGGGGTCCAAACATCCTGCGCCGACATGTTTTATGTCGTTCCTAGGGTAAACACCCCATTAGAGACCCATCTGTACACTCAGATCTCCAATCCGAAACTCTGTTTAGGATTTATCCCATTTATTTGGCGTTCCCAGTGTGAACACCCTGAAAACTTAATTCCAACCTCACTGGGGCTCAAAATCGCACGCCGTCTGAAGGCGCTGCACTGGAATATCATCAAGAATTTTCCAAAGTCATTCATAGAAAAAATCGGGTTCTTACAAAAATAAAGAACATAATCCATGAAAGCATAACATATGAACAAAACATGGAATTATGGTAGAAAAATAATTGTATAATATAATTCCAAGGTAGTGATGCCAAGACCATATTGGCATTATGGTTTTACTCCTAATGTCATCTTGGTAGTCATGGTTCACTCGCATGGTCATATTAGTAGCATGAGTTCACTTTTGATACCATATTGGTAGTCTTGGTTCACTCTCATGTTCATATTAGTTGTCATCGATCATTCCCAAGGCCATTATAGTCTATCTCATGATATATAAATCATTACCAAATTAATTTGAGGGAAATTTATGTCCCACCCATATCATAATGAAATCATACATATGAGTTCCACAAGATTATAAATTATCATATCATAACCCATGGAACGAAATGGGTTTCATTATCATGTAATCATATCTGAACCTATGAAAGAATACAGGTTTTATAATCACTTAATTCAAGCATAACCCTTGATAGAGAGAGGGTTTCAAAAGCCTATAACCCATGGAAGAGAAACTGTTCTCATAAGCATCATTCCATAAAAAATATTTAAAAAAGAATATGAATAGAACATTGGATCATTTCTAACAAGGGGATGAGTAACATCAATAGAATCCATATCATATAAAAAATAACCAGTAAATATATATTGAAAACATTTCATGAGGAAGATATCAATAGTTTTTGAAAAAAATATATTTAAAACATAAAATCATTTGAAAAATATTTTCTTTTAATAAACATGAAAGATTATAAAGAAAGCATTTAGGAAAATTTAGAAACCATTGTCTTTGAAAACATATAAATAGATATTTAAAAAATTGTCAAATCCATTTTCCTTTAAAACATATAAATATAGATTAAAAACATTTTGAAATCCATTTATTAAAAAATACTTTGAAAACTTATAAATGAGTATTTAAATCATTTTGAAACCTTTTTTCCTTGAAAATGTATAAATAAATCTTCAAAAATATTTGAAAACAATTTTCCCTTAACACGTTTAAATTTAATCTTTGAAAACTTTGTTAAAAGAATTTTTCTAAATAAGACTTATAAAAGAATCATAAAATCCTTTTAAAAAACACTTTCCATAAAATATATTGAACTTTTATAAAGAAATAATATAAGCATTTTGAAAACTATTTCATCAAAATTTATTTTTTCAAAAAAAATCATAAAAATTAACCGTTTAAACATGAAAAGGAATCTCCATAGAAATGATGGCCGTTAAATCGATAAATGTCGTACGATGTAAGATCATTTCATTTTCATTGTAAAATGTTAGAAACATTACTCGTTAGTAAAGAGATAAGAAAATTTCATTTAAAACATTGATTAAAGATAAAAAGGTAAAAATATATTTGCAGTATTATTGTATAATAGTAAAATATTCTTGGAACCCTTTTTAGAAAACATGATTTTGAAGGAATACAAATATCTAACCGAAGAGAGGGTAAAGTCAGGATTTCATAAAAACATTCTCAACTATATTATATACCAAAGGTTAGAAAAATGGTACTAATACATGAATATATCATTAATAACTAGGTGAGATTAAATTTTTTTAATGTTCTTGATATATGTATTACAATATTCCAACAAATTATAATATCAAACAATCTCGATAAGTGATGAGTTTTTTTAATAAACACTTATCACATAGTAACATTGAACTGTGCTTCTCATGTAATAAATGGAAATTAAATTAAGCTTATAAAATAATTATATTCCTTATATTAATTATATAACATGTCAAATGGAAGTATATGCACCTAAGAAAAGAATGTAGGTTCATAAAAAAACATGTGTGTTAAAGAAGGAAAATTAAGACAAAACTGTCTTACCGATTTGGTAGTTTTTTTAATAATTATCCCCACTGAATAAAGATAATATAATTGATATTTAAATACACATATATTTTTTTATAATAATAATATAGTAAATTTATGGGAATTATATGCACCACACAAAACGAATGGTCTGTTAATAAAGCATATATATCATGGAAATAAAAAGTAAGAAGAAATCCATTTACTTTATGTCTTAACTCTCTTTGTACTCATACAAGCGTAATATATAATAAATTTAAGTTTATTATATATATATTATATAATAATAAGTTTATATCAAATACCATATTTGGTTTTAGTTTGAAGTTATATTACCATATTTTTGACAATCCTATGGTATATATTCACTTTGGGTAATATTCACTTTGTTCTTCGCAAGTGTTCTAGTTTATTATATTTTTATTCCATATATATATATCATTATTTCAAGAATTTTTGAAATTATTTTAATATCATTTATATTAATTATATCTGTTTTATTATAATCTATAGAATATAAAAGTATGAAATCTAATACAATGTTGATGGAGACGGTATGTCGTACGCAAACATGATCATTGTTTCTATTTTTATTATCGTATTGATAGAAATAAAGAACAAGAAATATGTGTGTGTATATATATATATAATTATTATATTATAATTATTATATCGTATATATCTATCATAAAATTTCACTAATCCCATACTTAATACATTCCATGTAGTTCATGAATGAATCCCATCCTCAAACAAAATTATTGTAATTACACCAAATGGAATGTAAAAAAGAAATGTTCTAAAAAAGTAGTATAGAAGAATAAATAAATAAGAAGAAAAATATATAGAATATATAAATAATGTTTCTAACATTATTTCCACTATGATAAGTGATAAAAGAAAAATGAACAATCGTAGTTTAGTTAGGCATTAGTTCATCGTACACATAAACAGATTGTTCATCACCCATTAAATGGATGTGTGTGTAAGTTTGGTTATAAAAATTTGCATAAAAACTCCATGTATATTTTGGATAAATTTTTTATACAATAATTTAATTATAATTGTTCAGGTATTTGAGAATTAAAATAAATGAAAAGATTTTGAGTGAGGGTGTTACCACTTAATCGGGTAATGCATTTTTGTTTACACCAAAAGGATTCCATGGAAGGAGTAGTGAAAAAGAGATAATTACAGGAGGAATTTAAAGTTTTTTGGAGGATATTTTATAACATCAAGGATTATACTATGTTTTTTAGAGTTTTAAATAAGTTAAAGAGAGGATTCCATTTTATAGGGGATCAGGAGTGGAACTCTTGTAATATTTTGACAAAGGAATTTTATACATGTTTTCCACAAGTCAAGTGGATCCAATAACGGACCCAATTCTATAAAAGGTAGTATATGGTATAAATATGGCCATAAACGTTCTCTTGTACATGATTCTATGTTTTTTGTGTCATAAATTTAAGGTTTAGTACTTTGTTAACCTAATTTTTCTCTTAATTGTTGAAATTAATTTTAACAACATTCAATAATATTTTTATCAAAAATTAAACTAAACTTATTAGAAATTATATATATTTTATATTAAAAATATGTAATCCATTTTTTAAAATTTATACCAAATAAGTGGTTGAAATTAATTTAAAAGCAGTATCAAAGACGGGTTGACACTGCAGATTTCTAAAGTTAAAATGATCAAATGTTTGCTATGTTTTTATATCCAATCTCAATGTGAAATTGGTTATAACAACCAAAATTATATTAATTAATAAAAATATGATCTAATTAAACTTTCAAACATATTCAATATCTAATCTAACCATATAAATTAATTAGATGAAAAATAAGATTTGATTTAAAATTCAGTATTTTTACCTTTTCATTAAAAAATGAATCCTTACAAAAAAATACCAAAAATTTATCCTAAATATTTCTATGTTTTAAATTCCAAATATGAATTTTATTTTGACATATTAAATCTATAAAAATTCAAAAAATTACATTCAAAATGGGTTCCCTATTAAAGGGTAGTAAAACTACCTTTAAAAAAGTATAGGCTTTTTTGCATAAAATTGCATTAATTATTATCTTATGTCAATAAAATATATTGGATGAGTATAAAAAATATTTTATAGAATATATAACATATATATTAAATTAATATCACTTAATAAATATAATTAATTGATATTTTTAGGGTAAAATGGATTTCTGACCATAAAAATAATAAGCATTCCCTTTATGTTCAATGAATTTTCATATTCATTTATAATTAATTGATAACCTATGAATTAATATTATATTATTTTAAGACATATATTTTCATAAATTAATTACTTACATTTATAACCTCTAATTTAATTCTTAGGTTATAACTTATTATATTAAATATTAAATGTTTAATTATATAAAATTGCTCAGTAAAACTAGGTCATGTGTGTTGTGAAAGCTATCAAAGAAATTAATTGTTACATGTAAGGTAAGATATTCTCAGTGTTACATGTGCAGAAAGATAAAATTTACGTTTTGTGTAGTTCATGATTAACTTGGTGTTTCCTATAATTTGAACCAAACATAGTGTTTTAATATAAAATCAACTATTTGTTACGTTTTGGGAAATGAAAGATACCCAAAATGTTAAATTAATTCAAAACATCTCAGTGTGTAACATTATATCTGCAATAAAATAATTTTCCCTCAAAATTCATTAAGGTTATAAATGTTTTAATACATAAATGTTTCTTTCATATAAACCTGCATCATAAAAATTAATTCTATGACTTACCTTAAAATGGAAAAGTTGGAACAATAACGGTTACCCATTGTAACATATGAAATGGTTTCCACATAAGATAACATAGGTGGGAAGTGAAATCATAGATATCGAAGAGAAATATAACAATCATGTTCTATTGGAGAGTGATGGAGAACATAGTAAGCAAAAAATCTAACAATTTCAAAGCCATAAATATATGATTATCTAAGGGACCCTTTTATTCATTATAAATAAAGGTACTATGGGAAATAATTGGTTTCAATATCCTTTTTCCTAAAGTTGATAAATTTTCATGAAAATATGTACTTGAATGATTTCAAGAAAACATTACACTTTGTTGTTCACAGATCAACTTCAACTCTTTCTATAAAAAGTATGGTGTATTTTTCATTCTTGAAGATCTAACATATCATGTGATCCATGATATTCCATCCCATTTTTCATCAGTTATCATCAATACAGTATATTTTGAAGAAGATGTCCAATATGTATAAATCCTCACATGGTGATATAACACTTTAACATTACTGAAATCATCTTAATTTTATCTTAAACATTCCATAAATTGTTAAACATACTACTCTTCCAAAATATTAAAATTAAAATCTTTAAAAATAATGTCATAAAAGAGACGTAGAATTTATCCCACATGTACTATAAAGTATGACTTTTTATCACATTAAAAACTTGTGAATGCCCCTATTTTATACTCTCTTAAAACATGGTAATAACCTTAATTACCATAAATCCATTTGAAAATCAGGCGTGATTATTTATTACAATGATTAATGGATATAATGTTTAAATTAAATAAGTGATAAACTTCATCATTGAAGACATAGAAAATTTTGTCAATAATCTCTTCTAGGGTAATCCATAAAATCTAATTTACTTATTCATATAAAACATATATTTATCCAAAAATCTGTAATTCAACATTAGAAAATAATTAAGGGTTTCCACCCGTAAATCAAAATATCACATTGTCAATAAATCACATTTATAGAAATAATATTTTATATCCTTATAAAAAACATAAACCTAACAATTATTTTTTACTTCACCATTCATATTTAATAATTCTTGAATCCTAAATGCATAAAAATTCAATTATTAAACTGCATCCAAAAGACATAGTTAGGTTACCTCATCCCATTACATAACACCTCTTTCCTTTTTACATTTTACCTATATTCTCATCATCATTTACAATATAACCATTAAACAAACCACCTTGTTGATTCTCATTAGGGTATTTCTCCTTGGGACATTTAATTACATAATGACAATTTATTCCAAACTTAAAACACAAAAACATAGATTATGCCTTAGGGAGGACATTATTCTAAACTGTTTTGAAAACTGAACGCTTCATTTTTCTCTTATTTTGTTCCTTTTTGTCCTTATATTCCACATTCAAAAAATATTATTCTTTTCTAAGACATTTAATTTTGTGATTCCTTCTAAATTATTGATCAAAAGGAAACCAAATCATATTTTATCCATGGTATCTATTACCTAAATTCACTGTGAACTCCTTTCCCTGGGTGAGGGTAAGAGTTGGATATGGTAAACGTTATTAATCATGTTACATGAAAACTATTTAAGAATGATCACAACATCTTTCACACTCATGATCATCCCAGTTCATTTCCAATTATAAAAGTTCCCATCACATTCTAATTTAATCTAGTTACTTCTGGTTCTCGCTATTCACTAAAACGAGAAGTATAGTGTGATCATTAATTATCACAAAGTAAAAACATAGATTCATGAATATAATTATTTATAGGATGTATAAATCATGAAACCTTCTATAATATACCACACCCTAATTTCTTCCAATGCATATCTGACTTATATTTAAATACTTCAAGATGGTTTGATGATAATTTTTGAATTCCTATGGAATATCCCCTAGGAGTGTCAAACCATTCATGTAACAAGGCTAGTTTCAATTTACCAAATTACCCTGAGTCATCCTTGGAACATATTATCAGATTTTCTAATCCTAGGTTCATATGTTCCAGATCCACATCCACTTATAGTATTTAGAAAGGGATGTATTTATAGGAAACCACTATCTATAACCTTTAACAAAATTATAGGAAATTTTATTATACTTTTTCTTTATCCTTAGACACATCCTTATACAAGTACCTAGGTTTCCAAAAAACGTTTTCTCATATTACCTTCCAAATCATAAATAAACCTTTTCACTAATACTGACTATAGTGACCCTCTCTTTTCATACATTAAAATTACATAATTTTTGGGTAATAATTAAAGGATCACAAAAATAGATTCTGAAAAATTATATTAGTAAAATTACTTTGGAAACATTAAAACATAAAAACTGGTACATAAGTGAACTACATTGTTTCCCACTAGGATTTTCAGGACTCTTACCCTTATTAAACACATCATGCTTAATAAATATCTTCAAAACCTTGGAACAGAAACTTAAAAGGTGGTGATATTAGATTCTCCGTAAGGGTAAAATAAGGATACATATAAGCATACACATGATAAATGGGGTATGAGAACATGATCATAACATTATATGATCAGGTCATGCATATAATAATATTATAAACATTAATCATGGTACATATAATTATAGTTCAAAATAATTGAATCATAAGAAAATAAATAACATAATCCATGAAAGAAAAAATAATAATAAAAACATGGAATTGTGGCAGACACATGAGCATATAATATAATTCCCATTGTAGCTAATGGATCACTTCTAATACCATCTTGGAATGGTGGGGTCACCCCCCATACAATCATGGTCATTATGGTTCACTTGCATAGTCTTCTTAGTAGAATGAGTTTACTCCTCAAACTATCTTGGAAGTCATAGTTCACTCCCATGGCCATCTTAGTAGTAAAGGTACATTCTTAATACCATATTAGTCTATCTCATTGGATATAAATACATACCCAATGAATTTGTATAAGAAATAGGTTCCACCCATATCTCATTGAAATCATACATAAATGTTCCACAAGATCATAAATAATCATATCATAACCCATGAAATAAAATTAGTGTCATAAACCATTAATCATATCTTAACCTACAGAAGAATTCCAGTTTTATAATCATTTCATCAATGTGTAACCTATGAAGGGAAGATAGTTTCAAAAGAATGTAACCCATGGAAGAGAAACTAGTGTCATAATTATCATTCCATTAAAACATAAATCATTCAAAAAATAATATGAATGAAAACTTTGGATCATTTCATATAAGGGTATGAGTTAAATTAACAGATGTCATATAAAATGGAAAATATCATAGAAAGATATTTTAAAAGCATTTCTTTAGGAAAATATCCTTTATTTTGTGAAAAAAGGGTTCTTTAAAACATATAAACCTTTTGAAACCCATTTTCTGGAAAATAAAATTGAAATCTTATAAAGAAACATGTGAATCCATTTAGAAATAGTTTTTGTTGAAAACATAAGAACTATTCTTGAAATCAGTTTCAAAACCATTTTTATTTAAAACATATATAAGGATCTTTACAAAAGTTTGAAAAACAATTATTTGAAAATACTTTTCAAAATTATATATGAGGTTTGAAATCATTTTGAAAATAATTTACCTTGAAAACTTATGAAATAATCATGACAATTTTTTGAATACAACTATCCATGAAAACTTATTAAATAAAATTGAAAACATTTTCAATTCCATTTCCTTGAAAATAAATAAAATGAATCTTTAAAAAAAATTGAAAACCATTTTCCAAAAAAACATATAAATTTATCTTAATAACCTTTTGACAAAAACATTCCTTGAAAATAATTTGAAAAAATTTAAAGAAGTAATGAAAACAATAAAAAAATTAAAATATATTTTTAAATTTATTTTCTAAAAAATTAACATTTTAAACATGAAAAGCGACCCTTACAGAAGTGATGGGGGATAAATATGTAAATTTCATATTATGTTAGAAGAAAATTTCTTTTTTCATTGATAAAGTATAATAAAATATTTTGTTGAGAAAGAAAGATGAATATTTGTTTTTAAAAATTAGGAAAATAAATAAACATTTAAATTTCTTTTCAATATTATATTATCATAGTATAATTTTCATGGAATCCCTTTTTAGAAATCATGTTTTTGAAGGAATACAACTTTCAAAGAGAAGATATTTTAACGTTGGGCCTTCTTAAAAACAAATTGTTATCTGTATTTTGTAAAAAGGATAATACAAATGGTACCAATACATCAATATATAATCAATAATAATATTAGATGAATTTTTTTTATTATTATTGGGATATTTATTGTAATATTTCAACAAAAGAGACATAATAATAAAAAATCTCGAAAACTAATGAGATTATTTCAATAAACTCTTATCACTTAGTAACTATGAACCATACTCCCCATGCAAGAAAGTGAAATAAAATGAATCATAAAATATCATGAAATTATGTAAATTCAATATAAATTTTTTTTAATACAAGTATATACACCTCAAAAAATAATCTTGGTGCATAATAAAACATGTGTCTTAAATGAGGCAAATTGATGCAAAAATCTCTTACTAATTTATAGAATTTGAAACATTTACCCCATGAAATAATGTTCATAGAATGGAAACTTAAATCCCCATAAAAATAATTATAATAATCATTTAATACATATATGGGTAGTATATACCCAACATAAAATTAATGGGTGGTGAATAAAGCATGTATCTCACCGAAATAACAAGTTTGATCAAATCCCCTTCCCTATTGTCTTGACTCACATTGTACTCATAAAATCTTCTGGTATAATAAATTTAATTTTATTATGAATATATTATAGAATAATATTCTTATATATAATATGTTATATGGTTTAGTTTTTACCTTATTTTACTTTCTTGTTAATAATCCTATGTGATGGTTTCACTTCGAGTAATATTAACTTTGTTGTTTACATCTGTCTTAATTTCAAATATCATTAGTACTTATAATTATATCATGATTTGAAAAATTTAAAACATGAAAAAAAATATCATTTATATTAATTGAATTTGTTTTATAATAATCTATAAATTATATAAGTATGAAATGGAATACATTGTTCATGGATACTGTAAGTCGTACGTACGCTTGAACGTTGTTTCTGTTTTTATTTTCTTATTTAAAGAAAGAAGGTAAATGAAATGTGTTTCCACTGATATATATATATCATTATTTTAATATAAATATTATATCATATGTATCATATAATTCCACTAAACCCATCCTTAATACATTCCATGTATTGTGTGACTGAATCAAATCGCTTTGAGGGGGCGGTTGTCCACACATCCTCAAACGAAATTATCATATTTACACAAAATTAAAAGTATAATGATAATTTATGAAAACGTATTAAATAAGAATAACATTAGAATAAATATAATATATAACACATAAAAAATATTTTTCATTATAATTTACACCATGATTGGTGGTGAAGGAAAAATAAACAATCATCGTTTAGTGAGGTGGTAAATCATAGTAAACATAAATTGTATGTTCATCACCCACTATATGGATATTTGTGAATGTTTAGGTATAAAAATTATCATAAAAACATCCAATTATTTAAGGATATTGGTTTTTTATACAATAGTGTAATCATAAGTGTTGAGGGGTGAGAGGAAGAAAATAAAATAAAGGACTTTTTGGGAAGGTGATTCCTCTTAATCAGGTTACTCCTTTCGGTTTGCACAAAAGGAAATCATTGGAAGAATTTATGAACAATGGAATGATTGAATTACAACTTTATGATTATTGGGAAGATAATTTATGTGATATTTTATTATCCTAATTGGTTTTATAGGTGCAAATAATTATAGGAGAGGAGGACTTTTTATTGTGGAGGAGGAGTAAAACTCTTGTAATATGTTGAAAAGGAAATTCAAAACACGTTTTTCAAATTTCAAGTGAATAAAATAATAGAAAAAATTATATTAAAGGATGGATATGGTCTAAATATGGCCATAAAATGTCCCTTAGGCAATTTTATATATCTATTTCGCTATTAACATTATAGCTTAGTAGTTTGGTAACCTATGTTTTCTCTTAGTTGTTGTAATTATTTTTCACTCCATTCCAAAATATTTTTTGTCAAAAATTAATTTGACCATTTTAGACATTATAAAATATTATGATTTAAAATATGTAATCCATTTTTCTAAATTCCAACCACATAAGGGGTCGAAGTTAAATTAATATTAATGTCATAGATGGGTCAACACTAGGGATTTTTAAAGTAATAGCGATCAAATTTTTTCTAAGTTTTTATATCCATATTCAATGTAAAACATGTTAAAATAACCTTAATTATATTAATTTATGATAATATTATCTAAATAAAATTTTAAACACATTAAAAATATAATTTATTCTTATAAATAAATTATACGAAAAAAAAGATTTGAGTTAAAATCCAGTATTGTTTGCAATTCAATACAAAATGGAATCTTACCGAAAATATTAAAAATTTATCCGTACCAAATTTTATGGCTTATATTTCAAATATGAATTTTTTTAACATATTAAATTAATAAAATTTCCAAAAAGGTTATTCAAAATTGGATCACCATTAAAAACCAGTAAAACTACATTAATAAAAAATATTTCTTTTAGGCATAAAATTGGAATTTTCTTAACTTATGTATTCAGAATATATTGGATGAATATCAACAACATTTCATTGAATATATAAAATACATATTACATTAATATCATTTACTAATTATAATTAACATAATTTATTAGGGTTACACAACCTTCTCCCCATAAAAAATAACAATATGTTTCCTTATATTCGGTCAGTTTTCATATTCACTTTTAATTAATTGGTAACCAATGAATTAATATTATATTTTTTAAACCATATATTTTCATAAAATATTTAACAATATTCATGTCCTATAATTTAATATCTTGGTTATATCTTATTTTATTAAATTATAACAGTTAAATGATATACTACTGTTCGGTAAAACTTGGTCTTGTGTGCTATGCAATCCATCAAGGAATATCATTGTTGCAGGTAATGCAAGAAGACCTTGATGTTACATGTGGATAAAGATAGAAATAATGATGTGTGTAGTGCAATATTAATATAGTGTTTTATATAACACAAACTAAAGATAGTGGTTTAGTTTAAAATAATATATTTTATGTGATTCATGAAATAAAAAATATAAAAATTGTTTAATTAATTTGAAAAATATAATTCACAAAATCTCGCAGTGTAACAAATATGTGACGGAATACCATTTTATCTTAATTTATGAATTTCCAATTTATAGTCTTCATATGCATCATCGAACAACAATAATAATTAACCTCTCGAAACAATTCATTAGTATAATTTGACACTATAGTGTCTGCAAATATCCATATTACTATTCCTTTTCTTTTACCTATGAAACTTAGTCTATAAACCATAAAAATGAATCAAATCATTATACTTCATCCTTATGATATATAAATCATACTATATAGTATACATTGTGTATTATATAGTCTCTTATATAAATTAATTCCCATAAACAATAAATGTTTCTACAACCTAATTAGACATCAATATCCTTTCCATGTTATGAAATAAATTCAACTTAATCATTCCTTCCCATATAATTCAATGAATCATGTTATGATACATCACTGAATCATTGACTAATGAATATCCGTGGTCTTCAACTACAAAATGATCTCAATCTCAATCATTATCTCCATGTGATGGGTAAATACCCCAATCATTCCTCAAAGATAGTTAATTTATTTACAAAACACATCCTCATACATTAAAATTTTACAATTTGAATTATTAATAAACACAACATAATTAATTTTTTAAATATAAAAAGTGTAATCTTTTATTAAAATATTTATGTAAATATATTTAGTTTTAGGTTGTATAATTATATTTATATTGAAATATATTTTTGATAATATCATAAATAGATGATTCAAGAGAAACAATAATTAAATAGGGGACCCTATTATAGGTACATAACCAAGAATGTGAAAATTTAATATAAAATATGTGAAACGTAATATTATTAAATAATTTGGTTGGATAAAACCAAACATCAAGATAGATTATTTAATATAAAATTTATATACCCTATAATAATCATATAGTAATAAACATTAATATCATTATTCCATTGATGGAATATAATAATAATACAAGACATGTGATATAGCACCCACCCATTGGTAATCTATGATGATAAATCATTTATTCATATGGATGATATTTAAATATATGGGTTCTTATTTAAATGTTATATTTCTTTATGATAAGGTCCAAATAAATAAATGTATTACAAGATATGTTTTGTGAGTAAATGAAAGGGATTTTATATAATAATTATTTTAAATTTTGATCATTTATACAGTGTATCAATTATCCCATACTAGAAACAAATATATGTTTAATATTATTATTATATCTCTAGAGGGTGAATTTTTAAAGAGGTATTAAGATTATTCTTGAACTAGTTATATCAAAATAATATATATATATATATAAACATATATATGTTCTTATATTATGAATGGAATCACATAACTAAGAGAGGATTATTTTATGATTTTGATGAATAGTAAATGTGTGTCTAATAAAATTGGAAAAAACCATGTGTCCATATGTGATTCATCTATTTACAAGGAATAAAATAAATATTAGATTACTATAGGTTAGATTAAAGATAAAATGGAATCCTAACCCAAAACATTGATATATTATTCTATATTTTAAAATATAATGAATATTGAATTAAAACTGATAACCTTACATGACTAAACTATTTATGTATTTAGTCTTAAAAATAAATACAATCATTTTAAAATATATTAAATTGAAACATCCTTCAAAACCATAATTATATTACTCTCACATTATAATTCATAATTCTTATCAATATAAAATACCAATGTTATATATCATATAGTAACATAGATAGACTATCCATATATAATATTAAAAATTATCTATCATTATGATATATATGATATATAGGTATATTTTATTGAATACATATTTTAAAAATGACACATAACAACAAAGATAACAAAATTCACCCATATCATTTTGATAATAACATGTAGTCAACACATAATTACATCGAAAACCTAGAATGAAGTAATGGACATCCACTATTTCCATGTTTATCCTTTCCATTAACATCATCATATGTCAAAAGTATACATGAACATAAATTTTTTTTAATATATAATATGGATTCCCATTTTGATACTAAACATTTATTCTATACAATATTTCAAATTAAATAATTTATATAATGATATTTTAAAATTAACCTAAGAAAATGAATTCCTTTAAATAAGATATAAGGAAAAATTATTATTATATAATTCCTTATTATTATATAAATTATTTCACCCTATATGAAAAATTAAATCCATGATAACAATGTTAATGGAAGTAAGAAATCATCATTATAAAAATTTACATCATTGATTAGCTAACTAGTTTCCTAATGGGATATTCTATCACTAATATGTTATTTAAAAACAATGTTATTATATTAAAATATTCCTTAAAATACATTCAATCCCAAAAAAACATGAATACACTTGAAAGAATATGACATAGTCGATAAATAATATAATGTATAGATTCTAGTATAACATAATCTCCCTATTTAAGAACTAGTATCAAATTTCTTGCATGGATTACCAAGGTCCCCCAAGAGATTTTCTAAAAAACATAAAGTTAAAAAAATATAAAATTTAAACTTAAAAGTCACCACTATATATTATCTACATAAATAAAGCCATATATATTCAAATTCCTCGATTTATATAAAATGATTCACATTTAAATAGATAATTCAATGGGGAATCTAATATGGTTTAAATGAATAATAATAATTGTTATATATGTTAAATAAATAATTATTTTTAAAAATAGAATTTAATCAAAAAATAATTAATTTTAAGAACAATAATAAATCTAATTTTACATTTATATTCATTTGATCAATAAAAATTCATATTTTCAGTTCATCAATGTTTTTTATTAACGTAATATATTTCATATGGATTACAGTGAAAGGGGATAAAAAATATAGATTACCATTGTTCATCATATATGTGAAATGAATAATGTATAAATGGTTTGGGATTTATTAACCATACCATGACTTCCACCTATACATTGATATAGGGTAAAAAAATTAAAAAAATAAAAAATAATAAATATACCATTCTATTATATTGAACTATATCAATTATATTTGATTAAGTATATATGAATAACTATTTATAAATGTTTTAGAGTTAATGATTTAATTTTTAACTTTACTTTTAATAATAAATTAACCATCACTAAAAATAATATAAATAAAAGATATTTGAAAATTAAATAATAAATAAAATATTCCAATATGAAATTAAAACATGAATTGCATTCAATATTATTGACTTGAAACCAAATATGGAAATATGATATGAAAATATCTTCATCTAGATATTTTTTTATATTATAAAAAAAGATATAAAAATTTAAGAATAAAAAAACGTTTACTATATTAATTTTAGTCAAGAAACTAAATAATATCTATGAAACATAAGGTACATACTATTTGTTCATAAAGAAAATTAAATTAAGTATAAAATTAGTCATAATGATTTATTTATAATTTTCCACAAATCCAATGTTTATGTATTTTCTTATTTATAATCCTATATGATAAAATAAATGATATGTAGATTAATTTTTTTATTCAAAACATATTTTTCCTAAGGCTCTCATATAAAAATAAGGGTCTATTTTTTGAATAAGTTATTTTGCATTAATTATTAATGGAATAACTAAAATATAAATATTTTCAATTTGGAATATGTTTTATAATGAAAAAATATAATGTATTAGGATAAATGAGGTAAAATGTTATTAATGAAAAAAATCATAAATCAAATTTTTCCTATAAAAAAAACACTTCATTACTGAATTATTAAAATGAAGTAGACTAAATTCCAAATAATCAAGACATGTGTAGAAAATATTCTATGTTTATGAATCAAAATAATTATTTCATAAAAAATAATTCCCTCTCACATGTATATCATAGTTTTCTCCTTATAAATGATTAAATTTATAAACCATTTATAATATATTATTATTAACTTATAACACAAATTTTCTGAATTGAAAATAACTTATTTTTATATTAAACCATATTAAATAATCAAGACATAATTTATAAATAATGTATATATGTCATCAAATATAAATTATCCAGACACTGTTAAATTTTACTATATGTATAAAGATATCCACCCATACGTTTGATTAAATAGTTATTTTCATTTCATAAACATTACAAACTATAGGTAATTCCTAAGAAGTGGATTTTACCAATGGAAACAATAAACCATTTAAAAATCATAAGTCCACACCATAGTTTCATTAGGAATATCATTATGATAAAAAAATGTTTTCGAAGAATTATATAATAAATAATATACATGCACAGAATGAAAATAAGACCTCCATGAAGAATCTAATTATATAAAAAATTCTACAATATAGATAACTAAACTTAATAATATAAAAGATAACAATTATAATTTAATCATGGAAAACATGTTTTAGATATATTTTTTAAATTTATATAAATCATTATTCTTTTACCAAACCTAACATATTAAAAGGGATTAAATCAATAATATTAATGAAAAATATAATGATCCATATAATCAAAAGGGTTCAAGTGAATTCAGTTCAGATTTTTTAAACTAATATGTCAAAATATCTTGAAAAAATATAAATTAGTAATTAAAAACTTATCAATATTTTTAAGTAATTTTTTAAAATATCATGCATTTATTTCATATTCATGGTGAGAGGATTATATTTAAGGGTTAAGAAAATAAATTATACTCATATAATATATTTAACTATCCAAATAATCTCTAGCCTATATCTATAATTAAATATGGATTTAAGAAAATTTTCATATAAATTCATCACCTGACATAATTATTAATTAAGACCATAATCGAATCATCAATGAATGAATCTTATGTTCTATTTAATATAAAAACCCAAAACCCAAATTAAAATATACTGATAATCATTTAATATAAATCAAAATTGTATTAAATTCCTAGAACAACCCCCATAAAACATCACAAAACAATAGTCATGAAAAAATGGATAACCACCCTATGGGGATCTATTGAATTATAACATTTTAAAGTCTGGTGTTTTGAAGTCATTTCACCAATACATACTCAAATATCAAATAAAATTAATGAATAAATGTAATAAAAATTCATGAGGATTTCTAGAGAAGAGAAAAAAAATATATTTTTAATGAATTCGCATTGTTTTAGTTTAATAAATCCACATTAATCTGCATTGATCAATGAAAAAATATAGTGGAGATGATAATGAAAATAAGGGGCCTTAGGTTTTTCATTGCCTGTCTATAATAATGAAGCTGACAGGTTCCAAAAACTAGATTAAAATATTTAAAATAAATAACTAAAATCACATTAATTAATTTTCATATATGACATGAGTATACCATATTCCAAAATGAGGTAAACTATATACTAGAGAAACCACCAAACTATACTATCTCTTTAGGGATCTACCATGTACCAGATACCATACACTAGGTAATGCATCTGGTAGAATTAGAAATATTTAAGATTTACATAAATCTATAAATACCTGAGTCATTATATTCTTATAAAAACATAATCCTATAAAAACTATTATAATAAATTAAGGAAATAAATTACTGAATAACTATCATGGGTTTTATAGATGACCAATGAGTGGGTGAGGGGTGGATTTATAAATATATAATATAAAGGTATTTTTTTGTGAAATGGAATCACTATCATGCTATTAAAACAAATGATTAGGAAAAATATTTGTATCTTTACTCAAACTAATTTTTTAATTTTTATAAATATTTTAAAATATTTTTATACTTTTTTACAAAAAAAAATTATATTTCAATTTTAAATCATTATCCAACATTGAATAAAATTAAATAAACATTAGTATAATTTTTTAAAAAAATTTATGTATGGGAAATTTTAAACCCGATGAATATTGTGCTCATTGGGAACTAATTAAAACAACACCTTAATTATATATTTTCTATGAGTAACATTAAATTTTTTTTTGTCCATCTGGGAAAAGCATTATACATCATTATTCATCCATAATTTATATGATATAAAGATTATTAATGATAAAAATATATATGAAACATTCAATTTTTAATAGTTATTTTTTGATAAGTACCAATATAATAAAAACTTTAAATAAAGAAAACTAGTGAATTACGGAAATAAAATATTGAAAAAAATAGTTTTTAAGTGAATTCAAATATTTTTTAACAAATTATTTCAATAAACCTCTAGCATAAAAATAATTAAAATATAATTTTTCTTGTTTCAAAAAGTGTTGAAGAAAAAATATTCAGGGGGACCTTAAAAACATGAAAGATCGATTTTGGAAAAATAATTGGGATAAATCTAATAAAATAACAGAGATTATATTATATGTGTTTCTAACAAATATAAGTATCAAAATTAGATTAATATAAGAATACAAATTAATTCTGAAAAATAATTAGAGTAACTTATGATGACAAAATTTATAAACAAGTTGAGATACAAACCTATGATTCCTTAATGAAATGATTTGGTAACTTGAACACAAGTTTTATAGAGATCCTCTCTATTAATATCATTTCCAATGCCCAATAATAAGAAACTAAAATTATATTAAATTTCCAAAACCTTTTATTTCATCAATTCACCCACCTCAAAACAATATAATTTTATTCCATTTTATATATTTCCATTGAAATTTCCCTCATCCAAAGTTCCCTTTGATAATGAACAAAAAAATCCAGTAATAAGTCACCATAGTGTATATCAGTACATTTATTACTTTTTTTAACTCACAAAGAAACAAATAATCTTTTGTTCCAACATATTAAAAATTATTGTATCATTTATGGGTTATTGGGATCAAACAATCCCCATAAAGGAACCCTTGATGTAAGAAAAATAACACTATAACAAATGAAAAAAAAGTTTCTTGTGAGAAATGAATCATAGGACAAAAGTCATATATGAAAGTAAAATGAAATTTGAGAACTATGAGAATATCATCATAAAATAAAGAAAACTAATTTGGAATTATCCCCCTCATAGAATTTTGGGACAAAACATAGTGGAAACAACATTGACCATGTTGTGTTTGATTGATGTATAGAGAATAAATGAGTTATTAGTTAATAAAATATCAAATCAACTGATAAAAATAAATAAGATCTTATTCATATAACACCTTCTATTTTTTATTGTTTCACAATGATCAATATCATTCTTATATAGTGTGTTACACAAATGTTTTTCTCCCAATATAAACATTTATAATATCCCATTATAATTGATATCAACAATAATTATCTTTTTTATTTTATTATGAATAAATCATTATAATATTAATAGAATTTTAAAAATATATATATTTATTATTTATCATTTTATACAATTTTAAATAATTATTTTTTTGTGAAATAATTATAGGTGTATCACTTTTCCCATGGATGGTGATTAAGATAGTGTTCATTCATAGGGGTAAATTTTCATATAACCATCATCTTTGAACTTCTATATTAGATCACTTATGTTAATCAATTTATCTTTTTTGGATACTAGGGATTATTTCATACCATTTATCATATGATCATGAATCATATATATATATATACATATATTGATATAAAAGATATTGTCTTAATTTTTCATTGTATGCTTATTATACATAATTATTATTTTTTAATTCATATATAATTTTAGTTATTTACAATTATTTTACCTTCCTTAGACATATCTTATTTTATTCATATTTTCACATTTTGAGATTCATATGACAAAAAATTTTGATCTTCATTTTCACATGGATTTCAAAAAATAGTCTCCTCAAGAGTTCTAATCAGAGGGAACGGTTAATTTAATCATGTATGTGAAAATTTAAATGGTAGAATTTTGTATAATTAGTTTTCTATATATAATATGTGAAGTTTTAATTTAATTACACTTATTTTGTACATAATATTCCTATATTATTAACTCTCAATGAGTAATCATCAAAACCTAATTAAACAGATTGAGCCGAAGGTACCCTTTAAAGGCGTGGAATCGGGTTGGTTACAAAATTAAACATATGTAATAACAATCAACATTCTTCTTATTTTTTATAATTTTATCATAAAAACATTTAAATATATAATTTTCATTAATATATGCACAATAATGATAATGTATATAATTAATATAAATTACATAAGAACATTACTGTTGATTTACCAAAATCCAATACCTAAGAAATAATTTGTTTGATAAAAAAATTTAGGTGGGGGTCACTCATGAACATGGTAAAATATCCAATAAAAACTTATTTTTGGATGTAACACTACCAACAATGTTTTACACTCTTTTCCTTCATATATATGAAACACATCTAAGATGGTTTCTAGTAGTATATTTAATTACTTATATTTCTAATATCCGGGAAAGAAATTATTATATATTTCGTAGATAAATTAATGGATTCATGTGTTGATGTCACATAATGGTTTTCATCATCCTCATCAAATATACATAATGTATTATTTTTATTTATATTTGAATTATTTTCTTCCAAATGATCATTAGAATAACCTTAAGATTACTCTTACAGTTACTGGATGATAAATATATATTATAAAATGAACTATTATTATTATTCATTTCTTCTCAATTAATAAACTTATTGATATATAAATGGAACACATTGAATAAAAAACTATCTAAAAATTAATAACATTTGTTAACAACCAATATATAAATGGATCTCCCATATGAGAAGTGACATTTTAATATTTATCCACAAATATCACATTATAACTAATATTATAAGGACCCGACCTTAAAACATTACATAATCATGAATTAAATGAATAATTCACATTGAGAATCTTTTCAAGTTTAGAGTTTTATAGAATAAGGACATAATTATTACATCTCAAAGATTACAATGTAGACACATCTACTCAGTTTCCATTTTTTTCACAAAATAAAAACTCTTGAACAAAATATTCATATCTAGTTCCATGTTTTAGACAACATGACATTTCCTTGATCACATCCATGACCCTATTCCACTTTATGTCCTGTAAAAAACATTTCAAAAACATGGGATGAACATAAAAATCTCAGTAAGGGACATAAAAATACGGAAAGAAAACATTATTCCATGTATACATAAAATTCAATGAAATCATACTTTACTCATAAAACATAATAACTATAACATACCTCATTAAATCATATAATTTATGAATTACTCATAGAAATAAAAATACATAAAGGTAACTTGAGGCATTCATAACATTCTTACGTAGGGAGTAACCCTCATGGTTCCGTTTTGGAATACCCATCATAGTATATTCCATAAATCTCTTCATAGAAACCATAGAGTTTAACTCATTCACGATACCCAATGCATTAGATATCTATCTCAGGCTCAACTTCCCTTAGTTTATCATGGAACCACCATACTTCATAAAAAATTCCCAAGAACCATAACATAATCGTATCACATAAAACATTCATAAAAAACATTACATTTCCACATTTCAATCACAACATATCAAAAAAACACATTAATATAATAAAAACATTATCAAAACCATTTTCAATACCAAAATAAAAGAAAAATAAAACATAGTTTTTATTTTTGATTTAAAAATGTTATGGCATGTAGAGGAAGCCAAAACTCAAATAATGGTCACGGTGGCAGAGAAGTCATTGTCGGTGCATACATAAGACAAAAACATTCCTTTTTTCATTTAGTAAAATGATTCATGTAAAAATATTCCTTTTTAATGATATTAATAGTCAAAAGTGTTTACTATAAAACCAATAAAATAAGGTCGTATATAAATTGAATTATGCCTCAACGAATGGATATTAAGACGACGTCCCGTACAAAGACGGTATCCCTAGATTAAGGATAAATCAATTACATAATTATGTGTGACAAATATAAATACACAAATTATAAGTGTATATTAAGTGTAAAACAATCATAGTTCATCCACACATATTAATAGAACGACATAATCAAGAGGTAGAGATTTAACCCGAATAATAGAAATTGGGTTAAGAAGTTCCCTTACAGAAATTCGACAGCCTAACGGCGTCACTTTAAAATTCTGAAAATGAGTTGATGAGAGATAAAAAGTGTATCTCATCACTTAGAAAAATAATTTACATCAATAAGGATATATAAGAACATATCCCATAATAATAAGATGTAAATTAAAAGACCTAACAAAAGGATGTCTTTTAAAAAAGAGGAGGGTGAAAGGTTCCCTTACCAATTAAGGTAACTTCTGAAACGTACAGCCCATGAAAGAAGGACTATACAATGTTGATGTAAATACCAATTACCCAATGTATATTACACAAAGAGTAGAATAATGGTCAGTACATACACCACTAAAAGGAGACAATCAATAATATAGCACGAATCTCACGGGAATAAATAGTGAGAAAAAAGCCCCTTACCTCGTTGTAATAAATCGAGTCATATGACCAAAAGTTAATAAGATCTAAATGAATCACATAATACCATGAATATAAATAAAATCATGATAATATATATCAATTGGAAGTACACAATATCCACATGAAATAAATAATTGGTGAACAATGGATATCTCATGGAATTAAAAGTGAGATAAGAAATCCCCTTACATCAAGTCCATCTAGTCTTGTTCTTTTCATTATATTCCTGAATAATAAACTTTGGTAAATTTATAATTTCTTATGGAATTCCTTAAAGTTTATTATTCAATTCATATCACATATTATCATGCTATATAAATTAGTTATTAATGTGCGTTCATATCATATGGTTTGTCGATGTTCAGTACACGAGTCAACAATGAACTTGTTTGAAGAGAAAAAATATATTCTTTAACCATTAGATAGAGGTTTGAATAAGTGTAGGTATAATCCTTATAATAACAACATCCAAGTATATTGAGGATACTTGTGTTATTATTGGATCAAATAATAAGAAGATAGTGGTTAGTGAAGAAAGAAAATAAATGAACGAAACTCCGGAGAAGACATTACCTCTAAATCGGGTAACTCTTTTTTATTTGAGACAAAGGATTCATTGAAAATACTTCTTCCCAAAGTGATGCTTGTAAGATTGATAGAGTTATTTGGAGAGATAATATGAGCAGAGGTTGGACTATCCAAGGGCCTGATAGGTGTGGTTAAGGGGGTAGAGGTGGGGACCTTTTATAAGAGGGAGGAGGGTCACTTTTGGAAAGTCTTGAAATGTTAATTTATTATAAAATTATTTTTCGGATTTTTAAGGCCCCACAATGATATATTTTGAGAATAAGGTAATAAGGGTTCTAAATCCACCCATACAGTTGGTTTTTGACAAGTGTAAGTCATAGATTTTACCTTATCTTTTCATTTTATTTAAATCATTCATTAATGAGGTAATCACTCCATCATCATGGTGTCATAAATAAATTTATTTATTTAATGTCTAAAAATTATAAAACAAATACCATGATGTAAGAAATTTATTATCTTTACAATGACTATTTATATTCTAGGATATAATTTATGTGATCAAAATTAAAATCATTTTACTTAGGTGTTATATAGTTTGGTTATATTTTCTTTTCTTTAAAAATAATAT
Organism: Viscum album; assembly: GCA_963277665.1. NCBI lineage: Eukaryota > Viridiplantae > Streptophyta > Magnoliopsida > Santalales > Viscaceae > Viscum > Viscum album. The sequence goes on along the minus strand of OY728140.1, from coordinate 40,114,410 downwards.
AATAAACGGTCACTATCACAAAAAAGTGATTCTATGGGGACCCTAAGTTGGCATAAGGCATACAATGGTCGGCCATGACACAAAAAAGGGGATCTAGATACATTTTGTGGTCATTTTATATTATTATGATATTATTTTATTACACTTAACTACCTGATTACTAATTAATCATGATAATTAATGATAATTTTCGTCATTACTATTCATAATGTCCCAAAAAAAAGTCATAATTACATAATTGGACCTTATGATTCCAAATATGGAATCTATTTTACAAAATTTCAAACATTGAAATTTCCTTAATTAATTTGAAACTAATTCCCTTTGTCAAAACCATAGATGGGTTTTTAAGAAGTAAAATACATCAAAAGATTGACAGGTTTTTACATCCAATTGAAAAGTGAAATTACTTACAATGAACAAAATTGAATTAATTGATAAAAAAATAATCCAATTACACTTTTAAACCAATTAAAATTTCAATCTAACTATATAATTAAGTTAGATGAAAAAGCAGTTTTGACGTAAAATGCAGTATTTTTCACTATTCATTAAAAATGAACATTTGTCAGAAAAATACCAAACATTTACCCAAATTAAATTTGATATTCCAATTTCCAAAATGATGTCCATTTTAATTATTTAAAAACATATAAGTTTCATTAATTAATTTTATAATTAATTCCTGCTGTCAAAACAAATTGCATTTTTTTAAGAAATAATATCTATCAAAAGATTGACACTTGTTTATGTCCAATTTCAAAGTGAAACTAATTCCAATGACCACCATTGGATTAAATGGAAAAAATATATTTTAAATACACTTTGAATCCAATAAAAAAATTAATCTAACCATATAAATAAATTATATTAAAAAATAATTTGAATTAAAATACTACATTTTCACTATTAAAAAAATGATCTTTATCGGAAAAATTAAAACAAATTACACAAAGTAAATTTTGATATCCTGATTATAAATAAGAATTTTATTTTTTGAAATAAAACATATAGAATTGACAAAAAGTATTTTTAAAAAGGGTTATCCATCAAAATCTCGTTAATTGACCTTTTAAAGAACATTAGAATACTTATGCTTAAAATCAAATTATTTTCTTATTTTAATCCTCTAACTTTTATTGGATAAATGTAAAAATATTTAACAAACATATATAAAACTTTTGTAGTTTGTTCTGTTCATTCCCGCCATTATAATGGCTATGCGTTAACTTCCATTTAAAATAATATTAATATATTATTAGTGCGCAGCGTAAGATTTCAATGAAACTCGTTCTTGTGTATTGGGTACGCTATAAAACATAGCATTCCCTTTAAAGTAATACTAATATTTTATTCACAAATTTTAATAAATATGAAAATTTCATATTCTTTATTTACCAGGGATGTTATATCCTTCCCCACTTTTGGGAATTGCATCCTCACAATTTTTAAATTAGGCTTCGAAATTGCTTTCAAAGCCCCACATCATAAGAGGAGTAAATTAAACTATCACATTAAAAGAAGGAAAAAAAAGTACAAAGGTCACCCAAGACAACAGATACTAGGATTCCATGAAAACATGGATATGGAAGAGAAAACAATGGGTCAAGTCTTGATGGAGAGTGATAGAAAACATGTTTAGGAGAATTTTAACCACCAGAAAATCACTAACTTGTGATGGGTTAAACGGTATTTGATTCCTAATTAGGAAAAGTTTACAGACAACGTTTTTGTTTTAAGTTAATTTTCAATGAGGAATTTATTTATGAGCTTAACTAAATCATAAGAAAACATACTTACTTGTCATGTATACTTTCAACTCTTACTATATTTATTACAAAAACTCATATTTTCTCCAAAAATATGAGTATTTAGGATGACTTGTTCACATTGTAAGCACTATAATCAACTTCTTGAGAATCACCTAATCCAAAAAAATATGAACTATATATTTTCCAGGTCATTGTACCTTAACCAAAACCAAAACTGTTAGTACAAGATCAGATAATCCCAAAAAGGATAATCCTTTATAAAACGGTATACTACTCTTAATCTCCAAAATTCAACACGAGAACCCAAGGTTCAAGAAAGACCATTAAATAATTAGTGATCCATAAAATTTTTCAAATTAATCCAAACTAAGATTGAAACCCTAATATCTGAAGGATTTAATCACATAGAATTCCAAGGTAAATCTTAGTATTTATCTCTAAATAACATCAGTTACTCTTAAAGTATCATACCGAAAAGTAAGTAACCAAATCACATATCCTCTGTGATAGGTTAATCATTTCCCAAAAACCAACTTATTCCTGATTCATAAGTCCAGCTAACTAAAAATAATTATTCATAATAACCAGGGACTTCACGTAGTCTAGTGGTAGGCGATAAATACCAGTCGCACTTTGGTTGGGGGTTCGATTCCTGCAACTTTTTCCGATGTGATGGGTTGTCACACGGTAGGAATGTTTTCCTTTTTCAAAAACTATATAATTTTATAACATTCCCAAAAAGAGATAAATTCATCAAAAATAGCCATAAAATAATTTAACCGTGAAGGTTTTCTAATAACTTTAGTTTTGATTCCCAAAATGTATTAACATGCAATTGCCTCAAATTCAAGGATTATATAAACCCAAATTGTTTTTTTATAACTGTATCCACAAAAGAAAAGATAATTATTCCTTGAATAAAATTTTCATATATCAAACATCAAGGTTACAAATATAATAAAAAGTCCTCTAATGTAATCCCATCAAAAAAGAGCCATTATTCTTTCAAGAATTTCACCATCCTAAAATATACCATAACACTTGAATCCATTATATGTTGACTTCTTACTCATTAAGCATTCTTCTTGATCCATTAACCATTCCTTTCCAACTTATTCTGAAATACTTCTTTCCTATAAAAAACCATGAATCATATATTAAAATTTCATTAATAGGAAAACATATGTTAAGAAATAATTCATACCTTTCATTGGTCATTGTTAGTTTCTTCATCCTTAATCAGAATATCATTAGGTATTGGTAAATGAAAATTTGTACGATCTTTGTGATCCCATTCCAAAAAATTAATAATAGGAAATGTTTTTTCATAATGACCATGCACACCACATTTAAAACATTCAATTGATCCATTATAAAGAACCTCTTTCCCTTTCCTAGTTTCAACTAGATGCTTCCTTTTTACATGGCAGGTTCTTGATTTATGACCTTTATTTCCACATCTACACCATCTTTTTGTCCATTTGAAACATTTTCCTATGTGTTTCTTTCTACATCTTTGACACATAGGTTTTTGAACATACTTACCTTTATGATTATTACCTGAACTTCCGAAGGGATTTTTTTTCATGCATATATGATTCCTTATAAATATTATTAAGGTTCAGGTGGTCTATCATGACTCTAGATTGTTGGTTGAGAATAACCACAAGATTTCTCATTGCAGCTCCCATATCATTCAGTTTCTCGTTCATAAAACCGTCACAGTTTTCTTCACATCCACTGTTACTTTGGTGCCTACTAGATCCAGCCATTTACTAAAACCAAAAAGGCCAGTGTGAGTATATTAGTAAAATAATCATATAATACTAAGATATAATTATTCATGTTATCTTAATCTCATTCACTTTATATAAAAAAACTATGACTCTTTCTTAAATCCTAACCATTATGGTAATGTCACTTAGGCTTAAAGAATACCCTTACTTCTAAAGTTATCTAAACTGACCTCTGATACCAACTGTAAGGACCCGGCCTTAAAACATTACATAATCTTGAATCAAATGAATAATTCACAATTGAGTGTCTTTTTAGGTTTATAGATTTATAGAATTAGGACATAAAAATTACATCTCAATGATTACAAAGTAGACACATCTACTCAGTTTCCATTTTTTCACAAAATAAAAACTCTTGAACAAAAGATTCATGTCTAGTTCCATGTTATATATAGCATGGCATTTCCTTGATCCCATCCTTGACCCTATTCGACTATAGGTCATGTGAAAAACATTTCAAAAACATGGTATGAGCATAAAAATCTCAGAAAGGGAAATAAAAATATCGAAAGAAAACATTTGTCCATGTATACATAAGAATCAATGAAATCATACTTTACTCATAAAACATAGCCACTTTAACATACCTCAAGAAATAGTAAGATTTATGAATAACTTATAAAAATCATATGATATAAAGGTAACTTGATGCATTCATAATATTCTTATGTTGGTAGTAACCCTCGTGGTTACGTTTTGGAATACCAATCATAGTATATTCCCTAAATCTATTCAGAAAAACCATAGCGTTTAACTCCTTCGTGTTACCCAATGCATTGGAGAGCTATCTCAGGATCACCCAACCTTAGTTTTTCAAAGAACCACCCTACTTCATAAACAATTCCCAAGAACCATAACATAATCGTATCACATAAAACATGCATAAAGGAAACATAACATTTCCACATTTCAATCACAAGATGGAAATAAAACACATTGATATAATCAAAACATTATCAAAACCATTTTCAATACCAAAATAAATGAAAATTAAAACATGGTATTTATTTTTCATTTAAAAAATTTATGTCTTGTAGAGGAAGCCGAAACTCAAATAATGGTCATGGTGGCAGATAAGTCGTTGTTCCTGCATACGTAAGACAAAAAAATTTCCTCTTGTCATTTAGTAAAATGATTCATGTAAAAATATACCGTTTTAATGAAATAAAAAGTCAAAATATTTTATTATAAAACTAATAAAAGAAAGTCGTATATAAATTGAAGTATGCCTCAATGAAAGGAGATTGAGACGAAATCCAGTACAAAGACAGTATCCTTAGATTAAGTATAAATAAACTACATAATTATGTGTGAAAAATATAAATACTCCCAATATAAGTGTTTATTAAGTTTAAAACAATCATAGGTCATCCACACATACTCATAGTATGACATAATCAAGAAGTAGAGGTTTAACCCGAAGAATTGAAATTGGGTTAAGAAGTTCCCTTACAGAAATTCGACATCCTAATGGCGTCGCGTTAAAATTACGAAAATGTGTTGATGAGAGATAAAAAGGGTATATCATAACATGGAAATAAAATTTACAGAAATATGGATATATAATAACATACCCCAACATAATTATATGTTAATTAAAATACCTAACAAAAAGAAGCCTTTTAAAAAAGAGGAGGGTGAAAGGTTCCCTTACCGATTTAGGTAACTTCTGAAATGTACACCCCATGAAAGAAGGACTATAAAATGTTGATGTAAATACCCATGACCGAAATTATATTTCCCAAATATTATAATAATGGTCAGTACATACACCACTCAAAGGATATAGTGACAAATATAGAATGAATCTCACGGGAATAAATAGTGAGATAAAACCCCTTACCTCAATGTAATAAATCGAGTCATACGACCAAACGATAATAATTACCAATTTAATCACATAATACCATGAATATAAAAATAATAATGATAATATATATTAAATGGAAGTACACAATACACCACATTAAATAAATAATTGGCGAACAATGGAAATCTCACAGAATTAAAAGTGAGATAAGAAATCCCCTTACCTCAAGTCTGACATGTCTTGTTTGTTTCTTTATATTCCTGAATAATAATCTTTTTTTAATTTATAATTTCTTAACGACTTCCTTTATTGTTTATTTTTCAATTCATATCACATATTATTATGTTATATTAATTAGTTAATTATGTGAGTTCATATCATACGTTTTGTTGATGTTCGGTACATGAGTCAACAATGAACTTGTTCGAAGAGAATTGTCCATGTCGTTATAAGTGAATCATCTCTAGAATGGTGTTCACGACTTAAATATCATATATATCCAGTATATTTGTATTTAATAATATTCCATAATTTTTGGATATATCAAATGAAATGTACCATTCATGGAGACGGTAAGTCGTACGTACGCATGAAAGCTACATTGATTTTTTTTTCATAATAATGGACTTTAAAAATAAATTAGACATAGATATATTATAATTAAAGTATAATATATATGTTATAATGGTAACATAAGTTCATTAATTACATTATTTATAAATTACATTTTTGGCATGAACGAGTCATATCACTTGAGGGGGCGGTAGTCCACACTTCCTCATATGAAATTATCGCATTTTCACAACATGAAAAGCATAAAAGTATGTTTTAAATATAAAATAAAAAAACATAGAGAGGAAATAGATATAACATATATCATATATAAATATATTTCTATCATAATGGACACTTTTAATTGTGTTAAAAGAATATTATACAATCATTGATTCGTGAGGTAGTAATTTTCCACCCACAGAAACAGTATGTTCTTTAACCATTAGACAAAGGTGTGTGTAAGTGTAGGTAGAATATTTATCATAAATAAATATTAGTATATTGAGGATAGTGGTGTTATTATGGTATCAAATAATAAGAAGATATTGGTGAGTGAATAAGGAAAATAAAAGAAAGAAACTCGAGAGAAGACATTACCTCTAAATCAGGTAACTCTTTTTGATTTAAGCCAAAGGCTTCCTTAAAAAGATGTATGCCCAAAGTGAGGCTTCTAAGAGTGATATAGGGATGTGGATAGATAATATTAGAAGATTTCGATTGATCCAAGGGGTTGAGAGGTGTGGGTAAGGGGGTATAGGTGGGGGACTTTTATAAGAGGGAGGAGGGTCACTTTTGGAAAGTCTTCAAAAGTTACTTTATTATAAAATGATTTTTTGGATTTTAAAGGTCTCAAAATGATATATTTTGAGAATAAGGTGATAAGGGTTAAAAATACACCCATCCAACATGTTTCAGACAAGTTTAACTCTTAGATTTTACCTTATATTTTCATTTTATTTAAATCGTTCATTAATGAAGTAATCACTGCATAATCTTGGTGTCATAAATAAATTTATTTATTTAATGTCTAAAACTTATAAAAAAATACCATGATGTAGGAAATATTTTTATATTTCCAATTAATATTTACAGTCTAAGAGATAATTTATTTAAACAAAATTGAAATTGTTTTACTTAGGTATTACATAGTTTGGTTATATTTTCCTTTCTTTAAAAATAATATGATAAAAGGTCACTATCACACATAAGTGATTCCATGGGGTCCCTAAGTTGGCATAAGGCATCCCAACGCCGTCCATGGCAAAAAAGAGAGGATTTGGACACATTTTGGGGTCATTTTATATTATTATGATATTATTTTATTACCCTTAACTACCTGATTACTAATTAATCATGATAATTAAAGATAATTGTCATCCTTACTATTCATAATGTCTAAAAACAAAAAATAATCATAATTAACTAATTTGGAAATTATTATTCCAAATAAAGAATCCATTTTACCAAATTTCAAACATAGAAAATGCAGTAATTAATTTAAAAATTATTCACGTTGTCAAATCCAAAGACGAGTTTTTTATGAAGTAATATATATCAAAAGATTGAATTGTTTTTACATCCAATTGAAAAGTGAAATTACTTCCAATGAACAAAATTGAATTAAGTGATAAATACATAATTAAATTACACTTTAAAAACAATTAAAATTACAATCTAGCTATATAATTAAATTAGATGAAAAAGTAGTTTTGAAGTAAAATGTAGTATTTTTCACTACTCATTAAAAATGAACAATTGTCAGAAAAATACCAAAAATTTATCCGAAGTAAATTTGATATTCCAAATTCAAAAATGATGTCAATTTTACCAATTTAAAAATATAGAAGTTTCATTAATTAATTTTATAATTAATTCCTGCTATCAAAATTAATAGGGTGTTTTTAAGAAACAGTGTCTATCAAACGATTGACACTTGTTTATGTCCAATTTCAAAGTGAAATTAATTCCAATGACCACAATTGGATTAAATGGTAAAAATAAATTTTAAATACTCTTTAAACCCAATTAAAAAGATAATATAACCATATAAATAAATTAGATTAAAATGAGGTTTTAAATTAAAATATAATATTTTCACAGTTAAAAAAATGAACTTTATCGGAAAAATAACAACAATTTACACAAAGTAAAATTTGAGGTCCCTATTTTAAAGAAGGATTTTATTTTGTCAAATATAACATATAAAAATGAAAAAAAAATATTTTTAAAAAGGGTTCTCCGTCAAAAGGTGGTTAATCTACCTTTCAATGAACAAAAGAATATTTATGCATAAAATCGAATTCTTTTCTTATTTTAAGCCTCTAAATTTTATTAGATAAATGTAAAAATATTTAACAATCATATATAATCACATTGTAGTTAGTTTTGTTCATTCCCTCCATTACAACAGCTAGGAATTAACTACTATTTAAAATAATATTATTATATTATTAGTGTGCAATGTAAGATTTCAAAGAAACTATTTGTTGCATATTGGGTATGCCATCGAACATAGCTTTCCTTTTATAATAATATTAACATTTTGTTCACAAATATTAATAAATATGAAAATTTCATATTGTTTATTTACCTGGGATTTTACAAATATAGTTTTACGATAACAAAATATCATGATTATCTTAATATACATGCATTTCATTCAAAAGTAAAAATAAATGTATATTATCCAAAATGTAAAAAAAATTGTTTTTACTATCACACACATTTATGTGTTGTCAATATTGTCACATAAAATTGATTCATATACCTTATTCAAATTTCATTTCCTTCTATATGTTCAAAATATTCAAATATACAAATTTTTAGATATTATATATATATAATGGAGTTTCATATTGTGGAATGTATATATAATAAAAAATATCTCCTTAAATAGAGGAAAGATAATTTTTCCATGAAATATAAATCATTTTATTATTTAATTCAAAAAAACCGTTATATATAATAACTAAAATATAATGAATATTATAAAACCATAAAAACTACCCATCGCAAACATAGCATTTTTTTATGTAATATTTCCATATTTTGAGAGAAAAACATGAACACGTCTTATTAAAAACATCCCAACCTACACATCAAAAAATCCATTATTGAATTAATTAATTAATCTATTATTCATACTCCACAATTATGGTGTGGAAAAACATTAATAATATCAATTCAAAAACCAATTCCACATTAATATTTTATATTAAATTTTGACTACATTATAGAATGATATTTATTATTCTTGAAACATCATATTACATGTGATACAAAGATGGTAATGAACAACATCACACCATGTATTCATAATTCAATCTTATATATCATGAATAATATTTTAATATATAATAGTAATCGTATATTATTTAGTCCAAAATATAGTAAACTTATTAATAAATAATTAGAGTGTAATCATATGTACTTTGGCATGATTTCCCTATTATCTCCAAATAAAATTTTATACTTCATCAAACATATCATATAATTTTAAAATACATCAAATTCTTAAAGGTAGCATAATTATCATCTATAACCAAATACCTCAGTTACCTACGAATGATTCTATATGCACACTCTCCAATTATTCTAACTCATATCTAGAATTCCCTAACACTATAATAATATCTCACTAATGTTACAAATGAGTTACTTTTACAATGTATTCATTGTATAATGTTAAATTTTATCACCAACTCTTAATTGTTGACATCACATGGTGTTCCTACAATAATATATAAGAAATACTATTCAATATAGTCATCTTCTCTATATGACGGGGAATATATATATAATTCATAAAACTTGGTTCCATGAATGTTTAAGTATTCCATGCTCCTTGTTAGTTAAAAATATAATTTTTTTCAAATTTTTTATTATTCAGGTATAATTTTTATTTATGTAGTGTTAAGAGATGAATAGTGGACAATACATGGAGTGTTTATGGAAAATCATGGAGAAACCCGATGCTAGGTGCACAAGGTTCCCATTTGGTAGGAACTGGGATCCCATTGAAAAACAAATGGGTATAGAGCAAGTAGAAAACAATATTGTGTACCCAGTTGACCATATATGGAATAGAGGAACAAAGAATACTATTTATTATTCATATGGGATTTTTCATCATTATTACATATTTGAAAATTTATAAGTTAGTTGGTTCTTGTGATAATTTTTTATTTCACTACCATTAGATCCCCATCTCAATATCTCCATATCATATAAACCAACCTTTTTCTTCCTCAGTTATATCATTGATCGATGAATCTTTGGTATGTCACGATATTTCACCATTGATGATGTTGTATTATAGTGACTCTATAACCATCTTATACAACATTAATATTCATGGATATGGTATAAGGCTTTTTTATCATTGATATAGTTCTTATAATGAACATTTAATCATTCGATTTTATTTTCATCTATTTATATGGATGGTTTTGGTAGATTGGACTATGTAAACACAATGGTTTTTAATTTTGTAAATATTTTACCTATATAAAATATTCTTTAAATAAAAAATATTATATTTTATTGTGGTGAATGTCTTATGTGGTAGAATACATTTCCTCAAGGACCTTTAGACATGGTTCAAATTTCTAATTTTTATGAATACCAATAGTACCTTTAATTGTTATAAATATTCTACCAAATTTATTATTTTTGTTGTTGTGAATCGAAACAAAATAAATTATTATATCAAAAAAATGATTTTAGAAAATTATTCATGAGATGATAGGAGTTTTTAAGGATTAATTAAAATAAATAATCCACAACACATTTTGTTAGGTGGACTTTTTATGTTGTGTCTCTCACTCTGAGTTCTTTTTTATTAATTTAATAGTATCCTTGTATTATATAATATAAAAGAGGAATAAAAATTTATTTGACATGTTTTTATAAAAAATATAATAATTTATTTTAATGTAGAAATTCATTTAATATTATTTTAACTATATTACTTATTGATAAATTTATTAATTAAATTTATATTTATATAAGATATATTTGTATTGTTATATGAGAACATAAAAGGGTACCCTCTTGATAGTGTAAAATATTACTCATGGTATGGCCAACAAGATTTCATTGACATTGATTAAATATTATGATTTGAGATAAACTCCCATCACCATGACATGTTATCCCCATTCGATAATTATGTAAGAGTAAACCCAAGTGATTTGAATAAAATTGTATACTATATTCCATTTCCCCAGATATTATCCCCTAGGTACCTAACACATTCATCATCACATAAAAAAATATTTATGGGTGAATATGTTTACATGTGTGTGACTCATTCCTCTAGAGAATGTTTGATCAGAAATTTCTTCATACATATCTAGACAATCCTTTACATTTGTAACATTGGTTAAGATCTTCTTCAGTTAAAGCGTTACCTATTGTCATATATTAAAATACCTTTTCACTTGATAGATCAAATTAATAAGTACTACTTTTTCTTCTAACTATATATTTTTACTGTTTAACGTTATTATTTATAATATTTTATTAGAGGACCATCGGGAACTACCAATTGTGTATTGATATAATCATTCCCTAAACATAACATAATAGGGAATATATAGATCTTTTTTATGTTAAGTAGGTTAACGAATGTCACCAGAGAAATGGAGGAAGTTTCACTTTGGGTCATGATCATTGGATGGTATAATTTTTAATTTATTAATGGTGTTTAGTGGTGGTGTATGAGATTTATCAATGATTTCTTCTAATGGAGATTTCATTCAGAGTCTTATTTTGGTCCAGTAAGGACCTTTCTAATATATTATATACATAAATGGTATTTTTTTCAATCATAGTTTTATTGTCACTTTTATAGAATTGATATACTAGATTAATATTTTTATGTTTCTTATAATTGGTAAAAAAAATATTCTATTGTTCTTACACTATTAGTAAATAAAATAATGTCCATTATATAATTTGTTATCATTATTCCTGAAAAACCCATGGGTAATTATTGACATTTTTATGTATATAGTCAGAGATATCTAATATTACTATGTGGTAAAACCACCATCTGTGTGATTGTTGTCTAGATAATATCATTTATGCTATCTTATAAAAGTTAAGAGGTTTGTTAATGATATTATATTTATGGAATCTAGGTATGTTTAGGGTATTTAGGTCAAAGGTGTTAAAATATCGCATGAAAGAACACATTAAGGGTTCTTGGATTTTGGGGATTGAGAGAAACAAAAGAATATGACATAGTAGGTAACAAATTAATATTAAATAAAAACATTATTATAGATGAAGGTGGATTTTGTAATGGTAGTTTGGGATCTATATTTCATTTTCCAACTCCCATGAGTTAGCAGAGTGCCATTATACCATTCATCACTTAAGGAGTTGGATAGTTTGGGTCATGTGGGAAATCATTGTATTCCATATAACTATATATAATTTATTAGTTTATTCTAATGTGAATTTAAAATTTAATCTTATACACAGGATTAACAATAAAAATGTAGTGTTTTTTAAAATTTCACTCTTGAATACAATGATGAAAATATACCCATGACTCTTATCAATAGGAAATCCTACCTTATTTTGGTAAAAAGTGTTACATTGTCATACATAATTTCAAATTTATGTTCTATAAAAATATATATTTTTTATTCTATGTTTGTGTAAAAATGATTCAAATCATATTATGAGTTTTTTTGATAATTTTATCAGGGATACTATTTGATTACTCTTGAATAGTGTTTTATTTAATATTTTTTATTCATTGATATTTGTTAGTAAGGATTTTAATAATTATTCTAACACAAAAATATCATCTTTGATTTGTTAACAGCAATCATAATTAAAAACACATAAATGCATTAATGGATTCAAGGTTGATGTTTATATTTTTTATTCTAACATACCAATACTTAAAACACAAAAATACATAAATGAATTATTTCTCAAATGAAAATTATATTGATAAATCAAATTATATTAGAGGGGATTCATGTGAGACATAAAAATTTATGTTTTCACTAATATTAATTTGGATTATATTAAAAGAGTGTTGTGATATGGTTCAATAATTTATTCTTTATTACGCTACACAGATGATCACATCATACTAAGATGTAATGGATGGAAAATTATGCACCTCTAACATGACTTTGGATTGACCATTTTTTAGAGGGTATTATACATTTCCATCAATCATTCGGTAATTTATATCATATAATGGAGCCAATATACATTTATTTCAAGAGTGATTTCAAATTCCCTTATCCTTATAGCTTATATGATTGTATTATTACTCAATAACCATCAGAGTAGATAGTTCAACACTATCACACAATCAAGAGAATCAAAAGTCACATGAAACCATTTGTTCATATAGAGGCCTTCATGCTAGATTAAGGGCTCATTAAAAGTAGAGTATATTGCTTTAGGATATCATAGACTATAACACCCCGAGGTTTTAAAAATAAATTAAAATGCACGAAACACTGAGCCTCCACATAATGACACCTTTTTGTGAAGATAGTAATAAACTAGTCATTAAACATAATTTTACCGCTTCTATGATTTGACTTTCCAAAAACCAACATACATGTTTGCAATCAGTAAATTATTTAGATTCTGATATAGAAAAATTAATTTTTTTTTTGGAATTAGTAACTAACCCTAAGGAATAATAATGTTACCCTAATGAATAGTATTATGACCCTTCTAATTATGAAATTGGACATATAAATAGTATCCTCATGAATGAATGTATAATAAAAAGTCATATTATATGTGGTGATATGATCATTATATATGTGTTGGTATTTTTGTTTGTTATAACTATTTAATTACAATATTATGATCAATTTAATAATTTAAATCAAAATTTATTTTCATAATTTTTAATAATTAATTATTATTTTTATATTTTCTCATTTTTACGATATAGTTTTATGAGACCTTGATTAATTTGTCAAGGTGTTATAAAATCATTTATAGTTTTAAAATTGTTATTTTTAGAATAAGTTATGTTTTTATAAATTTTTTCATATTTTAATTTTATTTTTATATAATGGAGTTCATTTTTTAGTTCTAAACATCCTAAAATGGTTAGGGTGAAATTTAAGGATTTTTCTGAAATACTTGACTTTTGGGTGAATATCGAAGTTTGATAATTACGAAATATGATAAATAAATTAATATTTGCATCATTATTGAGTCTTAAATGATGTAAATGTCCATTAGTAAGAACTCACATGAAATTATAACAATTTTTAGTTACAATAACGAATACTATTTCTTGTCTTGAGCAAAATAATAAAATAATGATTAAAATAATGGAAAACTCATCCTATCCTCCACTATAAATACCACCCATGCCCCTCTTCCACTGAAATCTCTCAAACATTGAGAATTGTATAAATTATACTGAATCCTCTTCCCAAGGATCTTCCCCACTTACAAGACCTTCCAGTCACACCAAAAGCCCAATTCCAATATCCTTAAGGAGGATCTCAATGAGAATAGATCATGAGGTAAAAAACCACATTCTTTTTCTTTCATTTTCCTTTTAGTTCCTTTTCTATTCTTATACTCTATTCACCAAAACATATCCAAGAGGCGTGAAAGTTCCATAATTATATATATTCTTATTTTTATTCATGTTTATATAAAAGTTCATCAACATTCTCCATCTATTATCCCACTTGTGAAAAAAACACACCGTCTGTGATATGTTGATTTACCAAAATCATGGACGATGTGTGTTTAATTTCCATTAATTCCATAAAATATGTTTTTAAAAAAATTTCTATGGTTGGAATATATTTTAATGTTTATTAATAACATATTTTATGTTTTTTAATTAACTTATATTCTTGATATTAAATAATATAATGTAACTAGTTTGCAATTATCAATGAACATCCTAAATTATCTAAACGAATATCACTACTAATTTATCTAATTATTCATCCTGATACCATATAACCAATATAATTAATGGAATAAGTAAATATTCTGGAAACATATTAATACCATTTAATTCCACTTCAGTAGTTTCTCTTACATTTTACAAGAAAATCTTTTATGAACCAACCATGGAAATCATTTGAAGCACACACCTAAAACAATGGAAATAAAAAACTATTATCAATAGATGGGTTGATTGATGTTATAAGATGATCATATAAGTTTTTATAAACATGAAAATGTTTATTTAAAATATTAATAACAGTATTTTAAATACTATACAAGTTGTTTAAAAATGTTTTATGTAAGAAAAACTTGAGGTAAATTAATTTGTAACCAAATTTCCATTCATTAGGTTAACCTTACATTTCATTAATTATGAGGTACTAAGATTATTTTGGTAGTAATGTTTTTTCATATTATGTTATATTATGTGTGTTTATAGTCTATACATATATTCATTTCCTTTCATAAATTCTCACTTAAATTATAATATATTTGTAAGGGAATTTTCTTTAAAATCTCTGTTTAATGTTTTATTTTATAAAATTGAAAAGAAATGTTTTTATGAAATTATTGATGTTTCATGATTATGTTCTGTTTCTTGGGAAATATTTATAATGAAAGGTGGGACCTATATATCCCTCCAATTAATTTGGGAATGATTATGTTGGAGATCGGTCATATAGTTACTCCAAGTGTAACTGTGATGGTTACACTATATGGTAGTAGCAAGGGTTACATTGTAAGGTACCTATGAGTGTTACAAACCATGAGGAAGTCATGAGGATTATAGTATTAAAAAATTAATTCCCCAATATACATTTATGAATTTATTTATATTCTCTCTGTTTTATGGAAATTTCATGTTTCACTAAGTATATATGGGTGAGAAATATGTATTTGTGAAAATGATTTCATATATTTTTAAGTATTCATTGACTAATGGTTTCTTATGATATTTTTATATCCCTTACAATAAATTTTATTCTGATGAAATGTTTTTTAAATTTTTTTACAGGTTACTATGATATTTAATAGAATGAAAGAAATCAAGTTAAACGTTATGAATAATTTTCAATGAAATCATGTTTTATTTTATTTTAAAAAAATTCAATTTGTGATGAAATGGATACTATTTTATTAGTACCAACATTGTGTTCTTGTGGGATGATATTTTTGAGTTATTTACTAACTATATAAAAATATAAACCAAAAAATATCTTTTAGAATGTAAAGAAGTTAAATCTAGTTGAAATAACCATACTATGAACTGTTTAAGTTTGGGTCCTTATAGTTGGTATAATAGCATAGTTTAGACAACTTTAGGGGTTAGGATGATGTCAATATAATACAATAAATTACTTTTACCTTATTTTTTAGTTGAAAATATATAGAATTTAAATATAACCATGTTTCTTCAACAAATATATGTCTATTCATAATGTTTTTCCGTAGAAGAAACATTAATGATGAGGATAAAAGTAATCAAGAGGATGATATCTTTCTGAATACACAACCTAGAATAGTATAGATTGGAATCGGGTAATTTTTTATATTAATGACTCAATTGGAATAGGTAATAGAAGGTGGTGTCATCCATGAAAGAGAAAAAATAGAACAACCACATAAGAACATGTTAACGGTGGATTATATTATGAGTTGACACCCTCCAACATTCAGTGGATCTTTTGACCTAGTGGTGGTTGAAGGATGGATTAATAACCATGAAAAGTTATTTGATTTCATGGGGTGTTCGAATAATCAACATTTTATACCTTTCATTTATTTTTGAAAATATGATGGTGACCAGTGGTGGTCAATGGTTATTAATATCTGGGATAACAAAGAGACTGATGCCTTAGAATGGGATGAATTTAAGAATATTTTCATGAAAAATATTTTTCAAAGGTTTATTGACATTGAATGATGAATTAATTCAATGAATTGTTGAAAAAGGGTGAAGATATTGTGTTTTTTATGAAGAAAACTTCACCCAACTGGGTTAGTTTTCTCCAATCATTATTCAAGATATTAATAGAAAAAAGGATCATTTCTACTCAGGATTCAAGACAAGATACCAAAGGGAATTTTCCAAACGATAATTAAAAAGGTATGAGAAACTTTTATGATATGTTGAGAGGGTAGAAATTGAGTTTTCTAATGATCACATGTACTTTCACAACAAGAAGAGGAAGAGGTCCAGATGGAAAGTGATTGGTAATAATCAATCAAATAAATTTGATGGTAAGAGATTTCAGTTTCATGTTTGTGAAAAATATGGTAAAAAGAACCCTAGGTATTGTCTTACCAAAACTGGTAAGTGTTTTAAATTTGTTAATTTTATACCTATGGCCCTATATTATAATGAAAATGATCTGATGATCAATTATGACAAGAAAACTATAAAGTGTTTCAAATGTGGTGAGATGGATCATTAAAAAATACCTACCAAAAGATATATCTGAATGATGGAAAGTATCCTAACTATAAGCAGAAAGGTATAGTGAAATCCTTTAGAACTATATCAGTAGATTTTGGGCCATCCCATTAATTGGTATAAGCTCATTTATTTTTTTACTCATATTTTGATAATGTCTTGTTTGATACATGGTGTACACATTCATTTTTTATGAGAAATTTTCTAGAAAATTAGAAATTTCACCTCAAGAAATAAGACAAGAACTTATGGTTAAAACATCAAGGGGTAATATTATAGAAAAAAGGAATTGTAATAATATTCATATTGTTTTCTGTGGAAATACATAACCTGAAAATATTTTTGTTTTACCCTTTGTAGTGTTTGATATTATAGTGGTTATATATTGGATTTATATTTATCATGCTATGGTTGATTATAGATATAAAGAAGTTATTTTATGAAAGTTTTTCAGTTTGTATAAAAGAATGAACGCATACAATTATTGACATATGAGGAAGCAGAGAAACTATTAAAAAATGGAAATGAATTTTTTTTCTCATATTGTTGAAAATAATAGAAATGTTCATATTAATGACGTTCCAATGGTAAATGAATAACATAATATTTTTTATTATGAGTTACCCAGTGTTGAATATGATTGGGAAGTTTAATTCACCATTGTATTATTTTGTAATGCTAAGAGAATTTTTAAACCCCCTTATCAAATGGATGAGATGGAATTTCATGAATTGAAAAATCAATTACATGAGTTACATTATAAAGTCTTTGTTCATCTTAGAACTTAACAGTGGGGTGCTCCTTTTTTCATTAAAAAAATGATGGTTCCATAAGACTTTTCATGGATAATAGATATTTGAATAACAATACTTTAGAGAATATATATCATTTTCCTCATACTGATGACTATTTTTATCATCCTAGGGAGCACAGTAGTTTTCAAAGATTGACTTGAGATCTATATACCATCAACAGAAGGTAAAGGAGGATGACACTACAAAAGCAACATTTTTAATTAGATATGTTCATTATGGCTTTTTGGTTATTCTATATGGTTTTACAAATACCCCGAATATATTCATGGATCTTACCATCAGAATATTCCTTGAATATTTGGTTATGTTTTTGTAGTATTTATTTATGATATTTTGGTATTTTTGAAAATTTTATGAGGATCATGAAAAAAATTTAAGGATTGTAATACAATGTCTCAAAGTAAATAAGTTATATGGAAAGTTTAGTAATTGTAATTCTTAGTTGCAACAGATTTCATTTCGTGGGTGTATTGTAAATAAGGATGGAATAATAGTTGATCCTTCTAAAATAAGTGGTTTCTAAATCTCCAAGACGTACAAATGTTATAAGGATTTACAGTTCTCTTGGATGTTCTGGTTATTACTCATAGTTTTTTTAAAACAATGCACGATTATCTATCCCACAAACTAAGTTGACATAAAAGGGGTTAAATTTAGTTGGATAGGAGAATGTGATGGTTTTTTAGGAATTGAAGAAGAGAATGGTGAATGATCTAGGTTTGGTAATGCCTTATAAAAATGGTGATTTTGTTATCTACAATGATTTTTCATTGAAGGGAATAGGTTGTGTTCTAATGCATAATGATTAGGTAATTACTTATGCTTCATGAAAACTAAGCCATCATGAGTTTAATTATCCTTCTCAAGATTTTGAATTAGAATTTGGGGTTTTTTCTTTTAAAATTTGGTAGAATCATTTATTTGTAGCCTAATGTGAAATATACACCAACAATAAATGTCTAAAGTATATATTTACTTAGAAGGAATTAAACATGAGGCCAAGAAGGTGTCTTAAATTGATAGAGGATTATGATTGCACAATCAATTCCCATCATAGAAAATAAAAAATGTGGAAGATGCCTTGAGTCGAAAACATCATGTATCATTAACCATTTCACGGCTATAACATGAACCATTGATTAATTATTTGATGAATTTTTCCTTGGATGTTTCTGGTGTTGGAAATTACAGTATTTTGTTTCAGGTAACAACGTAGTTGTCTTTTTCCAGAAAAATTAAGCAAGCATAGAAAGATGACCTTGGCCTATAGAAAAGGATGAATTTGTTAAAATGTGTAAGTTTCTAGGATTTTACATTAAAAAATATTATGGTTTGATATTTTGAAATAGATTATGTGGGTATTTTAATTCTCATCTGAAGAATTAATTGTTTTTTAAAGCTTATAGTTCTCTATTTGATGTTCATCCTTAATGTACTAAGATGTCCAGAGACCTTGGAAAATATTATTTGTGTGATGGAATGAAAAGAGTTATTGTAGATTTTATCGTGAAATGTTTAAAATTTCAAAAGGTTAAAGTGGAGTGATAACTACTAAAGGGTATATCTAAGTGTTTTCCAATGATATAGTGGAAATGGGGAAATATATCCACAGAATTCGTAGTGGTACTACCAAAGACTTCTTGAGGTTACAATGCGATTTGGGTTATTATTTCTTGGATGGATAAATCTATACATTTTTTACCATTTCAAGATACTATGTCTTTGGATGAACTTTCTCAAATGTATCTCAAAGTGATTTTCAAGTTACATGGATTTTTTCTTTCCATTGTATCTAACTATGATCGTAGGTCCACTTCTATCTTTTTAAAAGGCCTTCAAAATTCCTTGAGAATATAATTAAATATCAACATTATTTTGCGTCATCAATTTTCTGGATATATCAAGAAAATAATTTATAAATTTGATGATATGTTTTGAGATTGTTTAATGGACTTCAGGGATGTTGGGATCAACATATTTCTTTAGTTGAATTTTTATTATAATAATAGTTTTCATTACAGTATACAGAATGAACCTTTTGAGGCATTATACGGTAACCGTTGTCGAACTCTATATTTTTGGGATGATTTAGGGGAAAGGATATTTATGAGACCAAAATTAGTAGAGGAAGTTTTTGATAACGTGAAGATGATATTGTAACACCTGACGAAATCTTGGAGAAGGTAGAAAAATTAAGTAGATAATAGGAATAAGACTTTTCTTTTATGGTAGGTGATCATGTTTTTCTTTGAATCTAAACATGGAATAGTGTTAAGTGTTTTGGATGGAAAGAAAAACAGAGTCCATGGTTCATTGGACTATATTAAATCTTAGAGAAATTTGGACAAGTTTCTTACTGAGTAGAGTTTTCTCTATGTTTATCTAAAGTATACAATTTTGCTCATGTTTCAATGTTGAGAATGTTTGTTCCAAATTCATCTCATTTTTTGAGCCAAGAATTAGTTCATCTATAAGAGAAGATTTCTTATGAATATAAACCAGTTTAGATTCTTGATTAAAGAGAAAAAGTTTCCTAGGATAATTTAATCCACCAGGTAAAGGTTTTTTTAGAGGAACAACCTGGTTGATGAAGCAACATGGGAATATCAAAATGTTATGAGGGAATGGTTACCACATTTTTTTAATAAGTATATAAAATTCCAATGGTGTAGTTTCTAGAAGATGAAGAGAATATAATATATTATGGTTTAAAAAATAATTTTAAAAGCATGAAACATTGAGTCTCAACATAATGAAACTTTCTTTTAAGGAGAGAGTTATAAACTATTCATTAAACATAATTTTTTCACTTCTATGATTTGAATTTTGAAAAAAATACATACATGAATGGGATAATAAGTTATTTATAGTCTACTAGGGAAAATATAATTTATGGTGAATAGTAACCTAACCTTATGAATAGTAATTTTACCCTTATAATTAGTAATATGACCCTTATGAATAGTAATTTGGCCAAATGAATAGTAACCACAACAATGAATATATAAAAAAAGGGATATTATAAGTGACAATGTGATCATTATATAAGTGTTGGTATTTTTGTAAGTCATAAATATTTAATTATAATTTTTTGATTAATTATATAATTAAAATGAAAATGTATTTTCATAAAATGCAATAATGTATTTTTATTTTCTCATAGTTGTTATATAATTTTATGATACCTTGATTAATCTTTCAATGTGGTATAAAAGGAGTTGTAGTTTTAAAATTGTTATTTTTAAAATTAATTATTAATTTATTGAATAATTAAATTGCTCATATTTGGAAAATTATTTTTATAAAATTGATTTCATTTTTTGATTCTAAATGCCAAAATAATATTAGGGTGATTTTTTGGGATTTTTCTAAAATACTTGAAGTTTTGGTGAATAGTGAAATTCGATAATTACAAAATATTCCAGATAAATGAATTTCAACATCATTGTTGGGTCATTGATGATTTAAATAGCCATTGGTTAGGACTCAAATTCATATATTACTATTTTTAGTCATATTAAACAATAATATTTCTTTTCTTTAACAAATAAGAAAATAATGATTAAAATAATGGAAAACCCCTCCTCTCGTCCACTATAAATACCACCCTCACCCCCTATTCCTCTCACACCTCTCAAGCATTGAAAATTTTATAAATTCTATCCAATCTGCTTCTTAAAGCTCTTAACCACGTCCAATACTTATTGTTATCACCAAAATTCCAATACCAATGTCCTTAAGGGGAATCTCATGTAGAAGAGATCAAGAGGTAAATATCTTCTTTTATTTTCATTCATTTTCATTTTAATTCCTTTTATTTTATTATACTCTCTTCACCTCCAATTATTCCAGACGAATAAAATATCCATTATTATATATATTATATAATTTTATCTTGTTTATTAAAAAATTCATCATCATTATTCCTCTCCTCTTCCTCTTATTCAAAAAATAAAACATCGTCTGTGATGTATCGATTTAAAAAAATCATGGAAGATGTTTTTTCAATTTCCTTTACAAACATCAATTATTATTGTAATACCATTTTAATGGTTTTAAGATATAGTAAATTTTACTATATAACCGCATTTATTTTCAGAAATTAACCTATATTCATGATATTAAATAATATAATGAAACTAGTTTTTCATTATCGAAGAACCACCAAAATGATCTAAACGAATATCACTAAGGATTTATCAAATGACTCATAATAATACTATATAAACAAAATTACTTATGGAATAATTTAATATTATATAAACATATTAATACTATTTCATTCCACTTTTTTAGTTTTTCTTCCATTCGACAAAAGAATCATTTAAGAACAAACCATAGAAATCATGTGAAGTACGCACCCGAAAGAATGGAAATAACATAATATTATTAATAAATGGGTCGAATATTGTAATAAAATGATCATATAAGGTGTTATAAAAATTACTTTCTTACATTAAAATATTAGTAACATTATTTTAATAATTATAAAGGATGTTTAAACAAGTTTTATGTAATTTTAACCTGAGGTAATGGAATTCTTAACCCAATTTCCATTCGGTGGGTTAAACTTCTATTTCATTAACTATGTTGTACTAGGATTGTTTTTTTATTGAATTTTGTTCATATTATGTTTTATTAAGTGTATTTATAGTGTATACACTTATTAATTTCATTCTATTAATTTTCTCTTCAATTTTAGGATATTTGTACGGGACGTTTCATTAAAAATCCTATTTTAAAATTATATTTTACAAAATTAAAAATAAAAATGTTTTTTATGAAATTATTCAAGTTTTATGATTATTTTATTCTTATTGAGAATTATTTATGATTATGTTTTGGACCTATATCTTCCTATAATTAACTGGGAATTTGTATGTTTGGGATAGGTCGTATGGTTACTCCAAGTGTAACTGTGATGGTTACACTATGTGGTAGTCGTGAGGGTTACATTGTAAGGTAGTCGTAAGGGTTAAAAATCAAAATATATTAGTGTGGGTTATAGTATTCAGTAATTAATTCCCCAAGATACCATTATGATTTTATTTTTATTCTATATGTTTAATAGAAATCTCATGTTTCACAAAGTAAGTATATATGGGTGAGAAATATGTCTTTGTGAAAATTATTTCATATATTTATATGTATTCCTGGACCGATTGTTTCTTTCCTTATTTTTATAACCATTTCTAATATTTTTATGCTCATCCAAAGTATTTAAATGTTTTTCATAGCTTATATTTATGTGTAAGATAAATAAGTAAGTCAAGTTAAATGTTATGAATATTTTTCAAAGAAATCATGTTGTTGTTATGTTTTAAAAAATATATATTTTAAAAGAAATATATATTGTTTTAATGGTACTGGATTTGTATGCTTTTGGGTTTATTTGTATGAATTATTTAATAAATTTATATAACACTAAATTAAAATTATCTTTGTGAATATAATGAAGTTAATTTTTTTTTGAAATAACTATACTATGTAATGTTTATGGTTAGCTCCTTTTAAAGATCATGCACATACCTTGTAAATAATTCTAGATTTTCACTTTGAAAATGTTATGATAAAACCATATTCAATGTTATGTTTATGGAGTTTATGAATATCCATCAATCCATTATTACTACCATGTTTTATATCATAAAAATTACTAAATATTATTAAGTTTCTTCTATATTTGGGTGAAATTATGTGGTCAAATAACTTCATTTTGAGATGGGATTAAATAAACTATTTCTAATTTAGGATATAAATTTTAATGTACATAAAATTTTATATGGTTATGATAGGATTTATTTATTATATACAAACTAAAATTGGCTCATTATTTGGTGAATCACTACTAATATCGACCTTAGGTGCAAACTCTTATTGTGCTGTGAAGTAATAGATGAAGAGATATTCACTATTGGACATCTCCTGGGAAGTTAGGTTTGTTGTGTACCATTATCACCTAACATAGTAATACCTTATATATAGTTTTATAAATTTGGGTGATTATACATATCAAAACTAACTTCACCTTTGAGGTCATATAATGCCACACATTTGGTCAATATGGATATCTTTATAGTTTTTATCATTAATTTGTATCATAGAGAACTACGCTTTGACCTCATATGGACCTTGAAATTTTAGAAAGGTGTGTTATTTGATCAACTAATGGTAGTCGACCACTATCTGGTATATCTAGACAAGAAGAGTTATGTAGATTTCAAGCTAGTTCGGACTTTTTTCTGACATCATAGTATGGTTTTAATCATCAGGGTTTGAATAAGGAAGTGGGTGATATGTATGTCATAGGAAAAAATAATCCAACAATATTGTGGTTCAGGATAATATTAGAGGTTCTATTCTTGTATAATCATCATCAGTTTCTTCTTTATTTTTTATAGGGGTTTCACATTAATTTCTATCTATTCAACCAAAATCACTTCATAGGATCAATATAGAATTTATACCTTTTTATATAAGTCTTGATAAACCATTAGAAAATATCAATGAGTATACTATAATGTTTCCATCATTTTTATTGGTTGTTTCCTATTATAAAAATATCATATATTTTTTAATTATTATCATTGAAACTATTTATTTTATTCTAGTGATGTACTTTCACGCCTAGTTACCTGCTTATGTGGTTTACTAGAACCAAATAGCGTCATTTTTCCCCTTCTAAATATCAATAATTTTTTTGATATCTGTTAGTGTTTTTGGATGGTAAAGGGGGTCCTAATCCAAGTTATATTGAAGATATAACTACTATTATCAATACAATCTTCTTTAGAGTATTCTATTCTATATATATACAACACATAACTCCTATGATGGAACTCTTTTTGGATGTTTTTCTAGAAGATTTTTTTAAGATGACCACCTAAGAGAGGTTTGAAATTTACCATCAAACATCTATCTACCACATAATCAATTTCTATTCCATAATATCATAAGGATTCTATATAGACATAGTAATTAAAAACATCACTAATTGAGTTAGAATCTAAGGGGATTATCTAGCTGAATACTTATCCAATAGGTATTTTCGTTCTCATCACTATTAATGTGGATGAATGTTGTCACAACCCAACCCAACGATTCCTGAGCCAAGACTCCCCTTGACCGCCTCAATAGGACTTGGTATAGAATCTAGTGAAAAATAAGAAATAAAACATCTAGGATGCATTATCATAATGTACATATATGCATGAACTCCTATACACCTCCATGAAATAGTGCATAGATATATTAAAACTGAATATAAATGCAAGCTTACATATATATTAAACTATAGTACAAAAAAATAAAAATGAAAAAAATACATGCCCAAAAAAAGAAAAACATTAAAAGGTTCCATCCTGATTATAATTTGGGGATTACTATAAAAAACCCACTGAAAGTCTCTACATCAATGCTCTGGTAAACACCCTCGTCTATATATCCCACTAATCTCATCCTTTTTCGGGTCCTTTTGGGAATCCATTGAATAGAATGTGTCCTTCACAAGATACAAAATGTGTGGGAAAATCCCTTATAGGTGTGAGTATAATGTTACTCAGTAGGAACACCAAATAAACAAAATAAAATGAATCAACAGAAAGGAAACAATCCACTCAACCCAGCCATAGAGAACCCAAACGGGAGATACACTCCATCTTAAGACCATAATTGGAAAAACATGACTAGTAATATCATACCGCATGGTTTTTCATCAAAGATATTACAATACCACAAGGTAAACCAATAAATACACCATGATATACTCATCTTCGACTAACTGTCACATGAGGCCTCGACCTCATAACTAGCATCAGGTTTCTACTCGAGGCTTTGAAGGCAATGCTTCTCTAAGAGCACACACTCCACAAGATCTGTCAACCCAGATGACACTTGTCCAAGAGAGACACTCCATCATGAACTAAACTTGTATCCTATATGGAACATCTGAGAGATGCAACTCAATCGGGTATCACAACCTGATGGCCCAACAACACCATCCTAAGGGCACACATCAGAGAGAACACGCTCAATAGATATTTACACTAAAAGTTTCATGATGGAACATAGTGGATCTCAAAACACATATATGGTACCTTACACATCCCTGATGGGGGGACACAACTAACTGTAATGGAACCTTGAAATGTCTCATTACTCATATAGGATATCCCTCCCAAGATCATACGGGGGACACTACGACCCCACTATATAAAATCGTAAACCACAACTCCTCGGTAAGGCGATCATGCCAAGATTCATCGGGGGACACCCGAACCCTTAGTAGTAACTCATGATCTTTCAAAGAGGGTAACACACCTGTAGTCTTTTGGGGGATTCCACAGCCCTAACTAACATCCCAGTGATCATATCATTAATATAAAGTATCATTTCCCTTATAATAATGATCATGATGATTACAAAAACCCCTACTGCAAAACCCATGATGTTGGATATCAGACTTTTGATGATTCCACAAAAACTACATAAATTATCTTCTATGTAGGGTATCATATATTTGTTATTTCCATAAACCTATTGAGACCATATACTAAGTATTATATCCCATATCAAATGATTCCACAACCAAACTATCACTACCCATTGTATAGGGGATCATATACCCAATGGTACATAAAACCCTATAGGTTTTTCCTTCTAGATATGGGATCGACACATGTGTAGTTTTTGTCACATAGATAATAAGAAAGTGATATAGGGAACAGATACTCTAGATGAGGCCAACCTTAGCCTCTTTGTAGCGATATAAAAACTCTAACAACATGATAGAGGTTGCCACTTTTTCCTCTCTGGAGGGATAATACAACTCTATCAAAGATCATCATATCAAATGGATTGTAATAGTATATCAAGGATGTAGTGAAATATAAAACCTCATAGGGATAAACCAAGGGATCTCACTCAACTACTTCTGGTCTTACTGTTTCTAACCAAAGTGATCTACAACATCTACCCACCTCATATCTCCTAGGCCCAATTCATGGCCACTATCACATTCTATGTGGAAAACATCTCAATATTAGATACTCAGAGGCATGAATCTATGATCTGAAAGAGGATCTACACTAGTCATAAAATCCACCAAGTGGAGACTAGACTGAGTGCAAGGTTGTCTATTGGTTGTGTGACCCCATCAAAACATCTGTTTTTGACCTCTAACCACACAACTTGGTTTGGAATGTGGGACTACATGTCATGTATTGGAGGTACATGGTGTGTCTCACCTCCCCCATGTCTGGCCATGTAATTCATTTACACTGATCAATAAAAGGTGTGAAACACATGGAATGTACGCCCTTATTACACAATGTTTTTTTGGCTACATGGCCCCTTTGTTGTGTATTCAACTCAAGTCATTGTCTGGCACCACATGCCTATGTACTATGGTCATGCACTTTTACTTGGTCTTGTACGTTCACATGAATTCCCTAGCCATTTCCTTAGGACACATGACATGGTATCACTACCTGGTGTGTTTCTCTTATTGCATAGCTTCAAGTCCCCAAATATCTTCTCCTGTAAATGGGAAGAACCCAGACTGTGTTTCTATGGTCTATATGATTTGTGGATAGGAAATCCATTATAAATTCCCAGAAAGTAGCATGTATCACCCTTGTTCACCCCGAAACACATTTATCATCCCTAAACGGGTCCCAAAAAATATTCTAAGGGATCTAAACCCTTAAAAAGATTCATAAACAAAGGGATCCTATCATAAAACTCAAACCAACTACCTTGTGGTGAAACAAAAAAGCTTTTGGGAAATATTTATTCTCTGAAGCTGCTGCACTACAATCTTGGAGCGATTGCTGTTAAGATTGGAGATCAAGGATTCCTTATTTTCTAAATTTGGGCCTTGTTTTATCCATCACTAGAGAGGGAGGAGGTGAGGGGATCCTATCATAAGCACCAAATGGGGATGGGAAGGCGATGGATTTAATTTGTATTAAATCAATCCTTCTATTTAACTCCTTGCCAATATTCCTCCAACCCGACACCTATTTCCGACAATGATTATATCGCTCCTAGGGTAAACATGATGTTCAGACCTCAATTGTGGTATCATAAATACGATTAGAGACCCATCTTGGGAGATTTTCCCATTTCCAATAAAAGTGAATTTGCGTGATAAACATGCATTTAATTTTTTTAATATCACTGCAACAAGGATCTCCATGCAGCAGAATCCCATTCTAACATAGCACTTGAATTAAAAAATATTTTCAAAGTATTCTAATTTCATATATTTCAATACATTAATCACTACATATTTCCAAAATTGAGGTTTTTTTTCGAAAAGTGAAATCCTAAGAACATCGGAACGAAACAGAGCTCTTAAATGGGACTCAGATACCAGCGACCTCACCATGGCCCCCAAAAAGGCCACCATGGGTTCCTGTGCTGAATAGAAGAACACTCTCAGGGTAACATCAAGGCTCAACACAAACAAGTCTAGATTAAATAGGTCTACATCACACAATAAAGAAGGAACATGTCTCCTCATCTGCGATGGGTGTAAAACACCAAGCACATGTTCCATCTACTGTCATAGGGTCCAATGAGAACCCCCTAACTAACCTCATGTAAAGGGAAATGAAACACTACTCCAAATACACATGTCAAAGGAAATCACACACTGATGCTTGATACTATTATATGTAAGTTCCACTAGCCTACCCTCATGGTTTTGGATCATGTCTCAAGAACATTCCTTAGCAGGGAAAGTGTTCTTCATCCTTGTGAGTCTGAATCCATGTAAAACTGAACCATGCCCCCTAAAGAATCTCAAATAAAATTATAATTCTAAACCAGTGGGTGTACCCATGAACAAATAAGGATAACCCGGAACACACACTAGGTCTTATCATCTCTTCTCGTAAACCACCAACACACAACCCTTCCCTAGACACACATGTCTAAGGGAATCATCCACTAATCCATGACATTGTCCTCTATGGGAGGCATAGAATCTCCCTCATAGTTTCTCACACATAACGATAACCCTAATAAGCGGGTAGGGGATCCCTGTTTCTCATATATTCGAATCGTTATTGAATGACACCAACACAATGTCTTACCGACACCCTACACCACCTTGAACAAAACCCTTAAGCAAGAAGTAGAACAAAAATCGAGCCTTGCAACAATTTCTTGGAATACTACTATAGATAGTTAAAAGGACGCCTATAATACTTCTATCCATAATATACTCTAAGTGATAGACCAATATGGCCTTCAGATTCCCCCATCCCCATCATCCTTTTCCTCGAGCATGGCTTGGAACACCTAGGGGTGGTTGTGGCAACTCGTATAGTCTTCCACATAGTGATGCTCCACCTGATCGTCCACAACATACGCCAACATACAAATCTCCATGATCGAAAATCTTCTTATTCCAAGGTATCCCATCAACTAATTCCCTGTCATCTACACTTTATATTTGAAAATATCTAGTAATTAGTTCCCACCCATCATAACAATAACACCACCTCTCCATCGACTGACCAAAACTATCCTAGAATCCCTCCACCTCATAACCCCCATCATAAGATCACCTCCTAATGTGTCTCTCACACCTAGAAAACTAATCCTACCATCATGTAATGGCTTCTGATGTCTCAACATATATATAACCATCCCTAACGGTCAAAACCAACTCAACAAGGATGCTCTCCACCACCACGGCCAACTCTATCACAATAGAATTGGTGGGAAAGCACTGTGGCACCATCGATGCCTTCATATCAAGGAAAAAGACATACTAAAAGGTAACTTCCCTGAATAATGGATTGTGAACCAGATAAAGTGAGTAATGTGGCAAGTCTGTGATCCTCACTAATTACTCCTCCATTGTGCTGTTATCTTTCCAATACTGTATAAGATACTAAATATACATCGACCATAGTGTGGTCGTATAGAACTCCTCTCTAAAAGCCTTATCCGAAAATAACAAGTGAGTGTAACCTAATAGTGGTCCTACATCACTAAACCCCACCATATCTCTTCTGAACCATGAAGAATCCTCACCTCTTGATCCACCAATTAATTATGAGGTCTCCTCACTAGGAGAAAAGCATGTGTGACTTCCTCGAGCATGTCCTCTCCTACCTAGGGGTCTAGATCATCTAGGTACCTCAGAGGTTTATTCCTCTATAACTCATTATACATTCTCAACCATCATGAATCCTCAACCTGCACTTCCAAAATGATCTGTTCCTTGATGGGTGGTGGCTCAACTAAAATACCACCAGGAGGTCCATCCTTAAGAACAGTTCCCTACACGAAATCCTAATCATGATGAATCTTTTAACCAAAATCATGCTGTGGAACCTTATCTACCGATCTTCGTGGAGGAATCATGAAATAAAATCAAGACGTACCACAGTCAAAGAGAATATCTATGGATATGACCCAAAGAGAATAGGAGAAACCCAAACATAATGTTATATGATGCATGTACCATTATTTTCACTAAAACCAGTGTCCTATTGTACTATGTCGACAATAAGGATATTAATGTCATGATGAGTGGATACATCAACCCCATACAAACACTAGAACCTATGTCCAGAGATCCTGACTAAAAATACTCTACCAATTTAACTATCTACCTAAACCAAGCCCATGACACTATTATCAAATAGTGGAACCCTGTCTAATACCACTCTATATCAACCCAAACCAATGAGGCTTGAGCTTTGACTCCCTGATCCTACCTCCGTAGTCCAGGGACGGGTATCTAAAACTATGTAGGCTATCACAAACATGGGAGGCATTATCCTGAGGTAACTATATTCATACACCTGAATAAACCACCATGAAATAGTTTAGAGATATATAAAAACTAAAAAGAAAATCATAAATAAATCTATCCAAAACCAGAGTACATTATAAGTAATAATGGGAAAAATAAACGCCCAATAAAAGAAAAATTTAAAAGTATCCATACTTCTTAGAAGGATGGGATCACTATCAAATGAACCAACAAAAAATCTATGAGTCCAAGCTTCGATAAACAACCTGGTTAGTCTAGCTCAACATGCGCTCTCTACTCCAGGTCCTCCTAGGACTCTATAGAATTGTCTATGGTTTTTAAAGGGCACTACAAGTTTTAGAAAATCAAATGAATAGGTGATTATAAAAATACATTGTAAACTCCCCAAATACCCAAAAAAGGTAAAATTTAAAGGTCATAGTCTTCTCGACCAAGTCAGAGGGAATACTAATGAGAGAGAAAATCCATCTTGATACCATCCTCTACTAAACATGGATAGCCATCTCATTCTACATGGAGTGTAATCAAAGATTTGACAAGAAAACAAGAAAACCCCTTAAATAAACCCTTATATATGTGTATCAGAAACCAAGCCTCATGAGGTTCTGACCGTGTAGTGAGTGATAGGTTTCTACTCGAGTCTCTAAAGGCAATGATCATCTAGGAGAACACCTTCCATGATATCTATCACCCCATATGACACTCATATGATAGATACACTCCGTAAGAAACAATACTAACTTCTCGAATGGTATATTCGAGAGATACCACACAATCGGATATCACAAGTCGATGGGCCAGAACCGCTATCCCAAGGGAACATATGCAAGAGAACACACTCAACAGATCTCGCCACTAAGAGTGAGATGCTGAAACTCAGTGGATTTAGAAACATGGATATGCGATCTCACCTATCCTTGGTGGGGGATACAGAAAATACTAATAGAACCACAAAAGGTCTCATTCCTCAAAATGGGGATCCCTCACAGGATCTGATGGGGGACACTATGAACACAACCTGGGAAACCATTAACCATACATCCTTGGTAAGGAGATCAAGACCAGGATGAAATGGGTGACACCACAACCATGAATGGTAAATTATGATATCTCATATAGTGTATCACACCAAGGATTTGATTTGGTACACCACCACCCTAACTGACACCAAGAAGATCATATCTCTTAGATAGAGGATTGTCTCCCTGGAAATGTTGGTAACTACGATTCCACAAACCTCGTCCAGTAAAACTCACAAAGTAGGGGTCATACTACCAATGTTATAGTAAACCCTACATAAATTGTTTTATAAGTTGGGGATCATATATCTGATAGTGCCGCAACCCTATTGATACCAAGCGCTGAGTAGGGGATCCTTTATCTGATGATTCCACAACTCTACCAACACCACCCACTATGTAGGGATCATATACCAAATAATAAATAAAACTCTACAGGTTTTTCCAACTAGATAGGGGATCATCACCCATATATTGTTGGTCACTATAATACCAAGAACCGTATCTCAGAAAAACAATATGCTAAAGGATCCCACCCCAACCTCTCTATAGGAATACAAAAACTCTATGTATACAGTAGAGGGTCCCATCCTAGCCTCTATAAAGTAATACTATAACTATATCTATGCTTATCCTATTTAGAGGATTATAATACTATATAAAGGATTTAATGAAACACAATACCTCGTAGGGATGAACCATGGGAGGTTACTCAATAGTTTCTAGTCTAAACATCACTAACCCAATATTTCTAAGAAATCATCCAACCTCTCATATGCTTGGCCCAAAAAGTGGCCACAATCACATTCTATTTGGAATCCTTCTTATGATAGGATAGTCACATTCCTCAATCTGAGCTCAGAAGGATTAGGTTTTCAAGGTGTAAACTCTTCCAAGAGAAGACTATAAAGCATGTAAGGGGGTTTACATGGTAGGTGACCCCTCTTAAATACCTAGTCGCGTCCTCTGACAGCATAGGTTGGCTGGGCATTTGGGACCACACATAATTTACTGGATGTATATGGTGTGTCTCACCCCACCCAAGACCTAGTCGTGTAATTCCTTCACATGGCTCAACAAGTTCTATCAACCATTCGACGTGTACCCCCTTCTTACATGGTGTGTGCCTGTAACATCCCAGGTAAATAAAGAATAAGACCTATTTCATATTTATTAATATTTGTGAATTAAATATTAATTTTACTTTGAAGGGGTTTCTATGTTCTATAGAATACCCGATACGCAACAATGGGTTTTTTTAAAATCTTACGTTGCACAATAATAAGAAAATATTTATTATTTTAAATAGAAGTTAAATCCTAGATGTTGTATTGAGGTGAATGAACAAAACCAACTAAAATGTGATTATACATTTTTGTTAGATGTATTTACGTTTATACAATAAAAGTTAGAGGCTTAAAATGTGAATGAATCTAATTTATACCATAGTTCACATTAAAAGGTCGATTTACTGCCTTTTAATGGATAACACTCTATAAATATAGTTTTGGTAATTTTTATATGTCTTACTTGACCAAATAAAATTCTTATTTTTATTTGGGGCATTAAATTTTACTTTGGGTGATTTTTTGGTATTTTTCATATAAAGTTCATTTTTTTAATGAATAGTGGAACATATTGGTTTTTAATTCAAAAGTGCCTTTTAATCTAATTCATTTATATGGTTAGATTATCTTTTAATAGGTTTTAAAGTTTAATTAAAATATATTTTTAACATTTAATCAAATTTTGTTCATTGTAATTAATTTCGCTTTGAAATTGATCATATACAAGTGTTGATCTTTTGATAGTTATTGTTTCTTAAAAACACTCTATTTGTTTTAACAGCAGGAATTAATTTTAAAATTAATTAATGACACTTTTATGTTGTGAATTTTGGAAAAATAAACATCATTTTTGAATTCTGAATATCAAATAATTCTTAGGATAGATTTTTGATATTTTTCTGAAAAACATCAATTTTTGATGAATAGTGAAACCACTTAGTAGTAGTTAAAAACTGACTTTTTGATTTAAATGAAATTTTACCACTTTTGAGAATTGAATTTTGAGAATCCGACATAAATTGTTGTTATCAAGAAGTAAAATGTGGTTCAATAAGATTAAAATAATTTTTTATGAATAGTAACATTTGACTTTTATTTACCACGGTTAAAGGTAAATAAGGTAATTCAAGGTAAAAAGAATATTATAATAATTAAATATTACCTTAACACCATTCCACACCTTATATGTTGAGTCATTAACAACCATGGGAATCTTTGGGTCGATTTTGGGACCCCATTGAGCAATTTGGGAGTGATAATGACAATTTAGATTAATTTACATAAAGTAAAGGAAAAAATAAAAAAGCAAATATCTTTTAGTAAATTAATTTTTAGAAGAAGTTATATATATTATCCTTTAGACTATAAATATTATTTGCAAATAAAACAAGATTTAATATATCATGGTAATTTTTTATAATTTTTAGACGTCATATAATTAAAATTATTTATGACACAATAATGATGCAGTGTTTACCTCATTAATAAATCATTTAAATAAATAAGATTATAATGATTACAATATTTTCCAAAACCTGTCCAATTCCTATTGGATGATTTTATTTCTACCACGAGTCATCGTATCTTAGACTATAATGATTTTTGGACCATTAGAAACTGAATATATCTATATAATAAAATAATGTTTTCACACTTTCCTAAAGAGACCCTCCTCTCCCTTATAAAAGGAGATCACTTCTAACCAATTACACACACTTCTAAAGCATATTTTATCGTCCAAACTCTACCCAATTAAGCTCCCTGAATCCCTCTCCTCCCCCTAGAAGCTTTACCTAATGCAAAAGGGACTTCAAGAAGTCTTTTTGGTTCAAACCAAAAGGATGTTTTGAAATTAAGGGTAACAGTTTCTCATAAATTGTTTTATTTTATTTTACTTCTCCTACCCCTAAACTCTTTTTATTCCTTTATTTTGTAACGAAAACAGTGTCCTATATATACTAGGATGTGTTTATGAGAAGTATTAGAACTACACTTACACACACCTCCATATAATTGATGAAGAACATAATGTTTATGTGGATGGAAAACTAACTACTCACGAAACGATGATTGTTCAAATATCTCCAACAGCCTCTCATGGTGGAGATATTGATGGCACTGTATTTATATATGATATATATCATATTTATGTTTCCTTTAAGATTATGTAATTTTGATTTATTTCATTCCTTTATGGTTTCCATAGGGGGTAAATAGGATAATCTCTTTAGAGGAAGTGCGGACAACCGCCCCCTCAAAGTGATGTGACTCATTAATGCCTTAAGTGGGATGTATAAAGGAAAGATTTAATGATATTATATATGATATAATAATGTAATTATAATATACCTATGTATTATTATTTTTAAATTCCATTAAAATAAGAAATATAAATGAAAGTAGCATTCATGCGTACTTACAGCTTACCGTCTCCATGAACGGTGCATTTCAATTCTTACCTCCAAATGTTATTTACTATTATAAAAACATGAATATATATGATATATATGATATATATGATATATAAGTAATTAATATAATTTTTAAGATAATGGATATCTTATCAGTTGAATAGCTTGTAATTATAAGGTGTTTATTGTTTTTACTCAAGTACTAAATATTGACAAAACTACGATTATTAAAATAAATGATTACATAATGTTTATAAAATTTTAATAAGTGATATAAAAGAATAATAAACATGAAAATTAGGTTCTTAGAAAATTATTAATTAAATTTACTTTATTATTCAAGAGATTAAAGAACGATCGAGTCAAGTCGGATACGAGGTAAGGGGTTTTCTAATTTCACATTTAATTCTGTGAGATTTCCATTGTTCGCCACGTATTAATTGCATGTGGTGTATTGTATACTGCCATTTGATATATATTATCATCATTATCATTATTTTCATGGTATATTGTGGTTCAGTTTGTGGTTATTATCTTTTGGTCATACGACTCAGTTGATTACAATGTGGTAAAGGGTTTCAACTCACTTTTTATTCTCGAGAGATTCATGCTATATTTGCCAATATTTCCTTTCGTGTAGTGTATGTATTGTCCATGATTATACTCTTTGTGTAATATAATTTAATTTAAGAGTATTCATATATTCTTTTTAGGATCCTTATTTCATATGTCATATGTTTTGTAAGTTACGAAATCGGTAAGGGAACCATTCACCCTCCTCTTTTTAAAAGGCTTATTTTTGTTATATCTTTTAAATTACATATTATTATGTTGGGATATGTTATTCTATATCCTTATTGATGTAAAAAAATCCATGTTATTGGATACCCTTTTTGTCTCAACAACTCATTTTCTTAATTTTAAAGTGACATCGTTAGGCTGTCAAAGTTTTGTATGTGAAATTCATAACCCAATTTCAATTGTTTAGGTTAAACATGAACTTCATGAATATGTCAAGCTATGAATATGTGTGAATGACCTATGATTGTTTTACAATTAATATAAACTTATATTTGGTGTATTTATATTTTTCACATATAATTATGTAATTTATTTATCCTTGATTTAAAGATACCATCTTTATAAGGGATTTCATCTCAATTTACATTTCAAATGAGACTTCATTTTTGTTATGAACTAATTCACTCTTATATAGTGTATATACTTTTATTTGACATATTATATCATGAATCTCTTTATTCTCATGATATTATATAGTTCTAATTAAATTTTATTCCACATTTATTTGTATGCAAGCATCACTCTTTTTGATAAAAAATTCTTTAACAAAAATATCATTCTAAATGTTTTAAATATTTATTATTCTAAATATTTCCCATTCATGTCCATGTTTTCAAAATGTGTTTTAGTATTTATTTATATGGACATTAATGTTTTCAAATGATAATTCAATTAAAATATTCCAAGTGGTATGGGGCACTTTTATTAAAAAATCACTTTTTAAATGGTTTTGAAAATGATTTGATAAAGAATTGTTTGTTTCAATATCTTGATTTGATATATTGGAATGTGGAAATGTTATATTTCCTTTATACATGTGTTATGTGTTATTATTATGTAATGGTTATTGGGCATTTTTTACATATACAGGTGGTTCCGTGATAAACCTAGGGCGGGTGAGCCTGAGATAGCTCTCCAATGCATTGGGTAATGTGATGGAGGTAAATGTGAATGTTTCTCCTAAGAGATTTAGGGAATATACTGTGTTGGTTATTCCAAAGTATCTCCCTATTTAGCTATGATAGATACAATGTATGTATGACTTTGATTCCACAAGATACCTTTATGATATATGATTTTTATGTGTCTTTCATAAATCTTATGATTTTTTGAGGTAAGTAAGAGAGTTCATGTTTTGTATGTATTTATAAACAAATTTTTTTATCCTTTGTATTATAACCCTTACTAAGATTTTTATGCTCATCCCAAGTTTTTTAAATGTTTTCCACGAGACATAAAGATGAATAGAGTCATAGATGGGATCAAGGAAAAGTCATGCTATTTAAAACATGGAACTGGAAATTTTTCTTTTTATGTGTTTTTATTTTATAAAAAATGGATACTGAGTAGTAGTGACTACATGTAATATTCAAGTTGTAATGTAATTTTTATGACTAATTCTCTAAAAATCTAAACCCAGAAAAGAACCTCAATGTGAATTATACATTTAATTCATGATTATGTAGGGTTTAATGTTGGGTCTTTATAGTTGGTATCAAAGGTCAGTTTCGATAACTTTAGAGGTTAGGGTATTCTTTAATCATAAGTGACATTACCATAATGGTTTGGATTTAAGAAAGATTCATAGTTTTTTAGTAGATAAATTAAATGAGTTTAAGATAACATAAATAATTATATCTTGGAATTATATGTGATTTTACGGATATACTCACACTGACCTTTTTGGTTTTAGAAAATGTCTGGATCTAGCAGGAACCAACATAACAGTGGATTTGAAGAAAACTTTTATGGTTTTCTAAAAGTGAAACTGAATGATATGGGAGATATAATGTGAAATAATGTGGTTATTCTTAGTCAACTATCTGGAGCCATTATTGACCACCTGAACCTTAGTGATTTTTATAAGGCATCATATATGCGAGAAACAAATCCCTACGGATGTTCAAGAAATAATCATAAAGGTAAGTGTGTTCAAAAACCTATGTGTCAAAGATGTGGGAAGAAATACCTAGGAAATTTTTTCAAAGGGACAGAAAGATTCTATAGATGTGGAAATGAAGTTCATAAAGCAATAACCTTCCATGGAAAAGGAAGCATCTAGTTTACCCTATTAAAGGTAATGTTGTTCTTTCTGAGGGATCAATTGAATGTTTTAAATTTGGTGTCCATGGTCATTATGAAAACACATTTCTTACAAAGAAGTTTCGAGAATAGGATCATCAGGATCGTAAAAATATTTGTTTACCAATACCTAATGACATTCCGATTGAAGATGAAGAAACATACAATGACCAATGAAATGTATTGATTATTTCTTAACATATGTTTTGATATGATTGAACCTTAGGATATGATTCATGATTTTGTTTGTAGGAATGAAGTATTTCAGAATAAGTTTAAAAGGAATGGTTAATGGATCATGAAGAATTTTGAATGAGTAAGAAGTCAACATATAAGGGATTTAAGAGTTATGGTAGATTTTAGGATGGTGAAATGCTTAAAAGTATTAAGGCTCTTTTGATGATGGGAATTAAATTAGAAGACTTTTTGTAGTATGTGTAACCCTAAAGATTGATATATGAAAATTTTATTCAAGGAATAATTACCTTTTATTTTGTGTATATAGTTATAAATAACCATTTGAGTTTATATGATCCTTGGATTTGAAGAAATTATAAGTCAATACATTTTTGGGATCCAAAATAAAAGTTATTAGATAACCTTTGGGGTCAAAATATGTTTTGGTTATTTCTGATAAATTTATCTCTTTTTGGGAATGATATAAAATTATATTTTTTCTGAAAAAAACACAACTCGCGGACCGTGTGACAACCCGTCACTTCAGACAAAGCTGCGGGAATCAAACCCACAACCAAAGTGCGATTGGGGTTTATCTCCTACCACTAGACTATGTGAAGTCCCTGGTTATTATGACAAATTATTTTTAGTTACATGATTTTATGAATCAATAATAAGTTAATTTTGGGTTATTTATGAAAATGATTAACCTAATATATAGAATATGTTCTTAGATTAATTACTTTTCAATATAAGACATTAAGAGTAACTGATGTTATTTGTAGGTAAATGGTATGATTTATTATGGAATAATATGTGATTAAATCCTTCTGTGATTTGGGTATCAATCTTAGTTTTAATTACTTTGAAGAATTTTATGGACAATTGTTTATTTAATGGTCTTTGTTGATCTTTGGGTTTTGTTTGAAAAATATTAGAGATTTGGAGTAGTTTTTCTTCTTGTAAAAGATTATCTTTTTTGGGTATTATCTGATCTCGCACTAACAATTTTGGTTTTAGTTGATGTATAAAGACAAAGGAAATATTTAGTTCTTTTTTTTGTATTATGTGATTCTCAAGAAGATGATTCTTGTCCTTTTTATGTGACCATGTAATTTTTAAATGCTTTTTTTGGAGAAAAGATTAGTTTTTGGTATAAAATTATTTAAGAATGAAACTCTACTTGAAAGTAAGTATATTTATTTATGTTATTATTCTATATAGTAAATGAATTCCACCATATTATGAAAAGGAATGTAAAATAAAAACGTTTTCGGTTTACGTTTCCTACAGGTTAATCAAAGACCGTTTAACCCATCACATGTTTGTGATTTTTGGATGGTTTACTTTCTCCTAAACATGTTTTCTATCACTCTCCATTAGAACTTGACCCTTTGTTTTCTCTTCCCTATCCATGTTTTCCTACATGGAATCCTAGTATGGGTTATCTCGATTGACCTTTGTGCTTCCCTTTCTTTCTTTTAAAGTGATAGTTTTACTGACTCTTTTTCCAATGTGGGATTTTCAATGAAGTTTCTGAGCCCATTTATTTTAAATTGCAAGGACACAATTCCCAAAAGGGTGGAAGGATGTAACATCCTAGGTAAATAAAGAATAAGACCTATTTCATATATATTAATATTTTTGAATTAAATATTAATTTTACTTTTAAGGGGTTTCTATGTTCGATAGCGTACCTGATACGCAACAACAGGTTTCTTTATAATCTTACATTGCACACTAATAATAAAATATTATTATTTTAAATTGAAGATAAATCATAGTCGTTGTATTAGGAGGAATGAACAAAACCAACTAAAATGAGATTATACATGTTTTTTAGATGTATTTACGTTTATCCAATAAACTTTATAGGCTGAATATGTGAATGAATCTATCTTTTAGCATAATTCACATTAAAAGGTCGATTTACCACCTTTTCATGGAGAAAACTATCTAGATATAGTTTTGGTAATTTTTATATGTCCTATTTGACCAAATAAAATTCTTTTTTTTATTGGGGACATTAAATTTTACTTTGGGTAAATTTTTGGTATTTATTGGATGTAATTATGTTTTTTAATGAATAGTGGAAAATATTGTATTTTAATTCAAAAGATCCATTTAATCTATTTTATTTATATGGTGAGATTATATTATAATTGGTTTTAAAGTTTAATTAGAATATATTTTTACCATTTAATCCATTATTGGTCATTGGAATTAATTTCACTTTGAAATTGGACATAAACAAGTGTCAATCTTTTGATAGTTATTGTGTCTTAAGAACACGCTATTTGTTTTAACAAAGAAAATTAATTTTAAAAATAATTAATGACTCTTTTATGATATGAATTTAGAAAAATAAGCATCATTTTTTAATTTTTAATATCATATAATGTTTAGTCTAGATTTTTGGTATTTTTCAGAAAAACATCAATTTTTTATGAATAGTGAAACCACTTAGTAGTAGTTAAAAAACTGAATTTTTGATTTAAATGAAATTTTACCGCTTCTGTGAATTGAATTTTGAAAATCCGATATACATGGTTGTTATCAAGAAGTAAAATGTGGTTCAATAAGATGAAAATAATTTTTTGGTGAATAGTAACTTTTGACTTTTATTTACTGCGGTTAAAGGTTAATAAGGTAATTCAAGGTAAAAAAGAATATTATAATAATTAAAAATTAACTTAACACGTGTCCGCGCATTATTGGTTGAGTCATTAACGACTATGGTCATCTTTGGGTCGATTTTGGGACCCCATTGAGCCACTTGGGAGTGATAATGACAATTTATATTAATTAACTTAAAGTAAAGGCAAAAATGACAAAAGCAAATATATTTTAGTAAATTAATTTTTAGAAGGGGTATTATTAATTATATTTTCTACTATAAATATTATTTGGAAATATAACAAGATTTAATATAACATGGTAGTTATGTTATAATTTTTAGACATCATAAAATTTAAATTATTTATGACACAATAATGATGTTGTGTTTACCTCATTAATAAATCATTTAAATAAATAAGATTATAATGATTAAAATATTTTTTAAAACCTGCCCAATTCCTATTGGATGATTTTATTTATACCATGTGTCATCTTATCTTAGACTATAATGATTTTTAGACCATTAGAAACCCAATAGCTTTATATAATAAAATAACGTTTTCACACTTTCCTAAATAGACCCTCCTCTCCCTTATAAAAAGGGTCCACTTCTATCCAATTACACACATCTATCAAGGCTTTTGGATCATCAAAAATCTACCCAATTAATATCTCTACATCCATCTCCTCCACATAGAATCATTACCTTAGGAAGAAGGCACTTCAAGAAGTCGTTTTGGTTCAAAACAAAGGAAGTTCCAAAATTAAAGGTAACCGTTTCTCTTTAATTATTTTCTTTTATTTTACTTATCCAAACCCCTAAACTATTATTATTCCTTTATTTTGTAACAAAACCAGTATCCTCAGTATACTAGGATGTTTTTATGAGAATAATTTGAACTAAACTTACACACACCTCTATCTAATGGATGAAGAACATAATGTTTCTGTGGATGGAAAATGAACACCTCACGAAACGATGATTGTTCAAATATCTCAAACCGCCTCTCATGGTGGCCATTATGATGGAACTGTATATATATATATATATGATATATATTATGTTTATGTTTCATTTATGCTGCTGTAATTTCAATTTATAGCATGCCTTTATGGTTTCCATAGTGGGTAAATACTATAATCTCATTAGAGGAATTGAGGACTATCGCCCCCTCAATGTGATGCGACTCGTTAATGCCTTATGTGGGATGTATAAAGGATATATTTAATGATATAATATATGATATTATAATATAATTATAATATAACTATATATCATTATGTTTAAATTCCATTGAAATAAGAAATATAAATGAAAGTAGCGTTCATGCTTACGTACGGCTTACTGTCTCCATGAACGGTGCATTTCATTTTTTACCACCATATGTTATGTACTATTATAAATACATTTATATAATGGATATATATGATATATATGATATCTAAATCAATAATATCATTCTGAAGATAATGGATATCGTATCACATGAACAACTTGTAATTATAAGGTGTTCATTTTTTTACTCAAGTACCAAATATTGACAAAACTACCGTTATTAACTTAAATGATTACATAATGTTTATAACATTGTAATAAGTTATATAAAATAATAATAAACATGAAAAAAATGTTCTTAATAATGTATAAATTAACTTTAGTTTATTATTTAGGAGATTAAAGAATCATCGAGTCAAATCGGACACGAGGTAAGGGATTTTCTTATCTCACTTTTAATTCCGTGAGATTTCCATTGTTCGCCACTTATTCATTTCATGAGGTGTATTCTATACTAACATTTGATATATATTATCATGATTCTCATTATATTCATGGTATACTGTGATTCATTTTGTGGTTATTAACTTCTGGTCATACGACTCAGTTGATTACAACGTGGTAAAGGGTTTCATCTCACTTTTTATTCCTGTGAGATTCATGCTATATTTGCCACTATTTCCTTTTGTGCGATGTATGTACAATACATGATTGTACACTTTGTTTAATATAATTTCATTTATGAGTATTTACATCTTCTTTTTATGTTCTTTCTTTAATGTGTCATATGTTTTATAAGTTACCAAATCGGTAAGGGAACCATTCACCCTCCTCTTTTTAAAAGACTTCTTTTGGTTATGTATTCTAAATTACATATTATTATGTTGGTATATGTTATTCTATATCCTTATTTTGTAAACATTATTTCCAAGTGATGAGATACCATTTTAGTCTCATCAACTCATTTTCTTAATTTTAAAGTGACATTGTTAGGCTGTCAATGTTTTGTAAGGGAACTTCTTAACCCAATTTCAATTCTTTGGGTTAAACTTGAAATTCGTGAATATGTAAACCTATGAATATGTGTGAATGACCTATGATTGTTTTACACTTAATATCCACTTATATTGGGTGTATTTATATTTTTCACACATAGTTATTTAATTGATTTATCTTTAATTTTAGGATACCATCATTATAAGGGATTTCATCTCAATTTACATTTCCATGGAGACTTCATGGTTGTTATGAACTAATTCAGTATTATATGGTGTATATGTTGTCCATTGACATATTATATCAAGAATCCCTTTATTCTCATGATATTATTAAGTTCTGATTAAATTTTATTCCTCATTTATTTGTATTCAAGCATGACTCTTTTTTAAAAAAACTCTTTAACAAAAATATCGTTTTAAATGTTTTAAAGATTTATTCTTCTAAATGTTTCACATTAATGTCCATGTTTTAAAAATGTGTTTTAGGATTTATTTATATAGACAGTAATGTTTTCAATTTATAATTCATTTAAAATCTTCAAAGTGGTATGGGACACTTTGATTCAAAAATCTCTTTTTAAATGGTTTTGAAAATGATTTGATAAAGAATTGTTTATTTCAATATCTTGATTTGATATATTGGAATGTGGAAATTTAATTTTTATTTTATACATGTGTTATGTGTCATGATTATGTTATGGTTATTGGGAAATGTTTATGTATATGGGTGGTTTCGTGATAAACCTTGTGCGGGTGAGCCCGATATAGCTCTCCAATGCACTGGGTAACGTGACAGAGGTAAACATGAATGTTTCTCCTAAAAGATTTAGGGAATATACTGTGTTGGGTATTCCAATGTAACTCCCTATGTAGCTATGATATATACAATGTAAGTTTTATTTTGATGCCACAATTTACCTTTGTGATATATGATTTTTATGTGTCTTTCATAAATCTTAGGATTTCATGAGGTATGTAAGAGAGTTCATGTTTTGTATGTATTTATAAAAAATGTTTTCATCCTTTGTATTATAACCCTTACTGGGATTTTTATGCTCATCCCATGTTTTTGAAATTTTTTCCACAGGACATAACGATGAATATGATCAAGGATGGGATCAAGGAAAAGTCATGCTATCTAAAACATGGAACTAGACATGTTTCTTTTAAGTGTTTTTATTTTATAAAAAATGGATTTTGAGTAGTAGTGTCTACATGTAATATTCAAGTTGTAATGTAATTGTTATGCCTAATTCTCTAAAACTCTGAACCTGAACAGATCCTCAATGTGAATTATTCATTTAATTCATGATTATATA
The DNA here is from genome assembly GCA_963277665.1 of Viscum album. Taxonomy (NCBI): domain Eukaryota; kingdom Viridiplantae; phylum Streptophyta; class Magnoliopsida; order Santalales; family Viscaceae; genus Viscum; species Viscum album. Next base: position 40,069,693 of record OY728140.1, on the reverse strand, counting down.
ATGTTTAAGGTCGGGTCCTTATAGTTTCGGCCACACGGACCCTTGGTCATGTCTCCGACCCGTTTCATGTTTGGCACCCCATGATAATGTACTCTGGATGTGTAATTTTATATGGATGTGTTCATTAACATAGCTTCCATGACCATATCCTCATAACACTAGACAAGGGGACACTACAAGATGTGTTTCCCTCAGTACACGCTGTGTAGTCCAAAAAACCCATCTACCCCAAACGGGATGAACACATTGCATGTTACTATGGTCAACAAGATATGTAGATGGTAACTTCCACCGTAAATTCTATGTCTTAAGCCTACATCTCCACGGTTTACTTCGGGACACATAGATTGACCCTCATGATGTCCCAAGAAATTGACTAAGTGATCTTCAAATATAAAAAGTTTAATAAAAATGGGATCATAAATTAATACTCAAACATCCTAGTTCATAGAATAATTACTATGGTGTGGGGTCAGATCCATGCTCTGTAGTTGCTTCACCATGATCTAGGAGTGATCATTGTCATGACCATGGATTGACGACACCACATTTCATTGATTTGGTCATTGGGTCGTCTTTCAATCAAGAGGGTGAGAGGGGGGCTACCATGTGCATAAAAAGGGATGGGAGGGGATTGATTTAATTTTTATTAAATAAATCATCCCATTTTACTCTTTATAAACACACGCCCCACCAACACACCTTCGAACCGACACCGTGTTCTTAAAAAGTTTATGTCACATCTAGGGTAAATGCGATGTGTTGAACACGATCTCAGTCTCTTAAATCTAATAAGAGACTTAACTAAGGATTTATTCCTCTTTTCAAATAATCTTTTCATGTGTGATAAAAAAAATATTTAATATTTTTAGTATCATCACGCTGACCCTCTTCATTTCCTAAGACCCCGCACCAAATTTTCTCCTAGATTTGGAAATATTTTCAAAAATACTCCAAAATCTTACACATCAAAATATAATTCACTACAAATGTCTCCCATTATGTTTACACTCTCAGAAGCTAAATCATATCACAATCAACAAAAACTATGTTTTTTCAAGGATCTATGTTCTATATTATATGTTAATTCTATAAAAGTGGTTCTTAAAAATTTGAATTTTCATTGGTTATATACAGGTAAGATTAAATATATATGTTGTAACAATGATGGATTTTTTAATCCAGTATAATAATTTTTAGTATATAGTTTAACCTTTTGGATTAACAAATTTCCCATTTTAATCAATATATTTTGTTATTAATATTTTCTATCCATGTATAAAATATTTCTTATCATCATTTTGTATGATATCCTTCTTTATTCAATACCTCATGCTAAATGTGAGATAAATATCCATATTTTTATATGAATTTTTACCGAACCCAATACTTACGATATGATTTCAATGTATAAATTCCCATCCCAAGAATTTATGCTCTCTTAGCATGTGAATTTTGAATCTGATATACCAATAGTCTATATGTTGGTGGAATGGGTGAAGTGTGTGAATATTCTAATGTAAATCTTAGATTTCTAGAGTTTCAACAGACTCTTTGAGTACTACCACTAGTTTATTCATGTTATGTCCTTGATAAAAACTATAATTAAAAAATTAAAAAATATGTGATCTATATTTTTATGGAATACTATTTTTAAATCATTTTTTAATGTGATTAATAATTAGATTAAGAAAACAAAAATTCACGTTCAACCTTATATATGTGAGTGAATTGAGGATTACTTTGAAGTATCAATATATATCCTCATAATAATTCCTATAAATAGTTATAATATTAGGGAATATAGTTTTAGACCTATTTTTCATACGTAATAGAACAATCATATGATAGATATAGTGTTTGGAACTATTTTTATTTCCTTATTGTGTTCAAAGAACTATCAAAATGGAATGATGGTTGTGTTGTTTAAAGAACAAAAACCAAGAAATGCATATTTTATCAGTGCCATTTGAATTTTTCATAGCATCTATTATGGGAATAAAATTATTTATTTCATTTGGATATACATCTTACTCTAATTAATGTAATCATAGTTATTAATTCTATGAGTTAGAAAAACTACCCCCAACAGATAATAAAAGTAAAGGATTATTAATTATTAATTTCATTTATATATAATCAAAATTTGGATGATATTTAGGATTTCAGGCTTGTATATAACTAATAAATCAACCAAACTTCCCCCTTATAGAGAAGTGAAACAATTATATGAAATCAAATTTTTATTTCACTTTTACTCAAGAGAGACTTTGTTGTGGTACGATGCTCGATGGGTGACCTAAGAATATTAATCCCTCTTATAAATCCATTGATTCTTAGTAGTATTTTATTTTATTTGAGGTGAAATAATTAAATAGTATCATGAATCACAGTAGAAAATAAACACTGGGATCATAATGACCAATCATGACATTCAATGCCAAATTTTAGGACAAATAATTAAAATAAATCTCAATATTTGTTTAATAATTCATCACCAGTCCATAGGAAAAAGTAGTGAAGTAATGACATAATGGTGAACATCTGTATTTAAATTTATTATGATTGAATTTTGTTAAAATCTAAAAGCATGTCATGAATATACTACCCATATCACCAAATTACTGAAATACTATATGGTTTTTCATGATATTCTAACCAAGATCACTTAATTTTTACCAATTAAATTGGAATATTTTTTAAATTAACATGAAATGTTTTATGTAAGAGGGGTCATAAAGAATCACAAAAAACCACATAGTATTTTTATGACATGTTTTCATGTTTCCCTTAGCTAATTTAAAAGGGTTAAAAATTGACAATATATTGTAAAGTGGAATTGAGAATCTCTTTCAAATCATAAACTTCTTATAATATATAATAGACCATTAGTATTCTTGAAAATGTTTATTATGAATTTATACATGAAATTTGTTGATCTAGGGAGGCTCACCTCATAAATTTTTCATTTTTTTAAAATAATATAATCTAGTATTTTATCATCTTGTTTAAATTCAATTACTTATATTTGTAATCACTTCATTCTAATATATATAGGGATGAAACATTCCTTATTATTGTTGAACCATTGAGATGGGGGGTTGAATCAGTTATATTGGTTTTAAAAAATTTATACAATATGAACTTTGTCCATTGAAACTTGTTGTAGTTTTTATAATTATTCACATCTTTATATATATCACTATTATTCACGGAAATGTATGTATACAATTCATTTATTATTGGCATGGTTTAGACTAAGTGTTAAAATATGTATCATTTCCTGGGAACCTCCCATGGGAAAATAGAAATTAACCACTAGAAGGAAGTGATTGTATCCTTGAGCTAACACATGTTAAAATCCTCTTATCACTTAATATGTTTGATTATAATTACCCAGATCAATTGATAAATGTTTCCATGAAGATAAATCCAAAAAAATTATATAAATCATTTTGAATTATACTCCCAATAGTAGATATAGAGTTTAATTATATTTTCTCAATCTGGTAGTGTCATTATAGTGTACCTTCCCCTATTTTTTGATCGTTTTTTTACTGAACCAATCGTAGAATATACCACAATTGCATACTATATCTTGCCTCATATTAAGACAAATAAATCTCACCCTTTTTACATATGGTGTTTTATATAAAAAATCACTTATCAAAAAATATTCTTGATCTCTAAATCTATATTATCCTAACTGAATCACATTTTTATGCAAGGATTGATACTATCTGTCTACTTGAATTCATCATCCGAAAACTAATATCTGTTAAAAACTCAAATTGGACAATAATTATGGAGTGTTTAATATTTTTTCCATATAAATAGATTTAATTATAATTGTACATTTACACCCCCATTATATAGGTTCTCTTTATGTGTAAATAGTGGGAAAACGTTTTCAATTTCCCACTCAAATGATTTTCAAAATTATTCATTCATATATACATCTGAAAATAGTTGGATACATATCATATTTATTAGCTAACTGATAAATAATAATTAATTATACCATAATTAATTATTTTCTTAGATATTATTATACTCAATTAACTAATAATCCATTTGAATTCACCTAACAATTGAATAAAAAACATTTAAATTTTCACCAATTGTACATTTAATATAATGTAATAATCATCTAAAATCTCCATTAACAAAATGATGCATCCGAAACCTTCTTTGATCATTTCAACTAATGAAAAATATCCACTTATCCACTTCTCATCATTCTACAAAAAAAAATTAAATGAAATTATATGAAAATCTCAATCCTAAACCTTTTATGATTTATCTTGTAATAATTGTCAATATCTTTATCTGCATTATTTTATGATCAATAAAAATATTCATCCAATAGATTTTTGATTCCTCATAAAATCAATTTTCCTCACTTCAAAATTTTTATCTCTTCTATTAATAAATATTCTTCTAATGGAAACCCTAACTAATTTTTGTCTAATTTAATTTCATAAAAAATGTTTTTATTATGGAATTAATTTATTGTATATATATATATATATATATATATTCATAAACATGAACCTCATTTGTGTTTCTACACAAACATTTCCACTTGAAAACTTCTTACAACATTGTTTTTTAGATAATCCTTAACATTATTCATATATTTCACATAACATAGTGAAGATGTTTGACTATATTTTTGGATGATTCAAAGAATTATATCATTTGAAAAACACTCAGTGTCATAATTTTGGATTCAACCTATTTATAATTTTTTTCATTTTCTATTTGAATCACCATGTTTAATTTCTTATTAAATTTATAGAACTACTCCCACTCAGAAAAAAATATACCAAAGAATAAATTATTGACAGAATATTTAAATTTTGTTTAAATGAAGTTACAAACTTGGTATGTATGATTATATTCCCCACCAAAATCTTTGCATAGAAACTATATCCATATGTTTTTTCCAAAAAAAAACGTTTTTGTTCATCATGTGGGTTTTTTTAAAACCTTCTATTTTTGAAATCTCAAAATCAATATTTCTTATAAAATTTAGAATGGGTATGGCCAATTAGAATTTGAAGTTCTAGAAAGATTTTTAGTGATTTTTCTTCATAAATCAACTTATCTTCTCTTAACTTTTGAAAAATTAATCTTGAATCCTAACTTCTTCATAATGATGGAAAATGTTTCTTTAATTAAATAACATCATATTTTATGTTAGATATTTTTTACCAATTTTAATTAAACTTTGAAACCTTTTTAACTTAGCTACAACCTTAATAAAATAAAAAATCTCAAATTCAAAGAGTTCTTATTCAATTATTTTACAAAAAAATATCTATAAATAAAATTTTTGAAAAAATAAATAACATTTATATGAAACTATCAGAAATGATTTTCAATATCTCAAATTTTATTAGTTTCTATCATTCATTAAAACCTTTTAAAATCATTAATTTTCTTCACTAAAGAATTTGGAAAACACATATTTTTCTTCATTATTAAAACTATATCACCCTTGATATTTTTTGAAATATAGTTTTCCAGATTAATTTAGTCTATTTAAAATTCATCATTTCATACAGCACATAATATAGCTCGTTTGATTTTAAAGCACTATATTTGGATGTCATTTCATGAAACACAAAGTGGAGATTATAGTACACACAACAATTAGAATAGATATCAGTATACACAACACTAGTTTTATCTTATGTTACACACAGTGTCGAGTTTCTTTGATAGCTTCTGCGACACATAGGGACATGTTTTACTAAGCTAAATTATATTTTTAATGTTGTTATTAAAATATTATTATTTATACCACCTATCCATTAAAATTGATGTTATGAGTAATATTAAAACAATTATGACCATATAATCTAAATATGTATATTAAATGGGTCTTGTAGCTATAAATTAATTAGAAATTAATGTTATAACTTTTTGATAATAAAGAAATTCATTATCTAGAACATCAGCCTCAACCAAGATGGTGAGGTATCCCTAAGTGCATCCACGAGTCCCAGGTTCAAAACCAGGAAAAATAATATTTCCAAGGTACTATAGTAGTATTGTAGCAGGAACTATAGTAGGCACTAAATCAGGCACTATGTAGTACTATTGTAGGTACTCTAGTAGGTATTGTTTGGTACTGTAGTAACATGAACTATTCACCTTGGGCCACCAGTTTGGGATTGGAGTCCTTATGGACTTCGGGCCAACCAGGCCTTTGGGTCAGTATAGATTTCAGGCCACCATTAAGGACTTCGGGGCACCTCAAGGCCTTTAGTCCACATGTATTAACCCTAGACAGAATCTACAAAAAAGGAGAAGCCCCAGAGAATTATTCAGAGCAGCACACTCACCATAGCAGAACCAATGGATATGGAAGAATGCGAGGGTACGGATATGCCATCGAGAGCAACCTATTCTTTCATATAAAGCTTAGCCAGACATCGAGGTGAAGGTGGAGAGCTACCATCACGATGCAGATGCTGGGGAGGGGCAATTCCGTATAGTTATAGTCTGGTTGAATTCCCTAAGACCTTCGGGTCATGTAATGTCTCTTAAGCCTATGGTCTATGTAATCAATAAGCCTATGGTCCTTGTAAGGCTTCCCCCTCATCCCTTATAAAGGGGGTTATCAGAAATCAATAAAAACGAAGGCCTTAGGTCCATTCATGCAAATAAATTCATTATCTAAGGAAACAATTCTTCAATGTATTAACCCCATTTCTTCCCAATAAATTAAATAAAACATTTTTATTAATATTTTTTAATGAATTTATATAGTATATTTTAATTAAATATTTTTTACACTAATGCAATATATTTTATAGGCATAAGATAAGAATAAAACATTTTTTATGAATGAAAGATGTATTTTTCAATTAGGAAATTTTACAGCCTTTTAATGAAAAATTCAATTTAAATCTAATTTTTTTAAATTTTATAATTTTTTTAAAAAAAATAAACATCATTATTAAAATAGGAATATAAATATATAATTTTGGTGAATTGATTTTATAATATAATATTATTAATATTTTGATTAATAATGAAAAATATTGTATTGTTATTAAAAAAATCAATTTCATACAACTTATTGTTATAGTTATATTATAATTTAAATATTTTTTAAAGTTTAATTATATATATTTTACATCAATTAATACAATTTAGTTCATTTCAAATAATTTCACATTGAAATTAAATATAAAAACAATTCAAACTATTGAGCATTTTCACATTAAAAAAACCATTATTTCATCTCGTCTGTGGTGTTAGTTTTAGATTAATTTATTCCTATATTGGGATTAGGATTTATAAATATGGATCCCATATTTTAAATCACAATAATTTATAATTTCTACCAATTTCAACTTAGTTTTGGACAAAATGAAAATTTAACTTAATGAAGATTAATTACACCGATTAAGGAATAAATTGGTTTACTTAGTGGTTGAACATTAATATTAAGGAAAATATTTCCCTAGAAACATTCCCAAAATCTATTTTATGGCCATATTTAGACCAAATACTATATTTTTTTAATTATATGAGTTATTGGGACACTATTCAATTAATATGACCTATATAATAAGTTATGTAAGTAAAAATACAAAAAACGAACCTCCCTTACGTTTAACATTTATAAATCCTTGAGACATGAAAAAAACCACATTAGTTCAATTGTAAAAAAAATTGATAGGTAATTATTTTTTAATCACACCAATAATACTTATATCCATCAAATCTTATGAGCCATAGGCCTTTATGGCCTTCATATTCCCACACCCCCATCATCATCCTCCTCGAGCATGGCATGGAACAACTGGGAGTTGTGGTGGAAAATCATATAGTCTTCCACCTCCTGTAGCTCTACATGCTGCTCTGTAACATACGATTTCTTAAAAACCACCATGGTTGAAATGCTTCTTATTCTATGGTATCCCAACAACTGATTCCCTCTCCGATAGACTTCTTCTTAGATAATCTATAGAAAGATGTCCCCACTCATTGCAATGATAACATCGCCTCTCCATCGGCTGACCAAAACTACCCTAGAAACCCTGAGCCTCAGAACCAGCATCCTAGGATCACCTCTTGAAGTGGATCACACACCAAGAATCATAATACAACCATCAAATAATAGTTGTTAAGGTCTCAACTTACATGTACTCAGCACAAACGGTCGATGTCTGCTCATCCAGGATGCTCTCCACCACCACAGCCCACTCCATCACTACAACATTGGTGGGAATGTTGAGCAGCACCATTGATGCCATCATCTCTTAAAGAAATCCCTAGTAAAAGGTAATTACTCTTAATAATTTATCGTGTACTATATCCATGGAGTAATGTGACAGGTATGTAAACCTCACTGAGTACTCCTACACGGTAATTCTATTTTGATGAAGCTTTAGAAGATACTGAATATGCATTAACCTTAGTGTGGTGGTATATAAATCCACCCTGAATACCATATTAAAAAAATCCCAAGTGAGTGTAACCACATCAATGTCTTACATCACTAAAATCCACCATCTCTCGGCTGAACCATGGAGAGTGTTCACCTCTAGATCTACCATCTAATTATGAGGTCTCCTCAATAAGAGAAAAAAATGTGTGATTACCTTAGGCAAGTCATTCACTACCTTGGGTTCTGGATTATCCAGGTACCTTAGAAGTAGCTTCCACCAAAACTCATTATGCATTCTCACCCATCATGCATCCTCATCCAGCACTTCCCAAACGATCACCTCCTTGACGGGTGGTTTCTAAACTAGAAGGCCACCAGATGGTCCAGCCTTAAAAGCAGTTCCCTATACTAAATACTCATTATGGGGAAGATTTTAACCAAAATCACGACGTGGAACACTATCTACCTATATTTGTGGAGGAATCCTGAAATAAAATCAAGACGCACCACTATTAGAGAGAATATCTCTAGATATGATCCAAAGAAGAAATGAAAAACCCAAACCCTATGCCATATGATCCATGTACCATTATTTTCCCAAATATCATTTTCCTATTAAAATGTGTTTAAAATAAGGATAGCAGCATCTTGGTGAATGGATACATCAACCACGACACCAACACTAGAACCTCTTTCCAGATATCCCAACAGAAAAAACTCAAATAATGTCACTATCGAACACAAATAAATCTCACAACACTAATATCCTAATATAGAACCCCATTTGATACCAATCTATAACATCCCAACCCAATTAGGCTTGAGTTGCGACTCCCCAAGCCCACCTCTCTATGCCAGGGGGTGGGAATCTGGTACTATGTGGGCTATCACAAACATGGGGACGCATTATCCTAAGGTACCTGTATTAATGAACCTAGATACACCTCTATGAAAAAATGAAGCAATATATAAAAACTAAAAAGAAATTAATACGTAAACCTATCTAAAACCATATTACATTAGAAGTACAAATGGGAAAAATAAATTCCCATGAAAAAAAATGTAAAATAATCGAACCTACTCAGAAGGAGGGATCAATGTCAAAAGCGCCAACCAAAAAGCAATGAATCCAAGATCCTGTAAACAACCCGGTCAGTCTGGCTCACCATGCATCACCTACTCCAGGTCCTCCTAGGTCTCTATAGAAAGGTCTATAGTCTATAAAAGACTCAACATGTACTGGAAAATCCATTGCATATGTGATTATAAATATACTCAATAAATTCCCCAAATACCCAAAAAAAGTAAGACATTTAAGGTTAGTAGTTTGCTCGGCCCTTCCAGAGGGAATCCTAATGAGAGAGAAACTCGATCTCGATTCCATCCCCTGGTAGACATGCCTAGCCAGCTCATTCAACATTGATTGTAATTAATGATGTGACAAGACAACAAGAAAAACCCATAAATACACCTAGATATACTTGTATTAGACACCAAGTCTCATGAAGTTCTGACCGTATAGGCAGCGACAGGTTTCTACTCAAGGCTCTAAAGGCAATGCTTGTCTAGAAGCACATATTCCATGAGATCTATCATCCGAGATGAAAATCGTATGAGATATACACTCTTTTATAAACAAACCTAACATATCAAATGGTACATATGAGAGATACCACACAATCTATTTTCACAAGTCTATGGGCCAACACCACCATCGCAAGGGAACACATCCAGGAGAACACGCTCGTTATATTTTTCCACTAAGAGTGGAATACTGGAATATAGTGGATCTAGAAACTCAGATATAGGATCTCACCCATCCCTACTAGGGGATATAGAAAATACTACTAGAACCACCAATGATGTCATTACTCATAATAGGTATCCCTCACAGGATCTGCTAGGGAACACTATGAACCCACCCTGGAAAAAACTAAACCTCATCTCCTTGGTAAGGGTATCATGACCAGGATGCACTAGGGAACACCGCAAATGAATGGTGACTCATGATCTCTCAAATATGGGATTACAACTAGGATTTTCTAGGGTACACCACCACCATAATTGACACCCTAAAGATTATATCACATAGATAGAGGATCATCGCCTATGTAATGTTGATAATGATGATTCCAAACACCACATCTAGTACAACTCACAAATTAGGGGTCGTACTTCCAAAGATACCAAAAACCCCCACATAAATCTCTTTCTATGTAGGGGATCATATATATGATGATGTCGCAACCCTAAGAAGATCAACTGTTGAGTAGGGGATCCTATATATAATGATTCCACAACCCTACCACCACCACCCACTATTTATGGGATTATATACCCAACAATATATCAAACCATATAGGGTTTTCCTAGTAGATAGTAGATCACCACCCATATATTGTTGGTCAATATAATACTATGAACCCAGTCTAGGTAAAATAATACACTATAGGATCCCACCACAACCTCTCCATAGGGATACAACGACTCTAACTATACAATATAAGGTCCCATCATGGCCTCTCTAGAGTGATAATACAACTATATCCAATCTTATGATGTTGATAAGATTAGAATCCTATATAAAGGATATAATGAAACACAAACCCTCATAGGGATGAACCATGCGAGATTAATCAAATATTTTTATTCCAATCGTTTCTTTCTCTAGATATCTAAAAAATCACCCCCACCTCTCTTATGATATGCCCAAATAGTGGCCCCCATTGCATTCTATGTGGAATCCTTCTCACTCACATTCCTTAATCTGTGCTCTGAAAGAGGATATATTCTCGGTGTAAACTATTCCTAGAGGGGACTACCTAGTGTGTATGGGGGTCTATATTGTAGGTGACCCCACTTAAACACCCAGTCATGTCCTCTGGATGGACAGGTTGGTAGGCCATTTGGAACCACGTATAATGTAACAGAGGTACATGGTGTGTCTCACCTAACCCAAGACCGAGCTGTGTAATTCCATCACGTAGATCAGTAAGTCGTATCAACCATGAAGCGTGTACCCCCATGTTACTTGGTGTGTGTTGACCACACGGCCCCTTGGTCATGTATCAATCCCGTGTCTATGTCTGGAACCCCATTTTTATGTACTCTGGATGAGTAATTTTATATGGATGTGTACGTTCACATAGCTTCCTTGACCATGTCCTCATGACTTAAGACATGGGGTCACTACACGATGTGTATCCCTTGGTACATGGTGTGTAGTATACAAAAACCATCTACCCCAAATGGGAAGAGCACATTGCATGTTACTATGGTCATCATGCTATCTAGATGATAAAATCCATTTGAAATTCCAAGTCACAAGACTGGATCTCCCTGGTTCACTCCGAAACCCCATGATCAACCCTTGAGATGTCCCTAGAAATTGTATAAAGGATCTACAAACATAAAAATATGAATAAAAAAGGGATCAGATATTAAAACTAAAACTTCCTACTGCATGGAAAAAATAACAAAGGGGTGGGGTCAGATCCATGTCCCAAAGATGCTTCACCATGATCTGGGAGTGATCATTTTCATGATCAGATATTGATGATGCATCATTTCCTCGATTTGGTCATCGGTTCGTCTGTCGATAAAGAGGGGGAAATGGGAGGGGGGCCCTACCATGCACATAAAATGGGGTGGTAGAGGATTGATTTAATTTTTATTAAATAAATCTTCCCATTTAACTCCTCCTAAACACATGCCCCACCAACACACCTCTAAACCTGAACCTGATGCTGAAATATTTTATGTCACATCTGTGGTAAACGCAATGTGCTGAACTATATCTATATCTTAGAAATCCAATCAGAGACTCCACTAGGTGATTATACCTGTTTTTAAAGAAACTTTTCTTGCGTGATAAAAAATATTTAAAATGATTAGTATCATCATGCTAAGGCTCATTTGATCCCAGGACCCTGCACTAAATCAACTTGTACCTTAGAAATACTGTAAAAAATAATCCAAAATCTTACACGTCAAAATCTAAGTCACTAAAAATGATTCCCTTTATATGTAAACTCTCAAAATCTAAATCATTTCACAATCAAGAACTACTATGTGTTTTCCAGGATCAATGTTCTATATTATTTGTTAATTGTATAAAAGTGGTTCTCAGAAATTTGAAATATCATTGGTTAACTACAGGTGTGATTTAATGTATATGATGTAACAATGATGGATTTTTTATGAAATCATATGAATTTTTAGTACATAGTTAAGCCATTCAGATAAATGAATTTTCCATTTATATCTATATATTTTGTAATTAATATTTTCTATCCATGTATAATATATTTTTATCATATTTTTTGATGATATTCATATTTATTCAATTCCTCAAGCTAAATATGAGATACATATCCATATTGTTATAAAATATTTTCAAGAAGCCGAAACATAGGATATGATTTCCATGTTACCATTCTCAAACCATGAATTCCTATTCTCTAAGCATGTGAATTTTGAATCTGATATCCCAATAGTACATATGTTGGAGGAATATGTGATATCCATGAATATTCTAATGAAAATATTCAAGATATATAGTTTCCCTGGACTTATTGAGTACTACCACTGGTTTATTCAAGTTATATCCAAGATCAAAAATCCAATTAAAATATTAAGAAATAAATTACCAATATTTTTATGGAATAATATTTTAAATCTTGTTTTAAAGTGTTTAATAATTAGATGTACAAAACACGAATTCAAATTAAAACTTATCTGTGTGAGTGAATTGGGGATTATTTTGATGAATCGTTATATATCATCGTAATTATTATTATAAATGATTATCATGTTAGGGAAAATGGGTCTAAATATTTTTATCATACTTAATAGAACAATCCTATGATGGATATAGTGATCAAAACTATTTTTCTTTCTTTAATTTGTTGAAGGAACTATCATAATGGAATTATGGTTATGTTGTTTACAGAACAAAAACCAAGAAATACATATTTTATCAATGCCATTTGAATTTTTCATAGCATCTATTAGGGGAAAAATTGTTAGTTTTTGTGGATACACATCTTATTCTCATTAATGGAATCACAGTTGTTGATTCTATTATTCAGAAAAACTACCCCCAATAGATAATATAAGTAAAGGATTAATAAATATTAATTTCATTTATATCTATTCAAAATTTGGATGATATTTATAATTTCATGCTTTTATATCACTAACAAATCAACTTAATGTCCCCCTTATAGAGAACTGAAACAATTATACAAAATAAAATTTTTATTTCACTATTTTTCAATAAAGACTTTGTGGTGGAGGATGCTATATGGGTGATCATAAGAATCATCATCCAACTTGTAAATCCATCGATTATTACTATTATTTTATTATATTTGATGGGAAATAATGAAATAGTATTATGGATCACAATAGGACATAAATACATGGATCATAATAATCTATCATGGCATTCAATGAAAAATTTATTGACCAAGAATTAAAAGAAATTTCAATAGTTGTTTAATAATTCTTCACCAGTCTATAGGAAAATGTAATGAACAAATGACATAATTGTGAACATATGAATTTACCTTTATTAGGAATGAATTTGGATTAAATCTCCATGGATATTATGAAAATAGTACCCAGATCACTAAATGGATGAAATACCATATGGTTTTTAATGATATTCTAACCAAGATCATTAATGTTTTACCAATTATGGAAGAATACTTTGTAAATGAACATGGTATTTTATTTATGTAAGAGAGGTCATAAGGAATCCCAATAAAACACATATTATTTTTATGACATGTTTCATAGTATCCCCTATCTAATTTAAAAGGGCTAGACTTTGATATTATATTGTACAGTGAAATTGAGCACTACTTTCAAATCCTAATCTTTTTTTCAATCCATAGTAGACCAATAGTATTCTGTAAATGTTTTATCAGGAATTCATGCATGAAATTTATGGATCTAGGGAGGGTCACCTCATAAATATTTAATATTTATAAAATAATATAATCTAGTATTATATCATCATGTTACAATTCCTTATCTTATATTTGGAATTGCATAGTTCTAATATATGTTGCGATGTAATGTTTCGTATATTTTTTGAACCATTGAGATAGGCGGTTGAATCAGTTGTTTTGGTTTTAAAAATATTATACAATATAAAACTTATCCCTAGAAACATGTTATAGTTATTATAATTATTCACATATTTATATATATCACAATTATTCATGTATATGTAAGTATACAATTCATGTATGATTGACAGGATTTGTCCTAAGAGGTAAAACATGTATCATTTATAGAGAACCTCCCCTAGAAAAATAGAAATTCACCATTATAAGGAAGTGAATTTATCCTTGATCTAACTCAAGTTAAACTACTCATATCTTTTAATATGTTTGATTACACTTACCCCTATCATTTTAAAACATTATCCAAGAAAAAAATCATTAAAATTATATAAAACATTTTGAATTATTCTCCCAAAAGTAGATATGGAGTTTCATTATATTTTCTCCATCTAGGAGTGTCATTCTATTGATACATTCCCCTATCCATTGATATTTTATTTGGTGAACCTCACTTAGAATATGACTCTATCACATCCTATATTTTGTGTCATAATAACACAAATACACCTCACTCTTGGTTCATATGGTGTTTATTATAAAAAATCTCTTATAAAATAATATTCAAGATCTCTTTGCCTATACTATCTAAACTGAAACACATTTTTGTGCATGTATTAATACAATATTTCCCTTTGTTTTCATCAATATGAAACTGATATCTGTTGAAAACTTTCTTTTGACAATAATTATGGAGTGTATAAACTTTTTTCCTAACAATAGAGTTAATTACAATTTTACATTCACACCCACATTATATAGGTTCTCCTTATGTGAAAATAATGGGAAACCTTTTTCAATTTCCCACTATAATGATTTCCAAAATTAATCATTCATATATACATTTGAAAATATTTGGATGCATCTCATCTCTATTAAAAAATTTAAAATTAAAAATAAATTCTACCATAATTCCATCTTTTCTCAAATATTATTATACTCATTTAAATAATAATCCATTTGAAATCACCTACCAATTGAAAAAATCATTAGAATGTTCACCTTTTGGACATTATAATGTTATGTAATGATCCTCTAAAATCTCCATTGACAAAATGATGGCTCTAAAACCTTTTATAAATATTTCATCTGATAAAAAATATCAACTTATTCACTTTTCATCATGCTATGGAATTTTTTTCCAATGAAAGTATATAAAAATATCCATCCTAAACTACATTTTATGATTTATCTTGAAATGATTTTCAAAATCCTTCTCTAATTTATTTTACGATCAATCAAAATATTCATCCAATAGATTAATGATTCCTCATAAAGTGAATTTTCCTTACCTAAAAATTTATATACATACTACTAATAAATGATCCTCCAAGAGAAATCCAAACTAATTTTTTTCAAATTTAATTTCAAATAAATATTTTTAATATTAAATTTATTTAGTTGAAATATATTTAACTTCACAAACATGAACTTTATTCATGTTTCTAAATAACAATTTACACTTGAAAACATCTTACAACATTTCATTTCTGATAATTCCCAACTTTATTCATCTTTTTCTCTTAACCTAGTGATGATGTTTGATTACATTTTTTAACATCTAAAGAATTCTATTATATGAAAAAATATCAATGTAATAAATTTGGATTCAACCTCTTTATAATTTTTCTAAATTTTATTTGAATATCTATATTGAATTACTTATTCATTTTTTAGAATTACTACCACATTGAAAAAAATATACCAACTAATAAATTCTTGTTTGAATATTTAGATTTGATTTATATGATGTTACAAACTTGGTATGTATCATGATATGAACCTCAAACTTATATACATAGAAACTCTATCCATAGTTTTTCCCAATATCCTTGTTTTATCATGTGGATTTTTAAAACATTCATTTTAAAAAACTCTACATCATTATTTCACCTAAAATTAAGAATGTGTATGTGCTATTATATTTGAAGCTCTATAATGATTTTTTAGTAAATTTTCTTCATAAATCAACTTATATTCTCTTAAATTCTGAAAAAATCATCTTGAATCCTAAAAACTTCATGATGATGGAAAAGTTTTCTTTAATTAAATAAAAACAACTTTTATTATAGATATTTTTTTATCAATTTTAATAAAAATTGAAACCTTTTTAATTTCTCTAACAACGTTAATAAAATAAAAAATACGAAATTCCAATAGTTATTCTTCAATTATTTTTTGAAAAAATTTCTAAATAATTTTTCACTAAATAAATGACATTAATAAGAAACTATCACAATGGATTTACAATATCTTCATTTTTTATTTTTTCCAAACAATCATTACAATATTTTCAAATCATTAAATTTCTTCACTAAATAAATTTGAAAACTCATATTTTTCATCATTATTAAAACTGAATCACCTATGATATTTTTTTGAAATATAGTTTTCCATATTAATTTAATATATTTAGTATTCTTAATTTCAGACAACACATAATATAGCTTATTTGATTGTAACGCACTATTTTGGGATTTAATTTCCCAAAACACAAAGCTGATATCATAGTACACAACAAAATTAGATTAGATTACAGTATACACAACAGTATGTTTAAATTATGTTACACATAGTTTCGTGTTTCATCAATAGCTTGTGTTATACCCACAGACATTTTTTATTAAACATCATTATACTATTAATATTTTCATTAAAATATTATTATTGTTGCCACTGCGCCATTCAAATGGATGTTATGAATAATATTAACTAAATTTCTGAAAATATTATCTACACATGTATATTAAATGGGTCTTGTAGATATAAATTAATTAGAAATTAATTCAATAACTATTTAGAATAAGAAAATTTAGTATATAGGAAAACTATTATTCTATGTACAAACACTATTTCATCCTTGTAAATTAAATAAAACAATATTGATTAATATTTTTAATAAATTTATACAGTATATATTAATTAATTTGATTACTTTCATACGGTATAATTTATAGGAATAAGATAATAATAAATCATATTTTATGAATAAATAGATGTATTTTTCAAATACGAAATTTTACTGCCTTTTAATAAAAAATCCATTTAAAATCTAATTTTTGAAACTTTTATAAATTTTATTTGAAAAAATCAAAATCTTTATTGAAATAGGAATATAATAATTTACTTTGGGTAAATTTTTGTTATTTTTTTAGAAGATTAAAATGTTGATGAATAATGAAAAATATATAATTGTAATTTTAATATACCTTTTCATATAATTTATTAATATAATTAAATTATATTTGAAATATTTTTTTCAAATGTAATTTTATATATTTTACATAAATTAATCCAATTTAGGTCATTATAATTAATTTAACATCGAAATAAAATATAAAAACAATTAAAATTGTTGAACATTTACACTTAAAACCCAGTTATTTCATCTCATCTGTGGGATTAGTTTTAAATTAATTTATTTATATTCTATGATTAGAATTTTCAAATATGAATTCCATATTTTAAATAACAATAATTTATAATTTCTACCATTGCCAACATAGGTTTTTACTAAAATGAAAATGGAACTTTATTAAAATTAATTACAATGATTAAAGAATTAATTGGTTTACTTAGTGGTTAAAAATTAATATTATGGGACAAAGTTTTCTATAAACTTTCCCAAAATCTATTTTATTCACATATTTAGACCAAATAATATGTTATTTTTAATTATATCAGTTATTGGGACATATTTAATGAATGTTTCTTATATAATAAGTTAAGTAAGAAAAATATATAAAGAACAATCCTTATATTTAAGATTTATAAATCCTTGAGACATGAAAAAACAACATTATTTTGATTGTAAAATAAATTTGAAGGTAAATGTATTTTTTTAAACATATTCATTTATATTTAATTTCTAGAGATTAATTAATTATATTAACTTCTTAAGTAATGACAAATGTAGTAACTATTTAGTTAATAAATAACTAAAACAAATGATACTAAAATATTAAAAGTAATGCATATTGATTTTATTATTATAATTAATTTTTAGATGAATATATAATTTTAACCATGTTTTAAATTAATATATTATAATTCCATCTTTGTCTTGATATTTTCTTGAATTAAAATTAAGTAAATAGTGCCAAAATTAAAATTTATGTAATTCTATTGTAAATGATAATTTATTAAAAGAGTGATAATTTAATAAAGTCTTATATTTATCTAAATTATTTATAAATTTTGATTAGTATAAAATATGGTCTATTCATTGATCAATTTTTATTTTATATTGAATATGTTGACATCTAAATAGTAAAATCATTTTTACCGTGTTTCGGGTTAACTTAGTGTTTTTGTGAATTAATGTAGTTGTTTTAAAATTAAATTCCAACACAAATGGGATCTATTTTTCAAAAAATAAATATAATATATATATAATTAATTTGGTCTATATTTTCTAAATATTCACACTTTAATTTAGTGTGAATTGTTATATTATTTGTGTTAGACAACTAGTTACCTTAATAAAAACCAAAATGTTAAAAAGTAGAGAAACTTATAATATAAGTTATAAAATTTTATAAATTCACTTATTATATTGTATTTGTGATTTTAATCAACCATAACTACCCTTTAATCCACTTTATTTCTATTCATTACACACATTTGGTAAGGTAGACCTCCCAATAGTGATTACATTTTTTTATTTACACGAATTCCCCCTCCTACATTATAAAAGGGCACTTACCTCCCACACTTCCTCACACCTCTCATGTCAAATTAACTCATAAGAACCCTACCTAAATAATCTAACAACATCTATACCTCAATCCTAGATTCCAAACATTATTAATAAATCTAACCAATGAATCCATTTACTTCAAACTGAAAAGAGTTAACCAAAGAAGATGTATCATTCATCTATAAGATCTTTTATTTTATTTTCATTATACACTAATTTATCTATTATTATTTCATGATTACATAAAAACATCAGTATCATAAATATAATGAGATGTTTTTATTCTATGTTTTCAACCTGAAACTACCCAAAATTTCATCAAATGGGTAACAAACTTACCGTTCGTGTGTATGGAAACTTACGACCACCAAAAATGATGTCATTAGTTTATTTCATTAACACCTCTCATGGTTCACAATTTTAATATACATTTTATTTTTATATGATATATATGATATTTATTATGTATTTTTTCTTTTGGATTTATTTATATAAAACATACCTCCACGCTTCAAATTTTGTGTAAATACAATAACTTCAATTGTGGATGTGTGGACTACCTCCTCCTCAATAGAATGTGAGTCATTCAATAATCACCTTGAATGTTTTAAAGATAGTTTTCGTAAATTTATTTTATATTTATGACATAATAATTATAATATAATGATAGTATAAATACATATATTTCCTTTAGTTTCTTTCTATCAGTATGATGAGAAAACTGAAATAATGTTCTTGCATATGTACATCCTACCAACACCATGTACGGTGTATTCAATTTCATATTTATACATTTTATAGATTATACAAAATATTTATACACCAAATATATATGATATTTATATCATTATTTATAGTCTAAAAATATTTATATCATTATCTAAGTAAGAGGGTCAAAAATAAAAAGTGAAAAACATATATGAAAAAGAAAGAGAATAGTACCTAAAATGTAACATTAAAAAAATATTTATTTATAAAATTGTAATATAAATTAATAATAAAATCACATATTATAAATTATATACTAATATTTTCTTGTCGTATATTTATAAAAAAAACTTTTATTTATTATACATTACTTTTGAATGTCTATTAAGAAATTCAAGACTTAAAGTGAGGGTTTTATCATCACACTTTTATTTTATGTGAGAGACAAGACGTGTTCACCTAATATTTATTAAATTTGATATTTATACTAAAAATTGTTGTATTATATGATATTTTTTAATTAAATTATTTTTATTTAAATATCCTCATTATTATTTATCTTTTTTTGGGTTTATGGTTCAAATGTCAAAAAATCGGTAAAGTGAATTTTTCTCAATTTTACTTCCTTGTGACACATGCCATGTTATGTATATATATTATTATAAGAGGTGTATAAAATTCCCTTGACATGTTATGTATTTAATTTTCTTAATTTTTTATATTTTTAGATTCATTTAATGTTATTTTGTCATTGGGATTATTACTCATTATTACCAATGTTGTAACTGCTTATTGGCACAATCTCATTATTTATTCGGATTGTTTATGAGTATGCTTCCTATTATGAAATTATATGATCCATATCTCAATGAAGATATTTAATTTTATTTTACTCTATTTATTTATGATATCTTCAAGTAATGGTATTATTTTTTCCCTCTATGAGACATAATATAATTAAGAATGTTTTTTTACAAAAATTAAATATTATCTCTCTCTTTGGTTAGAAATATGTTTTCTATAAAAACCATGTTTTTTAATATGTTTTCAAGATTATTTTATATGTTTTCAAAGATATTTCAAATAAAAAAAATTCAAAATGTTTTGAAGCTTAATTTATATATTTTCAATTTCCTTTCAATAAATTTGTTTTAATAATGTTTTTAATTATTATTTATATGTTTTCAATGTGTTTTCAAATATAGTGGTTTTAAAAATATTTTAAATAATACATTATAATATTTAAAATATATATTCAATTAATAATGTTTCCAAAATGAATTAATTTTGAAAAAGTTTTTTTAAAGTATAACATATATTTCCTCAATAAATTTTTTAAATTTAATTTCAATGATTTTTTTTATGAAAATAATTTTTGAATATGTGTTCTCAAATATATTTCCAAAGAAAGTATATTTTAATTAAGAAATGTAGCAAGTTATATTTTAATATCCTTCTCCATATAAGATTAAATCCATTGAAATATTTTATTCTTTACTAGGGATAGGATCCTAGAACACCATTATTATTTTTTCTTTGCGTGGTTTATGTTTTGGATGAAAATTTGTTTCTGACACAAGTCTCTATTCCATGGGATATATGGTTTTGAAACCCACTTCTTCTCGTAGGTTATGATTAGATAAAATGATTATGATACATGTCTCTTTTTTATAGGATATGATATTTTGACTTGTTTTTTAACCCTTTTATTTTAATGGGTTATGATATGATGTTTATAAAACCCATCTATTTTTATGGGTTGTGATGTAATGAATGTTTTATTATCTTGTAGCCCATATATGTATGGTTTTATTATGTGGATGGTGGGACATGTATTTCAATCCAATGAATTACCTAAAGTTTTTTATCTCATGAGAAATAAATGGGAGGAATGTCATGTGGGCATGCTCCAGTAAATTAGTTTTTCTGGTAAGTTGGTCTTGGGAGTAAACCTTGACTGTTAATATGGTTGGGATATTGAACCCATTCCACTACAAGGAAATGTTCTCAACTAGGGATGGTGATGTATTTATCCCCGTATGTGTATCCCCTAGGATGTTCCATGATAGTTTTTTGAGAATAAAACATGAATTATTGGGAATTCAATTATATGAATATTTGTATTCCAAAAAATCAATGTCTAATTCCTATGTAATGATCTCATATATTAGTTAATTTATCCCTTTATAATTCATGTCTTGTGAATATAAAATCTTTATTCCATGACTCATGTATATGATCTTTGATATCTAGTATGTGATCATATAATTTAATTCTAATGTTCTCATACCCTTATAATATTCTTCTGCTTTTTTGTCTCCATTTTATACTATTAAGAAGAATCTAAGATAACCCTCTATTATTTTTTTTGTTCAGTAGGTTACAGGGAATGGTTTTAAGTAGATGTATTAAAGGGGAAGATCTTTGATTGAAACATTGAACATATTTCACCATGTTAGAATATTATGTTGCGTGTTTCCAAATACACTATACTATTATGGTCCAACGAAATTTACTTCAAAAATATGCTAAATTTTGAACAAAAATTATGTAATATCCATGGGTGTTAATTTGGGATCACTATAGTTTCACTCAATGGAGTGGACTAGTCATCATTCATAAACTAGGATGAAAAAACATTAGTGGGATCCCTTGGAATATTTTTAAAGACATGTATAGGGATGTCTCTATGTATAATCATAATGTGCTGTAGATTAAAGAAGTCATCATAATTCAAAAATCTTATAGGTGATTTTTAATTATTAAGTGGTTTTCTATTATGATAAATGTTTCTCACACTATTTAATCTAGTTTTAGTTAATGGGGGAACCAAAAGTAACATAGATATAGGTGAATATTATGGAATGTTTTTGTGATTATGAGAACAAAAATTTGATAATTACTAGAAATAAATATATTAAAGTTATACAAAATTAGTTATCATGATATATGATTGACAATGTAATCTTTAGTGATATTACTAACATGTAGAATAATAGGAATATGGGATTTTATAAATTTTCACATGGTATGGAACATAGAAGAAGGTAGATTTGGGTTTTCAGAAGTCAATTTGAAGGGAAGACTAACTATGAGGAATACCTCAAATAGAGGGGAAGATTTCATCAATATGGGAAAAGGGTTATAGAGTGACAAATTTTCATGAAGTTAAATGTTTTGTTTTTGGAGAACGTGGGTATTACTCAAATCAATTATCCAACCTATGAATTTAATTCTAAACCAAGTAAGGACCTGTTAGATTCCAATCATTAGAGAGTAGGGATTTAAGTGTTTATGTATTTGGATTATAGAATTATGAATTATGGAATAAATAAGTATTTTCTCGCTTATATTTTCATTACGGATCTTCAGGAAAATATTTAATGGTTATAATGGAATATAAAAGTGATTGAATAGAAAGGTTACATTGTGATTAAGGTAATGAAACCCTTAATATGATCCTAAATTTGAGATAATGATGATAGGTTAAATATATGCAGGACATGATTAAGAAAATCTAATGGTTCTAATTAACCATTAACTAATTAAGGATTTATTGTAATTGTGTAATAGCATATTATCCCTGGATTTTATAGAATTTTTATATTTAAGGAATATATCCAATAAAATTTTGAATAACAAAACATGCATGTTTTCAATAAAGATTTTCAGTAATTATGTATAATTCCATGTTTCAAATTAAAACATTATGAAGTTATTCACATGTCTGGTATGTGAAAAATAGGAGAAACTTTATGATTTATAGGTGATCAATGCTAAAATATTTTTGAGAAATTTAGTGTCCTTGTTTCTAATTCATTGGATGTTCATCTTTTGGAAGTGTTATAAGGAAAACCATTTATGGATTGATTTATGTTAAACATTAGCTGATGATTTTGAAAGTAAGGTATTATATAACCATATGATGATTTTTTTCATGTGGTATAACATGTTTTAACCATTTTGATGTGATAATTCCTAATGATAGACTGAATAAATTGTTATTATACCTAATGAACTATTATTAATTTAGGAATTACAAATTACCCTTCATTTCATAGTGTAAGATATATGTGGAAATCGAGATAGGCATAACCAAAGGGTGAGAGTGTGCATATGAAAAGATATAAAATAAATTATAAATATTTCTTTCTGTTCTTACATATTAAATTAATTCATAAACTCTATAGAAATTATATTAAAAAATACTTTACCTAATACCATAATCTTTTTTGAAATGATGGTCTTAGAGACTATCATATATTGATGGTTTTGAGCCCCTTAAATTTTCCTTCATCATTCACTTTTAGATAGTTAATGATCTTTATCACTCATTATAGGTATTTATCATTTTCCCATGTCCAATCATAACTCCCAACATATGTTATCCTATCTAGAAACATAGTATTTAGTTACTTGGGTAAACCAATAATGTTCCAATATGTGCTTCTTAAAGGATGTTTTGGTATTATGTTTTATGAAGTGGGTTTATACAAAATGAACATACAAGTATTAAACCATATACAACCTAGATGTATTTAAATGGAAAAAATCATTTTGATGGGGGTATAATGTAACACTCCAATAATTAGTGAAATATTGTTTTCAAATTTATTTAATATTTTTCCATATTATATATTTTACCCAAACACTAAATATATATATTTTTATTTGAAATCATGATGTTTGGATTCTTTTTAATGAAATAAAAGTTGAGAATGCACTACACTCAACACTGGGACAATAATTCAGTACACACTACTCAATTTTTAGCTTATTTACACACAATTCTGAGCTTGTTCAATAGCATGTGTTACATGCAAGACCATGTTTTATCGAACTAAAATATAGTATTAATACTGTTATAAAGTTATTATTATTGTTACAACTTAGCTATTGGAATGAAAATTATGAATAATATTAACTAAATTCTGTAAATATGATCTTCACATGTATATAAAATTCTTTTTTAGTTATCAATTAGTTATAAATGAAAGTAATAATTATATTATAATTAAGAAATTCCTTTTCTATGGAAACTATTATTCTATGTACAAAAACGTTTTTATCTCAATATATTAAATAGAGAAATATTGAATAATTTTATTATTATGATTTATATGTTATATATTTAATAAATGTTTTTGAAATTGTTCCAATATATTTGAAATTAATAATATAATATTAAAACTAATTTTGTTAATCGAAAGATGTATTTTTAAAGATTGTAATTTTACCACATTTTAATGGAAAACCAATTTTAAATATAATTTTTGACACATTTATAATTTTTATTGGAAGAATAAACTTCATTTTTGAATGTTTAATTTCAAAATTTACTTTTTTTTATTTTCTGTATATTTTTAGAAGTTTTATTTTTGGTTAATAGTGATAAATACTGAATTTTAACTAAAAACAACCTTTTCACTTATTTATTAATATAGCTAAATTATATTTTAATTTGGAATTCAAGTGTAATTAGATCAATTAGACATAAATTAGTCCAGTGTAGGTTACTATAACCAATTTCATATTGAAATTGGATATAAAAATAATCCGAACTTTTTAACATTTTAACTTTAAATAAACTCACCGTTTCATCCAATCTGCATGCCTAATTATAAATCAATTTCTTCCAATTATGTGATTATAAT
Organism: Viscum album; assembly: GCA_963277665.1. Lineage (NCBI taxonomy): Eukaryota > Viridiplantae > Streptophyta > Magnoliopsida > Santalales > Viscaceae > Viscum > Viscum album. The sequence goes on along the minus strand of OY728140.1, from coordinate 40,044,091 downwards.
TAGGAAAAATTGATTCCATTTTTTAATCTGAATAATGTAAAAATATATAGTAATGTAAAATTAGTTTCATAGAAAAATTATTAGTGATGTTAATAAAAACTAATTACAGCGATTAAGGAAAAAATTAGTTTGCTTCAGTGTTATAATTTCACCACAAAGGAAAATTGACATCGAAAATTTTACAAAATCTATTTTATGACCGTATTTAGACCGTATCCCCTCATGTTTATACATTTATGAGTTACTGGGATATTATTCTATGAATTTGATCTATATAAAAAATTATGAATGGGAAAATAAAAAAAACATACCTTTCATACCTTTGACATTGGTAGTTCCTTGAGATATGGAAAAACAACAATATTGCAGTTTCACAAGTTATTTCTATATGTAATGTAATTTTTTTGAATCATATTAATTTATATTTAATTTTTATTTATGAATTATATTAATTAACATCTTAAGGAATGTCAAATATGGTAATTATTTAGTCAGTAATTAACAAAAATAAATGATACTAAAAATATTAAAAGTAATGTAAATAGATTGAATTATTGTATTTTATATTTTAAATGAATATTTCATGTTAAACAAGTTTGTAATTAATAGATTATAATGAAATATATTTCTTTATATTTTTTAAAATTAAATTAAGTAATGTCAAAATTGACATTAATGTTTTTTATAATAAATTATATATTATTAAAATATACTATTTTCTAAAGAAACATATATTCTGAAAAGTAATTTTCAAATGTTAATAAATATAAAATATGGTGTAATAATTAACTAATTGATCTTTTATAATGAAATTATTAACCTCTAAACAACAAAAATATTGTTAGCACAGTTCAGGTTAAAGGAACATTTTTGCATGTTACATGTTCTTGGTTTAGTATTAATTTCCAACACTCATAAAACATTTTGAAATTATATATCATATATTTGATTTATTGGAATTATATTTTATAACAATTATCACTTTATTTTTTTATTTTTGGGTAAATTACTTAGGTAATAAATATAGTTACCTTAACATAAACCAAAATGATCAAAGAGGGGAAACATTGATGTTATGGAACAAATTTAAAAAATGAACTTATTTGAGTATGATTTTTTTTATATAGACTATTCATACAATAAATCCCATTATTTCTCCATTTTTTATGAACTTTAGATTAGGGATACCGCCCAATAGTGTTTACCTTTTGGTATTTACAAGAATGTCACCCCTCCTCCACTATAAATATCGCACTCGCCACCCTAAATTACTCACAACTCCCAAGACACATTGGATCATAAAAACCCAACCAAAATAAACTCTCCAATTATTTTAATTCTCTATATATTCCGAAAATTGGGAAGAAATCCATCCAAGTATGCCCTTTGGTTCAAACCAAAATAAGTTGCCCAAAGAAGACGTAACATCCCTCCACAAACTATTTTGTTTTATTTTCATTCTCAAAAAATTCAGAACATATTTTTCCATGACTATATAATAACATCATTATCATTAATATACAAGTATTGTATTATTATTAGGGTTTGAGCCACACATACACACACTTACCTAAAATTGGTAACCCCCTTACCATTCGTGTGTTCAGAAGACTACTATCTCATATAATAATATCGTTTGTGTTTCCTTTACCACCTCTCATGGTTTGGAATTATGATGTATAAAATATTTTAATACGATATTTACAATATTTATGATTTCTTTATTTTTATATAAGTATTATACAAATCATTCTATCATTCTTTCTATTTTTTGTAAATAAGATATCTTAATTTGTTGATGTGTGGACTACTGCATCCTCAATGTGGTGATATTCATTCACACTTTTCATGGATTGTATTAAGTATGGGTTTAGTAAATTTATATAATATTTATGAAATAAAAATGATAATTTAACTAGAATATATATATATATTATTTAAATTCTGTATTTCAATACCACAAGAAAACCAAAACAACGTTCAAGAGTAGGTGTGGCCTACCTTCAAAATGAAGGATGTATTCCATTTCATATTCATATTGTTTATATATTGTTAAAAATATTTATATAATGATTTTATATGATATTTATAAAATTTTTTAAATTCTATAAATATGTATATCATGATCTAGTTGAGAGGATCCCGAAAAAAATGTCAAAATGTATACAAAAACCAAAGTTGGTATTAACTGAAAGATGACATTAAAATAGAATATTTAATAAATTGGTAATTTATAGTCATAATAAAATAACATATTGTTTTAAATATAATAATATGGTTTTGTAAAAGATGTATTATAAACATATATTATTTATAAATGAGGTTTGAACATGTGTAAAGAAAGTCAAAATGCAGGGTAAGGGCTTTATGATCTCTATTTTATTTTCCATGAGACAGAATCCATGTTCACCAAATATTTCTAACATGTGGTATGTATACTGTGTAAAATTAATATTATTTAAAATTAAACTTTATGTTAGATAACATATAATATATGACTCATCGAGTAGAAATAATCAACTACATATTATTATTTTACATGGTAGTTATCGCATAGCCTTTTAATGGTTGGTATGATTTGGAATAATTGAATTATGAAAATGTCAATTAAAAATGTATATATAATAAATTATTTACATAGATATATAATAAAATTGAAAACAAAATCCATTTTAATGTATAAGGATATGCTTTTATGAAAAATTAGTTAAATATTCACTAGTGTGATTTATACAAATAAATAATGAAATCAATCTGTTTTTATTATATTATTCAAATTTACAATATATTAAATCTAATTTTTGACATTCACCATAGGTTTTTTCTAGAAATTATATAAGAAAAAATCAAATTTTAGTCATAAAATATGTATTTTTCCAAAATGGATTTGTTTCCCCTTTTAATAAAAGGCTTGTTGTAAAATTCATTTTTTTGAGTTTTTTTATTTTTATTTGAAAAAATAAAATTATTATTCAAATGAGTAATATAAAATATAGTTTGGCTGAATTTTTGGTATTTTTATGATAAGTTTCATGTTTTTATGAATAATGAATAATATTGAATATTAATTTAAAAAATATTTTTCATCTGAACAAATCATAGTGTTAATTTATATTTTTTATTATTTTAATGTAAAATTAGATAAGTGTTATATCATTTAATCAAATTTAGGTCATTTTAATTAATTTCAAATTGAATTTAGAAATAAATAATATATGAATGTTTTAAATGTTTTAACTTTAAAAACATATTATTTTATCTCATCTACGAGATTAAGTTAGAATTAATTTATGCACCCTCTATGAATTGAATTTTAATAAATGGATTCAATATCTTTAATCATAAGGTCTAATTTTGGTAAAATTATCACTTTTTTTGACAATATTAATAGTAACATTGGTAATTCATTATTGCAACAGTTAGGTGTAGATTTGGTAATTAAGGTTAATAACAATTTTATAAATAATATAATAGTACCCTAAAACATGTAATAATTTTATTTTATGAGTTAATTTAGACCATGATAATAATTGATATGATTTTATGACCTATTTGATCCCCATAGAAGACTTTAATCCCTTTATCGTATTTTTTTAAAGTAAATTCAATGATGTCATAATTATGTATTAATAACTATTATTTTTTTAATACTGGGTTTTTTAGAAGATATCTTAGACTATAAATAGTTTTTGAAAGGATAAAAGTTTTATCTTCATCATGAAAATTTATTTTTAAATTTTCTGAAATAAATAATCACCTTAAAGGATTACCCAATGATGATGTTGTAATTATTTAATAAATAAAAATTTAAAATCAATGATAATAAAAATATTAAAATAAATATAATTTTAAATAATTAATGTCATAATAGAATTTTATATATTACATTGACATTTTAGGGGTGTTTTATAATAATTTTTTCTAATTTATATTTTTTATGATATTTGTATAAAGTAATGTATTTAATAGTGTCAAAATTGACATTAATGATATTTTCAAATAAATAATAATTTATTAAATAATAAGAATTCCTAAAAATATAAGATTCATCCAACTAATTTTTAGAAGTTTGAAAATTTCATCAATGATATATTTATGGTTTCTTTTAAATTTTATATTAACTATATAAACCCTTAAAGAGTAAAGACACATGTTATCACAGTAAGAGTTAAAGAGGTTAAATATGTGTCGATGTCAAAAGTTAACGAATACAAAATAGTAAAAACACATATAATTCTAATTGGATGAGTTTATTGTGACCTTAAATCATTATAAATAGAAAATAATTTTTTTGGAGAAATATGTAGCATAGAATTAATTTATATTAATTTAATATTTTGAGAAATTCCAAGAGTTCCTCTCCCCTCTCTTATAAAATGGTGTATCTTCCTCTCTATTAATCATACCTAAACACTATTTTTTACACAATATAGAAAAATATACATTCTTATAATCACTAATAAATTTTATAACTTATATTATTTTCATAACAACATCATTATAAATCTTAAGGTTTTTATAAAAGGCGGTTGTCTGAAGAAAATGTATGGTTTTTAATTAAGAGAATCTATTTTGTTTCTTCTTCTAACTCTTTAAAATGTTTTTGAATATTTACGAAATAATAACTCTAATTTCCTAAATATAATTATATGTTATTATTATAATATCATCACCTAAATCCATCTACACTTCTATCAAATGGGAAAATAATTAATCTTTCAAGTGTACGACAGACTACCACCTCAAGAACCGATATAATTTTTTTTCGATCACCAACTCTCAAGACTAGGTTTAAAGATTGAATTTATTTATATATATTATATTAATCATATATTTTTTATCATAAAATTAAAATATATAAATTATTGTCTTACCTTTCCATGCATGTAAAAATGATAATTTCGTTTGTTCATACATATGAACTATTACCTCCATAAAGCAATGTGATCCGTTTTTATCACCAAATCACATGGATGATATAAATAATTATATTTAAAGTATTAATATGATAATAAATTATATTTTAATTATTATTTAAATATAATATAATACTTTACTTCTATCCATAATGATCATTAAAAAATATAAATATCAATTATGCATATGTACGGCTTACTGTCTCCATGATTCTAATGCAGTTAATTTTTCTTATAAATGCATAATATATGGATTTAAAAGAATAATTTATTTATAAATGTTATTATAATTTCATGAATTATATTAAAGATATGATTTACTTTTGAAATCTTGGACTATTGACATCTTATATAAGTTATTTTAGACTTATGTAAAGAATATCATCAAAACATTCGACATGAACTTAAATAATTATGTAATTATTATAGAATGATAATATGTAGTGTAAAAGTAAAAAAATTAAAAAGGTTATAAATAATTAGAAAAGTTTGCCTAATTTTGATATTGAGGATATAAAATAATGTACGTTATGATTGGGACTCAAGGTAAGGGACTTTGTCTAAATCTACTTCATTAAGGCATATTTTGATGTTGTGAATAAAAATTCTTTTATGAGGCATATATACAGCCAAATTGAGATATCATATTGTGAATTTATTTATTATCTTGTTATTTAACGTTTTTTAAAATTTTAATCTTTCATGGGTCTTATGATTAAAATATATCAATGTTGTATGGGGCACATAGATTTTAAAAATTCTGTTTAGATGTTTAAAGCTTTAATTCAAAAAACATTTCCACAATGAAAATATTCTTGATATTATTTTATATATTTAATTATATAAAATAATTATAATGTATATTTTATTTCTACTTTTAATCTCATTGATTTTTTTTATTACGGAATCTTTTTACATTTTTTGGAAAATGACAAAATGAATGTTCTTTTCTAAATATACATTACGATAATGACTTTTAAAACTCTTCGACCATTATATTATTTAGGGATTTCATTTAATTGATTCAAGTTTACTAAATGAAAAACCATATATATCTTTTGGTTTATTTTTTAATTGAAAATAAGTTTCCAAATAAAGACATGTTTTGGTATTGAAATTGGGTTCTTAAAATAAAATGATAGTTTAATCTGAAATTTTCTTTGATATGGGATTCAAATAGTTTTTAAAAGGGTTTAATGATAATATTGATTTATTAACGATATGGTACATATGAATTATATAAAATGGTTGATCCTAATATATTCTATATTTTTTTTCCATATAATGTATGGTAAGCTAATTATATCTTAACATGAGGTGGTCTAGATATGTTAGTGTAAGGCTATTACATCTTAACATGGGGTTCCCTAAATAACACTAGGAATTCACATCCCAACATAACATGGGTGGACTATATAGAACCAAGTGAAAATGTTTCATCTGAATATATGGTGGCTCAAATAGTGTTGATTAATCTTATTAATGATTGACTATAATAAATACATTTGGTATTCCAATAGAATTCATTTTGAAATCATTTCGAAGGGTTTTATGAATATTATTATCTAAGTCACCTAAATATGATTCAATTACATTTTATGGTTTCTAATTATTTTTATATAAAAAATGTGTTCTTTATTCATATTCAAATGGTCACGTTCATATTCTGAAATAACTTTTATGATAAAGGTAAATATTATATGAGTTTTCAAATTATTACTAAACTAACAGTTTCCTTTCTTCATATACCCCTTATTGAAATTTCTTGATGATCCCATGTTTTTAAAATGTGTTTCATAGAGATTAGAGGAGAATAGAGACAATGATTAGATCTTGGGGATAATTGTGAATATGTTTTTACAATGAGAAATAATATTTTGTTTTAAATATTTATTGTGGAAAAAATGGATACTGAGTAAATGTGTCCACTTCTAATTTATAGGTTTAAATTGTAAGAGTTTGTTATAATATTATCGATCTATAAACATAGAATATCGTTGAATTAGAATTATATTTAAGAATAATAGAATATGTAATGCTTATGGTTTGGTACATATAGTTGGTATCAAATAATGTTTTAGAAAACATTTAAGGTTAAGATTTTTTCTTGAGAGTTTTGTACATTATACTAGGATTAAAATTTTAAGGTTTGTAAAATGATTAATTATTTATAAATACTTTTTATACTTTATGTTATGAAATTCTAAGATGACTAGAGGTATTTTTGGAGACCATGTTTGAGTTAATTATTGGTTATTAAGTTTTTGGAAGAAAAATGAAAGGTATAGATAACCTTTGAGGTTAAAACATGCAATGGTTATTTTTTAGTATTTTAGCATATTTTTAGGAATTTCATAATAATTATATAGTTTTAAAGAAAAGAGAATATGAATGTTGATTAACAACCCATGACATTTAGAAAGGCAGTGTGAATCAAACCCACAACCATATGGGGTCATGGGTGCATCGCCTACCACTAGGCTATGTGATGTCCTAGTTTGTTTGACCTTTTCATTTTAGTTAAAATATTTGATAGATGAACAATAAGATGATTTTCGTAACATATGTATTATCTAATAGATAACCATGGCATGAGAAAATTATTTTTTGATTCAGGTTTTTAATGAAAATGGTTATCATATCCGGAATATTATTTGGGAAATTACATTGTGGTATAATAATTCATGATTAATTAATGTTATTTGGAGATAACTCTTAAAATTTATCTTGGAAGAAGATGTTATCAAATACTGTATGGTTTTTGATATCAACATTCATTTGGATTATTTTGGGTAATTTTGAGGACCATTATTTATCAACTAGTTTATGTTGATCTTTAGGTATTAGTATTGAATTTTGGGGATTTTATTAGTTTTTCAATGTATAAATATATATTATTTTTACATAGTTATATTATTATATCCTAAACATTATGTTTTTTGTGAATGTTTCAGAATAAGGGAAATGTATTGTTAATATATTTCTAATTTTAGATTCTCTAGATGCTGATTCAAGTTCTTCGGTCATGAAAGTAACTCCACTTCAATATCTATCATTTAGAGAAGAAGACGTGTTTTTGGTGGAAATTGAATAAAGGATGAAACTATAGATTTCAAGTCATTATATGATTTTATTTTTTAGTCATGTTTCTAAAATAATTCCTCAACTCTATAAAATTTATATTGAAATAGAAATCGTAACTATTTAATTTTTGAACTAATAAATCAAAGTCCTTTTAACCCATCGACGATTTGTTTTTTTATGATGGATAATAATATAACTAAAATTTTCTCCATAAATCTCTCTCATAACATTATATCTAGTTTTTTATTAAATATCCATGTTTTCTTTCATGGAAAAATAGTGTGTGTTATACGATATGAAGTTTATATTTCCATTTATTTCTTTTAAAGTGTGATTTTTATTGACCATTGTTCTAATATTGGATTCAAATAATTTTAATTTGAATGGTAAAATTCTATATAGGAATACTGATTTCGAATTTAGATGTTAAATTTTTTAAATGGGGAAGAATGTAAAATTTCATGTCTTTAAAAGGAAATTTTATATTAGATATCATACAAGATATTCCACATCTAGCATAAATGAATAACTAAATATTATTATTTAACATGATGATTGTCACATATTAATTAGAATCTCAGGTATGAAAATGATTAATATAATTATGAAAATATAGTTTTAACATTTATATATAATTAATTATTTTATTACCAATTAGTTATAAATGAAAAGAAAACCATTTGTAAAATAAAAGAAAATGTTTGTCTAAATTTTTTTTTAAATATACACAACTGTGTTTTATATGAGAAAATAAAAAATAAATGTTGTTAAACTATATTAAAGAATATTTTTATAAGTTAAATATATTGTTTTACATTCTTTCTATTTTTTTCTATACATTATATAATAACAAATTATATTTTTATCATAAAAGATATATTCTTTCTAAAAAGTATGTTTGTCACCTTTTAATGGAAGAATTGTTTTAAAACTAAAATTTCACACACTAATTAATTATATTATGAAAATATACCTCTTATCTGTAATCATAATATAAAAAAATTTCTTTGGTGAAATATTTGGTAGTTTTCTGATACATTTCATGTTTTGATGAACGGTGAGAATACTAAATATTAATTGAATGCAGTTTTTCATCTGAACAATTATAGTGTTAAATTATATTTGATATTGGTTTTAAAAGTATAATTAGATAAATTGTATATCATTTAATTCAATGTAGTCATTATAATCAATTTAATATTGAATTCTGATATAAAAACATTTGAATCTTTTGAACACTTTCACTTTAAAAAATGATGTTTCGTCCCGTATGTAGAATTATTTATCAATTAATTTCAAAAAATTATATAACTATAATTTTGAAATATATATTCCATATTTTGAAATATAAGTTCAATATTTAGTAAATTGGACCCTTATAGTTTTTGACAATATGAATAGTAACTATGGTAATATTTTATTACCATTGTTAAGAGTAAAACAATTAATTAAGGGAAAAAATTATAAATGTTATAAAATAAAAATAAAAATTTTCATAATTTTCTTCAATGAGTTTAATTTCAACCCAAATAATACTTGGTCCAATTATATGACTTATTTTAGCAACTATGATGAATTTAATCCCTTTATAGTGTTTTATTATAAAGGAAAATCAATGATGTCATACCAATACTTCAAAAATTATAAATATTTTAATATATGGGTTTTAGAAGATAAATTCAACTAAAAATAATAATTTGAAAGATTAAATGTTTATATTTATCATGGAATTTTTTTAATTTTTGGAATAGAATATTTTTGATAAAGGATTACACAATGGTGATGATGTAGTTGTTTAATTAATTAAAATATCAAATAAATGATATTTAAAATATTAAAATTAATATAATATGATATAATTAATGTCACTCAAGAGTTTTATAGAATATTTTTATATGTTAGTGATTTTTTAGAATAATGTTTTATTATTTAATTTTTTTTCATTATATTTTAAAAATTCAAGCAATGAATAGTATAGAAATTTAAATTAATGATATTTTAAAATAAAAAATATTTTATTATAACATATATAATTCATAAAAATATAAAAATATAAAACATTATTAGGATATGATTTAAATTTTTATCAATTATCCATTTATGGTTCATTTTAAATTTTATAGTAACTGTATATACACTTAAACAGTAACAACACATGTTATCACTACAAGAGTTACATAGGTTAAATAAGGGTTGTAGCAAAAATATAAGGATTAAAAAATAGTAAAAAGAAATATAATTTTTATTTTATGAATTTATATCTACCAATTATAATACTATATTTTAAATTAATCAGTTTGGATCCATTCTGAATGTTAATATAATTTATATTAACTTAATATTTTGAGAATGTCAAGAGTTTCCCTACCCTCTCTTAAAAAAGAGAACCTATTCTTCTCTATTATCAATATATAAAATCCTATTTGGATCAACTAATATCATACCCAATACCTTCCTATAATCCTTCCAGAAATTATAAATCATTTAGTTTTGGAATAAATTCATCCTCAATTATTTTATTATGTTAGGAAATGGAGGTTTTCTGAAGAAAATCTATCATTTAGTAATAAGTATTTTTGTTTTGTTTCTTATTCCAAATCCCTCAAATATTATTCAACCATTGTGAAACAATAAATCCAATATAATAAATGTAATTTTATTTAATTATGTTAATACCATCACATAATTCCAACTCCTATTCCATCAAATGGAAAAATAATTAATCTTTTGTAATACGACATACTACCACCTCATGAAACGATAAAATTAATTTTCCATAAACATATCACAATTATAGTTATAATGATGTAATTAATTTTTATATATGATATTTATGAAATATTATTAATTAATAAATAATATTATATCATTTACTTTCTTATCATTCCATGATCATTAAAATTATATTGTTATTCATGTGTATGTTTGAACTATCACCTCCACGAAGCGATATGATTCATTTTCCAGCACCACATCATAGGGATGGTATATATAAGTATATTTAAATTATTAATATTATATTAATTGTTTTATTATAATTATAGAACAAAAACATAATATATACCTTCTTTCTGTAATGATTATTGAAAAATGGAAACGTTTCTCATGCGTACATACAGCTTACTCTCTCCAGGACTATAACGTAGTTCATTAATCATATCCATATGAAATGAATTGATTGAGAAGTATAATTTATAAATAAATTTTGTTATAATTTCATGAAAATTACACTACAAATGATGTAATATTGACCACTTTGACTATTTACATCATACTAGTGTTATTTTAGACTCAGGTACTGAATATCATCAAAATATCCGACATGAAATTAAAAAATTATAAATTTTTTATAACATGATAATAACTGATATAAAAGGAATAATAAAACATAAAAAGGTTATAATTTAAGTAAACAATAATCATATGTTTAATATTCAAGAATATAAATATTTTACGAGATGATTCGGACTCTAGGAAAGGGACTTCATCTCAATATCCTTTCACTGGGGAATATCCAGATGGTATACATCCAACTTATTTTATATGGTTTATATAAATCTCATTTAACATATTATATAACAAATTAATTTATTATCTAGAAAAATATTTTTTTTAAAATTTAATTTATTCATTTGTCTTATGATTCAAATATTTCAAAGTGGTATGAAACGATTTTATATAAAACCTATTTTTAAATGTTTAAGGATTTTATTTAAATTAATTTTACTCAATTTCAATATTTTAGATATTAATATATATATATATATATATTATAAATTTATTTTAATTTATATTTTCAATTTCATTGAACGTTTTAAAAAAAAATATTTTTACGTGTTTTGACGAACGACAAAAAAATGTTATATTCCTAACGTACACTGAGAAAATTAAATCTATATTGATGTGAACATTATTTTATTTCTGTATTCCTCATAATGATTTAATGTTTCATTAAATTTAATATAATATTTATAAATTTTGGGTATTTAGGTATTGAAAATGGCTTTTCAAAGAAAATTTTGTTTTGTTATTAAAAACAGGTTCTTAAAATGAAAGGGTATTTTTTTCCGAAATTGTTTTTCACATGGGATTAAAATTGGGTTTCAAAGTATTTTATGGTGAAAGTGTTTTATTAATGATATTTTACATTATAATTATATAATAAAAGTGACCTAGGTAAATTTTATGAATGGGTTGTCCTATATTGTACAGGATATTCTCGTTACAGCTTTTTATGGGGTGACCTAGTTAGCATCAGGTATTCCCCTTACAACATATCATGGGGTGGACCAAATAGTTCTGAGAAATACCATTATAGAATAATAAGTGGTGGCCTATATATCACCATATAATCCTATTACAACTTAATGTGGGGTTTCCCATATAGCTTTGTGTATTACCATACTTTTATAATTGGACGTTGGCCATATTTTTGTTATAATTCAATGGGTTTTATGTATATGATGCTCTAAGTCACCTAAAAGAGATTTAATTTTAATATATGGGTTTTAATGATTTACATGAGAAAAATGAATGTTATTTTATCATGTGAAAATGTTTACTTCATATTCTCATATAACATTAAGGCTAAAGTTAAATGTCTTATGGGTTATCATGGTTTTACTGAACTAATGGTTTCTTTTAATTTTAAATTCATTTTTGAGATTTTTCCCATCCTAGGTTTATAAAATGTATTTCAAAGTTTTTATAGGGTTATAAATACAACAATTAAATCAAAGAGATAATTTTAAATATTTTTCATCATCAGAAATCATGTTTATGTAATTGACATTTATATTGTGGAATAAAATGAATACTAAGTATAATTGTCCACTTGTAATTTAGGGGATTACATTGTAAACTTTTTATGAATTTTCTAAAACATTAAACTAAAAATACAATCTAATGTAAATTCTATATTAAAAACACTAGAATATATGATGTTAATGGATCTTTATTTACATTTGCTTTCAAATAAACAGAAATATGTTTTTAAAAAACTATTTGAATATGTACAAGTGTGCTTTACACCAATAAATAAGCATATCACTATTCGGGAATTATATTAAATATATATATATATATAATATTAAATCTAAGGTTTAACATTCATCCTATGTGTTTTCTATACATGACATAATAACATATCCATCTTTACTAATAAAAGATGTATTTTTTTATATAAGCATTTTCCACCTTTGAAGGGAATAATTGTTTTAAAACTCAATTTGTATACTTTTTTTAATTATATTTAACAAAATAAAAATCTTCTAAAAAATAGGAATTCGAAATTTACATTGGTTGAATTTTTAGTATTTTTATGATATGTTTTATGTTTTTGTTAATAGTGAAAAATAATTAATTTTGAATTTAAAATAGCATTTTTGTGTAAATAATTTATACTGTTTAATTATATTTTTATTGGTATTGAAATATAATTAGATCAATTTTATGTAATTTATCCAAATTTAGGTAATTTTAATAAACTTTACATTTAATTGTGATACAAAAACCTTTTAATCATTTGAATGATTTATCTTTGAAAACTCGTTGTATCGTCCAGTCTACGAGATTAATTTTAAATTAATTTTTGAAAATTCATTAAATTATATTTAAAAAATTTAATTCCATATTTGTAATCATAAGGAACATGTTTATTAAATATATCCATATAATGTTTTTACAATATGAATTAAATCTTCATTAATTGATTATTACCACAATTAATGGTAAATCGGGTAATCAATGGTAAAGCATTATTATAGATTTTACAAAATTTCCCTAAAACATGTGTTGATTTTATTTTATGAGTTATTTTAGTACTAAATTATACTTTTAATGATTTTATGACCTCTGGGATCCACCTAGATCACATTATTCACTTAATATAATTTCATTTTAATGGAATGTCAATGATGTCACACTTATGTTTTAATAACTATAAAATTTTTAATATTGGGTTATATAGAAGATATCATAGACTATAAATAGTATTTTTAATTATACTATGTTTATATAAATCATGAATTTTTTTTGACGCTCCTTTCCATCACAGAGTCTAAACGACTGAAAAGGGAAATACCTGAACACAAAGTGATTCATCCTCTGAAGAAACATCAAAAATTGACAAAGGCATGAATAAGAATTTGCTTTAGAATGGGCCGCGCAGGTTTCATCATGGTCGTGCAGGTATACCTACGTGCCACATATTGGGTGCATAGGTCACCTGCATGCCCTATCTAATTTTCACTCAGGGTCTTTATCAACCTATAAATACCCCTTGTGAGCCCCCCCATTTCGAGGATGAAAAATCTAGATACTCAGATTTGATCTCTCGGCGCCCTATTCTCTTCTCAAAGCCTTGCGAACACTTCTAAGGTAATTAATTACCTAGAACAGATGATCTAAAGAGGGGGAACAAGGCCTAAGTGTTGAAATTAATCAACACCTACACGCCTAAGTGTCTAACCCTTCAGGGAATTGAAGACACTTGCGTGCCACCTTATCCCTTCAAAAGAACGTGTGTGCCAATCATTTAAATGTCTATACGTATAATACTAAGGGCTTAATCAAATCCTTGCCCAAGTATTACCCTATGGGATGACCATCGCGCAAGTACACCTATGTCGCACAGATATACTTGAATGAACTTGACATGCGCGCCCAAACAGGACCTACACGCCTACCTTTATTTGGGTGCCCCTCCTGTCCATTCATCTCTTTTCTTCAAATCCACCTCTCCTCTTCAATATTTATCCTTCAAAATCCTCTTCAAAGCCATTTATGGCCTGATTCTTTGGTTGTATTTCTTATCTGAAAGGAATTTTGTGGAACATCTCTCAAAACCTAGTGATTTACATATTTTTATGTCACTAAGGATTGATATTTCATTCATTCAACCTCACCCTTTAAGATGGGATGATTAAATGGGAATCCTCTTTAGGATTAATCCCCAAATCCTCTATTCATGGGCATCCCCCTTAGTAATAAGCCCAATGTTTCCAAATATGGGCATCCTCTTTATGAGTAAGCCCCAGTCTTCAGGTTACCTTAATTTTGGGTCTCCTTATCAAGAGTAAGTCCCAATCATAATTCCTTAACCTGGGCCTCCTTCTCAGGAGTAAGCCCTAGTTCTCAAGTCCCTTAACCTGGGCCTCCTTCTCAGGAGTAAGTCCCAGTCATAATTTCTCTTAACAAGTCTTAACATATTATTATTTGGGTTTCCTTATAAGGAATAACACCCAATCACAAGTCCCCTCCTAATTTGGGCATCCTCCTCAGGAATAAGCCCCAAGTTAGAGAATCCAAATCTCCATAAAGCACAAATACCTTTATGGACCTTGTTACCGGGATTTTTCTCTAAAGTAAGTCCTGATATTTTTCTATTTGGGAAATCATACATACATAAGCCCCATATCATTCTCTGTGACCGCATCTTTCGTGGCACAAATTTTCAGGTTTACTGATGCCTCTTGTTTCTCACATCGAGCATGACTCACGTGATCATAGAGTGTAAAAGTAACCATGACACATCTCTTTGGGCCATTAATCGTACGTAAGCCTCGCAATTCCCAACCGAACTATGCGGACTTTGATCTCTACGTTAAACGTGGAGTACATTGGAATCCTTTATGAGGTTCAAGCCCATCACCCATTAATTCTGATCAGTCCCATATGATGTTAAACTATATCTTAATTCTTGAACTACAGGGGTCCGGATTCCTTTTCTAATAAAGATACATAGGTAGCCCATCTACGGGTACGATACCAAATATGAAATATTCCATGTCCATATGAACGATAATAAACTTCAAGTGCCGCGCTGAGTGGCTTTAAAACTAGTATGGTTATCATAATGACCAAGAGATCTTTATATAATGTGTTGAAGGATAACATTGTCTAAGAATCTCTATCAAATACATATTATTCGTTATCGATGAAGAACCTCAAATGCATCTAAAAGATTCTCTAAATCTCATACATATTAATCATTGATTGTCAGATCTTATGGAAAACTCATTTTCATACTTGGTAGTGTAGTAAGGAATCTCGAACATAACTTAAATATATAAATAGAGTCCGGGAGTAGACAATAATTCTCCCCAAAAAAGGTGTGATGAGTCCGACCTCCCGTCCTCTCAAACAATGCAAATTCCTAAGCCTCATCGGTCTACAACTAATGAGCACCTACCTTTGGAAAGTAGGTCCCAATAGATATAGAGTCATTGGATGTTTCTGGTTCTACGAACAAACCCGTTAGAAACCAATTGGAATGTTTGAACCTTAAACAAACAAGGTCAACCTCACTTCTAGAGGAAACAAAAAATTGTGAACCCGACGTGAATCCTTAACCATGTTAAAATGATATTTTAATTATTTGTTAGGCCCCTATTTAAACTCAATGAGAGGGCCAACAAAACAATCAATAACATATGTGCTCATCCAAAAGATATAATGGCTGAAATTATCTCGATTGTCTCTGTTATATCAAACAAGCACTCTTTTCCAAGATCTTCTGCGTTAAAGAAATTCATTCTCTTAGGTTCACACATGTGAATGCCTCTTCTGTGAATACCTCTACTTCTAATCCTGCTAGATCGTCGTCCGCTCTGAGGATGACATCACCTACTCTGCATTTTCAACATTGGCTGTAAAATGCACTGGTTAAGGAATACCGTCGACAATGTACCATTCCGACTATGGAGGCCACTCGAAAATCCCTACAAGTCAATAACTCACCCTGGTTTTCCATACAACGATGACTATCAATCAAGAAAAAGGTGGTGCCAACCACTTTCTCCAACCGTATCGGGTCATTATCCCTGGAACGCAATCACCAGTCCCTCCCATATTATTAGGAGGTAAATGAGATGGTCAATCAAGGCCTTAATTCAAGTAGATAGGAGTCCTTACCGAGGGTTCCCACCAACAATTGCCTCCAGAATCGTACGGCAGTACGCCCTCAACATGATGATGGTGTCGTCTCCAGGCATTCGTCTTAGGTTCCTCAAACCCAAGTAGGCAAGACGAACCACCAGAGGTGACGACCGGTCAAAAAAGGGAAGGCTCATATCTCTACCATTTCCGGAGATGTCCACCAACTTAAATTGGTGGAAAACAACGAGTAGGCACACATACCCGTCCATTTTAATTCTGTTTTCCAGCAGACTCGTGTGGTAGAAACACACCATTCCCGCCAGAAACTTCTGGTGGAGTACTATAGACAGGGACACACACCTGTTTATAAATCATCAGCTAGTCAGTAGGCTTGTCAGACTACATACGATGAAGCCCGCCAACCCAATGTGTTGACAATTGGTAAACAAGAACATACACCTGCTTACACTCATCAATCCTACCAGCAGTCTCGTCTGCCGGTATTGAAGTAAGTTCATCAACCACATTCGGTGGGGTGCATTCAGTAGGCACATACACCTGTTAGTATTGATCAATCCTACCAACAGTCTCGTTTGGTAGCACCTGAAGAAGTCAATTCTAAATACCCAATGACAAACAGGAGGCGTACTCAACTCTCTACCCCCACACACAAGTACTATCAGAACTCCCTGACAGGAAAAGGAGGACAGGAGCAGGAACACACACATACTCCAAGAACGGAATGGATGTATATTTCTGTTCCGGCATCTGAAGTCACCATGAACATTCTAACAATGGTGAAGGAGCATAATCAAATCCCTACTCATATTCTGGATGCCTTCCAGGATATTATAACAGCTTCAGCAGCATCACAGGGAAAGAAATGAAAATATATCCCTACCAGTGGAGTGACACATCAACAATTTACTCCGGAATAGACACACACCTATGTTCCAGTCCATGAGGGTTGTGGGGTATAATCCCACATGTCTTACAGAAAAATAAATCATGCACATACACCGGATTTGAGTGGAGATAATCAGCCTAACCTGAATAGTTCTCCTAAACTAGCACATACACCTGCCCATAATAACCACTTTTGTCAACAAGTGGTTCCCAATGTGAGTAAGAAGGCATCTAAGAAAAAGCCCCGTCCTACACAGTCAATAAATCAACAGACAATCTGTAATAAGTCCTTGCTCAATGCTAGAGATCTTGATGCACTCGGACAATTATCTGTTGCAACTCAAGATTCTACTCTCTCGGTTCCCAATAGTGGGAACATTAATTCCAAAGGTCCACATAAGACACTTCTTCATGAAGGCTTGATTCGTGATAGTTCGGTCAATCTTGAAGAATCATATTCGAATGAAAGTCACGATAACCCTCTACATGGCCAGAAGTTCAAAGAGAAAAATGTTTCATCTTTTGCTATAACCCACCATGGTGGTCCTCCCCCTGAGGATGAATTTATCTGCGAAAGTCATCTCCGCAATAGTAATTCACATTGCCTGGAAAATTCTCTAATGGACAATGTAGGGATGAGAAAGCCCTCTTATCTTGAGGCACTTGCAAATGTGACTCCAGTCATGTCTTATTCTTTACCACTAGTAGGTGAAATAATTTCTCAACCAGAAGATAGCCCTGGGTGTAGGTCATTCTTTGAACCACCCCTGAGTCATGCATCTTCTAATTTAGTAAATGAATTCTCTACCAATATTGTTGAATCTAAAAAAGAAACAAAGAAGGACCATATTTGGTCTAATCAGGTAGAAGAATCATCATCGAATGATAAAGAGGAAACACTGAGTATGAGAAAACAATGATGAAAGGTGAAGTACCAGTCATGTTTTGGCCTTTGGCTGACTCTCAGTATGACATTCCAGATATGTTGACAGAAGATTGAATTCACGATATTCATCTGAACATGTGGAAAACTCTTTGTCAATTGAAAAAAAAAATATTATCATATGATGAATATGAAAATCACGTAAAGATAATAGAAGGGTTACAACACCAAATTGATTTGGCATCTCTCTCGTTTTCTCGATATCCGAAGGATGAAAAGCAGCAGAGAGACCTTCAGCATTCATGCCTTGGAACACTAAGAAGGTTTCGCAAGTTAATTGACAATGCCCCACATGGTATTTATATCAGGGGAGGGGTGTTCATGGAGCACTACATTTCACTATAATCTACAGTCAATAAAACCCGCCGAATGTGGTCTCATGAAATGTTATTGCCCATGGCTGGCCACAACCAATTGGTTTTGTTTGTAATCAAAGGCATGCTAAAGAACATGCCTCAACAAGTTCTTCTCAAAATCAAGAATACAGATAAGAATTTGTTGAATTAATTTTGCATCAAGCAAACAAGAACATCGAACAGGATTCTCTTTTAGAGCGTGCACGTCATCAAGTTACAGAAGCTTCAGAAATCATCCAACGGTCATTTGAACCATGTGATTTCAGTGGATGTAGTTTAATGCATCTAGCCAATTTCCAAACTAAATTCCGCAAGATCAGAAGATATTTTAAGAAATTTTCAGTTGTAGCAGCTCAAGAGTCACCCCAGCTTTCCAGACTGGGAACTCTATTAGCTCAACCCTCGGAATCAAAAAATAGGACTCGAGGAGTTGAGCAGAAACAATAAGAACAACCCCAGTCCACTAGACTGGGCCTTTTTCAAAACCTCAATCTCTTCCTCAGATAAAGTCAGTATTCTCTCAATTAGGGAAGAATCCCCAAGAGGAATGAAGAGCTGAATTATCAAAAGACTCCCTCCAAATTATGGTTCATCTAGAAGTTCCTGAGGGATCAAATCAACAGAAGGGAGTGTCTCATCAGGGACATGGAAGAATACAATATCACATAAATTTCAATAGAAGAGATGCAAGGCATTATGCATCAATAAATTTCATCAATTTCATTGTTATTGATCCTCCAGAACATGAAGCTCATTCAGAAGAATCAGACATGGAATTTCCTGCTCAAGAGGCTATGCACACAGAGGAAAATGAAGAAGATATGCGTACCAGAAAGCAAAGGCTTACCCAGAATCTGGGTATTCCTTCAAATAACCATCATTCCCCTCTCCAAAAGGCATCCAACAAGGGGAATGGGAAGAATCTGGTTACATACCCTTTCTCTGGAGAAGGTCAATCACTCTCACTAGAGCAATGATTGTCACAACAAGAGGCGTAATTGAAGGAATTGAAGAGGTTAAATTCATAACTACTTAAAAGTAGTCTTCCTCCTAAGAGTTTTGGAGTAATTCAACCAAGGAAATTTGTTGCGGTCACTAATATAGACCAAGAGTATCTTCCTTTACTAGTACACCCTCACAGGTCTAATCATATGGGTCAGGTGCAACAGCAACCGGCAATACTACCATTAGTGGCAGTCCTGGTCGCCACACCTATCCATGCTCCAGTTATCTCACCTACGTAGGTTCATGCTCAACCATGTATTTCTCAAAAATTAATGACTACCATTGAGTCATTAACAGCTCGGTTGGAAGCTATGGAAGGAAAGCATGCACAGGTTCAACCAGAAAAGAGAGCTTACCCTGAATGGGTTGGTGGAATTCCTCCACCATCAAATTTTCCAAGTACCACATTCCCAATCATTAATGGTTCAGGAGACCCAGAGAAACACATAACACATTTTCTTTCTCATTGCGATCATATGATGGTAACCCCTCAACAACAAGAAGCAGTTAAGCTCGGTTGTTTTGTACAGTCATTATAAGGGCCTACTTTTTTCTGGTATACAACATTTCAATCCTGGTCAATTACCGGGTCGGAGGATCTCTGTCAATGATTCCCTCTTAAATTCATCTCAACTTTTCCAAAGACAATAGTTTTTTATATTAAAAATTGTAAGGAAATGGATAATGAAAGGGTTTTAGATTTCATTGCTCACTGGAAAGGATTAACATAATCCCTGATCTTAGAACTCCCTCAAGAAGAGTTGTTTCTAATCTGTGTGGAAAACTGCGTGATGAATTATGCACACCATTGATCCCTGTGAAATACATGGGAGGGTTTTGAGACCTTACTTCAATCGGTCAATAGATTGAAGACTCTCTTACAAAGATTAAGGATAATGCTCGTGTAATCCCATCAGCTCCAGGAAGGAGAATGGGTAAAGCAGAGACTGCTACAGTTACTCTTAAACAAGCACTTGTACCTGCTTCTACTTCAAAACCATCATCTTATCGAAGGGCTCCACCTCTTGATCATCAAAAACAGAGGCTGTTTTTTCAATATGATAAAAGAGATCAAAGACGAAAACAATTTGAGGATCTTAAAAGTAAAGTTTAATCTTTCCAGAATTAATAAGTTCCTGGTTACATCATTTCGGCTCTAGAAAATAATTTGGTTCAATTGCCAAGGCCCAAAAGGCCTAACAAGGACCAAGATGAAGACAGTCCCAACTATTTCCCATTTTATCAGATGTTGGGGAATCCCATTTAGTAGTTCTTTGTCTTCAAAGACCTCCTACAAAAGATGGTGGACCTAGGAAAAGTCAAACTAAAAGGTTCTTAATCTCAGGTTACACGTGTTACTGCTACAAATCTAGAGGAAGAAATAGAGTGGAAAGAAGTCAAAAACAAAAATTCACAGAAATATGATGATTGGATGGTCGGAAAAATGATCAACCGAAATCATCTCATTTTTCGAACTCAATTGAAGAAACCAATTGTGTCTTTCCAATGAATGCCACAGCAAAACCCTCTTCATCAGAGGGAAAATCCTCAACGAAATGACATAATTCAAAGAAAGAGGAACAATCAGAAGAAGATGAGATCGTGTCAAATCCCAAGTTGTCTTTGACTCTGGATGATTTTATTCCATCTACTTCAAAGTCACGGGCACCGCCCCGCCAAATGGAACAGCCTAAATTGGCTAATCAGGCAGAATCATCATCTGATGAAGAGTTGATATTTGGTTCTGTTAACATGATTCAGTTAACAGATCCTTATGCCAGTCACAACTTCGATCATGATGAGCCTGAGTTCCCTGTATAAAACAGAGGAAATAGAGGGAGTTCCTGAGTTATGGGATATAGAGGAAGGCGTGGATAACCCAGAAACCACTATTCCAATTCTACACCTGCTAGAACTTTGTATGCAGTAGAAACTCATTGTAGAGCCCTTCAGCGGGCTCAATAAGAACAAGAAAATTCTTCCATGTTGGGTAGATTCAGTCCTGGTACAGTTATTCTGGAGGATCGGTTAGAGGTACCATCTTCTTCCTCTCATTAAGTAAATAGACACAGTCGGTCTAATATTATAAAACCATGAGTATTTCCAACTCCTACCCCGATACAAGATGCATCTACTTCCAAAGCATCAACTTCTAAGGCACCTACAAAACCACATGTTCCTTTTGGAAAAAACAGCCCTTTGGATCAAAAATAAATTTCTTGAAGAATTTGGACCAAGTACCGGAAAAGTTATCAATTCAAGATGCCTTGAATCTATACAAGGATCTTCGGGAGGCACTCATTGAGGCATTGTCAAGTCCTCAGGAGTTCGAAACTGAAATTGATGCGACTGAAGTTTTTCATGTAGAGAATAATCCTATAGAATTCCATGAAGTGATATCTTTTACACATGAAGATGAAGATGATGTCGTTCATGTACATGTTAAACCTTTGTATTTATCTGTCATGGTCAATGGTGTGGACATTCGAAGAGCTTTCATTGATAATGGTTCAGGAGTCAACCTCATCCTCATTCGTACACTTTGTCGATTGGGCCTCACACAATCTGATTTGTCTCCTTCTACTCTGATGTTGGAAGGATATGATAAAAATGAACAAGAACCACTAGGCAAGATTAAACTTAGAACTCAGTTTTGAGACCTTGTATCCAATTTAGATTTCATGGTTGGTGATCTCGATACAGCCTTCAATGTTTGGCATAGAAGACCTTGTCTACATCAACATGCGACTATCCCTTCATCATACCATCAGTGTCTCAAATATTGTTTCGATGGTCAAATTAGGACATTTTATGGTGATAAATCCCCCTTCAAAACATGTGAATCTCAATAAATTGAGGTGGAATTCTATCACATAAAGGGTAAGGAGAAATCCAAAATAAGAGTAGTTACCAAGGTTAATGCTCCATATGGTTTGAAAAAGATTCCAGTAAACTCATTCACAAATGTGAGAACAGATTATATGTTGCCTATCCGTCAAATTGAAAGGATACACCCGAATCCAAATACTCTTACGGAAACTTCCATAATGTCAATTTTAGAAATCAAGCCAAACATCATGGGAGAAGTTGGTGATTCAACAGGCAATGATGAAAGATCAAATGGAGATGTTTTCATTTCATCTGCTAAAATCCAGAAAGTCTATACTTCTCCAACCAGTCCAGATGAAGTTATAGAAATGTTATAGGTGAACGATGATGTTGATTCTCAATCCCTCATCTCCTCTTTATTACCCAAGGAAGACCCTTCATCATCAATAGGGTCCAAAATGAAAGTCTCTTCTTAATGATTTTCGAATTTTAACATCTCTCCTGATCATGGAAATTCTGCTTCATCATCTACTATGAAAGTAGAAACAGAAGAAGTAACACATGTTGAAGAAGAAGAGGAAGATCTCAGGGTTTCTCCTCCAACATTTGAAGAGGGTATCTCTACCACTGCGGATGAACTCAGAGAAATAAATTTGGGTATAAAATATGATCCACGCCCCACTTTAATTAGTGCGGCCATGACACTTGAAGAGAAAGAAATGTATATTTTATTTTTAAAGAAAAATAAAGATATATTTACTTAGAACTGTAATGAAATTCCAGGGCTTGATCCCAATGTTTCCACTCATCATTTGGGTTTTCCAAAAGAACATCGAGGATTTCAGCAAGACGCAAGAAGAACACACCCAACTTATGCTTCAAAAATTGAAGCTGAAGTGGATAAGCTTATCAAATCTAACTTCGTTAGAGAAGTTCAATATCCCTAGTGGTGGGATAATATTGTCCCTGTGAAAAAGAAGAATGGAAAAATTATAGTTTTCACTGATTTCATAGATCTTAATCGGCATTGTCCTAAGAATGATTTTCCAGTTCCGATTACAAAACTCTCAATTGATTCAATAGCTGACTATGAAGCACTTTCCTTCATGGATGGATATTCTGGATATAATCAAATCTGAATGGCTCCAAAAAATGAAGAATCTACAGCTTTCAGATCCCCTCTAGGTGTGATTTTCTATCGGGTAATTCCCTTTGGCCTGAAGAATGTAGGCGTAACATATCAACGGGCCATTCACCATATCTTCAATCCCTTTTTAGGGAAATTTGTTGAATATTATGTGGATGATTTGGTGGTTAAATCCAATAAAATTTCTAATCACTTGGCTGAGTTGGAACTAATATTCCACAAACTTCGACAACATGATTTAATGATGAACCCCCTGAAATGTGCTTTTGGGGTAACATCGGGAAAACTTATCGGCTTTGTTGCACGCCATCGTGGTATCGAATTCGGTCTTGAGAAGACAAATTCAATCCTTGGTATGTCACCTCCTCGTAATTTGAAATAATTGAGTGGAATTCAAGGACACTTAGCCTATATTCGGCATTTCATCACCAATCTGGAAGGAAAATGTTTACCCTTCACCAAATTGATGAAGAAGGGAGTCACTTACTAGTGGACTAAATAATGTCAATATGCATTTGATATTCTCATGAAATATCTCTTCAGTCCACCGGTATTAATTCCACCTATTGAAGGAAGACCACTTATCCTCTATGTGACAACCTTAGAGTAATCATTGGGTTCCTTCCTTTCCCAGAAGAATGATGCTGGGAATGAAAAAATCCTTTACTATCTCAGTCGGACTATGCTTGAAGCAGAAACGCGATATTCAAGTGTTGAAAAGTGATGCTTGGCATTAATCATTGAAGTTCAAAAGATGAGACACTACATGCAACATCATGAGTTCCAATTCGTATCTCACAATAACCCGATCAAATTCATCCTTATTCGTCCAATGCTTACAGGACGTCTGGGAAGGTGGGTAGTTATTTTGCCGCAATTTAATATTCAGTATGTGTATCAAAAGGGAATAAAGCATCAGGCACTGGATGATTTCCTTGTTGAACACCCTTCAACACGAAGATACATATTTAGATACTGAACTTCCTAATGAAGAAGTCTTTTTTATTCAAGATAATCTTGAAACATGGGAAATGTACTTTGATGGTGCTTCAAGAAGTCCAATAGAGAATAAAATAGAAGATCCTAAATTCATCAAAGTTGGATTAGAAATTGTACTTATTTCCCCGGAAATGACAGTGCTACATTATTCCTTCTCATTGTTGGGAGGAGGTATAAATAATGAAGCAGAATATCAAGATCTCATTACAGGATTAGAGTTGGCGCTTCAAGAAAAAATGAATCACTTAAAAGTGAAAGGTGATTCATACCTGGTAATCAAACAAGTCAATGGGGATTATTACATCAGAAAAGAAGGGTTAATACCTTTGTATGATTATGTCAGAAAGTTAATGACAGAATTTTCTTCATAACTGACAATTTTTTATGTCTCGTGATCACAAAATTCTCAAGCTGTTGCACTGGCTAATATAGCCACAGCTTTGGCAGATCCAAATTGAGATGAGACAATCATTAGTATTGCCCACCATCATACAATTTCACCTTATATTCAAGCCAGAATAGAGGAAATAAATGACATTAGTCCCATTCCTGAACCATATTGTCATACTACAAGATGGATGACACCTATCAGGGAATACCTTCAAAATGAAACACTTCCACCTGATAAAGCTCTGAAAGAACTAATCAGGCGACATGTGGTTAATTTTACCCTTTAGTATAGCCCATATCACCTAAGGAAAATTCTATACAAAAGAGGTTTTGATTGAATTCTCTTCATATGCGTTGACGGTGAACAAAAAATGGTTGTCATGAAAGAAGTGCATGCATGAGTTTGTGCTGCCCACCGGTCTGGACATAGACTATCTGATCAAATTCGAAGGCTTGGATAATTATGGCATTCAATGATACAAGATTTTGTTGATTTCACAATGATGTTTCATTCTTGCAAAGTACATTCCAACTTCATTCATCACCCCCCAGTGTTTATTCATACAACTAAATAATCATGGAAATTTTCCATACGGGGAATGGATGTAGTAGGACCTTATCCTTCAGCTACATCCATGATGTTTAAGTACATTCTTACTGCTACTGACTTCTTTTCCAAATGGGAAGAGGAAATACCTATCAAATAAGTTATTTATAAAACCATTTTTACCTTCATCAAGTATTACATAATTACCAGATTTGGTGTCCCTCATACCACATTGACGGACAATGGAACCAACTTCTGTTCATCCGAGGTAAGGAAGTTGTATCAAGAATACAACCTCATATCCAACCATTACTCTTAGTATAATGCAGCATCCAATGGAAAAATAGAATCCTACAACAAGACTCTTTAAAATATACTATAAATGGTGGTGGATAAAGATAAGAAATCATGGCTTAATAAACTCTTTCATGCTTTATGGTCTTATCGGACCACCACCCGCACTGCAACGCGGACAACTCCATATTCATCGGTATATGGAACAGAAGTAGTCTTGACCATTGAGGTTCAATTACCCTCACTCAGGGTAGCCGTTTCTGATCATTCATGTACGGATGAACAATCTCAAAAGTGATTGGATGAATTGAAATTATTAGAGGAGAAAGGATTGTGCACCATGCACCACTTAGAAGTCTATCAGAATCGAATAAAATGAGTTTTCAACAAAAAAGTTCATCTTCGTTAATTCATTCAGGGAGAATTGGTATTGGTTGTCGGACCTCCAATGATACCAGGAAAGAAACCTCCCAAGCTGGAGCCAAAATGGGAAGTACCTTATTCAATACATGAGGTCTACTACAATGGAGCTTATTTTTTAATCTCAATGGATGGAGAAATCATCACTACTCTAACCAATGCCAGATTTCTGAAGAAGTATTTTTTATAATACAAATACATCTCATGGTCCATTCATATGACCTTAAACTATTTTCACTTACGTCCAACACGACGTTAAACTGTGTCGTCCTAGCTATATGACGTTAAACTATATATCCCTTATTAAGTCCTTAATGCATGACATTAAACTGCACAGTCCCTTCTTCATCCAACATGACATTAAACTATGATGTTCTAGCTACATGACGCTAAACTGTACAGAAGTCCCTTACATCCAAGAAGATGTTAAACTGCAATATTGTCAGTCCATGCATATGACCTTAAACTGTTCTCATGATCCTCCAACATGACATTAAATTGTGCAATCATCCAACATGACGTTAAACTGTGAAAAAAGTCCCTAATACGACCTACAAGACGTTAAACTCTGTCCCCTTTTGTCCTCACTACATGATATTAAACTGAACAGTCCCCCTTTCATCCTACATGAAGTTAAATTGTACTATCCCCATTGTCTTAGCTATAGGAAACTGAACTGTACTGCTCATTCGTCCAACATGATGTAAAACTGAACAAAGTACCTTAATAAGTCCTACATGACATTAAATTGTGCATCGTTAGGGTTGTTTCTACCTCTTGTTTCTCACACTGAGTATGACTCACATGATATTAGATTAAACTTCAACCATAACACACTCTTCGGGCCGCAAACCATGTGTAAGTCATGACACCATTTTTTAGGTCGTTGTCCTCATGAACAACTTGATCACCAATTCATTCTTTAATTGAAATACACGGACTTTGATCCTTGCCTTATAGGATGGGTATGTAGGAAACCTCCCGAGGTTCAAGACCAAAACCAATCTCTTCACATCGGTTCACCTCCATCTCATATGATGTTGATATGTGAAGAAGCCCCAGAACCAATACTTTTTACATTGGTTCACCATATTCCTTGCTATATGATGTTAAACAATTCGCACTATTTTTTCCTTTACGACAATAAACTACAACATTATTTGACACCCTATCCTGAGAGGGAATCATTATTTACATTGATCTCTAATCATGTCATATTCCAAAGACTACGTGAATACATGGCAATGACCGAACATTTTATCTTGGATCAATCCATCATTGCACTAAAGTCCCTCTTTCACCCTTCACATGTACGAACCAAATCTGTACAAAGGTTTTTTCAAGAACATCGTGCATCTTGATTCCCATCCTTATAAGATACGTAGGAACATTTGAGCATCCCTCGAATCCAGCCCCAAGTCTTTGGTCCTAACCCCAAATTTCACTTTCAGTCCCTTGGCTGAAAAGTTACCTTGTGAAAACATTAATGTGGTATGAAAACCCAGGTCTTCATTCACATCAGGTTTATAACAAACTCACACTGTGTATTCCTTATAATGGTCTGAGTTCTATGACCCTAAACTATGATCTCCTACACTCTCGTCCCACATGAGGTTAAACAGTATTTCAAGAACTACGTACGGCTTGATTACCATCCTTATGGGATACATAGTGGAGTCTATCACCTCAATTCAGGACCCATCCACAACATAATTATGGTTAGAATTTGTCTGTGTATCTCTACATGCATTAAACAATTCCCATTTTTATGTGACATACTCCTAACCTTTAATACTTACAGATCTCCATAATCCTTTTTTCTTGAATTCTGGTCACAAAATGTTTAATGACTTAGAATTCTCTTGCCTGACTATGCAGCACGTGCCCTTAGGCGGCCTTGCATAAACAGTCTACATAACAGACCTATCAGCCAAAAAATGCTATTATTTAACTATGCAGCCAATGCCCTTAGGTGGCCCTGCATAATTCAACCCCCTAATGGGTTTTTTAAATATTTTCAACTTCATTATTATGAGAAAACCCTCTTTTGTTCTTATTTGTCTTAACAACAATATGTAGGGATCCGCAAAAATAGTCATCCTTAACATATTTTTCCGATAATATTTTTCAGGATATGAAAGTATTCAAGTCTATGGTTTTTATTTTCCTTCCCTACATTTGGGTCAGAACTTCATCGGAGTGAAATTCATCTAATACTTTGAAAATCTCGATTTTACATATCCTCTCCATATTCAAGTACCTCTGTCTATATAGCAGACTCTATGATTTGTTAAATTTGAATCTCCATAAACTTTCACTGGCTTTTTTAGCAGTAGAAAAGTAAATTTCTGAGAGTTCTTTTGCCTGACTGTGCAGCACGTGCCCTTTGGCAGCCCTGTATAAGTAGTCTACATAATAGACCTGTCAGCCAAAAAATGCAATTATTTGACTATGAAGCCAATGCCCTAAAGCGGTCCTACACAATTCAACCCCCAAATGGGTTTGTTAAATAGTCGTAACTTCATTCTTGATAAATACTTCTTCTAATGCCTTTTATCCCTTTTTCATAACATTCATCAGATTCAAAAATTCGTATGTTATAGTTTACAAGTTTTCCTCCATACTTGAATATGGTAATATGTTTTTAGATTAATTATCAAATAATTGAGTAAAATTTAATCCATTAGGTCAAAGCTATTTCAACCATAAACATTAGCCTTTTTAGGTACGATGTTCATGAATTTAAACTGTTCACAAAAGACATGGGAAATCTGAACAAAAGTAAAGTCCCAGCTTAGTAAACATACATTTTGTATGATTTAGGTAATATTGAGCAATTAAGGATTTATATTTTATAGGGTTATTTTTAATAATCCTAGAAAAAATAAAACTATGCTTACTAGGTCCATTGGATTAGGTAAAAATTTAAAATAGGTAGAAAAAGAATGCATGCACTAAAGACTAAAGATGAAAGTGTTTTTCATTTTATGCACAAAAGTTAGAAGGGCATCCACATACTGGAGTATCTTCTCTTTTCCAAGAATTATAAAATTCTATCAACATAAATCTTCATTTAATTTACAGCATCCCGAGCTTCATCAGCAGCCACATGAAGCTCATGAAATCGACTAGTTTCACACTTTTCAGCTCGATGGAGTGCATTCTTGGCATCTTCAATGGCTTTCATACCATTCGTTTGAACTCCTTCTAGTGAATTATTATGCTGGTCAAGTTCCCCAGTAACATCATTTAACTATTTCTGAAGGTGCATCTACTGGACAACTTTCTCTTTGATCTTATGCTTCATCTCCTTTAACATGGCAGCATAATGAGCCTCAGCTCGGGACACCGCAGCCTCAAATTCGCTGATATTGGCTGATAGCCTTACTCTTGTCAAATCTTGACGGTAATTCTGCTCTTGTTCCCTTCTTAAGATGACTTATTTTACCGCGGCATGGATCTCTATATATCCAAAACCACCAAGTCCCAACATAATGAATAGGTATGACAGTCGGGGGATCTTCGAAAACATCTCTTCAAGAGGCACTTCAGATATAATCTTCCATATGTTCTGCCATGCCTTGCATCGTGAAAATTGGAGAGCCTTGTGTACTTCTGGGTCTAACTCAACATCACTGTCATAGGGGGGAATATAATCAGGGATTGATGCACTTTGAGAAGTGCCCTATTCTGATCCTTCCCCCCTGACCCGTATTAGATCACTTTCTATTCCTGTTGGGACAGAGGCTGAGGAATCACCTCCAGATCCAGCCAATTAAATTGATGTCCCTGCACAGTCAATTGAAAACATTGGTTAGTTTCAAAGGATAATAGAAGTTGATTATGTTGTCTTGCAAATTAAGTGTCATCACAAATATTGTTATCTCTTACCCAACTGTAGATCAACAGCAGTAGAAGGCTCCTCTCCATTTTTCCTAGCTTCTATAGGATTTTCAAGAAGAGTTTGAGGAAGCTCTACTGGGTTCAAATCCACTTGAGATAGTTTCTCTACAATATTAGGGTTTTTTGTACCCACTTCAAGCATTGGCAGTTCGGCATCTTGTTCAGATGGAACTACACATTTGAACCAATCATGGTCAGAGATGTAATAAGAAGTTATTTTAACAAGAAGAAGGATAACACTCGCATCCAAAATCTTTTAAATTAGATGGTAATTTAACATGATCTAAAAAATCTTCAAAATATGCACCAAGTTACATCATTTCATCCAATGTTATCTCAGATTCCTGGTTAGTCTCACCAATGGGAGCAATCGATACATTTTCTTGGCGACCTTCAATTGATGTTTCATTCAACATTTTATGAAGCATTATTAATTTACCAGAAGTAGGTTCTTCTCTTCATGAAATAGTAGTAGGAGTGGTACTGGGAATAGACGATGGTTCCTCTTCAGGAGCAGCCAAGCCAGCATGAACTTGTGATTGTTCAACAGCACCCTATGTTGTTCTTAGAGGTGGGACAGTCCTCTCACTCAAAGGGGAAATTGAAGAATCCCCTGCAATCCCAAGAAGTATAAGCAATCTCTTCATGGGTTAAAACTCATGACTATCTGAAGGACTTACCACTACTGATGAAACGTTTAGCTATGGACTTCATCCTTCAATGCTTTTTCTTCTTTGGATTTTTGGGAATGTTGAAATCATCCCCTCCAAATACAGGTATTGGAGAGTGAAGAGACGTTTCTAATTCCTCATCCATGGATTACTGGCCTAGAGATATCTCTCTCGGCTTGTGAGGAGATTCATTAGCCCCAATGGAAGTACCACCAGGGCTATACTATGGCGAAGGAACCTCAGCAATTCCTTTATTTGAAATCTGCAGGATGAAGAAAATAATTTCCTTGAGTAACAAATCTTTGACTGAAATCAAGTTGCAAATCTAATAAGGAAAGAAAATTACATCTTCAGGATCCATGTAATCGTGCCACTCCTCATCTCCGGAACAACCCTCAGTGGTGCCATGATCTATCATTTCCTTCACTCGCTTGGTGACATGAATGGAATCATCGATGGCATATATGAGTATCTCCAGCTCTCTGATGTAAGCCCACACTTCATAGAGATTATCCTCGAAACAGATATCAGTAGAATCTCGAACATTTTCTATTCCAGGGATGTGTATCCCTTCTCATAAATCCAGCTAGGTGGTTTCAGTATCGTAATATAAACTCCGCCATGTCCGGACAGCCTCTGGTCGTAAATATTTAGCATGTGTACTAGAAGGCTGTGAGGAGGGTCCTACAATCTTAGACTTCAGATTCTTCACAGCTCCTGCAACTACAGATAAAGGATAAGAAAATAAGACATGTTTCTCTATAAAGTATTGGTGATTAAATTTCCCCAATGAAGTAACTCACTAGGAGTTGATGGAGTTGGTCTCTTGATCTGACAGGGGGATTATATCTGGCACGAGGCCGGTTCGCCGTATGTTGTGCCTCATCATCCCCATATTTAGAGTCTGGTGAGTCAGCCCGGGGTGAGGAACCTAGTGAATCGGCTCCAGGTATGGAGGCATCACCTTCCTGGTGAAGGGTTTCTTTATATACAGTTCTTTTATTTTTTCCCCACCTGATAAACCGGATGATTCAACACCCCTTCATGGTATGATGCTATCCAGTTCTCGACATACCATGTAGTCATGTTACTCGCATCTTTGTCAACTTGTAGATCAAACACTGCCCCAATCCTCTCCATAGATGTCAGCAACCATAGTTTTTGTGCAACCATCAGATGCTGCTCTGACCTGACATGCGTAGGAGGGGATACAATAGTATACTGCAGACACATGAATTGGCGTGAAAATCTGAATGGAGCATAGGCCTCACATATAATTTCTCTGTCAATCCAGGTGGCCATTACACTATCTCTACAAGACAGCATGTACGATCTCAATTCCAGATCGGAAGTTATATCATCAAATAACTTCCTAGTTGGTGGGTTTTCATAAGGAAAGAAATTGAATACCTTAAACATACTCAGCCTCACCTTCATATCATAAGGGTTAGGGGATAATGTAGCAACTCCATAAAATGCCTACACTGATGGCCTGAAGGAACTTTTTGGAACCTGTACTCCATTTTGTAAATTATATGTCCGGAAATGAGTGGAGATTCATCCCCAAATAACTTATAATGGTCCCACTAATCTCAAAGGAGACATACCTATAAAAACATGGAGTAGTCTCCTATGAATCTTCTCCAAAACGGGGGTGTCCAACCCAACCATTTTTTTCTCTGCCAACTTGGCTGCCACAAAGAAGGTCCCTGGCCTGACGCCTCCCTTCGATTCCCTGACTAGCAGAAGATAAACACTGAGCCACAAGGCTAAGAGGCCCGCCAGACGAGTCTTTTTTGTGATTACCGGATTTACTTTATATCCCCACTTCTCAAATTCTTCTACTTCCAGGGTCGGCCAGAATGTGCCAAGAGCACCCGTCTTCTCTATTCTGGGGCAGGTATTAGGAAGAGTATAGGTAGGCCCATTCTCTTTCGAATCCTTCTCCTCCTTCTTGGTAAAAAACATATTCATCCACTCCTCTGGATGAATATCCTTTCTAAAATGAGTTAGGGAGGTCTTTGAACTCTTGATCTTGAGGATGATTTTCAATAACTCGTGACCCAAAGTCGGAGTCTTCTCAGAATAATTCCAAGTCGCCTTGGGGGGAATGAATTCATCATTCATGTCACCCAGAATTGGAGCTGTTGATATCTTGTAGACATCCCACAAACTGATTCCTACTTCTCCATGATTTAGATGGAAATAATTGTTATCAGGGCTCCAGCGGTAGATTTTCTCCAGCACAAACTCATCATTCTTGTAGACATATGTCTACCCATCCCATACAGCTTCATATATTGCAGCTCCTTTCAAGTCACCAACAAACTCTACACAGGTTTGTCGCACCCAGTATTCTGACATCCAAGTTGGATTTACACCTCCTCCAGGACGAAAGTCCCAACTCTTCTTCCATCCTTTGGATAGATCCATCTGAGAATTTTGGAAGATTGAAGGTTAAAAATGTGGTTGCAGCTTGGTCTTATGAGGTTTTAGATCTAGCACACAAGGGATATGATGCATTATATAGGGCTTCTCCATTGTTCCAATATTTATAAATTCTTCTCCACTTTAGATTTTTTCTGAATCAAAATTGGTGTAATTCTGAAACAAAGAATGTGGGAGATAGTTCTTTGCCTCTGGAATATTGACGTCTTGCAGATGACCATGCCCAGACAGAGGCAATTAGATGCTCTGTGGAAAGTCACGATGATACTTCTTCAAGTACTTGGCCAAATCTAGAAGAGTGATGTCGCAGATATCATAGTAATCATGGCCTACAATGTTCATCATATCATCAATCCACTTTCTCTTCAGTTCATTAGTCGTTCCAATTATTCTAGGAGCCATTGAATCTGCACAAAGGTCTAATAAATTAACTCTTAATTAAGATAATTTTTCATAATTTTTTGAAGAATTTTGAAAAAATGGCTAAGGTATTAAGTCGCAAAAGTCCAAAGTTGGCGCGTAGGTGTAACTGTGTTGCACAGGTTTTGGCGTACAGGTATCACCACGCAGGTCAAAATACCTCGGCAGCAACGCGACACAAAAAAGAAGCAATGAAACCGCGGAAAATCAGGAACCTGCACGACGAAGGGAACTTGCGCGGCGAGAGATAGAATCATTGAAACCGGTTTCTATGCCCGAGGAATGGCCGCATATTTATAGGCAAGGCCGCACCCCTGTGTGCTGAAGCCTGTGTGGATCAAACCTGCGAGATGCCCTCTACTAGCTCAACACCTGCACACCACAATTCCTTGTTTTTTTCTTTACCTCAGAGTCACATCCTCCTTTCCATCAGATCCAACTCTGAGGGGGGACTTTTGTTGATTCTCCATTCCGTCACAGAGTCTAAACATCTTAAAAGGGAAATACCTAAACACAAAGTGATTCATCCATTGATGAAACATCAAGAATTGAAAAAGGCATGAACATGGATTTGCTTCAGCATGGGCCGCACAGGTTTCATCATGGTCATGCAGGTATACCTGCGCACCACATATTGGGCGCGCAGGTCACCTGTGTGCCCTATCTGATTTTTTCTCAAGGTCTTCAGAAGCCTATACCCCTTGTGGGCCCCCCATTTTGAGGACGAAAAATCTAGAAACTTATATTTGAGCTTTCGGCTCCCTAGTCTCTTCTCAAAGCCTTCTGAACACTTCTAAGGTAATTTTTTACCTAGAAAGGAAGTTCTAAAGAGGTGGAACAAGCCCTAAGTGTCAAAATTCATCAACACCAGCGCACCTAAGTGTCTAACCCTTCAGGGAATTGAAGACACTCGCATGCCGCCTTATCCCTTCAATAGAACTTGTGTGCCACTCATTTAATGGACTTTAGGGATAATACTAAGGGCTTGTGCCAATCCTCACCCAAGTATTACCCTATGGGTTGACCGTTGGGCAAGTACACCTATGTCGCGTAGATATACTAGTGTGACCATGACCTGCATGCCCAAATGAGAACTGCTCGCCTACCTTCTGTTGGGTGCCCCTCCTGTCCATTCATCTCTTTTCTTCAAATCCACCTCTCCTCTTCAAGATTTAGCCTTCATAATCCTCCTCAAATCCATTTATGGAATGATTTGTTGGTTGGCTTCCTTATTTGAAAGGAATTATGTAGAACATATCACAAAACCTAGTGATTTGCATATCTTTATGTCACTAAGGATAGATATTTCATTCATTCAACATCATCCTTTAAGATGAGAATATTTATTAGGAATCCTCTTTAGGAGTAAGCCCATAATCCTCTATTCATGGGCATCCTCCTCATGAGTAAGCCCCATGTTCCTAAATATGCACATCCTCTTCAAGAGTATGCCCTAGTCTTCATGTTCCCTTAATTTTGTGCCTCCTTCTCTGGATTAAGTCCCAATCATAATTCCTTAACTTGGGCCTCCTTATCAGGAGTAAGCCCCAGTTCTCAAGTCCCTTAACCTGGTCCTCCTTCTCAGGATTAATTCCCAATCAAAATTTCTCCTAACCATTATTAGCTTTATTTAATTTGGGTTTCATTTTCTGGAATAAAACCTAATCACAAGTCCCCTCTTAATTTGGTCACCCTCCTCATGAATAAGCCCCAAGTTAGGGCATCCAAATCTCCATAAAGTACGTACACCTTTATGTACCTTGTTCTCGGGATTCTTCTCTAAATTAAGTCTTGATATTTATCTATTTGGGCACTCATACGTATATAAGCCTCATATCATTCACTATGACCGCATCTTTCATGGCACAAATTGTCAAGTTTATTGATGCCTCTTGTTTCTCACACCGAGCATGACTTACGTGAGCTTAGAGTGTAAAATTAACCATGACACATCTTTTTGTGCCGTTAATCATACGTAAGACTCTCAATTCCCAATCGAACTACATGGACTTTGATCTCTACCTTAAAAGTGGAGTACGTAGGAAGCCTTTCTGAGGTTCAAGCCCATCACCCATTAATTCTCATCTGTCCCATATGACATTAAACAATATCTTCATTCCTGAACTACGTGGGTTCTGATTCCTTTTCTAACAAGGATACGTAGGTAGCCCATCTGCGGGTATGATCCCAACTATGAAATACTCCATGTCCTTCGGAACAACAATAAACTTCAAGTGCCCCGCTGAGTGGCTTTAAAACTAGTATGGTTATCATAATGACCAAGAGATCTTTATACAATGTGTTGAAGGATACCATTGACTAAGAATCTATAAAAAATACAGATGATTCTCTATCGATTAAGAACCTCAAATACATATAAATGATTCTCTAAATATCATACATATTAATCATTGATTATCAGACCTTAAGGAAATCTCATTTTCATACATGGTAGTGTAATAAGGATTCACAAACATAACTTAAATATATAAATAGAGTCCCAATGTAGACAATAATTCCCCCAAAAAAATGTGTGATGAGTCTAACCTCCCATCCTCTTGACCGATGCAGTTTCTTAAGCCTCATCTGTCCACAACAAATGACCACCTACCTTTGGAATGTAGGTCCAAATGGATATAGAATCATAGGATGTTTTAAGTTCTACGAACAAACCCATTAGAAACCGATTGGAATGTTTGAACCTTAAACAAACAAATTCATCCCCATTTCCATAGGAAACAAAATTTAGTTTTAATTTTTATTAAAGAAATAATTAACTTAATGTATTTTGGAATGATGATGATGCAGTTTTTTTAAATAATGGAATTATCAAATAAATTATATTAAAAATATTAAAATAAATATAATTTAATATAATTTATGTTACTAACAAATATTATAGATTATTGTGGCCTGATAGTAGTGGGTTTGAATAAGTTTTCTCAATTTATCTTGTTTTTATGATATTTTAAAAAATTCAGTAAATGAAGAGTTTCAAAGATGACATTAATGATATTTAAAAATAAGTGTTTATCAATTAAATGAAATAAAAGACATAAAAACCTAAAATTCGGAAAAATGATTCAGATAAGGTTTCCCATTTCATCAATTATCCATTTTTGGTTCTATTAGAATTTTTTATTAACTCGATTTACCCTTAATGATTATAAACGCATGTTATCATAATAACAGATAAAGAGGTTAAATAAGGGTCAATTCGAAAAGATAAGGATTAAAAAATAGTGAAAACATATCTAATTTTCAATGGATTAAGGAATTTAGACCTGTGATAACACTAAAATCTACATAAATTAGTTTTGATCCATTTTTAATCTTAAATTAATTTATATAAATTTAATATTTTGAGAAATTCCAACAGTTCCCCTCCCCTCTCTTATAAAAGGGATCATATTCTTCTTTAATATTCACAATTCCAAACCTATTTGGTTCAGAAAAGATCCAACAAATTACCTTAAAATAATCCCTAAATATATTATATATCTTTTACAGTATTCATAACACCATCCTATATGGTCTTGACGTGTTAATAAATAGAGGTTGTTCAAAGAAAAGTTATCATTTTTATTAAGTGTTTTTGTTTTATTTTTTCTTCAAACTCCTACAAATATTATTCAAACATAATGAAATAATATATATAGTATACAATATATAATTAGATGTTATTTTTTTATATCAACACATAAATTCATATCCACTTCCATCCTATGGGAATAGAATTAAACATCTATCTGTACTACAGACTACAACCTCGTGAACCAATATAATTTATTTTCCCTCAACATCTACCAACACTAATTATAATGATTGAATTAATATTTATATATGATATTCATGAAGTTTTTATCATTTTTAAATAATAATATGTCATTTAATTTCTTACCATTCCATGAATATAAATATTACAAATTGTTTCATGTGTACGTGTGAACTATCACCTCCACGAAGTGATGTGATTAATTTTTCTTCACCAGATAACATGGATGATATAAATAAGTATATTTAAATTATTAAAATTATATTAATTATAATATGATAACTAAAGAAAATATAAAATAACATTTACCTTCTTTCTATAATTATCATTAAAAATGGTTAGTTGCTCATTTGTACATACAACTTACTATCTCCAAGATTGTAACATACATAATTTATCATATCTATATATTATGGATGGATATAAAAGAATAATTTTTGTATAAAAGTTATTATTGTTTCCTTAATAATATTATATTGATTATGAACTAAATACCACCTTTTCAATTTATATCATATCATGTTTATTTGGAATCAACCACTAAATTTCATCAAAACGTATGACACGAAGTAGTTAAGTAATTGTTATAACATGAAAAAAGTGATATAAAAGGAATAAAAAACAATAAAAATATTATAAAGATGGTAAATAATTAAACTATATTTATTATTTATGATTAATAATATTGTACATGATGACTCAGAATCAAGGTAATTGACTTCACTTCAATCACATTTTATTAAGGCATATCGTGTTGTTATACACCGAATAACTTTTATAAGGTGCATATACAACCCTGTTGACATATCATATAATTAATTTTATTATTATCGTTTTATTTATATTTTTCTTCAATTTTATTCCCTCATGAGTCATATGATTCAAATATTTCAATTTAGTATCTAACATATTGATTTTAATTAATAATTTTTAAATTTTTAATGATTTAATATCAAATTATCTTACTCCATGTCAATATTAATGATATTATTTTATATTTTTATATTATAAAATTATTTTTATTTTCACTTTATGTACATTTTCTATTTCATTCAATTTTTTTCAAAGAAGACTATTTTTACATATTTTGAAAAATGAAAAAGTAATTTTCGAAAATTAACGTACACAGCGACCATGACTGTAGAGACCCGTATCTTGACGTACGTTGACATTACATTACTTTTGCGGAATACTTAGTACATTACAAAAACACACACACAAGGACTGTAATAGTTTAGTGTCTTTGGAAACTCGGACTATAATCTTCTAATCGTGGTGAAAGATCTTCAAAATCTCCCATAAAGATCTTCCTCCTTTTTTTTACCAAAAACCTTTCTTTATATCCTGGGGAAAAGAAAACATAAAAGGGTGAGCTCAAATGCTCAGTAAGGGTAAACAAAATAAATATCAATCACATCATATTCATAAGAACCTAACATTTTGGAAATCATAACCTGCAAAAGAGAGCATAATTTCATAATCATTGGATAAATCATGGTAGTGAAAAAGTAATCCCAATAATCATAACTTAAAACATGAAACTTTGTGGCATACACACATAATCATAGAGAATCATTTCTTGTTAGTCAAGACTAATTGCCAAGACTATCTTAGTGGACAAAGTCCCTTTCTGAATCGAGTAACCCTCGTTTCAATCCTGTTTTACTGAACCGGTATAACCTACCGTTCCAGCCCTGTCTATCTCATGAGATATAAAATCTTTACCCAATGCATTGGAGGGAGATATTGGTCCCACCCATCTTATAATGAATCCTTTCTTATGTGTGCCACATAAATCATAAATCATACATCATCGCATAACACATGTAATAAAAATGGGATTCTTGAAACATCATGACATCATAAAACAAATCATTTAAGGTAAATGACTTCATAAAAATAATTCACCTACAACATAATCAAATCAATGTAATAATAGGGACAAAAACAGAACCCTTTATTATCTTAGATGGAAAATAATTTTGATAAAACACTTGAACTCCATTCTTGAGGAAAATATCCTTTCTTCTTCAAAAACATTTTTCCTTTCATAGCATGTCATACGACTTTAAAATAAAATAAGTTGATTAAAAATAAACTTGAAAACTTGTAAAGGAAGCTTCTTGGAAATAATGTTTTAAAAATCCATTCGTGCCGTATAAGTTAAAAAAAACATTCTTCGTACTTTTGTCGGAAAAGTCAAAAAGTACCTCGTACGGAAAAACGACAAAAGATTCCTTTCATATTCTTTACTAAAAACTCACCTAAGGGTAAAATTGGATTTAAACTATTGCAAGTGGATGGAAACAATATTACATATTGAGGGAACATGGATGTGGATGATAAAATACACCCCAGTAAATACTTACGAATAAACAATCTCGGATAAAAATGAGATTGTGATATTTCCCTTACCTTATGTCCGACTTGCTTTGTAAGTGTCCGAACCTCCTGTATAATGATTTAAATCATGTTATTGACTTATTACAGAATCATATTCATTGTTATGATATCATATATGGTTCAATTATGACATTATATTACCCGTTCTTTTGTAAATTCCATTTTAAAGAAGCGTTTTGGGTAAAATCGTTTCATTTATCGTAAGTGTTTTGACTTGTTGTTCTTGACATCATTATTACTTATATCATGATATACTTACTTCCAGAATATAAAATATGATTTATATATCATATATATTCAGTATATATATATATATAATAGATAGATAAATAAAATGACAAACACCGTTCATGGAGACGGTAGTCCGTACGTACGCATGAACGCTGTTTTACTTTCCTTATTGTCTTGAAATGGAAGTAAGTAGATGACATACATATATATATATATACATAAATCCAGTAACTTTATAATGTCATATATTTCATTATTATTTCTTATATATACTTTATAATCATTCTTAAATGGTTAACATGGAGAATAAATCTCATCGCGTCGTGGAGACGGTAGTCCGTACGTACGCACGAGCGATGATATCATTTCCATAAATATTGAATCGAATTGGAGTGGATTATACAATATATCAGAATCAATATGATGTTTTAATAACTATGTATAGTTATTCTTTACACCATTATACCCATCCATGTAAGGTGGTGGTGGAAAATAGATTACACCACGGCGTGGAGACAGTATTCCGTACGTACGCACGCGCGGTGATTTCTTTTTCCATAGGATGGATAGATGGTGAAATAGGTTTGTTTCATACTTATAATAACATATCAGTATATGAGTGATACTGATGTTATTACTTCATAATGAAACAACCTAAGAAGAAGAAGTGGAAGAAGAAATAAAGATGAAAGAATTGGTAACGGTAATTACCTCTTCTTTGAAGTGCCTCTTTGAGACCTCCTCTTAGGGC
The DNA here is from genome assembly GCA_963277665.1 of Viscum album. Taxonomy (NCBI): domain Eukaryota; kingdom Viridiplantae; phylum Streptophyta; class Magnoliopsida; order Santalales; family Viscaceae; genus Viscum; species Viscum album. The sequence goes on along the minus strand of OY728140.1, from coordinate 40,002,776 downwards.
ACTAAAATTGGTCTTTGAGGAAGACCAGAACCTCTAGGATGTTTCTAGGGAAGTGGAGAATAGATTTGGGCAGGTGTTGTCCGAGCTTGAGTGCTCAAATTGGTGTGAGGAGGAGGGGGAGGAGGTGTCCTTTTATAAGGGAGGAGAGGGGCACCTTAGGAATATCTCAAAATATTATTTTATATTAAAGTAAAAATCGGTTTATAATGGTTCCAAAGGGTCTTATTTCGAAGCTAAAGTGGGGATGGGTCGAAATCATATCAACCAATAGGATTTAGACAAGTTTAGGTTCTTATTTTAAACTTATCAATTAGATTTAACTCTAAGTTAAATAATTTAACTTTTACCGTGTCTTTTTGTTTTCTTTCACTATATGGTTAATACACTTACTATAACATGCCAAACGAACCCCAAATTGTTTATTATTAATATAAATATCCTTATCTAAGTCATTTGTCCGAACCTTAGATTTTTAGGAATAAAATAACAATTAATAATATAATATTTGATTTAAAAACTATTTTTTGTCAATTTTGACACTATTTGATATATGATTTTTGTGAAAGTCATAACAGAATTATATGTTCGAACCAAGTTGATTAAATCAACACTAATATATCATAGTAACCTATAAAATTAGTGGAATTCATAAAAAGTCTCAAATTACATTCATTTGAGTATTTATAACATCAATTATGTTAATATTTTCTTAAAAGGGTAATTACTGCATCATCGTTGTGTCATAAATAAATTAATTTATTTAAAGTCTAAAAATTATAAATAAAATATAATTATGTAGGAAAGCTTTTTATCTTTCTAATGAATATTTATAGTCGAATTTCTCTTATGTATAACCCCATATTAAAAATGTTTTAGTGAATAAACTTTGATTTTAACTCTTTTAACTCTTCTTTGAATTAAATAATAATAAATGTCCTAATCTAATCCAAGTGGGCCTAAATGATAATATTTTACACTTAAGGTTGTTTTTGGTCGAGATACACTTGTCCAATAGAATTAGGACATGTGTTAGGGTAATATTAATATCATTCTTACCCTTAATTACCCTATTTACTTTTAACTGTGGTAAATAAAAGTAAAAAGTTACTATTCACCAAAAAATTATTTTCATCTCATTGAACCACATTTTAGTCCTTGATATTAACCGTGTCTCTCGGATTTTCGAAATTCCATTCACAGAAGCGGTAAAATTAAGTTTTATGAAAAATTCAGTTTTTTTAACTACCACTTAGTAGTTTCACTATTCATCAAAAATTGATGTTTTTCAGAACAATGCCAAAATTTCATCCCAAGCTATATTTCATATTCCGAATTCAAAAATGAAGTCTATTTTACCAAATTCATAACATAAAAGTTGCATTAATTAATTTTGTAATTAAATCCCGCTATTAAAACAAATAGCGTGTTTTTAAGAAACAATATCTATCAAAAGATTGACACTTGTTTATGTCTAGTTTAAAAGTGAAATTACATCCAATGACCAACATTGTATTAAATTCTAAAAATATATTCTAAATATACTTTAAAACAACTCAAATTAATGATTTATCACTATTAATTATTTCGATTAAAAAAGTTGTTTTTAATTATAATTTAGTAATTTTCACTATTCATCAGAATATGAAAGTTATCCGAAAAGTACCAAAATTTCACCTTAGGCTAAATTCGATACTCCGAATCCAAAAATGAAGTCCATTTTGAGAGCTAAAATTTCTAAAATTTAAAAAGTGGTTATTACTATTCATAACGGCTATTTTTAATAATATTTTAATAGCATATCATTGTTTCGTAAAACTCAGTATTACGTACTACACACGCTATCGAGGAAGGTTGTGATTGAGTGTAATGCAAGGCAAGTCAAGGATGCGTGTTGTGCAATCTCCTTTTGGTGTAGCGTACAACACAAGACATTAGTGAAATAAAAAAGAATATTTTTCATAAAATCTCGGGCTGTTACATTCTACCCCCCTTAAAAGGAATTTCGCTCTCGAAATTCGTCGGGGTTATAAATGGTTTACTATTCAAAAGTTTCTTTAATAGAAACCCACATCGTAAAAAGGAATACCAAAACTTGGCTTTAAAAAACTAAAGTATGAAATGTAACGATTACCCAAATAAACTAATCATTGGGTTTCCACATAGGTGAAAATATGGACATGGAAGAGAAATCTAACCATCATGTTCTGATGGAGAGTAGTAGAGAACATGGCTATGGAAAAGCCAATAATCACAAATCCATAAATTTGTGACGATCTAAGGTACCATCCGATTCATCAGGTATAAGATCACTAGGACAACATTTTTTGGTTTTCAAGATCATTTCCCTAAAGTTGAAAATTTGAATTGGAATAAATACTTTCTTTATTTTGGTACAATCTCACTATTGTTCGTGTCTAGAAAAATTTCCACTTCATCTCTTAAATGAAGTTGAATTTGTTATTCGTGAAGTGTTAGCAGATCATGTGATAGAATGACGGGTCATTCCATCTGTCTCAAACAAAAGGTTAGCAAAATTATATACATAAGTCGATCTATAGTGAGATTAATCATATATAGTTTCTAAAATGGACTTATACTTCATATATCATACTGCTTAATATAATAAAACTAGTTTCTACTAAACAGGGACTTCCTGTAGGCCAGTGGTAGGCGATAAAGGCCAGTCGCACTTCGGTTGTGGGTTCGATTCCCACAGCCTTGTCCGAAGCGATGGGCTGTCGCCCGTCCTGCAGGTTGTCCTTTTTCTAAAACTATATTACTATAACGTCCCATAAATAATATCGAAAAAACTTCTATCCTTAAACAATACTAACTTATGTCCAACATAATCCATTCCAATCTTTAGTCCTATCCATAATACTGCAGTCCATTCTCATAACATAGTGAAAACGATTACCAGAGATTTAATACCATCGTTGATCCCCATATATCATAAGATATATCTTGTTGGACACATTCCAAACATTCAAAGGCCTTAATCTTGTACTCTCTTGAATACCCATTGAACCTTAGTGAAAACTTGAATGCAGTTAAAAGTTAACACTTTCCACATACCAAAATCCTCAAAATTCTATATACTCAAACCATGATATCACTTAGTCCTTATATCAATCATGAGCTCATGAATACTGTTAAACATTTCATTTTCTCGTTTTCCCTTCATTATGCGCATAATATCTCAATCACTTTGAATACCACATTAGACCAATACATAAATATTCCAATATTCCATGATACAACATTATTTTGGAATCCCATTACATAAAAACTTAATCATTCCACCACATCGTTGTCATATTCAATATTGCCAATAGTGATCGCATGTGATTTCCCTTTGTCCTTTGCCTTCATTGGTTTCTCATGTTGATCATCACTAACCCTTGGATTAGGGAAATTATTAGCATAATGCCCCATCTCCTTGCACTTGAAGCATTGAAGTGTTGGTTGTGCGTTCTCTGCAGTGTTTGCTTTATTCACTTCATTAGAATCCCTTTTTCCATTACTTCGACACTCAGCTGCTCGATGACCTTCTTTTCCACACTTAAAACATTTTCTAGTCCCTTTAAGACAATCTCCACCATGCTTCTTTCCACACTTTGTGCATAAGGAAACATTCATCTTCTTTTCACCATTATTCTGAGATTTCTCCTTGAACTCCATCTTTCGTTTCTTGTCAAAACCATGAGATGGATATGTAACACCAACTTCCATTTCTACCTTGATAGCACAACGCACAATTTCTTCATAGCTACTGAAGTCTCTTATAGCTAATGCCCTTCGAATACATGGTTTTAAGCCACTGAAAAATCGATCAACTTTACTTTCAGGTTGGATGATAATACCAGAACCATACCTTGCAAGTCTTGTAAAATTTGCTTCATAGGTACCAACAGATTCATCGTCCCTTTTCTTCAGTTCAAGAAACTCTTTCTCCATCTTTGTTCGAAGAATACGAGGGAAGTACTTACTGAAAAACAAGTTCTTGAACTCGTCCCATTCCATGGACTCAATTTCATCTCTTGGCCTCGTATTCTTGATAAGATTCCACCATTGATCAGCTTCACCTTCCAAACGATATACTGCTAAGATGACTTTATCATGTTCAGAACATTGAAGAACTGAAAATATCTTTTCAGTAGTACTGATCCATTGTTCAGCCACAAGTGGATCAGAAGACCCACTGAAAGAAGGTGGACGTTGCCTCATGAAGGACTCAATAGAATATTGTTCCCTTCTCTGCTCATTTGGAAGTCCAGAATGATTCATAGCTTGTGTAAGTATAGCAATAAGATTTTGCACTCCATCTCCCATAACATTTGTTTGTTCAGGAGGGCAATCATTGCATTGTCCATTGCATTGATCAACACGATTCCTTCGGGTTCCAGCCATCGTCTAAAACCCAAAAAGAATAGTGTGAGAGGCAAAAATCATGCTAGGGAAAACAACATAATAAAGGGGGAGTTCCTTTAATATCCAACATCTTAGGTTTAATTCTATGATCGTTAGCGTAATTCTATTACTATAACCTATATGTATACTTATCCCTAGGGACATCCCTAGACATACCTTAGAAATATCTCTAGGGATCTCACTAACGTTTTCGCATCCTAGTTTCCAAAGGTTGACTAAACCTTTCCTCTGATACCAACTGTAGAGACCCGTATCTTGACGTACATTGACATTACATTACTTTTGCGGAATACTTAGTACATTACAAAAACACACACACAAGGACCGTAATAGTTTAGTGTCTTTGGAAACTCGGACTATAATCTTCTAATCGTGGTGAAAGATCTTCAAAATCTCCCATAAAGATCTTCCTCCTTTTTTTACCTAAAACCTTTCTTTATATCCTGGGGAAAAGAAAACATAAAAGGGTGAGCTCAAATGCTCAGTAAGGGTAAACAAAATAAATATCAATCACATCATATTCATAAGAACCTAACATTTTGGAAATCATAACCTGCAAAAGAGAGAATAATTTCATAATAATGGGATAAATCATGGCAGTGAAAAAGTAATCCCAATAATCATAACTTAAAACATGAAACTTTGTGGCATACACACATAATCATAGAGAATCATTTCTTGTTAGTCAAGACTAATTGCCAAGACTATCTTAGTGGACAAAGTCCCTTTCTGAATCGAGTAACCCTCGTTTCAGTCCTGTTTTACTGAACCGGTATAACCTACCATTCCAGCCCTGTCTATCTCATGAGATATAAAATCTTTACCCAATGCATTGGAGGGAGATATAGGTCCCACCCATCTTATAATGAATCCTTTCTTATTTGTGCCACATAAATCATAAATCATACATCATCGCATAACACATGTAATAAAAATGGGATTCTTGAAACATCATGAAATCATAAAACAAATCATATAAGGTAAATGACTTCATAAAAATAATTCACTTACAACATAATCAAATCAATGTAATAATAGGGACAAAAACAGAACCCTTTATTATCTTAGATGGAAAATAATTTTGATAAAACACTTGAACTCCATTCTTGAGGAAAATATCCTTTCTTCATCAAAAACATTTTTCCTTTCATAGCATGTCATACGACTTTAAAATAAAAGAATTTGATTAAAAATAAACTTGAAAACTTGTAAAGGAAGCTTCTTGGAAATAATTTTTTAAAAATCCATTCGTGCCGTATAAGTTAAAAAAACATTCTTCATACTTTTGTCGGAAAAGTCAAAAAGTACCTCGTACGGAAAAACGACAAAAGATTCCTTTCATATTCTTTACTAAAAACTCACCTAAGGGTAAAATTGGATTTAAACTATTGCATGTGGATGGAAACAATATTACATATTGAGGGAACATGGATGTGGATGATAAAATACACCCCAGTAAATACTTACGAATAAACAATCTCGGATAAAAATGAGATTGTGATATTTCCCTTACCTTATGTCCGACTTGCTTTGTAAGTGTCCGAACCTCCTGTATAATGATTTAAATCATGTTATTGACTTATTACAGAATCATATTCATTGTTATGATATCATATATGGTTCACTTATGACATTATATTACCCGTTCTTTTGTAAATTCCATGTTAAAGAAGCGTTTTGGGTAAAATCGTTTCATTTATCGTAGGTGTTTTGACTTGTTGTTCTTGACATAATTATTACATATATCATGATCTACTTACTTCCAGAATATAAAATATGATTTATATATCATATATATTCAGTATATATATATATAATAGATAGATAAATAAAATGAAAAACACCGTTCATGGAGACGGTAGTCCGTACGTAAGCATGAACGCTGTTTTACTTTTCTTATTGTCTTGAAATGGAAGTAAGTAGATGACATACATATATATATATATATATACATAAATCCAGTAACTTTATAATGTCATATATTTCATTATTATTTCTTATATATACTTTATAATCATTCTTAAATGGTTAACATGGATAATAAATCTCATCGCGTCGTGGAGACGGTAGTCCGTACGTACGCACGAGCGATGATATCATTTCCATAAATATTGAATCGAATTGGAGTGGATTATACAATATATCAGAATCAATATGATGTTTTAGTAACTATTTATAGTTATTCTTTACACCATTATACCCATCCATGTAAGGTGGTGGTGGAAAATAGATTACACCACGGCGTGGAGACGGTATTCCGTACGTACGCACGCACGGTGATTTATTTTTCCATAGGATGGATAGATGGTGAAATAGGGTTGTTTCATACTTATAATAACATATCAGTATATGAGTGATACTGATGTTATTACTTCATAATGAAACAACCTAAGAAGAAGAAGTGGAAGAAGAAATAAAGATGAAAGAATTGGTAACGGTAATTACCTCTTCTTTGAAGTGCCTCTTTGAGACCTCCTCTTAGGGAACTAAAATTGGTCTTTGAGGAAGACCAGAACCTCTAGGATGTTTCTAGGGAAGTGGAGAAGAGATTTGGGCAGGGTTTGGCCGAGCATGAGTGCTCAAATTGGTGTGAGGAGGAGGGGGAGGAGGTGTCCTTTTATAAGGGAGGAGAGGGGCACCTTAGGAATATCTCAAAATATTATTTTATATTAAAGTAAAAATCGGTTTATAATGGTTCCAAAGGGTCTTATTTCGAAGCTAAAGTGGGGATGGGTCGAAATCCTATCAACAAATAGGATTTAGACAAGTTTAGGTTCTTATTTTAACCTTATCAATTAGATTTAACTCTAAGTTAAATAATTTAACTTTTACCGTGTCTTTTTGTTTTCTTTCACTATATGGTTAATACACTTACTATAACATGCCAAACGAACCCCAAATTGTTTATTATTAATATACATATCTGTATCTAAGTCATTTGTCCTAACCTTAGATTTTTAGGAATAAAATAACAATTAATAATATAATATTTCATTTAAAAACTATTTTGTGTCAATTTTGACACTATTTGATATATGATTTTTGTGAAAGTCATAACATAATTATATGTTCGAACCAAGTTTATTAAATCAACACTAATATATCATAGTAACCTATAATATTAGTGGAATTCATAAAAAGTCTCAAATTACATTCATTTGAGTATTTATAACATCAATTATGTTAATATTTTCTTAAAAGGGTAATTACTGCATCATCGTTGTGTCATAAATAACTTAATTTATTTAAAGTCTAAAAATTATAGATAAAATATCATTATGTAGGAAATCGTTTTAGCTTTCTAATGAATATTTATAGTCGAATTTCCCTTATGTATAACCCCATATTAAAAATGTTTTAGTGAATAAACTTTGATTTTAACTCTTTTAACTCTTCTTTGAATTAAATAATAATAAATGTCCTAATCTAATCCAAGTGGGCCTAAATGATAATATTTTACACTTAAGGTTGTTTTTGGTCGAGATACACTTGTCCAATAGAATTAGGACATGTGTTAGGGTAATATTAATATCATTCTTACCCTTAATTACCCTATTTACTTTTAACCGTGGTAAATAAAAGTAAAAAGTTATTATTCACCAAAAAATTATTTTCATCTCATTGAACCACATTTTAGTCCTTGATATTAACCGTGTCTCTCGGATTTTCGAAATTCCATTCACAGAAGCGGTAAAATTAAGTTTTATGAAAAATTCAGTTTTTTTAACTACCACTTAGTAGTTTCACTATTCATCAAAAATTGATGTTTTTCAGAACAATGCCAAAATTTCATCCCAAGCTATATTTCAAATTACGAATTAAAAAATGAAGTCTATTTTACCAAATTCATAACATAAAAGTTGCATTAATTAATTTTGTAATTAAATCCCGCTATTAAAACAAATAGCGTGTTTTTAAGAAACAATATCTATCAAAAGATTGACACTTGTTTATGTCTAGTTTAAATGTGAAATTACATCCAATGACCAACATTGTATTAAATTGTAAAAATATATTCTAAATATACTTTAAAACCACTCAAATTAATGATTTATCACTATTAATTATTTCGGTTAAAAAAGTTGTTTTTAATTATAATTTAGTAATTTTCACTATTTATCAGAATATGAAAGTTATCCGAAAAGTACCAAAATTTCACCTTAGGCTAAATTCGATAATCCGAATCCAAAAATGAAGTCCATTTTGAGAGCTAAAATTTCTAAAATTAAAAAGTGGTTATTACTATTCATAACGGCTAGTTTTAATAATATTTTAATAGCATATCATTGTTTCGTAAAACTCAGTATTACGTACTACACACGCTATCGAGGAAGGTTGCGATTGCGTGTAATGCAAGGCAAGTCAAGGATGCGTGTTGTGCAATCTCCTTTTGGTGTAGCGTACAACACAAGACATTAGTGAAATAAAAAAGAATATTTTTCATAAAATCTCGGGCTGTTACAATGACTTTTCCTATGACATGTCCATTATTTTATTTCTATCTAACATTATAATATTTCATGTTTAATTTAACGAAAATAATTCTATATTTTTTGGTTATTATGGTATTGAAAAGGGTTTTTAATGAAAAATTGTGTTTTTTGTATTGAAAATGGGTTCTTAATGAAAAAGTGTATTTTTTATCCAAAAGTGTTTTTTTATTTGGGATTAACATATTTTTTAAAAGGGTTTTATAATGAAACTGTTTTATTAATGAGATGTAACATAGGAATTATATGAATTCTGTGAGACCAAAATATATTATACATGGGGAAGTCCTGATAACACTAGATAAGCCCGTTACAATATAATTGGGGGTGGCCTATATAGTGTAGTGTAAGACCATTATATTTTAGCATGGGGTTTCATATATTGCACTAGGAAATTACATTATATATTAATATGGGTTATCCTAGATAGAATTGGATATTCCAATTACATCTTAACATGGTGTTTCCCATATAGCACTAGTTACTCCAGTAATTGACTAATTGGTAGTTATCCACATGGTGATTTCAATAGAAAGGGATTCAAAATAGTTTTTTATATGATTATCTAAGTTGTATAATTGAGTTTTAATTTCATCATATGGGTTTTAATGATATTCATTTAGAAAAATGTGTGTTTTGTTTTGTTTAAAAATTTGGTATGTTATTCTCACAAAGAAAATTAAATATTATTGTAAACATTATATAAGTTTTCATGTTTTTAATGAATTAACTATCTCAATTCATTTTATATCACTTATAGAGATTTTTTTCTCATCCCTTTTTTTAAAATATCTTTTATAAGGTATAAGAATAAATGGAGAAAAGAATGTGATCAATAGGATAGTTGTGATGATTTTTAATAATGAGAAATCATGTTATATTTTAATCAGTTTTATATTTTCTAAGAATGGATACTTAGTTTAATGGCCCACTATTAAGGTATGTGTTTAATTTGTAAGAGTTTTTTCTAATTCTCAAAAACTCTAATCTAAAAAGATCCTCCAATGTGAATTCTTTTTAAAAACACTAGAATATTTACTATTTATAGTGGATCCCTTACACACTTTTTATGGATGTATGTCATGATTATTTTACATAGAATTAATGTGATTTACAAATCCATTTTAGAATCTATATTGCATGGGGTTTATGGTTCAAAATTTACCAATTTGGTGAAGTAATATTGTATCAATTTTCCTTCTTTAAGACACATTCCATCTTATGAAACTACCTTCTTCTACAAGGTCTGTATAATCCATTCAAATTTTATATCATGGATATAATTATTTTCATGATATTTAAATCTTCATGTAATTTTATTCATTCATTGGGATTAGGACTAAATTTTTCCAAAGTGGTAAAATTTTATTTCTAAAATATCATTATTTATCATTTACTTTTTTATTATACTTCAATTGACAAAATAATTTGTACCATCTCTCAAAAATACGATAAATTTACTTCTCCTCTAGTTATTCATGATATCTTTGATTAATGGAAATATTTTTCCACTCATTAGTACAAAAGATAATTAAAAATGTTTTTTATGAAAATAACACATTTTCCCACTCTTTGATTAAAAATATGTGTTCTCTCAAAGTCATGTTTTCTAAAAAAATTAAATTTTAATTATACTTTTTGAATGTGTTTTCAAATAAAATTATTTTTTTAAAAAAATAAACAATTATTATAATTATTCAATGTTTTTTCTAATATTTTTTTAAAATGTTTTCAATCGTTAATTATTAGTTTTCAAATTGATTTAAAAGAAACCGGTTTTCAAAACAATTTCAAGCTTTATTAATGTGTTTTCAAAAATATTTTAAAATAAAAATGTTTTCTGAATGATTTATTTTTTAATAAATGTTTGTCAAAGTAGAAAATAAAATTTTCTCATGAAATTTTTTAATGAAATTTTAAATCATTATTTATAAGAAATGAAAATTTTGAAGTTGTTTTATAAACGGTATTTTCAATTAAAGGTAGTTTGATTTAATAAATGTAATAAGTGGTACTTAAAAATCCATCTCTATCTATGATGACTTATTTTTTAAATAATCTTTTCTTTACTAAGGATATGATATATAGAAACTATTATTATTCTTTATTTGAATGTATTATCTTTAAGATGGAAATATTTTCATGACAACAGTTACTATATTGTGTGATATATGATTTTGAAACCAAATTATTTTCACAAGTATCACATTCATGGTTTATGATATGAAGTTTATAAAAAACATATGTTTTTATGGGTCATGATATGATAAATGTTTTATTATATTGTGGAACATGTTTGTATGATTTCATTTTGGGAGGGGTGGGACAGTTACCTCCCTAAAATGAATTGGGTGATGATTTATATCTCCAGAGATAAAAAATGGCTAGAATAGAGAGTGAACTTGATTCAATAAATGACTTTGTCCAATAAGACAGTCTTGGGAGTGAACCTAGAAAAATAAAATGGTTTGAGGAGTGAAAACATTCCATTACAAGGAATGGGACGTAACTAGGGATGGTGGTATGTCCCTCCCCATAGGTGTATCCAAATGAATTTATCTAATAAGTTATAAAAATAATCCTTTACTTATATGGAATTATTTTATATTCTTATGAGTATGCCACTAACTCTATGATTTATTTGAATTTTATGCTATCATGCATTATGGTATTCATCCCCATATGATTGATGTCTTATAAACGTCAAATATTTATTACATGAATCGTGTATATGATCTTTTAAATGCATGGTATGATATATAATTGTTATTCTCAGGTTACCAAACCCTTATACTAATGTTATTCTTACACACCTCTTTTATTTACCATTACTGATCATCTGATCTCACTCTTTCTCATGTTTTCATTTCTTAGGTTATGAAGAATGGTTTTAATTTTAATTATTGAAGGGGGAGATCTTCATTGGAAACAATTTTTTTTCTAAGAAGATTGAGTTATAGGTTTTCAAATACACTAAATTCTTACGACCCTCGGGTATGTAATTTTTTAATATACAAAATGTTCATCTAAAATGATATAATATCCATCTATGAGAATCATGGGTTGCAATAAAAACACATCCTTTCTTGTACATAAGTTCATGAAACCACACTATGGGATAAATCCCCCACAGAATTCTATCATCTTAATTTTATATAAATTTTTAAAAATCCCACAAAATATATTAAACACATAATTTGATTAATTTTTATAAAATTTTTACTTACTCATCCCCTAGAAATAAATATATTACACACACCCTTAAATGAATTTTTTATATATATTATTCCCCATTATCATCCTTATCCATAGAACAATGGATTGACACCTTATATCATTAGGAAGACTTTGGAGAAGGATTAACAAGATGTTTCAGCCTCAATTACACAAATATATTTTTCAGTATATCTATAATGAAAAAATTATTAGTTCAATGCATTTTTGAAATATATTTTATCATAAGGTCTCCACTAGAAACATTATATTTTATGAGATGATACTTAATATCAATGTTATTTTATTTTTAATTTTGTATATGGTTTTTTGGAAAGGTTAAGGGAAATTTTATTATCACAAAGTATATTAAATGTTTTACAAACATTAAATCTCAAATTATTCAGTTGAAATTTCATCTAATTCATTTATGTACAAGAATGGGTGGAAGCAATGTCTTCTACGTCTATTGTAATTATAATTACTGATCATTATTTCACATTTTTTTTTATCTCACCAAACAATGTCCTAAGAAAAATTTTCCCTCTTATATTACCTTCTTATCATTAAAATCTATTTCCATATAACCATCATTATACTAATTAATGATCATATAACAATTTTTTATACAATATTCAATATAAATATGTTCCTTAAACCTATATGACATATCTATTTTTTTCGTGTATATTTTATTCCCTTTAATAACTATGGTATCTTGTAAAAAAATAACATAAAAATGTCTTTTATTCAAGCTCTATAATAGTGAAAACATCCTATCATATTTCAAAAATCATTCTTATTTTCACTTTTAATAGAATTAAATTTACTCATTTTCATTAAAAATAAAATAGGTGCATAAACATATTTCGAATCAACCATTCAAATCATTTTAACACCCTATAAAACATTTCTTGACATAAGAATATACATATTTCTTTTTTTGAATAGGTTAGCCTAGAACGAAGGACGATTCTCCATGAATTTACTTTTTAAAAAAATTATCATTTCTTCGACATACTCTTTACTATCATTTTCATTATCCACTATAAACAATAAAAATTAGTGTACCTATGTTCAAATCCTTTTCATAGATGTTGTTATCAAAATTACCATTAGAAAATATTAACTTCTCCAGGAAACTATCAGGACTTTAGTACAAGGATTTTGAAGTTCATTTCTAACCAGGCATGTATTTTGTAAACTTAAAGTCCTTGGTTTCATACTTATCATATATTAACCCACATGTTTTACCGTTATAATTTTTTTTTCAATATATGAGTTTTTGAAATCACACTTTATATCCATCTAAAATATGTTTTTTTCAATGATGTGGAACCTCTTCTAAAAATATTTTTCCTATTTACAATATTTCATTAAGAGAAACTTTTTCTTCAATATCCAAAGCTCCTAGCATTGAGTATCCATTAAATAATTATTTTTTATTTGTTTAAACAATTATATGTTCTTATTTTTTATATAGAAACATTTTTAAAATATTATTCATTCCTGATTGAAATGGTAGATGTTCCCTTTATTTATTCTTCTAAATTTTTATGACTCTTAATTTATAATTTCTAACCAAAAAAATATGTTCAAATACTCCTAAAACTAATTCTGGTACAAAATTTGAGATATGTGATATGTGATTTTATAATCTCAATGTTTATCTGGTTATAAATACACCTTTTTAATTCCAAATAATTTTTTCAAATTCAACCTATTTTAGTTTGGTATAAAATTTAATAGATCTTATTCTTTTCTCAATTTCCTCACTACATGATTATTTTTATTCCTCAATTATATTTTATTTCACACTTCCATATTAACTTTTTTTCATTGGATCTATACCATTTATCTTATAAATATTTTTCATTAATCTTCTTAAAGGATGTTATATAATAAATAATATTATATTATTGGAATATACTATGTATTTTTAATATTTCAAAAAAACATTGATAACATATTTTATTGGCTTAATAGCCCTTAGAAATTTCATCCTCATATTTTTCATTAAAATTTTCAATATTATGGTTTCGAACCATTATGAAAAATAGACTTTTAAAAACCTATAAATATTTTACATATTTTTTTATTATACCATAATTCTTTTGAAGTATCCAGGTATTTTAACATTAAAAAGTTATAACTGTAAAACACTATTGGTGGATTCTCTCTATAACAGCATTCAAATTTTATACTTTCCTATAATAATTCATATCATTAACACAATTTTTTTTAGTTTCCTATTATACGTTTTTGTATTATTTAATTCCACCCTTCAATTGATATGATTCGAATGAATTTAATGTGTAATATTTTACATTATCCATTCGCAACATTAATATATAAACACCGATTTCACTTTTAAATTTTCATTTAAAAATTTAAAAAATTACAGCCACTAATTTAATCTTATTATAAACAATTTTGGTCATACGATTGAAATCATCAGTAAAAGTGAAATAATAAAAATACCCATTCATTTATTGATTTATCAGCAACCCACAAAAGTTAGGGAGAATAATCTCTAGAGGGCTTCAAGAATTAATTTCATCATTCTTATAAATTTTGCAAATCATTATTCTATTCTAACATTATGTATAAATTAAAATACCAATCATACCCAGTGTTGTTGTGTTTCTTATAACAACATAATTATAAAAGTTCCTCATACATTTCTAGCCACGGTTTCCAAGCCCCGTATTACACAACTTTGTTTCATCAAAATCACTATGGTAGAATGAGTTAATGTGTTCTCCAAACCAAACAAGATTCACAAGAGTCATTTATTTCATGGCCATAATTATTACATTATCCAAACTTATGATGATACATAAATAATTCCTAAATATATACTATTTTCCATAGTTAATAATTAATATTACACATAATAATGTTTTCTTAAAAACATAAATATATATATGACTTCTTTTTATTTTAGTTTCCCAGCATTAATCCTAGTAGTTACAAATCCACTGATGTTTGAGGAACTATTTTACCAAAAGTTACAATTCCTCCTTTATGATTTTTTATATATTTTAATATTATATATTTCTAATCATGTTTGTGGAAAAACCACTGTCAGTAATCCTTGGATTGTTAAATTTACTCTCATTTAGAGATATCTCAACGATAAGATATTTTTCATTATCTTTCCTTTTTATAGTGACTTTTTCTAGTAATTTATAAGATAGTTTTCCTGGAAGTGTTATAATACATTATTCAGCAATGTGGAAAACATGGTCACATCATCCATAGTCTTTATCAATTAAATAAAATTTATTTTTTTAGGAATGTTTTTGTCATCATGAGATTTTACTTTTTCATATTCTAATGTCATATAATATTTATTGATTTTTAATTACCTATTTCTTCCCATTTGTATGTACATTTTTTATAGTAGAGAAATGTTGTGAAAATAGTTATAATATTACAATAAAAAAAATACCACCACAACAGAAATATCTAATGAATATATATCTTTTGTATAAATAGGATATTTCCCAATAATAATTTTTCTGATGATTTTAACATATTTCAGAAAGGGTTTTTTTCTAAGCATATGGAGAGATTCAAATGTTTACTGTTATAATCTTTTAACGATATAAATTTATAACATTCTATCACAATCCATGATTTCCTAAAAAATAAAACACCAACATTATTTTTAAAATTAGATGAACATTTAAAATTAATTAGATAAGATTTCACCTGATTTTTTAAATTATCATTCACTATATATATAGATGATTAAATTTTTACTTCTATATAATTTTTGAAATTTATATTCATCTATCACAGAGTACATTAAATATCAAGATGTTTTAAAATACTCATATTCCTTATATAAAAATTTCCTATTGAGATAATCTATAATCATTCTTTTTTTATAAATGTTATGTATAATATTTAGGATATCCTACAATGCTCATATTCTTGATTAAGGAAATGTTTCATAACTTAATTATTATTTCAACATTCTATAATTATCACACTAATATATTTTTTAGGTCTTGGGTTTTTCTCATGAAAATACACAATCTTGGATGATAGATGTTATTCATTGTGGATTTCCACAGCATATCATATTAACAATTTTAAGATTTTAATTTATTCTAAAAATTAAAAAATATATTTTTGAACTATTCTGTTTATTCACTTTTTGATGAATTTAATTTAACTAGAGTACTTATCATCATTCATACTCAAAATTATTATTCTCTTTCTAGTGAATTTTTCCAAACTACCAGCGTTCTTCTAATCTTCACTAGATGTTTTTTTAATCAACTTCCACTGATGATTTTATTAAAAATTATCCTCATCTACTCTAAAAATCATCTTGTGAAAATTCCATGAAAAATTCATATTTCCTCGACATTTAAAATATTTTAGGGGTATATTTTATCCATACAATCAACTTGATCATTAATAGTTTTTATAGATATGGAAGATGATATTTTTATTTATTTCACTGTACTCTTCTTCTTATGAATCACTAAGGTCATAATTTTTAAAATAGGGGACATTCAACATTCAAATAGCCTGAAAATAAATATAATAAATTATCTTATTTATAAATGTAAGACCTTTATTCATTTCATATGAAATAATTATGTCATTTAATTCATCAATATATAAATCTTATTTATCTTATAACGTATAAATTTTAGATTCATGACTTTCTGGTATGTTTCTAATTAGTTTAATTATAATTGTAAATCCCCTGATGACATCTTCATATCATCTGTTTCTGCAAAACAAACTACAATTAATCTTTGTTAAATAATCATCAATAATTTTTTCAACTATCAATCTAATATCATCAAACTTGTTTCCCTATATTTTTAACTTTTCTTCTTGTACATTAGTGTATCCATCAATGATACATACAAGTATGCCCCAAATATCATTATCAACTTTTAGACCTATAACTTTCGTAAAATACTTCTCTAAAAAAATAACAAGAATTTAATTTCATAATTACAATCAACTGAAATGTTTCTCTTGCCAAAAAATTTCAACAGAGAAATTATTTAAAAAAGGTAGAAACCAAGTTGTTTCTATAACAATAACCTTTATTCCATGTAACAAATAATATGGTATCATTCCATTTTTTAAACAGTGATACTCTTTCATTTTAAATGTAATAATACATATATTATTATATGATTTTATATTTTCCACTATAAGGATTCAACAATGGAATCTTCACTCTAATAAAAATTTAAGTTCTATATGATCATTGAACCACTATTGTGAGGGGGGTGGATCAGTGGGTTTCTTTTTAATATTTCCATATATTATTAAATTTACCTATTATAATTTTTAGAGTTGTTTTCCTTATAAAACACTATAAATATCACCAAATTATGGAATAATAACAAACTAAACAACAATTACATGATTTTAGAATGCTTATCCTTAATAGGATAAATTTCATCCATGTCATGGCCACTCTAGTGGGTATATGTAAATTTCATGTTATAAATAAGTGAATTAAACATTGATCTTACTATTACTTGGATTCATATATATCCATATATATATAGTTATACTATATCCTATATGATATAAATGTTTTCATATAATACAATGACAAAAAAAAAATTTTTATGTTATGGGATTTATAGTCCCAAAATTATGTCTAAGAAGTCTGTTTATTTTCTCTATATGATATTTTACAAAAAAAATTATTATCCTCTATCCAATTATAGTTCATCTTCTGAAACTCCATAAATATTTTCCCCTTTATAATTCAGTATTATTTCCAATTAACCAAATGATGTACCTCTCTATTTGAATGGTTCATGATTCAGATAAAGAAATATGCTCTGAAACTTTGTCTGATTTATCTTTCTTGATTATATTAATGAAAAATATTTGAGATTATCTGATCACAATTACCTATCTGAAACTATTATACAACTAGTAACTAATATTAATACGAAAACCACTTCTTGAAAATATTCTATAACACATAAACTCTTTTATATTTTGGAACAATTTTATGTATGTGTCTAAATTCTTATAGCATTTATATTGGTTCTCTATAAGTGGAAGTGGTGGGAACCAATTATCACATTCATGGCCATGTGATTTAAAAATAATAATTATTCCATATTTAATTTTATAATAATAGAATGATTTGTGACTATCCAAGATCATTTATAGATCCTTATAAATACATTTTTAATTCAACCCTTTAAAAAAAATTAATAAACATAACTAAATAATAAATAAATTTAAATCAAAAACTAATTGAATTGATAACTATAGAATAATTATATTACAGAAAAAATAAGGTTATGTATGGAGCCTCAAATTTCATCATCTAGAAAATGTTTGACTAGAATCCTTTTATGAACATTTAATTAGATCAAAAAACTCCCCTTCTCCACTTCTATTTTCTTATCAGAAAATTTTTAATGACTTCTTAAGAAAATATTAATCTTTATACACTTTATATGATTTCTCATACACATAAATTATTCACCTAACAAATCTTTGGTTTATGGTAAAAATGGTTTTATCTAATTATATATAAAATTTTACATACGTAAAAAAATTTACATCTTCATCTCAGAAATGATTACCTAATAGACACCCCCACCAATTTTAATCTAATGGAATTTCAAAGAATATGTCTTCCTAAGAGAATTAGTTTTATAAAATACTTCATAAATTCACAATGTCAATCTTCTAAAAGTTATAAACAAAAACATTATTATATTGAAAATATTTATAAAAACTTCTTTTTTCTAGTAAATTTTTTCTATAATCATATATTATTATTAACATAATGGGGATATTTTTCAACATTATTTCAATATCTAAGAACATTTACTCTATGAATTATCTCTTTATAAAATCATTTTATTCAATTAATTTTATATTCCTCATCATTTTATTTTCATCACTATTTTGAGATAATTCATCATTTTTTAAACTAAAAACACTCCATCATAATTATAACAACCAATAATTGTATGTATAATTTTATACATTTGGTTTGCATGATTTTTTTCACATATTATATAATTTATTCTACACTAACATATAATTCTCAAATAACAAAATCTGGAACAATTTTATGGTAACCTATATTTTTTCACCTAGAGGAATTGAGAAAAATATTTGTATGTAAAAACTCAACAACATTTTTTGTATGAAAATATAGAATTTGTCTATCTGATGAATAGTTAAAGGTCTATAATATTTTATTGATGTTTTTTATAGAACTAAACTACTTATTTATTCCCTTCTAGAATATCATATTGTCTCATTACTTCTTCATGATGTTGAAATACATTTTTTTAATAGCATATTCTCGTCTAAATTTTATAGAATGTTATTTTAAACTGTTAAGGAAACATTGAACAATTTTGAATTTATCAAAATAAAATAATAATTGAAACATTATTATCTTCCATAATAAATTATTCCTTTATTATACATAAATATTCTAAACATAGGAGTGTAGTTAAAAAATATGAAGCATTATTTGGAAAATATTACTATAGATCTTTAGAATGTGATAGAAAAATAATTCATTATAAATACTATACATTCATATAAGATGGACAAGAATGAAATATTAATAGAAAGCATCTCAATAATAATCAAAGATGAATAATTTCATACATCAATCATAAGACATGACCCGTGGAATTGATTTTCAATTAATATGTTTTTTATTATATTTCATTCAAATTATACCTTCAATGTATTTGAAATAATGAAAATATAACAAAACAATTATCTAAAACCAATGAAATCATTAGAGATGTTGGTGATACAGGATACCAGTTATCCATACCACTAAAATTATAAATAATGAATGAAATTTGCAAGTATCGGAGTTATAAGAGTAGATTTGTTTACCCTTCACATGTGATTCAATAAGAAGAAATTGACTTTTTGGATGATGCATCCTAAAATAAGCATCATATATAAATCATTAAGAAGATTTAGAATGTTTTTTGTGAAAATATTATTCATGTCATTTGATTAAGGTGGAATACATGTAAGATCTTGGAAAAAAATCAGCACATGAAGCCCAAATGAAGTTCATATTATGATATCTATTCCCTTCGGAAGTTTTTAATGCTTATGAGGGGTGAGAAACCCTATTTTAATGAAGTTATAATGACCCAGAACATCCATATATTTTTTCCATTTCCTTATTTTTCATTATATAATCCTTGACTTAAATTTTATTAATAATGGGTTTTCTGGTGTGATTAAAGAAGATATATTTTGAAGGGGATGAAAATAGATAGTACCTTATTGTTATAGGAAATGATACCGGATAGGTAGGTAGTGGGTATTGGATGGTAGCATACTAGTTGTAGTTCCATTAAAGTTCACAACTATGAAGGTAATGGGGATGTTAAGTGGTTATCTATTTCTATGGAATTTACATCTTTCAATTTTAATGTATAGTAATTAATATTTTAGGGATTGTGATTTTATACTTTTTCATACTCATTGGAGCCCATATAGAGAACTCTATTTCCTATAAGACAACTATCACGAATTTATTATCCTATATTGATATTGGAAGATCTAGTTGGTTACTAAATCTCTTCATTATATATGTAAGGGAATTTTTCCACAAAAAAACATCATATGTATGTTTTTTACTATATTTTTTATAATAACATATATTTGTGGTCTCATTAAACATAATATCCTCAGTATTTTATATTCCATCAAATGATATCATGTAGGGTATTATCCAAATGAGTCTGAGGTAATTCCACTTTTTTAAATTATATTTATATTTCTATAGAGTCTATATTATTTAATTTTACAACCATGAAATATATTAAAATATTTTTCTAGATGCAAGTACAGATACATAGAACGATTTTGAGGCCCGGTGAGCCGAAAAATAATTTTATAAAAAATATTAAATATATTTTATATGGTGCATGAAATGTTTTCCATAAATAATGGAATATATCATAAACATAATCTATGATTGAAAATATAATACCATTATTGAGTCAAGATCATGGGATTTACCCTAAGAGTAAGCAAAAACTTGTTAGTGAAGGACATTCAGAGAAGGCATTCGTCGGTGGTTATAAAGATTTATTAATTAATAATGTTATTAAGTTAATTAATTTTATTCCAAAAAACCTATTTTTTATAACCATGTGGTTATGTAGAATCCCTAGTTTTATATTAATAACCAGACGATCATAGAGAGGATGATTACAAAAACCCTCATTAGTGAACCAAGATTGGACCACAACAAAATCATGGTTAATTGAATTTCAATTAATGAAACTAGTCCTCTCTATTATTGGAAAATTTGTTCTTCACAAATGATCTATAAGATTCAATTTGGAGCTAATTAATTGTTTTTTCCACACTTGACTGAAATATTTGGCAATTTTTATTTCTTATCCATGATGAATGAATATTTTAATCCTTCGTCAGAGCCTGTGTATAGAATTGAATTTTTTTATTCAATAAATTAATTTTTTATTCCTTGATCTCACCCTGGTTTCCATTACATGACATAGTTGGATGAAAATGATTTTTAAATGATATTTACGACTTCTTATCTTGCTATTTTCTCTCATTTGTATTTTAATTTTTTCACTGTTGGCCTACGGAGTCGCGATTTAACTTTACCAAGGCAGGTTTGAGTGTGATCAAACCCTTCGTTTCTTAGTGGTTGTACAACAGAATATCATGATATCAATTTTCAAAGCGAATAAGATAAAATATAGGATATTGGTGATGATTAACATGGATTTATGATTTGGGTCCAAATCATACGTCACATTGGGAGGTTCAATATGCAGTAGTGGCTTTGATCTGAGGATCGTGATCCAATTTTCAGCCATAAGAGGACCAAAATCGATTTCCATAAAAATATTCTACAGATTATTGATTGACAAAACGTGGTAATTTTGTAATATAGGCCAGATATGGGATCTGTATGAGTTTTACCATTGATTATATAAAATAACTGACTACACACCATGTAGAATGAAAAAACATGGTTTGTTGTCTCTTGGATATTGCAGCTATGGTTTATGAGTTAGTTAAATATCCCACGTCGAGTGGGACATCAACACTAAATATGACCCAATGATGGTAGCCCATCAGTTACTTTGGGAAAACATAGAAATTGACATGGCTAGGAACACATAACGTAATGGCACATGGATAGTGTGAACAGGCATGACCAGTAGCACATGGATTGAACCCAAGTGGTCAAGACTTGACTAGTAGTTTCCTAACACACCAAGTAGTACAACATGGACAGTTTATAATGCACTATAGAAGACATGAGCAAGAGTACAGGTGAGGCCAAATTCCATGTGGTCCCCTTACATGACTCATACTTCATTATGAATCTTCTTCCTATCATATCTATATCTTTATCACTTAGATCATGGACTACAAGTAGCCTATCCTAAGTGTTTTTTCACATATAATGTGATGGTACCCTTACTAGTGTTTTTATATATGATGGGAGATATTCCTAGTTCTATTCCCCTTTAATATGTTCTCAAAAAAATAATTTATTTTCAAGAATCATTAGTGTAACACCATACGATTTTTCAAAAAAAAATTAATATTGAATAAATGAAACATTGAGTCTCTTAAAAGCACCACTTTTATATAACCTAGCTAGTAAACATGATATTTTCTACATATGTTGTTTAAATTTTGAAAAACTGACATACACGATTCAGTAAGACATTTAGAGTCTGATAAGATAAACCTAGTTTTTGGTGAATAGAAACATACCCTTATTAATAGTAATATGAACCTTATGAATTTTAAATCATATTATTATTTTATTGGCTTAATGATATAATATAATGATATGTTGTTTAATTTTTCAGGGTGAAATAAAATGAATTATAGTTTTAAAATGGTTTTTTAATAAATTATGATTTCATTTAAAAATAAAGTTAATAATATTTATAAAATTATTTTTAAAAATGGAGTTCCTTTTTGAATTTTACACATTGAAAAATGGTTGGAGTGAATTTTTGGGATTTTTCTGAAATAGATGAATTTTTGATGAATAGTAAAATACTATAATTTACTGTATATATACATAGTCATTTGAATTCACTATTCCAAGAATAATTTCTAATGTAAGAAAACTTGGTTCACACTCAAATAAACATATTACTATTCATGGTCATAGTTTTCAATACTGTTGGTTTTCTTTGGAAAAATAATAAAATAATGAGTAAAATATTGGGAAAACCATCCTCTCATCCACTATAAAACCCCCCTCACTCCCTCTTCTCTAAATTCTTATAGGACATGATGATCCTAAAAGTTTTATCAAATATAATTTCCTAGTCACTTCCCATGTCTAGGATCTCTTGTTATTCCCGAAAAACAAAAACCCTTTCTCTAAAGAGGGTCTCAAGAAAGATTACAACAAGAAGTAAATTCCTCTTTTCATTTCTTTTATTTCAAGTTCCTTTATCTTATTTTTCTTTCCTCACCTCCTTTATTCCACATTTTTTGATGACTCCAGTACCTTACATAGATCGGAATTTTTTTATGATAGTGTAATAAGTCTCTATCATTTCTCATTTCCCATTAGTTTATACTAGAAATGAAAACACCATCTGACAAGTGTTAATTTATCATATTCAAGGACGATGAGTTTTCAATTTCTATTAACATCCTCAATTCTAGTCACAGAACCATTTTTTATGGTTTCAATAGACAATAATATATGTATTATAAACTATTTAAGGTTCTATAATTATTATTAATAGATGATACTAATTTATAAATTAAAATGAGTTTATTGTGATCAAGAACCGCTAATTAACCCAAAAAAATACCATTAAAGTTTTATATATTGATTCGTCTTGAATATAGCCAACTAAATGGATTTTATAACCATTTAGTATTCAGGTTTGTTTCTAATTATATGTATATTCTATTCTAGAAAACCATTCTCATTCTACATTTTTATCAATACTATAATATAAGTAAACTTGTCAAAAAAAGAAGGAAGAAAACACTCCCAAATAATGAAATTGTATCTCTTAAGCCATCAAAAGGCCATCAATGAACCAAAAAGGTTTTAGTAAATCAAATAAATGTATAGTAGGTTCTAGAATAATTAATTTATGAACCTAAATTTTACTATTCTGGACATTAATATTCAGTGCGGAAAACCTTTAGACTTAAGTTAAGGGTTTTCAAAATGAACCTACATTTTCATTCAGGATAGGTTTATTATCTACTTACCCCAATTAAATTATTATTCATTCATATTTAATCCTAATAATATTGGTCTGATTTTTAAATATATGAGTTCCAACTATAATCATATATTTATGTATGGTTATTTATATTTTTTAAATGGATATTTCAAAAATTGTTCCTGAAATACATTCCCGATTCAAGGGACTTTCTCAAATTATTACATATTTTTAAGGGAAATCAATAATCTATTTTTAGAAACCATTATTTTTCTAATATAATTTTTTTATTATGATGATACCATATTACATGAATTATATTTATATACAATTAGTTTTCCAAAATAACTCTTCTTTTCAAAGTAAATGAGTATTTATCTCAAGAATTACTTGATGATTTCATAAGAGTATCTTCATCTGTTTGAACAATTTTGTTGATTATTATGTATTATTGTTCGTATTCATTATGATATCATCTACCATATTTAATTGAATGGTTTATGATTATTTTGATTGTGGATGTACTATATTAAAACCATTCACCATTTTACTCTGAATGGTAAGTGTTTATGCTTTATGTTTGGGGAATGTTATTTATGTTTTATCTATTAGTTTCAATATGAATGTATCTATTGTGTGTGTTTATCCCTGTTCATATAAGGAATTCATTTTACTTATTATGTTAAGGTTTGTTCCCACTATAACACCTCGACGCATCGTTAGGTCTCATGATACAAATAGATATGTACTTGGCTGAGGCCTTTCCCATTTTTAGATATGGTTTTGGCGAGGGCTTAATCAATTTTAGATGTCTTGGCCAAGGCCATGAATGTCTATTTCTGAATGTCTGACATATGCATTTACCTTATTATGAATCTAGAAATTCATAGTTTACAAGGCTATTCAACTATTAGAATATTTATGATTAGATTTTATTATGGAATTATTTACTCAGATCATATTCCTGTCAAAATGTCTTGAAGTTTATTATTTGTATAGAAATGTGTTTTCAATTATTCACCATACCTAATGTTTATGTTTATGATATCTTACACTATATTGGCTACCCTTACTAAGCATCTGAGGACACCCCTTATTATGTTTCATTTTTCCTAGGACTAGAAGACATATATTATGACTGACTTGAAGGGATAATTATAGAGTGGTGGATTTTCCCAATGCAGTTTCTCTGTTGTATTTCTTTTTATGTTGTAATGTTGGACTTATGTATGTATCATGTTTCCATAACTACTAAACTACTAAGTTATTAAAGTTGCATATTCCTTGTTTATATTGTAATTTAATAAAATAAGGCACTTGTTCTGGGCAACTAGGGTCGGGTCATTATAGTTGGTATCAAAGAAAGTTTAGTACAAATCTTTGAAACTATATTTAGAAAACATACATTAGAGAAACAAACCCTAAGACATTATTTTATGGTAAAACATAAAACATATCATATAATTTTTTGTAAAGAATAAATTATGTGAATATTTCTAGCAAATACATCCCTACCTAGATACTACATATAGACGCAGTTCTGGCACAGATGTACCTAAGAGTGAAAACTCTGATAAGGAGTTTCTGGCTAGACCTGAGGTATCCTGGTTCATGACAACAGGGCTTACTAAAAACATAGTTCATCACTTTTGGGGGATATGCTTAGGATAATTTAAATTTTCATTACAATCTATTATGTTGGATTTAAAAGTTATCTTTTTCTAAAATAAATCATGTTTGTGATTATGTTATTAACCCTGAATGGAATTTCAAATTATTCTATTTATTTTTCTACATGGAGATTATACATTATGATTCATAACCTAATATAGTGTATGCCATTATTTAGAAAGGGAAACTAGTGGGAGGAATGGAAAACACATGAATGCATGTATCCCATGTAGGGATTTCCATCAACATCAAGATAATGATTTTGGGTCTAGAGCTGCGACTGATACGGAACAACTTATAACTATACTGGTATAACTTACTCAGGTTATGAACAATAACCGCACCCATATGGAATATGCAGATCCACAATGTGTAGGAGATTTATTGGATCAGTTTATGTGACAACATCTTCCATCATTTAATGGTAATACAAACCCATTCATAGTGGAGAAGTTGATAAGTTCCATCCATCCAAGGGAGAAGTTTTTCAAGGTATTTTATCATCTGTTGGGACATTCTGATCAACGGTTCACTAATTCAAAAAGCAAAGAAGGATGAAGAAATATAAAGCATGGAATGCAGTGAATTTAATAAAATTTTCTTAGAGAAATAATTTCCTCATGAATAGTGAGAAGATATGGAAAGGTAGTTTCTGAATTTAAGCCAAAAGGAAGATGAAAATATTTCATAGTATGAAGCTAAATTCATATGGTTATAATGTAATGTTTTGGACTACATATATAATCTAAGAAAAGAGATTTATTGATTCTTTTATGGTCTAAATCCATTCATCCAATGGGCACTGGTCTCCTAAAGTTTTTCATCATTTGAAGATATTGTTTCATGTCCTATCAAGACATAAAAGAAATTATCTAAGATTTATGACATTAAAAGAATGAAAATGAAGAAGTGGTTTTCTGAAAACTATGGAAATGAAATAATTAAATGGGAAATAAGGAAAGAGTTGACTTTCCACCTTGTGATAATATTGGAGGGAAATACCCTAGTGATTGCTTAAAAGGAAAAGGGGTATGCTACAAGTGTGGATAGAAAGTCCATCATGCCAGTGATTTTAAGGGGAAGAAATAATCTATTAATGTTAAATGCTATAATTTATGGTAAACCAGACACTATGCTAATTATTATCCAATGCTTCGGGGAAACACGCCTCAAAAAAATATAAGGAAGCAAGGACAAGCTTATGCGGTCACAATTGCTGATATTGAATTTCTTAATGATGTTGTGGAGAGTACTATACAAATTTCCTAAAACATAGCCAATGTATTATTTGATTCTTGATCATCACATTCTTTCATTCTTCCTAGTTTTACAAGAAAATTTTATATTTCCAATTTGATTTAGTAAGGGAGTTGTCAGTCTAAAAGCCTAAGGGATTTATCATTACAACAAAGTTGTATCAAGAAGTCCCCTTATGGCATATAAAAATTCATTATCTGCTAATTTTATTAGAATAAAAATTATAGACTTTTATATAATCCTCAGTATGGATTGGATTTTTAACCTTGATGAAAATATTTAATACAAGAAGAATGAGGTATCAATTTTTGACGACAATAAGGAATCCCTTATCTTTAGAGAAGAAACATCACTATATTATTCTCATCTAGATCGACCCCCTATAGCTTTACTGTATTAAATTATTGGGGAGAAAAGGAATGAATTAACTATTGGTGAAGAAGGTATTTTTCAAATATAAGACATACAAATTTTACTAGAATATGTTGATGTGTTTTCAGAGGATTTTCCTGGATATCCTCAAGAGAATGAAATTGAGTTTTCCATGGACATAATTCATGATTCAAGGCCATATCAAAGCTGATAAAAATAAGAAAAAAAACATTATTGATAATAAAATGAAGGATTTGGACTTTCAACTATAAGAATATGTTTTCTTAAAATTATCTTCATTGTTGGGTGTTATGAGATTTGGGAAGAAAGGGAAACTAAGCCCTAGGTACATA
The DNA here is from genome assembly GCA_963277665.1 of Viscum album. Taxonomy (NCBI): domain Eukaryota; kingdom Viridiplantae; phylum Streptophyta; class Magnoliopsida; order Santalales; family Viscaceae; genus Viscum; species Viscum album. Next base: position 39,974,777 of record OY728140.1, on the reverse strand, counting down.
GGCCCTTTTGAAATTCTAGAGAGAATTGGAGTTGTTTCATATTTTTTGGTAATGTCACTTAGCCTGTCTAAGTTACACAATGTGTTCCATGTCGCAATGCAAAGAAATTACATGCCAGAACCAATGCATGTCCTCACTTCTGATATTATAGAATTGGTACCTGGGCTATCTTACTATGAAGATCCTATCTATATTCTAGGCACTAAGGATCATTTGTTGAATAATTAGATGACTCACATGGTAAAGATAATTTATAAAAATAATGAAAACAAAGAGGGAACAAGGGATCTTAAGGATCTTATGATGAATAAATACCCAAATCTTTTTGTGAAGTAACATTCTTGTAATTTCAAAGATGAACTTTTTTTTAAGTAGAGTATAATGTAACACCCAAATATTTTGAAAAAAATAATATTGAAAGCATGAGACACTGAGTCTCCTCAACATGTTTCATGAACAAAACCAGAGTAGCATAGTGGGACACATTGGGTTTTATGAAACCAAACATTAAAAGGACTTCCAATTGCAACCATAGCTCCCAAATCTCGGTAAGGCCCATCCAATATGACATAGAAATTATCAGATTGGTCCCCGGATTCAAATTAATGAAAAACATCATCTGCTACATTGTAGGTTGTCCTGAGACATCCCTAGCGAATACATCGATATAATCCAACACAAATGAAATAACCCAGATTTCTAAAGAGATTTATACACCAAGAGATATACTCTATAACATATTGGAGACGGTTTTCAGCCTCTTATTTAAAGAACACACATTCCCCACAATGATATCTCTTTAAATAGAAAATGAGAATCACATCTCATCGGCACGGAGGCATCTAACTTGCCTTTGGTGAAAATAAATCTAGTGTCATACCATGGAAAACTAATCCATACACAAGATAAAGTCATATGGTTACATTGAGGTGAACAAAATTTTCCATGTGGAACTATCTCCACCAAGAAATATATCTCACTTATGGTAGATGAAATATATAGAAGAATCATTCCTTGTAGGAACCTCAAGATGAACCTGCTGAGATAGCACATCAACTGGGAGATCCATCTCTCGCCCTATGAGTATAAAGATAAGGAAATAAATGAAACCTATACCTACTCACACATAAGAATGATTTTATAACATAAAGCTCATACATATTATCATCTCATGCTCTGCACAATCATGGGCCTCAAAATCCTATAGTTTTTCATGCCCCCATCCAGCAACTCCCCAAGTGTGACGTGTCCTACCTAGTGGGGGTAGTGGTGGAATGATCTCATTACATTGTCTGCCACCCTTAGATCCTCTTGCTCCCCTATTAGATCATTATACTTGGGGACCACCTAGTCCTCACCTAGGACACCCACGATCATAGAGTTATTTATTCTATATTATTTCATCATTTATATACCTATCCTACTCAACATGTCGGGTCAGGAAGTCTCACTCCTTGTGACCTCACCCATTACACATGAAGCACCACCCCTCTATGTGATTCTTGGGTCCTCTTCAAAACCTCTAACCTCATTCATGAACTAGATCATGGGAGGATCTCAAGTTTCAAGATCATAATACCTAGAATTTACTAGCAGGTACCAAATATTTAGCTCTATGGAACCCACTTCCCACTCCAGTTATTTTGAATCCCACTAATAGAAATCTTTTAGTCACAAATTCCTACTCAAACACCCTGACATAGGTGGGGATACACAAGGGTACCATGCTGAAACAAATCTATCTATGGATCCCCTTCTAAAACTTCTGTTTTTTGTAAGTATCCACCAAGAATCATGTCAAGGGAGTACTATATATGGTCTGTGAACATCATTGTATACTCATCTGCTATAATCCCAACATATTGCATTTCTATAATCTCATTGAGAGGAATGGAGCACAAGATAGAGGGGAATTACTCCTCATGGAATAGTTATTAGATGTTATCCCATGAGAGTGATGACTCATCATGAACTTTCGTAAGAATGCTCCACCAATGCTCATATACTCTATGGAATCACCTAGCTGACATTAAAATCGCCTGATCCATTAGGTTCCGAATAAGAATGAAGATACAAACCATTGAATCTAGCTAATATTTTTCTGCCTGAGTATTTGTCTCACCATTGATCCTAAACAACTTCTAACCATGGATCACAAGGGGTTTTCTAATCTTGTTCACATTTTCAGCCAACTCTGGAAGGATTATTTTCTAATAAATAGGTTTATTTTCTACTACCTACCCAACTAGAGGAAGGAGATCGTGGGTTGTACCCGGAATTGAGGCCTTATTTATCATTGGATCTTCGTTGCCAACTAGATATAGTATCCTAGCTAGATGTTATCACAGAGGAACCACGAATGTTATCAATGACTTACATGGTCATATATATATATATATGACAACAAAAATGGGGATTTAAATCAGTAAGGACATTCAAAGACTCAATATTATGTGATGCATGTACCATTAAAACACTGCAACAAATGTATAGATACATCGAGTCAAAATAAAGTTTGTTAAGGTCTCGATGAATGGATATGTCGGCCGCCGCACCATCATTGGATTCCCTCGCTTAATATTGTCACTCAAGAAACATTGACATTGTTTCCCTAAATCCACCCAAATCCTCTTATAGGAGATAGTCCAAAAAATATCCCAAGTAATGAACTGTCTCTAATACCATGTCTGGGATTGAGCTACAAATACCCCAAGCCCTCCTCCATAGTCCAAGTATGGAAATGTGTGCCGAATTCATAGATATATCAGGGTGGAATTTTCTTGAATTCCATTACACACTCAGAACTATCCAAATGAAAAACGTTTATATGGAAAGAGTAAAATATGTTACACTTCTAGAAAGTAATCTAAGAAATCATGAACCTATAGACAGTAAAAAAGTATGGTAGTGTAAATATAAAAGTAAAGGGAAAAAATATATTCCCAAATAGAAATATGTACCAACTTGAAAAAATTGGAAAAGTAAACATTTAAAAGAGAGCCCGTCTCTTGAATCCCATTATAGGATAACTGTACATAGTGAAAGAAACTAGTATCCCTATAATCATGTGTAGTCATGGTTGAACTATATGTCATCTTTATAAGACATGAAACGTGCAGTAAAATATCTTATAGGGGTGAATATATACATACCCAGTAGTACACCTTGAAAGATGAGGGGTGTTCAGTATGAGATACCATATGAGGAGAAGCATAGTATATACAAGGTATAATCAATAAGAATATATAAACATAAAAAGAGTGTTAAAGTAATCTCATCCAAATAAAAGAGGATAAACACATTAATTTGATGAATTAATTGTAAATTCCTTTCAACCTATATTAGTAGAGTAGAATCATCCAACCATGAGAAGATAGGCATAGAAATCACATAGATCACACCACACATTTTCACCTATCTTAGAAAGAGAGTAACCAAGTCCAATGTTTGTATATAGAGGATGAATATATATTTATATATAGTCAAAGAAACCTAAATAATATAGTAAAGGGATCTTCATCTCACATATTTTCCCAAGATGAAGAATATTCAATATTTCAAAAAGTACATCAATTATGACCAGCATCCCATACTTCTTCCCAAAAGGTAATCATCCATATATAACCATTCCTCGTCACTATTACACATAACTATGCTGGAAAAACTCGAAGTAGAAGACCCATAACCTGTTACAATAAGATTTATCCACTTTAATGTTTGATAACCCATGCCCAACCTAATTGGAGGGTGCTACTCTAGATCATTGAGTACCCATGTCCAGATACTGCAGGAGGGTTCCATTGAGAAGCCCTAGGAATCCATGACCAGCCTGGCATTACGGTTCCATTCTATGTCATCAATGACCCATTCCCTTTCCCACAAGATGGTTCTACTTGGAAGGTCAAGGACTCATGCCCATCCTAGATGGAGGGTTCCACTCTTAGTCATTGACAATCCATGCCTTACCCTACATGATCATGGAAATTAGATGGTCTCTAGTGATCATCACGATCATCGAGTGTCACTTAAGTAAGAACCATTTTCAAATAATTTCCCATCATATCAAAATAAAATCAATTGAGGTAAAAATCATATTTTTTTTGAAAAAACACTCAGTATATTCTACTCATGGGCTAAAACAAAAGTTCAAATGATGAAGATGTAGATGTTATAATTTTCCTTAAAATGGTTCAAGGGGTAAACAATGTGTAAGGGAACCAAAATGGCTTGTGGTCCCACTCCACCACCTGGAAGTTTCGCTAGACAGTACATTATTCTATCTGTTTAGTAGTACACATTGTATAGGTGGAAAACATGGTATGTCCAGGCTAATAGGGATCGGGGCCACATACCCACTAGCTATTTCCATGTAGCAGACCCCGTGTCGATATATTTGATTACAAATATTTCTTCTAGTTGTGTACTTCTATATGGATTCCAAACTGTGTGATGCTTCACATGGGTTCCCACTCAAATAAGGTGTTCAGGTCATGTGGGAGGGATACATGTTATTTTATCAATAAGATTCTCCAAAACCCTACCCTCCATCGTAGAGGGAAAACATGTTGTGTGTCCATCATTGTACATGACGTGTAGCTAATAATTTTTTATAAAACCCATATCTAACTCTTGTAGTCGCATAAACTCAATATTCTATATATATAACCTTGAATCGGCTGGAAACTCATGTATCTAGATAAAAATCAAGGTCTCTAGACATCGATTTAAAGAAATAGCATCTGTTCATTATAGGGGTTTAGCTGTTCATTTTTCATGTTTCCATCCCTTAAAAAATTGATCCTTTGATCTCAAATCACCAAAAGACACTACCATGACTCCTAAATATTCCCAAATCAATGATATTTTCATCTATTCATTCTAATTTCTTCGACTCATCATGGTTCCGAGAGTCTGATCAGGCTCGGTACCACCAGAATATTGTCTAACCGAGACCATGAGGTCTAATCAGTGTAGAACACAATCTAGAAGTTTAAATCACTATAAAAAGGACTAAATTATAGATGTATAATAATTCATGGATGAATATTAAGAATGGTGACCAAAGAATTATAAATAAATAGAAAAAATTAATTATTGTTGATGGATGCATGAAATTTTTTCAAAAGAGAACATATTGAAGAACGATGATTGATTTACTCAAACATTTAATTAAAATAGAATAAATCACCAAATGGATGAGTTATATATCAATTATGGATTATTAATTGATTAAAATTCATTTCCCAATGATCGGGAGATTCTATTGCATTTTCTATGATCTTATTTGATCTGATTCGATGTTTCTTCATCATTCAATTTGATTCTACAACGGAGGAGGAAAAGAGTGCTAATGAATTGCCATAGGGTTTATATGCCTAACCCTTGGGAATTAATCATGTAAATATTCCTATATAAATAGTAGTTTCACTAAAATTAATTAATTAATTAATTGAATAATTAATTTTTTTTACTTAATGTAATGCCAACAAGCGAAGAGTCTGAATTCCTCACACATACACATTATATATCATTATTAGAGTAAACGTTGCGTTTTGGACTAAACCATGTTCACAGTTTCCTAATCTGATCCTTATTTTAACATATATCCCATTTTCTTTAAGAATATGCATGTATAAAGAAAATATTATATTTAATATTTTTATAAAATTAATTTTGGGCACACCGAGCCTTGGAATAACATTTAGTCTTTGTGAATAGTATTGGAGATATATGTATAAATATTTAAAGGTCATACAAGAAAAAAATAGGGTCTCTACAAATTTAAATTCATAATGTCTAACATGTAATGCATTCTTAATATTATCATTTTTTTTCATAATGTCTAACATGTAATACATTCTTCATGTTATCATTTTTTTATATCCCTTACTTTTATTTATAGCTCACCCTTTTCTTATGAACAACCACAGTTTATCCAATGCCGTTTTAAAGGACTGGTTATTTCAAAGAACAAGTGAAGGATGTTTTCAATAATGTAGTTGTATCCAATTTTAAAGATTTTATGATGTGTACCTAATTCCAAAACACACTAGAATTATTTATCATATGAGTTTTATTATGTGTATTCTAATGTAATAAATCATTAATTAATGTGTAAAAAAGACATGGGTTGTCATACATTGAATCAATGGTATGTCTAGTTATTTTTGGAATTAGGGTTATGAAACTATAGTGATGTCATTTTTTATACTACTAAATATAAGAAAACATCCCTAATTTTTTAATTTTTAGTTTATGTTGATTTGGATAAAATGAATCCATGTCTAGACACAATAGGTGGATGTGTATTTGCCACAAATGTACCAAGAAGTATCACTCAAATAGACCATATTAATCTTAGCAGGATTAGAAACTGGTTCATGTCAACTGGACTTGTTTGACATTTGGTCTGATACACCCATTGTATTTGCTTTAGTAAATTTATAACCACATTAAAAACTAAACATAATGGAACAATAAATTCTTAGCAGATTCAATAATATGAAATTGATCAGGGATAACTTATATTAAATCCTAAAATTTCATAAGTTAATAAAATACATGTCATTAGTTGTTTATAACTTTAATATTTTTTCCTGGTTATGTGTTGAATATTTTAAACCTATTCATAACTTATTTTACCTTTATCCTAATTAATGGTTGTAAAAAGGAGTAACCGAGTAAACAAAAAATATGATGGGAAATTTTATGACTACTCAAATGAGAATCATAATATAAAAGAAGCTCTAGTAAGATATATTGTCATTATTCCAACACATAGATAAAAAATATCATTTAAAAACTAGCATGTTATTGAATGTACAAAGGAAACAAATATGAGTAAAATGGATTCTTAAAGAAGATCATATGATAAATGTTAAAAGGAAATAAAATTCAATTTCATTCTTGTAAAAAATATGTAAAGTGAAAGAAAAGGAAATAAAAAAATGAACTCGAAGGTGTTTTTAGTATAAAAAAATATAAAATATAGTAGCTAGTTTCTATAAAAAAGTATGAGTGTAATGGACGGAAAAATATTACCTCATGTAGAACCCTTTGTTGTTCAATTTCTTATGTGTGGAAAATGTTATCATTATCCAAGTAAATTCCATAATACAAGGGTTAAATCGTATATTAAAAAACTGTGTTATTGAAATAATTTATGTTTAAGGATTAATGTGTTTATATATTAGTATTTTATAGATGTTTATGATGATTAAGGATGTTTTGGGTAAAAATACAAGATCAATTATTTTTTTGGATTTTGATGTGATTAATGATATTTCGGAAAATGTATTATTTGGGATGAGTTATACATATCCATAATAATTAATATAAGATATTTTTTTGACAATAATTAACATGTGTTTTTGGAGGGTTAATATGAAGTGTATTATATAACTATTGAGGTTTAAAAAATCGATAATGTCGAGTTTATTAATGATATTTGGGATTTAAGTTTATTTATTTATATAATTATCTATGATAATCCATTGATTTTTTTTTAATTGATGAAATTAATGTACTGAGGTTTATTAATTTTATTTTTCACATAAATTGTGATAATAAATTTATTGTTTTTAATACAAGAGGACTATATTTTTATTAATTTGTGTATTATGAGATTCCATAAAAGCTTATTCATGGGATTCATGAATGAAATTTTCTATCTTTAGTATGAATAATTTTGGTAGATGATTGTAGTAAAAAAATATTAATGGATGAAATAATAATTTTCCTGAATTTATATTTTTGTATTTCCCTATTCTATATAGTAAAGAAAATCTCCAACTTTACAAAATTAATCTTGAAAAAAAATTGGTCACTAAACAATAATTTATAATAAATTAATGGGTTTTCACCCATCATAGATTTATAGTTTTATAGTCATTACCTTTATCCTGTACATATTCTCTGTCACACACTATTTTTTCTCTGTTGACATTTTTGTCTCTCATGTCTATGTTTTTATTTCCCACTAAGGTTGTCTTAATTGGATGCCTAGTTATGTGATGACCTTCATATATCACATTCCCATTTTTCCTACAGATTCTTTATTAACCCTTTTTGTGTTGCGGGTTTTCAATAATGTATTTTTCATGTGTCCAAATATTACTTATTGAAATCATGTTCAAACTATGAGGTCATGATTTATTACATTTTGGATACTGTAACACCCATAGATTTTAAAAGAGGAAGGTTTTCTCGGTAGTGTATGTGATACGAAACATTGAACCCAAAAAAATGATGATTATTTAAATATGATCATTGTAACCTAGATGATTAGTTGTAAGGTAATAATAGGATAATATAATTTATGATATTTATTTATATATATATATGTTTTTAATTGATTGAATAATTCATAGTAAATAATGACTCGATATTTTGTAATGTTTCATTATTCTTGAAAATATGTTTTTATCAAAAACATTATTTCTTTTAAAAAACATATTATATTTTAATTCATGGAACATTTAGAAACTTTATTTGAAAAAATTATATTTATATTTTATATCATAATACTAACATTATCTTAGGGTGATATTTTGGGAACTTTCATAAAATTTTTATTTTTCAGTGAATAGTGAGTAATACGAATTTTCTTGTAAACCTGTCATTTATTTTGAAATATTGATTTATTTTAAATTATAATATTTATATTATCTTTTATTAATACTAAAAAACAATTCATGAGTTACATTAAATCAAATAAACTACATTTAAATCATATTTATACTATATTTTATAATATGATTATTTTTAATCTTAAAACACATTTTTCTAAAAACTGTTTTAAAATGCATATTATTTAACTACCATTATTAATTATGATAATCCATAAGTATAAATGATGTAAATGAAATATTAAGATTATATATTTATCATTATTAATTTAAATTGATATAATGGTTATTACTAGTTTTAAAGTTAATGTTAAATCAACATTTCCTTGAAAATTAAAAATTTCTGAAAACAAATTTCTATCCGACTTATGATTTTTATATTAAATTAATTTATACAACATGTGAGAATGTATTTTGATAAAAAAAATTATCAATTTTTTATAAACATAATTAATTATAGATTATATAGTAAAATTAATTTTTTTACTGTATGAATAGTAACAATAATAAATAATTATTATCATGGTAAATACAAAATTGGTTAATTATTAGTAAAATAGTTCAAAAGGGACTAGAATCATGTAACCCTAATGAGTATTAATATGTTTATTTTAGTCTAAATATAATAATTATTATATTTTTTATTTTTTAATAATAAGTAATTAAAAATCTATTTTGACTAAAAAATTATATTTTGAGATGATAAGTCACAAATTGTATTTTTATGTAATAAGATATTAAGAAATTTCATTTATATGAGTATATTAATTTTCAAAAAAAATTACATTTTAAAAAACTAAGATTTTTAAGTAAATTTTATAGAATTTATATGATAATATCATTCTAATGTAGTAAAATTTATTTTTTATAAGGCATTAAAATTAGTTATTGATAAAAACCAGAATTTCTTAACAAATATCAATTCATATTTTTAAAGTGAAGGTTCAGATATTTATAAAAATATTTTAATATAATATATATTATTTATTTAATATTTATTTTGAAATTATCCAACATTGAATTTTTCATACTTTTCCAAGAAAATCAAATTTTCAGGTAAAACTAAAATAAAGTATAAATATATGCTGGGAATTTATACATAATAATGACACAAAAGTGACATAATAAATAGAATAATGGTATCGATGAAAAAATACATGCATCACCATAAAAATAATATTTTTTAGGTTATTTGACTAATTTCATATTACCTTTATGAATCTGGAAAATCCTAGATTAAATTTTAATGATCTATATTCATTTATTTATGAACATGGCTCACTTTAACATCACCAAAGGTAATAATTAAATTATTTTGTCCATATGACATATTAAAAAATTAAAACCACTCTTATTTTGAAGAAACCATGGGTAAACCCTCAGGCAAGGTTTATACTTTTTATTATTTTGTTATATAGAGTTTGAAACCTATACTTCAGAAATAATAAAGAACTCCCCTTTCTTTCACTATATAAACCCTTCCAGGATTCCATTCCTATTCAATAAAAAATTATATAGAAAATAATTACTCTCAAATGACCTCTTTTTATTCATCTACGGTTCCTTAATTCTATCAATTATCTCCTCCTAATATTTAGAACTCCCCTTTCTTTTTCTATATTCATTTATTTTATGCCTCATAATTTTCATTTTTTATTATTTGGATATATTTTAATCAATACCTATTACATAACTATTCATTTTTGTGTGATGATATACCCCCTTCACTCTCATTTTGACCTCTAATGAACCATTATGTACACCCATTCTGTAGTGTAAATTGTCCTGTAAATTTCCATTCCAAAAGTAAGGTATCTCCCTCTATTATTTTTATCCATGCTCTTCTTTTTTTTATTCCTCTAAATTTTCATTTGATATTTTTTAGGTATTTTTCTTTACATCCCACTTAATTTATTTTTGATTTCCATTTGATGACATAACCATTTCACTCTCATTATTACCTATCATGAACCATTATGCACGCCCATTATGCTGCTGAAATTGCCCTGTAATTTTTTATACAAATAGTAAGGGACATATCTATCTTTTTTCAATTAATTTGCATTAATTTTATATTTAATTTTTAATATAAATTAGAAAAAATTTAAAACCGTTATAAATTTCCAACTACTTTCCAATAGATTTACTAATAATGTTATATCATTTCCCCTCTCAATATATCATTAAACTAAGTTGTTACTATTCATAAATTTAGTGATCCTTTCTTTCTCACATTTATTCTAGAATATTATTAATTTTATGTATTTTAGGTTGAATTATTGTCATTGTGATATTTTTTCCATCCATATTACATTTCATTTTATGTCTAAATGATTAGATACCCCTTTATCTATAATTAAATAATTTTATAAATCTTTATGTATGGTTGTTATGCTCCCAAATTTCACTAATATTGTTTCTTGAAATTGTGTTTCTTTATGAATACCATTTCTATTTCCACTCAATGGTATTCATATATACGTACCTATAATAAATTTATTCGGAAATTATATGTTTTTAATTTAAACCCCCTTTTGTGGAATTAAATATGATGAAATATGATTCTATGTTATCCTATGTTGAACACTTATGCATTTAAATGATTTTAAAGTGATAATTACACCAGAAATTATATACCGCCTTAATGTATTGAGTAATGGTTTAGTATATGTGACATCATGACAGGGATTAGGGATTTGACCATGTACATCATGATAATTTTTCAACCATCAAATGATGTATTAGCTATTTTCCATGACCTATATTTGTGATTTCATATTTAATGTTGTTTTTATATTCCCATGTTTTCATTGTGTTAACATACTATATTATTCCTTATTTCTCACTTTTATGACATTCATTAGTTTTATGTCCCATTTAAATTCCTATTATCTACCATGTAATACTTTCTTCAAGTTAGGATTTTTTTATATTACCTTATGGGGTTTTATAGATCATCTCTTTCTTAAGTACATTCCCATGTTATCACATGCAATTTTAGATGAATGGTGATTTAGAAGATGTTTTTAATTAATGTTTCAATAATTTTTTTTGTATCCCATGTTCAAGATGATATTTTATGTACATAATTCCAAAAAACACAAGATTTATTAATCTTATGGGTTGCATTATATATATTATTAGAAAATATATCATGAACTAGTGAGTAATAAATGCATGATTTATCATGTGGTAAATAATGAAGGAATCCATGTACAAATATAACTATAATGGGGTTTATATATCATAAGAGTATATTTATTGTATTAAGTGAATCAGTATAACAATATAAACCATATGGAGGTCATGGAAGGGTACATCAAAAAAATCCCATCAATTGATCAGGATGTCCATGTCCATTGATTTAAAATAAATGAGATCCATGTCCAAAAAGATCATTAAAATCTTGAGGAATATCATGTTAATATATTTCCACTAAATCATTAGGAGGTTCATGTAACATAATTTTAGAACAATCATGGTCAACACAATGTTAAACAATTTCAATTACATCATAAAGATGTACATTCCCATATATGTCAATTAAATCATGATGTATTTAGAGTAAAACAATTTAAATTAAACATTGAGGAACTCAATGTCCAGAAATTTCAATTAAATCATGAGGATCATATTTTCCAACAATTTTAATTATATAATTGGGAATACCATGTTAACTAATTTCAATAAATAAATTATGAGGAGCACATATCCCATACTATTTCTATAACCCCCCAAAATTATAATGCAATAAAATTACATTAAATATAATATTTGGGACACAACACTAATCTTAATCAACCTAAAAAATAATATTATCTAAATTTCTTCCCTTTGATTGCTTATGAAGCACCAACCTAGAGTCTAAATGATATAACATAGTAAATTGTTACATCTAAGTCATTAAGTTGGTGTATTTGAAATTTTTAAATAAATTAAGAAAAATATATAATTAAAACATTTAATAATATTATTTTTTATATATTTATTAAGAATAAAATTAAGAAACATTTGAAATAAAAATTGGTTTTTTTTGTGAAAATTTTTATATATTTTAAATAACGGATTATGCACACTTTCCACACGTAATTTGAAATTATAAAACACCATTTTAGATTTTTTCATATATTAATATAAGTTTTGATGTAAAAATATCAAAATTAACTTAGGGTGGGTTTTATGATTTTATAAAATGTTCCATTTTTTGATGAATATTGAAAATATGGAATTTTAATTGAGAACTGCGTTTTTCATTAAATTATTTATAATATTAAATAATTTTCATAATTTTCTTTAATTAATTTTATTCAATTATATATATATATATATTACAATTCATTTCATTAAAATAATATTAATGTTTAATTTTGATATGAAATCCATGTAAATCTTATAACATTTTCTATTTGAAAAAAGTTATTTATCATCATGTATGTATGATTATTTTTAAATTATAATTTTATAATTCTATGAATTTAATTTGTTAAAATGGATTTCATATTTGTAAAAACACAAATTTATATTATCTAATAAGTTCTAGTTAATTTATGACCAAAATGAATAATGAAACAATTTGAAATTTTTTAACATGGTTATGGTAGAAATGGTTTTAACATGTAGTTAAAATAAGAAGATAAGGGTTAAAATGGAAAACCAAAATGTAAAAATATTATTTAATGTAGAAATTTCTAACTTATCCTCAACATGATTAAATGTAGGGTTTCTTTTATTCTTCTGGAATGTGAATTACTTTAAAATTTTTTATTCCCTAAGAAAATTTACATAAAATTTCCAAGAAGGAACCCTAACCCCATATATAAAAGGACACTCAGTCCCTTAACTTATAAACCCATAAAAATAACTTTAGATTACCCAAAACTAGAAAACATTATCCCCATAACATCATTAGGTGTATTCTAGAGCTTTTGTTCCTCCTAAAAGACCATCCTTAGGGTAATTAAGATGACGTCCAAATGAGGTTTCTCTTAGAATATTTAATTATATTAACAAAGATCTTTTATTTTCATTATTCCATTAACACATTAAATTTTACAAATATAATAACAAATATCTCTGTATTTTATATATTGGTATACTGGTGTGATAATATTTATCCACTTTTATTACAATCAAATGGGGAATGAATTCAGTGATTGTGTGTATGGTAAATTATCACCTCACAAAACGATATTGTTTTTTCCCAACATAAATTATCATGGATGGATATAAATATTCATTTAAAGAGATCTATATTATTTTTAATATTATTATAATTTCATAATTTTAATATCACATGTACCTCTCTATTTTCGTTTTCATTTTTTAATTCGATAATGTTTCTTGTATGAATGGCGGACTACATAATAACAAATTGATGTGATATTTTTTCAATTACACTTTTGTTGGAATGTAAAAAAGATAAAATTAATTAATATATGTGATATATATGATATTGTATATATTATGTAAATTAAATATTTAAACCACCTCTATAAAATTTCACTCGATAAGATAATGGTATTGTCGTTTGTGTATTCGTATGACCTGCTATCTTTATGAAGTGATGCTACTCATTTTCAAAGTCCAAATTTTAGGAATGACTATAATAATTTATATAATTTGTAAATATTATATTTATAACATTAATATAATTATGTTTATGATTTATATATATCCTATGTATAATAACAGAAACATTCATTTCCAAACATGACAGAGAAAACCAGGATGTTTCCACCTAAAACAATGAAAATAATGAAATATTATTAAAAAATGGGTCGTAAAATGATATAATAGAATCATATATAATATTATAAATATTATTATTTTTCTATAATAAATTTATACCCCTTATAATACCATTATAATTAATTTTATTTCACATTCAACTAATCCATAGTGTGATGTTAGGGACTTTGTCTCAATTTACCTTCATTCAGTCATATTGTATTGTTATGAACCTAATTTATTTTATATGGTGTATAAAATATTCAATAAAAATGTAATATCTGGATTTCTAAATAATTAATTGTATTTTAAGTTTCAATTTGAATTATTTCATCCCTGGGGATTTGAATTGAAAATTACGAAGTGGTAAATAATTTTATAACAGAATTTCAATGTGTTCAGTTATATTACTTCTTCATTGTCATTAATATTATATGATTATGGGTGTAATTATTTTTAAATACCATATGTTTTATTTACACTTATTTATGTGTATCTATATTTTATACCAATAATTTATTCATTAATTAATTATAACTTCAACTTTCTAAACATTGTGACCTTTTATTTCACAATATCATTTTAATAGAGTTTGTTTATTCTTGAATATCTATTAATGGGAATTATTTGATCATCATCTAATAAAAGCATGTTAAATTCTTATCATATGGTTCTTTTGGAAATTCAAAATTAACTGTAGCAATTTTTCATAGATTTATAATTACAATAATTGATATAATTTTATTAATAAAATGTGACTTCATTTCTCTCTATGTTCAAATACCAGTTTTCTTCGAAAAGCATGTTTTATAAAGAAATAAATTTTTTAATACTTTTATGAAAAATTATTAATGAATTTTTATGTATTTTCAGATTTAAAGAAATAAATGAATTATTAGGTCATTTTCAAAACACATATTGTTTTACTTGTCTAAAAAAATGATAGGAATCTCTATTTTAACATACTTGGAATCTATGAAATTTTCTACCATCATGTCTACTCACATTTTTTAAAACATTATCTATATGTTTCAATATTTATTTTAAAATAATATTATTTTTTAAAAAATAAACTATTAGTTTTAAATTTTTATGTCCAAATGAAATTAATATTTTTCTCACGATTGTTTTTAATAATTATTTATTTGGCATTTCAATTCGTCAAAAACAAAAACCCTTTATTTTTTATATAATCTCATAGGAAATTTTTTTATTTATTCCATCCTAATCCATCCTATGGATGGTTTTTGATTATTTTGACCATGGGTATTACTGAAATTCACATCCTTGATTCATTTTTAAGTCATCCACATTCCCTAGTATTATGTACATTCCTATAATCATTGGACTTTATATTCCCAATAAATATCCACACTATTTATCAGTTATATTTATATTTCATAAACCTCATATCATTTTTAAATAAGGTGATAAAAATTTCATGTAATTTTTTATCAAGGTAAAGGTTAATAAATAAGTACTATTTAATCCATTTGGATATTTTATGATAACACACATTATTCGTGAATAAAATAAATTATTCAATATATTAAGAATTATTTTGAAATAAAGTGATGGGTGGAGAATATAATTATGTATCCCCTCAATT
The DNA here is from genome assembly GCA_963277665.1 of Viscum album. NCBI lineage: Eukaryota > Viridiplantae > Streptophyta > Magnoliopsida > Santalales > Viscaceae > Viscum > Viscum album. The sequence continues at coordinate 39,958,814 of OY728140.1, read as the reverse complement.
CATTAATAAATCTTAAGAAATATATAAGTTTTAAAAATTAAATCTGGTTCTACATATAGTTTAAAACTATCGTTAGGAAATATAATAACGTTAGAAGTACCATGATTCCTAATATCATGAGTAAAAATAATTATGAATTTGGATCCTTGTTTATTAGTTTATTATTAATATACATGAGATATTTTTTTGATATTATCTTCAGGTTACTTTAGTTGTCAAATTTTGATGAAATTGAATATTTTTATAGTTATTTACATTTCCATATTGATTATTCTTTGTCATTTAATGGTGCTCAAGATATGTAAATGTAATTTTTATTATGTAATTTATCATTCCATGTTTATTACGCATATCATTTCATGATATCTTTTATTTTACATAACCCCTTATATGTATTTCAGATAACCCTTATTTAGTTTCATTTTTTGAGGATGTGAAGAAGAAATATTTGAATGATATTTCATGGTTTTAGTTCATTTTCTTTTTTATTTACTAAGTTTTGTTTTAAATTTTAATTTTGAAATGGGTATCATGTATATATGTGGTTCTTAAAGACTGCTAAATTTATTAGTGCTTAGTGATGATATCATTTCTATCATTTTCCAATTTAATAATGTAATAAATCGGCTCTAGGTTACACAGTTCGGGGTTGTTAAAGTTGGTATTATAGGAATTTTAGTAGAAACCTTGTGAAATATATAAACAAAAATTTAAATTAGGGAATAAAAAAATATTATATAAATTGCGGAGAAGTATAGTGGAATAAAATAATATTTTGGTAAGTACTATATTATGTGGTTTTTTCTATAAATACATCTATGTATATATATTTAACACCTGAAGCTTCTATGATATCCTTCCTTTTAAATAATTCAATAGCTTGCACTACAGGCAACAACGAGTTCGTTCACACCATGACCTTTCAAACTATCCATTTTAAAAAAGATGTTACGAATAGTGTTAACCACATTATGAAATTTATAAATTTTATTTCCAAAAATATACTTCATTTTTTAATTTATAATTTCCAAATTATCTTATGGTGATATTTTGTTTTTATTCTGAAAAGTTTCAATTTTTGATGATTAGTGAAAAATACTGCATTATTATTAAAAATCAACATTTTCCACTAAATAATTATCTTAATAAAAATTTATTTTAAAGACAAAACAGACAATTAAAACATATATTCGTCTAATATATTTCACTGGAATAATTTTATAGTATAATTAGATATAAAAAAATTATTGAACTTTTAAACATCTCTTTTACCCACCTTTAGCCACATTTATAGGATTTTCATTAGAAATAATTTTACCACTTCTGTGAATTTAATTTTTAAAAAATTACATACATAAATATAAAAAAATTGGTCTAATAGAATCAAAATAATTTTTGGTGAATAGTAAATGTCAAATTTTATTTACCACAGTTAAAGGTAAATAGTGAACTTAATGGTCAAAAATAATATTATAATAAAATAAAATTAACCTAATAAATGTCCTAATTTCACTAGATAAGTTTTTTTCAACAAAAATAAACATTATTTCAAAAATATGATCCTTTTTATGCCACTAGTGTTAGGTTTAGACATTTATTATATTTTATTTAAAGAAGAGTTTAAAATGTCATATATAAATTTTAATATTTATATAATTTTTATTATATAGTTATATAAGTGATATGATAGACTATATATATTATTTAGAAATATAAAATAATTATCTATATCATAGTAATTTGTTTATAGTTTTTAGAGATTATATAATTACCTTTACCGATGACATAATAGTGCAGTAAAAATTATTTTATTAATAGAAATATCAAATAATTGATATTAAATTTTTTAAAATAAATATAATATGACATAATTAATTACATCCACGATTGTTAAAGATAAAATAAACATGTCACTGACATATTAGAAGTATGTTTCCGAAGTTATCATGTGGGATTGATATTTTTAAAAATAAAAATATTGAACAGTTTCGAAATTAAAAAAATGATACATTAAAATAAATAATATTTTATTAAATGATATAAAATTAATAAAAATATAATTTTCATCCAAATAAGTAATATATTGTTAAATATTTTATAAAATATGCAATTGATGTTATTTTTCATTTTTATAGTAACTATATTAACCCTATAATATAAATATAAAAGTAGACAAAGTAAGAGTTAAACTGTTTAATTGAGGGTTAAATCCAGAAGATAAGGTTACTGTTGTGGCCAAAACATGTCTAAAAATCATTGGTTGATAGGATTTCATCCCATAAACATATTATCCTTTAAATAACCCCCTTTATATCTATTTTTAATCTGAAATAATTTCAAAATAAATTAATAGTTTTGGATTTTCTAAAAGTGTGCCTCCCCTCCATTATAAAAGGTGACCTCTACTATTTTTTTCACACACCTAAATCCTTTTTTCTCATCCAAAACCTACCCATGTCTCCTTAAAACTTCTCTAAATTCATCAAATAGGATAGTAGATGGGCATAAATTCATCTTGAAAAGTCCTTTTGTTCAAATCAAAAAGAGATACCTGAAAAAGATGTAATTATTTTATCAACACTCTCAAAGTTCCTTTCTTCTTATACTCCCTCATCCAATGTTGTTTCCATTAAAAAGTAATAAATATAGTATAATATACATTCTTATATGTTATAATAATTATGGTACAACCATATTCAACATTTTATCCATCCTACGAATAACAATATCACTATGTGTGTGTACATACAACTTACCTTGTCCACGTCGTGGTGTAATTTGTTATTCAACACTCTTTTATTTGGATGGGTATAATGATTAATATAATGGATATAAATATTGAATATTACCTGATAATTATTCTCTATAACGCAGTGAGATTCATTATCCATGTTAACCATTCATGAATGATTATAAAATTTTTATAATGAGTAAATATAATAATTATTATCATAATATAATTAATGATATTAATAAAATAAATTCTATTAATAAAATACATGACTTACACAACAAAAGATTCAAAGGAAAGTGAAGCAGTTAACACCCAAAACAATGGTAAAACTAAAATATTATTAACAAAATGATATAAGATGATCATAAATGTATCAAAAATATGGATATGGTCCTGGTATAATTTCATAAAAAAAATTAACCATAATATAGGAGTTTAATTCACACTTAAATAAAGTAATGTCTATGTTAATGGTTAATTTCACAATCTCATTATTATCTGAGGTTGCTTATATATACGTTTCTATTGGGACATGATTGTCATCCAAGTCCATGTTTCAAAAAATGTATTTCAAAATATTATCAAAAATTGTTAAAAGAAATTTTTACCCATTATTCAGTTTTTATAAAATGTTTTTAAAGAAATATTTTCATATTTTTCCAATCAATGTACATGATGAACCTTTTTGATAAATTAAGGAAATAATGATTTTTAACTTATACTATGCGAGAGGCTATTTTCTGTTGTTATAACTCCTTAACATTTTGAGCCTTCTCTTAAAATAGTTCTTGGTTATTTTCAATGGAAATGACTTATTTTATAATTGGGTGACTTTTAAATGATTTCAATGTAACAAAACTAAAATTTATCCCAAATAGTTTCAATGATCTTTCTAGATCATCGTCATCATCAAGTAAATTTTTATTATGAAGTGACAAAGTACAAGGGCCACAGAAATCAGGGCTCACAAAGGCCATAAATAGTGATGGTCGCGGGCAACCCCTCTAATCCGTTTGACACCCTCTGGTTTCAATGAAATTACATTGTAAAGGAAAATATTTTCATGACCTAGAAAATCAAGGGAATCAAGGAGATCTGTGACTTGGTTACCCTCTTTCCACGAGTGCACAATTTTTCTATTGTTGCTAAGAATTCCCCTACACATACTGATAGTATATGTAATTGACCAAGGGGTGGGACATAAGAAATTTAAGACATTATAGGGAATATGTTATTCCATTTTCCCTCCTAAAAACAAATTTTTTCCTAATAACACATGAGAATTCCCGGTAGAAAAATGTTTTCCTCAGCCTTTAGATATGATCCACGACCCAAGTAGGATAAGAAATCCAGAATAACAGACCCATTGTCATCCCAAACCACACCTCCACCACGTAGGACCCCATGTAGTTGGATCTATTTTTTTTTTAATTTGATTCCACTGAAGGGTGGTTCCATAGAACACATTGACCACTAGCGTTGTCATTATTTTTTTGGGCGTCGTAGGATCTCCATTGGAGAGAACAGAGAAAGGGAACCTCCCTCTTGTTTTTGGAGAGTTGGCTGAGATCCAGAAGTATTTTTTTTCTAATGATGATGGATTTTCTAGATGATGGGAGCCCATCATGACTCACCTTGTTCTTAGCTTTCCAAATTCTCTAGAACCCTATAATTAGGATCATGGTGATGGCCTCCTTTTTTAGTACCATGTCTATAGATCCATAGAACCACCTCTACATGACTGGGAGGTCATCCATGTTGTTATCGATGAGAGCTATAAACTCACTGAGAGCACTCCACATAGCACACACCCAGTCTCCTCAGAAGAAAAGGTGATCGACACTCTCCTACTTACTATTCTTGGAGTAGGGACATCAGGACACTAGTAGGATTCCACAACATTTAATATTATGCTCAATTGAGGTTGATTTGTTATGATATAATCTTCCATATTTTATTAAATGTTTTAGGACATTTTTGACTATGGATGTGATATCTTTAAAACATTAAGGGATTATGGTTAAAGTATTAACGTTTCATATTCTAATTTTAATATGAATTATTATGTTATGTTTCACACTCTTCATATGAGGAATGTATTAGACTTGGTAAGTGACAGGAGGGGCCTGATATAGCCCCTTGATGCATATGTAGGTCTCATGAGGAAAACAAGTGTCTTAGAGCAAGACCTTGATGGATTGGTAATTTATGGTCTTGTAATGAGGCCTTGATGGTATGGTTATGATGTAGGGCATTATTCGTTACCTAGTTATGGGATTAGTTATTGATATTTCATGTGATTATTTGACAAATATAAATAATATTTAAATGTTTAAATGGAATTTTTTGATATATTATATCTCTATTATGCTGAATAATATGTTTAACATGATTTTGTTACAATTTTTTACCCTTCCTTCAATGTTTCTGCTTATTTAGGAGAGCTTTTTCTATATTTTTTATACTTACTGAGCCTCCGAGATCACCCTTTCTTATGTTTCATTTTTATATAGGATGTGAAGAAGTGTATTATTACTGACATGTAGGGATAGTCTAATGAATATTACTGTTTTTAAAGGATACATTATGTTGTTTTTAATTTCATGATGTAATCTAAAACTTATGTTTGTATCTAGTTTTTCCAAAGCTACTAAACTGATCAATCCTTCGGTATTTGGTTTCTTATGCTCATGCCATTGTATAAAAATAATGCATTGGAACTGGGAAACTGGGTTTGTGGAATTACAGTTGGCATCAGAGAAATTTTTGTAGAAACCTTGGAAACTACATTTAGAAAATACTTTAATTAGGGGATACTACCCTAAGATATAGTTTGAGGATAGTTATATAATAGAATCCTAGAATTTTGGTAAAATAGTTATTATATGGGTATTCTTAAAAAAATAAATCCCTATCTGGATACTACAAGTGGACATGGTTTTGGACCAGATGTACCTAGGAGTATCAACTCCAACAAGGTGTTCCAAGATTAACTCGGGGTGCCCTACAACATGACAATGGGCCTTAATACACACCTAGTTTGACAATCCTATGGGATATACATAGGATAATTAATATTTTCTTTACGAACTGTTATGAAGAATTTATGAGTAAATATGTCCCCAATGAATCAATTTTTATGATTATGGATTGGACACGAATAAAATTTTCAATTTATATTAAGTATTTTACTAGTTTGGAATTATGAATTATGATTCATAAACTAATCTATTTTTGGATTTTATTAAGAAATGGATCCTAGTAGAAGGAAAGGAAACTATATCAACACATCTAATCTATGTAGGGATTTTACTTTTATGGAAGATAATGATAGTGGAGTTGGTGATACAACTGGCACTGAATAACTTATAATAATACTAGGTCAACTGACTTGGGTTATGAATAATAACCTTACACATATGGATCAGCAAGATCTACAACATAGAAGATCAATGTTAGACTGATTCATGAGATAAAAGCCTCTAGCATTCAATAGGAAAAATCCATTTATAGATTATAAATGGATAGATTCCTTAGAGGAAATATTTCTTTATTTGGGGAGTAACGAATGGGAAATTTTTTTATGGAAGTATATTGTATATTAGTATATTCTGATCAATGGTGGTCATTAATTCAAAAGATGAAGGAGGATTGAGAGGTATAAATGATGGAATTTGGGGAAATTAAATAACTATTCCTAGAAAAGTACTTTTTTCATGATCTACGAAGAGTTATAGAGATTCAATTTCTATATTTGTGGAAGAAGAGGAATGGGAATGTTGCAAAGTATGATGATAACTTCTGAAGATTAGAAGGGCATGTTGTAGAATACTTATGAAACCGATGAATTAATATTGATAGATTCTTTGATGGGTAAAAACTTTTATCCTAAGGTAATTGGTCTCACAATATTTAACATTGTATGAAGATATAGTTCCATGTGATATCATTATAGAAAAATAAATCTCTAATTCGTATGACTTTAAAGTAAAGAAAGAGAATACAAGGGACATTTAACACTCTAGAAATGTAAATAATGGGATGAAAGGGAAACATTGACTTTTGATCCTGTATTAATTATGGGAGGAAACACCCTAGTAATTTCCTAAATTTAATAGGAGTTTGTTACAAGTGTGATGAAAAAGGCCACCAAGCTAGTGATTGCAATGGGAAGAATGAAGATACCAATTTTCAGTGAAACAATTGTTAAGATATGGGACATTATAAAATTGGTTATCCTAAGATTTAAGGAATATTTCCCCAAAAAATTACATGGGAGCAAGGCCATACTTTTTTTAACACAACTTCTGAGGTGGAAGTTCATAATGATGTGGTGGATGGTACTTTAATCATTTCCTAAAGTTTATCCTAAAATTTATTTGAATATAGATCCTTTCATTAGTTTATATATATTTTTTCTTTAAAAATATATATTTCGAATTCACATTAATATGGGAGTTGTCAGTCAAAACCCCTAAGGGATGTCCCATTGCATCAAACATGTATCAGTCAGTTCCCATTATATCATATAAATATGGTTTATCGGCTGAAATTATAAGGATATCTATGGTTGAGTTTTATATAATCCTTGGTATGTATTGGATATCAAAATATGATGTGAAAATGTATTACAAGAAGAAGAAAGTTATGATTTGTGAAAAAGATGTAAAATCCATTATCTTTAGAACAAAAACATCGTCACATGATTCTACTAAAAAACCACCCCTATAATATTTACTGAATCAGATTCTTAAGAAGGAAGAGGAAATAAAATATATGGATGAAGAAATAAATATTCAAACTGAAGATGTAGCTATTTTAAAAGAATATATTGATTTATTTTCAGAGGATTTACCAAGATATCCTCTACAGTGGGAGGTTGATTTTTCTATGGATTTAATCCCTAATGCAAGGCCAATATCAAAAAAACCATATAGAATGCCCAATGTGGAATTAATATATATCAAGAAACAACTAGTGTAATTGTGTAATAAGGGATTTATTCTTGATAGTGTTTCTCCATGGGGATACCTAGTTCTTTTTTTAATAAGAAATATGTATTAATGATGCTATGAATTGACTATAGGAAAATAAATGATATTACAATAAATAAAAAGTATCATCTACCTCACATTGACGATTTGTTTGATAAAATTCATGTAAATAAATAATTTTAAAAAAATGACCTTTATTATGGATATCATCAATTACCTATAAATAAGGAAGATATTCCAAAGAAAACATTCCAAACTAGGTATAGACATTACGAGTTTATAGTAATTCCATTTGGATTGACTAATGCAACATCTGTTTCATAGATATAATTAAAATAGTGATCAAGGAATATCTTGATGATTTTTTATAGTATGTATTGCTGATATCTTAGTATAATTCAAAATATATGAAGGCCATGAGAACAACTTTCTGGATTTTCTGAAGAATCTTAGAAGAAATTATCTATATGGGATATTTAGTAAGAGTTAATTATGGATTTAGCAAATTTATTTTCTTGACCATATTGTTTTGAAGGATCATATCAATATTGATCCTTCAATGATAAAGCAATACAAGAATGGAAATCATTGATGATCATAACTACGGTATGTAGTTTTATTGGTTTAGCAGGTTAATATTGGGGTTTTGTCTATAATTTTTCATTATTTGAAAAACATATTAACCAAGATCACATGTAAAGAGGATAACATCATTTAGACAAAAGAGTGTGGATAATGTTTTGAAGAGTTGAATATATGATTATTCAATGCTCATATCTTGACTTTAAAATCTGGGAATGATGGGTTTTTGATTTATAGTGATGCATAAAGGAAAAGACTTGGTTGTGTTATCATGCATAATGATAGAGTTATTTCATACGCATCAAGGCAGTAAATATTCATAAAAAAAATACTAAAAAACTCAGGATCTCAAGTTATTAGTAGTAGCAGTTTCTCTAAGTATATGGAGATACTAAATCTATAGTGAAATTTGTGAGATATATACTGATCATATTATTTTGAAATATATTTTCTCATTGAAATATATCAACATGAGACAAAGGATATGTCTTGTGCTACTCAATTATTATTATTTCACAATACATTTCCATCTAGGGAAGGCAAATACCATAGAATATTCTTTAAGTAAAAAGGACCCTAGAGTTATGAACAAAATGATAGTTGAAAAGGACTATATGTTAATAGATCTAGTAAAGACAGATATGGGAATTATCAACATAGGTGAAATATCACTACTTTTTCAAATGATTTCCAAGCCATCATTATTAGAAAAGATAAAAAGTTATCGGTCTGGCGATGAAGATTTTCAAACAATAATGAAATTTGTGAATGATGGGAGACTTATTGATAGCATATATGAAGATGGTATTCTAAAATTTGGGAATAGGGTTTTTGTTCCCTCTATACCTGAGCTAAAAAAAGTAATTATTGGATGACACTCATAGATCTAATTTCTCTACGCACCCTGGTAGAAATAATATGTATATAGATCTGAAAGAACTTTTTTGGTAGGATAAATTGAAGAAGGGGATGCCTAATTATGTGTCATGATGTTTGGTTTTAAAACATGTGATTGTTAGAAGACAACATTCTAGAGGATTCATGCAACCTCTTTTTATGCTTATGTTGAAATAGGATGATATTATGATGGAATTTTTCATGTGGATACCAGAGACTCCTAGAAGAAATGATGCAATTTGGGTTATTGTGGATCATATTACCAAGTAAACACCTTTTATTACTATACAAGAACATTTACCACTTAAAAATTAGAAAGACTTTAAATTAATGAAGTTTTAAGACTTCATGGTGTACCCTCATTGATTTTTTCTTACAATGATCCTCATTTTACAACAACATTATATAAAATTATTTATACGTAACTAGATACTAAGATTTGTTTGAGCACTTCTAACAAACCTCAAACTAATAGACAATCAGAACATACTATTAAAACTTTAGAGGATGTGTTGAGATCTTTATCTATTGACTTTCAAGGTATGTGGGTTCAATTATTAGCTCTATAAAAAAATTCATATAATAATAGCTTCCATTCAAGTATTCATATGGAACAATATAAAGTTTTATATGAAAATAGATGTCAAAAAACAACTTATTGGGATGGTGCTGGTGAATGAAAACTCATCGGCCCATAACGCGTTAAGGAAAAAATGAAAAAGGTAAAAATTAATAAAACCCATGTAAAAAGCGCTCAATGTATGAAAAAGAGCTATTCCAATAACGGAAGGATGGATTTGGAATTTCATGTTGGAGATCACTTTTTCTTGAAAGATAATCTTTGGAAGGGTGTTATAAGATTCAGTATGAAGGGTAAATTAATTCCCAGGTATATTAGACCATTTGAACTTATTAATGAATTAGAGCTATAGAAACCCTTTTGGAAATGCTTCCAAGCCTCTACGAAGTTCATGATGTGTTCCATGTATCATTGTTATATAAATACATGTTAAACCCAACACATGTACTCACCTATTAATAAATAGGACTGGAACCTGATATGTATTATTGTGAAGGGATTTTCATATTTATTGACACTAGAGAACAAGTTTTTATAAATAAAACAACTCGTCTAGTAAAAGTTATTTGGAGAAACTACAAAATGGAAGAGACGACATGGGAAGCGGAATAACATATAATGAAGAACCACCTGAATATTTTTATAAAGTTATATTCTAAAAATTCAGATGATGAAATTATTTGATGGAGGGAATAATTTATCACCCTTATATTACATTGTATGCTTCCTTTTAAATAATTCAATTGCTTCCACTATACTCAATAATGAGTATGATCACACCATGGCCAATCAAACTAGCAGTTAAAGAGGCAGTTATGAATAGTGTTATCCACATTATGAAATTTATAGATTTTATTTTATAAAATAGAAATTATTTTTGAATTTGGAATACCAAAATTAGTTTATTATGAAATTTTGGTATTTTCTTGAAAAGTTTCAATTTCTATGAATAGTGAAAAATACAGCAATTTTGTTAAAAAATGACTTTTTCATTTAAATAGTTGTTTTACTATAAATTTATATTAAATCTAAAATAGATTAAAAATAAAAATATTAATCCAATTTAGTTCATTGGAATCAATTTATAGTATGATTATATATAAAAATATATTGAACTTTTGAACATCTCTTTTACCCACCTTCTAGCGACGTCTACGAGATTTTTATTAAACATAATTTTACCACTTCTATGAATTGAATATTAAAAAATAGACATACATATTTGTAATCAGTTTAAAAAAATTGGTCTAATAGGTTCCAAATAATTTTTGTGAATAGTAACGTTTGGATTTTATTTACCACGGTTAAAGGTAGATTGGGTAATTAAAGGCCAAAAAAATATTATAACAATATAATATTACCCTAACACTTATCCTGAATTATTGGATATGTTTTTTGTAACCAAAACCAAACATAGTTCGAAAATATGATCTTTTTTATGCCACTTGTGTTAGATTATGACATTTTTATATTTTATTAGAAGAAGAGTTAAAAATGTCATATTATAATTTTAATAACTATATAATTTTTAGTACGAAGTTATATAAGTGATATCATCTACTATAAATATTTATTAGAAATATAAAATAAATGTTTAATCCATAATAATATATTTAAAATTATAATATTTTAAATAATTACCTTCCATTTTGAAAAAATAGTGAATAAAAAATATTTTTTTAATAGAAATATCAAATAAATGAAATTAAAAATATTAACATAAATATAATTTGACTTAATAAATGACATATGAAAATTTCATAGAATTTATAGACATTTTAGTGATATAGGGAAGTATATTTTTGATGTTAGCATGTTGGTTTGATATTGTTAAAAAAATTAATATTGAATAATATCAAAATTGATATAAATGATACTTTATTATAAATAATATTTTACTAAATGTTTTAAAATTAATAAAAATATAATTTTTTGAAAAATGATTATTATAGTGTTAAATATATCATATATGATAAAGTTTGGGTTTTTTGGATTTTTATTGTAACTATATTAACCACATAATATAAAACGACAAGTAGACATAGTAAGAGTTAAACTGTTTAACTAAGGGTTAAACCCAAACTATATGGTTAATTCTTAACATAAACATGTCTTAAAATAATTAGTTGAGTGGATTTTGAGACATCCTCATATTATACTCAAGATTAATAACTTCTTATTTATTTGAGATCAAAAACATTTTATAATAAATTAATCTTTTTTGAGTTTCCAAAAGTGCCCCTCCCCTATATTATAAAAGGGAATCTATCCTTATCTTTTTTTACTCCTCTAAATCCATTTGTATTGACCAATACTTCCACAATTATGCTCCCAAATTACCCAACTTCATCCTAAAGTCCATAATTGGGTCATAAATCCATCTTATGGATTCCTTTGGTTCAAATCAAAAAAAGAAACCTAGAAAAGAGGTAATTGATTTACGAACTCATTCGGTGTTTTTTTCATCATCTACATCCTCTTCCTATGTTTTTTCCATACCATAGTAAAAACTAAATTATTATATACATTATAAAATGTTATTATAATTGTGTTAATACCATATTCATTATTTTTTCTATCCTAAGAATAACGATATCACATCTTGTGCGTGTGTACGACATCATCTCCACATCATGGTGTAATTTGTTATTCAACACTAATTTATTTGGATGTGTATAATAAAGAGTATAATGTATATTAATAATGAATATTAAATGATAATTAATTTTTATAACTAATATACCATCCAATTAAAAACCATTTAACCATCAAGGGAATGATATAGTCGCTCGTGTGTACGTATGACCTACCATCTCCAGGATGCAGTGAGATTAATTCTCCATCTTACCCATTAAAAATGATTATAATATTTATATGATGAGTAAATATAATAATTTTTAATATAATATTATTATATATACAAATAAAATAAATCATATTCATAACAAGCATTACTTACACAACAAAACATGCATATGAAAATGAAGTAGTTAACACCCGAAACAATAGTAATACTAAAATATTATTGAAACAGCTATATAAGATGATAATTTTGATATAATAATTATGTATATGATCCTTGTATGATTTAATAACATGTTTTTACCATTATAAATTAGTTTAACACACCCTCGACTAAAGGAAAGTATAAGTTAATGTTTAATTTCGTAATCTCATTATTATCCAAGGTTGTTTATATATATATATATATATATATATCTAATCATATATATTTATCATCCTTTTCCATGTTTTGTTAAAAGGTATTTCAAAATATTATTGAAAATTGTTTACAAAAATGTTTACCCATGTATTAATTTTTATAAAATGTATAAAAAGGAATATTTCTTTTATCTTCCAAATGAGTTACTTTATAACCTTTTTGAAAAATTAAGGAAATAATGATTTTTAACTTATACGACGTGAGAAGCTATTTTCTATTAGTATGACGCGTTAAAATTTTGAATCTTCACTTATAATATTATAAGGTTATTTTCCAAATAAATCTTTTCTTTTTAAATTTAGTGACTTTTAAATGATTTCAATGTAAAAATGAAAATTTTTCTCAAAGAGTTTTAATGATTTTATAAGATTATTTTTATATATTTAAACATACTTTATTGGATTTAATTCTTAATTGAGGTTGATTTACTATGATAAAATATTCAATATTGTATTGAAATTTTTGTGATATGTTTGAATATGGATGATCTATTTTTATAATATTCATAGTTTATGGTTAAATTATAAACATTTCATATGCTAGTTTTAATACAAATTTTTATCTTCTATTTCACCCTTTTAATATGAGTAATAAATTGGACATAGTAAGTGATAGGTGTGGAAAGATATAGCCACTCAATGCATCGGTAGATCTCATGATTCAAACTAATGTATTTAAATAAAGGCTTGATGGTATGGTTATGTATAGTCTTGGTATGAGGCCTTGATTGTATGGTTATGATGTTTGGAATTTTTCATTTTCTTATTATGAGATTAGTTATTGATATTACAAGTGATTATTCAACTTATATAATATCCATGTGAATGTTTAAATGATATTATTTGATTTATTATTCCCATATTATGCTAAATAATATGATTAAAAATCTTGTGTTTTATTTTTATACCTTGCCTTAAAATTTTATGCTTATTTATGATAGAGATTCCACTAAATTATTCATCCTTACTGAGCATCTGAGCTCACCTAATAATTCTATATCATTTTTTTCAGGATATGAAGAATTTTATTTTGAATTACCTATAGGGATAATATAAGGTATATTAGTGTTTTTAAAGGATACATTATGTTGTTTTTTATTTCATGATGTAATGTAAAACTTATGTTTGTATTTAGTTTTTTCAAGGCTAAAAAACCGATTGGTCCTTTGGGATTTAATTTTTTGTGACTATGTAAATGTAATAAAATAATGTACTGGCTTTGGGAAACTAGGGTTGAGGCATTACAATGTACTAGATTTAGGTGTAATTCTTGAATAGAGGTAATTATGCGTAATTAATTTGAAAAATGGGCATTGGGAAAGACCTGATCATCACATAGTGCAAAACAAAGAGCCTTACTTCTCACCACATTTAACACTCCTAGGGGATAAGACTAGCATAATACAAATTTTATTTACTATACATTATTAAGGATTTGAAAACAATTATATGCAAAAATAGACCATGTTTATGATTATCAGATTAAATATGGATAAATTTTATAATTGATTTTAATTATTTCACTAGGTTTGGGATTGTACATTATGTTTCATAATGATAATGTCTAATCTATCACATTACAATGTTTTAAACATTTCATATCATATGTAATTTGAACCACATCAAAGAATGTAATCTAGAGATTAAGAATGAGCATTTCTTTTGTGGGTTTGATATAATATTTAATAGAAAACTAGTCTACCAAACATTTATTAAGAAATAGAATATTGTACATACATTATAGGGAAATAATTTTATATGTATTGTGGATTTTAATGGAATAAAGGTAACAAATGGAAGTTATATAAAAATATTAATAAATGGATGAAGGGAAAGAATGTTTTTCCCACTTGTGATAATTTTAGAAAAGAAGCACCCTAATATCTTATTAAAGGTAATTAGATTTTTATACATGTATAGAGATAAAAAAATTCATGATATAATAGGAAATAAAAAGTTTTACAATGTTTTACTCTTAAAATATAACAATATGGGTAACCATCAAAATGAATTACCCATGCATTAAATTAATGTACCTAAATATTATCTAATAGATCATTGTAAATCTTACTCTATTACAACCACAAAATTTAAATTATTAATGTTCTAGTGTTTATATTGAATCACTAATCCATTTGAGTGTTTCATCAATGATATTCTAGTTAAATAAATTGGGAAATATTAAATTAATTTACTGTAATACTTATTCATAAAAGAGTTGAAATTGTATGTTGACTTGTATCATTGACCAAGAAAAATGATTCAGTGGTAGGTTAAACTTCTTGGAAAATACATGATTATGGGAAAGGTAACCCTTAATATGTTTCTTATGTAGACATAATAATTTTTGTGAAAATATTTTCTTGATATGGATAATTTATATAGGATAGTATTCACTACACTAAAACAGATTAATGATTTGATGAAAATATGGTTTATGCTATCATTGATGGAGTTAACAACATTTTTGGATATAATGATTATATCCAATAATCAATGTTTTATTTTAAAAAAATGAATCATGTATGTTATCAATAATGGTTTATGGATATCTAGGTTATTACCATGTTTCAATAGATTACTTGATGAAGGTGTTAACATGTATTGAATTTAATGATTATGATCTACTTCATATTTTTTTAGGTGATTAATGATATGTTAAATTTGGAAATCTCTAGTAACTTTTTTATAATATTTTGGACTTTAATATTTATTAAAGATTATAAATTTAACCATTTATGAAATGGTTTATGTTGAAAATTTTATTATATTTTAGATATTATTTTATTACATCACCATATGAATATTTATTCATATTTACTAAACTATGATAACCATTTTTTTCATTATAATAATTAGAGATTTAAGTAATTAGGTATCAATCAATTATGAATATCCTAAACAATTAAAATTAATATTTAGTACTTCAGGTATAAATGAAATCATTTTTTTATATTAATTTCTTTGGATAATTGGTGAATTATAAATATATCAATGCATAAAAAAGTATGAAATTATTATTATGAAATAGAAATTTACCAAATTAGTTTATTTCCATATATTCTTAGATAGGAAAATAATTCAAAAACAATCCAAAAAAGATCTTTAAAAAAACATATTATCCAATTACCTTAATATTTTATGAATTATATTGTATTTTAAATCATCAAAGATTTATATTTTTTAGTTACATATCTCTCTATTGATCATTTACATTCTTCTAATCAGTTACTTCTATCATTCTCTGAAATTATTTATTCTTTTTTTCCCTATCCACATCATTTAATTCCACCAATGTTCTCCTTCATAAAAACATTGACATATTATAATCTATATTTAATTTATAATTTTCCTTCTCACTTATTAATAGTTTATTTTATTAACCCCTATAAAGTTTGGGTTTTTTATAAATGATTTTTCTAATTGAAAACCATTGATTTATAATCATGATATTAAGATTAAATTGAAAGGATGGAATTTATTAATTTTTTTGAGAATGTAACTCCAAATTAATTTAAATAACAACATTTTATTCTATATATTATACAACATGAAACACCATGAATTACAAAACTGTGAAATATATTTTATTAAATTTTAGCTATTCGATAGCCTGTGGAACATTCAACCTCAAGTCTAAATGAACTGTAATAGGGTATATCATTATAATCTATAGGATAAATTAATAGATATGAATAGTACTAACAAAATTATGAAAATTATATTGTTCATAAATTTAAAAAAATCAATGTCTATCTATTGATTGGGAATAAAATAAGAATCATTTAAAAGAAAAAAAATGTTCACTGGAAAACATTCTATTTTCAAAAAATACAGTTTAATATTGATTTGTATAAAAAAATTTAAAATATTTTTTTACAACTTTAATAAAATTGATTTAATAAAATGAATGTATTTTTTAAAATATAATATAAAATGATCTTAGGGTGAATTTTTTGTAATTTTCTAAAATGTTTCATTGTTCTATCAATACTACAAAATACTGAATTTTAATTGAAAACATCATTTTTGTTTAAATTATTTATAATATTAATAAGTTTTTTAATTTTTTTAAAGTAAAGGTATTTCAATTATTTATCAATTAAATCATTTTTTTCCATTGAAATCATTTTCTTATATAATTTTGAAATATAAGCATTGTAAACATTTTAATATTCTCAATTTGAATACACACATTCTTGTCACATATTTTGGAATAATTTTAAATTCAATTTATCCACTTTTATGAATGTAAATTTGAGAAATTTATTCAATATTTGGTTTTATAATAATTTATATTATTTGGAGAGGTCCACATATGTTTTGAACAATATGAATTGTGGGTGTATTATAAATTATTTACTATGATTAAGGTGAAAAATGGTTTTCTATGGTCTTAAACTAAGAAGATAAGGATAAAAGTATCCAACCAGCCTATAAAACTATTATCAGATGGATATATTTCAACATTATCCTTCCATTTGGGTAATGTAGGATCATTTATAATCTTATTTCATCTAAATGAATTTATCATTTTGGATTTTTTTGGGAAACTTTCCATGTAATTTTCAATAGAGCCTTTTTTCTACACCTATATAGGGGGACTCACTCATGTAACTTCTCAACAATATCAATGTTGTTGTCTGGACCAAAAAATAAAAAATATCCTTCTGGAAACATTAGAAATATTTTGGGGCTATTTTTTCTTCCAAAAGATAATCCATTTAGACCATATGGGAGATCGTATTGAGGTTTCTCATAAATAATGTAGTTATCTTAACAAAAATCTTTTATTTTATTTATTATATTAACACCATAAATAATTTATTAAAATTTAAAATAAAATAAAAAAATTATCTTTTATATAAATATATGTTATTTTGTTTTTTGAATAATATTTATCCATATACACTTTCACCAAATGGAAAATGAAATTTTCAATCATCTATATAGTAAACTACAACCTTAAGTACTGATGTAGTTCATTTTCCATCACCACGTCTCAGGGAAGGATTTAATACTGGATTCACCATTTTTATAAGATATATATAGGATATTATTATTATTTTATAACTTTAATATAAAATATAAAATTATATATTCACTCCATTTTAAATATGATAATATCGATATTGTGTACTATCGATTATAGCCTCGTCAAGTGATGTGATTCTTTTTTCACATATACTTCACATGGAATTAAATATGGATAAATTAATGATTATATGTCACATATATGATGTTATATTGATTCATGAAAATTAATTTTATCACATGATTTCCTTAAAAAATCACTCATTAAAGGAATGAAGGCATCACCCATGTGTGTGCAGGACCAAACGTCTCCAAGAAGCAGTGCGACTCATTTTTCATTACCAACTTTTAAGAATGAATATGATAATTAATAAGTTTAAAGAAAATAATATTCATAACATTATTATCATTATTTAGATGATTTATTTATATCCTTTTTGTAGGAACCATAACATTCATTACAAAACATGCCAAAGAAAACAAGGAAATTGACACCCCTAAACTATGAAAATAATTAAATATTATTTACAAAAGGGTGGTAAATGTTATTAGAGGAATATATATGATATTATAAATATTTTTATGGTTCTTTTATAAGTTATTAAATTTCTTAAACTCGTTATAAATAATTTTATATCAAGTTCAACTTAGGTAAGGCATGAGGTAAGGGACTTTTCCTTAATTTCCATTGATTGAAGAATATTTTAATGTTATGGAGCTAATTTATTTTTTTCATGGGGTATTTACTGAAACTTTTACAAGAAATATAATTATTAATTAAAAATTCATGTAATTTAATGTTTCAATTTTCATTATTTAATCCATTAGTATTTTAATTGAAAATTACCAAGTGGTAAATATTTTCATAACACAATATCCATTCATTAGGTTATATTACATTTTCATTGTATTTGATATTCTATTATTATGTTTTTAATTAATTTTGATTATATTATTTTTTATTTTGACTAATTGTATGTGGAAATACATTTTAAAAACATTATTTTATCATGGATCAATTCTCACAACAATGTTATGATCATTGTAAGGGTTTATTTCACAATAACATTCTAATCTAGACTATTTATTCTTTAATTTTAGTTGAATAAAATTATATCATCCTTTCCTATTAAAACCTTATAAATTTATTGTCATATAGTTATTATTTAAATTTTAAAGTAATAGTTCCTTTTTCCACTCTTTGGTAGTTAAAATAATCGAATTTTTTAAGAAAATATGACATCATTTCTCTCTTCTTTCATAAATTTGTTATCATCCTAATCTGTAACGACCCAAAGTTTTATATAACATATGACCATAATTGGTTTTAGGTTTTTTATTTTAAAATTCCATTAATAATTGTTACCGTTGCTAATAAAGTCGTTGAATAGTGATCGCATGATTAGTATAAAAATAGGGCTTTAAAAAATATAATTTGCCCAAACAAAGAAAGTTATGGACTCATACAGTAGAATTTTTCTTTATCAAGATCATATGTTGAATCTTGGAAAATAGGAGGCGTCACTAGGCTTCTCTCTTGAACAAGCCCAAGCTGAGCTTCAACATGTTAAGCTTGAATGGAACTGCCTACTAGAGAAGTTGAAGTTAATAGAGATCACCAACCAAGA
This sequence comes from Viscum album, assembly GCA_963277665.1. NCBI lineage: Eukaryota > Viridiplantae > Streptophyta > Magnoliopsida > Santalales > Viscaceae > Viscum > Viscum album. The sequence continues at coordinate 39,939,143 of OY728140.1, read as the reverse complement.
AATGTTATCTGAGCCACCCCAAGTGTCTGCCACCATCACACACCTCACCCTTAGGTCATATATAGGTGTTATAAGGGGTTAGGTAAAAATACCCTTGCACTATGATTATGTGTATTGTTTTTGTATATAATAAAGAATATACATTCATTTTATTATTGCTACTTTGTAAATAGTTTTCAAAGAAAAAATAGTATTTTTAGTTAATATTCAATTAAGAAATCCATTTTCATGAATAAATGAATTTTTTAATTAAATATTATTTGAATAAAATATTTTTACTAAATTATATTTTATTAAAAATAAATGATCGTATTATTTCAATGAATACAATTGTGATTTTTAATGTTTGAAAGCCATTTTTATCAAACCCCATGAATTTTCGATTAATGTCGGTTTTTATTTTAAATGTAAAAAAACCACATATTTAGAAAATTATTTAGATAAAATGAATAATATTTTTGGAATCAGGATTTCAAAATTATCTAATGGTGAAATTTTCACAAATTTCATATATAGTTGAATTTCTATGTAAAAATTAAATATTGTTTAATTATATATTGTGTTTTATGATATCATAATGACCCAATAGTGATTTAATAAAATACTATAAATGATATTTTTGGAAAATATATGTTTTACCATTAAAATAATGTGATTTTATGTTTGTTTTATTTATTTTAAAAAGATTTAGTGGACCCTCTAAGAGTTATAAAATATTTTAACATTTTAAATTGATTTTCTTGAGAGTGTGACTCACCTCCACATAAGAAAGACTGATATTTTAAGAAGTTATTCCATTGTCATTATGAAATACTTTTTTCCACTACCACTTTTCTAAAACCATGGGAAATCCAGGGGTTGGTTTGTGGTTTCGATTAGTTTAATGTGTGGTGTCCACAACCGAAATTATAAAGAATTCCCTCTTTTTTCCTATATAAACCCACCCAAGATCTCACTTAATCTTCACTCAAAGCCTTTTGAGCTTGACCGTCCTCTTCTAACCTCTCTCTGTAATCCTCCCATGTCTTCCCAATATTCTAATAAGCCTCTCTCAAGACCCTCCCAAGCCTTTGGTATCACACTTCCAAGTAAGGGATTTCTTCCTTCTTTATTTATTTCCAAGTTTCATTATATTATTATTCCGTTTTATTTTAAATTAAAAGTGTTGGGTTATGATTTATAACATCTTGATTACTTACCTACATTTTTTTAATGATTTTATACCCCTTTCTCACTGATTAATGACTCCCATCTTACCATGCTGAAATTTCTTAAGGAATTTTTCTTTTCTCGTTTACGTAAAAGAAATTATTTTTTAATATGAATCTAAATTCCATTACATATGATTGGAAATGTATCTATATGACCCCATTACATTCCATTTCATTTATATATTATGGGACAACCCTTTCTCTCTAATCAACAATTTATGAATTTATATGTCATGTTGTTATGTTGCGGAAATTGCATCGCGGTTTTCCAAACCAAATTCACTATGTAGTGAATACCATACTCATTTTTCTACCAAGGGTATTCACCTGTATACACATTTACATATTAATTATATAGTTTCATTTATAAATTCTACATTCCTTTATCGTGTAATAAATTGTGATGTTTAATGAATCCATGTTATATGATCCATGTGGAAAACTTATGCATAAAATGAAATGATTAAGAAGGGTGCGCCCTGATATCGCTCAAATGAATTGGGTAAAGATTAGTATCATGATACATCAAGTGAAATGAGGGTTTACTAATTTTAATTCAAGTACAATGATGGTTTACTCATTATCCATGTGCAATGAGACATGGATCATGCTAATAAAATGTTAAATGTTGTGTCCACATTTCCATATTATGATAATCATGTTTTATCATTCCATTATGTTCATGTTTCTCTTATGCTCCATTGATATGAATATTGCCTAGAATTTACTATATTATTAATGTTATTCTTTTTTTACGCCCTTATTGGGATTTATATCTCACATTTTTCTTATTCATGTCCTCAGGTTATCCTATGCAATGTTATGTACTAAGGAATTTGTGTGGTCATGTAAAATAAGTTTTCAATAAAGATGTGTGTTTCCTATTTTAAGTTGTTATTTAATCTTCCTAACCCCCAAAGACACTGGACATCTCGATCTTCTATGATGTATCAAGTGAATATTTTATGTATTAAATTATAATTAAGTGTGAAATAAAGATTATGGTAGTTATAGTTGGTATTAGAGGATAGATTTAGTTATTTTATGGATTAGGATTAGAAAAAACGAGTGAAATCCTTAAGAATTAGACTAAGAATAATAAAAACATCCCTAAATATATGTGAGTATTGAGTAAGCGGTTTTTCAAGAAAATATATACCTGTTTGGATATGAAAAGGTAGAGGCAGCTCTAGAACAGATTTATGTAGGGAAAAAACCCAAAAACGTCGCATTAAACTAGACTCGAATGGGAACTGGTGAACGATAATGGGCCCTGCTGCACTCTTGGTTACTAAACTCCTAGGGTATATTCTTTGGAAAATTAATAAGATTAGTATTAACCATTATTAATGGAAAAAATGAACCCTATGAATATATGTTTGGATTTAGATCATGGATAACATATATTGAAGCCTATATGTTCACAAGTTAAGGAAACAAAAGTAACGTATAAGTCATTTGTTTTGTCTTCAGATTACCATTTATGTTTTACCCATATCTTTCCTTTTATTCCAACCAATAGCTGGTAATAGGAGGACTCGGGATAACAACTAATATGAATATCAATGTGATTATTGTTCTAATGAGATTCCCAATCTGATGGGATTAGGAATCATGAAATTTGTTGTGATGAAATTTTCGTTAACTCAAGTTTTGAATAGATACATGGATCAAGAGGAAAATTCAACAACCCCCCCCCCCCAGAAAGAACAAGTCGCAATCAAGAGCTTCATGAGACAAAGGCCTCATACTTTTTTAATGGATCATATGATCCCTCAGTCACTGAACGATGTATCAACTCTATTGAGAATATCTTCTCCATCCTTTAATGTTCTGAACAAGAAAAGGTACTTAGTTTCTTATTGTATAGAGGGTGAAGCTAATCAGTGGTGGACAATGATAAAACATATGATGATTGAGAAGGCGATTGAGGAATTGGAATGTAAGTATTTCCTAAAAATGATTTTTGATAAATATTTTCCTCACACCCTCCAACATAATATGGAAAGGGTTATCCTTTCACTCAAAAATAAGATGACGAATCCATCAGAGCGTACGAGGTAAACTTTAGAAGGCCTTCATGATATGCCTCTAGATTTTTCATTACCCCAAATGCAAGGTTGACTGCTTCTTTTGTGGTATAAAACCTAGTCAAAAAAAGCCCTAGCGATCTGTGACTTTGAGAACTAAGAGTAAATTGACTGATGTTCCCACAAAGTCGAAATGGAGATCAGAGAAACTCAGGGGTATCATGGGGATAATAAGCATAAGGTGGACTTAAATTTTGGAAGTCCTATGGATAAATCCCATAGTTATAAGAAAATCCATCACCCCACATTCCAAATGTGTGGAAAGAAGTACCTTTGAAATTTCTTAAAGAGGATGAGGAAATGCTTTAGCTACGTAAGAGAAGGGAACCTAGCCATTAACTGACAACAAGAAAAACTTGTGGTTGCGACAGATGAGAGGTACCCTCCATTCAACCCTAAATGTGTTCTTCGTTACTTAAACAACAAAGAACCAGGTCACATTGCAAACTATTTCCCCAAGACAAGTTTTTTTAGGTAACAAACAACCTCCAAAGAAGCAAGGCCGAGATTTTTCAATCACAACCACTGAAGTGATTCCCAACAACAAAGTGGTGACAGGTACGCTAGTTATTCATTCAAGAATAGCGAACAAACATTTTGATTCTGGTTCTATGCAATCTTTAATATTCCAAATGTTTAGTAGAACAATCCCAACATCACCACTAATCATGGAAGTAAAGATGTCAATGAGAACAATAAATGGGGAAATCATTTCAACCCAAGAATATAAATCCTCCCCTGTCATAATTTGTGGATTTAACATCCCATAGAACCTCATCATACTCCCTTTGGTTGAATTTTATGCAATTATTATCATAGTTTGTCTTCCCTTACATATATCCAACATAAATTTATATGAGAGTTAAATCACTCTCCATATGGAGAATTGACCCCTGATTCTGTACAAGTGCAAGGAGGATAATGAATCTTCTCTAGCTCTATCATCTCAAGCGTGTGTATTACAACCCTATGAGAATGTGTATCTTGCTCAGATGATTAGGTCTAAGGAAGAAACCATCCTAGAAGACATTCCTATTGTGAGAGAATTCATTGAAGTGTTTCCCAAGGAATTTCCTGGTCTTCCTCTTAGAATAGATGTTTAATTATCAATTGATCATATACCTAGGGTGTTTTCAATTTCCAAGAATTCATATAGAATATCCATTGTGGAGCATGAGGAGTGGAAGAAATAGCTACAAGAGAATCTAGATAAAGGGTTTATACACCCAATTTCTTCACCATGGGGTGCACCAATCCCCTTCCTCAAAAATAAGGATGGGTCAATGCTCGTTTTCATTGATTATTGTAAGATCAAAAAAATCAAGATAAAGAACAGGTGTCCTCTCTCATCAATTAAAGATGTGTTCGACCAGCTATGTGGAGTACAATACTACTCCAAGGTGGATTTTCGGTCAATATATTACCAATTAAGGGTGAAGTTGGACGATATCCCCAAGACTTCTTTTTGTATAATGTATGGGAACTATGAATTCATAGTAATGCCTTTCAGACTCACTAATGCTTCAACAATCTTCATGGACTTGATAAATATATTCTATAGAGATTACCTCGACAAATATTTGGTAGTTATTATTAACAATATTCTAATATACTCCATAACCAAGGAGGATCATGAGGAGTATCTAATAATTGTACTAGAGACCTTTCGAAAAGATAATCTCTATGAAAATTATAGAAAGTGCTAGTTCTAGCTGAGGAAGGTCTCATTCTTGGGTCATATCATCATAAGAAATGGGATATCTGTTGATCCCGTCAAAATATCTGAAATTGAGCGATGGAGGAGGCCAACATCGGTAAAAAAAATTTGTAGCTTCCTGGGGTTATCTGGATATTATCGCCGATTTGTAAGAAATTTATCACGATTTTTAAACCCTCTTACCAAGCTAACTCAAAAGGGAATCAACTTTTCCTAGAGTGATAAATGCGAAGAGATCTTCAAGGAGATGAATATGAGTCATATCACTGCACTGGTGCTCACACTACCCATAAGTGGAGATATTTCGTTGTATTTAATGATGCTTCAAAGAAGGTCTTGGGCTCTGTGAAGAAGCAAAGAAGATAATGTAATTGTCTATGCTTCAATGAAATTAAAATTTCATGAGAAAAATTATCCAACACATGATTGGATTTGGATGTAGTGATCTTCGCTTTAAAAATTTTGAAGAATTTCCTTTTTGGGGAGAATTTTTAAATATGCACGGACAAAAAAAGCCTCAAGTATATATTCACACAGAAAGATTTGAACATGTACCAATGAAGATGGTAAGAGGTGATCAAAGACTATAACTACTCAATCCAATACCACACTAGGAAAGAGAACAAGGTGGCAGATTCTCTATGTAGAAAGAACCCAATGATTATATCATTGATGATAATTGAAATGGATCCAATCTTCTTATATTTTATGAAGATAGACATGGGAATTATAAAGAAGGGAACAGCATCCATACATTCTCAAATGATTGCTCAAACTTCTCTTTTGCAAAGGATAAAGGGTTCTCAAAAGAAAGATGTGGTAATTTATAAGAAAGTGGAAACTATCAGAAAATGAAAATCCTCAGAGTTCAATGATAAAAAATATAGAATTTTGAGATTTTGGTCAACACAATGTGCTGCATAAAATCAGAATTTAAAGAAAGAAATTTTGGATTATGCACATAGTTCAAATTTATCCATTCACCCAGGAAACAAAATTATGTTTCAAGATATCTGAGAGAATTATTGGTGGGATGACATGAAGAAGGATATCACTGAGAATACATCAGAGTTCCTGGTATGTCAGTAAGTGAAGTCTAAGAGACAGAATTCTAAGGTGATTATGCAACCATTACCCATACCACCATGGAAATAGGAGAACATCACCATGGACTTTATCAATAGAAATCCAAATACATCCAAAGAAAACAATGTTATCTGGGTTTTGGTGGATCTTCTTACAAATATTGTACACCTCATTGAAATTTGAGAGGATTTCCCATTGGATAAAATTGGCATGGATATACATTATAGATGTGGTAAAGCTACATGTTGTGACACTATCGATTGTATCCAATCGAGATCCGAGATTCTTCTTTATGTTTTGGAAGAGTCTTCAATGTGCCCAAGATACTGAGCTAAACTTTATTACGTCTTATCATCCTCAACCTGATGGTCAATCTGATTGAACTATCCAAAAACATGAGGACATGTTGAGAGCATGCTCGATGGACTTTAAAAAATGATGGGATCAATATCTCCCTCTAGTTGAGTACCCTTACAATAATAGTTTCCACTCAAGCATCCAAATGGATCTTGATGATGACTGTTATGGTATGAGGTGCAGAACACCGACATGTTTGGATAAAGTTGGAGAGAAGAAACTCCTATGTCCATAAATGGTTGAAGAAATGGTGGATAATTTTATGAACATCCAGCCCCACATTAAAGCTACTTAGAGTCGACAAAAGAGTTCTGCTAATAATCATCGGTGAGACCAAGAGTTTGATGTTAGAGACATGGTATTCCTAAGCATATCACAATTGAAGAAGGATATGAGTTTTGGGCATAAGGTAAATCTTATTCCAAGGTACATCGGCTCTATTAAGATCCTTGGTCGCATTGGAGTAGTGCCATATCGACTAGAACTCCCACTGAACCTATGTCTAGTACATGATGTATTCTATGTATTACTCTTGAAAAAGTACATACCTGACCCATCACATGTACTCAATCTAGAGGTGATACCACTAGATAATGACCTCTCCTACAAAAAGAATTCAGTGAAGATATTAGATTGTATTGAAAACTTCTATGAAATAAGACAATTCCCCTCATCATGGTTTTTTGGTTTAACCAAAAGTTTAAATAAGAAATGCGGGAATCAGAGTAAGTGATGAAACAGACTTACCATCAACTGTTTTAGTATGGGAAAAAGAAATTTCAAGGGAGAAATTTCTTAAGGTGGGAAGATTGTAACGACCCAATATTTTATTAATGAAAATTCCTCTTGATCTAATTAAATGTCTTATTATGTTAAATGGTTATATAACAAATTAAATTATTTGGTTTTTGTTTTTTAATATTGAAATATGGTTATTAATTATTACCATTTCTAATATATCCATTGAACAGTGATCACAAGATTAGTATAAATATAGGGCTTTAACAAATCCAATTTACTCAGACGAAGAAAGTGATGTAATCATGAAGTAGAACTTCTCTATACAAAGCCCATTTATTGAAACTCTTAAATGAGGTAGAATCACTGGACTTAACTCTTGACCATGCCCAAGTTGAGATTCAACACATTAAGTTCGAACAAAACATCCTACAGAAGAAGTGGAATTTGATAGAGATTACCACCCGAGCAATGATATCTGAGCCATCCAAAGAGTCTGTCACCATCGCACACCATACCCTTAAGTCAAATGCGGGTGTAATAAGGGTTTATGTAAAAAGTCCATAGAACTATGATTTTGTGAAATATTTTTTTATATAATAGATAATATAAATTCATTTTATTATTGTTAATTTGTAAATATTTTTCAAATCAAAAATAATATTTTTAGTTAATATTCAATTAATACATCTATTTTGATGAATTAAAGGATTTTGGAATTAAAAAATATTTTCATAAAATATTACTACTAAATTATTTTTTATTACAAATAACTTATAATAGAATTTCTATGAATAAAATTGTTATTTTTAATGTCTGAAATCCATTTTTATCAAAACCCATGAATTTTCAAGTAATGCCAGTTTTAATTTTAAAAGTAAAAAATCACATATTTAGAAACATATTTAGATAAAATTAAAATTATTTTTGGAATCGGGATTTTTAAATTATCCAACGGTAAATTTTACACAATTTTTTGTGATAGTTGGGTTTATAATTAATAATTAAATACCATTTAATTATATAATTTGTTTTATGAAATCTTAATGACCTAATAGTGATATAATAAAATAATATAAATGATATTTTCAGCAAAAATATGTTTTACCATTAAAATAATGTTATTTTATGTTTGTTTGATTTATTTTACAATGCTTTAGTGGACCCTCTAAGACTTATAAAACATTTTAACTTTTAAAATTGATTTCCTTGAGAGTGTGACTCACCTCAACAAAATAAAGCCTAATATTTTAAGAATGTCAGCCCTTATCCTTAAAATATAATTTCTTCACTTCCCTTTGGAAAAAACTTGCAAAAAACCATGGGTTTGTTTGTATTTTTTATTAATTTAATGTGTGGTGTCCAAAACCAAAATAATAAAGAATTCACTCTCTTTTCTTATATAATCCCACCCAAGCTCCCACTTCCTATTCACTAAAAGCCTTTATAGGTCGACCAACCTCTTCCTTACTCTCTCTATAATCCTCCCAAGGCTCTCCAATCTCCCAATAATCCTCTCTCAAGCCCCTCCCAAACCTTTGGGATCACACTTCCTAGTAAGGTATTTCCTCCATTCTTTATTTATGTCCATGTTTCTTTATATTGTTGTGCCATTTTATTTTCAATTAAATATGATGGGGGTATTATTTCACACCTCCCCTATAATTCCTTACTTATATTTGAATAATGATATACTAATTTATCTCTTATTAATGCCTACCATGTACACCTGTTACCATTCCGAAATTCCGTAAATAATTTCTCTCTTCTCATTTATGTTAAAGAAATTATTCTGTATTATAAATACATATATTGGGAAATATATATATATGAACCAATTAATTTAAATTTCATGTAAATATTATGATACACCCCTTTATCTCTTATCAACAATTTTTATGAATTATTATGTCACGTTGTTATGCTGCCGAAATTGCAACGTGGTTTTCCAAGCCAAAGTCATTATGTAGTGAATACCACACTCATTTCTCTATCAAGGGTATTCATGTTTATGCACATTTAATTATTTATTATAGATCTTATTGTATGAATTCAACATTCTATTATCGTGGAATAAATTATGATGTTTAATGAATCCAAATTATATGATCCATGTGGCACACTTATCCCTGAAATTAAATGATTAAGAAGGGTGCACCCCGATAACACTATAATACATTGGGTAATGATTAGTATCATGAGATTTCAAGTGAAATGAGAATTTATTCATTCTAATTCAAGTGAAATTAGTGTTTACTCATGAACCATGAGAAATGATCCATGGATCATGCTAATATCATGTTAAATGTTGTTTCCACATTTCCATGTTATGACAATCGTACTATATCATGACTTTATGTTAATATTTATCTTATGCTCCATTGATATGCCTATTGCCTAACATGTACTATATTCTTCATTGTCTGACTTTTTTACTCCCTTAATGATCTTTATAGTTCACCCTTTTCTTATCCATGTCCTCAGGTTATCCGATGCAATGCTAAGTACTGAGGAATGTGTGTGGTCATGTAAAATAAGTTTTCAAAAAATATGTGTGTTGCCTATTTTAATTTGTTATGTAATTTTCCTAAGCCCCAAATATACTAGACCTATCAATATTATATGCTATATCATGTTAATATTTTATGTAAAAAAATTATTTTTAAGTGTGATTAAAGAGTATGGTTTTTATAAAATCCGTATTTTAAAAAATAATTTTTATCTCTTTTAAAAATACTTTATTAAAGTAATTTTTACTCATTTTAATTTTTTTCATTGTTTTTTAATGTAATCATCATATTTTTTGGAAAATAAGGCATGTTTTTATTTTAATGAAAATGTGAAAGGATCCTTTTTTAAGGTACTTGGATTATACTGAAATTCCAAGCATCATGATCAATCCATGTTTTAAAAACCATTATATTTTTCAAAAGGATACAATCCATGAAATATATTTTCCTAAGGCATTGTGAAATATTATTTTAAAAATGTTATTTTAAAAATTAAAGTATATATTCATCAAGTTTTTTATTGAAATATATTTTTATTCTATTTATAATATTCAATGTCAAAAACCATTTATTTTAAATATACTCTTATGGGTATATGTTCTTCTAATACAATAATTATTGAGACTCGTGATGTTTTATTATTATTTTTACAAAATATATTATTGAAATTCAATCTCTTGATTCATTTTTGTAGCCATTAACTTTACCTTTAATCATTCAGTTTCTTTTTATCATTGAATTATAAATTTTACCTAAATTTAAAAATTATTTATCATGATTATATTTATTTCTTAAAACTTGTATCATTTGTACATTCAGTGTTCACCATTTAATGTTATTTGTTTACATGGGGTAATATTTAGAAATCTATAATCTTTAATAAATTCATATATTTGATGTTAATGCATATTATTAATTAAATAAATTGATAATTTGATATATTATGATTTATTTAGACATGAAATGTCCTGTTTTGACCTATAATTATGTATCACCTTGATGCATTGACATGTCACGTGATAGAAATCAATTTTACAAATTAAACAGTTTTCTAACTATAGTTTTAAACAGTCTTGGGGAAATATCTTGATGGTAGATGTACCATGATGTCAGAGATAATAACATATTATAATTAAGTGATTTTTTAATTTATAATTTACTTATAATTATTAGCTATGCTATTTTCAATATGATATTATATTTTAATACATTTTATTCTAAGTTATTGATTAAAAACATGTCTTTTAAGTTATTTACCTAACCATATTGTTTATTACATATCGTGTCATGAAATACTAGTTGTTAAAAATATCTATTTGTTCTATTATTTAACTTACCATGTTTATTATGATTATTGATTTATGATATTCAATGATGTACTTAATCCTTACTAAGAATTTTAAATCAATATTATTTTGTTCCCATTTCCTATGATATGTAGAGTAAATCATTAAATTTCCTTTAATAGATTAAGTTAATTTCCTTTTTAAACATATTAGGTTTGATTTTCTATTCCTCCTACAAAATATTTAAAATGTATCTACTTATTTTTTTCTGAATGATAATTTAATTAGTGATTTGGGATGAAATACTTCTTTTGTTCTTCATGTTTAATAATGTATGACAGTGGCCTCTAATTATTGGGGTCGAGGGAATTATAGTTTGTATCAAATAATGATTAGTAGAAACCAATAAAACTAGATTATTTAAATAAATTATATGGAATATAACCAAATTATATACTTTTAATACATGTATAGAATAACATCCAATTGTTTTCATAAGAAATATATTATATATTTTTTCCTATAAAAATATCCCTTTCTAGAATCTTTGAGTGGAAATGAATCTAGCACATAGTTACCTCAGTGTAATAACTCAAAAAAATAGAATTGGGAATCAATCAATCATCAACTAGTTCATAACAATTGTCCCTACTGAGAAACTAGTTTGAAAATATCATGGGATATGCATAATATAATTATCATTTTTTATAATTTTAATGTATTTCAAAATAATTATATTTCCAAATAAACCTTGTGTATGATTATGAGATTAGAAATGAAAAAACATTTCAATTAATGTTATGTATTTCAATTGGTTTGGGATTATAAATAATCTTTGAAATTGATACTATCTAATATAGGGTATGAAATAATTTAGGAAGGTCACCTATAATAGGGAATTGGAACTACATCAATTCACATGATATAAAGAGTAATAATGATTATTTCATTGATGGAATTAAGAATACATTTTGAATGAAACTATTCTCTCAATCATTCTCTTTATATTATGTCATATAATCATATTCTAAAAATACATATAAATAATTTTATATAAGTATTATTTCTTTTTATTGAATCATGATAAGAAGAGGATGATAGAGAAAAATAAAGACAAAGTTAACAAGGGAATGAAGGATTTTTTATAATATGATAATTTTGGAATGAAACAACCTAGTATATTCTTAAATAGAATGGGAGTATTCCATATGTGTGGATACAAAATCTACCATGCTCATGATTTTAAGGGGAAAATTTCATGTATTAAATGATTCAATTTTAAATATAAGAGGAACTATGAAAATGAATTTCCCCAGATTTAATGGAATATAACTTGAATATAGCTAATGGATAATGGAAAAGTTAATTCTATTAGCATAAACAAAGTGGAATGAATAATTTTATGATTTTATGATTCAATAATTATTTCATTTGATTGTTTTATTAATTATATCATGTTTATAATAATTTAAAAATCTATAAGGATTTTAATGCAGTACGTTTTCATTAAGGAATTCAAAATAGAAGTCAAATTTTACAGATGAGAAGGATAAATAATCCATTTTGAAGTTTAACTTCATTTAAAAAACTTTATTGATGTAAGTATAATCATTAATGTGATTATAGTGTTGAGATAATGATTTTTGGGAAAAAAGATAATTGATATAGATAATGTAAATTCAATATTAATAACTACCTTGAAACTAATTAATGATTTGTTGAAAATGTGTTTTATTCTATCCTTTATGGAATTAGATGGGTTTTTATATTTAAGGTATATATAAAATTATATATATATTATTTAAGGAATAATTATGGACGCATATTTTTAATATGTTTTTATGGTAATTTGGGTTATTACCATGTTTCAATAGAATACATGATGAAAGTATTAACATGTTTGTTATTTGACAATTAAGAGATGCAACTTTCTTCTTAGAGAAATAATGAGAAGTTCTTTTTTGAAATCTAGTGAAATTATATCTATTGTTTTATATATCAAAATTCTATGAATTTCATAAGGTTGATTATATATGAAATGGTTTAAGTTAAACATTAGTATATGTTTTAGATATCACTGTATTACATCACCATATGGACATTTATGCATAATTTATAAATTATGCTCACCATTTTTTCATAATATAAATAGATACCAATGGAATAACTTGTCATTATATTATGAATTATAAAATCTATTAAAAGATAATATTAGTGATTCGGGTATAAACAAAATCCTTTTGGATATTTAATTTGTGGTGTAATTGATTAATTATGAAATCATCAATGAAAAAATAAAGGAGGAAATCATGCTTATGAAATAGAAACATATCAAGTTAGTATATTTTGTTATATTCTTATAATATAAAATTATTCCTCAAGATTTGGAAATTTATCTAGAAAAAAAAATATAACATATTACCTTCACATATGATGAATCATATGGACATTTTACTCAATATAGATCTATTTTTTTGTTTTATATAACATCGCATTGATAATTTACTTTATTGTGATCAATTCCTGTTATCATTCCCTATAATTAATTTCTCTTTCTTTTTATAACCATATATTCACATGCGAACAATATTATCCTATATAAAAATTAGTAATCTATTATTCTATTATAACTTTTTAATAAAATTTAATTGTTTTTAAGATGATATTTTATTAACACTATTTACAAAATGGGAAATAATAAATAGAATTTTATCTTATAAAATCCTTGATTTTGGAGCATGATATTATTCCGAAATTACAAGGACTTAATTTTTTTGGTTGGGAGAATTTAACACCCAAAATTTTTAAAATAATAAAATTTTACTTGATAGCGTAAGTGACACACAACAGTAATCTTAAAAAGATGACCAAATATATTTCATTAAATATAATCTCATTGATATCGCATTGAACATGCGATCCTAATTCTAAATATACCATAATATTGTGTAACTTTATAACATAGTTAATAAATATCCTGGTATGAATAATGCTAACTAAACTATGAAAATTAAATGGATTGATGATCTAAGAATAAATTCATTGGTTATATATTTCATACGAATAATATAAGAATAATGTGAAAAAAAAGAAATGTTTTATGAAAACAAAACATCATTTTTAAGATGAGGCTTAGTATGTATTTTCAGACATAATTTAAATTTATTTTTTATAAAATTGGAAAAATTAGTTTTATAAAATTAATATCATGTTTTAAATTATAATTTCAAAAATATCTTATGTTGAATGTTTTATATTTTTTTTTAAATTTTTAATTTTTCGATGAATATTGAAAAATATTGAATTTTAATTGAAAAATATTTTTATTTAAAATATATTTCTTGCTAAATTTTATTTTTTGTTAGTTTTAAAGTAAAATTAATTCAACTATAAATATATTTATTTAATTTAGGTCATTGTAATTATTTATTTATTGAATTTTGATATAAAAATGTTGTTAAATTTTAAATAATTTCTCTTGAAAACCCCACTTTCTCATCGCGTGTGAAGTATTAATTTTAAATTAAATTCTTCCACTTATATCAATGATATTTGGGAAAATTGATTCCTTAATATTAATATAATTAATTTATATTATATTATATGTTGAATTTGTTTTTTTACTCAAATTAATATTTAGAGTAGTAAAAATTATATATAGTCGTTAAGGTCAAATTGGTTTTACTATGGTGTAAAACTAAGAAGATAATAGATAAAATTTTCTACCAATATTTATAAATACTATTATCTAGCCGTAATTTCTACATATCATTAAAAAGATAAAATATATGGAAAATTTTATTCCTTTTTCATGTGATTGACTTAATCATATTGGATTTTATTCATAAGTTTTTAAAAAATTTCTAAGAAGCTCCTCATTCCCCAATTATAGAATGGTACTCACTTCCATTACTGCTACAAATCTCACAATACATCTCAAAAAAATAATTAAAACACTCCTCCCAACTTTATTATTAATATTATAAAGCTTCTGGTACTTCAAAATTACAATCCCCAGGGTCTTGACGAGAGATCCAAGGGTGGCTTATATTAGAAAATATAATTGTCTTAACAAAGATCCTTCATTATCTTTATTCAGCTTCCACAATTAATTATTTCATAACACTTTAAATATAATAACATCATTATATCCTAGATAATTATATATTATTACATATATGGAATGATAATTATCTATCTCCACTTCCTTTAAATAGGAAAAAAACTCATCCATCATTTGTATGGTGAACTACTACCTCAAAAATTGATATATATGATTTTACATCACCACCTTTTAAGGATGAATTTAATGATTTATTTACAAAAATTATTTTATACTTAATATACTATTATAATTTAATTATTTTCATATCACATTTGTCTTTTTATGTTCCTTTCTATTTTGAATAATTTAAAATCCCTCATGTGTACGGCAGACTACCACCTCATTAATCGATGTGGTTTTTTTCCCACTTATAATTTAAATTGATTTTAATAAGGATAAAATTAATAGATATATTTTATATATTTGAGGTTATATTTATTATTTAAAATTAATATATCACCCCAATTCCTTAACCTTTCACTTGTTAATGGAATGATATTATTAATCGAGTATTCTTACGGTCAACCATCTCTACGAAGCGATGCAACTCATTTTCTATGCCCAAATTATAATAATGATTATAAAAATGTATCTATTTATTAAATATGAAATTTATATAATTATTATCACTTTTATTTTATTTATTCATATTCTATATATAAGAACTGTAACATTTATTCATATTCTATATATAAGAACTGTAACATTTATTACAAAAACACCAGAGAAAACATGGTAATTAAAACTTGAAATAGTGAAAATAATAATATTTTATTAAACTTATTTTGAAAATTTTATAATATGTTAATATATGATATTTTAAATAATATTACGGTTTATTAATAAAATAATTAAAGTATTAAAACCCATATATAAGAGTATAGAGAATGTTTAACTATTGGAATGTGTTAGTTAAGGGACTTTGTCTCAATTTCACTTCATTGAGGAAAACTATAATCTTATGCTCATAATTTATTTTATATGATGTATATACATACCATTAGACACGTAATAGCATTATTACATAATAATTTATTTTAAAATAAGTTTAAATTTTAATTATTTCACCCATGGGGGTTTAAATTGTATATTACTAAGAAGTAAATAATTTCATAACTCGATTTTATTTCATTGAACCATATTACTTATTCATTTTATTTGATATTCAAAGATTTCTTATGTAATTAATTTTTATTATATTATATTTTATTTGACATTTTTTTTGTAAATATACGTTTTATACACATAATATATTTATTCATTAATTATCACTACATCATTATTATCTTTGTAATGGTTTATTTCACCATATAATTCTAATTGAGATTGTTTATTATTGACTTTTAAATGAGTGAAATTATTTGATCACTATCTAATAAAAACATTATTTTATTATCCTCTAGTCATTCATGATATTTTAATGTAAAAATACTATTTTTTCACTCACTGGTGCTTGAAATAATTGAGAATATGTTTTTAAAAAAACCATCATCCATTTATCTCTTTTTTTACAAACCTATTATCTTAAAAGACAATGATTTAAAAATATATTTTCAAGACTTATTTTAAAATTTTTGAAAATTATTTAATAAAGAAATTTTTTAAAATTTTTACTTTTTCAAAAAAAATTCCAAATAATCTTCATGTGATTTTCAAAACAATTATTATCTTTCTTTTACCGAAAAGTTAATTGAATCATTGTTTTGACATAATTAGAAAGTATGAAATAATGTGCCATTATGACAAGTCTATATTTTAAAAATTAATTTATATGATTATAATATTACTTTTAGAGATGATATTTTTTAGAATATCTTGTGAAATTTTAGTTTTATAAGGTCTTTTTAAAAATTAAAAGGTTAATTTCATAATAAATTTTTTTAAATGTTTTTTATGGTATTTATTTTATTCATAGAAAAAAACTTTTATTTTACAATACTACTCTAGGGATATATTGTACTAATGCCATCCATTTTATTCTTCTAGATGGTTTATGATTATTTTGTCCTGGGAAAGTATTGAAATTCACTTCCAAGATTCATTTTTTTAGTCCTTTCATGTCCACTGATTATTCACATTTATGTGATATTTAGGAATTTAATTTCAATTAACATTGCTTATTATTTATAATTGATATGGTTGTTTCATAAACTGTGTATAATTTCTACATACGGTGATCAATATTAAATTGTATTTCCTTATCTATATAAATATTGATATATCTAAATTATTTTCTCAATTGATATATTTAATTATAAAAATTATTTTTCAAAAATTAAATCATTTATTAGATATAATAGGAATTATTTAGACATGAATTAATGAGTGGGGATCATAATTATATATCTTTTCAATGAATCTAATGGCATTATGATAAAAATCTATTTTCTAAAATAATCTAGGTTTATACCAACAGTTTTAAATTGTCTTGAGAAAAGATATTACGGTAGAGTTATCCTTTTGTCTGAGATCATGATGTCCAATAATTAAACTTTTTATTCATTAAGAATTCATTTATTATTATTATCCACATTATTTTTCTATGATGTCAACTCTATAGGAATTTCATTCTTATTTATTGATTTAATGGAACATATTTTCTATTATTTACCTTAAAATATTTATTATTCCTGGTCTTATCATGGCAGTCATTTCATTTAAATAAATTTTTTTCTATAATTTACTTTTTTTACATTGATTATGATTTTTGATTCATGATATATTCTCTATATACAACTCTTATAAAGAATTTGATATCACTATTATTTTGTTTCATTGATATAGTATGTGAAGGGAAAAGACATTAGACGATATTTCAAGATTTTGTTCATTTTATTTTATTATTCATTTTTTATTTATTTTCTATTCATAATGAAATATTGTTATCATGTATGTATGAGGTTATTCAAGACTTTTAAAAAGATCTGGTCTTCAGGATTAGATCTTTTGTACCTTATATCAATGTTTTGAAGTAAGACAATGGCTCAAGGTTAACATGTTCGGGATTCTTATAGGTTAAATATTTATAAACCATTCCAAAATAAAATAATTTCAATGTCCCTTGAGCACATGTAAGGAATTCCACTTTGGAATTTAAGCATCTAGACTGGTATAATATAATTATTTGTATGTGGAATTTAACAATTAATAATATTGTATGGGAAACAACCATTCCATTTTACAATTATCAAAGTTGATTCCATTGTAAAATAAACTATTCCAATCAATAATTTTATGAACATACTAATTTATAATAACTAGGGGATGTGATGATATTAAACAATTAAACAATTAACTTATTTAAAATATATCTTTCACTAATAATTGGAAAGATCTACTCAAAATATCTATATATAAAAAATCATAATCCCTTTTCTAACACCATAAGCATTTACTAACAATTTATTTTTTAAATATACACCCAACCATACTCAAGTGTTTTTAATTACCTAAAAAATTCATATGGTTCTTAGGAATATAAGTAACTCACCCCTAGTGGTTTTTTAGTCACATTGAAAGAATAAAAAAATGATTATTTAACATAAGGAAAGAAAATGTACATTCTATTCATATAAAAAATCAATTTCAATTTTCATCTCGTACAAAATTGAGTAATGTACAATAAAGTATAGATTCCAAATTATAATTCCACTAAAAAATTAATATTCATGTTATCAGTTCACTTTTTATGAGTCATCACAAACAAACCTAAGTGGTGTTATAGAAAAATATAAACAAAGGATAATAAGGTTAACTAATAGGGATCAACCAAAATAGTGTGATCCAAGATGGGTTCACAAACCTATGACCATGTAATGGGGACTAAATAACAATATGGTTACCACTTATGAATTTATTTTATGGTATATCATATTTTTGGAGAAATTTGTCGATATTCTGTCACAATAAATAACTACAATAGTTTATCAATGAAAAAAACAACAAAAATAAATGATCTAAACCACCTACCCCATAATAAATATGTTTAAATTTATTTTATTATCCATTAATTAAGGATAGAATGATATAAATCAAATTAATATAAAATCATCATAAACATTTGGCATGAGAAGTTGAATATAAATATCAGTATGAATGGCTAATAAATGGAAAAATGAAGAATGTAGAATATTATCATTATTGATATGATTAAAAAAATAGACAACATTTGATTCATAGTTTTAATGAGGGGTTTATCTCTAATAATATGAGGATATGGTATGACATATTCTAATAGAGGGGTATCCTTTATGGTTTATAGATAATAAGTGGTGTATAACGGTTAAATGAAATAGGGGGAAACCGTATAGGCACTATGAAAAAACCATATATTTAACACACATAAAATAATGATTTGTTTCCTAAAGGTACAAATCATATAATGCCCTAATCTCATGAATCCTCGCGTCCTTTAGAAATTTGGTATATATAATAACCAACATCAACTAAATGAAAAAAACATTATTTAAAAAATCCTTCAATTTTTTCAAAAATTCCATCATTATTTTAAATCAACATAGGATAACCAGGGGAATTACATGTCACAATCCAACCCAGATACCTGGTAACCTGATAGCCAATATGGTCCTGACATAGCCCAAAGGGAATTACTGATCCCCCAGAGTTGTCGAATACCACCTAGAATCATCCAATAATAATGTGGTAATCAAATTTACACAAACCAAATAGAAGAAATATGAAAAACAATTAGTATGCATACAAGAAAAAAATCCACATGGAGAATTGTTCTAGAAGTCAACATGCATATATATCCGTCATTGAAACTTGAATATACCCAAAAATAGGATAACATCCCCAGTCCTAGAGGACATAACTCTCTAGGCCCATGGATCAATAGCTACTACCACCTCCAAGTGGCGCCTTACCCTTATTCAAACATGGAAGAAGATCATATAAAAATACCTGAAGTCATAAAAAGTGTGTGAGCAAAAATACTAGTAGGCTCTGACTAAGGAATCTATAATAAGAATACCAAATTTGATTAACCAAATAAATATTTAATGTTTAAATTAACATTTATCGTAGTTAAAAAGTGTATTTAAAACAAATAATTATTTATAGTTCAAATGATTGAAAAATGTTATGCCCCGACCCTAGTTACCCAAAGTCGGTGAATTATTAAATAACGTTGGCATGATCACAAGAGATCAAGTCCCGAAAAACCAATCACATTAGTAGCCTCGGAAGTACTGGATACATACATATGTTTTACATTACATTATAAAATAAATAAATAACATTGTTTCTCCTTTGAACACACATATATGCCTTAGCCTATCCCTATAGGTCAATCATAATAAACTTCTTCACATCCTATTAAAAATAAAACATAATAAAATAGTGAGCTCAGATGCTTGGTAAGGATACTAATATATCAAAAACTATCATAAATAAGTATAAACATTTAAGCCAATGAATAAGACTATAACACAATAATTTTAAACAAAAACATCTGTATAATATGGAAGATATAAATTAAATAATTTCATTTACATATTCACATAGATATTCTAATAGATGAATAATCACATGTAATATCTATAGCTAATCTCATAATGACAGAATTAATAATGTCGAAAAACATAACCACAAATTCAAGGCCTTGTTCCAAGACCCTAAATATAAATTTTTTCAGAGCCTTCTTCCAAGACACTAGTTTGTCTCATGAGATCTACAAATGCATCTAAGGGCAATTGCGAGCCACTCTTGTCACTTACTAAGTCCAATGCATTACTCATTTGAAAAGGGTGATACATGACATAAACATTTGTACTAAACAAACATAGTAAATGTTAATAATTTAACCATACACCATGAATGCCATAAAAATAGAACATTCACAATCAAACATATCATAAAACTATCAATACAATATAGAATATGTTTTAATAAGAAATAAACTTCAATTAAACATAAAATTCAAAAATAGATGTTGACACATATGAAATCAATCCAAAATTTATTGGAGAGAAATAACTCTTTCTACATTGAAATCATTTAAAAGTCGCATAATTATAAAATAAAACATTTATTATTATATTATAATTATAATATTTAAGGGGAGCTTTGAAGGTGTTATAATGGTTGAAAATAACTGCACCCACTGAATTAGTAAAAATAACATTCTTTCCTTAATTTTTGGAAAATGTCATAAAGTACCTTGTTTAGAAAATGATAGAAATATTACTTTAAAAACATTTTATAAAAACTCAAACAATAGTATAAATAAATTTAACTCTTAGTATAGTAAATAGTAAAAATGTTTTAAATATATTTTTAAGAAACATGGGTGTGGGTTATAAATAAGTCCCAGTAGATACTTACGTATAAACAATATCAGATAATAAAAATATTATAAAAATAACCATTACCTTGTATGTTTCCTTAGTCGAGGGTATGTTAACCTCTTAAATAATGGTTAAATCATTGTTATTAAATTATAAAAGAACCATATACATAAATATTATATCACATATGATCCTTTGATACTTCTTTGTTAATAATATTTCAGTAGTATCATTATTTCGATTGTAACTGATTCATTTTTACTTTATAATATTGGTGACATAAATCATGACTTTTAAGGATAGTATGTATTTTATTTATTTATATAATGATATTATGTTTTTAAACATTATTTCATAATCCCCAAATGAACATTATTCTTGAATGGTTATGATGGGGAATGAAATCTCATCGCGTTGTGGAGATGGTAAGCCGTACGTAGGTGTGAGAGACAATATCATCATATTGATGGTGACATCATATGTAATTGGATGGTATATTATATATAAAGAATAATTAAAATGTCATATTTATTATTAAAATCAATTATACTCA
This sequence comes from Viscum album, assembly GCA_963277665.1. Taxonomy (NCBI): domain Eukaryota; kingdom Viridiplantae; phylum Streptophyta; class Magnoliopsida; order Santalales; family Viscaceae; genus Viscum; species Viscum album. The sequence goes on along the minus strand of OY728140.1, from coordinate 39,917,182 downwards.
TTATTATACCCATCTAAATAATGAAGTGTTGAATAACAATCTACCCCATGACGTGGAGACGGTAAGACATACATACGCATGCATGGTGACTTTGTCATTCATAGGATGCATAGAAAAATTAATATTTTTGTACCATAATTATAATAACATCAAATTATGTAGAAGTTACTGGAGTTATTATTATGGTATGGAAACAAAAAAGAAAGAGTAAGTGGAAGAAGAAAATAACTTTTAAATAGGTGATGAATGATTACCACTTCTTCGGGTTCTACCTTTTGATTTGAACAAAAGGGATCCTTAGGTAGGTTTTATGATCAAAGGAAGGCCTATAAAATTAATTAAGGGTAGTTGGGAATATATTTTTTTAGTTTTTGGCAGATCCAAAAGGCTTTGGAGGTGTGAATTTAAGATTAGGGTAAGTACCCTTTTATAAAAGTGGTGAGGGACACTTTAGGAAAAGCTTGAAATATTAATTTATTATAAAATAATTTTTAGTTTATAATAAGTCCAAATGGATTTATTTCTAGGATATGGAGTGGATGGGTCTAAATACTCTAAAACAATATGTTTTAGTACATTTTAGGTCACCATATTATCCTTATATTTTATATTTAACTCTTTGTTAAATAGTTTAACTTTTACCATGTCTTGTTTTATTTTTATATTAATGGTTAATATAGTTACTATAAAATTCCAAGAGAACCTCAAGTGGTTCATTAATGACAAATATAAAATTATTTAAGCCGTTGGACTGAATCTTAGATTTTTAGGAATATTATATCATTTAATAAAATAGTATTTTTTTTTTAAATCTAATTTATGTCAATTTTGACACTATTTAGTATTTGGTTGTTATAAAAGTCATAACATTTTTATTTAATAGAAAAAAAAATACATTTCATAAACCCTAAAATTTCATATTCACCTATAAAATTCGTTGATGGAATCAAAAGTTTCAATTTACATTTATTTTAATATTTATAATATCATTTATTTGATTCCTTCATTAATAAAGAAAATATTGCATCTGTATTGTGTCATAAATAAATATATTTATTTTATTTCTAAAAATTATAAATAAAATATCATGATGTATGAAATCTTTTTATTTTTTTAATGTCTATTTATAGTCTAAGAGATAAATTATATAACCTCATATAAAAATTGTTTTAGTGAACGATACATGTTTAGGTTATATTATTCTATACTTTAAATTAATTCTTATAAAAGATATTTTTCACATCCAAGTGGCTCCATGGGGTCCCAAAATCAACCCAAGGAATCCCATGGTCTTACATATCTCATCCAATAATATTAGGACATGTGTTACAGAAGTTTAATATTATAATATTATTTTTTACCCTTATTTACCAGATTTACCCTTTAACCATGGTTAATAAAATACTTATTGATGTCACTATTCATAATGTCTAAAAATAATTGGTACATATTTACAAAAATTTTACATTCCATTTCCAAATATGATATCCAATTTTCCAAATTCAAAACACAAAAGATGTAGTAATTAATTTATAATTTATTCCTATTTTCAAAACCCAAAAGCAGGTTTTTAAGAATTTAAAACTATCAAAATATTGACATGTGTTTATGTACAGTTTAAATGTGAAATTACATCCAATGACCAAAATTATATTAAATTATAAAAATATAATATAATGAAACTCTAAAATCACAAGAATTTACAATTTATCACTATAAATTGTTTTGATTAAAAAAGTAGTTTTTAATTAAATTTTAGTATTTTTCATTATTCATTAAAATATGAAAGTCATCTGAAAAGTTCCAAAAATTCACCCTAAGAAAATTTTGAAATTCAGAATAAAAAAATAAACTCCATTTTGAAAAATAAAATTTATAAAATTTCAATAAGTGAGTATTACTATTCAATACTACTTTTTAAATGGCTAGTTTGATTGGTCGGTATGTTCTATATGACAACCCTGCTTTTTACTACAACTTAATCATGATTTATTATATAAAACATCACTTGATACAATAAAGAAGATCAAAAGATTTAGTGTCTTTGGGGATTAGGATCATTACATAAAAACATTAAACTTTAAATACAACATCTTTATTGAAAACTTCCTTTACATGACCACTACATTCCTTCGTACTTAGAATTGCATGGGATTACCTGAGGACATGCATAAGAAAAGGGTGAGCTATAAAGCCCAGTAAGGGAGTACACATGGAATAACATGAGGAGTACAATACATGTTAGGCAATAGGCATATAAATAGAGCATAAGAGAAACATGAACATAAAGGCTTGATAAAGCATGATAATCATAACATGGAAATGTGGCAACAACACTTAACATTGAATTAGCATGAGTCGAGGCTCATTGTACATGGAGCATGATTAAACCCTCATTGCACATGAAGCACGAGTAAACCCTCGTTGCACTTGAATTAGCATGAGTCAAAACTCATTGCACATGACGTATCATGATACTATACATTACCCAATGCATTGGAGCGCTATAAAGGGTGCACCCTTCTTAAACATTTCATTTCATGCATAAGTGTGCCACATGGATCATAAAACATGGATTCATAAAACGTAATCATTTATTCCATGATAAAGGAATGTGGAATTCATAAATTAAGTTTTATAATCAATAATTAAATGTACATAAAGGTGAATACCCTTGATGGAGAAAAGGGAATGGTATTCACTACACAATGATATTGGCTTAGAAAATCGGTTTGATTTCGGCAGCGTAATGGTGTGACATAAGAATTCATAAAAATGGTTTATGATAGAGAAAGGGGTTCCTCATAATATTTACATGTAATGGACAGTAAGGAGTTCATATAGATACATGTCCCAACAATTGAAAAGGAATTTAGATTCATGATACATAAGTATATCTTGAATATAAAAGAGGAGAAAAAGTTCCTTTCGGAATTTCGGCATAGTAACAGGTGTACATGGGAGGCATTTAATGAGAGATAAAGGGGTCTCCCATAATTCAAGCAATAATAGGGAATTATGGGAGAGGTGTGAAACCATAACCCAACATTCATAATTGAAATTAAAAGGGGCAATACAACTTAAAGAAAATTGACAAAAATGAGAAAGGAAGAAAAAACCCTTACTTGGAAGTGTGCTTCCAAAGGCTAGAGAGAGGCTTGTGAGAGGCTTCTTGGGAGATTGGGGAACCTTGGGAGGATTCTAGATAGATTAGGGCAGAGGTTGGACGAACTCCAAGGTATTTTAGTGAGGAGGAAGTGGGAGATGGGGTGGGTTTATATAGGAAAGGTGATAGAATTCGTTATTATTTAGGTTTGGGACCCCTTATATTAAAATAATCCAAAACACAAACCATCCCATGGTATTTGCCCATGGATTCTGGAAAATGAAAGGGTAAAACAATATTTTACAATTCCAAGGTCCGAACGTATTAAAAAATTATGGTTGCTTATGTGGAGGTGAGTCACACTCCCATGGAAATTAATTTAAAAAGGCAAAGTGTTGAATAAGTCTTGAGGGGTTCATTAATGCTTTGAAATGTAAGTCAAACAAACCCAAAACCTCATTATTTTAATGATGAAACATATATTGGCCGAACATAAGGATTATGGTATTTTATTACATCACCATTGGGTCATTATGATGTCATAAAACACATTATATATTTAAACGGTATTTAATTTTTACCCAAAAATTTGACTGTCTCGGAAAATTATGAAAAATTCACCGTTGGATAATTTCGACGTTCTGAATCCAAATATAATATTTATTTTATCTAAATAATTTTCTAAATATTTGAATTTTCACTTTTAAAATAAAAACCAATATTTATCAAAAATTCACGGGTTTTGACAGAAATGGCTTTCAAACCATAAAAAAAAAAATTTAATTGCCTTCATAAAATTATAAGATCATTTATATTTAATAAAAATTAACTTAATATTAATAATAATATTTTATTAAAATATTATTTAATTAAAAAATCCCTTAATTTAATAAAATATAATAATTAATTAAATAATAACCAAAAAACACCATTTGTACTTTAAAAACTATTACAATGTATCAAAAATGACTAGAAGTTATATTCATTATTATATACAAAAATAATTCACATGAACATAGTACTACTTATTTGTTACATAATCCCTTAAAATAGCCGCATAAGACCTAAGGGTAAGGTGTGCGATGGAGACAGACTCTTGGGGCGGCTCAGATAACATCGCTCGAGTGGTAATCTCTATCAACTTCCACTTTTCCCGTAGACGATAACGTTCGAGCTTGACATAATGAAGCTCATCTTGGGCTTGGTCAATGGCAAAGACCAAAGACGCCACCACTTTTCCGAGCTCCGACAAATGGGCTTCGTATGGGGCAATTCTACTGGATGAGGCCATCGCTTCCTTTGTCTGAGTAAAATTGGGTTCGTTAAAGCCATATATTTATACTACTCATGTGATCACTGTTCAACGGCTATAAAAGTAACGGTCACAAATCTTCACATAAAACCAAAGAATTTGACATCTTATAAAAACGTTTTTCATAAAGAAACATTTAACTAGATCAAGAGGGATTTTCCATTAATGAAACTTTGGGTCGTTACAATATTCCCCCCTTAAGAAATTTCGCCCTCGAAATTTTCCTTTTCCCACACTAAAACAAATGTGGGTAACTCAGCTTCATCCTATCCTCCGACTCCTAAGTCGCTTCTTAAAACATGTGGTTTCTCCACAACACCTTGACGAGGGGAATTGTCTTATTTTGTAGAACTTTTTCTCTATGATCTAAGACCTTCAATGGTTGCTCCTCATAAGAAATATCGTCTTCCAATTGTACCACCTCGGAAGAGAGTACATGTGAAGGGTCCGGTATGTACTTCCTTAAGCGGGATACATGGAATACATCATGCACCTTGTCCATAATAGGTGGAAGTGCTAGTCGATATGCCACAACCTACACACGATCCGGAATCTCGAAGGGGCCGATGTAACTTGTACTTAACTTCCCTTTATTTCAAAACCTCATGACCTTATTCCACAGAGATATGCATAAAAACACCATGTCTCCGACTTTGAACTCAAGGTCTCATCGACGATTATCTGCATAACTCTTCTGTCAACTTTGGGCTGCCTTGATATGCTGCTAGAAGGTTTTCACCTTATCCACCATTTCTTCGACCATTTCTGGTCCAAGCAGCTTACGTTCACCGACCTCATCCCAACATGCTGGTGTTATACACCTTTTTCCATACATGGCTTCGTATGGGGCCATTTGGATGCTCGAGTGGAAACAATTATTATAAGAGAACTCAACTCGAGGGAGATGTTGATCCCATCCTCTTTTAAAGTCCATTGAGCACGCTCTCAACATATCCTCAAGTGTTTAGATAGTCCGCTCGGATTGGCCATCAGTTTGAGGATGATAGTCCATACTGAAGTTCAGTTCAGTATTCAGAGCATGTTGAAGACTCTTCCAAAACGTAGAGGTAAATCTTGGATCTCGGTCATACACAATAGATAGTGGTACTCCATGCAACCATACCACTTCCTTGATATATATCTGTGCCAGTTGATCCAAATAGAAATCCTCTTGAATAGAAATGAAGTGTGCAGTCATTGTAATACGATCCACAACAACCCAGATTGCATTGTTGCCTTTGGATGTCCTTGGAAGTCCGGTGAAAAAGTCCATGGGGATGTTCTCCCATTTCCATTCTGGTATGGTCAATGGTTGCATCATCCCCTTAGACTTTTGCCTCTCTACCTTCACTTGCTGACACACCAGGAACTTTGATATATATTCAGCGATCTCCTTCTTCATATTATCCCACCAAAAGTTTTATCAGAGATCTCGATACATCTTTGTGCTCCCTGGGTGAATAGAGAAATTTGAACTATGTGCATCGTCCAAGAGTTCCTTCTTCAGCTCCAGACTTGATGGAACACATAGTCTTTTCTCAAACCGCACAGTTCCTTCTTCATTAACATTAAACTCTGAGGATTTCCCCTTTTTTATAGCTTCCACTTTTTCTTGGATTCCAGCATCATCTTTTTGAGTATCCTTTAACCTTTCCAAAACAGATGGTTGAGCAATCATTTGTGAAAGGATTGATGATGTTCCCTTCTTTATTATTACGACGTCCATCTTCATCAAGTCTAAGAAGATTAGATCCTTCTCAATTCTCATCATTGATAGAATAGCTGGATCCTTTCTACTTAGGGCATCTGCCACCTTGTTCTCATTACCAGGGTGGTAATGTATTGAACAGTCATAATCCTTGATGAGCTCTATCCATCTTCTCTGGTGCATATTAAGCTATTTCTGTGTGAATATATATTTAATACTCTTGTGGTCAGTATATATCTCACATTTCTCTCCATAGAGATAATGCCTCCATATTTTCAAGGCAAAGATCGCTGCTTCCAACTCCAGATCATGCGTTGGATAGTTTCGCTCATGGATTTTCAACTGCCTTGAAGCATAGGATATCACTTTATTATTCTGCATTAGCACACATCCTAAGCCCTTCTTTGAGTCATCACTGAATACCACAAAAAGTTCCCCACTTGTGGGTAAAGTGAGCACGGGTGCAGTGATAAGCCTCCTTTTCAACTCCTTGAAGCTTTCTTCGCATTCATCACCCCAAGAAAACTTTACTCCCTTTTGAGTTAGCTTGGTAAGAGGGTTGGAAAATCATGAGAAATGTCTCACAAATCATCGATAATATCCAGCTAACCCCAAGAAGCTACGAATATCTGTTACCGATGTTGGCCTCGGTCATCCCTCAATTGCATCTGTTTTGGAGGGGTCCACAGATATCCCATTACATGTGATGATATGGCCCAAGAATGAGACTTCCTTCAACCAAAACTCACACTTTTTGTACTTTGAATAGAGCTTGTCCTTTCGCAAAGTCTCTATTACAGTTTTTAAATGCTCCTCATGGTCCTCCTTGGTTTTGGAGTATATTAGAATATCATCTATAAAGACTACCACAAATTTTTCAAGGTAATCTCTAAAGACTCTATTCATCAATTCCATGAATATTGCTAGAGCATTGGTGAGTCCGAAAGGCATTACTATGAATTCATAGTGCCCGTACCTTGTACGAAAAGCAGATTTGGGGATATCTTCCATCTTCACCCTTACTTGATAATATCCCGACCGTAAGTCCACCTTGGAGAAGTATTGTGCTCCACGCAGCTGATTAAACAAGTCATTGATTCTTGGGAGAGGATACTTGTTATTTATTGGGATTTTTTTAAGTTCACAATAATCGATGTAAAGCCACATTGACCCATCCTTCTTCTTGACGAAGAGGACTGGTGCACCCCATGGTGATGCACTTGGGCGTATAAACCCTTTATCCAGATTCTCCTGTAGTTGTTTCTTCAGCTATTCAAGCTCAACAAAAGACATTCTATATAGAGTCTCAGATATTGGTAGCACCCCAGGTATAAGTTCAATTGAGAACTCAACATCTCTTCTTGGAGGAAGACCAGGAAGTTCCTCGGGAAACACTTCAACGAATTCCCTCACAATAGGAATTTCTTCAAGGGTGGTTTCTTCCTTGGACTCAATAATCTGAGCCAGTTATGCATTCTCATAGGGCAGTAATATCCATGCTTGAGATGATGGAGCTAAAGAAGATTCATCTTCCTCCTGACACTTGTAATGAATCGGGGGTCGAATCTCCATATGGAGTGTGATTTCCCTCTCCTAAAAATTTATGTTGGCTCTATATATGGAAAGCCAATCCATGCCAAGAATTGCATAAAATTCCACCAAAGAGAGTATGAAGAGGTTCGCCGGGAAATTCATTCCACAAATTATAAAAGGGGAGGACTAATATTCATGGGATGCAATGATTGCCCCATTTTCCGTACTCACCGACATCTTTACTTCTAGGATTTGTGGTGGTGCTGGGATTGATCTACTAAACATTCGAGATATAAAAGAATGCGTAGAACCTGAATCAAAAAAGTACGTTCACTATTCGTGAATGAATAACTAATGTACATGTCACCACTTCGTTGTCGGGGTTCACTTCGGCAGAAGTGATGGCAAAAGCTCTTCCTTGCTATCTTGGAGGTTGTTGGTTGCCTCTGATAACCCTTGGATTAGGGAACTGATTTAAAAAATGACCCGGTTCTTTGCATTTGTAGCATTGAACAATGCGTTGAGGTTCGAACGGAGCATTCCTCTCCTCTGTCTCAGCTGCGGGTCCTTCTTTCCGACAGTTAATAGCTAGGTGCCCTTATCTTCCACGCCTAAAGCATTTTCTCGTCCCCATAAGGCAATTCCCAGGGTGCTTCTTTCCGCACTTTTGGCAAGTGGGGTGCCGGAACTTCTTAGTGTCGTTGGATTTATCCATCGGACCACCAGAATTGAAGTCCACCTTACGCATCTTGTCCCCATGATACCCCTATGATTCTCCGATCTCCATTTCAACCTTGAGGGCACATCGGAAAATTTCCTCATAACTGTCAAAGCCACGGATCGCTAATGCTTTCTGCAAAATAGGCTTCAGCCCACCAAAGAATCGGTCAACCTTGAATTCGTGGGTAACGAAAAATCCGGAAGCATATCGTGCAAGCCTTGTGATGTTTTCCTCATATGCTCCCACAGATTCTTCATCTTTTTGTTTGAGGGAATGGAAGTCCCTTTCCATCTTAAGACGGAGGGTGCGCGGAAAATATTTATCGAAAAACATCTTCCGAAATTCGTTCCGTTCCAAAGCCTCGATCTCCTCCTCAGGCTTCGTATTTTTTTATCAACATCCACCATTGATCAGCTTCACCCTCCATACAATAATCTGCCAGGAGAACCTTCTCTTGTTCAGAACATTGGAGTATGGAGAATATCTTTTCAATGGAGTTGATCCATTGCTCAGCAATCGTGGGATCAGATGATCCACTAAAAGTAGGAGGCCTTTGTCTCATGAAGCTCTCGATAGCGACTTGTTCTTTCTTAGGGGGGGTTGAACGTTCCTCTTGACCCATGTTTCTATTCAAAACTTTAGTTAGCTGAGAGAGAAGTGTGACAAATTTCGCGATTCCCACTCCCATTGGATTGGGCATCTCATTAGTACAATCATCACACTGATCTTCACAACGGTTGTTCGCCCGAGTCCTCCTATTACCGGACATTGGCTGGAATAAAAGGAATGTTTGGGGTAACACATAAAGGGTAATCCAAAGACAAAAGTTGATGACTTATAAATAAACTTTAATCTCTTTAACTCGTGAGTCTATAGGATTCAATCCAGGCTTTTCATGATCTACCTTCTAACATATATTCTTAGGGGCATTTTTCCCTTAATAAGTGTTCACACTAAGATTGTGAGTTTATCAAAAAATATCCCCCTGGAGTTTCGTCACCAAGAGTGTAGCAAGGCCCGTTGTCATGCACCAGTTCCCGTTCGAGTCTAGCTCCAAGCGGTGTTTTCGGGTTTTACCCCTAGGATACATCTGTGCCAGAGCCGCCTCTACCTGCTCGTATCCAGACAGGGATGTATTTGTTTGATAAACCACTTATTTAGTATTTACCAAAACTTAGGGATGTTTTTATTATACTTAGTCTTGTATTTAAGGCTTCACTAGGGTTTCCTAATCCCAAAAATAACTAAACCTATCCTCTAATACCAACTATGACAACCCTACTTTTTATTACAACTTAAACATGTTTTAGTACATAAAACGTCACTTGATACAAAAACGAATATCGAGAGGTTTAGTGTCTTTGGGGATTAGGATCATTACATACAAACTTTAAACTTGAAATACAACATCTTTATTGAAAACATCCTTTACATGACCACTACATTCCTTTGTACTTAGCATTGCATGGGATAACCTGAGGCCATGCATAAGAAAAGGGTGAGCTATAAAGCCCAGTAAGGGAGTACACATGGAATAACATGAGGAGTAAAATACATGTTAGGCAATAGGAATATCAATAGAGAATAAGAGAAACATGAACATAAAGGCATGATAAATCATGATAATCGTAACATGGAAATGTGGCAACAACACTTAACATTGAATTAGCATGAGCCGAGGCTCATTGCACATGGAGCATGAGTAAACCCTCATTGCACATGAAGCACGAGTAAACCCTCATTGAACTTGAATTACCATGAGTCAACACTCATTGCACATGACGTATCATGATACTATACTTTACCCAATGCATTGGAGCGCTATAAAGGGAGCACCCTTCTTAAACATTTCATTTCATGCATAAGTGTGCCACATGGATCATAAAAAATGGATTCATAAAACATAATCATTTATTCCACGATAAAGGAATGTGGAATTCATACATGAAACGTTATAATCAATAAGTAAATGTGCATAAAGGTGAATACCCTTGATGGAGAAATGGGCATGGTATTCACTACACAATGATATTGGCTTAGAAAATCGGTGTGATTTCGGCAGCGTAACGGCGTTACATAAGAATTCATAAAAATGGTTGACGAGAGATAAAGGGGTTCCTCATCATATTTACATGTAATGGACAGTGAGGAGGTCATATAGATACATTTCCCAAAAATTGAAAAGGAATTTATATTCATGATACAAAAGTATTTGTTGAATATAAAAGAGGAGAAAAAGTTCCTTTCGGAATTTCGACATAGTAACGTGCATACATGGGAGGAATTTAATGAGATAGAAAGGGGTATCCCATCATTCAAACAATAAGAGGGAATTATGGGAGAGGTGTGAAACCATACCCCAACATTCATAATTGAAATTAAAAGGGCAATACAACTTAATGAAAATTGACAAAAATGACAAAGGAAGAAAAAACCCTTACTTGGAAGTGTGCTTCCAAAGGCTAGAGAGAGGATTGTGAGAGGCTTATTGGGAGCTTGGGTAACCTTGGGTGGATTCTAGAGAGAGTAGGGTAGAGGTTGGATGAACTTCAATGGATTTTAGGGAGGAGGAAGTGGGAGCTTGGGTGGGTTTATATAGGAAAGGTGAGAGAATTCTTTATTATTTAGGTTTGGGATCCCTTATATTAAAATAATCCAAACCACAAACCATCCCATGGTATTTGCCCATAGTTTCTAGAAAAGGAAAGAGGAAAAAAATATTTTACAAGGCCAAGGTCCGAAATTATTAAAAAATTAGGGTTTCTTATGTGGAGGTGAGTCACACTCCCATGGAAATTAATTTAAAAAGGAAAAGTGTTGAATAAGTCTTGAGGGGTTCATTAATGCTTCGAAAAGTGAGTCAAACAAACCCAAAACCTCATTATTTTAATTATAAAACATATATTGGCCGAAAATAAGGATTATGGTATTTTATTACATCACTATTGGGTCATTATGATGTCATAAAATAGATTATATATTTAAACGTTATTTAATTTTTACCAAAAAAATTGACTGTCTCAGAAAATTATGAAAAATTCACCGTTGGATAATTTCGACGTTCTGATTCCAAAAATAGTATTTATTTTATCTAAATAATTTTCTAAATATGTGAATTTTCAATTTTAAAATAAAAACTGATATTTATAAAAAATTCACGGGTTTTGACAGAAATGGCTTTCAAACCTCAATAAAAATTTTAATTGCATTCATAAAATTATAAGAACATTTATATTTAATAAAAATTAATTTAATATTAAAAATAATATTTTATTAAAATATTATTTAATTCAAAAATCCCTTAATTTAATAAAATATAATTCTTAATTAAATAATAACAAAAAAACACCATTTGTACTTTAAAAACTATTACAATGTATCAAAAATGACTAGAAATTATATTCATTATTATATAAAAAAATAATGCACATGAACATAGTACTACTTATTTGTTACATAACCCCTTAAAATAGTCGCATAAGACCTAAGGGTAAGGTGTGCGATGGTGAAAGACTATTGGGGCGGCTCAGATAACATCACTCGAGTGGTAATCTCTATCAACTTCCACTTTTCCCGTAGACGATCACGTTCGAGCTTGACATAATGAAGCTCAGCTTGGGCTTGGTCAAGGGCGAAGCCCAAAGATGCCACCGCTTTTCTGAGCTCCGAAAAATGGGCTTCGTATGGGGCAATTCTACTGGATGAGGCCATCGCTTCCTTTGTCTGAGTAAAATTGTTTTCGTTAAAGCCATATATTTATACTACTCATGTGATCACTGTTCAACAGGTATAAAAGTAATGGTCACAAATCTTAACATAAAACCAAAGAATTTGACATCTTATAAAAACGTTTTTCATAAAGAAACATTTAACTGGATCAAGAGGGATTTTCCTTTAATGAAACTTTGGGTCGTCACATTCTAAAACCATGAGTTGCATACAACGGAAGAAAATATATTTTTTAAAGAGAAACATACTGTGGAATCTTGGGGTGTTACATTATTACCACCTTCAAATAAGTTCAATCTCAAAATTTTTAGAATATTACTCCATAGAAATAGCCTGATGGTTCTTTATCATAAGTTCCTCATGTTCCCACATTACCTCTTCCATTTTATGGTTTCTCCAAAGAAATTTTACCAGAAGATTCATCCAGTTTTTCAATAAATGTTCTCTACATCAAGAATCCAAATAGGCTCTTCACAATAAGATAGATCTGGTCCCAGATATATTTCTTCATAGATTAGTGCATGCATTGGGGAAGGCATGTATTTTCTCAACAGTGATATGTGGAACACATAATGAACTTTAGAGATACTTGGCAGTACTTCCAAATGGTAAGATACAAACCCAATTCATTCTAGAATATAGAAATTCATGACGTACCTGGGATTTAATTTTCCCTTCTTACCAAATCGTATAACACCCTTCCATGGAGATACCTTTAAGAAAACATGATCTCCTATATGAAATTCCAAATCCTTACTTTGGTTATCGTCATAGCTCTTTTTCCTACTTTGAGATGCTTTGATATGTGTTTGGATAATCATTACCTTTTCCATTGTTTCCTCAATAAGTTCTGGGCCAACGAGTTTTCTTTCACTGACATCATCCCAACAATTTTGTGTGTGACATCTCTTTCTATATAATGTTTCATATGGTTCTATATGAATAATTGAATGGAAGCTATTGTTATAAAAAAATATACTAGAGGTAAATAATGATCCCATATACCATGAATTCCATGTGACAAATATCTCAACATGTCTTCTAAGGTTTGAATAATCGGTTCGGCTTTTCCATCAGTTTGAGGGTGGTAGGAATTACTCAAATGATGTTCACTATCTAGGGATTTCTGAATACTTTTCCAGAATCTTGGCGTAAAATCGGGATCATGATAAAAAACAATCTATAGGGGGTGCACCATGAAGTCTAACAACATCATTAATATATAGTCTTGTTAAATGTACAAGTTGTAAATCATCTCTTATATAAATAAAAGGTTCTGACTTGGTAGGATGATCAACAATGACACATATTTCATCATTCCTTATAGAAGTTTTTGGTAGCACCTTGAAAAATTTCATCATAATATCATATCATTTCCACTCAGGTGTGGGAAGAGGTTTCATGACTCCTCTAGGATGTTGTCTTCCAGCCTTTACCTCCTGAAAAACTATACATATTGACTCATAATCAGAAATATACCTCTTTATGTTGTCCCACAAAAAATGTTCCTTCAAATCACTATACATCTTAGTGCTACCAGGGTGCATAGTGAAATTACAGCTATGAGCATCATCCAAAAATTCCCTTTTCAGATCAAGTATATCAGGAACATAGAGCCTCTTCCCAAATTTCAAAATTACATCTTCATTTACTAATTCAACCAATCTCCCATCATTCAAAGCTTTAATTTTCTTTTGAAACTCCCCATCATTAATCTGAGAACTTTTTGTCCTTTCTAGTAAAGATAGTTTGGAAACCATTTGAAAAATTATTTATGTTTCCCCTTCCATAGTTCATCCCATATCCATCTTTACTAGATCCATAAACATAGGATCCCTTTAAACTCTCATATTTTTCAAAACACCATAATATTTTCTACTCAAAGAATCTTCCACCTTATTTTCCTTCCCCTGGAGGTTGTGTATTGAGAAATTGTAGTCCTTGAGTAGTTCAAGCCCTCTTCTTTGCCTCAGGTTGAGTTCATTCTGTGTGAAAACATACTTCAAACTCTTTTGGTCAGAATATATCTCGCATTTTTCACCATAGAGATAGTGTCTCTGTATCTTTAGAGAAAATATTGCAGCTTCTAACTCATGTTCAAGAGTGGGGTATTTTTTTTCACAAATTTTTAGCTGTCATGATGCATAGGCAATAACTCTATCATTCTGTATAAGGACACAACCAATTTCTTTCTTTAAAGAATCACTATAAATAACAAACCCATCATTCCCTGATGGTAGAATCAAGATTGAAACATTTACTAATCTTCTATTCAATTATTTAAAAAAATATTCATAATCTTTTTTCAAACAAATTTATCCCCTTTACATATGATATTAGTTAATGGGTTACCCAATAGGGAAATTTTATGGGTGAAACACTGATAATAACACATGAAACCAATAAAACTACGTACCTCAGTTATACTTGTCGGTGCTGGCCATTCATGTATTGCCCTTGACTTTTAAGGATCAATAGAGATTCCATCCTTAGAGATAATATGACCAAGAAAAGAAATCTCTTGAAGATAAAATTCAAAATTGCAATAATACTTCCCTTAAGAGTTATGAATGATAACTCCTTAATATGTAAAATTGAAAATATATAATTTTCTTAGAAAATTTGGAAGATATGAAAGAATGAAATGATTCCTAATCAAATAAATCATTGGATAATTTTGAGGAAACAATTAAAGTTCCTTCCACCATATCATTCAAAGCTTCAACCTCAGATTTTGTGATTACATAAGCCTGTCCTTGCTCTGTTGGCCTTTGATGTTGCAAGTTTCCTTGACGATTAGAAAATAAATTTTCATAATATCTCATTTATTTACAACTCTACCACTGAACATTAACATGATCTTTCATACCCTTGCAATCATATTCTTGATGGGATTTTTACCCACACTTTTAATAAACTCTCATCCCCATTAGACATGTACCAGGGTGTTTCATCCCACAATTACTGCAGGATGGAAATTAAACATTTCCCTTCATCCCCTTATTTCCTTTTCCTGAGTTTTCAGAAGATCTCTTCTTCTCTTGCTTCTTTTTGAAGTCATAATACTTAAAGAATTCCTTTTTGTCTTGATAGCACATGAGACTATATCTTCATATGGCGGGAATGATTTTGAGACTAATTCTCAGTGGATAAATATTTTTAACCCATAAAATAATCATTCAATATTGCTTATTGGGTTATGTATATAATCTGTATCATTCCTTACTAACATTGTAAAGATCACCTCATACTTTGCGACATTCTCATCCTCTTTTTTCCTTAAACTCGGAAATTTTATTTTCCATATCTGCTCGATGTTCAATAGGAAATTATTTTTCAATGAAAATATCTTTAAACTCTCTCTATTCCATAATGTATGCTTATTCATCCTGCTTTTTTTTAAAATTAATGACCACCATTTATCTCTATCTCTTGAGATGTAATAAACATCCCTGACAACTTTTTCCCTTTCACTACTCCCCAAAGAATGAAATATTTTCTCTAAGGAAGTTATTATTGCTCAGCTAAAAATGTATTTTTAGTCCCATATAATGTTTTTGGTTTTTCCTCATGAAGTGATATAACATTGGTCTTCCGCATTGTGGATCAGGGTCCTCTATCAGGGTAATGTTATTATTCATTACATGAGTGAGTTTTTCCTGTATGGTTATAAGTTGTTCCACACCAATTGCATCACCAGCTCCACTATAGTTATATGGAGTAAGAGAGTAATACCTATAAGGACTATGTGAATTGATACAGTTTTCATCCCTTCCACTAGGTGTCATTTCTAAACAATGGAATACATTATGTTAGTTTATGAATCACAATGCATAATTCCAAACCTATAAAATACTTAATAAATTGAACATTTTATGCATATAATCAAAAAAAAATTTCTTTAGGGAATTACTAACTCTTAAATCCTTCATAGTGTTTCATAATGAAAATTTGAGTTATCCAAAAAATATCCCTCAGGAGTGTCAAACCAGGTACGTAGTAAGGCCCATTGTCGTGTCCCAGGATAACCCAGGTCAAGACCAAAACTCATTGTCGATGTTTCAACTCCTAGGTTCATCTATGCCAGAACCACATCCACGTGTAGAATTCAGACATAGATTTATTGCTTGGAAAACCCACATAATATTTACATTACCAAAATTTTTGTATCTTCTTCTATACTAATCCTCAAATTCTATCTTAGGGTAATGTTCTCTACTCAATGTTTTTTCTAAATCTAGTTTCCAAGGATTGTACGAAACTTCATATGATACCAACTATAAGGACACGACCCTAGTTACCCCGAGTTAGTGAATTATTACATAACATGGGCATGATCACAAGAGATAACGTCTCAAAATATTGTTCAGTTTATTAGCCTTGGAAGTGTAAGATAGATAAATAAGTTTCACATTACATTATGAAATAAAAAACAATGTTGTGTATCCTTTGAACACACCAATGTCCTTTAGCCTATCCTAGTAGGTGAATCATAATATACTACTTCACGTCTAAGGAAAAATAAAACATAATAAAGGTGTGAGCTTAAATGCTCGGTAAGGATAACAATATGGAGAAAACTATCATAAATCATCATAAACATTTAATCCAATGTATTAGACTATAAAAAGAGCCTTTTAAACATAAATATAAGAATAATAAGGAAAATATAAACCAGATATTTCCATTTACTTATTCACATAGATATTCTACTAGACGAATAATCACATGTAATATCAATAGATAATCTCATAATGATGGAATGCATATTGTCGGTCATCTTAACTACAACGTCAATGCCTTCTTCCAAGACCATAAATATAAATTTTGTCAGGACCATTTCCCAAGACACTTTTTGTCTCATGAGACCTACCGATGCATCGAGGAGCTATAGTGGGCCCCGCCCATCACTTACTAAGTCTAGTGCATTCCTCGTTTTAATAGGGTGAAACATAACATAAACATTCATACTAAGCTAACATAAAAAAGGTTAATAATTTATCCCTAAACCATGAATGACATAAAAATACAATATCCATATTCAAATATATCATAAAATTATAAACACAATATGTAATATTGAATCATAAAAAATCAACATCAATTAACCATAAAATCCAACAATATATGTTGACATAGATGAAATCAATCTAAAAACTATTTGAGAGAAAGATCTCTTTCTACATTAAAATCATTTAAAAGTCACATAATTATAAAAGAAAACATTTATTTTGACAATATTCATATTAGAATGTAATGTAAGCATAGATTGTGTTATAATGGTGGAAAATAGTCACATCCGCCGAATAAGTTAAAAACATTATTTCTTTAATTTGTCGAAAAGGTCATAAAGTACCTTGTTTGGAAAATGGCGGAAAGATTCCTTTCAAAAAAATTTACAAAAATCTAAAAAAGGGTATAAATGACATTAACTCATAGTATAGGAAATAGTAAAAATGTTTTGAAATAAATATTTATGAAACATGGATGTGGATGATAAAGAAGTCCCTGTAGATACTTACATATAAACTACATCAAGTAATAAAGAGATTGTAAAATTAACCCTTGCCTTGTACTTTTCCATAGTCGAGGGTAGGTTAAACTCTGTTATAATGGTTAAGTCATTGTTATTAAATTATACAAGAACCATTTACATAATTATGATATCATTTTTGATTCTCTAATATTTCATTGTTAATAACATTTCAGTAGTAACATTGTTTCGATTGTTAACCGGTTTGTTTTCCTTTATATTCTTTATTACGTAAGTCATGTTTATTATGGATATGATGTATTTGATTCATATCCAGAATGATATTATATTTTTAAACATTATTTTTTAATCATCAAACGAACATTATGCTTGAATAGTTATGATGGGGAATTAAATCTTATTACGTCGTGGAGATGGTATGTCGTACATATGCACGATTGACAATATCATTATATTGATGGTGAAATAGTACTTAATTGGATGGTATATTATATATACTAAATCATTAACATGTAATATTTATTATTTAAATAAATTATACTCATTTTTATACTCATCCAAATAATGAAGTGTTAAATAACCAACTACACCACGACATGGAGACGGTAAGTCATACGTACGCATGTATGGTGACTTTATCATTCATAGGTGTTTCCCTCGGAATTCGGGGATGACCTCCTGGATGGGAGATTCAAACGTTCTGATCGGTTCTTACCAGGTTTGTTCGTAGAACTGGAAGTATCCAATGATTCCACATCCATTTGGACCTACTTTCCAAAGGTAGGCACTCATTAGCTTGTGGACTGATGAGGCATAGGAATTTACATTGGTCGAGAGGATGGGAGGTCGGACTCATCACACCTTTTTTAGGGGAATTATTGTCTATTCCGGGACTCTCTTTATAGATTTAAGTTATGTTCGTGAATCCTTATTACATTACCAAGTATAAAATGAGATTTACTTCAGTTTAACAATCAATGATTAAATATGTAAGAAATTTAGAGAATCTTTTATATGTATTCGAGGTTCTTCATCAATAAAGAATCATCTATATTTATTTAGAGATTCTTGGTCAATGGTATCCTTCAAAACATTTATATAAAAGTCTCTTGGTCATTATGATGACTAGGCTGGTTTTAAATCCACTCAGTGGGGCACTTGAAGTTTATTGTCATTCAGAAGGACATGAATTATTTCAGAGTTGGGATCGAACCCATAAATGGGATACCTACGTATCCTTTGTTTTGGAAAAAGAATCAGAACCCACATAGTTCGAGTAAGGGAGTTTGAAGTTTATGATTGATGGCTCAAAGAAGGATGTCACAATTACTTTTACACTCTAAGCTCACGTGAGTCATTCTCGATGTGAGAAACAAGAGGTATTGGTAAAAATTTGACAATTGTGTCATGAAAGATGCAATCATAAGAAATGGTTTGGGGCTTATGTATCTATTAGTGCCCAGATAAATAAATCTTAGGATTTACTTTAGGGAGAAAATCCATGAACAGGGTCCATAAAGGTATATGTGCTTAATGGAGATTTGAATACTCTAACTTGGGACTTATTCCTGAAAAAGAAACCCAAATGAGGAGAGGATTGATAACGGGGTTTTACTCCTGAGAAGGAATCCCAGATCAAACGAAAATTAGGACTGGTTAAAGAGAATTTAAGGGTCTTGGGGCTTATTCCTGAAAAGGAAACCCAAGATTATGACTGGGACTTACTCTTAAAAAGGAGGCCCAGGTTAAGGGATTTATGACTGGGACTTATTCCTGAAAAGGATACCCAGGTTAGGGGACTTGGGGCTTACTCCTGAGAAGGAAGCCCAAAATTATGACTGGGACTTATTCCTGAAAAGGAGACCCAGGTTAAGGATTATGGTTTGGGGCTTACTCCTGAAAAGGATGCCCAAATTATAGGATATGGGGATTACTCCTAAGAAGGATGCCCAAGATTAGGACTAGGACTTATTCCTGAAAAGGAGACCCAGGTTAAGGATTCTCTCATCATAAAGGATGAGGTTGAATGAATGAACTCTCCATATTTAGTGACATAAGGATATTTAAATCACTAGGTTTTGAGAGATCTTCCAGAGAATTCCTTTCAGATAAGGAAGTCAAATAAAGAAATCATGTCGTAAATGGCTTTGAAGAGTGTCTTGAAGACTGAATCTTGAAAAGGAAGTATAATGGCTTAAGAGGGGTGAAATGGGGAAGAAAGGAACCCAAAAAGGAAGGGGTACGCAAGTCTTGGAAGACGCGCAAGTACTGCGTGTGCGCGTAAGTATTGGTCGCGCAAGTATACCTTTGCGACACATGGTGTACTTGCGCAATGGTCAACCAGCATTGAAATACTTGAGCGACTCTTTATTAAAGCCTTTAGAATCCTCTTGAGGTTCTTCCAGAAAAGGGACGCGCAAGTTCTATCGAAGGAGTAAGGCGGCGCGCAAGTGTAACCACTTACCTTATGGGCTGGCCACTCAGGCGCACAAGTGTTGAAGAGTTTCAAAACATAGGCCTTCCTCCCTCTCTTTAGATATTCCGTTCTAGGTAGGAAATTACCTTAGAAGTGTTCTGAAAGCTTTGAGAAGAGACTTGGGCGTCGGGAGCTTCGATCCGAGTTTTTGGAAAAAGATATTTTTGAATGGGGGGCCCACAGGGTCTATTTATAGGCAGGAGAAGACCCCAGGCGGTTACCGGGAGGTTATCAATTAGGTCGCGCAAGTGGACATGCGCGACAGTGATATAACTTGCGCGGTGCAGTTGCTTTTGATCCTTTGTTCATGCCTTTGTCTATTTTTGATATTTTCTTCAAAGGTTGAATCACTTTGAGCTCAGATATTCCCCTTTTCTGATCTTTAGATTCTGTGACGAAAGGAGCGTCAACAAAAGTCCCCCATCAGAGTTGGATCCAGAGAGAAATGAGGATTTATCTCTGAGGAAATCGAATACATCCAAAGGAAAAGGGGGCGCGCAAGTATTCCGTGCACAGAGGGCAGCGCGCAAGTGCGAATCGCGCAGGGATACGGCCCTCGGTTGTGCAGGGTTCGGCGCGCAGGGTCCCGGCCGCGTCTATAAATAGAGGGCCTCACTTCTGTACAAGCATCCGGATTTCCGGACATCACACCTTAGAGCTCTCACCGCGCAGGTCACCTTAGCCACGCATGTTGCTCTGTTTTCTAGTGTCTTCCTTGATGTCGCGCTTTGTAAATGCATTTGTACTTGCGCAGTTTATACTTGCGCGTCAAAAACTAGCGCGACACACGAATACTCGTGTGCCATTTTTTAGACTCTCGCGCCTTAATGCCTTATCCATTTTTTCGAAATCTTTCACAAATTTTATGAAAAAATAAACCCATTTAAGAGTTTAATTTATTCAACTTTTTGGCAGATTCAATGGCTCCTAAGTGAATTAAAACGTCTAATGAACTGGCTATTAAGCGGATTGATGACATGATGAACATCATTGGCCACGATTACTATGATATCTGCGACAGCACTCTCCCAGATTTGGCTAAGTACTTGAAGAAATATCATCTTAATTTCCCACAGAGCATCTACCTGTCTCTATGTGGTCATGGTCACCTGCAAGGAGTCAATGTTCCAGATGCAAAGAATTATAAACCTGAGATGCAGTTGCACTGCTACTCCTCTATTTCGGTTATGTTGTGCATTAAGAGCAACAACAATGGTGTGAACTTTCAAGTTCTCCTTCCATGCCATTTCCTTGCAGATATGAAAATGGAAAATCCATGGGCTGATATGTTTTCCACTGCTGGTTGGTGGAGAGAAGACAAACATGGCATTAGAGAAATATCTGAAAAGAGTACTCTCCCCAAATGGCTCTTTACTTCCAATGATCCATTCTCAAATTCATGTATCCATCTTCCAAGTCTCTTCGACAGAAATAGAGTCACTGTTTGATCAGCTGAAAATTTTCTCAAACCGCACTCAAGAACATCCTTTTACAATTGTTCTAAGAAGAGCTGGTATCACTGCATCTCTTATTGTATCCAGTTGAACGAATGAATTCCAGGTGGTTGCTGATGAAGCTCGGGATGCCGTAAATCAAATGAAGTGTTATGTTGAAAGCCTCTTTTAATTCTTGAAAAAGAGAAGAGACTCCAGTCTGTGGATGTCCTTCTAACTCTTTTGTATCAATGAAAAACACTTTGATCTTCAATCATTTGTACCTACATTATTTCACTACCTGCTTCAAATTTACTTAAGCCAATGGTCCTAGTAAGCATAGTTTTATTTTTACTAGGATTATTACAAATAACCCTACAAACTTTGAACCTTTTAATTGCTCAATATTACCTAAATCATACAAAAAATGTATATTTAGTGAGCTGGAACTTGACTTTTATTCAGATTTCCTTTGTCTTTTGTGGGAAATTTAAAGTCATGCATGCCGTACATAAAGGGGATAATGTTTAAGGTCGAAATAGCTTTGAACAAAATGGGTTAAAATTGATTCAATTCCTTGACAATTTATCTGAAAACATATTACCACACTCAAGTATGAGGGAAAATATGTAAACTATGACTTAAGAATATTTAAATCTGAGGAATGATATGAAAAGGAGCTAAAAGGCATTAGAAGAAGAAGTTTCCAAGAATGAAGTTACTATTATTTAACAAAACCCGTTAGGGGGTTGAATTATGCAGGGCCACCTAAGGGCATTGGCTGCATGGTCAAATAAATAGCATCTTCCGGCTGATAAGTCTGTTATGTGAACAATTTATGCAAGGCCATCTATGGGAACGTGCTTCATAGTCAGGCAAAAGAACGCTCAGAAATTTACTTTCCTAGTGCTAAAAGCCAGTGAAAGTTTATGGAGATTCAAATTTCTAAAGTATAGAGTTTGTTGTATGGAAAGAGATACTTGAATATGGAGAAGATATTTTCAGACAAGATTATTGGAGAACTGGATGAATATCACTCCTACGAAGGTCTGACCTAAACGTAGGGAAGAAGAATAAACCATAGACTTGAATACTTTCAGATCATGAAAAAGGATATGGGACAAATATGTTAAGTATGGCTATTTTTTTGCGGATCCCTACATACTGTCGTTTAAGACAAATAAGGAAAAAAGAGGCTTTCTTCCCAAGAATGAAGTTACCACTATCTGACAAACCCGTTAGGGGGTTGAATTATGCAGGTCCACCTAAGGGAATTGGCTGCATAGTCAAATAAATAGTATCTTTTGGCTAACAAGTCTGTTATGTAGACTGTTTATGCAAGGCCACCTATGGGCACGTGTTGCATAGTCAGGGAAAATAATTCTCCGTAGTTTGACATTTTTGTGACTAAAAAGTCATGAAAAGGGTTATGAAGTTCTGAATATATTTAAGGTTAGGATTATAACACATAAAGATGGGTATTGTCCAATGTATATAGAGATACATAGGTCAATGATAACCATAATCATGTTGTGTCTGGGTCCTGAATTGAAATTTTGGACTTCACTACGTATCTCATAAGAATGAGAATCAAGCCATACGTAGTTCTTGAAATATAGTTTAACATCGTGCAGGACGAAAATATGAGAGGTCTTAGTTTAGGGTCATAGAGTTCGGACCATAATAATGAATACACAGTGTGTGTTTTCATGAAGACTTTTCAGCCAAGGGACTGAAAGTGAAATTTGGGGTTAGGCCCAAAAAGACTTGGGGCTGGATTCAAGGGATACTCGAATGTTCCTACGTATCCCATAAGGATGGGAATCAAGCCCACGTAGTTCTATAACTACCCTTTGTACAAATTTGGTTCGTACATGTGAAGGGTGAAAGGGGACTTTAGTGCAATGACGGTTTAACTCGAGATAAAAAGTTTAGGCATTACCATGTATGCACGTAGTCTTTTGAAATGAAACATGATTGAAAAAATCAATGTCAATAATAGTTCTCTCTCAAATGAGGAAATCAAAGAGTATTGTAGTTTATTGTCGTACTGGACAAAAGTGTTGCATATTTTAACGTCATATAACAAGGATGGAAGTGAATCAATGTAAATATATTGATTCTAGGGGTGGTTTCACGAATCAACATCATATGAGATGGTGGTGAACCGATGTGAAGAGATTGTTTTTGGGCTTGAACCCTGGGAGGTTGCCTACATACCCAGCATGGAGGGAAAGGATCCAAGTCCGTGTAGTTCAATTAAAGAATGAATTAATGATCAAGTTGTTCTTGGGGACAACAATTTAAATAAAATAAAAAAAATGTTGTTGGGACTTATACATGGTTAGCGGCCCAAAGAGAGTGTTACAGAAGAGGTTTTCTCTAAGATCACGTGAGTCATACTCGGTGTGAGAAAAAATAGGTAATAACAACCATAACAATGCATAGTTTAATGTCATGTAGGACATATAAAGGGACTATGCAGTTTAAAGTCTTGCAGTTAGGACTATTGGTGCTGTGCAGTTTGGTGTCATGTAGCAGGGATAAAATAAAGTTTAATGTCATGTAGGACGTATCATGAATTTTCTGTACAGTTTAGCATCATGTAGTTAAGACGATGGCGACAATAGAGTTTAACGCCATATTGGACGAAAGGGGGACTGCACAGTTTAATGTCATGCAGTAAGGACAAAATAACACACCATTTGCGTTATGTTGGATGCATTGGGTATTTTTTTCCCACAGTTTAACGTCATGTTGGACGAAAGTGTGAATATTTTAAGGTCATATGCATGGACCGTGGATGGTGCGGTTTAATGTCATGTTGGACGGTGGTGTAGTTTAAGGTCATACAGGACCTCTGATGACTATATAGTTTAACGTCTTTCCGAACGTAAGGGACTTTTATACAGTTTAGCGTCATGTAGTTAGGATGTCACAGTTTAACATCTTGCTGGACATAAGGGACTTGCAAATAGTTTAGGGTCATATGCATGGAATTTTGATGATGCAGTTTAAGGTTATACGGGACCTAGTTGTAGTCTAAGGTCATACTGGGCCATTTAGGGAACTTTTTCACAGTTTAACGTCGTGTGGGATGAAGTTGCAGTTTAAGGTCATACAGGACCATTGCTGTATAGTTTAACGTCATATAGCAAGGACGAACTGGTGCCGAACAGTTTAGTGTCATGTTGCGGGGACATCTTGTGAATAGTTTAAGGTCATGCTGGACCAAGTCGGAGTTTAAGGACATACTGGACCATTGCTGTATAGTTTAACGTCATATATCAAGGACGAACTGGTGCTGCACAGTTTAGTGTCATGTTGCGGGGACATCTTGTGAATTGTTTAAGGTCATACTGGACCAAGGTAGGGTTTAAGGTCATACTGGATCATTACTGTATAGTTTAACATCATATAGCAAGGAAAAACTGGTGCTGCACAGTTTAGTGTCATGTTGCAGGGACATCTTGTGAATAGTTTAAGGTCATACTAGACCAAGGAGGAGTTTAAGGTCATACTGGACCATTGCTGTATAGTTTAACGTCATATAGCAAGGACGAACTGGTGCTGCATAGTTTAGTGTCATGTTGTGTGGACATCTTGTGAATACTTTGTATTTTATACAAAATATTTCTTCAAAAATCTGGCATTAGTTGGAGTAGTAATGGGTTCTCCATCCATCGATATTAATGAATAAGCTCCATTGGAGTAGACCCTATGTATTGAATAAGGTCCTTCCCATTTTGGATCAAGCTTGGGAGGTTTCATTCCGAGTATCATTGGAGTTCTGAGAACTAATACCAATTCTCCCTGAATGAATGAACGAAGATGAACTTTTTTGTTAAAAGCTCATGCTATTCGATTCTGATAGATTTCCAAGTGGTGCAAAGTGCACAATCATTTCTCATCTAACCGTTCCAATTCATTCAATCACTTTTGGGATTTCTCATCTTTAGATAACTGATCACAAATGGCTACTCTGAGTGAGGGCAATTGAACATCAATTGGCAAGACTGCTTCTATTCCATATACCAACGAATATGGAGTTGGCTGCGTTGCATTGCGGGTGGTAGTCCGATAAGCCCATAAAGCATGAAAGAGTTTATCAGGCCATGACCTCTTATCTTTATCCACCATCTTTTGTAGTATATTTGAAAGAGTCTTGTTAAAGGATTCTATTTGTCCATTGGTTGCCGCATGATACCGATATGAATGGTTGGATTTAATGTTGTATTCTTGATACAATTTCTTCACCTCAGAAGAACAGAAGTTGGTGTCATTGTCCGTCAATATGGTATGAGGGCCACCGAATCTAGTAATGATTTTATACTTGATGAAGCTAACAATGCATTTTGAACTTAATACTTTGAGAGGTACTACCTCTGCCCATTTGGAAAAGAAATCAGTAGCAGTAAGAATGTACTTAAACTGCTTGGTCGTAGCTGAAAGGTAAGGTCCCACCACATCCATTCCCCATGTGGCAAATGGCCATGAGTATTTAGCTGTATGAAGCAACTCTGGAGGTTTATGAATGAAGTTGGCATGTACTTGACATGAATGAAACTTCATTGTGAAATCAACAGAATCTTGTATCATTGAAGGCCAAAAGTATCCAAGCCTTTGAATTTGATCAGACAATCTATGTCCAGACTGGTGGGCACCATAGACTCCTGCATGCACTTCTTTCATGACAGCCATTGTCTCTTCACCAACAATGCATTTGAAGAGAACTCCATCAAAACCACATTTGTAGATAATTTTCTCTAGGTGGTTTGGGCCATCATAAAGAGTAAAATTGAAAACACGTCACCATAGTTTTTCTTTCTCGGCTCTATTAGGTGGAAGTGTTCCATTTTGAAGGTATTCCCTGATAGGTGACATCCATCCTGTAGTATGACCATACGGTTCAGGAATGGGACTAATTTCATTAATTTCCTCTGTTCTGGCTTGAACATAAGGTGAAATTGCAGGACGGTGGGCAATACTGATGGTTGTCTCGTCCCGATTTGGATCTACTAGAGCTGTGGCTATATTAGCCAGTGCATCAGCTTGAAAATTGTGTGATCTAGGGACATAAGAAAATGTCAGTTCTGAAGGGAATTCCACCATTAACTTTCTGACGTAATCATACAAAGGAATTAACTCTTCTTTTCTGATGGCATAATCCCCATTGACTTGTTTGATTACCAGGTATGAATCAACTTTCACCTTTAAGTGATTCACTTGTGCTTGAAGTGCTAACTCCAAGCCTGTGATAAGAGCTTGGTATTCGGCTTCATTATTGGTACCACCTTCCCACAATAAAAAGGAATAAGGTAACAATGCCTTATCTGGAGAAATGAGTACAATTCCTAAACCAACTTTGTTCAATTTAGGATTTTCCATTTTCTTCCCTGTTGGACTTCTGGAAGCACCATCAAAATATATTTCCCATGTTTGAGGACACTCTTGAATAGAAAAAGCTTCCTCATCAGGGAGTTCAATATCTGAAGACGTGTCTTCCACTAAAGGATGTTCAGACAGGAAATCAGCCAGAGCTTGGCCCTTTATTGCCTTTTGAGATACATACTGAATGTCGAACTGCTGCAAAATAACTGCCCACCTTTCTAGACGTCCTGTAAGCATTGGACGACTAATGATGAATTTGAGTGGATTATTGCGAGATACCAATTGGACCTCATGATGTTGTAGGTAGTGTCTCAGTTTCTGAACTGTAAAGATTAATTCCAGGCATCACTTCTCAATACATGAATACCGGGTTTCTGCTTCAAGCATAGTTCTACTGAGATAGTAGAGGCTATTTTCATTCCCAGCATCATTCTTTTGAGCGAGAAAGGCAACCAATGATTGCTCTAGAGCTGTCACATAGAGGATAAGTGGTCTACCTTCAATAGGTGGCATGAGTACTAGTGGACTCAAGAGGTATTTCTTGAGAACATCAAATGCTTCTTGACATTCTTCAGTCCACTAGTAAGTGACTCCTTTTTTCAATAATTTGGTAAAGGGAAAACTTTTGTCTGCCAAATTGGCGATGAAACGCCGAATATAGGCTAAGTGTCCTTGAAGTCCTCTTAATTATTTCAAATTCTGAGGAGGTGACATACCATGTATTGATTTGGTCTTCTCAGGATCGAATTCAATACCACGATGGCGTACAACAAAGCCGAGAAATTTTCCTGAGGTTACCCCAAAAGCACATTTTAAGGGGTTCATCTTCAAATTATGTTGTCGAAGCTTGTGGAATATGACTTCCAAATCAGCCAAGTGATTAGAACGTTGTTTGGATTTAACCACCAAATCGTCTACATAGCATTCAACAAACTTCCCTAAGAATGGTTTGAAGATACGATGCACGGCGCGTTGATATGTTGCACCTGCATTCTTTAAACCAAAGGGCATCACCTGGTAACAAAACACACCTTTAGGGGCTCTGAAGGCTGTAGATTCCTCATCTTCTAGGGCCATTCGGATCTGATTATATCCGAAATATCAATCCATGAAGGAAAGTACTTCACAGCAAGAGGTTTCATCAATTAAGAGTTCTTTAATCGGAACTGGGAAATCATCTTTAGGACAATACCGATTAAGATCTATGAAATTGATGCAAACCCTAATTTATCCGTTCTTCTTCTTTACAGGGACAATATTAGCCAACCACTTGGGATATTAAACTTCTCTGACGAAGTTACCTTTGATCAGCTTATCCACTTCAGCTTCAATTTTGGAAGCATAAGTTGGGTGTGTTCTTCTCGCGGCTTTCTTAAATCCTCGATGTTCTTTTGGTAAACCCAAATGATGAGTAGCAATATCAGGATCAAGCCCAGGCATTTCTGTATAGTTCCAAGAGAAAATATATTTATTTTGCTTTACAAAATAAATATACATCTCTTGCTCTTCAAGGGTCATGGCCGCACTAATTAAAGTGGGGCGTGGATCTTTCTCTGTACCCAGATTTATTTCTCTGAGTTCATCCACAGTGGTAGAGATACCTTCTTCAAATGCTGGAGGAGCATCTCTAATATCTTCCTCTTCCTCTTCATCATGTGCTATTTCTTCCATTTCTACTTGCATATTAGATGACAAAACTAAATTTTCATGATCAGAAGAGATGTAAAAATTTGCACATTTTTTAGAAGAAGCTTCCATTTCCGACCCTATTGATGATAAAGGGCCTTCTTTGGGAAATAAAGAGGAGATGATGGATTGATAATTGACATCATTATTCACCTCTGATGTTGCTATAACTTCTTCTGGCCTGATTGGTGAAGTATAGACTAGTTGGATTTCAGTAGATAAAATGAAGACGTCACCACTTGTGCTTTCATCACTGTTTGGTAGGTTACCAATTTCTCCCATGTTTTCTGGATCAATTGTCGTAATTGACATTATGGATCTTTCCATAAGAGTATTTTGATTTGGGCCTATTTTGTAAATTTGACTGATAGGTAACACATAATCTGTACTCACATTTCTAAATGGATTTATTAGAATTTTCTCCAAACCATATGGAGCATTAACTTTGGTAATTTCCTTCATTGTAGTTTTTTCTCTTCCCTTCATGTGATAAAATTCTGCCACAATGTATTGAGACTCACATGTCTTGAACGGGGTCCTATCACCATACAGTGTTCCAAATTGACCATTGAAACAGTATTTGAGACATTGATTGTATGATGAAGGAATAGTTGCATACTGATGTAGCCAGGGTCTTCCAAGCAAGACGTTGAAAGCTGAGTCTTGATCCACAATCATGAAATCCGAATTGGATACAAGATCTCCAAACTGAGTTCTGAGTGTAACTTCGCTCAGTGGTTCTTGTTCATTTTTATCATATCCTTGTAACATCATGGTAGAAGGAGATAAATCAGATTCTGTGAGGCCCAATCGACGATGTGTACGAATGTACATGAGGTTGACTCCTGAACCATTGTCAATGAAAGCTCTTCGGATATCTACACCATTGACTTTTCCCGATAAGTACAAAGTTTTTATGGGCCCATGCACAACATCATCTTCATATTTATCAGTAAAAGATATCACTGCATGGCATTCTGTAGGATTATTCTCTATGTGATAGACTTCAGCTGCAGCAATTTCAGCTTCAAACTCCTGAGGACTTTACAAAGCTTCGATGAGTGGTTCCCCAAGATCTTTTGACAGATTCAAAGCATCCAAAATTGATAACGTGGCTGGTACTTGAGCCAAGTGTTTCAATATATCATACTTTTGATCTAAAGGTCTGTGTTTCCCAACAGGAATATGCGGTTTAGCAGGTACCTTGGAAGCAGATTCTTTGGAAGCTGATGCATCTTGTATTGGGATAGAAGTTGGCAATATCCTTGGTTTTGGAATATTAGACCGATTAGATCCATTTACTTGCTGAGATAAAGAAGATGGAACCTTTAATCGGTCTTCTAAAATAACTGTGCCAAGACGGAGTTGGCTATTAGCAGAAGAACCTGCTTGTTCTTTTTGAGCTCGCTGAAGGGCTCTACCACGAGTTTCTGCTGCATACACAGTGCTAGCAGGGGGAGAATTGGAGTAGTGACTTCGGAAAGATCCACATCTTCCCCTGTATCCTGATCCTCGGGAACATCCTCGGATTCCCTTATTTGATACAGGGAATTCAGGCTCATACAAATTGAAATTACGACTAGAATAAGGATCTGTTAACTGAATCATATTAACAGAACCGAAGATTAACACTTCGTCTAATAAAGACTCTATGTGACTAGCCTATTTAGGCTGTGCCGTTTGAAGGGGCGTTGCCCGTGGTTTTGAAGTTAGATGGCATAAAGTCTGCCAGAGTCAAAGAAAATTTAGGCTTTGACACATACTCATCTTCTTCTGATTCTTTCTCATTCTTTGAATCAAACCATTTCTTTGAGGACTTTACCTCTGACAAAGAGGGTTTTACCGCAATATTCAGGGCAGAAGACACAATTGGTTTTTTTAATTGTGTTCGTAAAATGGCATGAGTCCGATTGATTGTCTTTCTGACCATCCAATCATCATATTTCTGTGCATTTCTGCATTTGACTTCTTGCCATTCACCTTCCTCCTCTGGAATTGTAGTAGTAACACATGCTATCTGAGTCGAAGAACCTTTTAACTTGACTTGTCCCAAGTCGACCATCTTTTGCAAGAGGTCTTTAAAGACAAAACTCTCTTGGATGGGATGCCCCAACATTTGATGAAAGGGACAATAATTGGGATGGTCTTCATCTCCTTCCTTTTTTGGGCTCTTGGCCACTGATAATTGAACCAAATTATTTTCCAGAGCTGAAATGAAGTAACCAGGAACTTTCTCACTTCGGAAAGAGTTTGTTTTACTCTTCAAATCCTAAAATTGTTTTCTTCATTGATCTCTTTGATCATTTGGATGAAACGGCCTTTTTTGTTGGTGTTCAGGAGGTGGAGCACTTCGAGAAGATGATGGTTTTGAAGTAAAAATCGGTACAGGTGCTTGTTTAAGCATAACTGTAGCAGTTTCTGCTTTACCCATTCTCCTTCCTGGAGTAGATGGAATTACACGAGATTTAACCATAGCCTGTATAAGGGAATATTCAATCTTCTGAGTGATTGAAGTAAGGTCTCGAAACCCTCCTGTGTATTTCACAGGGATCAATGGCGTGCATAATTCGTCACGCAAATTTTCCACACAGATTGGAAACAACTCTTCCTGAGGGAGTGCTAAACTCAAGGAATACGTTAATCCCTTCCAGCGTGCAATGAAATCAGAGACTCTTTCATTCCCCCTTTTCTTGAAGCTTGTAAGATCGAAAACTGTCGTTTTTGGCAAAGTTGAGCTGAACTGAAGAAGGAATTTTTGACGAAGATCCTCCCATCTGGTGATGGACCTGGATTGCAAGCTTGTATACCAAACAAAAGCTGGTCCCTGCAAGGTTCGCACGAAGCATCTGAGTTTCACTGCTTCTTGCTGCTATGGAGTTCCCATCATAGGATCACAACAAGACACGTAATGTGTCAAATGTTGTTCAGGGTCGCATGATCCATTGAAAGTAGGGAAAACAGGGTTTCCAAAATTAGATGGAGGAGAAATATAATCTACCCTTTCAGGGTAAACTTTCTTTTCTGGTTGAACTTGCGCCCGTTTCCCTTCCATAGATTCTAATAGAGCTGTTAATGACTCAATAGTAGTTATTAACTTTTGAGAAACATCAATTTGAATTTGGTCTTGGGTAGGTGCAATGAATGGAGCTTGGACAGACATGGTGATTGGTGTTGCAACTGAAGGTAGAACTGCCAACCATTGTTGCGTTTGACCCATTGGATTAGACCTCTGAGGGTGTACTGATAAAGGAGGATATTCCTGATCCATCTCAGTAGTTACAAAAAATTCATTTGGTTGTCGGACTTCAGCATTCTTAAGAAGAAGACTACTCTGAAGTAGTTCTGCATTCAACCTTCTTAATTCTTTCATTTCTTCCTCTTTTTGTGCAAACCTTTGCTCTAACGAGAGCGATTGACCTTCTCCAGAGGAAGGATATGTAACCTGATTCTTTCCCATCCCTTTGTTGGATACTTTTTGGAGAGAAGGAAGTGGATTACCTAGGTTCTGAGTAATTCTTTGAATTCGTGTACGCACACCTTCTTCATTTGTATCGGCGCGTACATTTTCTTGAGCAGGACGCTCTTCATCTGAGTCCCTTGAGTGAGTCTCATCTTGTGGATTAGAAACAATGTCATTGATGACATTGATTGATGTATAATGCATCGCATCCCTTCTATCAACATTTCTGTGATATTGTCTTCTTTCATGTCTTTGATGAGACATTGCCTTTTGTTGATTTAATCTTTTAGGAACTTCTTGACGAGCTATAACTTGGAGGGAATCTTCTGATAATTTGGCTATTCGTTCCTCTTGGGGCTTCTTCCCCAATCTAAAAAAGACCGATATTCTCTGAGAAGCGGATTGATGATTTGAAAGAGTCCCCAGTCTCCAGAACTGGGGATGTTCCTGCTGCTTCCTCTCAACTCCTCGAATCCCATTTGTTGACTCTGAGGGTTGGGTTAAAGGAGTCTCCAGTCTGGAAAGCTGGGGTGTCTCTTGACATGCTATGTCTGAGACCTTCTTAAAAGCTCTCTTGATCTTGCAAATCATAGTTCGGAAATTAGCTAGATGCATTAGCCTGTATCCACTTTTATCACCTGGTTTAACAGACCGTTGGATGATTTCCGAAACTTCTGTCATTTGATGATGTGTTTGCTCCATACGAGAGGATTGTGCAATATTCTCGCCTGCTTGATGTAGGAGAAATTCAACAACTTGTTCATTATATGATTGATTTTGAGAGGAACTAGTTGAAGCCTGTTCTTGAGAAAGCTTTTGATTATAAACAAAGCCCATTGTCTGTGGCCGGCCATGGGCAATAACATTGCATGAGACCATTTTGGGCGGGCTTTGCTGACTGGAAGGCACTGTGAAATGTAGTTCTCCGTGAACACCCCATCCCCTGATATGAACACCAGATGGAGCATTGGCAATTAACTAACACAATTTTCTTAGTGCGCCAAGGCATGAATGTTGAAGGGTTCTCTGTTGCTTTTCATCCTTCGGATACCGAGAGACTGATAGAGATGCCAAATCAATCTGACGTTGTAGCCCTTCTATTATCTTAAGATGATTTTCATATTCATCATAAGATAATACCTTCTTCTTCAATTGAAAAAGAGTTTTCCATATGTCGAGACGAATATCATGGACTCCATCTTCCATCAATAACTTTGGAATGTCATACTGGGAGTCAGCCAAAGGCCAAAACATGACTGGTACCTCACTTTTCACCAGTTTTTCCTCATGTTCAACATTTCCTCTTTATCATTAAATGAATATTATTCTACCTGTTTTGACCAGAGTTGGTGTTTCCTTATTTCTTCATCGGATTCATCAAGATTGGTAGAGAGATCATTGATCAAACTAGAAGATGCATGACTTAGGGGTGGTTCAGAGAATGAACTACACCCTGGGATATCTTCTGGTTGATAAAGTATTTCACTTGCTAGCGATAAAGCATCAGACATGACTGGTTTCGCATTTGCAAGTGCCTCAAGATAAGAGGGCTTTCTCGACACTACATTGTCCAATGGAGTATTTTCCAGGCAATGTGAATCACTACTAAGGAGAGGACTTTTGCAGCGAAATTCATCATCATGGGGAGGACCACCATAATGGGTTACAGCAAAAGAAGAGATCTCTTACCCCATGGTCTTCTTACCACACAGAGGGTTCCTGTGGCTCTCATATGAAGAAGAAACTTCAAGATTGACCGAATTTTCATGAAGCAAGCCTTCATGAGGAAGTTTCTGTTGAAGACTTTCGGAATTAATGTTCCCGTTATTGGGAACTGAGGGAGTAGAATCCTGAATTCCAACAGCTAAATGTATGCGGGCTTCAAAAACTCCAGCATCGAGCAAAGCCTTGTTGCAGATTGGCCTTTGATCTCCTGACTGTGCTGGGCAGATATTTTTCTTAGATGCCTTCTTACTCACCTTGGAAACCACTTGTTGACGAAAGTGGTTACTCTAAGCAGGTGTATGTGCCTGATCTGGAAAGATGGTCAGGTTAGGCTGACAATCTCCACTCAAATCAGGTGTATGTGCCTGACTTGGTTGTCCATATGATATGGGGGAGTATGCCCCATAACCCTCTTGGACTAGAACAGATGTGTGTGTCTGTTCCGGAGTGAATTGTTGATGTGTCACTCCACTGCTAGGGATAGATTTATGTGTCTGTCCCTGAGATGATGTTGAAGCTGTTATGATATCCTAGCAAGCATCCAGAATATGAGCATGAATTTGCTTCTGCTCTTTCACCATTGACAAAATATGTTTGGTGACTTCAGCTGCCGGAATGGGGATATACGTCCATTCCGGGCTTGGAGTAGGTGTATGTGCCTGCTCCTGTCCTCCTTTTCCTGTTAGTGAATCCTGACAGTACTCATGTGTGGAGGTAGAGAGTTGAGTCTGCCTCCTGTTTGTCGTCAGAGCCTTCCGACTGACTTCTCCGTGCGCTACCAAGCGAGACTATTGGTAGGCATGATTAGTACTAGCAGGTGTATGTGCCTACTGATTACACTTTTCCAAACGTGGTTGACGAGATACATCATATTTAGTCTGGCGAGCCTGCTGACTAACTGATGATATATAAGCAGATGTATGTTACTGCCAATAGTACTCCGCCGGAATTGCCTGGCGGGATTGGCTTGATGCTGCCACACGAGTCTGCTGGACAGCGGAATTAAAACGGACAGGTGTGTGTGCCTGTTCGTTGTTCGCCACCAAGTTAGGTTGGTGGACTTCTCCGGAGATGGCAGGGATGAAAACCTGCCCATTGTTAACCGGATTCCGTCTCTGGCGGTTCGTCTTGCCTGCTCGGGTTCAAGGAACCTTAGCTAAATGCCTGGAGTCAGTACCCTCATCATGTTGAGGGCGCACTGCCGCACGAGTCTGGTGGCGATTGTTGATGGGGGCCCTCGGGAAGGACTCCTGTCTTTTTGAATTAAGGCCCTGAGGGACCTGCTTATTCACTTCCTCAGAGTAAGGGAGCGAATGGAAATTGGGTTTCGGGGATAACGAACCGAAACGGTTGGAGACAGTAGTCAGCACCGCCTTCCTCTTGATCACTGGTCGTCGTTGTCTGGACGACCTGTGTGAGTTGTTCACTTGGAGGGTCTGTCAGGCAGCCTCCAAAGTTGGGATGGTACCGTGTTGACGGTACTCCTTAACCAGCGCATTTGATACCCAGCATTGAAGACGCTGAGTAGGTGATTTCATCCTCAGAGCGGATGATGATCCAGTAGGAATAGCAGTAGTGGTATTTGCAGCAGCAGTATTCACAGATGTGAATTTGAGAGTAGCCATTATGGAAATACAGAAAATGTTGGAAAAGAGTGCCTATTTGATATAAAAGACGTAATCAAGATAAAATTCAGCCACTTCCTCCTTTGGATAAACACACATGTCAATGATTGTTTTTGTTAGCCCTCTTATTGAGTTTTAAATAGTGGATTAACAAATAGGTAAAACATCACTTTAACTTGGTTAAGGATTCACATCGGGTTCACCATTTTTTTCCCTCGGAATTCGGGGATGACCTCCTGGATGGGAGATTCAAACGTTTCGATTGGTTTCTAGAGGGTTTGTTCGTACAACCGGAAACATCCAATGATTCCCCATCCATTTGGACCTACTTTCCAAAGGTAGGCGCTCATTATCTTGTGGACTGATGAGGCTTAGGAATTTTCATTGGTCGAGAGGATGGGAGGTCGGACACATCACACCTTTTTTAGGGGAATTATTGTCTATTTCGGGACTCTCTTTATAGATTTAAGTTATGTTCGTGAATCCTTATTACATTACCAAGTATAAAATGAGCTTTCCTTCAGTTTAACAATCAATGATTAAATATGTAAGAAATTTAGAGAATCTTTTATATGTATTCGAGGTTCTTCATCAATAGAGAATCATCTATATTTATTTAGAGATTCTTGGTCAATGGTATCCTTCAAAACATTTATATAAAAGTCTCTTGGTCATTATGATGACTAGGATGGTTTTAAAGCCACTCAGTGGGGCACTTGAAGTTTATTGTCATTCAGAAGGACATGAATTTTTTCAGATTTGGGATCGAACCCATAAATGGGCTACCTACGTATCCTTTGTTTTGGAAAAGGAATCAAAACCCACGTAGTTTGAGTAAGGGAGTATGACGTTTTTGATTGATGGCTCAAAGAAGGATGTCACAATTAATTTTACACTCTAAGCTCATGTGAGTCATGCTCGGTGTGAGAAACAAGAGGTATTAGTAAAAATTAGACAATTGTGCCATGAAAGATGCAATAATAAGAAATGGTTTGGGGCTTATGTATCTATGACTGCCCAGATAAATGAAGGTTAGGATTTACTTTAGGGAGAAAATCCTTGAACAGGGTCCATAAAGGTATATGTGCTTCATTGAGATTTGAATACTCTAACTTGGGACTTATTCCTGAAAAGGAAACCCAAATCAGGAGAGGATTGATAACAGGGTTTTACTACTGAGAAGGAATCCCAGATCAAAGGAAAATTAGGACTGGTTAAAGAGAATTTAAGGGACTTGGGTCTTATTCCTGAAAAGGAAACCCAAGATTATGACTGGGACTTATTCTTAAAAAGGAGGCCCAGGTTAAGGGATTTATGACTGGGACTTATTCCTGAAAGGGAGACCCAAGTTAGGGGAATTGGGGCTTACTCCTGAGAAGGAAGCCCAAAATTATGACTGGGACTTATTCCTGAAAAGGAGACCCAGATTAAGGATTAAGGTTTGGGGCTTACTCTTGAAAAGGATGCCCAAATTAGAGGATATGGGGCTTACTCCTAAGAAGGATGCCCAAGATTAGGACTGGGACTTATTCATGAAAAGAAGACCCAGGTTAAGGATTCTCTCATCTTAAAGGATGAGGTTGAATGAATGAACTCTCCATATTTAGTGACATAAGGATATTTAAATCACTAGGTTTTGAGAGATATTCCACATAATTCCTTTCATATAAGGAAGTGAAATCAAGAAATCATGCCATAAATGGATTTGAATAGTGTCTTGAAGAATGAATCTTGAAAAGGAAGTATAATGGCTTAAGAGGGGTGAAATGGGCAAGAAAGGCACCCAAAAAGGAAGGAGCGTGCAAGTCTTGGAAGACGCGCAAGTACTGCGTGGGCGTGCAAGTATTGGTCGCGCACGTATACCTACGCGACACGTGGTGTACTTGTGTGATGGTCAACCAGCATTGAAATACTTCAGCGACTCTTTATTAATGCCTTTATAATCTTCTTGAGGTTCTTCTAGAAAAGGGACGCGCAAGTTCTATCGAAGGAGTAAGGCGTAGCACAAGTGTAACCACTTCCCTTAAGGGCTGGCCACTCAGGCACGCAAGTGTTGATGAGTTTCAACACTTAGGCCTTCCTCCCTCTCTTTATATCTTCCGTTCTAGGTATGAAATTACCTTAGAAGTGTTCCGGAAGCTTTGAGAAGAGGCTTGGGCGTCGGGAGCTTCAATCCGAGGTTTTGAGAAAAGATATTTTTGAATGGGGGTCCCACAGGGTCTATTTATAGGCAGGAGAAGACCCTAGACGGTTACCGGGAGGTTATCAATTAGGTCGCGCAAGTCACTTGCGTGACCATAAAGGCGTCGCGGAAGTGGACTTGTGCTACAGTGATATAACTTGCGCGGTGCAGTTGCTTTTGATCCTTTGTTCATGCCTTTGTCGATTATTGATATTTTCTTCAAAGGCTGAATCACTTTGAGCTCAGATATTCCCCTTTTCCGATCTTTAGATTCTGTGATGAAAGGAGAGTCAACAAAAGTCCCCCCTTAGAGTTGGATCCAGAGAGAAATGAGGATTTGACTCTGAGGAAATTGAATACATCCAAAGGAAAAGGGGGCGCGCAAGTCTTCAGGGCACAGAGGGCGGCGCGCAAGTGCGCATCACGCAGGGATACGACCCTCGGTCGTGTAGGGTCCGGCGCGCAGGGTCCCAGCCGCGTCTATAAATAGAGGGCCTCACTTCCATACAAGCATCCGGATTTCCGGACTTCATACCTTCGAGCTCTCGCCACGCAGGTCACCTTAGCTGTGCAGGTTGCTCTGTTTTCTAGTGTTTTCCTTGATGTCGCTTTTGTAAAGGAATTTGTACTTGTGTGGTTTATACTTGCACGTCAAAAACTAGCGCGGAACACGAATACTTGCACGCCATTTTTTAGACTTGCGTGCCTTAATTCCTTAGACATTTTTTCGAAATATTTCACAAATTTTATGAAAAAATAAACCCATTTAAGAGTTTAATTTATTCAACTTTTGGGTAGATTCAATGGTTCCTAAGGGAATTAAAACGTCTGATGAACTAGCTAGCAAGCGGATTGATGACATGATGAACATAATTGGCCACGATTACTATGATATCTGCGACAACACTCTCCCAAATTTGGCTAAGTACTTGAAGAAATATCATCTTAATTTCCCATAGAGCATCTACCTGTCTCTATGTGGTCATGGTCACCTGCAAGGAGTCAATGTTCTAGATGCAAAGAATTATACACCTGAGATGCAGCTGCACTACTACTCCTCTATTTCGGTTATGCTGTGCATTAAGAGCAACAAAAATGGTGTGAACTTTCAAGTTCTCCTTCCATGCCATTTCCTTGTAGATATGAAAATGGCAAATCCATAGGCTGAAATGTTTTCCACTATCGGTTGGTGGAGAGAAGACAAACATGGCATTAGAGCAATATCTGAAAAGAGTACTCTCTCCAAATGGCACTTTACTTCCAATGCTCCATTCTCAAATCCATGTATCTATCTTCCAAGTCTCTTCGATAGAAACAGAGTCTCTGTTTGATCAGTAGAAAATTTTCTCAAACCGCACTCAAGAACATCCTTTTACAATTGTTCCAAGAAGAGCTGGTATCACTGCATCTCTTATTGTATCCAGTTGAATGAATGAATTCTAGGTGGTTGCTGATGAAGCTCGGGATGCCGTAAATCAAATGAAGATTTATGTTGAAATACTCTTGTAATTCTTGAAAAATAGAAGAGACTCCAGTCTGTGGATGTCCTTCTAACTCTTGTGTATCAATGAAAAACACTTTCCTCTTTAATCATTTGTACCTGCATTCTTTCACTACCTGCTTCAAATTTACTTAAGCCAATGGGCTTAATAAGCATAGTTTGATTTTTACTAGGATTATTACATATAACCCTACAGACTTTGAACCTTTTAATTTCTCAATATTACCTAAATCATACAAAAAATGTATATTTAGTGAGCTGGAACTTGACTTTTATTCAGAGTTCCTTTGTCTTTTGTGGGCAGTTTAAAGTCATGCATGCCGGACATAAAGGGGATAATGTTTAAGGTCGAAATATCTTTGACCAAAATGGGTTAAAATTGATTCAATTCCTTGACAATTTATCTAAAAACATATTACTATACTCATGTATGAGGGAAAATATGTATACTATGACTTAAGAATATTTGAATCTGAGGAATAATATGAAAAAGAGCTAAAAGGCTTTAGAAGAAGTAGTTTCCAAGAATGAAGTTACTATTATTTAACAAAACCCGTTAGGGGGTTGAATTATGCAGGTCCACCTAAGGGCATTGGCTACATGGTCAAATAAATAGCATCTTTCGGCTGACAAGTCTGTTATGTGGAATGTTTATGCAAGGCCACCTATGGTCACGTGCTGCACAGTCAGGCAAAAGAACTCTCAGAAATTTACTTTCATAGTGCTAAAAGCCAGTGAAAGTTTATGGAGATTCAAATTTTCTAGAGTATAGAGTTTGTTGTATGGAAAGAGATACTTGAATATGGAGAAGATATTTTTAGACAAGATTATCGAAGAACTGGATGAATATCCCTCCTACGAAGGTTTTACCCAAACGTAGGGAAGAAGAATAAACCATATACTTGAATACTTTCAGATCATGAAAAAGGATACGGGACAAATATGTTAAGGATGTCTATTTTTTTGCGGGTCCCTACATACTGTCGTTTAAGACAAATAAGGACAAAGGAGGCATTCTTCCCAAGAATGAAGTTACCACTATCTGACAAACCCGTTAGGGGGTTGAATTATGTAGGGCCACCTAAGGGCATTGGCTGCATAGTCAAATAAATAGTATCTTTTGGCTAAAAAGTCTGTTATGTAGACTGTTTATGCAAGGCCACCTATGGGCACGTGCTGCATAGTTAGGCAAAAGAATTCTCAGAAGTTTGACATTTTTGTGACTAAAAATTCATGAAAAGGGTTATGAAGATCTGAAAATATTTAAGTTTAGGATTATAACACATAAATATGGGTATTATCCAATGTATATAGAGATACATAGGTCAATGATAACCATAATCATGTTGTGGCTGGGTCCTGAATTGAAATTTTGGACTTCACTACGTATCTCATAAGAATGAGAATCAATCCATACGTAGTTCTTGAAATACAGTTTAACGTTGTGCAGGACGAAAATATGAGAGATCTTAGTTTAGGGTCATAGAGTTCGGACCATAATAATGAATACACAGTGTGTGTTTTCATGAGGACTTTTCAGCCAAGGGACTGAAAGTGAAATTTGGGGTTCGGCCCAAAAATACTTGGGGCTGGATTCGAGGGATACTCGAACGTTCCTACGTATCCCATAAGGATGGGAATCAAGCCCACGTACTTCTAAAACTACCCTTTGTACAAATTTGGTTCGTACATGTGAAGGGTGAAAGGGGACGTTAGTGCAATGATGGTTTAACCCGAGATAAAAATTTTAGTCATTACCATGTATGCACGTAGTATTTTGAAATGAAACATGATTGAAAAAATCAATGTCAATAATAGTTCTCTCTCAAATGAGGAAATCAAAGAGTATTGTAGTTTATTGTCGTACCGGAAAAAAGTGTTGCGTAGTTTAATGTCATATAACAAGGAAAAAAGTGAATGAATGTAAAGATATTGATTCTAGGGGTGGTTTCACGAATCAACATCATATGAGATGGTGGGGAACCGATGTGAATAGATTGTTTTTGGGCTTGAACCCTGGGAGGTTGCCTACATACCCAGCCTGGAGGGCAAGGATCAAAGTCCGTGTAGTTTAATTAAAGAATTAATTAATGTTCAAGTTGTTCTTGGGGACAACGATCTAAATAAAATAAAAAAATGTTTTTGGGACTTATACATGGTTAGCGGCCCAAAGAGAGTGTTACGGTTGAGGTTTTCTCTAAGCTCACGTGAGTCATACTCGGTGTGAGAAAAAAGAGGCAATAACAACCTTAACAATGCATAGTTTAATGTCATGTAGGACATATAAAGGGACTATGTAGTTTAAAGTCTTGCAGTTTGGACTATTGGTGCTTCGCAGTTTAGTGTAATGTAGCAGGGACAAAATACAGTTTAATGTCATGTAGGACGTATCATGAATTTTCTGTATAGTTTAGCGTCATGTAGTTAGGACGATGGGGACAATAGAGTTTAACGTCATGTTGGATGAAAGGGGGACTGCACTGTTTAATATCATGCAATAAGGACCAAATAACACACCATTTACGTTATGTTGGACGCATTGGGGATTTTTTTCACACAGTTTAACGTCATGTTGGACGAAAGTGTGAATATTTTAAGGTCATATGCATGGAATGTCATTGGTGCAGTTTAATGTCATGTTGGACGGTGGTGTAGTTTAAGGTCATATATGACCTTTGATGATTATATAGTTTAATGTCTTTCCGTACGTAAGGGACTTTTATACAGTTTGGCATCATGTAGTTAGGACGTCATAGTTTAACGTCTTGCTGGACATAAGGGACTTGCAAATAGTTTAAGGTCATATTCAAGGACTGTTGATGATGCAGTTTAAGGTTATACGTGACCTAGTTGCAGTCTAAGGTCATACTGGACCATTTGGGGAACTTTTTCACAGTTTAACGTCGTGTGGGACGAAGTTGCAGTTTAAGGTCATACAGGACCATTTCTGTATAGTTTAACGTCATATAGCATGGACGAACTGGTGCCGCACAGTTTAGTGTCATGTTGCGGGGACATCTTGTGAATAGTTTAAGGTCATACTGGACCATGGAGGAGTTTAAGGTCATACTGGACCATTGTTGTATAGTTTAACGTCATATAGCAAGGAAGAACTGGTGCTGCACAGTTTAGTGTCATGTTGCGGGGACATCTTGTGAATAGTTTAAGGTCATACTGGACCAAGGAGGGGTTTAAGGTCATACTGGACCATTGCTGTATAGTTTAACGTTATATAGCAAGGACAAACTGGTGCTGCACAGTTTAGTGTCATGTTGCAGGGACATCTTGTGAATGGTTTTAGGTCATACTGGACCAAGGAGGAGTTTAAGGTCATACTGGACCATTGCTGTATAGTTTAACGTCATATAGCTAGGACGAACTGGTGTTGCATAGTTTAGTGTCATGTTGCAGGGACATCTTGTGAATACTTTTTATTTTATACAAAATATTTCTTCAAAAATCTGGCATTAGTTGGAGTAGTAATGAGTTATCCATCCATCGAGATTAATGAATAAGCTCCATTGGAGTACACCCTGTGTATTGAATACGTTCCTTCCCATTTTGGCTCAAGATTTGGAGGTTTATTTCCTGGTA
Source organism: Viscum album (assembly GCA_963277665.1). Classification (NCBI taxonomy): domain Eukaryota; kingdom Viridiplantae; phylum Streptophyta; class Magnoliopsida; order Santalales; family Viscaceae; genus Viscum; species Viscum album. Next base: position 39,874,506 of record OY728140.1, on the reverse strand, counting down.
TCATTGGAGTTCTAAGAACTAATACCAATTCTCCATGAATGAATGAATGAAGATGAACTTTTTTGTTAAAAGCTCGTGTTATTCGATTCTGATAGATTTCCTAGTGGTGTAAAGTGCATAATAATTTCTCATCTAATTGTTCCAATTCATTCAATCGCTTTTGGGATTGCTCATCTGTAGATAACTGATCACAATTGGCTACTCTGACTGAGGGCAATTGAACTTCAATTGGCAAGACTGCTTCTGTTCCATATACCAACGAATATGGAGTTGACCGCGTTGCATTGCGGGTGGTAGTCCGATAAGCCCATAAAGCATGAAAGAGTTTATCAGTCCATGACCTCTTATCTTTATCCACCATCTTTTGCAGTATATTTTAAAGAGTCTTGTTAAAGGCTTCTATTTGGCCATTGGCTTCCACATGATACCGAGATGAATGGTTGTATTTAATGTTGTATTCTTGATACAATTTCTTCACCTAAAAAGAACGGAAGTTGGTGTCATTGTCCGTCAATATGGTATGAGGGACACCAAATCTAGTAATGATGTTAGACTTGATGAAGATAACAATGCATTTAGAACTGACTTCATTGAGAGGTACTACCTCTGCCCATTTGGAAAAGAAATAAGTAGCAGTAAGAATGTACTTAAACTGCTTGGTCATAGCTGAAGGGTAAGGTCCCACCACATCCATTCCCCATGTGGAAAATGGCCATGAGTATTTAGCTGTATGAAGCAACTCTGGAGGTTGATGAATGAAGTTGGCATGTACTTGACATGAATGAAACTTCTTTGTGAAATCAACACAATCTTGTATCATTGAAGGCCAAAAGTATCCAAGCCTTTGAATTTGATCAGACAATCTATGTCCAAACTGGTGGGCACCACAGACTCCTGCATGCACTTCTTTCATGACAGCCATTGTCTCTTCACCATCAATGCATCTGAAGAGAACTCCATCAAAACCACGTTTGTAGAGAATTTTCTCTAGGTGTTTTGGGCCATCATAAAGTGTAAAATTGACCACACTTCGCCGGATTTGTTCTTTCTCGGCTCTATCTGGTGGAAGTGTTCCATTTTGAAGGTATTCCCTGATAGGTGACATCCATCCTGTAGTATGACCATACAGTTCAGTAATGGGACTAATTTCATTAATTTCCTCTGTTCTGGCTTAAACATAAGGTGAAATTGCCCAACGGTGGGCAATACTGATGGTTGTCTCGTCCCGATTTGGATCTGCTAGAGCTGTGGCTATATTAGCCAGTGCATCAGCTTGAGCATTTTGTGATCTTGGGATATAAGAAAATGTCGGTTCTGAAGGGAATTCTGCCATTAACTTTATTACGTAATCATACAAATGAATTAACTCTTCTTTTATGATGGCATAATCCCCATTGACTTGTTTGATTACCAGGTCTGAATCACCTTTCACCTTTAAGTGATTCACTTGTGCTTGAAGTGCTAACTCCAAGCCTGTGATAAGAGCTTGGTATTCGGCTTCATTATTGGTACCACCTTCCCACAATAAAAAGGAATAAGGTAACAATGCCTTATCTGGAGAAATGAGTACAATTCCTAAACCAACTTTGTTGAATTTAGGATTTTCCATTTTCTTCCCTGTTGGACTTCTGGAAGCACCATCAAAATACATTTCCCATGTTTGAGGACACTCTTGAATAGAAAAACCTTCCTCATCAGGGAGTTCAATATCTGAAGACGTGTCTTCCACTGAAGGATGTTCAGCCAGGAAATCAACCAGAGCTTGGCCCTTTATTGCCTTTTGAGATACATACTGAATGTCGAACTACTGCAAAATAACTGCCCACCTTGCTAGACGTCCTGTAAGCATTGGACGACTAAGGATGAATTTGAGCAGATTATTGCGAGATACCAATTGGACCTCGTGATGTTGCAGGTAGTGTCTAAGTTTCTGAACTGCAAAGATTAATGCCAGGTAGCACTTCTCAATACTTGAATACCGGGTTTCTGCTTCAAGCATAGTTCTACTGAGATAGTAGAGGCTATTTTCATTCCCAGTATCATTCTTTTGAGTGAGAAAGGCACCCAATGATCGCTCTAGAGCTGTCCCATAGAGGATAAGTGGTCTACCTTCAACAGGTGGCATGAGTACTGGTGGACTCAAGAGGTATTTCTTGAGAACATCAAATGCTTCTTGACATTCTTCAGTCCACTGGTAAGTGACTCCTTTTTTCAATAATTTGGTAAAGGGTAAACTTTTGCCTGCAAAATTAGCGATGAAATGCCGAATATAGGCTAAGTTTTCTTGAAGTCCTCTTAATTCATTCAAATTATGAGGAGGTGACATACCAAGGATTGATTTGGTCTTCTCAGGATCGACTTCAATACCACGATGGAGTACAACAAAGCCAAGGAATTTTCCTGAGGTTACCCCAAAAGGACATTATAAGGGGTTCATCTTCAAATTATTTTGTCAAAGCTTGTAGAATATGACTTCCAAATCAGCCATGTGATTAGAACATTGTTTGGATTTAACCAAAAAATCGTCTACATAGCATTCAACAAACTTCCCTAAGAAAGGTTTGAAGATACGATGCATGGTGTGTTGATATGTTGCACCTGCATTCTTTAAACCAAAGGGCATCACCCGGTAACAAAACACACCTTGAGGGGCTCTGAAGGCTGTAGATTCCTCATATTCTGGGGCCATTCGGACTTGATTATATCCAGAATATCCATCCATGAAGAAACGTACTTCATATCCAGTGGTTGCATCAATTAAGAGTTCTGTAATCGGAACTGGGAAATCATCTTTAGGACAATACCGATTAAGATCTCTGAAATCGATGCAGACCCTAATTTGTCCATTCTTCTTCTTTACATGGATAATATTAGCCAACCACTTGGGATACTGAACTTTTCTGATGAGGTTAGATTTGACCAGCTTATCCACTTCAGCTTCAATTTTGGAAGCATAAGTTGGGGGTGTTCTTCTCGCGGCTTCCTTAAATCCTTGATGTTCTTTTGGTAAACCCAATTGATGAGTAAAAATATCAGGATCAAGCCCAGGAATTTCTGTATAGTTCCAAGCGAAAATATCTTTATATTTCTTTAGAAAAGAAATATACATCTCTTGCTCTTCAAGGGTCATGGCCTCACTAATCAAAGTGGGGTGTGGATCTTTCTCTGTACCCAGATTTATTTATCTGAGTTCATCCACAGTGGTAGAGATACCTTCTTCAAATGCTGGAGGAGCATCTCTAAGATCTTCCTCTTTCTCTTCATCATGTGTTATTTCTTCAGTTTCTACATGCATAGTAGATGACAAAACGAAATTTTCATGATCATAAGAGATGTCAAAATTTCCACATTTTGAAGAAGAAGCATCCATTTCTGACCCTATTGATGATAAAGGGACTTCTTTGGGAAATAAAGAGGAGATGATGGATTGAGAATTGACATCATTATTCACCTCCTATGTTTCTATAACTTCTTCTGGCCTGATTGGTGAAGTATAGACCTGTTGGATTTCAGCAGATGAAATGAAGACGTCACCACTTGTGCTTTCATCACTGTTTGGTAGGTTACCAATTTCTCTGGTTCAATTGCCATAATTGACCTTATGGATCTTTCCATAAGAGTATTTTGATATGGGCCTATTTTGTCAATTTGACTGATAGCTAACACATAATTTGTACTCACATGTGTAAATGGATTTATTGTAATTTTCTGCAAACCATATGGAGCAGTAACTTTGGTAATTTCCTTCATTGTAGATTTTTCTCTTCCCTTCTTGTGATAAAATTCTGCCTCAATGTATTGAGACTCACGTGTCTTGAATGGGGTCTTATCATCATACAATGTTCCAACTTGACCATTGAAACATTATTTGAGACATTGATGGTATGATGAAGGAATAGCTGCATGCTGATGTAGCCAGGGTCTTCCAAGCAAGACGTTGAAAGCTGAGTCTTGATCAACAATCATGAAATCCGAATTGGATACAAGATCTCCAAACTGAGTTCTGAGTGTAACTTCGCCCAATGTTTCTTGTTCATTTTTATCATATCCTTGTAACATCATGGTAGAAGGAGATAAATCAGATTCTGTGAGGCCCAATCGACGAAGTGTACGAATGGGCATGAGGTTGACTCCTGAACCATTGTCAATGAAAGATCTTCGGATATCTACACCATTGACTTTTCCAGATAAGTACAAAGGTTTTATGTGCCCATGCACAACATCATCTTCATCTTTATCAGTAAAAGATATCACTGCATGGCATTCTGCAGGATTATTCTCTATGTGATAGACTTCAGCTGCAGCAATTTCAGCTTCAAACTCCTGAGGACTTGACAAAGCTTCGATGAGTTCTTCCCGAAAGTCTTTTGACAGATTCAAAGCATCCAAAATTGATAACTTGGCTGGTACATGAGCCAAGTGTTTCAATATATCATACTTTTGATCTAAAGGTCTGTGTTTGCCAACAGGAATATGCAGTTTAGCAGGTACCTTGGAAGCAGATGCTTTGGAAGCTGATGCATCTTGTAATGGGATATAATTTGGCAATATCCTTGGTTTTGGATGATTAGACCGATTAGATCCATTTACTTGCTAAGATAAAGAATATTGAACCTTCAATCGGTCTTCTAAAATAACTGTGCCAAGACTGAGTTGGCTATTAGCAGAAGAACCTGCTTGTTCTTTTTGAGCTCGCTGAAGGGATATACCATGAGTTTCTGCTGCATACACAGTGCTAGAAGGGGTAGAATTGGAGTAGTGACTTCGGAAAGATCCACGTCTTCCCCTGTATCCTGAACCTCAAGAACTTCCTCGAATTCCCTTATTTGATATAAGGAATTCAAGCTCATCAAAATTGAAATTACGACTAGAATACAGATCTGTTAATTGAATCATATTAACAGAACCAAATATTAACTCTTCTTCTAATAAAGACTTTGTCTGACTAGCCTATTTAGGCTGTGCTGTTTGATGGGGCTGTGCCCGTGGTTTTGAAGTAGATGGCATAAAGTCTGCCAGAGTCAAAGACAATTTAGGCTTTGACACATACTCATCTTCTTATGATTCTTTTTCTTTCTTTGAATCAAACCGTTTCTTTAAGGAATTTCCCTCTGACAAAGAGGGTTTTACCGCAATATTCATGGCAGAAGACACAATTTGTTTTTTTAATTGTGTTCGTAAAATGGCATGAGTCTGATTGATTGTCTTTCTGACCATCCAATCATCATATTTCTGTGCATTTCTACTTTTGACTTCTTTTCATTCACCTCCCTCCTCTGGAATTGTAGCAGTAACACATGCTATATGAGTCGAAGAACCTTTTAACTTGACTTTTCCCAAGTCAACCATAATTTTCAGGAGGTCTTTAAAGACAAAACACTCCTGGATGGGATGCCCCAACATTTGATGAAAGGGACAATAATTGGGACGGTCTTCATCTCCTACCTTGTTTGGCCTCTTGGTCACTGGTAATTGAACCAAATTATTTTCCAGATCTGAAATGAAGTAACCAGGAACATTCTCACTTCGGAAAGAGTATGTTTTACTCTTCAAATCCTCAAATTGTTTTCGTCGTTGATCTCTTTGATCATTTGGACGAAACGGCCTTTGTTGTTAGCGTTCAGGAGGTGGAGCCCTTCGAGAAGATGAAGGTTTTGAAGTAGAAATAAGTACAGGTGCTTGTTTAAGCATAACTGTAGTAGTTTCTGCTTTACCCATTCTCCTTCCTGGAGCTGATGGAATTACACGAGATTTAACCTTAGCCTGTATAACGGAATCTTCAATCTGCTGAGCGATTGAAGTAAGGTCTCGAAACCCTCATGTGTATTTCACAGGGATCAATGGCATGCGTAATTCGTAACGCAAATTTGCCACACAGATTGGAAACAGCACTTCCTGAGGGAGTGATAAACTCAGGGAATATGTTAATCCCTTCCAGCATGCAATGAAATCATAGACTCTTTCATTCTCCCTTTGCTTGCAGTTTGTAAGATCGAAAACTGTCGTTTTTGGAAAAGTTGAGCTGAACTGAAGAAGGAATTTTGGACGAAGATCCTCCCATCCGATGATTGACCGGGATTGCAAGCTTGTATACCAGACAAAAGCTGGTCCTTGCAAGGTTCACACGAAGAATCTGAGTTTCACTACTTCTTGCTGCTCTGGAGTTCCCATCATAGGATCACAACAAGACACATAATGCGTCAAATGTTGTTCAGGGTGGCCTGATTCATTGAAAGTAGGGAAAACAGGGTTTCCAAAACTAGATGGAGGAGAAATTGAATCTACCCATTTAGGGTAAAATTTCTTTTCTGGTTGAACTTGCGCTTGTTTCCCTTCCATAGTTTCTAACCAAGATGTTAATGACTCAATAGTAGTTATTAACTTTTGAGAAACATCAGGTTGAATTTGGTCTTGGGTAGGTGCAATGAATGGAGCTTGGACAGACATGGTGATTGGTGCTGCAACTAAAGGTAGCACTGCCAACCGTTGTTGCTTTTGACCCATAGGATTAGACCTCTGATGTTGTACTGATAAAGTAGGATATTCTGGATCCATATCAGTAGTTACAACAAATTCCTTCGGCTGTCGGACTTCAGCATTCTTAAGAAGAAGACTACTCTGATGTAGTTCTGCATTCAAACTTCTTAATTCTTTCATTTCTTCCTCTTGTTGTGCAAACCTTTGCTCTAACGAGAGCGATTGACCTTCTCCAGAGGAAGAATATGTAACCTTATGATTTCCCCTCCCTTTGTTGGATACTTTTTGGAGAGAAGAAAGTGGATTACCTAGGTTCTGAGTAATCATTTGACTTCGTGTACGCAGACCTTCTTCATTTGTATCGGCACGTACATTTTCTTGAGCAAGATGCTCTTCATCTGAGTCCCCTGAGTGAGTCTCCTCTGGTGGATTTGCAACAACGGCATTGATGACATTGATTGATGTATAATACATCGCATCCCTTCTATCAACATTTCTGTGATATTGTCTTCTTTCATGTCTTTGATGAGACATTTCCTTTTGTTGATTTAATCTTTTAGGAACTTCTTGAAGAGATATAACTTGGAGGGAATCTCCTGAAAATTTGTCTCTTAATTCCTCTTGGGGCTTCTTCCCCAATCGAGAAAAGACCGATATTCTCTGAGAAGGGGATTGATGATTTGAAAGAGTCCCCAGTCTCGAGAACTGGGGATGTTCCTGCTGCTTCCGCTCAACTCCTCGAATCCCATTTGTTTACTCTGAGGGTTGGGTTAAAGGAGTCCCCAGTCTGACAAGCTGGGGTGGCTATTGACATGCTATGTCTACGACCTTCTTAAAAGCTCTATTGATCTTTCAAATCGAAGTTCAGAAATTAGCTGGATGCATTAGCCTGTATCCACTTTTATCACCTGGTTTAACAGATCGTTAGATGATTTCTGAATCTTCTGTCATTTGATGATGTGTTTGCTCCATACGAGAGGTTTGTGCAATATTCTCGCCTGCATGATATAGGATAAATTCAACAACTTGTTCTCTATATGCTTGATTTTGAGATGAACTAGTTGAAGCCTGTTCTTGAGCAAGCTTTTGATTATAAACAAATCCCATTGACTGTCGCCATCCATGGGCAATAACATTGCATGAGACCATTTTCGGCGGGCTTTGCTGACTGGAAAGCACTGTGAAATGTAGTGCTCTGTGAACACCCCATCCTCTGATATGAACACCAAATGGAGCATTGGAAATTAACTGAAGCAATTTTCTTAGTGCGCCAAGGCATGAACGTTGAAGGGTTCTCTGCTTCTTTTCAGCCTTCGGATACCGAGAGACTGATAGAGATGCCAAATCAAACTGACGTTGTGGCCCTTCTATTATCTTAAGATGATTTTCAAATTCATCATAAGATAATACCTTCTTCTTCAATTGAAAAAGAGTTTTCCATATGTTGAGACGAATATCATGGACTCCATCTTCCGTCAACTTCTTTGGAATGTCATACTGAGAGTCAGCCAAAGGCCAAATCATGACTGGTACATCACTTTTCACCAGTTTTTTCCTCATGTTCAGCATTTCCTCTTTATCATTAAATGAAGATTCTTCTACCAGTTTTGACCAGAGTTGGTGTTTCCTTGATGCTTCATCGAATTCAACAATATTGGTAGAGAGATCATTGATCAAACTAGAAGATGCATGACTTAGGGGTGGTTCGGAAAATGTCCTACACCCTGGGCTATCTTCTGGTTGAGAAAGTATTTCACTTGCTAGCGATAAAGCATCAGACATGACTGGTTTCGCATTTTCAAGTGCCTCAAGATAAGAGGTCTTTCTCGGCACTACATTGTCCACTGGAGTATTTTCCATGCAATGTGAATCACTACTACGGAGAGGACTTTCGTAGCGAAATTCATCATCATGGGGAGGACCACCATAATGGGTAACATCAAAAGATGAGATCTCTTGCTCCTTGGTCTTCTGACCACACATAGAGTTCCTGTGGCTCTCATCTGAAGAAGAAACTTCACGATTGACCGAATTTTCATGAAGAAATCCTTCATGAGGAAGTGTCTATTGAAGACTTTCGGAATTAATTTTCTTATTATTGGGAACTGAGGTAGTAGAATCTTGAATTCCAACAACTAAATGTCCGAGGGCTTCAAAAACTCCAGCATCGAGAAAATCCTTGTTGCATATTGGCCTTTGATCTCCTGACTATACTGGGCGGATATTTTTCTTAGATGCCTTCTTACTCGCTTTGGAAACCACTTGTTAATGAAAGTGGTTACTCTGAACAGGTGTATATTCCTGATCAGGAAAGATGGTCAGGTTAGGCTGACGATCTCCACTCAAATCAGGTGTATGTGCCTGACTTGGTTGTTCGTATGATATGGGGGAGTATGCCCCATAACCCTCTTGGACTGGAACAGATGTGTGTGTCTATTCCGGAGTGAATCGTTGATGTGTCACTCCACTGCTAGGGATAGATTTATGTGTATGTCCCTGAGATGATGCTGAAGCTGTTATGATATCCTGGCAAGCATCCAGAATATGAGGAGGAATTTTCTTATGCTCTTTCACCATTGAAAAAATATGTTTGGTGAATTCAGCTGCCGGAACGGGGATATACGTCCATTCTGGGCTTGGAGTAGGTGTATGTGCCTACTCCTATCCTCCTTTTCCTGTCAGTGAATCCTGAGAGTACTCAAGTGTGGAGGAAGAGAGTTCAGTCTGCCTCCTGTTTGTCGTCGGAGCTTTCCGACTGACTTCTCCGTGCGCTACCATGCGAGACTGTTGGTAGGCTTGATTAGTACTAGCAGGTGTATGTGCCTGCTGGTTACACTTCCCCAAACGCGGTTGACGAGATCCATCATATGTAGTCAGGCGAGCCTGCTGACTAACTGATGATGTATAAGCAGGTGTATGTTCCTGCCTATAGTACTCCGCCGGAATTTCCTGGTGGGATTGGCTTGATGCTTCCAGACGAGTCTGCTGGACAGCGGAATTAAAACGGACAGGTGTGTGTGCATGTTCGTTGTTCGCCACCAAGTTAGGTTGGTGGACTTCTCCGGAGATGGCAGGGATGAAAACCTGCCCATTGTTAACCGGATTCCGTCTCTGGCGGTTCGTCTTGCCTGCTCGGGTTCGAGGAACCTGAGCTGAATGCCTGGAGTCAGTACCCTCATCATGTTGAGGGCGCACTGCCGTACGAGTCTGGCGGCGATTGTTGATTGGGGCCCTCGGGAAGGACTCCTGTCTTTTTGAATTAAGGCCCTAAGGGACCTGCTCATTCACTTCCTCAGAGTAAGGGAGGGAATGGAAATTGTGTTCTGGGGATAACGACCTGAAACGGTTAGAGACGGTAGTGAGCACCACCTGCCTCTTGATCACTAGTCGTCATTGTCCGGATGACCTGTGTGAGTTCTTCACTTGGAGGGCCTGTCAGGCAGCCTCCAAAGTTGGGATGGTATCGTGTTGACGGTACTCCTTAACCAGCGCATTTGATACCCAGCGTTGAAGATGCTGAGTAGGTTATGTCATCCTCAGAGCGGATGACGATCTAGTAGGAATAGCAGTAGTGGTATTTGCAGCAGCATTATTCACAGATGTGAATTTGAGAGCAACCATTATGGAAATACAGAAGATCTTGGAAAAGAGTGCCTGTTTAATATAACAGACGTAATCAAGATAAAATTCACCCACTTCATCCTTTGGATAAACACACATGTCAATTATTGTTTTTGTTATCCCTCTTATTGAGTTTTAAATAGGGGCTTAAAAACATCATTTTAAATTGGTTAAGGATTCACGTCGGGTTCACCATATTTTGTTTCCCTCGGAATTCGGGGATGACCTCCTCGATGGGAGATTCAAACGTTCTGATCGGTTTCTAGCGGGTTTGTTCATAGAACCGGAAACATCCAATGATTCCACATCCATTTGGACCTACTTTCCAAAGGTAGGCGCTCATTAGCTTGTGGACTGATGAGGCTTAGGAATTTTCATTCGTCGAGAGGATGGGAGGTCAGACTCATCACACCTTTTTTAGGGGAATTATTGTCTATTCCGGGACTCTCTTTATAGATTTAAGTTATGTTTGTGAATCCTTACTACATTACCAAGTATAAAATGAGCTTTCATTCAGTTTAAAAATCAATGATTAAATATGTAATAAATTTAGAGAATCTTTTATATGTATTCGAGGTTCTTCGTCAATAGAGAATCATCTATATATATTTAGAGATTCTTGGTCAACGGTATCCTTCAAAACATTTATATAAAAGTCTCTTGGTCATTATGATGACTAGGATGGTTTTAAAGCCACTCAGTGGGGCACTTAAAGTTTATTGCCATTCAGAAGGACATGAATTATTTCAAAGTTGGGATCGAACCCATAAATGGGCTACCTACGTATCCTTTCTTTTGGAAAAGGAACCATAACCCACGTAGTTCGAGTAAGGGAGTATGAAGTTTATGATTGATGGCTCAAATAAGGATGTTACAATTACTTTTAAACTATAAGCTCACGTGAGTCATGCTCGGTGTGATAAACAGCAGGTATTGGTAAAAATTAGACAGTTGTTCCATGAAATATGCAATCATAAGAAATGGTTTGGGGCTTATGTATCTATGACTGCCTAGATAAATGTAGTTTAGGATTTACTTTAGGTAGAAAATCCATGAACGGGGTCCATAAAGGTATATATGCTTCATGGAGATTTGAATACTCTAACTTGGGACTTATTCCTGAAAAGGAAACCCAAATCAGGAGAGGATTGATAACGGGGTTTTACTCCTAAGAAGGAATCCCAGATCAAACGAAAATTAGGACTGGTTAAAGAGAATTTAAGGTACTTGGGGCTTATTCCTGAAAAGGAAACCCAAGATTATGACTGGGACTTTCTCTTAAAAAGGAGGCCCAGGTTAAGGGATTTATGACTGGGAATTATTCCTGAAAAGGATACCCAGGTTAGGGGACTTGGGGCTTACTCCTGAGAAGGAAGCCCAAAATTATGACTGGGACTTATTCTTGAAAAGGAGACCCAGGTTAAGGATTAAGGTTTGGGGATTACTCCTGAAAAGGATGCCCAAATTAGAGGATATGGGGCTTACTCCTAAGAAGGATGCCCAAGATTAGGACTGGGGCTTATTCCTGAAAAGGTGACACAGGTTAAGGATTCTCTCATCTTAAAGGATGAGGTTGAATGAATGAACTCTCTATATTTAGTGACATAAGGATATTTAAATCACTAGGTTTTGAGAGATATTCAACAGAATTCCTTTCAGATAAGGAAGTCATATCAAGAAATCATGCCAGAAATAGCTTTGAAGATTGTCTTGAAGACTAAATCTTAAAGAGGAAGTATAATGGATTAAGAGGGGTGAAATGGGAAAGAAAGGCACCCAAAAAGGAAGGGGTGCACAAGTCTTGGGAGACGCGCAAGTACTGAGTGGGTGCGCAAGTATTTGTCGCGCAGGTATACCTGCGTGAAACGTGGTGTACTTGCACGATGGTCAACCAGCATTGAAATACTTGAGCGACTCTTTATTAAAGCCTTTAGAATCCTCTTGAGGTTCTTCCAGAAAAGGGACGTGCAAGTTCCATCGAAGGAGTAAGGCGGCGCGCAAGTGTAACCACTTCCCTTAAGGGCTGGCCACTCAAGCACGCAAGTGTTGATGAGTTTCAACACTTAGGCCTTCCTCCCTCTCTTTAGATCTTCCGTTCTAGGTAATAAATTACCTTAGAAGTGTTCCGGAAGCTTTGAGAAGATACTTGGGCGTCGGGATCTTCAATCCGAGTTTTTGGAAAAAGATCTTTTTGAATGGGGGGCCTACAGGGTCTATTTATAGGCAGGAGAAGACCCCAGGCAGTTACCGGGAGGTTATCAATTAGGTCGCGCAAGTCACTTGCACGACCATAAAGGCGTCGTGCAAGTGGACTTGCGCGACAGTGATATAACTTGCGCGGTGCAGTTTCTTTTGATCCTTTGTTCATGCCTTTTTCGATTTTTGATATTTTATTCAAAGGCTTAATCACTTTGAGCTCAGATATTCCCCTTTTCTGATCTTTAGATTCTGTGACGAAAGGAGCGTCAACAATAGGTTGGATAGAATAATGAATATGGTTCTACCATATTTATAATAAAATAACATTACGTATATGGTACTGGATTTTTTTATGGAAACAACAAAGAAAGAGGTAGTGGAACAAGGAAAAAACATTGAAAGAGGTGATGAAATAATTACCTCTTTTCGGTATCTTCCTTCTGATTTGAACAAAAGGGCTCCATAGGTTGGAATTATAATCAATTTAAAGCCTTTAAATTGAATTTAGAGTAGCTGGGAGGATATTTTAGTAGGTTTTGGCTGATCCAGAAGGATTTGGAGGTGTGAATTTAAGATAAGGGTAAGTTCCCTTTTATAAGGGAGGTGAGGGGCACTTTAGGAAAATCTTGAAATATTAATTGATTAAAAAATCATTTTTGGTTTATAATAGGTCCAAATGGATTTATTTTGAGACTAAGGTGGGTATGAGTCTAAACACTCACATACAATATGTTCTAGATATGTATAGGTCACCATATTAACCTTGTGTTTTAGATTTAACTCTTAGTTAAATAGTTTAACGTTTACCATGTCTTCTTGTATTTTTATATTATATGGTTAATATAGTTACTATAAAATTCCTAGAGAACGTGAAGTGGTTAATTAATAAAATATATAATATTATCTAATCCCTCTGGACAAATAGTATATTTTTGAGAATATTATATCAATTAATATAAAAGTATTTGTTTTTAAAAACCCATTTATGCCAATTTGGACACTATTTAGTATTTGGTTTTTGTGAATGTTGTAAATAATTTATTACTTCAAAAAATACATTTCAACAACCCTAAAATGTCATATTCACCTAGAAAATTTGTGTATGGAATCAAAAGTTTCGATTTACAATTATTTTAATATTTATAATATCATTTTTTTATTCCTTCAATAATAAAGAAAATACTTCATCATTATTGTGTCATAAATAAAAATATTTATTTTATGTCTAAAAATTATAAATTAATTATAATGATGTAGTAAATAGTTTATATTTCTATGGACTATTTATAGTAGAAGATATCAATTATATAACCTCATATAAAAAAAATTTAGTGAAAGATACATGTTTAGGTTATATTTTTCAATACTTTAAATTAATTCTTATAAAATGTATTTTTAACATGCAAGTGGATTCATGGGGTCCCAATATTGACCCAAGGAAGATTGTGGTCAAACATATCTCATCCAAAAATATTGGTACATGTGTTATGGTATTTAAATATTATAATATTATTTTTTACCCTTATTTAACAAATTAACCCTTTAACCATGGTCAATAAAATAATTACTGAAGATACTATTCATACTTTCCAAAAATAGAAGATACCTATTTACAAAATTTGGAAATTCTAATTCCAAATATGGAATTCCATTTTAAAAATTCAAAACACAGAATTTGGAGTCCTTAATTAAAAATTAATTCCCATTGTCAAATCCAAAATGCAGGTTTTTATGAAGTAAAAACAATCAAAATATTGACATCTGTTTATGCACAATTTATATGTGAAATTACATCCAATGATCTAAATTATATTAAATGATAAAAATATAATCTAATGATACTGTAAAACCACTCAAATGTATAATTTAAAACTATAAATTATTTCTATTAAAAAGGTTTATTTATTTACAATTTAGTATTTTTCACTATTCATCAACATTTGAATGTTAACAAAAAAGTACCAAAAAATCACCCTAATATAATTTTGATATTCCAAAACCAAAAATGAAGACAATTTATAAAATTTTAAAATATGTTTATTACTATTCATAACTACTTTTTAAATGGCTAGTTTGATTGGTAGGGATGTACTAGAACATGGAGCTGCATGCAACACAAGCAATCGTATTATTCAAAGAGAAACATACCATGGAATATTGTGGTATTAAAAAAAATTTAAAAACAAATCCATTAATATAAATTTTATATATAAAATTTTATATTAATTAAAAAGGAATTCATAATTGTATTTACGACAAATAATTAAATATATTTGTAATATAAACAAATGAGAAACATGGTCATCTACTAAATGGTAAGATAGTTCTAGATTATGGGATCCTCACATAGTACTGTGATAATATCAACAATGTGCACACACATCCCTCAATAGTATCTAGAGAGGAATGATAAGAATCCTACTAAGGAATAATATGTGCAAATAATTTCTTTTTTAGAGTTGTAAATAATCAGTCTATTGCTAGGGAAATTCAAACCAAGCATGTGTGTCCCAAATAACACACTAAATACCTTGTCTTGAATATTCTCTAATACAATCAATGATGTGGAATTTATTTTAAAATTGTTTAAAATAAAATTCATCCCACGCTCCAATTTCAAATATGATATTTTCCCTTTAAAATGGGATTTTAATCAAAACATGTACTTTCCATCATAAAACCATTGGGTATCATTCAAAATAGATTATTCTATTTTTCCTATTAAAAGAAATTGAGATCAATTCATAATTATTTTTCACAATTTATATTCAAAATTTTAAATCCCAAAACATCAATTTTATAATTTTCCATCAAATCCATAAACACACACCAATTCAATGGAATTGGGGATTTTCCCTAATTTCATGCCAAAAAAAATTAAAATTCATAATCTGATGGAATTTAGTTTTTAATAGACCTATTTAAAGAAATTAAATTGAAATAAATAAATTGAATTTTAATAAATATTTTAAATTTAAACCAAGAAATTTAGGGTAAAAGAAAGTGGCCATCATAAATAGAACCACTAACCTCGTGATCATGGTATCTCACAACTCAAACCCTTAGTCAGGATTCTCTAAGGAAGAATAAAATAAATGGGGATGTGAAGATCATACCATGATTCAAGATCTAAAATGGTGGGTATTATATCCTTAAACAATAATATTATCTACAAAACCCTAAGGAGGAGAGAAGAGAGAACGGTAAAAATTGAACAGGAAGAGGAAACCTAACATGAGGAGATATAACATCATTTATAGAGATTTTATCCCCATCAAGAGGGGTGTTGAGGGTCCAAATAAAATCTTGGTACCTTATAATGGAGAGTAAAACATAGGGATTTGACTTAGATCCTTTGAGAACCTAACAATAACGTTTCAGAATTTTAATCATAAATTTTAAAATTAATTAAAACTCATGCATGGATTTCTATATAAGGCCTCATTTTTATAAAAACTGTACTCCCTAACCATGAACTCATTTTAAGGGGGTTAAATAGTTTCTCCTAGGTGAGAACACAATTTTCACTATCAGGTCGCACCATTTTGGAAAATTGTGTGCCAACTATCCATAACCCAAAATCCCTTCAAAATTTTCAAAATTTCACCTACATCACCATTAAATGAAACCTAAACATAGAATGATCAAAATAGTGGATTATGAAAACATAACAATACTAACATGTTGTTATATCCTCCCCACTAAAGACACTTTCTACCACCGTATTTAATGATAAGAAGCTTCCATTTCAAAAAATGGGTCCACTACTCTCTTATAAGTGAATCTGTCTCACACATCTCATAAGAATCAAAAGCTTATTGTCATAACACTCAATAAAATGGTATTATCCTCCCACAAAATACACTAGTTTGAGAATTTACAATCATGAATGGATGTTTAATAATATAAAAAATCAATTTCGGCATCAATATCACTCCAGATTTGAATATAAGATGGATTAGATACATACTTTAGAACCAGGGATACATGAAAGATGTTATTTATAGATGAAAGCTTCATTGGATGTGCTAAATTGTAATCCGCATTCACCACCTACTTAGAAATCTAAAAAGGTACCACAAAAAATGGATAATTTTCCCTTGCCTCCCACACTATTGACAATCCAAATAGGCTAGAAATTTCAAGAAAAACTTATCAATAATCAAAAATTATGATGGTCTTTAATGACAAACATCATATTATTTATAGCAGCATTGTGTTTTCAACATTATTTTATAAATCAATAGAATATTTTTTGTCATCTCTTGAAATAAGAACTATGAAACCATGGAACTTTCACTAATATCTAACCAATGCAACTGATATTTACAAGCTTGGCCATACATGTCCTTAAAATGATCTATTCGGATCATAGAACAATAACTATATTTATATGAAAACTCAACAAGCCCTAGATGTTCATCCCTAGCACCACCAAAGTCGAGAACACATGTACATAAGATATCCGTAAAAATATATATTTCTCTTTCCATCTGGTTATCTGACTGTGGATGGTATATTGTGCTGAAACATAATTGAGATACCATTTCCTCCTCAAGGGCTGTCAAAAAATTAGAAGTGAATTGGGGATATCTATTAGAGGATATAGCATATGGAACTCTTTGAAAATAGACCACCTATTTTACATAGAGATTTTCCAACATCTAAACATTATTTGTATCACCAATGGGTTTAAAGTGAACTTATTTCGTCATCCTATCAATCACAACACATATCCCATTTATATTTATCTATGTACAAGGGAACAAAACCACAATGTCCATAGAAATATCATACTACTTCAATGTTGGCACTGGAAGTCGCTAGATAAAACCTAATTATTTTTTGTGCCCAAAATAAATCTTCTGAAACATATACCAATGAGAGACAAATTAGACAATTCCATTTATTATACTGGGAGACCAAAATAATCATCTTATATTATATAACATCTTTATGCCTCCTTAGTGTAGTTCCCACTACAAATTTTTAAAATCCCCCATTATAGATTTATTTACCTTTAATGACCCAACAAATTTATTCGGACAGCATAGAATTCCCTTAGAATAGAATGAAAACTCTTGTATATCCACCCCACAATAAAGAGAGTATTTATTGTAGTAGAACTAATAATAAATTAATTTTCCGTGAATAATCATATCAATAAGAGAATATACCAACTGAATAATGGAAAATTAAACCTTGATCCCTTTCTCCCAGTCTCCATTATGAAACTGTGTACAAATATCCATTAAGTTTCACATTGTTTATGATTCTTTCATATCTCGGTTTGAAAGTTTCTTACTTAAGGCATCTGCAATGAACATCCCTTTCATTGTGGTATAGGTGATTTCAAAATCGAATGATTTTAGGTATTCTACCCAACACCTCTAGTTGAGATTTAAATATTATTTATAGAAGATATAACTCAATATTTTTTTGCTATAAAACAAGTTAACCATTCTTTTAAAAGTTAATTACTACAACGCTTAAGTTTGTTCATCACCATTGAAAGTTCATGTTCATGGGTTGGATAGTTATTCTCATTTGTCCTAAGATAACATGATATTTAAGAAACAACAAGATCACACTACATAATAACGTAGCCCAAACCTAATCCTGATGCATTAAAAAGACCACATATACCTGCCCTACCTCTAGAAGATTCAAAACGAGTGCAGTAGTCAAAATATGGTTCAGATCAAAAACATAATTTTGAAATTTTTCTACCCAAGAGAAATTTAATCACTTCTAAGTTATTACATTCATTAGAGAATATAGCTTTTAGAATACCTTTAAGAACCAAATAGAATACCTAGCTATGCCCAAGAATCTCCAAATATTGAAACCATTTCATGGATTTTCACATGTCATAAATTCTTTCACCTATTTTGGATCAACTAAAATTCCATGTTCAGATACCATGTGTCCCCAAAACATCACTTCCTGAGCCTAGAAAAAACATTTTCAAATATTGGCATAAATTCAGTAATTTCTCAACAATTTCTAAATTGATCTCAGATGAAAAAAGTGATCTTCCTCAATCTTATAGTAAATAGGGATGTCCTCTACCATACAACCATGAAATCATTGAGGTACTCATAGAAAATATTATTTATTAAATACAAAAAAACTAAATGATAATTAGTTTGAACAAATTTCATAAAAAGGTACTAATAACAGAAATACCTTATCTAAAAGGTATTTCTTCAACTATCAGATTTTTTTTATTTTCAACTGATGGTAACCAGATCAAATATCAGTCTTTGAAAGAAAATTCTACCATTTAAAATGGTATAAAAATATCATCAATATATATAGAAAGATACTAGTTCTTCATTATAACTTGATTATGTTTTCAGTAATCAACAAAAAGATGAAGTGACCCATCAGCTTTATATGCAATGAGAACAGGTTCCACCCATGTTGATACACTTGGGAATCTAAATCCATTCACCGAAAGACCATTTTTTCATTTTTAAATATGGCATGGAATGGGTTTTTCTCATCACGTTACCATTGTCACTTTTCCTTGAAAATCCCAATGGTTCCCCCATTCATAGATAAGTACATTCCTGCTTTCCAAAGGTCAGTTATCACCTAGGATTTCAAGGCCAGTGAATCTTAGGTAATCACATCGGTTGAGAGGACGGGAGGTTGAGATAATATCACTCTTTTGGGAGGAATTTTTTCCAACTCTGGGACTCTATTATAGATTTAATATATGCTTTTGAATCACTTCCTAATCCTGATGTGGGACCGGTTACCCTAAAAATGATTATGGGTTATTTTTTGTTCATGTGAAAAAGACTGGGACTTCTTTTTTTAATCGATGTATATGTATCTGAGGTTCTTCATCACTCTATGGTAACCAGTAGTTTCTTATATGATGAATCCATATAATCAAATTCATCCAATCATGGTCTTATATGAGGTGGCGATTAATATTCCTAGAATGGGATTGAGCTAGTATGATGCGACATATATATCATGATTATTTCATGAATCCAAACCTACATATTCATTTATCCCATTATGTTCAATATCACGTGGATGGACTTATTTTTGGGACCAAATATTCAATATCTAACCCCAAAAAAATATCCCACATATCTTAGGAATAGTCAGAATCATAGTTTCTATAGTTTATATTTGTATAGGATTACACATTGATTCTTCCCTTTACCATTGTGGAGGTTCCTTACATAGCTGACATGATCATTTAAACTCTCTAATCCCACATGCGCCAATCTTGTTGAGAGAAACGTGGGATAGAAAGTAGTCAATGTAATTACATTGGACAAGGAAATCATATTAAAGTCCCTCCATGCATGATTAATATGAAATTTTGTCATCATAGGGAGGTGGCCTACATATCCTAAATATTACAGGAATCAGAGTAACTATAGTTCCCTTTATGTCTGGGCTTAGAGAATGAGGTTTCCCAAGATGGAGGATATTTATGATTCTAGTGAGGTTTTTTTTCATCCCCCTAAGACCACATGATCCATGCTAGAGGTAAGAAACTAGGGGGAGTAGATGATCATCCTCATGGTATATGGGTATGGGACATGTACATTAGAACATTCATTGTGGTGTTTTATATAGATCTATGTCCTTTAGAAGACATCCTACATATCCTAGTTATGGAAGTAATTAAAGTTCTCGTATTTCATTCATATCGAGTCTTACACACTATTTTTTCTATATTGTTAGAGGCTTACATACCAAGGAAAAACAATATTCTCTAGTCCTAGGATTCTCTAGTGATCTATCCTTCATATCTTGAAGATGCCATAAGACCAAGTTGGAAAATCCTCGGATCCAACACATGACCATTCTTCCAAATATGGAGGGTGTCCTTGGAGTCAGCGGGTCATAGCCCAAGGGGTGTTTCATTTCATGGATGACACCTCTAAGAGACAGCATGAGAACTAGACAACATGTATGGAGGGAATCATGAGTCTCGGCTAATGTGAGCATAGGGTGTCATGGGGGTTTGGTTTTCATGCCCAGATTCTTTTGTGAGACTTGGTTGACATGAGAGGTATCTTCATATAAGTCAGGCGATGTGTCTGAGGGATGTCACAAGTTAGGGATGATATACCCAAAGTGTTAGTGAGATCATAGTGGTGCCCATGAGGGGACTGTGCGACTTTCTTTTACATGTTATGAGTACTCTGTATATACCAGATGGCATGCTGAATAAGTATCACAATATTTGTGTAACATGACTTGGTGTTTTTGAGATTCTTTATATGATTCATGAAAAGCGCATAAGGGCAAGTAATTTTTTCATTTTCTTAAATCATCCACCATTGATCCTAGTTCTATCCCTTATGTTTTTAGGGACTTGTTTTTGTTTTGTGTCAGTTTTCCTTGAGTCTTGCCTGATCTGGGTGTCATGTGATACGTTATTTGAAAGTCTTCCCATATGTACTTTATGTGATCTACAAATGATCACATGAAGCACCTTCTGTGTGGTGAATGATTTCTCTAGCTTTCTGCCAGGGTATTACCAGATGGAAAGTTGATGGTCACGTGATCAGTTGCTCCGAGAAATCTATAGAGGTTGAGATTCAGATCATCCAGAGTCTAAGCATCCAGAGTCTCTGAGTACAACCCTTTCTTAATGTTGGGGTGGGTAATTTATTGGAATCTCTACCCCTGATACTCTCTGGTTTGTGCAGCGTATCTGGCTCAATACCCGGCTAGATTTGTTAAAGGGTTTTAGTGCCATGCGGTTTCACAAGTCTCTATCAGGGGCTACTTTAAGTACGTCACCTAATTTTTTAGTTATCATGAGTCTCCTTCATCATCACATCATTTATTGGATTATTTTAGAATATATAAGACTTGTTCTAAATTTCAGTTGTGTAAAAGGACCTTTATGATGTTATGTTGGCTGTTCTGAGGGCCCTCACAAGATCCAAGTTCCTAGGGGAAGACACTTGTAAGACCATGGATGACTTTATCTATAGCCTTGTGCAATAGTGCTCCAGGTTTGATGGGCTTGTCACATTCCTTTCAGCAATCATAATTACCTCTCTCCTCTTCCCTTTTGATCACATTTTTTTATGTAACAAAGGATAGTAGTAATGAGTGGTTGCATGTGTGTTGTCTAGGTTATTTCTATTATTTTATAGAGATTAATTGAATGAACAATATGGGTAACATGGGGGTGCGTAATCAGTCCATGTTAGACTAAGATGACAAGAGAAAGGGATCATGCAATACAAGACAGTTTTGTCACTGAGGGATCTCGTTGCCTTGCATGTTTTCATTAGAACATCATATGTCTTTAAGTGACCTAAAACTCTACTCTCCTCCTCCCTTTTTAGCCCCTTTTTTCTTTTATAAAGGTCATGGATCATGTAAGTTTTCACGAGTTGTATCTATGATTTTAACTCAATTTTTATATTATGTCTCACTTGACCCATATGGGTTATATGGAGTGTGTGCAAGTATGTAGTGAAAAGGTCTATCTACCTATCCTTAGAGAATCATATAGTTTTTTGGACACTCCCAAGGACTTTTGTGTGGAAATGATGACAAGCGAGAGGTATTCCGTGAGGTTTTTTGTTGTCTTGCATATCTCTCAGTATGTGTTTCACATGTGTTTCAGGGACCACGAACCCCTCCCACCTCCTCCCATTTATCTCTTTCATTTTATGTGGTGATGGATCAGAGGTCATGAGAGTTGTATTAAATGTCATCATGTAATTTGATTCATCCTAATTATGATTTTTCGGATGATATTCATGACCCTTGGGGGTCACTTTCTTTAGAATTTCATCCTTATTTTTTTTGAAGGATTTTGGATGGATATTTAGGAACATTCCAATGAAAACCCATGCTGACTGGGGACACTCATTTTGTTGTTTTAGGGGACTTTCCTAGAGTAGAATTGTTTGTTGAAGAGGACTCTACAAGACTTTTTGCTGGCGATATACCAAGTGTGGGGCGTTTACGTGACCTTGAAGTGGTCATTTGATGACAAGTATTTTAGGAGCTTCATGAGTGTTTGACCATCTTCATATTCCTTGATTTTTCTGAAAATAAAATACCCACATTCAAGTATTTCCTCCTTTTTTATTTTCCCAATGCTTATTTGGTGGTCGCCAACAAATGACACCCCTTAGGAGTGATGATTCAGGGGATAAAGACTCGGTTCTGAGGAAAACTAATTCCCACCAGAAATTTGGACAATATTATGAACTAGTTATTTGGGTGGTGTTTGGTCTACTGGGGGACATTTGGTATTATCTAAACTACCAATATATAAGGTGGTAGAGGAAAATTAATTCCATAAACTTTTTCTTCTAAGAGAGCTCACACTATTGCTCCCATTGTTAGACCCTACTGTGAATACTTCTCACAAACCCTGTCTGTATGTCCACGTCACGTACCAATTTTTCCAAACCTCTTGCGTGAGGATTATTTCTACTCTAGAACTCATCTTCCTCAACTACCAACTTTATTTACATAAATATCTTGACTTCATCTATGATGGCTATGGTTTCCTCAATGTTTTCATGGGATCTATTGCCTAGATAGTTCAATTGTTGAAAATTCATGTGACCATGTTTAGTTCATTCCATCATGAGTTTATATGGTGTCTTGTTATGCACATGATTCCTTTCAAGGGTTATTCACCCTATGAGTCCTCTAAAGATTATGAAATCCTCAAAGCCTTTATATGGTTCATATATCCCTTTCCAAGTAATGTGAAGTGCATGATACAATCATAATTTTAATGCGGCTATATTCTTTTTATAAGGATTTTTTTCTTTGTTTGACCTATTCCACTTACTTATTTTCAAATGACTTATAGTTCTCATCAAGGTTCTTTAGTTTTGGCCAACTATAGTGTCATGATTTCCATGAGTCAAAATGTGGATCGTCATTATCATGTTAGTTCTCATAATGAGGTATTCCAGAGGGTCAGCTAGTAACAGCCCAATATCAAGGATTATCATATCAATTGTACAGTTATCCCCGGATTCTGGATGGTCTTGACCTAGCTCAATAACCTATATCCTAGATTTAATCTATCATAGTCACATCTACTATGGATTCTTATAGTGGTATATAGTACTCAGAATTGGATCTTCATCCTAGTGGAAATTTCTCCGACAAATAGGAATGGCCATTCTGGGTTAGGTAGAGCTATTCATAATTTTCTAATGACCTATATAAGGTTAATATTCACAATGTTGTTTGGATATATCAATTCATCATTTACAACCAACCCGACCTCCTTTGGGGTTTATTATCCACTAGTGTCATGGCACCAACATGTTCCATATTCCTCACAGTGATGTGGGTATCAGTTTGTGGTTTATCGATTAAATGTGCAGAATCTCTCCTCTCAGAGATATGTGTAATGAATTTATTCTAGCTATGGATGTCGGGGATGATCCTCTACAGACTCTGGTTTTAGCAGAGAATATTCTCTCCATTTTTAAGAAAAAACTAGGGAGATATCTGATAGTCCACTCACTTATTTTCTTTACCTAATGAATCAGTATTTTTATGTTTAGAAGTGGGGTGAGACCCAATGATATTTTTCCCCATCGATTCCCTTCCCTGAAATCCTGTGATAGTCTAGGATCATATTTTACCATTTTGGAATCTAGGGACTACACATCACGGGTTTATTAGGTGATCCCATAGAATTCTTCGGACCTTAGGTTGGAATGTTATCTTTCTATGATCTTAAATGTGTGGTTCTTCTTAGTAGGGGAAACACACTTGAGAATTTTTGTTAGCACATTGGTAATGGTGGAATGTATTGATGATGGATGGAAGATTGACCTGATGGTTCTATTTATTTCACACCTTTATGAGATGTTTGGACATATCTAACAGGGAAGCCCTCAATACTAGATTGGTGATCCTCTCCAGTTCTTGATTAGTAGGATAAGGGAGTACTTCCATTAATATGAGTAAAAAAATATCTCTAGGATCCTGGACCCCATATACATCCCTATATTTTTGAACATCTCTAGGGTTGGACCAATGTCTATATCCCCTGTAGAAGTCAAAGATGCACTATGCTAATCTGACAGCATTGATGTTGTTACATTCTGTGCATCTAGTAGCCTTATTATTGATGACGACATAAGATCCCTTGATAAGAGTTATTATATGATCTCTCTTCTAGATGGGATTATTTAATTCATGGTGGATGAGCTTATTATCTATGACTCAAACACTCTAAACATATTTTCTCGATAGATTGGCTACGTTCAGGTAGTTTCGCCTATTTGTTGGCCAGTTTTTGAGGGGAGATACATCCTCGTGTTATCCACCAATTTTATAAGATACTATCCCATGAAGATACCATATTGTTTATCATATTTCCACCTACCGATGCACCCATTTTCCTCTCATGCGATTATGCTCAGGCATGGGTGACAGCTTATCCCAACGGGGTACTAGGCCAACTGGTCTGGCATGTTGACAGTCCCCTTGAATCATCAATGCCCCTATATATTGTATTAATGTAATTGATTGAGGACTTAGTTGAGGAGTTAAGGAAGATACCTAGCTTTTATGTTAGTTATTTGGATGGTAATTCAGGTTTTATTTAGGAGAAAAGTCCTCCGATGGAGGATATAGATGATGCTCATCCTGATAAAGAGGTGTACGAGGATTCTTCTCCTATTTCGACATTGATTCACATAGTTGGCCATCCTTATATTGCAACATCGTTTTCAGTTGTAGAGGCTCAATCACAGTGTAAGATAATCTAGGAGCGTATCTATGTCTTTATTACTAATACCCCTCTTGATAAATTTTGGCATCAAGGGTTGAGGTTTCTCCATTTATTTCACGATCTTGGGGTGGGTGGTTTTGATCGGCAGCCTCAGTATGAAATTATTCAATGGATTGTCATGAACTAAAGAGACTTTTCCATGTAGGAAATAGGACTCCATGATCTCGTGGTTGAGGACATCCTTTCCAAACAAATGGGGGAGGCAACAGAGGCACTAGAGTTGGGGATTTGGTTGTCATCTGATTTGAAATTCCATATGGATATTAGGACGGTGCTGATATGGTGGAACAAAGAGATGATCAGTCAATTGAATTCTAATATTTTGAAATCATTGACCCCATTAGACACATTTCATAGGACTTCTGAATATTTGTCTTCTCAGGTCTATGTTATCCACAATAAGGTAGAGGCTAAAGAGTGGAGCAATGTGATACCCCCATACACAATTGACGCCTCCTCTATACTCTAACTGATTTGTATAGTGTTGTTGACCATATTTTTTTGTGACTCAATTATTTGTTTTACATCCCATTAATTTTCAATATACTCATTTTTTCGATGTTTAAAAAAGTCTCCAAAATGATGGCATTCCTCCCTCCTTTTCTTACTGTGAATAGATGATTTTTTTTCCCGAAGATTACTATCCAATTTTCTACCCTGCATGATATCTCGATATTCTATCACTTTTTTTTCAATACTCATCCCTTTATTTATATTTAATGATCATGAATAATTATAATTAGATATTTAAAACCTGATAGATTCCCTTCGAGGAATGCTTGTGAAGGCTTACTCCATATGAGGTCTTGTATCAGTAATATATTACATTTATCTTAAGGTCACCAGATGTGCAGAGGGATCATCTAGGTAGGAGATATATCATGTAGACTGAGTGTTTTACATATCTTCAGGAATAAGCACAGCCATTATATAAGTCCATGTGAGGTTCATCACGATGATTTCCCGACAGTTTATTTTAAGGGCTTTTAGCTCGGTCCATCGTGCAGACATTCCTGGAGTGACCTAATATACTCTGAGGTGATAGATCCTACCATGGCATTGCTGAGGCTCATGAGGATCATAAATTTCCTTTTCATGTGACATGATTTGTTGAAAATAATAGGTGAATATGTTTGAGCAATGAGTATGTATTCATATTCAATACAAGGGGTCCCTTTAATCCCGGTATCTTTTCCAAGGGGTATGAAATATTTTTGGGGGAAGTATTGACAATGTTAGAATACTAGGGATGAAAAATCTGCCCTGTGTAGTTGGGGTATGGATGACTTAATTCATAACCTATGAGTTTGAGTTTATGAATATGAGATGGTGCAGACATGTCGGGTATGTTCCTTGACATTCTGAAATTCCAGGATCCGACATTGTGTTCCAAAGGCCCCTAAGGATTGAATATCCTTTCTAGAAATAAGAATATGAGCTTAGTTGGAGATTAATGTCCCTTATACATCTATATAACAGACAATAAAAGGTGATATTCACTTTTTTGTAGGGACATAGAAGATTTTTTAAGACTAAAATTTCTAGATGATAAAGTTGGGTATGGGAAGGAGTCTATCCCAAATGGTCTCAAGCACCCTAGGGAAGATAGCTCTTAAAATGAAGCTCAATATCTACACCATGTGGTTTCAAAATATGTAACCTAGTCCATAAAAGGCTAGGAAAAAAGTATCGCAATCCATATTTGAGAAAGGGTACAAAACACAGTGACCTAACGTCAGGGATATTGAATATTCTTCGATAGATTGGTATAGGTACTGTAAATCATGATCTGGAGCGCTTAAATTAAGATAATGTTATGGGATAGTGATACAGGGAGTGATTAAAACACAATGGGGTGTTGAGTTCCATCATGATGATTTGAGTGATCAAGATAATTAGAATGTACTTTTTCATAGTGAATCATTTGGTTGATGTCCATATGCACATATGCAGGAGCGATGAGCATGTATTCATAGTCAATAAAAGGTTCCTTGAAGCCAGTTATCTTTTCCATGGGTCATTTAAGGTTATAAGGATTTGAGAAACCCCATATCATGATGTTTAGTTTCTGGAAAATGTAAAATCCAAGGAGGGTTTGAATGACCAAAAGTTATGTCACCCCCTAGCGAACATATTCTCAAGATGAGTGTATGTGAAACATATTGACCTAATTTTTTCATAGACCAGTGGGTCCATTAGGTATATCCTGGATTTTACTAGGGTTATAGAACCTATGAGCTTTTCACCTTTTATTTTTTCACCATAATTTATTCCTAAACTCTGAGGATGAAGAGTTTAGTGGTCAGAGACTCAATTTTTTCTTCGATTTCCCTTTGTGGGTTTTGGCATGTTAAGTTTTTGTGTCTCTTTTTCTGGAAATGTATGAACTTGTGATTTGAACCACTATGGGACATGTTTTTTGGTTTTACAACTTTGACCAAATCATAGATACTTTAGGTTCACAACATTGATGGACCTAACATTATGGATGTGACATAAGATGTTAATTAGGAAACCCAAGGTTAAGAGAGATCCAATATCTTGCCAAGATGGAAGGGAAATGATGTAAATCATGGCTCAAGTTTCATAGGTTTTTAGTAATGAAATGGAAAAGTTATACAAGGATTGGTTTAGAAAAATTAGGGTATTGAGTGATGTAATGACCATTTTAGGGATCATGGGAATTGGAATTTAATTTTGCAGAGTAACGCATTTGGTTGACTGCCACATGTGCATATGTAGGAGCCATGGGGATGCATGAAATGTCATTAAAAGGGACCTAAAAGTTGGGTATCCTTTCCAAGGACCATGTAGGGTTGAAGGAGTTATGAGATGATCAAGACATGAAGTCTGTATGTGTATTTTAGGTGTACTTAAAGGATGGTGGAAGCATCCCCTACTTTGGTTGACCAAGGTAAGTCTCTTGCAGTCCTTTAATAAGGAGTGAAAAATGGTAGATGGTCTAGATTGTTTATTGTCATGTAGTGAGAAATCAATTTTATTTGTTTCATTTAACATCATGTTGTATGTACATGATTCTATGCATTTTTACATGATGTGGTAAAAACATGCTTTCGTGCAGTTTAACATCATGTGGTAAGGAAATGCTTCTGTGTATTTTTACAGCATGAGGTAAGGATGTAGGAACCATCATGAAAGGTGTTAATGTCATGGGTAGGCATGAAGAAGGGAACTTGTTAATCATAATGTATCCCATGAAAATTAGAATCAATCCACACATAGTTCTGGATGGTTGTTCAAATTAATGTCTTTCATTATGAATGAACATTATACAGTTTATTTTCATGTTGTTGTAATGGAATTTTTCAAGATGTTTAACATCAGAAGACAAGGATGATGTATCGTAGTTTAATGTCATGTCACATGGACATGTGCAGATAGTCATGGGTCCTGTGGACCGGACTGTAAGAATTATTTCTTAACGTGGTGGGTAAAGCGTGGTTTCATGAAGCAATACGATGTGAGTGAGGACAAAGAGGTCTCAACCACACCACACACATTTCCAAGAAGACTCAAGACAAACGGCTAGAAAGGGTCTGGGAGGTGGATATCCCTAAAGAAAAAATGTATTGGAATCCCTACGTATCTCATGAATATGAGAATCAAGACACACGTAATTATTGGAAATGAAATACTTTATGCAGGTTTAACCGATACATAGAGGTGGGATTGTTTCCATTGACAATTTAAATTTGGCTTTAGATTGGATATTTGTGCATCACTATGTATCATGTATGGGCAATAATCAAGCTACATGTAGTTCTTGAAGTTCCATGCAGTTTAATTTCATGTGGTGGGAAGAAAGGTGGACTGACATAAATTGGTGGGGACATCACAATTGGTCAAATGGATAGAATCTTGGGCATAACTATGTATCTCATGGGTATGAGAATCAAACCACACGTAGTTCTTGGAGGACCCTTAAGATTAATGTCATGGATCAATTCCATTTACCATATAGTTTAACATCATGCAGTCATGACTAATGGAATGAATTTTATGTTCCTACGCTGAGGATCATAATTGATTTTTTGTGTAATTATATGCCTTTATTATGAGGGTATGTCCCTACCGTAATTCCTAATCTCACGTGAGCTATGTTTGATGTGAGAAATAAGGAATGGTTGGGTTCCACTACAGTGCATAGACAAAAGAGGGGAATAACATGGTCATCATGTATGATGCAGTGAATGGACCAATATATAGGATCTATTCATCCCTACATATCTCATTGTGAATGGGAATCAATTAGTACCTAGTTATGAAGTAATAATGTAGTTTAATGTCATGATGAAAGGAATTTAACCTTCCAGTTTAACATCATGTGGAAAGGATGATGATTTTCAAAGTAGCTTAACATCATGTGGTGAGGATGAATGATTGGGCTTACTATGATGTGGATTCCCATTTGGTTAACATATTATACATATTATTTGTTGATAAATCCCTCATTGGTGGGATGTGGGACACACTCTCCATCCATGTTGGATAGTGAATAGGCTCTGTTATGATAGACCATATGTACGATGTAAGTTACTTATCACCTAGTCTCCAATATTAGAGGCTTCATTCCCAGTACCATCATGGTTTTGAGAGCCAACACGAGTTCTCTTGGAAGGAATGAGAAGAGGAGAACCTTTTTATTAATCTCATGGAATTTGATTCTGGTGGACTTCGAGGTTGTGAAATGTGTGAAACCTTTTCCCAAATATTCATTCCAACCCATCAAGCCATTTTTTCAACTTCTCATCATCTGAGATTTTTCTGAAAATGAATATTCAGAGTGAGGAAAGATGAACCTCTATGGGAAACATTGCCTCATTCCTATACACCATAAAAGATGGTGTTTCTTGTGTAGAAGTACGTGTGGTGGTATGATAGGCCCACAAAGCATGGAGGAGTTTATTTGGACAAGAATTCTTATCCTTGTTTAATATCTTTCATATTATGTTCGATAAGGTTTTATTGAAGTCCTCTATCTATAGGCTTTCTATTGTATGATAGAAGGACGAGTGATTGGACTTGATGTTTTACTTCTGGTGTAGCTTCTTCAACTCATTGAAACAGAAGTTACTGCCATTTTCTGTCAATATTGTTTGACGAACTATGAACCTGGTAATGATATGAGACTTCATGGAGTTGATGATGTAACACCCCAACCCCAGTTACCCAGATTCGGTGCATTATTACATAACATTGGCATGATCACAAGAAAGATCAAATCTCGAAAGACCGATTATTTTAGTATCCTTGGAAACACTAGATATATTCATAAAGTTTTACATTATGACATTAAAATGAAAACAACAACAATAGTCTCCATAGTCCACACTCTTATCCCCCCATACTATCCCTGCAGTTCATTCATAATTTACTTCTACACATCCTGGAAAAAATAAAACATAGAAAAGGGGTGAGCTCAAATGCCCAGTAAGGATAACAATATAGCGGAAACTTTCATAAATAAGAATAAACATTTAAGGCAATGCATAAATAAAACAAAATACTTTTAAACTTGAACTTCAACATAGTATGGAAAAATAAAATGAAATAATGCCATTTACTAATTCACATGGATATTCTCATAATCGAATAATCACATGTAATATCAATAACCACTTTCATAATGATGGAATGCATAATGTCAGACTATCATAACTACATAGACAAGGCCTCGTGCCAAGACTAAAAATAAGATTTTTCTAAGACCTTGTGCCAAGACACTAGTTTGTCTCATGAGACCTACTGATGCATAGAGGAGCTATATCGGGCCCCACCTCTCACATATTAAGTCTAATGCATTCCCATATGAAAAGGATTAAACATAACATAAACATTCATATTAAAACTAGCATACGAAATGTAAATACTTCATCCATAAACCACAAATGGTATAAAAATAACACATTAATAGTCAAACATATAACAAAACCTTCAATACAATATAGATGTTTTGTATCATAATAAATCAACTTCAAATAAGCTTAAAATCCATCAAAAGATGTTAACATAAATGAAATGAAAACTCTTTTTAGAGAAATATCTCTTTCTATTTTGAAATCGTTTAAGAGTCATATATCTATAAAATAAAACATTTTCTATGAAAATATTCTTATAATCTTGTAAGGTAAGCTTCGATGATTTTATAACGGTGGAAAATAGCCACACCCTCCGTATAAGTTAAAAAAACATTCTTACCTTAATTCTATCGAAAAGGTTAAAAAGGACCTTGTTTGGAAAATGATGGAAAGATTATTTTATAAACCACTTATAAAAGTCAACAAGGGTATAAATGACTTTAACCCATATTCTAGTAAATAGTAAAAAAATGTTTTGTAATACATTTTTAAGAAACATGGAAGTGGATGATAAAGAAGTCCCAGTAGATTATTACGTATAAACAACCTCGGATAATGAAGAGATTGTGAAATAAACCCTTAACTTGTACTTTTCCTTGGTTGGGGTAGGTTAACCTCTTAAATAATGGTCAAATAATTGTTATTAAATTATACAAGAATCATATATATTAATATGATATCATATATGATCTTTTAACATTGCTTTATTAATAATATTTTATAATTATCGTCGTTTCGGGTGTTAACTTACTCATTTTCTTTTATATGTTTTGTTAAGTAAGCCATGTTTGTCATGAATAATTTGTATCTTATTCATACCCATAATGATATCAAGTCCTTAAACATTATTATTAAATCATCAAATGATAATTATACTTGAATGGATACGATGGAGAATGAATCTCTTCGCGTTCGAGGAGACGGTAGTCCGTACGTACGCACGAGTGACAATATCATTCTTTTGATATTAAAATAATATATAATTGGATGTTATATCATATATACAGAATCATTATCATGTTATATTTTTTATTTACATTAATTAAAAATCATTATTATACCCATCCAAATAATAATATATTGAATAACAATTACACCACGACGTGGAGATGGTAAGCCGTACGTACGCACGTATGGTGACATGTCATTCAAAGGATGGATACAATGCTGAATATGGTTGTACCATATTTATAATAATATTATAGTGTATAGGAGATACTTGATTCATTATTTTATAATGGTAATAACAAAGAAAGAAGAAGTTGAAGAAGAAATGAATTTTAAAAAGGGTGGTGAAAACATTACCTCTTCTTCAGGTACTTCTTTTTGATTTGATCAAAAGGGATACATAGGTTGGCTTTATGATAAAATTAATGACTCTAGGTTGTAGTGATTGATGTTTATAGAGTATTAGGTCAGGGTTTGGCTGAACCAAAAGGCTTTGAAGGTGTGAATTAATGAGAAGGGGGAGTGCCCTTTTATAAGAGGGGTGAGGGGAACCTTTGGAAAAGCTAGAAATATTATTTTATAATAAATTCATAATCGGTTTATAATGGATCCAAAGTAGATTATTTATAGGTTAAAGTAGGTATGGGTCTAAAACCACTCAAAAATAGAATTTAGATAGTTTTGTGTCATTATATTAACCATATCTTTTAGTTTTAACTCTTAGTTAATTAGTCTGACACTTACCATGTCACTTTGTATTTTTATATTATATAGTTAATAAACATAATATATACCTCCAAGAGACCCCGAAGTGGTCCATTAATGATACACATATCATGATATAAGTCTTTTGGCCTATCCTTATATTTTTAGGAAATTAATATCAATTAATAATATAATATTTGTTTTAAAAAATCTTTTATGTCAATTTTGACACTATTTGAAAAATTGATTTTTGAGAAAATCATAACAGAATTATTACTTCGAAAAAAGTTAATTAAATCAATTATAACATGTCCTATTAACCTATAAAATTAGTTTAATTCATAAAAAGTCTCAAATTATATTTATTTGGGTATTTATAATATCAATTATTTTAATTTTTCACAATTATGGTAATTATTGCATCGTCATTGTGTCATATATAAATTAAATTATTTATCATCTAAAAATTATAAATAAAATATCATTATGTAGGAAATAGTTTTAGCTTTATAATGAATATTTACAATCTAATTTAACTTTTGTATAACCATATATTAAAAATGTTTTAGTAAATAAAATGTTTATTTTAACTCTTTTAACTCTTCTTTGAAATAAATAATAATAAATGTCCTAATCTAATCCAAGTGGACCTAAATGATAATATTTTATTCCTAAGGTTTTTCTAGTTGAGATACACTTGTCCAATAGAATTAGGGCATGTGTTAGAGTAATATTAATATCATTTTTACCTTTAATTACCCTATTTACTTTTAACCGTCGTAAATAAAAGTAAAAAAGTTACTATTCACCAAAAATTATTTTCATCTCATTGAACTACATTTTACTACTTGATATTAACCGTGTAACTCCAATTTTTGAAATTCCACTCACAGAAGTGGTAAAATTAAGTTTTATGAAAAATTCAGTTTTTTAACTACCACTTAGTTGTTTCACTATTCATCAAAAAATGAAGTTTTTCAGAAAAATACCAAAAATTCACCCTAGGATAATTTCGATATTCTGAATCCAAAAATGAAGTCCATTTTGAAAAATAAAATTTATAAATTTCAAAATCTGGGTATTGCTATTCATAACGGCTAGTTTGATTGGTTGTGGTGTGTTAGAACTCGATGTTGCGTACAACACACGCTATTGCATTATTCAAAGAGAAGCGTACCATAGAATCTTGGGGTGTTACATTATCCCCTCCTTCAAATAATTATGTCTTTGAAATTTCTATAATACTACCGCATGAAAAGACACAGATGGTTCTTCTTCATAAGTTCCTCGGGTTCCCATGTTGCATCTTCCATCTTATGGTTTCTCCACAAGAATTTTACCAGATGAGTCGTCTGGTTTCTCCGTACTTGTTCTCTCGTATCAAGAATCTTGATGGGCTCTTCGAAATAAGACAGATCGAGTTCCAGTTCTAATTCCTCATAGGTGAGTACATGCTTTGGGTCAGACATGTATTTCCTCAATAGAGATACGTGGAACACATCATGAACTATGGGGAGACTTGGCGTCATTTCCAATCGGTAAGCTACAGCCCCAATTCATTCTAGAATATTGAATGGTCCGATGTACCTGGGACTCAATTTACCTTTCTTACCAAAATGTATGACTCCCTTCCATGGAGATACCTTCAGGAAAACATGATCACCAACTTGAAATTCCAAATCATTCCTTCGATTATCGGCATAGCTCTTCTGCCTACTTTGAGCTACTTTGATGTGATTTTGGATTACCTTCACCTTTTCTATCGTTTCCTCCACCAGTTCTGGACCAACAAGTTTTCTTTCACCAACGTCATCCCAATAGGTTGGTGTGCGACATCTCTTTCCGTATAACGCTTCATATGGTGCCATCTGAATACTCGAATGGAAGCTATTGTTATAGGGAAATTTCACCAGAGGTAAATATTGATCCCACATACCCTGAAAGTCAAGTGAGAAGGATCACAAAATGTCTTCTAAGGTTTGAATAGTTCGTTCTGATTGTCTATCTTTTTGAGGGTGGTAGGCAGTGCTCAAATAAAGTTCAGTATCCAAGGCTTTCTGATGAATTTTCCAGAATCTTGTAGTAAAACGGGGATCACAATCAGAAACAATTGATAGGGGTACTCCATGAAGTCTCACCACTTCATCAATATATAGTCTTGCTAGAAGTTCCAGTGGTAGATCTTCTCTTATAGAAAGAAAATGTGCTGACTTGGTAAGATCAACAATAACCCATATTGCATCGTTCCTTCTAGGAGTCTTTGGTAGCCCCATGACAAAGTCCATCGTCATATTGTCCCATTTCCACTCTGGTATGGGAAGAGGTTTCATGACTCCTCTAGGATGTTGCCTTCCATCTTTCACTTGTTGACAAACCATACATCTTGACACAAAATCAGAAATCTCCCTCTTCATGTTGTCCCACCCAAAATGTTCCTTCAAATCTCTATACATTTTGGTGCTCCCATGGTGTATAGAGAAATTGGAACTATGAGCATCATCCAGCAATTCCCTTTTTAGATCAGGTACATCTGGAACATGAAGTCTCTTCCCAAATTTCAAAATTCCATCTTCATACACAAAGTCTCTCAATCTCCCATCATTCACAGCTTTTATATTCTTTTAAAATTTTTCATCATCGTTCTGAGAACTCTTAATCCTTTCTAGTGAAGATGGTTTGGAAACCATTTGAAAAAGCATTGATGTTTCACCTTCCCTGGTTCTTCCCATGTCCATCTTCACTAGATCCATGAAAATTGGATCCCTTTCAATTCTCATATTGTTCAAAACTCCATGATATTTTCTGCTCAAAGCATATTCCACCTTGTTTGCCTTCCCCGGGTGGTTGTGTATCGTGAAATAATAATCCTTGAGTAATTCATGCCATCTCTTTTACCTCATGTTGAGTTATTTTTTGTGAGAAAATATACTTCAAACTCTTGTGATTAGTATAAATCTCACATTTTTCACCCTAGAGGTAGTGCCTCCATATCTTCAAAGAAAATATCACAGCTGCTAACTTGAGATCATGAGTAGGATAGCTTTGTTCATGAATTTTCAACTGTCGTGATGCATAGGCAATAACCCTATCATTATGCATAAGGACACAACCAAGTCCTTTCTTCGGTGCATCACTATAAATAATGAACCCATCATTCCCCGATGGTAGAGTCAATATAGGATCATTGACTAATCTTCTCTTCAGTTCTTCAAAAAATTATTCACACACTTCTGTCCAAACAAATTTAACCCCTTTACATGTGAGCTCCGTTAATGGGTTAGCCAATCGGGAAAAATTTTGGACGAAACGTCGATAATAACCTGCTAAACCAATAAAACTACGTACCTCAATTATACTCGTCAGTGCAGGCCATTCTTGGATTGAATTGGTCTTAGGAGGATCAATAGAGATTCCATCTTTAGAGACAATATGGCCAATAAAAGAAATCTTTTGAAGCCAGAAATTCATACTTGCTAAACTTCCCATATAATTCATTTCTTCTCAGAGTCTTCAGGATAATGCGCAAGTGATTTTCATGGTCTTCGAAGCTTTTGGAGTATCCCAAGATATAATCAATAAATACCAGTACAAATTCATCGAGATATTCTTTGAAAACTCTATTAATCAAATCCATGAATACAGAGGGTGAATTAGTCAGTCCAAAAGGCATTCTTGTAAACTCGTAATGCCCATACCTGGTTCGAAATGTTGTCTTCGAAATGTCTTCCTTCTTCACACACAACTGATGGTATCTAGATTTAAGGTCAATCTTTGAAAATTATTGAGCTCTATGGAGTTGGTCAAATAAATAATCAATGCGAGGTAGGGGATACTTGTTATTTATTGTTATAGCATTGATCTCCCGGTAGTTGATACATAACCTTATAGATCCATATTTATTTTAACAAAATGAATAGGGGATCCCCATGGAGAAATACTAGGGCGAATAAATCACTTATTACTCAATTCCAATAGTTGTTTCATTAGTTCAACTAATTTTATAGTGGTCATTCTATAAGGGGTTTTCGATATCGGCCTTGATCCAAGAATTAAATCAATGGAAAACTAAACTACTCGGTCTGGAGGATGTCAAGGTAAATTGTCCGGAAACACATCTAAATATTCTTTCACAACAGGTACATCCTCGATTTGAACATTCCTTTCCTCACCCATAGTCATTTCATTCTCTTCCTCCCCAATAATTGAATTTAGTTGAGCTACTGGGGGTGGATCTAGATAAGAATTAGGTGGTGACGATTCTGCTCTAAAGATAAGGTGTTCCTTATCATCATCATCATCAAAAATCGTAACCTCCTTCTTCTTACAGTAAATCTTCGCATCATGATCTGAAAGCTAGTCAATACCGAGGATTATATCAAACTCAATCATAGGTATGATGATGAGATCAGAAGATAAAGAACATTTATGTGCTTTAATGGGGACTGATTCACAAAACATTATTGCAATGATACTTCCCTTAGGAGTTTTAACTGACAACTCCCTTGTTAAATCAAATTGGAAATATCTAATTTTATTAGAAAACAGGGAATATATGAAACAATGCGATGATCCAGAATCAAATAATGCACTTTCTAAACTTGAGGAAACCATTAAATTACATGCCACCACGTCTTTCGGAGCTTCGACCTCAGCAGTAGTGATAGCAAAAGATTGGCCTTGATCCCTTGGACTTTTCTGAGGTATGTTCCTCTGACGCTTAGGTCATTCATTTGCATAATTTCCCATCACCCGGCAATTTTAGCACTAAACATCGATAGTTTCCTTCTTCCCTTTGTAATCACGAGCTTGGTGGCCTTTTTCACCACACTTGTAACAAACTCTCATTCCTTTTAAGCAAGTACCGGGGTGTTTCTTCCCACATTTACTACAGGATGGATATTCAACTTTTCACTTCTTTCCTTTATTTCCATTCCCAGATTGATCAAAAGATCTCTTCTTCTCTTTCTTTTCATTAAATTCATATGAATTATAGAATTCTTTCTCTGTCTTGATAGCACATGAGACAATGTCTTCATTCGATGAGAAGGATTGTGATACTAATGCTTGATAGAGAAATGGTTTTAACCCATTAAATAAACGATCAATCTTACTTATTGGGTTACGTATATAATCTCCAGCATACCTCGCTAACCTTGTAAAGTTAGCCTCATACTTTGCGACATTCTCATCCTACTTTTGTCTCAGACTCAGAAATGGCCTTTCCATATCTGCTTGATGGTCACGAGGAATGTATTTTTCTAAAAACAGATCTTTGAACTCCCTCAATTCCATATTTGATACTTCATCATCTTCATTCGTGTTTTGAATCAATGACCACCATTGATCAGCATCTCCAGTGAGGCGGTAAACTTCCATGATAACTTTTTCCCTTTCACTACTTCCCAAATCTTGAAATATTTTTTCTAGGGAACTTATCCATTTCCCAGCTACTAATGGATTTATAATCCCATTGAATTTTGGTGGTTGCTGCCTCATGAAGCGATCTAACATTGATCCTCCATGCTTTGGATAAGGGTGCTCCATACGGGTAAGGTTATTATTCATAACCTGAGTGAGTTGTCCCAGTATGGTGATTAGATGATCGGCACCAGTTGCATCACCAGCTCCACTATAATTATCTTGAGCAAGAGGGAAGTCCCTACATGGAGTGCGTGCATTAATACGGTTTCCATTTCTTCCACTAGGCTCCATTTCTAAACAATGGCATAAACTAGATCAGTTTATGGATCAAAATACATAATTTCATACTTGTAAAACACTTAACATAAATTGAACAATTTATGGATATAATCCATAATCCTAAAAATGTTTTCATTGAGGAATTATATACTCATAAACCCTTCATAATGATTTGTAATGAAAATGAGATTTATCCTAACAATATCCCCCGGGAGTCTCATAACCAATAGTATAGCAAGGCCCGTTGTCGTCCACCAGTTACCGTTCGAGTCTAGATCAAAGCGGTGTTTTCGGGATTTACCCCTAGGTACATATGTGCCAGAGCTGCCTCTACCTGCTCGTATTCAGACAGGGATGTATTGCTCGGAAAACTCACAAAATCTATACAATACCAAAATTCTAGGAAGTTCTTCTATAATAATCCTCAAATTCCATCTTAGGCTTATGTGCTCTAATCATAGTTTATCTAAATCTAGCTTCCAAGGTTTGTACTAAACTTCTTCTGATACCAACTATGATGCCCCGAACCCAGTTACCCAGAGTCAGTGAATTATTACATAACATTGCCATGATCACAAGAAATATCAAATCTCAAAATACCGATTAGTTTAGTAGCCTTGGAAACAATAGATATATTCATCAAGTTTTACACTACAACATAAAAATGAAAACTACAACAACATATTCCCCATAGTCCACACTCTTATCCCCTCATATTATCCCTGCAGTTCATTCATAATTTACTTCTTCACATCTGGGGAAAATTAAAACATAGAAAATGGGTGAGTTCAAATGCCCAGTAAGGATAACAACATAGCAGAAACTTTAATGAATAAGAATAAACATTCAAGGCAATGTATAACTAAAACAAAAGCCTTTTAAACTTAAACT
The DNA here is from genome assembly GCA_963277665.1 of Viscum album. Classification (NCBI taxonomy): domain Eukaryota; kingdom Viridiplantae; phylum Streptophyta; class Magnoliopsida; order Santalales; family Viscaceae; genus Viscum; species Viscum album. The sequence continues at coordinate 39,835,305 of OY728140.1, read as the reverse complement.
TCAACATAGTATGGAAAAATAAAATGAAATAATGCTATTTACTTATTCACATGGATATTCTACTAATCGAATAATCACATGAAATATCAATAACCACTTTCATAATGACAGAATGCATAATGCCATACTATCATAATCACATAGCCAAGGCCTCATGCCAAGACGACAAATAATATTTCTCCCAGGCCTTAAGCCAAGACACTAGTTTTCCTCATGAGACCAACCGATGCATCTAAGAGCTATAGCGGGCACCACCCATCACATATTAAGTCCAATGCATTCTCATATGAAAAGGTTTAAACATAACATAAACATTCGTATTAAAACATACATACGAAATGTAAATACATCATCCATAAACCACGAATGGTATAAAAAAACACATCCATAGTCAAACATATCACAAAACCTTCAATATAATATAGACGTTTTGTATCATAATAAATCAACTTCAAATAAGCTTAAAATCCATCAAATGATGTTAACATAGATGAAATAAAAACTATTTTTAGAGAAATATATCTTTATATTTTGAAATCATTTAAGAGTCATATATATATAATATAAAACATTTTCTTTGTAAATATTCTTATAAGCCTGTAAGGGAAGCTTCGACGATTTTATAACGGTGGAAAATAGCTACACCCGCAATATAAGTTAAAAAAACATTCTTACCTTAATTCTGTCGAAAAGGTTAAAAAGGACCTTGTTTGGAAAATGATGGAAAGATTCCTTTATAACCCACTTATAAAAGTCAACAAGGGTATAAATGACTTTAACCAATACTCTAGTAAATAGGTAAAAAAATGTTTTGAAATACATTTTTAAGAAACATGGATATGGATGATAAAGAAGTCAAAGTATATTATTACGTATAAATAACCTCGGATAATGAAGAGATTGAGAAATAATCCCTTACCTTGTACTTTTACTTGGTTGGGGTAGGTTAACCTCCTGAATAATGGTGAAATAATTGTTATTAAATTATACAAGAATCATATATATTAATATGATATCATATATGATCTTTTAACAGTGCTTTGTTAATAATATTTTAGAATTATCGTCGTTTCGGGTGTTAACTTACTCATTTTATTTTATATGTTTTATTACGTAAGCCATGTTTTTCATGGATAGGTTGTATCTTATTCATATCCAGAATTATATCAAGTCCTTAAAAATTATTTTTAAATCATCAAATGATAATTATACTTGAATGGATATGATGGAGAATGAATCTTATCGCGTTCATGGAGACGGTAGTCCGTACGTACGTATGAGCGACAATATCATTCTTTTGATATTAAAATAATATATAATTGGATAGTATATCATATATAAAAAATAATTATCCTGTTATATTTATTATTTACATGAATTACAAATCATTATTATACCCATCCAGAAAATAATATATTGAATAACAATTACACCACGACGTGGAGACGGTAAGCCATACGTACGCACGTTTGGTGACATGTCATTAAAAGGATGGATAGAATACTGAATATGGTTGTACCATATTTATAATAATATTAAAGTATATAGGAGATACTGTATTCATTATTTTAGAATTGGAATAACAAAGAAAGAAGAAGTTGAAAAAGAAATGATTTTGAAAAGGGCTGGTGAAAACATTACCTCTTCTTTGGGTTCTTCCTTTTGATTTGATCAAAAGGGCTCCTTAGGTTGGCATTCTGATCAAACTAAGTCCTATAGGTTGTTTTCAAGGAATTTGAGAGAGTATTAGGTTAGGGTTTGGCCGAACCAAAAGGCTTTGAATGTGTGAATTAATGATAAGGGGGAGTTTCCTTTTATAAGAGGGGTGAGGGGCAACTTTGGAAGAGCTAGAAATATTATTTTTTAATAAATTCATATTCGGTTTATAATGGATACAAAGTGAATTATTTAAATATTAAGGTAAGTATGGGTAGAAAAACACTCAACCAATAGAATTTAGACTGGTTTGGGTCATTATATTGACCTTAACTTTTAGTTTTAACTCTTAGTTAATTAGTTTGACACTTACCATGTCACTTTGTGTTTTTATATTATATAGTTAACAAACATACTATATACCTCCAAGCGACCCCCAAGTGGTCCTTTAATGATAAACCTATCATGATATAAGTATCTTGGCCGAAACTTAAATTTTTAGGAATTGAATATCAATTAATAATATAATATTTGTTTTAAAAAATCTTTTATGTCAATTTTGACACTATTTGGAAAATTGATTTTTTTGAAAATCATAATAGAATGATTACTTCGAAAAAAGTTAATTAAATAATTCCTAACATGTCATAAAAACCTTGAAAATTATTTTAATTACTAAAAAGTCTCAAATTATATTTATTTTGGTATTTATAATATCAATTATTTTAATGTTTCACTATTATGGTAATTACTGCATCATCATTGTGTCATAAATAAATTAAATTATTTATTTTCTAAAAATTATAAATAAAATATCATTATGTAGGAAATATTTTTATCTTTCTAATAAATATTTAAAATTGAATTTACCTTATGTATAACCTTATATTAAAAAAAATTATTAAATAAACTTTTGATTTAACTCTTTTAACTCTTCCTTGAATTAAATAATAATAAATGTCGAAATCTAATCCAAGTGGACCTAAATGATAATATTTTATTCCTAAGGTTGTTTTTGGTCGACATACACTTGTCCAATAGAATTAGGACATGTGTTAGGGTAATATTAATATCAATTTTACCCTTAATTACACAATTTACTTTTCACCGTGGTAAATAAAAGTAAAAAGTTACTATTCACCAAAAAATATTTTCATCTCATTGAACCAAATTTCACTCCATGATATTAACCGTGTCTCTCAGATTTTTGAAATTCCACTCACAGAAGCGGTAAAATTATGTTATATGAAAAATTCAGTTTTTTAACTACCACTTAGTGGTTTCACTATTCATAAAAAATGATGTTTTTCAGAAAAATACCAAAAATTCACCCTAGGATAATTTTGATATTCCGAATCCAAAAATGAAGTCCATTTTGAAAAATAAAATTTATAAATTTCAAAAAGTTGGTATTACTATTCATAACGGCTAGTTTGATTGGTTGTGGTGTGTTAGAAGTCGATGTTGCATACAACACACGCTATTGCATTATTCAAAGAGAAGCTTACCGTATAAGCTTGGGGTGTTACAGATGATATTTTTTGTCCCGATATCCTTGAGGGTTTTCGCCACATCCCACTTGGAAAAGAATTTTGTAGTAGTAAGGATATACTTGAACTTCTTAGTTTTGGATGGGGGATATGGCCCCATGACATCCATCCACCAAACTAAAAATGGTATGAATATTTAGCGATCTGCAAAAATTATTGGTGTTGATGGATGAATTTTTCATGGATATAGCATGCCTGAAATTTCTTGGTGAAGTCCAAACCATATTGTATCATGGTTTTCCAGTAATATCCCAACCTCCCAATTTGATGGGAGAGCCTAGCTCCATATTGATAGGTGCCGCAAGAGCATGCGTGCACTTCCTTCATAATGGCAAGAACTTACCCTTTTACTATTCAAATATGGATAATTCCATCAAATTTCGACTTATAAATTATTTTTTCTCATTTGGGCCATCCTGTAGAGTGGAATTTGCTGCTTGGTGCCGAATCTGTGCCCTTCGAGCATGATCTTTTGGGATAGTCCCGTCTCGAATGTAGCCGATTATGGGCTCAATCCATCAATGGGTGGTCATTGGATTATCATGCTCAAGGGTGGTGTTGAACTGAGTGATCTCTTCCATGTTACATATGGAGACTGATGAAACCATTATTCAATATATAATATGGATGGTTGCTTCCTCATGATAAGTGTTGGCCAAGATGGTAGTTGCATTGGCCAGTGGATTGGAACGAGAAATATTTGATTGGGAAACATAATTCAAGGTGGGGCCGAAGGTGAATTATTCCATCAATATCCTAATGTGGCCCGTGGGGGGGCATCTCTTCCTTCTTAATGGAATATTTTCCATTGATATACATTAACACTTGTTCTGATTCTCCTTTTACATTCAATTTAACTATTTGAAGTTGCGGGGATAATTCCAAGATAGAAATGGGGGCTTGGTAATCTTCCTCATTATTTGTGCAGCCTTTGGATTGTGAGAAATACTAGGGAAAACCCAATTTTTTAGGAGAGACAAAAAAAATCCATAGGGAAGCCCAATTGAACATTGGGATCTCCATTATGATACTCATAGGACTCTGGGATGTTCCATCAATGTACATCTCCCATGTTCAAGGAGTTTCAGGGGAATAAAAGACCTCTTCCTTGGGGATCTCGGTGTCTTATGGTGTATTGTTAAAGTCAGGGTGTTCTATAAGAAAATTAGACAGGTCTTTCCCTTTCACTAACATTTGTGACACAAACCAGATGTCATATTACTAAATAATGACTACCCATTGAGCCAATGAGCCAATCACCCAGTCAAAATGGGGAGGCCAAGGATTTACTTTAGAGGATCAATACTAGAGACCAAGTGTTCCACATTGTGTTTCATGTAGTGCCTTAAATTTTTCACTACAAAGATTAGTGTAGGGAAGTTTTTCTCAACATCAGAGTATCAATTCTCAATAACTATCATAGACCAAATTTGGTAGTAGAGACTACTCTCAATTCCTGTATCATTATTTTGTATGATAAGGGTGTCCAATGAGTGTTCCATGGTGGTCACATATAAGATGAGTGGCTTCCCTTCCACTAGGGGCATCAGAATGGGTGGTTGTAGTAGGTGCTTCTTGAGACTCTCAAAGGATTTCTGACATTCATCATCCCATTTGTAGATAACTGCCATCTTCATTAGCTTATTGAAGGGGAGATAATTTTTTACCATGTTGTCTATGAATCACAAAATATAGGTGAGGTTCCCTTGGAGTCCCCTTAGTCTGTTCATTTTTCTAGTGGGTTACATTTCCAAAATAGCACTAGTATTTTCTAGGCCAACCTCTTTGTCATGGTGACATACGACAAAGACGAGTAACTTTCCTGGTTTTATCCTAAAGACACATTTCAGTTGATTCATCATTACATTATACTATCACATCTTGTCAAAAATTTCTTAGATATACACGAAGTTATCTCCACGATGTCGGGATTTAAGAACCAGGTCATCAACATAACACTTGACTATCCTTCCCAAGAATGTATTAAAGATGTGATGCATGGTGTGCTGATATTTGGCACCCACTTTTCTAAATCTTAAGGGCATGACCTAATAGAAGAATATATTATGAGATGCTCTAAAGTTTATGTTTTCTTCATCTTTAGGGGACATTTTGATTTGATTGTTCCCTGAGTACCCATCCATGAAGAAAGGGTTCTAGAAGATAGAACATGCATTGTTCAATATTAATGTGACTGGTAATGAGAAATCATCCTTTGGATATGCTGATTATTGTCTCTAATGTCAAAGTAGACCCTAATATTCTTGTTCTTCTTCATGAAAGGAATGATTTTAGAAATCCATATCTGGAATTTCACTTCTTGGACAAAGTTGGATTTGATAAACTTGTAAAAATAGCTTCTACATCAGAGGAATGAAAGGGGTGTCTCCTCCTAGATCCTTTCTTAAATCCTCCATGCTCATCATGTATTCTAAGATGATGTGTATCAACGTCTGCATTCAATCTGGGTATTTCTACGTATACTAAGACAAAACATGTCGGTGTTGCTTCCAAAATACAATGTACATCTCTTTCTCTTCGAGAGGCACGGAAACACAAATATAGGTAGGCTACAAGTATTCTTTTTTCGTAACATTTTTCTACCTAAGCTCATTTATGGTAGTGAAGAAGCCTTCCTCAAATGCTGGAGGGGTATTTCTGAGATCATCCTCATCCATTTATTAGTTTGTGAAGACGTATTAATGTGAAGAAGGTAGTTTGGGGGCCTCTCTTCTAGTATCATGATGAGGGAGTCCATCAAAAGAGTTATCACCCTCCCCTTCTATCGTGGTTGTTGTAGAGAGATGTTGGGGATAATTTTTGCTGAGGACAGGAGAGGTTTGGACCTCTGGGGTTAGATTTTCTACTTTGGCCTTGTTTATGGGGAGCACATATTCATCACTAAGCATACTCTAAGGATTAATAGGGGCGGACCCTAATCCATTTGGGGTAGAAACCTGTATATCATCATCTTATATTGGTGTCTTACCTTCCTTATTATACAAATCTTCTTTGGTATATGTGGATCTGAAATTCTCAAATGGGGTGATGTCACCATGTAGTATTACAACATTTCCATTGATGGGGTACTTTAGAAAACGATGGAATGATGATGGTATGGTGAGACAGGGCATTCCAAGTAGGAGATTATATGTGGGATCCTCCTTGATAAGCAAGAACTCATCATCATATGTGATCTTTCCATAATTGGGCTTCGAGTTTGACTTTCCCTTGGGTATCTTATCATGATTTTAATATCACTAGATAGACATATTTATAAAGGATAAGTCCCTTTCTCTATACCTTAATCCTTGAATGGTATTCACTGGGATAAGATTGATCCCTGATCTATTATCAATCAGGACCCTTTGGACATTGACATTATTGATTCTACCTAAAACGTATAAGGCTTTTATCTGGCCCTGCATGAACTCCTACAGATCTTTATCAGCAAATGAGATAGAAACATGGCATCCTAAAGATATAGTCTCCCCTCAATATACCTCAGTGGCAACAAATTCTATCTCAAATTCTTATGGGATCAAAAGTGCTTCAGTGAGTGCCTCTCTGAGCTGATTTTAAGGATGGCGTGAATCCAGGATTGATAGCTTGTATGGTATAGTAGCTAGATATATCATAACACTAAACTTGTGCACCAGATTTTGTTGCTTCACGATATGGGGATGCTCCTAGGAATGTGATCTAGGATTTGGAGCATCCAAGGATGATGGAATTGGTGCTAGTGTCGAGGTTTAGGGGGAATCTTATTCTTGCAGTGTAAGTTTCGCCAACATTCCTCATTGCTTGATTTTATTAGATTGGACTCCTAATAGGCGGTCGTGTAAGATAATCGGATGTGGGTGACTTATGGAGGTCTGTGAGGCACCTCCTTGCCTCCTTTAGTCTATTTGGAGAACTTTCCCATGAGTCTTAGCTCCATATATGTCATCCAAGGGGAAATGACTATAATTTTGAGTCCGACCATGTCCATGTTATCTCTTATATCCTCATATCAGGTGCATGAGTCCTCCCATTCCAATGGTATATGTAGGAAAATCATATTTGGGGCCATAATTGCCATTTGATAAGGTGTATTTTAGTTTCATTGTTTTGAAAGAACCAAATATGTGCTCCAATTCTAATGAGGATTTCATTTTGTGGGGTGGTGGCTCTGATAACAATGTCATAGGGAAGAAATTAACAAGGTTTAATTCCTACATTGGAGAAGAATATGACTCTTTCTCTTCTACTTCATTCTTCTAGTGGTGGTCACACCCACCTTTGAGAGGTTCATATGATGAATCTTTATTGGGTGGTAGATCTTCCTCTATCATGTGAAACTTTTCTCTTAGAGTGGTGTTGGCTTGATCAACTATCTTTCAAACCATCTGGTTGTTTAATTTACACACATGTCTGGTCAGGACATCTTATTGATCGTCCTCTTCTTTCGTTTGTACCATGTTCATGAAAGACACTTTCTCTAGGGAATTATCCAACACCACTTGTCTGGAATCTATCATTCCTTGAAATATGTCTTTATAGATGAAACAGTTCTAGATATTATGAAATATCCTTATATGGAAAGGGAAATAATCTGGTAGGTCAGTGAGTTTGGCCGCATCAGGCTTCTTAGGTTGTGGAAGTGTGAGATGGTTATTGTCCATGGCTTCCAAGAAATAACTGGGGACCTATTTATTCCTGAAGGAGTACACCTTATTCATATGTTCATCAAATCATGGATGGATCTGGTTTCTCTATGCTTCTGGATGCGGATGATTCTATGATTGTCTCCACTCGATAGGAGGTATTGGGTGATTTGGGGTCTATATGAGAATTTGGATAGGAACCACTACTGGATTGAGAGTTTTAGTTACAACTTCCATTCTTTCTAACATTTTTTCCTATTCCACGAGCATGAGTTGAGCTTTGGATAGGGTCTGGTAAATAGTCTCTTTATGGAATTTTTTTGTTTCATAAAATTCACATAATCTGCCTAGATATTTCAATGGAATCAACGGTTTCTGCAAATCAAACATAAGATTTTTGATACAGAGATCCAAATGTTTCTCTTTCAAGAGAGGGATGTTTAGTTAGTAGGTCAAACCCTTACACATTACTATGAAATTAGACGGTTTATCATTTTTGTATCGTCTGTAGGTTTTTATGTTGACTATCGATGTCTTCCTTAGTGTAGAACTGAATTGGTCAGTGAATTGATCAAAGAGGTCATCCCATCCTGACAAAGATCCCACTGGAATACTGCTACACCAAATGAATATTGGCCCTATCAGAGTCTGTATAAAACTCCTCAGCCTGGTTTCCTTTTATTGATCTCAGGGGCCCATAATCAGCCTGCATTGGGACATGAATTGAGTGAGATGCTGCTCGAGGTCACCCGCACCATTAAATTTGGATAATTTAGGATTTCCAAATTTGGATAGAGCTGGGTATCATCAATATGTTTGGAATATGGTTTCCTTTCAGGCTTCACAAGCATGTTCCACTCTTCCATGATCTCTATTTGAGTAGTTAGGGATTCGATGATATTATGGATCTTTGGGGACACTATTTCCTAGACCATCTTCCACCCGTGGGGATACATTAGGGGTTGTTCAGGTGGCCCTATTTTTATCTCCTTTTGATTTTCAACTCATCCCAGGACAGAAAAGTTACCTAGTGGGAAGATGTTTTTGCTGCAATGGAGGCATGCCATAATCATTTAGACTTCTTCAAGCAAGTGGGAAGGTTTCCTAGACCCAGAACCAATATGATAGTCATAAGATACCATTGATGATGGATCAGATACAAGAGGAAGAACATTTGTCTCTTCATGGAGACGATACCCATTGAGAATATTTCCCCTAACTAACTCCCCATTAAATTACAGAACATCATGTAATTCACTCTTATATTGTTACCACCAGTCCTCTGGGGTAGGAACCTCACTCCTCTTGGGAGGCGATGAAGATGCGCATGAACCCTTCCCCTTGTCCACATTTCATTGGGGAGTTTCCAAATTGATGTTTGTAATTCCCATGTTTTGGAGCTATATCTGGTTTCTATTTTTCATACCCTCGATCAATGCATTCAATTCAACCCATCACAAGGTATGTTTTCTTTGTTGTAACCTCTTTTATTTGCATCATGATCAGTATAGTCCATGTTGACTATGATAAAATTCATAGAGGCATGTCGGGAAATGGTTTTCATGCTATTTCTTTCAATATAGTAATATGATTCTGAATTGATTCCATTGGGGTCGTTATTTGAACCCTTGGCCTTATTGAGTCATTTTGGCTTGTGACCCCAGCTGGGTTTAATCATCCTAACTATGTGTTCCTCCCATATTGTTCTTTGTATAGTGATCATGATAGAGTTCTCTATCAGGGTTGTCGAACATGCCTCAATCCATAGATGTTTGTCTCACGGTAGGTGGGGTGCCAACCATTGATTCATTTTGACCAATTTGGAGAAGATTGGTTCCCTCTATGGTGGTGATAATGATAAAACATTCCCCCAACCCTGTAGGGTGGGGGTTATTCCAGGCCGCATTTGGCAATAATTGGTCCAATTGTTGGGGATCCAATAGCTCCCATTTGGGATTTATAGACTCATGGGATGGACATGGAGATATAAAGCCCCCCTCCAAGCGGGATGGGGTTGTTCTGGGATCACTGATGATGTATCCAAATTCATCTTAGGGTATGATAAACTTAGAAATATTGATTGAGATATAAATTCCCCCAGCCTATCGGGCTGGGTTTCACTTGCAGTTATTGCCGATGAATCCAAATTTCTCTCAGTAATTGATGATCTGAGAGGTGGAAGTAGTGGTAGATATTCCCATATCCTAATGGATATGGTTTAATCCTGGATGTCAAATACCATAGCTACAACAGTGTCCCTCTTGATGTGGCACAATTGTGCTCGCATAGGATCTATATACGTTGGCGACCTGTGATGAGAATAATTTTCCATGGTATTTTTTCCAGGTCATCGCAAATTTGGTATCCATGTTTGAAATGTATTCTTATCGTTTTTATGGGCCCTATATGATGTCTTGTTGGCTATCTTCCGTCATTGTCTGTAATGTCTGGGTACTATTGGAGAAAAAGAATTTTGTTGTAGAGACCAACTGGCCCAAGAATTTCCCGATCCCTTGATCCTACAAAAGGATATAACATTTTAAGATGCCTTATCTGCATGGATCTATTGTTCCAAGTGATTGGTGAAGTGTAATTCTCCATACATTCCCTTTTATGAATGAATAATCCTGATGTATCTTCTTAGATCAACTTCCCATGAATCACAATGCAATGTTAGCAAGAATATTTCATGTTTTCACTATGATTTTCTATTTTTGGATTCCAATCCATGGAGATAGAAGATAAGTTGAGATTGAAATAGATCATCCTGACTTTTTGTGGGTGAAACTCATTTGCAGGATAAGTTAGATATCAATCCTTTATTTTTGGATGAGTAACCCACATATTTTGGCATAGATAAGGAATGAATTCCTTTTCTAGATCATCTAAGATCTCATAGATGGATGTAGCGAGGGACTAGAAAATTTTGGGGTGGTTTTTTTCATATAAATATATCCATATGTCAATGTTGGTCTCCTCCTCAGTAGACATGCATGCCTCCACCAGGTCAGACCATAAAATATGTCTCTGATGGTTACCTGGTAACGGGAATGGAGTGTTGCTGGAATTTAATGCGGAACCATATATGGTTGAACCCAGTGTTTCAAGAACCTCTCTGTATAAAATTGTTAGGGGTTGTTTCACCTATTTATACAGAGATGTCTGTAAAAAGTGATTATTGTGTTTCCCATGGGAGATGTCAACATGGGAAGGTTGACCACAGTAGATGTTAGGAGTAGAGTCCCTATAATCGGTCTCCACACTACCATGTAGAGGACTATCATGGTAATGAACACATCCTACTTTTTCTTAGATAGAAGAGTCTGAATACCCTTGTGGACATGAGAATGAGTCTCAAATTACACCAAGGACACTAACATTGGGAAAATTTGGGGTATGGTCAATGATCTGCATCATGGTTAAAATATGATGACCCACCTTTCGTGATAATGTAGGTATAAGAGCTTATTGTGTGACTGTTTGTAGAATATGAATATAACTATTAGGTGTTGGGGGATTATGAACCCTATACATAGAATCTACAAAAATATTCCAAAAATATATCTTGTTATTAAAAAGGATATAATCATATCTTGAGGAATGTTCCAATCTCACTTGGTGAGCCTCAATCAGGATAGGAGTATGAGCCCGATCTTGAGCCTTTGGGAGATGACATTAGTATTTCTTGGAACGAGTCTTAACAAGCCCTAAGGAATGTGATTCTATCATCTGGTTGGACATGGTTGGATCAAGATTATATTTTTGGTATGAATATTCATTCCTCGTTAGAATATGTTGATGGACCACTGTAATGGGAGAAGGAATATGATCCTTCCCCTGTGTTGTTTTGGAATGATGTTGGAGTAGTAATTCATCCACAGAAGTAGAAATACGAACCTGAATTCAATGATTTGTTAGACTACACCATAAAAATCCATTTAAAAGAATATGAGCATGTCCTAACTCATTTTCCATTCCCACTTGTTTATCCTTGGCTAGAAAGGGGATATACGTCTGATCTTAGGCCTTTGGAGTATGTCGTCGATATTCTTCGACATGCATGTTCCCCTATCCTGAGGTGTGTGATTCTCTCACTTGGTTGGACCTTGTTGGAATGAGGATATAATCCCAAATGGATACCTCTACCTTCATCAGAATATGATTATAATCCTCTCGGTTGGGAGCAAGAGTTTGTGCTTGCTCCGGTGTAGCCACTTGTTCATGATGATCAGAGTGTTGTGGTGTCCTAGTTATAGGGATATGAGTATTTGCCTATCCCTTTATTTTTAATAGTTTCATAATATTCCGATGGAGTTCTTCAGTTGTTGTTAAAATTTATTGGAATTTTAGAAAATTGTGTGTAAGGATATGATCCTACACATTTTTTTGTCTCCATGATAAACTAGAAGATGTATTCTATTTAACTGTGAATATGTGAACACATAAATCCTCTTTGTTCCATCTAAGTATGTTAATGGTATTCATATACAAGGGTAGGAATATGACCCCCCCCCCCCCCCATGCTTGGTGAGGGAATATGCCCACAAACTCGTTCAGAGTGAGCAAGGATATAAGCTCACCATTTGGTCCCTGCCTGAGTACGCATGTAGTCATCGTTAGTGGGAGAGGATATATATGCCCCCTCCTATATATCTGGATGCTTTCTCCTTTGATGATTTTTCCTTTCAACCTATCCATGGCCATTAAAAGGTGTTGTGTATCAGATGATACCCTCATCAGGTGACTGAGGGGTACCTAAAGGATGGTGTTGGAGATGGTGGTTACCAATATCCCTCATGGGTAGATCTTGAACTTGAAGGTATCCATATTCGGCTTCCTGGTCCACATTCCTTAGATACAGAAGGTAGATATTATTGTTCATTAGGGATAAGATCCCAAATTTATTTATTGAGGTGATGAGAACCATGGGTTCAGGAATATCCATTCATGACCAACGCGGACTCACAAGTCATCGAGTTGGGGAGAAATCACAATTAGCCTCCAAGTATAGGATAATAAAATATCAGTGGTACTACTGAACCATCATATCCACTACCAACTGTTAGAGTTTCTTTCCTGGTGATACCATTTTTTGAAATTCATAAGTCGTATTTGTGGATGATGTTTTGGAACGAATGTTGAATGATGACGACATCCTCTCGAATCGGGTTGTTGAAGGAGTATTTGCAATTACATAGAAAAAAAGAACAAGGTTACTAATTAATGAAGTATTTTAGGGATAATATGATCAATCAGATAAGAACGGTTAAAAAAATTTCTTTTATTACTGATTCATCCATTCCAATCATTTGGACTTATCAAAAATGAGGATGGAATTATGAGAACCTCAGCTATATGGGATCATTTTTATGGTTATGTATGTCCTACTTCTTTTATTGAATAGATATTTCTAAATAAAGTGGTCTCACACATTATAACCCAATACTTTTATCATTGGAGTGATTCTCATCAGGTTCTTCATTTTTTTTCTAGAAATATTCTATGGAATGGGTTTTTTCTCATCGTGTTACCATTATCACTTTTCCATAAAACTCTTAATGGATCCCCTATCCATAGCTGAGTACAATCCTACTTTCCAAAGTTCTGAAGTCGTCTGAGTTTTTAGGCCTAGAGACTCTTATATAATTGCATTGATCAATAGGATGGGATTTTGGGCTCATCTCACCCTTTTGGGTTAATTTATTTTTCGTATAAAAAAAATTGGGACTTCTTTAAGGAATGAATATATATGTATCTGAGGTTCTTTATCACTATCTGGTAACTAGCGATTGCTTATATGTTGAATACATATAACCAAATGCTTGGAGCTTTCTCCCATATAAGGAGGTGATTAATGTTATGATTATGGGATTGAACTATTCTGGACATCCTACGTATCTGAACTATTGTAGGAATCAAAACCCACATAGTTCGTTTTACCCGTACAGTTTATCATCATGCAGAAGGACTTATGTTTTGGGCCAAATATTCAATATCTAAACCAAAACAATGGCATATTTCCTATCCTGGGTATAATAAGAATTAGTGTTTCCATAGTTCATATATTTTTGGGCTTACACATTGAGGCCTCCATATACCACTATGGATGTTCATTACGCAGATGCTCATTGAAACTTCCTAAGACCATGTGATATGTGCTCGCAATGAGAAATAAGGGATAGAAATTATTCAATGTCATTTATTTAGAAAATGGACTCATATGTTGGTCCCTCCATATATGATCAATATGGATCTTGGGCCTCATAGGGAGGTGGCCTATGTTTCTTAAATATCACGGGAAGTGATTCGTCGTAGTTCCCTTTATATCGGCACTTACACACTATGGATTCCCTGGATGGATAAGATTTATGATGCCTGTGAGGTGTTCGTTATTCCCCCTTAATCCCACATGATCCATGATAGGCGTAAAAACAAGGGGGAGAATATGATCAGCCTCATGGCGTATGGGTATGGGACTTTTACATTAGAACAATCCTCTGGGTGTTTAATATAGAGATCGGTCCATAAGAAGGCGTCCTACATATCCTGGTTATGGTAGGAATGAGAGTTCTTATAGTTCATTAATGTCAGAGCTTACACAATTAATTTTTCCTATTAATCATAGGATACACACTATGGACATACAATATTGTCTAGTCATCGGATACCAAAGTGATCTATCCTTCATGTCAAGAAGACGTCGTAAGACCCAGTTAGCACATCCTGGAAGCCATCACATGACATGTCTCGACATTTATGGTGGTTGTTATAGGAGTCAGTGTGGAATAGCCCAAGGGGTGTCACAGTTCTTGGTAGACACCTCTGGGAGACACCTCAAGACCTAGACAACATGTCTGGAGGGCATCACAAATCCCAACTGATGTGAGGAGAGGGTATTGTGGAGGCTTGGTTGTCATACCCAAATTCTTTTGTGAGACTCGGTAGACATGAGAGAGTTTCATTATATGATCCAGGTGATGTTTCCAAGGGACAATGAAATTCATAGATGATAGACCCATAGGGTTCTTGAGATCACATTGGTGCCTGTGAGGGGATTGTACAACTTTTATTGGCATGTATAGATTACTCTTAATTTCCTAGATAGAATTTTTAAAGAGTGTAAAAATATCATTGTGATATGTCTTGGTGTTTTCATGTGTCTTTGGATGATTCACGTGAGTTTCATGAGGGCCAATGACCCTTCCATTTTCTTAATTCATCCACCATGGATCCTAGTCCTAGCCCTTATATTGTGATGGCCTTATTTTTGTTCAGTGTCGGTTTTCCTTTATGTCCCATGTGATCTAGAAGACATGTGATATGTTATTCACATGTCTTCTTATAATTCCTTCTTTTGATCCACTAATGATCATGTGAATAACATTATGTGTGGTCCATGACTTCTCTGACTATCTGTCGAAGTATTACCTGATATAAATTTTTCGGTCGTGTGATCAGTTGCTTCGAGAAATCTTCAGAGGCTGATAGTTGGATTATCTTGAATCTAGGAATCCAAAGTATTATAGTCCAACCATTCATTCATGTTGGGGTGGGGAATTTATAGGGATCAATACCCTTGATACTCGTCATACTATGTGTAATATCTTGAACAAGTCCATGCTGGAGTCGGAGAAGGGGCCCGGTGAAAAGTAGTTTCGTGAGTCTCTATTATGGACTTCTTCAAGCGCATTGCCTAATTTTCAACGATCGTGAGTCTCCCTCTTCAATTCATCCTTTATTAGATTATTTTTTAATAAAATAATTTATTACTCGTTCGGTTGTGTCAAAGGAACTCTATGTTATTATTTTTGAATGTCCAAGGGACCTCGTAATATCTAAGTGCATGTGGAAAGACACTCGTGAGACCTTGGATGACTTGTTCTATGGTCCCATGGGATGGGTTGCTGGTGCGCTGGGTTCATCACATGCCTTTCTGAAACCATGAGTACCTATCTTCTATGGCCTTTTGATCCTCTTTATTGGATGTAACAAAGGTTGTACGTCATGTGTGATTGCATGTGTGGTGTCGAGGGTATTTCATCTTTTTTTGGACATGCATCGCCTAAACAATATGGTTTATACAGGGGTGCATAGGCATTCCATTTCCTGAATATGAAGATCAAAAGACAAAGGTCTCCTACAAGAAAAGTTGCGCATGTCACCAAGGGATCGCAGTACCTTACAAGGCATCGAGGATGTGTCACATGTCTTTTAGTGACCGTTAACCCCTCGTAGCTCATCCCTTTTTATCCCCTTTGTTTTATTTTATAACGGTCAGGTATCATGTGAGTAATCATGAGTAGTATCAATGAATTTTAATTGATTTTTGGATGATGTATTTCTTGAACAATATCTGTCGTATGGAGGGTATGCAACCATGTAGTGGAACGGTCTCTCTACCTATCCTTAGAGCACCATAGATTTTTCTGGACACTCCCATGGATTTACATGCGATGAGTCTGACAAGTGACAGGGCTTCCTTGAGGTTTTCACTGTCTCGCAGATTGCTTGGGGTGCGCATCGCATGTATTTTAAAGACCATGAACCCCTCTCACCACCTACCCTTTATATCCTATGTTTTATGTGTTTAATCCATTGAGGTCATGCGATTTGGATTGGATATAATTAAGGAATTATATTCTTACTAATGATTATTTGGTGTGTGATCTTCATGAACACTAGGGGTCTATTCCTTTGGAATTCCATCCTTCATAATTTACAAAGGATTTTGGATGGTTTTTTGGGAACCTTCCAAGGGGTGTAGTAACATCCATCATATAAGTGTAAATATGTAGACATTATTATCCTTCCACATTTGATAGAGGAAACATAAGTAGAACTATGGATACATTGTTATCTCTTCATTCCAAGGGGTGTAGTAATATGCATAACATAATTAAAAATATCCATAGATTGATTTATAAAATTAAAAAAATGGTTTCATATAAATGAATGAGATGCACTAGTATCAAATAAAGAAGTCACTAATGATGAATCTATAGTTATGGTACCTCTCATGGTTGCTGGACCCATATATGCTTCCTCTGGAAACTCATCCACTACTTAGAGTAGCTTCGTCTCAGATGAATATGGCTGGAACCCTTCTCTACATGAAGTAGCTGGTCAAAACACAGTTTTAAAAGGAATTTATGATCCAATGAAACTATGTGGAGTGGAATAATACTGGAAGAACTTATACAAGTTACCTGATTATCTTTAAGAGCAACAAATCTTAGTTTCCTCAGTGAAAAGCTATTTATAATTTGCAGGCTTGACACACTGGTAGAAAATGAAATAACCTCTTCTTGAAACTGCAGAATGTCTTGGAAATCATTCTATAAAGAAAAACCTTGAGAATCATCATGATTATTTTTTCCCTTATTGGAATTCATATAAATTCCCCTAGGTGAAAACGAAATTGTATTTATCCCTCATTTAACAGCTAGTTCTATTTCGATCAAAAACGCTCTATCCAACACCTCAATCTAAGAAATCAGATTCATAAATAAGACCTGAGAATGAATATTTGATCAAATTCACAACTTGAAACATCATGTATTCATATTCTCATTTTATAAAATCTCAAGTGAAACTGTATAATCTCAGTAAAATAGTTTTTATACTCTGTCACAGTCTTTTCTAGCCTTATTCATGTTTGAAAAACTCAAAATCCTTGGCCAAAACTATTGATTTTGGAAAGAACTGGTCTTTGAAAAGAGCCTTAAGTTTACTCTATGACATCATGCTTCTACACCATAACCATCATGTCACACCATATCATGCTCATTCTTTCCCTTACAAAGGTGGAACACTTCAACTTTATTTCATTAGGTGTCTCCAGGAACTCAAAAAAACGTTCTATCTTTTTTAACCATTCCTCTTCCTATTGAAGGTCATTGAATCCTTTGAAAGCTGGTGTCTTGTGGAAAAGGAACTCTAGAGAAATATTATATATACATCCCACTAAGGATACATGGAAAGGGCCTAAATGGTAACTAGTAATGATGGATGTCCCATAGGTTGTGCAATATGCACAATCACTTCAACTAGGCTAAGGTCCATGAGAGGATATGATTTCTATGGTTCATCAGTAGGTTCTTCCTAGATCTAATAATAACATATACTCAGAGGCATGATGATACACAACATCAAAAGAAAACATTGAATACATTAGATTAACAATCAAAAAGAGAAACAAGGGAAAATAATCTCAACAGATAGATAAACAATATATGAAATTCAATCTATCCAAATCAGAATTAGGGGAAAGAGTTTAATAATTCCTCATGAAGAATTTCCCAACCCTCCATTAGTTGATTAAGGATCATTATGATGAAATCTGTTTCAGAAATCAATCAAAACTACCTTCTACATCCTAAAAATATCACGCAACTCTATACTGACATCAATACAAGATTAAAACCAAAATATATAATAACACTTTGTTACGAACCAGCACAGATACCTTGGTATCCTAATAACCAAAATGGTTCTAACACAGCTTAATGGGTTTCTCTAATTCCCATAAGTTGGAAACTAGAACCTAGAATCATAAATATGGATGTGGGAATGATTTTTCCACAAAAACAATAGAAGTAAGATAAACAAGTAAGTATGAATACATTAAAAACTCTACAAGGATAAATTTACATAAAGTGAAAATAGAATAACACCCCAAAGTCAAACCATAAGATTATAGAAAATAGGATAACATCCCATGTCTCATTGGATTCAACTCTCCAAGCCCATGTATCAAAAGCTACTACATCCTCAATGTGGGATCCTACACTTTCTCAAACCTAGAAAAAGATAATCATCAAATACCCAAAGTCACAAGTAGGGGATGAGCTAAAATCCCAATATTGTCTCACCAGTGATTCCATAATAAGATTCTAACATTTAATTAACCAAATAAACCATTCAATTTTAAATAAATACGCATGGATGTTCAAAATCATATTTACTAAAAATCATCTTTTGTATTTCAAATTATGGAAATATTTTTAATCAAAAGGATTAATAAAAATTCTATATAAAACATTTTTTATAAATTTATAAGGCATGCATAACCTATTTAAGAAAAATTATGGCATATATTTCCAATGTAAATAAATGAGAAACACAGTCATGTTCTAAAGGGTATAATATTTCATGGTTATGGGATCTTCACACAGTCATGTGGTAATGAAAACAATGTGCACACACGTCCCTTGACACTAGATGAGAGGACACATCGGCATCCAATAGTGGAATTAGATGTTCCTATAATGTTTTAAGAGTTATAAAGTGCCAATCCATTTCTAGGGAAATTCAAACCTATCATTTTTGTCCCAAATAAATCACTAACTACCTCGGTTTTCATGTGATCTAATACAATCAATGATTGGAAATTTATTTTAAAAAAATTTAAAACACATTTCTTCCCACTCTCCAATTTCAAATATGCCATTGTCTTGTTAAAAACCAAAATGGGCTTCTAATCAGAACATGATTTATTCCACGATAAAACCAATGTTTTTCAATGATATTAGTCTACTACGTTTTTTCCCATATATGAATTTAAAATAAATTAAAATTTTAATTTCACAATTATATTTCACAATTAAAATTAAAAAATTAAAATTCCACAACATAAATTTTATAATTTTCCAATAAATCCTCAATCACACCCCAATTCAATGGAATTGGGATTGTTCCCCAATTTTGTTCCAACAGTATTTAAAATCCCCTAAATAATGGATTTGGATTTTTAAAAAGCCAGATGAATGAAATTTAATTTAAATAATGAAATTGAACTTAAATCAATAAATTTATGGTTAATAAAATTGTATATTGTTAACAGAATGACCCACCTCAAGATCACAATATCTCACAACTCAAATCCCTAATCTGGAAACTCCAACAAATAATGTTGGTAATGAGGTTCCGAATTTCAATCCTAGATGCAAGATTCAAATCATCTAGGATTATCTCCCACAACAGCATAGAGATCTAACAAACCATGGGGAAGAAAGAAGAGAGAATGGGATAAAGGGAATGGGAAGAGGGAACCATCTTACTGGATATTGAATCTTGTTATCCATGAGTTGATATAACTCCAAAGGGGTGTTAAGGGTCCAAAATCTCTTCTTAGGAGTCCCCAAGGAATTAGAAAATATAACAGGTTGAGTTAGGTCTATTAGTCCACTAAAATTAAGGTTTTAGGATTTAAAAATTATATTTCGGTATTAATAAAAATCCATGTTGGGTTTCCTTGGTAGGGTCGCATGGTTAGACGAACATTGAACCCAAAATTTTTCCCCTTTTAATAGAGTTTGAGGGTTTCTCCTAGGTGGCAGCATGGTTTTTCCAACCATACACCAATCCTTAAAACCCTCAATACACGGGTTTTCATAGTTCGCAATAGTCGGGAACACTTTTTGGGAGAACCATGTGCCAACTTTACATAGCCCAAAATCCACTCAAAATTTTTCAATTTTCACCCAAATTACCCTTAAAATAAACCAAACCAATTCATGATAAAAATAGTGGTTTATGAATTCCTTAAAATAATAACATTATGTTATAGTACATAAGAAATTGGAGAGCTATAAATCATTATAAGGAAATATAAAAAGGGTATAATAAGTTAAATATGTACTTATGATCCGAGAGACATATAAATATAACATAAGAGGGATCAAAATCATAATCATGAAAAATGAGGATTTATATAGCTTGATCACATAAATGTAAAATAGATTTGTAGAAAAAATATAAAACATGACATCATAAACATTATTCAAAGCTAACCACAAAGTCATTTAAACATTGTGTGAATTGAAAAGACTATTGTTCACTATACATGGAATCTAATGAGATTAAAACTTTACCCGGTGCATTGGTGGGATATTTCATTCTTGGCCCACTTGTCACATTCATATCATGTTCATGCATATTTTTTCCACATATATCATACAACATAATGATGAATTTCGTCAAGAATTAACCCAATGATTATGGATTCTTGATTAAGGCCATGTAAATACCCTATTAGAAAATGATATGTACAACTCATTTAATACACTTGAGTGGAAATTGATATGATTATTCACTACACAAATGTCTATCCTAGAAAATCATAGGATAATTTCATCATAACAATAGGTGTATATAAGGGTTTATAGAAGGTGAGAATAAGAGAGAAAGTGTTCTATAATTAATTTTGAATCAAAATTAAATTATAAGCGATGTGTAAAAAAATATCCCAAGTTTAATTATTTTAAATCAAAATGAATTAAATATAGATGTTTCTTGAATACGGAAGAGAAGGACTCTACCATGGAAAATTGTAGAGTAATTTTTTGATCAAAGAGTTATGATTTAATATGAAAGGGTGTTTGGGTGGTTATATATAGATAATGAGATGAGAATTCTATATTAATTTCCAAACATATATATTGGACTCCATATGTAAAATTAATCAAACTCACATACATTAAATTTTTTTGGCCCTCATTTTCTAAAAAATAAGAGTGGTGGTAATAATATTAAAAGGATAGGAACCGAACACAATGAAATAATTACCTTAGTGATGTGGACTCCATTCGTGTTTATAAAGCGATGATTTCAAATTCCAAAAATATAATATATAATTCGTGATATTCATTAAGTATTTATGAAATTAATAAAATTACTTTTAAAAATAATATTTTAAATATGATATATATATTTGGTTTTGGATACATTTTATGGAATATATTTCATCAAGATTGGGTCATTAGGATGTCATAATAAATAATATTTATATATTTTAAAAAAAAATTTAATACCTCATAAAATTAAGAAAAAATAACCATTATATAATTTTGACATGATTATTTAAAAAAAAGTATCAAAATAATTTTTTATTGATGAGAATTTAATATTTTAAATCAAAATTCAAAACTAATTAAAAATTATGCATTTCAGAAAATAAAATTTTTCTAGGCCTTATAATAAGTAATAAAGATTTCATAAAATTATATTTCTATTTATATTTAATTATTATTTTTTAATTACATTTTTTTATTAAAAAATAAATTATTTACCAAATTATTGGATTTATTAAAATTGAGTGCCGTTTTTGAAACATTGATTTTCTAAAAAAATTAATTTTTTTCCCTCTTATAAAACATTAATTTACATAAAAATAAATATCTAATCATTTTAAAAGTTATATTAAATAATGAAAATTATAAACATTATTCAACAAAAATTAATATATAAAAAATTATACAATTATATTCTAGATATAATTCCCTTTGTTACACCATCTAATTCCCTATGAGTAAGGTGTGTGATGGTGATATTTTCTGGTTGTTTTTTTTGGAGAACATGTTTTGGGTCATAATCTCGATAACCTTTAACTTCATAACAAACAGTTTCACATGTTCTATAGTTGTTGAATCTTGGATAGGGCTTGGTCAAGGTAAAATATTTATGATTCAATCTCCCTTGGAAGCTTGGATAAATGGGATTTGTAAAAATGATCCTACTAATAGATGCCATTAGTTCTTTTTCTATTTCAAATGGACTTTATCATAAACCTTAATATACTATTCTTAATAGTCACTCTACACCATCTATATTATCAATGGTTAAGATTCTTAATAGTATTTCAAATTTGGATGCCATATAATGGTACAAAATAACTATTATAGTGATTCTTTATATATATATATATATATTACATAATAATGTTATTATTAATTCAAAAAAGGTAATTTTATTTAATAAAATCTTCATTCATCATATTATTTTCTCCATTAGAAATATAATCCCTGAAATTCTCATTTCATACATTAAAATAGATGATGGTACTTATATTTCATTAACTCTTGTATTTCTTATGTCACTTCCTGAAACATGTGGCTTCCCCATAACACTTCTACCATGTGTGTTTTCCCATTTTGTAGAACCTCATCTCTATATTCTATGATCTTCACCATATTATACTCATAAAAAAGGTCATTCTCAAATGGTACCTCCTCTATATTCTTTAAATGTGATGTTTTCGGTTTGTACTTCCTCAATAGGGATTCATCGAACACATCATGTACTTGAGATATGATATGTTATAGTGATAGTCGATAGAACACCACTATGATTAGATCTAGGATCTAAAAAGGGGATATGTTTCTTGGACTAAGCGTTAAAGTTTTCCAAAACCTCATGACTTTATTCCATTGGGATGTATAAAAGAACGCATTATCTTCGACCTTAAACTCTTATTCTAATTGATGATTATCTTAATTGATTTTTATATTTAATTTGTGAGTATTTCATATGAATCTACATGGATTGAGCTTTCTATATCAGTTCTAAAATAAGAACAAGTCTAATTATCATTCAATCAAACTATTTTTCTCAAAATGTTGGATTTTGGAACTTCTTCCCATAAATATCATTATAAGGTTTCATTTTAATGTCGAAATGAATACAGTTTTTATGAGATAACTCCACTTGTGAAGGATATTGGCCCAAAATTCTTATACTTCCATTGATATTAATCACATAATATCTATAAGTATTTGAGTAGTCCTTTTATACTGACCATCCATCTGAGGTTGATAAGTTGTGATGAATCTTACTTTTGTATCTAGATGATATGGATGTATTCTAAAAAAACCTAGAAATAAACCATGCATCTCTATTGGATACAACTGATAGAAGAACACTATGAATTATTAACACTTCTATTAGATATGTCTTGGTGAGTTGATCATGATAGAAATCATCATTGATTACAATGAAATGTTCTTACAAAGTAAGGAGATCGAGTACCAACAAAATGGTGTTATTACCTTTAGGTGTCTTAGGGTGCCCTATGAAAATATCCATGGTTATGTTTACCCATTTCCATAAAATATTAAGATATGTTTTCATTATACCCTTATATATTTATTGCTCAACCCCGATGTTTTGGTCTACCAAGAATCAACATACAATGTCCCTAATCATCCTCTTCATGTTATACCACAAGATTTTTTTATTCAAATTACTATACATCATAGTGCTTCATACATGAATAAATAATTATGATCAATTAAAATTTTCTAGAGGATTATTCATTAGTTACTCTTCTAATGGGATATATATCCTGGTTTGAAACATTATAACTACAACATAAAAAATGATGAATTATAAAATTTCCCTTTCTCCTTCTCTAGTAACTCATTATCTTCCTAGGAATCCTTAATCCTATCAAGAATGAATGATTTAACAATTATTTATGAATGGAAATATGAGGATCCTTTGATTTATATAAGTTCCATCATTTTCATGTCCATGATGATTGGATCCCTTGTAATCCTTATCCTTAATATGGTTTCAGGATTGTTTAATCTCAAAGTATCTTCCACATTGTTAACCTTCCTATGATGGTAATATATTGAACAATCATAATACTTTATTAAATATAACCACCATCATTGGATTATTTAAATCTATTTTTTTATTAATATGTACCTGATTCTTTTTTGATCCATATATATGACAAAAATTTCTCCATAATGATAATGTTTCCCAATCATCAACACAAAGGACATTGCAACAAATTATAGATAATTTGGTCAATAGTTTTTCTCATGGATCATTAACTAGTGGGGAGAATATAATATAACATTATTATACTTCCTGATAACACAACCCAATTTTTTTTTTGGATGTGTCACTATAGATCACACATCCTTCAACATGTTGATACTTTGAGCACAGTTTCTATGATTATACTATTACTAAACTCTTTAAATCTGTCCTCACATTAAACAGTATGTAAAAACATGATAGTCGTTCATAATATCATGGTTATTAGGATTTAAAACCATGAAATGTTTTTAAAATTTTAAGGTAGTACCCAACTAATTCAAGGGAACCATGGATTTCTTTCTCAAATATTTTTTTGGTTCATCCTTAAATTCAATGTGTTTTTTAAGGATCCATAGGTAACCATTTTCAGTGATAACATGACCCGAGAAGGTTACATTATTCATCCAAAACACACATTTACTATATATATCAAATAAATTTTCCTTTATTAATTTCTACAATAAATAATTATAATAATCCTAATGTTCCTCCTTTATTTTAAATTAGATTTAAATATCAATAATAAAGAATACAAAATATGTGTTGACATGGTTACTAAAGACTGTATTAATCAATTCCATGAAAATTTATTGAACATTGTTGAGTCTAAATACTATCACTAGGAATATATAGTTCCTGTAACATATTCAAAAATCAGACGTATGGATATTATCCCTCTTTTCCATTTAATGATAACATCCCAACTAAATATCCACCTTAGATAATTATTATTATCCATATAAAATATTTAATAAGTCATCATTCTATCTCAAATGATAACAATTTTTTCACGATATCTTTTGATCACATGATAATCATTACAGAGGCACATTAAAGCATCATCATCATGAAGAAGAAGAAATGTTCACCCCATGGTGAAGCACTTTGGTGTATACACCCTATATCCATATTCTTATATAATGTTATCTTTAGATAATCATATTTAAAAATAGAAATTCTATATGGAGTCATTGATATTCAAAAATAACTATATATGAGATCTATTGATAACTCGACCTCACAGCTAAAATGTAGACAATGAAATTACTTATGAAACACATTAATGAATTCAAAAATAATGGATATGTCATCAAGGATGATATTTTCTTTAGTCTCAATAATTTTATCTCAATACGCTTTTTTGAAAGGAAACCATATTCACGCTGATGATGATATGAAATCATATTCATCATCCTGCTTATATGTGTGTAAAATTAGAGGAAATTTATTGATATGGAGGGTGATATCATTCTCTCAGAAAATTATTTCATCTCTATAAATGGAATGTTAATATATATCTAGTATTTAAATAATTTCCATTAAAGGGAAAATGATATTATTTTTTAGAACATTCTTCAAAACATTAACATGTGACACATTAATCATATAATTTATTACATGATGGTATCAAATCATTTGGGTTGGTGAATCAATGTTCTTTGAAAACATACAAGGTATCATAATATGGATTGAACTGTAATAAAATAAGTAAAAAAACTATATATTATAATTTATGTGAACTTTAATAATCATGATCTGTCTTATCTAAAGAAATTCCTTGTTCTATTGGTTTTCAAGCTTTTTGGTCCTAATCATGCTTGGATTCTATTGAAACCAGAAAACACATACCCAATATTTTCTAGATGCTTCCATACATGAACCAATATTGTATCCCGTTATGCAAGCTTCGATTTGATAGGTCGTAGGGCCCGAACGGAGTTACGAATTAGTAGTTATGTACATTTGAAGTTGGGTTGGAAAACTGGTTTGTGAAGCCCGTTTGCGAATCCCCCCTCTACGATCGTGGACTGCAGTCGTGAAGCAAGGAGGCAGGATGCTCCGCAAACCCCCTTTGATGTTCTCGAACCCACCGTGAAGCAAGGTGGCAGGATGGCTCCATGATGACCTTTGACTTTCGCGACCCTCCGCAAAGCAAGGAGGCGGGACAACTCCTCGAGGCCCTTTGGCGTTCGCGAACCCGCCGTGGAGGAAGATCCGTATTCGCACCAAGGAAGCTCTTCTTCATGGCGCCCCTTGCTTATAAATACCCAGCTCACCCCCCTTTGATAGATGGCCACTTTTCCCCTTGGTCGGCTGATCTCCCATCTCCCGGAGCTCCACTTTCCTTCGTGAAGAGGCTCCGCAATCCCATGCTTCGTGAGCAGCTTCCTTCGCGATGCTGCTCCGCAAGCCCATGCTCCTCGAGTAGCTTCCTTCACATTGCTACTCTGAAATTCCAAGCTCTGTAATTAGCTTCCTTCGCAAGGCTGCTCTGTGAGTCTATGCTATGCGAGTCCATGCTCTATGAGTCCATGCTCTGTGAGTCCATGCTCTGCGAGACCCCATGCTCCCCGAGCCCCTTCACTCCTCAAAGCTGCTTCGCAAAGACCTATCCTTTGCAAGGCTCATACCTTTGCACCGGCCAGTCCATACCATGGGGTCGCAGCCCCCCCACCCCCGCTCAAGTTTAGTGTCGGCCTATGGTCCCAGCACTTCAGGCCAGTCCCCTCGCTACCGTCACTGACCCCCATGAAAAATGAAGAGTCGCACCATGAAATTTTTGGGCCAGGGCGTCGACATTTATCCATTGTGCACTTATGTGCACCCACCTTCTACCTTTGGAATACCACTGTTTGATTTACTCTTCCACACGCCGTGAAACACCTTGAGTCGACATATTACTCTTGGTTCAATTCCCATGTTGTGAGTTGAGATTCTCATCATCAATTCCCCAAGTACATTGAGTCAAACCATTCCTCAAACAACTCCTCCAAACCCTATCACTTGGCTCCTATGCTAGGTCGAACTAGAAAGGGCCACTCTTGCGTAAGTCCCAACACCAACCATTGGTAGGTGCCTTATGCCTAACATTCCAATCTACGTGACTTTAAACTGTAGTATTCCCTATGTTTTAAATTTATGATGTCTCTTGCTCTAAACGAGAGATGCCTTATGTTCCAAGCAAAAGAAACTAGTAGCCCTCTCTACATGACTATAAACTGTAGTTCACCCTATATGAAATATATAGGATACCTCTTACTCAATATAAGAGATGCCTTATGTTCCAAGCATGAGATGCCAATAGTCATTTCTACAAGACTATAAACTGTAGTACAACCTATGTTCCAAACATTGGAGGCCTCTTAATCTAAATAAAATATTCCCTATGATCCATGCATGAGATACCAAAACTCCATTATACATTAATCTAAACCATAGTGAACCTTATATTCCAGACATAGGATGACTCTTGCTCCAAAAAATAGATGCCTTATTCTCCAAGCATGAGATGCCAACAATCCATTCTACATGACTCAAAACTGTAGTACACCCTATGTGCCAAACATAGGACGCCTCTTGATCTAAACAAGAGATGCCTTATTCTCCAAGCATTGGATGCCTAATGCCATGACTATAGTGGAATAATATACAAAGCATTGGAATCCATGAAAACATTCCATCACTCCACCTCATGATTTGTGTGTCCTTTATTCAGATCTTCATCCTCTTCCATGTCTGATGGGACCCCCTAACGGCCTGGTCCCATGCCACCTCGGCTCACCTACCATTCTAGGCCAACGCACCAGAAGACTTTGGACGACACTTTGAGTCAGGTTCTGTGTATCAAACATGGTCAGTAGTCGACCCTCATTTGTTTGTCCCCATTTCAGGCTAATGTGATATGGATGCTGTGTTTCGAACATGGTCAATAGTTATCCTCTATCTCCACACCACCCTAATTGTGTTCCGAATGTCGGGCATCTAATTCACACTTTTCAGCTCCCTTTGTTTGGAATGATTCCAAGGCCCCTTGGTGTTATATCTCCTGTGCACTAGTGCATAGGTGTAGTCCTCAATCATATTCCGGAACTCACAAGTGATTTGGGGTGCCCTCATGTCCAGACATGAGGAAGTTATTATGGGAAGCTTCTTTGCGTAGGCCTCATGCACCATTGCCACTCCAAAGAGGCACCCAGGAAGCTTCCTTGTGTAAGCCCCATGCACCATTACCGCTCCACAGCGGAACCCAGGAAACTTCCTTGCAAAACCCCCATCCACTATTGCCACTCCATAGAGGCAACTAGGTAGCATCCTTACGTAAGCCCCATTCACCATTGCCACTCCATAGCGGCACTCGGGCAGCATCCTTGCATTAGCCCCATCCACCATTGTCTCTCCATAGCGACATTAGGGCAGCATCCTCGCATAAGTCTCATCCACTATTGTCGATCCATAGCATCACTTGAGCAGATTCTCTACGTAAGTCCCATACACCATTGTCGCTCTAGAGCGGCACCCAATCACCTTCCTTGCGTAATCCCCATGCACCATTTCTGCTCCATAGTGGCACCCGAGCAGCTTCCTTGCGTAAGCCTCATCCAATATCACCACTTCATAGTGGCACTCAGGCAGCATCCTTGCGTAAGGCCCATTCACCATTGACGCTCCATAGTGGCACCCCAGCGGCATCCTCTCTTAAGACCCATCCACCTTTGCTGCTACATAGCGGCACCCGGGTAGCATCCTTGCATAAGCCCCATCCACTATTTCTACTCCATAGCGGTATTCGGGCAGCTTCCTTGCATAAGAACCATTGACCATTGTCTCTCCATAGCGGCACCCGAGCATCTTCCTTGCATAAGCCCCATCCACAATTGTCACTTCATAGCGGCACTCGGGCAGCATCCTTGCGTAAGCCCCATCCACCATTGTCGCTCCATAGTGGCACCCGGGCAACATCCTCGCATAAGCCCCATCCACTATTTCAGCTCCATAGCGACACTTGAAAAGATTCCTTGTGTAAGCCATATTCACCATTTTCGCTCCATAGTGGCACTCGGGCAACAACGTTGCGTAATCCCCATCCACTATTGTCGTTGCATAGTGGCACTAGGGTAGCATCCTCGCGTAAGCCCCATCCACCATCACCGCTCTACAGCGGCACCCTGACAGTTTCCTTGTGTAATCCTCATTCACCATTTCTCCTCTATAGCGTCACTCGGGCCTCCATCCTAGAGTAATTCCCAACCACATTGGGCCGTTAACCATGCGTACACCCCTATTTCTTCTCTGGGCTGCTAACCATGCATAAGCCCCCATTTCCTCTTTGGGTTGTGATCACGTGTAAGCCCCACTTCACCTCTCAAGCATGCACATTTCACAACGTGATCATCGGGTCTCTGCCACCTCTTGTTTCTCACACCGAGCATGACTCACACGGGCTTAGAAAAGCACTGACCATGACAAACACCTTGAGTATCCAACAGTGTAAGCCCCACACCCACATTAGAACTACGTGGTATTTGATATTTGATAAGGCATGGTATGTTGGAATACTCCACGAGGTTCAATACCACCATCCATTGGTTATTCCGACCCCATTCATGTCGGTTCACCAACACCCTGGGCAGCCTAGAGTGTAAGCCCCTCACCACCACCCAAACTAGGTGGTCTTTGATCCTTTCCAAGGAAAAGTACATTGGAAGCCTCCCCAAGATTCAAGCCCACCAACCATTGGGCCCCGGGTCCTCCTTCATGTCAGTTCACCGATTCACATGAACTACGTGGTCTTTGATCATTACTAAGGCTAGGTACATAGGAAGACTCCTGAGGTTCAAGCCCAACAACCATTGGTCATGACCTTCCTTCACGTCGGTTCCCACCCCATCCTAAACTACACAGACTTTGATTCCCTACCACGGGGATACATAAGAAGCCTCTATGAGGTTCAATCCAAAAACCCATGTCTCGTCCTGATCTATCCTTTGATCTCATGTGTCCCGGGAAGATCATGCCCCAACCCGGGGGTTCTACTTCCTCCGGGTCCCATCCATGCATCTATTATCAAGGGCTTCCTCCGTATGTGTTCCATCATTCCATCGAACTACGCGAACATTGATTCCCTACCCTAGGGATATGTAGGAATTATCTTCGAGGCTCAAGACAAACACTACTGTCATCTTCACGATGGTCCCATCTCATTCCCCCACCACTCCATTCACTTCTCCATCATTCATCCTGATTCTCACCCGGGCCGCCACATCCCGGTGGGATCATGCCCCACCTCCTCACTACTCCTAGTAGTATTTGGGCCTCAATTCACTCGTAAGCCCTAGCATGTCTCTGGGTCGTTTTCCTTTGGGTACACCCCTAATCATCACCCCTTAGAACTACGTGGGTTTTGATACTTGTCGTCTACACAAGGTACGTCAAAAACCTCCCTGAGGTTCAATCCAAGCCAATGGTAAACCTTGGTGTTCCCCATTCTGGGGTACACTCTCCCTGATCCACCCCAAGTGGTTTCAGGTCAGCCATTACGGTGTGACATCTCCCCTCCATGGGGCGCACCACCTCATATCCGTCCGCATTGGGCATTCTAATCCATCTAACTTTTAGGTGTTCCCTCCATGGGATGTATCAAGCTGATCCGTCTCTATGGGACATTCTGATCACCCTCATTCTATCTCTGCAAGATGTTAAACTCGCATCCTACCTCGTGATAAACATGAGGTTCTTGAGGAAAACCTTTGAAGACTCGCCTTTGGCGTAACCGTCTCTGCAAGACATTAAACTTGTGGCATACCCTAGGTTAAACAAGGTAAGCTGAGGAAAACCTTAGATATGTGACTATGGAATATGATTCCCCACATTCGGCATGGGATTCCATGGGTTCTGTACCCTTGAGATTCCCCCTTATGAGGAAGAATACAGGTTCCCCAATGTCCATGCATCCAGAGATTCCCCAACATGCATGATGTTGTCATCTACATTGACCAAAGGATGATACCATGTCAAGACCCCATGGAATTTCCTAAAGGGAGTAGTGTAATTAACTCGTGTCCACAAATATATGGCACCAAAAATGAGATTCACGAACCATGCCTTAATCTTTAAGGGATACCCAGACTAGGTGACGAGTTCCGAGGTGGAATCCATGGAAGGAAGAACCGACATCCCATCATCCCATTTAGATCAAGGATAAAACATCCCTGGACAAGGAACAGATCCCGCCCACCTTTGGAAAGTGGGAATGTGGGGCAACAGCTACATGTCCTCCATAGACGGATGCGTGCACCCCAGCAAAAGCGTCGGAAATAGATTCACTTATAATAGAGGATTTTCATGGATAATTCCTAATTTCTCCACTTTTATGACATAGAACTATTAGTTTTACCATTGACTGAACAATATTTACATCCATTATGTTTATTGAAAAAATTATTTCTCCATAGGAAATAGATACATTATACATTATTTTTTCCCACATAAAACATCTTTGATCTCCTTTGTGATATTTACCTTCGTTCAACTTTTCATATTTTTTACTCATATAAATTTGAATCCACTTCATTTTGTCATCATTATGTTATGACCTTACTTGATATGATGTCCTGCTCTTTTTCTATGTTTTAAATACTACTATGTTCTAGTTATGAAACGTGTTTTTTGATAGGTAGTTTGGAATTATAATAATAAATCATGTGTTATCTCCCTATACGATAGTATTACCATGTGAGAAGTCATCACATTGACCCTCACATTGGTTGCTAACTTGGTTCCTCTTATTTTCCTCCATTTACTAATAATAAATGTTTAATTAGGGGAATAAATTTTTAAACTATTAAATACATAAATGATAGACCATGAACATTAATGGGATTACTCCTAAATGACATATATTCATCAACCAATTAATATATAGGTTTCAATATATGTTATCCATGACCTATTTCCAAATATAAAATGATATGGATATTTTTTCCCTTTTATAATGGTTCATAAAGTCATTTTTAACTTATTAACACATGTAACCTCGGAGTTTCAAACCATTTCTACATTAAGGATTGTTTATGTGCACCATTTTATGATTGTGTGAATCTCAATTCTCTATTTGTTTGGTTAATTACACAAATTTACAACTATGATAGAGCGACATCTACATAAAGTTTATTGAAAAGGATGTATTTGTTTTGAAAATACATACTCTATTACTTTAAAATGGTTAGGTATTATTTAATTTGATTAGTCTTATACTTAATTGTTTCACTATAGTTGATTATGTTTATTTTGAAAAATAACTATACTTTTTTATGATACCAACTATGACAACCCATATCCTTAATACAACATAGTTTAGTATTTATTACATAATGAAACACATAGTAAATTCCTTTAATATCATGAAGCCTATTGTATTTTAGAAAGTAGTTACACATTATAGAAAATTAAAAAGAAATAATACAACATAATTGAAAAGATCCTTCATACGCTCTTAAAATTCCATCATTATTCTAAAAATACATAGGATAACCAGGGGATATATATAAGAGAACGATGAGCTATAAACCATATTAAATGAATAGAGAATATAATAACATAAGGTAAAGTATTAAATTTGATCCAATTTATATATTGATGTAACATGAGAGGGATGAGAATCAAAATCTTGAACTATGAGACCTCATATAATGTGATAACATAAAGGCAACACAGGAATACAAAAACAATATAAAACATTAAATCATAGGAAAAATTCCAGGACAAATACCAAGAAATCATAATATATTATTCATAGGATAACCCATCGTTCACTATACATGGAATATCTTGAGGTAAAAATATTACCCAAGGCATTAGAGTGAAATATAATTCATGATCACCCATCATTTAATATCATGTAAATTCATACGTGTCTGACATAGATAGCACAATATAATTATGTATTTATTAAATTTTATCCACAGGATTAAGTATTTTGGATTACATAAATGTAAATACTCAAACAGTGAATGTTTTTTACAACTTATTAAATTCCATTTATTTGAAACACAGATGGGTATTCAGTACACAAATGTTGAGAATGGAAAATCATAGGATAATTCAAGGTGAATAATGGGTCTAAATAAATAATTATAGAATGGGTGAGAGAGAGAGAAATGGGACTATTGATATATGGGAATAATTACAATAGTAGTAGGGAAGTGTAAAAATATATCCCAACTATATCAATTGGAAATCAAAAGGAATTACATAATTATGGTTTCTAAATATAGAGTTATAGGAGAGGATCCATGATCATGAGAGGATGCTTCTAAAATCATGATAGGAGATTTTTAAGAGAATATAGAACCTTTTAAGGGCTTTATAAAGGAAAAGTATATGTAATTTCATGTTCTAAGAGTTTTTATTGATTATTAATGTAATTTTGCATGGGCTTAAATAGAAAAATAAAGCATATTTCTTTATTAGTTTCCACAAATAGGTTTTCAACTCTATATGATAATGTAATAAAAACGAAAAACCATCATATGGTTTTTTCCCATGGTTTATACCAATTTAAAGTGGATTTAGTTATAATATATGTATATTAACCAAAACAAATTAAATTAGTTACGTTAGTTATGTGAAAGTGAATCATTTTTATAAGGAATTAGTTTTGAAACCATAAAATATAATATAGGTTTTTAGAGGATTTGTTATGGATTTATGAAATTAAAAATATAACATAAAAAACTTTTTATTTTAAATGTTAAATATATTTTTTATTGTCGATACATTTTATGGAATATGATGCATTATTTTTTGGTCATTATGATGTCATAATATATACAATATATTTATACAATAATTAATATTTACCCAAAAAAATATCATAAAATTATGAAAAAAATCATTTTGGGACAATTTAGAAATTATAACTTTCGAAATAATATTAAAATTATCAAATAAATTATATAGTACTAGAATTTAAAAAATTAATATTGAAAATACACATTTCTTATAAAATACTGATTTTTTACAATAATAATTGGTTGACCGTTATAAAGTTTATTTTAGAATTCATAAATTTATATAATCATTTATATTTAATAATTTTTTTAATAATAATATTTTATTAAAAATATAGTTTATTTAAAAAAATCAGTATTTCATTAAAATAGTTTTTCATGATTGAAACTATAATTTTCCCAAAAATTGAATTTGTGTTTCATCATATCGAAGTCTAATATTAATCAAGCTAGTTAACTTATCAAAAATAATTAATATTAAAAACAATATAGCCATTGTTTTATTAAAATGACCATATATAAACTCAAACTATTGGGGTCTAGATAGATATCACTTAATAACACCAATGAATACCCAAAGGGTAATGTGTGTAATTGATATACTTTTAGGGGAGGTTTGACAAAAATTTTATAGATTGTGATCTCAAAGATATTGACTTCTATTATAAATGGTTTCACTGTTTGTTTAATTTTTCAATATGAAATCACGAATGGTCAAGGGAAACTTCTATTGAATCTAGGTCCCACAGAATCACTAATAAAATAGCTTTATAAGATGTGATCCTACTAGTTGATCTCATCTCTTAATTTTTATGCATCAAATAGACTTTATTATAACCCTTAATATATTAATAATAATGGTCATTTTACAATGGATATATTGTCAATGATTAAAAAATTTAACAGACAATATAACGTTCCAAAATAACCAAATTACCTCATTTTTCTTATCTAGAGATATTACATAATAATATGATTTTATAAAAAAAATAATGTAATTTTAAATGTGTTTAGGTTGTTATAATCACCCTTGGTTAAGGGTATCTTGGTTTGGTGGCATGGTTGGCCCAACACTGTGCGAATTGTATGGTTGACATATTTTTTGAGACCACATTTTTCATTTCCAATCTACCCAAATGGAAAAACTATCCATATTCTATTAATTTATAATATCCAAAGTCACCCCTTGAATGGTTCATTCATGTGGTTATATAATCTATGCAAAAATACATGTGTGTTATATATTAATTTTATTGAACTTTTAGCAAATTCATGTGAACCCAATTGAATGGTCTTCCTATCCATGATCATCCCATTACAAGGTTTCAATGTTGAGGCACACAGTTACTACTAACCATTCTCGAACCATTATATTTAGTCATTTTCTTCACCAAATGTAGGTCCAGTCTCTGAACCCAAACGAAGTGCTATAAAAACTCACTCGGTAATACAAGAGACCTCTTAGGCCTTAAACCCATTCAAAAAAATTGCAATGAGTTTTAGCTCACATAATTTCATTCTGGATCACGATTTAATATTTTGAACATCGAACAAAAGAATTATCAATAACCATTGAATTTTTAAACCAAACCAAAAACATGGGATCATACATCATTCACACCATAGATCTTCTTATCTCCAAGAAGCCTTGATGGAAAATGAAAACATAACATAACATACCAATTTTAGGAACTCCTTATTAAATGGTTGAGTTGTATTTAGAGACACACAAAAATCTTTAAATAACTACATTATTCATATAGTGAGTAAGAACTAAAACCTAAGGCAATGATCATAACCAAGGTTGAAGATCCAGATGGTTGTTACATGACACTATTTTTGATGGACTATGATCACATTTATGTTTTATTATACAACTAACCAATGGTGATCCCAATAAAAGTTTCTTGGATTAAAAGTCCAAATCATAGTCATGGTACTCTCAACATAATAATTTTCTATAAAAACACATCCTTATTGTCATATAACTACTTAATTCACATTTCTCAACATGATACACATGGTCTCACATGAGGATACATCCTCCGGTGCTCTATTAAAGAGGTAAAATTCTAATCGGCCACACATAACCCAATCACGCAATCATTTCATAGAAAATATTTGGCCAATGTTTATACTAAAATGACCTCATCCAATATCATGATGGATGTGGTTCCTCACAAAAAAACATACATTTAAACTAGGAAACTCATGTCTAAACTTGTACGGATGAATATTCCTTAAAAATGTTCATCACACTAATTGATTAATCCATAACTATATTATGAAATTTTTATCCCAAGGAACAATAAGATAGTTCTAGTAACTCTAAACAAATCCCATACACAAATTTAGGGGAAATATCCTAGAGAAAAAATAATTTGATAGTAAACAAATATGTGTCAAAAAGTATTCACTAGAGTGCCCTCAATCAAGCATCCTTGGATCATCACAAGCTATCACGGTCCTAACTACCACACATAGACTTCCACCATGTTATTATTTGAAACTAAACAAATAAACATTCAGGATACCTGGTGGTGTATACTTCCACTATCCAAGGAAATTAAAATCCAAACAATAATTCAATGAACATTGTTGAGATCACATGACCCTTATCACTTGAGTTTCACCAAACAATGATGGATGTCCCACTCCACACTATAGGAGCATCCATAACCTCATAGAAATATAAAATAGATCTATCACGACCCATCATATTGGGACTCGTGTCATGACTTCCTAATCCCACCACCAAAATTCCTAGGACTGGTGACTACCACTGAGTAGGAATATTACTAACATGCAATTTCCTAAGTACATGTACCCATTCACAGATCTCAAAGCCCAAAAAATGATGAAATTTAATAACAACTAAGAAACCAATGAATGCATAAATATATATCCTACAACCAGAGTACAATAAGAACTAAAAGAAATTAAATAAGTCCAAGTACAAGACCACCAAAAAGAGTATGAAACACATGTGTAACCTGAATGTAAAGGGACTACTATCTGATAGTTGCAGGAACACACCTTATTCTATTTGATCTCACTAAGAACCGTATGGTCCTGGTCCACCTAGGAATATATCAAATAGGTCGATCATCTTCACAGTACATGACACATGTAAGAAAATCATGTGCATGGGTGAGTATAAAAATACTCCGTATGAGACCCCAGAAACCAAAAGAAAACAAAAAGTAAATACAACCTTCTCTATAGAGGTATATGTCTATATAACATATAACATGAATATCCAAAAAAATAACATGAATATCCAAATAAATTCAAAAAGACAAAAATTCTAGAGCTAAGACACAACCATAATATACCAACACTAGGATTCCATCATGAAGATTCCATGGAGAACTGATCTAGTAGAACACACTCTTAAGTCTGATAGCTATGATTATGTACATCTGATAGGTACATCTCATATGGTCTCACCATGAGAAATAATACATTGATAGTTTTAAGATATTACAATAAAAAAATGATGATCGCTACTATGTCTATGGGGTGATACCAAAAAATCCATCAGTTTTAACTTTCTATGTATAGAATCGGTTCCTAGTAGGATTATTCATGTTGATTTTAATAACTTCACCTAAGGAAGGAAGTTAAATAGAGGATCCCACTCTAGGCCTATCTGGAGGATTCCAACAACTCTATCAAAGAATGTTTGCTGAAGGGATCACAGTAGTAGGAGTAGGAGATGATTCATACCAACCATAATGGAAATTATTAGGGTACGAGACCAAAACAAATATTTTCAAATATACATAGGATAAGATATCTAAGGCATGAATAAAAGAGGAAACGATGTGTATTAGGGGTCACATGTTGGGTTCCATTACCCTAGGTCCTACATGTTTAAATATCCCACATCATCAACCATTTACATGTAGTATAAAATTGTACACAATGTGCATAGCGGTTACACATTTCGTTCCTATGCATCGGGTCCCATATGGGTGCTCCAACCATGTGTAAGTACATGGAACATGACCATGTAAATGTACCTGTCTTCATGATCCAGGCCTTGTTGTGTGAGGGAGCACAGGCCATGTAGGCCACCCGTTTACTTCACCCCATTTCCATGTACTTTATGAAGTACATGCCAAGTATCTGGGGAGGTTCCGCATGTCGTGTGATGGGGGTCACATGTTGTGTGATACATAACATCCTATAAAGCCCTAGCCACTTTTAAGGGAGCCCCACATTGTATGTAAATCTAGTTTATATATCGTGTTCTATCATATTTTATAGAATACATGGTTCCTCCTCCGCACACCTCAGATGATATTTCAGCCTCTTATCAGTTGACTCCCATGTCATGAAAATAAAAATCTCGCCCTGTCTAGTCATTCCATCACCGAATCAAAAAGATTATGGCCTTAAATCTACTTTGAAAATGATATTGTCTCCATTATTTATTTTGTGTCAATGAAACAAAATCAGGTATATACATCCTCTGATTCATCACCCCATCCATCATTTCACAACTATCATGTCGTACTAATTAGGGATATATGACTTCAGATCATTGATTCAATAAATGGGTGCACAATGATTGATTGATCTAGATTTTTCAAGTCATAGGACAAATTAAGAATTTTCTTGGAAAATGATGACTGACTGAACATTATTTTTTATTAAATATAGGGAATGGTACCATATAACCAGAACATTATCCCCTAATGGGTTCTGGAAATGATGTAGACCCATGGTGTCTCCTTGAATGATCGTCTTACACTCATCAAGTAAAGAACCCCAATTATCTTAAAAAATGAATAATTCCCCCTAACATCCCCTATGCTCTAGAGAGTCCACCGCAAAATTCGACTCCCTCCAACTGTGATAAAGAATTATCCATCTGTTGGATTTCATAGTGCATCAATGGATGATATAGACTAGTTACCACGACATTGTATGACACTTCTAGAATGATCTCACTAGGATCTATGAATCCAATTCAACATCCTCCACAAAAATTCTATGACCCCTACACACCAACAGCACTAATAGGATAGCACGTGCCTCTTCACCCGAGGAACTTCCTGAACCATAATATGTACAAAAACCCAAAATCATAAAGCCCATAGAGTCTCAGTAAATTCCACCACCCCTCATCACCCTATTCACGAAGGATCTATCAACAATCTGTTTTTTGATACCAAGTGGAGGATCCCATCTGACCCAAAGTCCACTCACGCATCTTGTACTTCTGGGTTTTTTGAGAATATTGCACACCATATCATACCCTTTGCACCATTTTAATAAGGTCATCAATTCCACAATGAGAAACATTAACCACATCTACAAAGAGGGGGGATACTGATTGTAGATGAGCCTAGCCTGATTGGGAGTATCCCAGATGATCCAGCAAATAGAAACTAGGATAACCATCCACACATTCTGTTCTGTAACCTTAGACTCACAGCCACAAAACCATGAAGCCATAAATCCATTCAAGGAGAACGGTTCAGACTCCAGGCATGGGTGAGGCATTAATAAAGGACAAAGGAACCTTTCCCAACCACTCTGAAAAACTAAATGTGTAGACGACTCTGCCTGAGATTTTACACAAAAAAATCAACAGGAGGCCAAGGGAATAACCTTCCTTTGGAGGTTTTCATCAGTTTGGAGGGTATTATTTTGAATTCACCACACCAGGAATCTCAATATTATAGAAATCTCATTTCACCAATCCTTGGGTGCCCATTCATCTAGAGAAACGTTGATGTAAAGGAATATCGCATAGTCATGAGCAGGGAATCTTCCCGAGATTGAATTGGTAAAACAACATATGTATGGGTCTTCTTTTCATAACAATATCTGGTAAAACTATTTCGACCGTCGGTGGGAAGATGTGTCTAGCCCGACAGTTGATTAGAGAGGTTTGGTTTCTGCTTAATCACTAGTTTCTGGTGCACCTTTTTCATTTCAAAACTCCCAACGGTTCTATATCCAACGATACGTGGACCTTCTTTCGAAAGGAAGGCGTTAGCTGGGTGATTCGGCCAGTGATGCTTAAGAACTCACATTGGTCGAGAGGATGGGAATTCGGTCTCATACCACCTTTTTTGGGGGAATTATTTTTTGATCTGGGACTCTCTTATAGATTTAAGATGTATTCATATGTTTGTGAATCTTTGGTTTATACCCAAGAATAGTACCCACGGATTACTCCTTCTTGGAAATGGTTAGCTGAACGTAGGGATTCAGAATAATTTAGGCCTGACAATTACTATCCCTCATTTGATTAATGAATCTGAGGAGTTTAGACTCATTGAGACGGAACTGATTTAAAGCCTCATAACTAGGTGCTCTGGAGTTTATTTTCATCCAGGGGGACAGATAATGACTTGAGTGTTTGGATCGAACCCGTGATACGGGCTTCCTATGTATCCTCATGAGAGGAATCAGAATCTACTTATTTCGGTTCCACTTGATGGGACACATCACCTTTTAAGGTCATGCGACAAGGACTCCACCGTACAGTTTAACGTCTTGTGGAAAGGACACCCGGGCAAGAGATGCCCGGTCAAAGTTGTTGCGGGACTTACGCCGAAGCGGCCTGGAAGACCCAAGGTAAGTGATTTCCTATGCCTAAAGATGGTTCTTCTGGATTATAAGGACATGGTATGATAGGGATAGATGTGTATTAGACTTAGATATCGGGCTTGCACCTCATGGAGGTTTCCTACGTATCCCTGTTGGTCGGGAATCGAATCCCACGTAGTTCTTGGAAGATTGGGGATTACACGTGACAGTTTCCTTTTTTTGGGATTGAACCTCAGGGAGGCATCCTACGTACCCCGCTTAACAGATAGGGATCAAAAACCCACGTAGTTCGTTTTGCTGCCGCCATCGTGCAGACGTCATGACCATCACAAATCTCTAAGACCACATGAGTCATGCTCGGTGTGAGAAACAAGAGGATGGAACAGACTTGGCGACACTCTCACATTCTACCTACTGAGGGATGGGAAGGAAGACGATGAGTGGAAGAGAAGTTCGGGACTACTAGACTCTCCTTCTCCATGATGTTGGAGGAAGTTAGGAGTCCCGCATTGGAGCAATGAACCTTCCGTGATGATATGGGAAGTGCCATTGGCTTCCGGCGGGGATGGTGTAGGGATTACTCCAAGTGGGATTCCCATGTGCTGCTACAGAGCAGAAGTGGTGGATGGGACTTATGCAAGAAAGTTGTCTGAGTGCCGCTATGGAGTGGAAATGGCAAATGAGGCTTACTCAAGGAACCTGCCCGGGTGCTGCTATAGAGCGGTAATGGTGAATGGGGCATACAGAAGGAAGCTGACCAGGTGCCCCTATGGATCAGAAATGGCAAATGGGGCTTAGGCAAGAAAGATTCCCAGGTTTCATCCTCATGTCTAGCCATTAGGGCATCCTAACTCACTGGTGGGTTGAGGAATTTATCTATGTGCTAGTGAACAAGTGGGATAACGTCAAGGGCATTGGAATCAGTCCGAACAATGGGAGATGAAATGTGTGAATCAAATTCCTGATATTCGAAACACAGTGAGGGTTGCATGATGATGGAAGATGACTGTTGACCGTGTTTGAAACACAACATCCATATCGAGTTAGCCAAAAGTGGGTAAAAACAAATGAGGGTTGACTGTTGACCATGTTCAAAACACAGGACCTAAATCAAAGTGTTGTCCAATGTCTTCCAGGTCACTGGCCTAGGACAGTAGGTGAGTTGATGTGGCATGGGACTAGGACATTAGGGGGTCCCTTCAGACATGGGAGTGGATGATGATCCGAATGAAGGACACGCAATGTGTGAGGTGGAGTGATGTAATGTTTGAAAGGATTCCAACACTCTTGAAATTACGCCACTCTAATCATGGCATAAGACATCTCATGATTGGAGCATAAGGCATCTCTTATATAGGGCAAGAGGCATCCTATGTTTGGAATATGGGGTGTACTATAGTTTATAGTCATATAGATAGGACTATTGGCATCTCATGATTAGAAAATAAGGCATCTCTTATTTGGAGCAAGATGCATCCTATGTTTGGAACATAGGGTGTAATACAGTTTATAGTCATATAGATAGGAATATTGGCATCTCATGATTGGAGCATAAGGCTTATCTTATTTGGAGCAAGAGGTATCCTATGTTTGGAATGTAGGTTGTACTACAGTTTATAGTCATATAGCTAGGACTATTGGCATCTCATGATTGGAGCATAAGGCATCTTATATTTGGAGAAAGAGGAATCCTATGTTTGGAACATAGGGAATACTAAAATTTATAGTCATGTAGATAGGACTGTTGGTATCTCATTTCTGGAGCATAAGGCATATCTTCTTTGGAGTAAGAGGCATCCTATTTTTGGAGCATAGGGAATACTACAGTTTAGTCATGTAGATAGGACTGTTAGGCATAAGGCGCCTAGAAATGGTTGGTGTTGGGAATTATTCAAGGGAGGCCCTTTCTGGATGAACCTAGCAAAAGGAGCTAGGTAACGGGGTTATAGGAGAGTCATGAAGATTAGCTCAACTCATGGAATTTATAGGAAGGAAGTTGGGGGTTGCGTACGGGTGCAATGTAAAATACTATTGACCCGGCCCGAAAAGTTTGCGGTGCGACTCTAAATTATTCATGGGGGTCAGTGATGGTAGTGAAGGGACCAGCCTGAAGGGCGGGGACTGCAGCCTGGCACTGATCCCGAGCGGTGGTGCAGGGGATGCGCCCCCGCGGTATGGACCAGCGGGTGCATGGGATTTTCAACATAAGATATGGCCACAGAGGACGTCCGCGAAGGAGATGGCCGCAAAGGAGCTGGCCGCAGACGAAATGGCCGTGAAGGGAATCTGCAAAGGGGTTGGTTGCGTAGGAGCTTGCCGCTAAGGAACTAGCCACGGAGAAAGACATGAAGGACGTCCGCAATGGAGATGGTCACAAAGGGTGCCTGCAGATTGGTTTCTCCTTTACGTGGAAGAGTGCATCCACGGACGACATGGGGTCCTCAAATGGTCACAGGACTTTACCGCTGGGAGAAGTTTCTCCATCGTCTCCCCACAGGTTTTCACTCATCCTCCCTCTCTATATTTTGAACCCTCCTCAGGAATTATTTATATAGTAATGAAGATGTTGTATCAACGGGGCACACGACGCTTTTTGAGGAAGCCCAGGAAGAAAGCCTCCCAGCGTATCACTCGACCAAACTATATTTATGAAACCATGTTTCGCGGAATTGCTCTGCGGACATGCACCACTCTGAGTCTATTTAGAAAATGATAAGTTCCACGGTCGCATACGACTTCTGCCTATGTTTCTCAAATGACGGTGCGCACAGCATGGGCTGGTTGGTGCGGTTCGCGGTAGTGGACCGGCCTGGCGTCTGTCCTACTTCTCACCCGCATAGGGGTTCCTGCCTCCATTTAACGGGCAATGCTGGTCTAGGGAGGGGGAGGGTCACTGAACTGGCCACGTACCATCGATGTTGAACCAATACGTGGGTCGGTCGGTCCTTTTTCAATTTTTGAGTATTCTTCATGTTTGTGTCTGATCCTCTGAGGGAAATTGGGTATAATCCTTTCTAAAATTAAGTGGAATTCTCATTCCTCTTTGTGGATTTTTCAGGACCGTACAAACACCTTCATCTTTTAGGATGAAATATTCAGATGAATGAGATTATAATTCCCTATTTCCTCTATAAATGAGATATCCATTGAATCATAATAATGATATTTTATCATTTCTCCAAGCCAGTTAGCCGTCTAGAAGTTGATTTCCCTGCACCCAACAATCCATTGATTTGCATCACGCAAAAGGTCTAGGTAATAAAACATGATATTTTTCGAGGCTAGACAGTTTACCACCACTTGAAGTAGGGATATCCCCAGGGTGACCATAGTAATCCCTGAATAACACCACCCATAATGACCCTCCCACCAGAATGTTCAATGCCAATCTGCCATGAATGCCATTCGTGGCTGTATTGAGGTCTCGTAGCCCAACCCCCCCCCCCCCCCCAACACCGGTTTGACTAATCGTTCCCTGGAGGCCCATTGAGCATGACCTGTATGGTTGGAATCCCAAAGGAACGCCTTAAAAAGTCTCTCTATCCCTCCAAACACCTCCTTAGGGGGGTTGATGATTGAGAAAACATGCATTACAATAGATGAGAGGACACAGTTATTCAAAGTCACACAACCTCTAAATGAAAGAATCTTTTTATTCCAATTAAGAATCTATCCCATCAAGCGATTGGTAATATCCTCCAAGTACATCTTATTGATGTGGCCTCATGAAATTAGGTTACTGAGGAAGAGAATTGGTAAATGCTTCTGCTGGAATCCAAGGGTCTTCTGAATATCAAAACATATTCTTCTAAAGAACCTATTAGAAATAAAAAAACTTGTTTTCATTGGATTGATACTCTGTCCACTCAAAGAAAAATAAGAATTCATGATCACAAATATATTGGATTGGGACCAATGCCTTCCATTATTAAATATTAAAATATCATCCGAAAATATCAAGTGAGAAGCACCTTTCAAACCACGCCTGTATGTATAGGGAGAGAGTCGGCCTTCCTCCAACCCATTAAGAAAATTCTTGGATAAGGCATATTGTGCCAAAA
Organism: Viscum album; assembly: GCA_963277665.1. Lineage (NCBI taxonomy): Eukaryota > Viridiplantae > Streptophyta > Magnoliopsida > Santalales > Viscaceae > Viscum > Viscum album. The sequence continues at coordinate 39,790,645 of OY728140.1, read as the reverse complement.
TTAAAAGACTAGGGGATAAATGATCACCTTGTTGAACTCCATAGACTGATTTAAATAAGCCAATGTTTTTCCAAAGAGAGATAAAGAGAGAGAAGGAGATACATAGCATCTGAAGTAGAGATCTCAAAACCAATCCTGGAACCCAAATTTCTTCATCACACGATGGATGAAACACCATTTCATTTTATCAGAGGCCTTGTCCATATCGACTTGAATGATAACATTGGAATCGATATTTTTTTATGTACGTTAGTCACTAATTAATAGGATATACCTATATCCTCTTAAATACTCTACCCCTGAAGAAACCCTTGTTTCTCCCTCAACACCAACCTCATAATGACCCTATTAAACCTCCTATAAAAGATAATATCCAAGATCTTATAGAACACATTGCAAAGACATATGGGTTCATAGTGAATGATACTCATAGGATATTTCTTCATTGGGATAAGTACCACTCTAGAAGCACAAGATCCCATGATCAGTGCCACACCACCAAAGAAGTCATGCACTACTTCCTCCACTTGCGGGAAAACCACCTCCCATGTTGCAGCATAGAAAAAAAGTTGGAAAACCGTCCAGCCCAGGCACACTATCATGAGGCATCCGTAAAACTAACTCCTTTATCTCATTCACAGAATGAACTACTGATAGTGAGATGTTATCATATGTCCCCAGCATATGAACAACACATCTAAAAAATTCCTCACTTTCCATGACGTTGTGAGTTTTCTCAAAGTTGATGGGTGGCCTCCCAGCCAGGAGACCTTCAATGTTATCTAAAGCCATTTTCCCTTCTACATCCCCATCCAAGGTGAACACCCTATTATTGAGGATCAAGTTAATATTCATGATCCTCCTCTCTTTCAAACATGCATGGGAAAAAGTGTTATTGTGATTAGATTCCCTAAACCATCTCAGGCGTGATCTCTTCTTTTAAATAGTTTCAATCTCAAATAGCTTCTCCCATCAATACACCACAAATAAACCCATCCCACAGTACACACCATCCATGAATCAATGTATTTTTCAATTGAATCGTATACATAGTAGAAATAATGAAAACTTAATAAATCCAAAAAACACACACACCCTACCTCAATACAATTAGATTTTCGATGAAGAATGATGTGTCGTCATCATTGTTGGAATGATCTATCAAATATGAGGTCTGTTGATCATCAATCCAAGATCTTGTCATTGTTCACCTAACAGAATCCTATGATTCTCTCTCCAATGATCCTCCAATTCATCTAGGTTTATTTATTTATCCTTGGAATTATATCAAAACAATCTATTTAAATATTTTTAAATTGTTGTGTCAGCAAATATGAAATAAAATAATTTATTTGTTTCCTCGCTCGTGATTACTTTTACACAAATTACCCATGATGACTAATGTTAAGTCTTTCCAAGGATAAAAACAACATTTTATTCTCAATGGTGCACTCATATTTCCATTCTAGGAAACATTTTATAATTTATTCATATTTTTTAGGGAAACTGCACGGGCATGATATTTTATATATTTAATAAATTTGAAACATTTATTCCAGACACACCGGGACATGGAATCACACTATGTATCTAATATTGGTCTCTATAATAATCTATATAATATATATAAATAATGGGTAGAAAATTTGAGATATTACATTCTCCCACCTTGGGGATTTATGTCCCTGAAAATTCAAAATAAGTGATATTAAAAAAGATGTGGATACTGAGCCTAAATCTGATCCTCCAACTCCCATTTGATCTTCTAGAGATTCTCATGTTTCCATTGGAAATTTACTAAAGGAAATGATTTCTCATAAAGCATCCTCCCAACTATGGAAAAATCCCAACATCCAAGAACACAACATGTTTTCCAGAACTGGAATTATCCGCTCAGTCTGGCTATCAATTTGGGGGTGAAATATTGGGATCAAGAGTAATTGGGTCCCAAACACTTCTTATAATCCCATCCATAATATGGATTTAAATCCATCATAGTAATCAGAAAAAATCATTGATGTAACTCTATAGAGTCAATATATCTCCTGAATGTAGAGGCGTCTCATGCTCTCTACTGAACTCAGTTATCATATACCTAAGAATTGTTCATACATGGTGTTTTGGTATACGTTCACCAATATGGAATTGTGTCCCCTGAACATATGTCATAATCCCTTCATGATGTCCAAGGAAATCTTGTCCCACTTCCATTATGGTACCTCTAGTATTTGAGCTAAGCCCAATAGAAATTGGTGCTCATCCTTCACTTGTTGGCTAGTATGGCATTGAGAGACCAACTCTTTAAGTCATTTCCTCATCCCTAGCGAAAAAAACTGAAATAAAAGGTATGGGTACATCATTTCAACCCTTGGATGGACCACCAAAGGATATGTATAAATCTCTCTCATAACCTCTTCCTACAACGTCACTAGTACCATTGTGCATCCTCTGATAAGAAATTTATTCTCCCAACCTTTAGAATAACCATCATTAGTATATCCTATGGATATATGGGCACATAGGTCTTTCAGTTGATATCACTATGTTTTTTCTCCCTCACTTTTTTCAAAATCATAGGGGTAAAAACTGTATACTAGAGGTAAGATGGTCAATCTCTATCCATAAAGGATAACTACAATGTGGAAAACTTCTCTAGAGCCTCATTTAGGAATTGTGAACAAAATCTCATGTTGAGATCATCTACTACCATTTTTTCCTTCCCAAGAGTATGTACAATATAGAATTCATAATACTAAAGGAACTTTATCTACCACCTCTTCCTAAAGATAAAATATGTATTCTTGAAGATATACTTGAGACTCTTTTTTTTATAATAGACAATAAAACCCTCATCTATCAGGTAGGGTCACCACATATTCAAAGTGAACACTAAAATTTCTAACTCAATATTGTAGGTCATTTCGTTTTTCTCATGTGACCTGAACTAGTGTGATCCAATGGTAATAACTGCTTGCCTGTGTATTAGGACACAACCAAGTATGGTTCTTGAAACATTGTAGAACACTACATATTCAACACCCTCCTTTGACAATCTCAAGATGGAATTGCACCTCAAACACTACCTCAGCTGCTGAAAAGCTTACTAGAACCTTTCTACCCACATAAAAGGCTTTACCATTGGAGTCAAAGTTTTAATGGGTTCTCATATCTTGGAGAAATTAGGTATGTTTCTCAAGTAATAACCTTAAAACCTAAGGATGTTCCTCACCTTTGTCACACTCATATGTGTCTCCTATGATAACACTGCCTCAACATTCTTTGGTTCCACTACCACTCCATTCATTGACATAACATGCCCTAGAAACTCAACCTCATGTATCTAGAACTAATAATTCAAGAGAATTATGTAATGTTGGTTCTCTCAAAGTACATTCATAACTATCATTAAGTTCCTCATGTGATCATCCTCAGACATCGAGTACACAAGTATATCATCAATGAAGACCACCAAAAACTGGTCTATAAATGTTTGAATGATCTAGTTCATGAGTCCCATGAACACTTATAGGGAATTCATCACACCAAAGGTAACACCAAGGTACTCTTAGTGAACATAGTGACATCTAGATGTTGTCTTCAGTATATCCTTGTCCCATAATCATAGAAGGTGATAGATTGATCTGAGTTTAATCATTGAGAACCATAATGCCCCTCTAAACTGATCAAAGAAGTCATTGATCCCCTGTATTGGATACTTGTTCTTCAAAGTCACCTGATATAGAATTCGGTAGTATAGACACAACTTCAAGCTCAGTCTTACCTTTTTAGAAAACAAAACTGTGAATGCCCATCTTGAAACGCGAGGTTGAACAAATCCCTTCTTCTATAATTCCTCTAACTACACCCTCATCTCATGATTCTCTACAAGAACCATCTGATATGATGATGAAGATAGCAGAGCCTACCCAAGCTATAGATCAATTCCTAAGTCTATCTCTCAGTGGGGAGGTAGTCCTAGAACATCTTTTAAGAATAATTCCTCATACTCAAAAACTACTACATGAAACTGGAAGCTCATATATCCCCTTGTACCAAGGTTTAGGCTGGCCAATGGATGAGTAATCAGTTGTACCCTCCCATAAACAACTCCATCCTACACTACATGTGTTTCCTTTTCAACAAAAAATTAAAACCTTGTTCGGTCACCATGGCCACACCACACCCTTCACCTAAAACAGTAAATCTAGAAATGAACTATGGATTAGCAATCCATACTAATAATGACATTATAATGGCTCGATTATGCTACCAATTGATACTAACCAAAAATATCTGCACCAAGAGTTATCTAACACTTTCAGTATAAGTGTGTGATGACTGAGTTTTATCTAGTATGAGTCTCCAAGCATAAGGGTCGAGTCAATGATTCAACTTGAATCTCTAAGTCACATAACAAGATATGTGGTGAGAAATGAATGACTAGCACATGTGTCTATAATTTCATCAGTTAATGTTTAAAATACATAGATCATATGTAGAATCATTCCTATATCATTAATGTCATTTTCTTTGACCACCTATAGTATTAACCTCCCATGTCATCTAGTTCACTAATCCTGTCATGGACCAGCAGGGGGGGTGGTGGTAACATGAAAAAACATCAACCACCTCCTAATTACCTCCCATATTCTTTTCCATGTCCTCTATCCTATAGACCAACCTTCTCCCACCGTTGTATCTACCTCAGTGGATCATCTACAGTTTCTCTGTCAATTGTATGGTGGTTTGGAAAATCTCAAGTGAGATGTCACCGACCATAACTTGAGTAACACCGCCTCTCTCTTGGATGACTAGACCCACCCTGTGATCCATGAACTGTAGGTCCTCTATCCTAGGACCTCCTCATAAATCTTCTACCACATCTAGGTCCCTAAGACTAACATCATCTCCCTACTGTCGAGGTCTCTGATCCTTCTTTCCCACTACTGACAATTATCGGTTGTAACTTCTCATCTAGAAAACTCTCAACCACCAATTCTCAATCTAGAACCCTAGAATATGTAAAAATGCACCTAGGGATAACACTGTAACATATGTATCTACATAGACCTCACTCAGAAGTTTGATCCTAGAAAAATTGATCTCAAATCATATCCATCGAGTACCTAGAGGTGTTGGTAAACCATAATGAATACTGGTCCACTGTCATGATTCCATGCGGAAGCTCAACTGTCTCATGGATACATGCATCCCTCAGTGTTGTAGGTGTTAGATACTCTTTAAATAGATTCTCAAATTCTTTCCATGAATGAGTATCCTCATCAGAAGTATGGGTAACTAAACCCCACTATCTCCCTGCTATGCTGTGAAAAAGGATCACTACTAGGACCACCATATGATCTTCTGGAGTCCTAAATAGATAGAAAACTTAGGTCAACACCTCAATCCAGTTCTCATCCACCAGTGAGTATGGTTCACCTTGGAAATAAGGGGTCTCTCTCTCTAGAAATTATTATGTGCACTCAGCAGGCGCACCTCATCCACTGGTATTGCGGGTACCATGTGCTTCTCTATAGTTGTCAGTATTTCTGTTTAACCACCTAGAGGTAACATATTGGAAAAAAGTCACATAATTGTGGCCTAATCACTAAGGGTATCATCCTTGTGATGATCATTATGAATCCCAATTTGTATACATCACAGTTTCATCATGAAATAAACAAGATCTACCATGTTAAATGAGTATATCTAGATATCTGACTCATGAAGTAAATGGATCCACAACCCATTCCTATATGATTCATGTACAATTGATTTCCATAAAACCATTTTTCTCATGTACCGAGTCGAAAAGAAGGTGATCATAGTCCAAGTGTATGTATGTGTTGGTCACTGCACTAACACTGGAGTCCTTGTCCTAAAATCTGAACATGAAACACTTAACATTATTTCCAAAAACTAGTCTCATAAAATCTAGGTCCTAAATTAGAACTAACCCCATCTTATACCACTCAGTCACAACCCATCCCAGTGGGGCCCATTCCAAAACTCCCCAAGCCCACCTCCAATAGGCCAGGGGTTGGTGACTAGTACTATGTGGGAATGTCACTATCTTGGGAAAAAATTCCTAAGTACATGTAGAAACCCACACATCTCCAAATACAAAAAAATGATTAAATATATAAAAATAATAAGAATCCATTTCATGCATACATCTATATCCCACAACTAGAGTATGATAGAAGGTAAATAAATGTAAATAGTTCCAAATACATGCCTGCCAAAAAGAGTCTGAAAGACAAGTGAAACTTGAATGTAAAGGGACTACTGTCTAAAATCCACATGAACACATCTTAGTATGTCTGGTCGCACTAAGAACTGTCTAGTCCCAGTATTCATTGGAATTTTTCAAAAAGGATGATTGTCTACAAAATACATGACACGTGTGGAAAAAACTCATGAAAGGGTGAGTAAAACCATACTCATAATGAGACCCCGAAACCATAATGAATACAACAAAAGAAATACCATCATCTCTACATAGTTATGTGTCTACAACATATATACCAATAATATACAGATATACTCAATAAATATACACAGTCTATAGTTAAGCCACAACCATAGTATACATATGCTAGGATTCCAGGTTGAAGATTTCATGAAGCACTCATTCAGAAGAACACACTATTGAGTCTAATATCACTAATGAAATATGTTAGAGAGGTAGTTATCATAAATTCACATCATGAGAAAGAACATGTTCAGATTTTTAAGAGATTATGATACAGAGATAAGGATCAATCCTCATGAAATAGGGTGATACCAACCAATCCATGTAGATTAACACGATATGTAGAGGAGCAATGCCATGTAGTATTGGTCATGACGATACCAAGAAAAATGCCTAGGGAATGAATATGAATAAAGGATCCACAATTAGAAAAAAATTCTATTTCCATGGTTCAAAATCGTGGAAATAGGGCCCAAAACTGTGGTCATAGGCTACGACCACAATTTTTCCCAACTGTCGGCGCTATCGTCGTGGCAGTAGGGTCCGGCCTATTGCCAAGGTTATAACGGTGGCTATACATGGCCTATTTCCATAGTTTTGAAAACCGTGGAAATAGGTGTCTTTGTTGTCAACAACGGTAGATGAGCTATGGATACAGTTTTAACAATTGCAATAGGGACCTATTTCCATAGTTTTAACCATGGATATAGCCCAATGTAACTATGGCAATAACCTAAAAATAATGTGTACCTAGCTGGATTTGATCCCAGCACCTTCCCTTCATGTTCTAGTGCACTAACCACTACACCACCAAGGATTTGGTGTGTGTATCTATATAATATGTCATATAAATTATTAAAAACCATGGAAATATCCTAAAAACCATGGAAATAGTTCTTCCCTCCATTTTTTTGGTGGGAGACTTTTTCTATCACGCAAGGGCGGGAGACCTATAGCCACAGTTTTCAAAACCATGGTTATAGCCCTTCAAAAAAAGTCTTATAGAGACAGTTTTGAAAACTGTGACTATAGGGGGGGATATAGCCACAGTTTTGTAAACCGTGACTATAGCCCTTGAAAAAAGATGTAAATCCACTATTTTAAAACTGTGAAGGTAGCCACCTATAGCCACGGTTTTAAAACTATGGCTATAGGTCTGTCGTCGTAGACTATTTTCTAGTTCTAATCCCACTCCAGGCCTCTCAGGGGGATTCAAACAACTCTATCAAGGAAGTCCTACTGATGTGATCACATTCCAAAGAGTTGGAAATGAATCATACCAACCTTTAGGGAAGTGATAAGGGGAACCAGAAATAATGAAAATTGTCTATGATATATAGGAAAAGAGATCTAATCCATGAATAATGTAGCACATGGTGTGTATTATAGGACACATATTGTTTCCCTTGACCTTGGGTCTGATCCATGTAAATTACCTATGTCATAAACTGTTTCAGTGTTTTATAGAAGATTATATGTCTTGTAGAAGGGTTACACATCATTTCCCTGTCCACCAGGTATTCTCCATGTTCTTTAGCCATATGCCAGTACACAGATCTAGCGTATGTACCCATGCCCATGTACTAGTACATGGGGTGTCCCGTGTACATGATTCATACCTTGTATTATGGGGGAGTACTTTCCAAGTAGGAAACCTATGCCCTCCCCCTATTGTCTGTGTACTTTGAGAAGTACATGCCAAGTATCCGGAGAGGTTCCACATGTCATGTGATAGGGGTCACACATCATGTGATTCTTAACTTACAAAAAAAACTAGCCTCTGAAAATGGGGCCCACTTTGCCTATAAATCTGTTTTACATGTTGTGTTCTACAATAATTTCTTAGATCACTGGTTCTTCCTCCACATGCATTAGACGATCCTCCGACCACCGATCTGTCAACCTCCATGCGATAAAACAAAAGATTCTACCTCATAAATCATGTCATTGCTAAATAAATATGATTTGTCCCTTCAATCCATTCATAAAATCAGAGTTTCACTAGTATTCATTTCTCACCAAAGAATATAAAAATAGTGTATCCAATTCGTCCACTTATTTTATGTATCCATCGTCACTCCATCGTCATGTTTTCCCAATCTTGGATTTAAGATTTCAAATTGTTGACCCATGAAATAGGTGCACAAAAATTGATTGATCGGAATTTTTTTGAGTCATAGGAAAAATGAATAATTCCCATGATGAATAATGAATCAAGGGAGAATAGAAAAAACTAAAAGAGTTGAATGAATCTTGATCGGTATTCATTTCGATCTTTGTAGAGACCCTAATCTTGACGTACATAGATATTACATTACATTTGCGGAATACTTAGTACATAAAAAAAATAGACACACAAGGACCGTAATAGTTTAGTGTCTTTGGAAACATGGAATGTAATCTTCTAATCGTGGTGAAAGATCTTCAATATCTCCCATAAAGATCATCCCATTTTTGTTTCCTTACCTAAAATATTTCTTTTAATCCTGGGGGAAAAGAAAACATAAAAAGGGTGATCTCAAATGCTCAGTAAGGGTAAGCATGGATAAAATCAGATATATCATATACATTTGAACTTAAAAAAACATGAACACTAAAAATCTTGAGCTACGACATAAAACATGGAAGTACATAAGGCATAGATCATAATGGAACACAAATCATGATAAAATAGCATGGGAATAAAACATGTAATTGTGGCATCCATTAAGCGCATGTAATGATTTCTATAGTAGCCCAGGTATTGCTGCCAAGACCATCTTAGTGGACAAAGTCCCTTTCTGAATCGAGTTCACTCCTCGTTCCAGTCCTGTAATAATGAACCAGATTAACTTACCGTTCCATCCAGGTTTATCTCATGAGATATAAATCTTTACCCAATGCATTGGAGGGAGGTATAGGTCCCACCCATCTCATAATGAAATGATTCTTACTTGTGTCACAAAATAAACTTAAAACATTCGTCATAACCCAAAGAATAAAATGGGTTTCATAAACATCATCCCATCATCTCATAATCCATATAAAAAAATGTACATTTCATCATATGAAAAGTGAATCCATGTAAATCATAGAGACATTAAACTTGACACATAAAAATATGAAATAATTTCATTTTAGATGGAAAATGGTTTTGATAAAACACTTGAAATGAATTATTGAGGAAAATATCCTTTCTTCCTTAAAATCATTTTCTTTTCACAAAATGTCACGCATTTCTAAAAGAAAAGGATTTTCTTGAAAATAGTCATGAAATATTTTTGAGGAAGCTTCATGAAAATCATGCTTTATAAAACCGTAAAAATCTGTTTATGCCATATAAATTAAAAAAACATTCTTCTTGTACTTTTTCTGGAAATGTCAAAAAGTACCTCGTACGAAAAACGACAAAAGATTCCTTTCATATCCTTTACTAAAAACTCACCGAAGGGTAAAAATGGATTTAAAAAAATTATAGGTGGATTGAAACAATATTACATATTGAGGGAACATGTATGTGGATGATAAAAAACACCCTAGTAATTACTTACGAATAAGCAATCTCGGATAAAAATTAAATTGTGATATTTTCATTACCTTAGGTCTAATTTGCTTCTTAAGTGTCTGAACCTCCTATATAATGATTTAAATAATGTTATTTACTTATTAAAGAATCATATTCATTGTTATTATATCATATATGGTTCACTTATGAATTTATATTACCCGTTATTTTGTAAATTCATGTTAAAGTACTGTTTTGGGTAAAATCGTTTCATTTGTCGTTCGTGTTTTAACTTGTAATTATTCATATGATTACATAGATCATCATTACTTACATCCAGAATGTAAAACATGATTTATATATAATATATATTTATAATATACATATATATAATAGATTGATAAATGGAAAGAAATACACTGTTCATGGAGACGGTAGGCCGTACATACGCATGAATGTTGTTTTCGTTTCCTCATTGAATTGAATGGAATTAATTGGATGAAATACCTATATATATATATATATAAATCCAGTATCATTATTATGTCATATATTTCATGATTACTTATTATATATAATTTATAATCATTTATGAATGGTTAATCATTGATAATGAATCTCATCGCGTCGTGGAGACGGTATTCCGTACGTACACACGAGCGATGATATCGTTCCCATGATCGTGGAATTTTATTGGAGTGTATGTATACTATTATAGAATTAATATAACTTTAAAATAATCATATATAGTTATTATTTACACCATTATACCCATCCAAGTAAGGTGGTGGTGGAAAATAGATTACACTATGGCGTGGAGACGGTATTCTGTACGTACGCACGCGCAGTGATTTCGTTTTCCATAGGATGGATAGATGGTGAAATAGGGTTGTTTCATAATTATAATAAAATATCATTATATGAGTGATACTTATGTTATTACTTCATAATGAAACAACCTAATAAGAATAAGTTGAAGAATAAATAAAGTTGAAAGAATCGGTAAAGGACATTACCTCTTCTTTGAAGCGCCTCTTTGAGACCTTCTCTTAGGTCACTAAAATTGGTCTTTGAAGAAGAACAGTACCTCTAGGATGTTTCTAGTGAAGTGGGTAAGTGAAATGGGCAGGGTTTGGCCGAGCTTGAAGGCTCAAATTGGTGTGATGAGGAGAGGGAGGAGGTTCCCTTTTATAAGGGAGGAGAGGGGCACCATTGGAAATATAAGAAATATTAGTTTATATTAAAAACCAACCACACATAAAAACTTCAAAAATAACTCATAACCGAATCTTAGATGAGATAGGGTCGTAATATCATCAACCAATAAAATTTATACAGCTTAGGAATTTATTTTAAACATTATCAACTTGATTTATCCTTATTTAATCAATTTAATTTTATTTGTGGTAATAACATTCTAAATTTTGAATTATAACAAATAATTACTTATTTGTTGTGAATTTTACATAATTGGATACTTAATAACATTTTAAACCATAAAAATTTAAATATTTTTGTGATTTTTAAACAATTTTATAATATGTTATTTTTAAAAAATAACAATAGTGTCAATTTTGATACTCTTCATTTATTTGAATTTAAATAAAATATATACAGAAAATATGTTTGAAATAAAAGCTTTAATAGATTAATAAAATGTCATATTTATCTATAAAATTAGTGTAGCACACTAAATAGTTCATATAATATTTATTTTATTATTTTTAAACCCATTTATTTGGTTTATCTCTTAATAAAATAAATACTACAATATTTTTGTATAATTATTTAATATACTTATTTGTTGCAAAAAAATTAAAAATAAAATCCTATGATGAATATATATCTATTAAAATTCACAATAATACTTTTACTAAAATTTATCAGCTTAAAATCACAATATTTAAATTGTTATATTTATTAAATTATGAAGGTGACAACTTTGGCATCATTTAAAATAAAATAATATAAGTGTCATAATAACTTTTATAAGACTACAAACGGTTATATATTAGGTAATTGGATGATTATGGCATATATATACACTAAAAAAAATGTTTTGGTCAGGTTTTTGGGCCTTTTAATGGGTATTATGATTTCAATAAAAACTATATTACTGATTTTTCACTAAATAAATAATTTATGCATCATTAATGTATTACCATTAATGACAATTATTTAATGCCTAAAAATTCTAAATAAATTATCATGATGTATATAATTTTATTATATTTCTAGAGACTATTCATGTTCGAAGTTTTATGATGTTTATCACTAAATTAAAATTATTATACTTATAAGATTTAAGAGAGTTACATGTTGTCACTTTCTTTGGTTTTAATAATAATTAAATTATTTTCAAGGTCAAAAGTCCATAAAATGAATCTAATCTGACCCTTAGGTGATATGGGTCTACTTTTAGCCATACAATAGAATTTTTGAATGTGTTGGGGTAATTTTATAATATTATATTTACCCTTAATTACCTGATTTACCTTTAACTATGGTAAATAAAATTTACCGTAGTTATTATTCATAATTTCCAAAAATAAAAAGTAGCCTATTAACATAATTTGGACCCAATGATTCCAAATATGGAATTCAATTTTCTAAATTCAATACACAAAAGTTTCAGAAATTAAATTAAAATTAATCCCGTTGTCGAAAGAAAACGGGTTTTTATTTAAAACATTGCAAAAGATTGAATTGATTTAACCTACGAATTCAAGGTAAAATCAATGCTAATGACATAAATTATATTAAATGGTAAAAATATATTCTATTTATACTTTAAAACCATTAAATATTATAATTTTACCATATAAATTATTACGATGAAAAAATTTGTTTTTAATTAAAATATAGCGTGTTTTTACTATTCATTAAAATATGAAAGTTATCAGAAAAATATCAAAACTTTATCCAATGTAAATTTTTATATCCTTATTCAAAATAAGAAGTTTATTTTGTAAAATTGAACTTATAAACATGTCAAAAACTATATTTAATGTGGGTGCTCCATCAAAAGGCGGCAAAAATGTATTTTTTGAAAAATACTTATTTTACCAGAAAAATTTATTTTGTCCACATACCATGTTCTAGAAAATGTGTAACATGAAATAATAAAGTTATAACATTCAAATTTTAGTTAATATTATTCATAAAGGCTAGTTCATAATAATATTATAACCATATATCATTGTTTAGTGAAACCTGATATTGTGTACAACACACGCTATTGAGGAAAGTTGCGATTGCGTGTAATGCAAGACAAGTCAGGGTTGTGTGTTGTGAAAGAATCATTTGTTGTTTCGTATAACAGAATACAACCATATTTTATTTATACATTTAATATATATATATATATATACACTCAATGTTGCGTAGAATGACTATTATAAAACGAACTTGAAATTGTGTGTGACACAATCTAAGAATAGTGTTGTGTATACTTCAAGATAATACAGTGTGGCGTATGGCACAAGATAATCCTGTTGTAGCATAAAAAACATGAACTCAAATAAATTAAATAGAATACTTATCATAAAATATCAGGTTGTTACATTATACCCCCCTTAAAATGAATTTAAAACTCGAAATTCGTCGGGGTTATAAATCGTTTAATATTCGTAGAAACCCACATCGTAAAAAGGAATACTGAAACTTAATTTTAAAATCTAAAGTATAAAATGTAACGATTACCCAAAGTAACGCATCACTGGGTTTCCATATAGGAGAACATAGTTGAAAATATGGATATGGAAGAAAAATCTAACCATCAAGTTCTGATGGAGAGTGGTAGAGAACATGGCTATGAAAAAATCATCAATCACAAAGCCATAAATTTGTGATGATCTAACGTACCATCTGATTCATCGGATATAAGAGCACTAGGATAACATTTTTGGTTTTCAATATCATTTCCCTAAAGTTGAAAATTTTGAATTAGAATAAATACTTTCTTGATTTTGGTACAATCTCATTGTTGTTCGTGCTTTGAATAATTTCAACATCATATCTTAAAGAAATGTAGTTGAATTTGTTATTCGTGAAGTGTTAACAGATCATGTGATAGAATGATGGGTCATTCCCTCTGTTTCAAAAAAAAGGTTAGCAAAAGTTATCAAGTATACATAAGTCCATCTATGGCGAGATTAATCATATATGGTTCCTAAAATGGACTTATACTTCATATATCATACTGCTTAATATAATAAAACTAGTTTCTACTAAATAGGGACTTCTTGTAGGCCAGTGGTAGGAAATAAAGGCCAGTCGCACTTCGGTTGTGGGTTCAATTCCCACAGCCTTGTCTGAAATTATGGGCTGTCACCAGTCCTGCAGGTTGTCGTATTTCTAAAACTATATTACTCTGACATCCCATCAATAATATTAAAAAAACTTCTATCCTTAAACAATACTATATTATGTCCAACATAATCCATTCCAATATTTATCTAAAATACTTCGGTCCAAGCCCATAGTATAAAGAAAATGATTACTTGAAATTTCATCAACCAACCATCATTTATCCCCAATTATCTTGTTGGTCACATTCCAATCATGTGAATACCTTAATCATGTATTCTCTTGAAAAAAATAATATCCATTAAACCTTAGTGAAAACATGAATGCTGTCAAAAGTTAACTCTTTCCACATACCAAAATCCAAAAATTCTATATACTCAAACCATGATATAACCTTCTCCTTATATCAGTCATGAGCTCATGAATACTATCAAACATTTAATTTTATCCTTATCCCTTCATTATGCGCATATCATCTACTTTCCAAAAATACTGGTACCATTCATCACACACTTTCAAAACTTAAGGAAATACAACAGTGTAACAATCCTTAGATGTCTCTTTATTCCATAGTACCATGAGATTACTTATACAACATTACACTTGATAAACATGTAATCATTCCACTACCTTCTTAAACCATTGACCGAGCTTCATCAATTCTTTCATCTCACGTATCATTTGTAGTCTCTTCAGCATCATCAACATAAATACTACCCATACGACCATACTGATTCTCTTCATGAGACTTTCCCTTATGGAATTGGTTTGCATAATTCTCGTACATTCCACATTTAAAACATTTAACCATTGTTGATGTCGTAGCAATACCATTATCCATGTCCATGGTGTTAATTGAACCTTTTCATTTGCACCTACTGGCTTTGTGTCCTTCTTTTCCACACCCAAAGCATCTTCTTGTTCCTCTGAAACATTCTCCTTGATCCCTCTTCCCACATGATTTACAGAGGGGAAATTGAACTTTCTTTCCTCTATGATCATCATGAAACTCCATCTTTCTCTTATTAGCCGAGTCAGGAAACTTACTAAATTTGGGATTATTGATCATATTATGAGATTGCTGATTCGGAATAATAATGATGTTTGGACTTCCAAATCCCATTTCATTTGGTCTCTCATGAATAATATCATTCCATTGTCCATCATATCCTCCAGTATCGTGAATCATCTTGTTTCCAGCCATTTTCTAAAACCCAAAAAGAATAGTGTGAGAGGCAAAAATCATTCTAGGGAAAACAACATAGTAAAATGGGAGTACCCTCAATATATAACATCTTAGGTTAAATTATAAGATCGTTACCATAGTTCTAGGACTATATCCTATATGTATACCTGTCCTTAGAAAAATCCCTAGACATACCTTATAAATATCTCTAGAGATCTCTCTAACGTTTTCGCATCCTAGTTTCCAAAGGTTAACTAAACCTTTCCTCTGATACCAACTATAGAGACCCTAAGCTTGACGTTAATAGACATTACATCACTTTTGTGGAATACTTAGTACATAACAAAAACATACACACAAGGACCGTAATAGTTTAGTGTCTTTGGAAACTTGGAACGTAATCTTCTAATCGTGGTGAAAGATCTTCAATATATCCCATAAAGATCTTCCCATTTTTGTTTCCTTACCTAAAATCATTCTTTTAATCCTGGGGGAAAAGAAAACATAAAAAGGGTGAGCTCAAATTCTCAGTAAGGGTAAGCATGGATAAAATAAAACATTCCATATACATTTGAACTTAAAAATAAACATGAACATTAAAAATCTTGAGCAACGACATAAAACATGGAAGTACATAAGGCATATATCATAATGGAACATAAATCATTATAAAATAGCATGGGAATAAAACATGTAATTGTGGCATCCATTATGCACATGTAATGATTTCCATAGTAGCCAATGCATTGCTGCCAAGACCATCTTAGTGGACAAAGTCCCTTTCTGAATCGAGTTCACTCCACGTTCCAGTCCTGTAATACTGAACCAGATTAACTTACCATTACAGCCATGTCTATCCCATGAGATATAAATCTTTACCCAATTCATTGTAGGGAGATATAGGTCTCACCCATCTCATAATGAAATCATTCTTACTTATGCCACAAAATAAACTTAAAACATTCTTCATAACCAAAAGAATAAAATGGGTTTTATAAACATCATCACATCATCTCATAATTCATATAAAACAAATGGACATTTCATCATAAGAAAATTAAAACCATGTAAATCATAGAGACATTAAACTTGACATATACACATATTAAATAATTTCATTTTAGATGGAAAATGGTTTTGATAAAACACTTGAAATGAATTCTTGAGGAAAATATCCTTTCTTACTTAAAATCATTTTCTTTTCACAAAATGTCATGCATTTTTAAAAGAAAAGTATTTTCTTGAAAATATTCATGAAATATTTTTGAGGAAGCTTCATGAAAATCATGCTTTATAAAACCTTAAAAATCCGTTTGTGCCGTATAAGTTAAAAAAACATTCTTCTCGTACTTTTTCCGAAAAAGTCAAAAAGTACCTCGTATGAAAAACGACAAAAGATTCCTTTCATATCCTTTACTAAAAACTCACCAAAGGGTAAAATTGGATTTAAAAAATTGTAGGTGGATGTAAAAAATATTACATATTGAGGGAACATGGATGTTGATGATAAAATACACCCCAGTAAATACTTACGAATAAGCAATCTCGGATAAAAATGAGATTGTAATATTTTCCCTTACCTTAGGTCTGATTTGCTTCGTAAGTGTCTGAACCTCCTGTATAATGATTTAAATAATGTTATTGACTTATTACAGAATCATATTAATTGTTATTATATCATATATGGTTCACTTATGACTTTATATTACCCGTTCTTTTGTAAATTAATGTTAAAGTAGCGTTTTGGTTAAAATCGTTTCATTTGTCGTTCATGTTTTAACTTGTAATTATTCATATGATTACATAGATCATGATTACTTACATCCAGAATGTAAAACATGATTTATATATAATATATATTCAGAATATACATATATATAATAGATCAATAAATGGAAATAAATACATCGTTCATGGATACGGTAGGTCGTACGTACGCATGAACGTTGTTTTCATTTCCTCATTGAATTGAATGGAATTAATTGGATGACATACATATATATACATACATAAATCAAGTATCATTATTATGTCATATATTTCATGATTACTTATTATATATACTTTATAATCATTTTTGAATTGTTAATCATTGATAATGAATCTCATCGTGTTGTGGTGACGGTATTCCGTACGTACGCACGAGTGATGATATTGTTCCCATGATCGTGG
The DNA here is from genome assembly GCA_963277665.1 of Viscum album. Taxonomy (NCBI): domain Eukaryota; kingdom Viridiplantae; phylum Streptophyta; class Magnoliopsida; order Santalales; family Viscaceae; genus Viscum; species Viscum album. The sequence continues at coordinate 39,773,020 of OY728140.1, read as the reverse complement.
AATTTTATTGGAGTGTATTTATACTATTACAGAATAAATATCACTTTACAATAATAATATATAGTTATTATTTACACCATTATACCCATCCAAGTATGGTGGTGGTGCAAAATAAATTACACCATGGCGTGGAGACGGTATTCCTTACGTACGCACGCGCGGTGATTTAATTTTCCGTAGGATGGATAGATGGTGAAATTGGGTTGTTTCATACTTATAATAACATATCATTATATGATTTATACTGATTTTATTACTTCATAATGAAACAACCTAAGAAGAATAAGTGGAAGAACAAATAAAGTTGAAAAAATCGGTAACGGACATTACCTCTTCTTTGAAGCGCCTCTTTGAGACCTCATCTTAGGTCACTAATATTGGTCTTCGAAGAAGACCAGGACCTCTAGGATGTTTCTAGGGAAGTGGGGAAGTGAAATTGGAAGGGGTTGGCCAATCGTGAAGGCTCAAATTGGTGTGAGGAGGAGAGGGAGGAGGTGCCCTTTTATAAGGGAGGAGAGGGGCACCTTTAGAAATATAAGAAATATTAGTTTATATTAAAAACCAAACCCACATAAAAACATCCAAAATGACTCATATCTGAAGATTAGATGATCTAGGGTTGTAATCTCATCAACCAATAAAATTTATACAGGTTAGGAATTTATATTAAACATTATCAACTTGATTTATCCTTATTTAATCAATTTAATTTTATTTGTGGTAATAACATTCTAAATTTTGAATTATAAAAAATAATTACTTATTTGTTGTGAATTTTCCATAATTGGATACATAATAACATTTTAGACCATATAAATTTGAATATTTTTTTGATTTGTTAACAGTTCAATAATATGTTGTTTTTATAAAATAACAATAGTGTCAATTTTGACACTATTCATTTATTTGAATTTAAATAAAATATATACAGAAGAAATGTTCGAAATAAAAGCTTTAATAGATTAATAAAATCTCATATTTATCGTGAAAATTAGTTTAGCACACTAAATAGTTCATATAATATTTATTTTATTATTTTTAAAACTATTTATTTGGTTTATCTCTTAATAAAATAAATAATACCACATTTTTGTATAATTATTTAACATTCTTATTTTTGCATAAAAATTAAAAATAAAATCCTATGATGAAGATAAATCTATTAACTTTCACAATAATACTTGTACTAGAATTTTTCATCTTAAAATCACAATATTTAAATTGTTATATTTATTAAATTATGAAGGTGATAACTTTGGTATGATTTAAAATAAAATAATAGAAGTGTCATAATCACTTTAATAAGACTCCAAACGGTTATATATTAGGTAATTGGATGATTAGGGTATATATATACACAAAAAATAAGTTTTGGTTTGGTTTGTGGTCCTTTTAATGGGTATTATTATTTCAATAAAAACTATATTACTGGTTTTTCACCTAATAAAAGATTTATGCATCATTAATGTATCACCATTAATGACAATTATTTAATGCCTATCAATTATAAATAAATTATCATGATGTAGATAATTTTATTATCTTTCTGGAGACTATTTATGTTCGATGTTTTATGATGTTTCTCACTAAATTAAAATTATTATACTTATAAGATTTAAGAGAGTGACATGTTGTCACTTTCTTTGGTTTTAATAATAATTAAATTATTTTCATGGTCAAAAGTCCATAAAATGAATCTAATCCGAAACTTAGGTGATATGGGTCTACCTTTAGCCATCCAATAGAATTTGGGAATGTGTTGGGGTAATTTTATAATATTATATTTACCCTTAATTACCTGATTTACCTTTAACTATGGTAAATAAAATTTACCGTAGTTACTATTCATAATTTCCAAAAATAAAAATAATCCTATTAACATAATTTGGACCCACTGAATCCAAATATGGAATCCATTTTTTTAAATTCAATACACAAAAGTTTCAGAAATTAAATTAAAAATTATTCCCGTTGTCGAAAGAAAACGGGTTTTTATTTAAAACATTGCAAAAGATTGAATTGCGTTAACCTACGAATTCAAGGTAAAATCAATGATAATGACATAGATTATATTAAATGGTAAAAAGATATTATATTTATACTTTAAAACCATTCAATATTATAATTTAACCATATAAATTATTACGATGAAAAAAGTTGTTTTTAATTAAAATATAGCGTGTTTTTACTATTCATTAAAATATGAAAGTTATCAGAAAAATATCAAAACTATATCCCATGTAAATTTTTATATCCTGATTCAAAATAAGAAGTTTATTCTGAAAAAGTGAACTTATAAACATGTCAAAAACTAGATTTAATGTGGGTGCGCTATCAAAATGCGGCAAAAATTCGTTTTTTGAAAAATACTTATTTTACCTGAAAAATTTATTTTTTTCACATACCATGTTCTAGAAAATGTGTAAGATGAAATAATAATGTTATAACATTCAAAATTTAGTTAATACTATTCATAAAGGCTAGTTCGTAATAATATTATAACCATATATTATTGTTTAGTGAAACCTGATATTGCGTACAACACACGCTATCGAGGAAAGTCGCAATTGCGTGTAATGCAAGCCAAGTCAGGGTTGCGTGTTGTGAAAGAATCCTTCATTGTTTCGTATAACAGAATCCAACCATATTTTATTTATACATTGAATATATATATATATACACTCAATTTTGCGTAGAATGAATATTAAAAAATGAACTTGAAATTGTGTGTGACACAATCTAAGAATAGTGTTGTGTATACTTCAAGCTAATACAGTGTGGCGTATAGCACAAGATAATCTTGTTGTAGCATAAAACACATGACATCAAATAAATTAAAGAGAATATTTATCATAAAATATCGGGTTGTTACAATCTCGATCTATCGCCATTAGAAAAAAAAAAGAAATCAAGATTCATAATGAAACTCCCATAAAAACCCCGAAAATAAACCATAATGCAATTAACAAGATCTGTGAATCAATTTTTTCATTGACTGATTAATTTTTATAATAAAAATAAAGAATGGAGAATAAATAAAAATAAAACACATGCCCTACATCAATTTAGTATGATCGCTCATGAATAATGGTGTATCGTCATTGTCAATAAAATGATCAATAGAATTTAGGGTGCATTGATCATCAATCCATGATATCATCATCATTCACCTGATATAATCCTCTAAACAACTCCCCAATGATCCTCTAATGTTTCTAGGGTTATGCGGATAAACTGGGAATTCTGACATAACAGTCAATTTTGAGTGTTTTAAATTTCTATGTCAAAAAAATATGAAATAAAATAATTGTTTCAATTATTTTATGCATTTACTCATCTGTGATTACTTCTACACAAATGACCTTCACTGACTATTGTTAAGTTCCATCTTGGGTAAAAACCGTGTTCTGACCTCAACGGTGACATCAGATTTCCAATCCAACAAACTATATTGAATTTATTCCACTTTATTAAAAAAATTGTGCAATCGTTCTATTGAATATATTTAATATATTTCAAACATTCAATCTGGACACATTGGGCCTTGGAATCACACGTCGTCTCAACTCCTGGTCTCGAAAATAATCTATATAATATCCAAAAATAATACATAGAAAACATGAGACATTACAAGTTCTTTGTCAACCATTATAGTTCCCTATATATCTTTATTCACAATGAATAGGATGTTAAGATCCTTCTCATACAAACACACTAATGTGAATAACACACAAGAAACACTAAATATTATCAAGAGAAGATCCCATGGAATTCTCTATCTTTCAATATACGAAAAGGGTCACCACACTCAAATTTTCAATGGTGTAATTCCCATGAATTGGAAGATTTTAAAGCACTCCCCAAGCATAGATTCAAAGGTATCCCTCCATCAAATTATAAATGATATTAGAAAGTTCAATGAATTACTGATACTCTCTGAACCTACCCATTATAATGACTAGATATTTGTTATCATCATCACTAATATATAATTCCACTATTATTGCAATGATATATACATGCCATTATCATGATTTGGGCCCCCATTAAACTCGAATGGATTTTTATTTAACCAAAACCTCATAACACAGCTACCAAAAATGTATATCAAGGCCCACCCATGGTTCAACTGTCTCATGCTAACCATTTATATTTCCATGATAAACCTCATCATGGTAATATCCATTAATTCACCCAAATATCTGGGTAACTATGACCACATACATCACCTTAAAAATAATAAATCCAAATTCTATACCTATATAATAAATGATGTTCCATGTTAACAAGATACAATATGTAACTAGAGATAACTAATCTTTCCCAATACAATGGGTGTACATCCCATACCACCCGATTCAAGACCTAAATCACTCTCTCATGTGTCGCCCATTAATATGAAAATATTACCGGGCTACAAGGAATTCTAGTATTAACATGAAAATGTATACATAATAATTCTTCATCATAGTTAGGATCCTTAACTATGTTATGGTTAACCAAATAATCACCCATATAATAGAGTCTCATAAGTAATTTAAAACTCGTCCACACCACCACTGGTCAATAAGGCCAGGAACCTGAACATTCCTTCCAAAATAATCAATTATGAACAACCATTGGTCCCCAGTTCTTCCTCTAAAATAATAGGGATCACCCTGCTTAAATATCAAATACCAATAACCTTTTATGAATCAATTCCAAAATGTGAAAACAACCCTGAACACTATCTGAAAAGGCATACTCAAACCCATTCCATCCCTTTAAAAAGGTTTCTCTCAATCATTTGAACCACTCAATTACAATGTTAGATATAAAAAACTAATGGACTAAAGGTCTCCAAACTATCCTAACCATAAAAACTCATAAAGGGATGCTAGTTCTATCCACATATCTCTACAGTCCCACACAATATAACCATATTAATCTTATGTACCTCTATTACATGGAATATTACATGAAAAAAACTCTATCCAAAGATGTAAAATTGAATTTGTAAAAATGGATCATCGATCCCCATGGTCAAAAACCTATCTGTGTAGGTATAATGACATCACCTAAAATGCAACACCCTATCACACCCTGACACTCTTCAAGAATCCTCATAGAGGAGTGAAACATTGTGGTTCACAATAACAAAATCAAAATGGTAAAAAACGACACTTAATGGGTATTAGAATATGTCAATAATTTTTAAAGGTTCAACTAATTAGATTTCCACTCGAAAACTCAAGGATTTTGTTCAATCCTCTAAGATTTTTATCTAACTCAAATTGTTAAATAATGACACATGACATGTCTAGGAACTCAACTCAAATCTATGATATCTTCATATAACCAAGGGATTTAGTACAAACACACTAACCCCATGCTTACATTGTTCATTAAGATCAAAACTATAGTCATTAAAAAAAAGTTCAATATGTTATACCACCTAACCTCTATGTCCAACAAAACCATAAAGGTCAAAAAAGGTCCACGAGTAATGTTTATGTTCCCATAAAAGGTAACTATTAATTGTGTATTATAACTAACACTTACATGGTGGTCTATGATATTAATACTACTAAAAGAATTTATTTAATCAATTTCTTCAATTTATATTAATTATAAACAACAAAGAGGGTAAGATTTATGAGTTATCACAAACCTATTATAATGGAAAATGTTTTACAAGTAATAGTTTGAACATTATTTATCTAGAAAAACATCAAATTCATGGATTGTTATCCCATATTTACCTTTTAACGCATTTAATTTATCCATATGTTCTTACAAATATCCATTTTAAAGAAACTTTTAGTCAAATGATAAAGTGGACATTACTATTTAGGATGTATAAGGAATTTTAATGAACTAACACCTCATATAAGTATAGATAAAAACATATAAAAGTTACTATATATTTTATGGGGTATCAATTAATTGTGCATACATGATACAATTATATGCAACATCATATGAGAGATTTCATACACTTTAAATAACCACATCATTTTACAAAACTATACCCCACTAGGCATAAGAACCAATCATCAAATAGGAAGAGCGGAAGTCTAAGAGGGTTCTATCAAGCTAAATCAGGTTATGTTATATTTTTATACATTCCCTATTGATGGATTCAATTATTTATAAATTAAAATTAGAATCCCATTTAATTATAGCCCATTAAAATTAAATTTTATCAATAATTTTAACACAACATCATTAGGGTTATATAATAATAATGCAATGATAAAACTAAGGCCTCATGTTTGACTTCGATAAATTAATAATAAGTGAACCAGGCTTGGGATGTCATTTTAGGGTTTGTGGGTAAACCACTATGTTTTATTGATATACTCACACTATACACATAATTTTATAGGATTCATTTATCCCTTTTATCACGGATATATAAGGGGAAGGAAATGAATCATTTTATCTAGGTTTACATGAATTTATAATAATGGAAAGATAAACTTTTGACATTCTAGAGGATGTATAAATTATATGAACAGGGGTTATAAGTGAGAAATTTCAAGGGTTCTTCCACTGAGCCTCCTCCACAATTTTTTAATTAAAATCATGTTTGTTCTTCTACACTTAGGTCTAGTGCATTTTTGGACACCGACACAAGTGATGTAGAGTTTAAAATAATACATGGGATGGTTTTTAATGTATGTATGTTTCTTATGATTGTTTCATAATATAAAAAACATGTATCAAGATAAATATACACATTAATTTTCTAAATCTTTTTTGTGATCATTGTTTATGATGACCCCAAAGATAAAGGCCTATTTTTTGGGATTCTAGTTAGGATTTTAATTTAATTATAATGTTGGAGATCACCTCCCATGAACAAGTATTTATACTTTAAATAATTTATATAATTTCCTAAGTACAATACATGTGACTTATATTTTTTAGTTATTTAATATGGGTATATATTTAGTATTCTCTCCACAGTCATTGCTACCTTATCATAGAGATCCATTAATCCATTCCGTTTCATTGAAAAAGTGTTAAATTAACTTTTATATGGGATTCATGAAGTACTAATCTCCTAGATAATAGAATCCATCTTCGGTAATGGAAGTATCATCATTTATAGAGAGGTAAAAAATTGGATCTCAATTTTTTGGGTGATTACTCACTAACTGAGGGATAATTATTTCATTAAACTATATCCCATTCTATTTATGTGGTGCTGATAACCTATAACAAGTAGTAGGAAATGTATTTCATCCAATGCTAAAAATGTTTGTTTAATTTGAATAACCGATTTTTTTATAGTTTTATAGATATAATTTCCATTTAAAAATCATGGATATATTTTTTTTTGAATAGTTAGGTGTCTAGTTTATTGTGAAATAAATTATTTAACATTTTTTTGAAGAATATATTCATATAAATTAAAATTTATGATAAAATTTTATTTTATTTTTTGAAAATGTTATTTTTTCAATGTCCACATGTGAAATCATTTTTACTTTCATTTTCTCATTCGCATTTTCCCAAAAAAATACCACTCGAACCATATCACATGTGTCATGATACGTACCAATTCAAACCCCCAAAGAACATCGATAAATATCCATGTGAAATAAAAATAAATAATTATACAACATATTAGTAAAAGGTATTTACAAAAAATATATGGTTTTTTAGGTAGGATATTATCAATAAAAGTACCCCATATAATTTACATTTTGGACCCAAATAGGAACTATATACCACATGCAGACCATGGGTATTCCTATGTTTCATGTATACCTAAGAGGTAAAAAAAATTAATTGCACATAACCCACTTTTTAGATATATTAAAATAAAAAATATATAGAGAAATGATACAATGGTTTATTCCTAAGAACTTGAAATTCACAGTCATTATTTATTATTAACCCAAGAACCCCATTCAGATTCACTTTCATCCCACAATATTTCATGTAGGAGATACATATATCATATCATCAAACTGTACACCTAGTCTGTCCAAGCATCTTTGAATAGTTCCCCTTAAACTATAGTTAATACCTTGCAACGTAGAACAACCACTCTACTATATATAATAGTGGATATGCCCCTACTCCTCCTTTTCAATTATTGACATGCTATTTTCTTAATAAGTTTTCCTAATCCCTGTTCTTCCATCACCGGACACTAAAAAACTATGACCCATTACATTTTTATGCCTTTTTAGAATTGTTTTTTATGATTAAATTATAATAATGGCCCTATAGAATAACTTGATTCGTGATAATCATCTTGTTTTCCCAGTTTACAATGAGTAGTGAAACATATCTTTTCTTATATACATGTCTTGAGTATGAATCCACTTATTTTATTCCAAATATACCATGAATTGAATTACTAATACTATTTCCTCTTATAACTTATGTCTGGATGATCCCCTTAGATTAACCATATTACTTATGTTGAGATACTGATCCTGGATTCCTCATATTTCTAGAGTATATATCCTATTATTATTTTCTCATATTTCATGAGGTGATATCCTCCACTTGGTTTCATAATTTTCCTTGAGTTGAGATTCTCCTCGTGGTCCCTAGAAATCCATTTAACTAGATCATCTACCAAGAAGAACCTAGATATAAATGCCTAGTATTAAATCTAACATTAATATATATATATATATATATATATATAATTTTAATGAATTAGTCCACTCCTCATGATTTAATCTTCATGTAATTTACTATAGATGCACGACATAAAAATTCACCACTATGGATCTCGTCACATAATTTATTGTAAGATGTGTCTCAATAATTAGAATTAAACTATATCAAGTCTAATTAACTTTAAAGGGATTCATCTAAAGACCTTTTTATAGTCCCTATAATAACTATACAACACATCCTACGTACTTTTACAATAGTCCAACTCCTCTATAGATGGTGAAAAATGACACATTGTCTTCATATATTTCCCCAAATACATACACCAAATAAGAAATAGTTTATATCCCATGTACAGTGTCTATATAAATTCATGACTTCTGTAAATAAATTTTACTAGTATCATTATTATAGAGGATTTAAGAACATGAATTAAATATTCCAAACTATATTGTACAAAAAATTATATCCCAATATGAGAATATCCAACTTCTAATTCTCACATCCATAAAAATGATCTATCATGATAAATCCAATGGAATGAGAGGGTAAAAACCTTTGGAAAGTAATATAGTCATGTAAGACTAAAACAAAACAAAAAATTCCTACAATAGGAATATTCCATTAAAAACACACAACTCTTAAGGTTGAAAAATTTTATATTTTCAATCAATAATTAATATGAAATGATTAATTAATAACATGTCAAACATAGAACTGTTGGTTTTAATATCTAAATAATCCTACGTAGTTTCATTTTTACACATTATATTTTGGTGGAAGTTTATTTATGAAAATATCATGTGTGGGTGATGTATGAGAACACATTATTAATTAGAATATCCAATATTATGTAAATAATCACACAATAGTTAATTTTTGCCACAAATTATTAAAATTGTACTAATTTATGAAAGAAATTGAATCTAAAACAAAAATCATTATCGATTTTTTCATTGACACTTTTGGGCCAATAAATATCATTAGAACATAAAAAATATCATAGAACATGTTTTACACAAAATATGACTATAGAATTAAAGAGATACCTTAAAACTATTAGGTAACCAACAATGATTAGAAGATGATGTATATGGATGACATTGAAATTATATGCTTTGGGAAAAGCATAATCTCTGATGCGCATGTGGCCAACATGAATTTTTTTCTTAATAAATGATGAATCAATGATGAATATAAATAATAATATCATAAACAATGGAATTTTATCAAATATTAAATTTTGTGTTACTCACTAAACCAATTAGATGATAATTAAAAGTAATTTATAATTAATTTATAGATAGAATAATAATTACTTAGATCATTAAATCCTATGTTCATCGATTAATTGATAGACCATTCTAATATTACTATCAGTATATTAGAGGAATAAATGGTTCATTCCCTCAATAATAGAACCATGCACCATTCATGAAACTTTTATCATTTTAGAATAAATATTTTGTTTATAGAAATGATTAATTTAATGATGGTGATGATTTTCATATACTTCAACTAAATCCTTCCTAAAAAGAAGAATTCATTATAGTAGATAAGTACAATTGATGTGTGTTCATATAAGAGTTATATGGGTGGATCACTCTATTTATTGATATAATTATCTCTTTATTTAGTAACTCACAATGAAAAAATGATGTTAGGATATATAAAAAATTCAAAACCATGTTTGTATAGTGTTATGTTTAGAAAATAAATAATATACCAAGGTCCCTTATTATTTTTCTAATTCCTGAGTAAACTCTTACCTAAATACATATATTATTATTATTATTATTATTTATATGTAATGTGATAAAATAATAGATAAAATAAATATTATTTTATTCAATAAATATATTAATATTCATTCTAAGTAACATATAATAATAAATTTCTCACTCGACCATTATTCTCGTTCTTACAATCCCCCAAAATATTTATCAAGAATTTTATTGTTATTATTTATTTAATTAAATAAATAACATTTCATTATTAACAAAATTATATAAATATTATATTCAATAAAATATTAAATACATATTTAGTGAATATTTATATAATTAATTAGGTAAATATTTTTTCCCTTTAGAAATAACCTAAATATGTAAATATATAATATTAAAAAAATTAATTAAATAATAAACTGGTGAATAAATATTCATTAAATATTAAAATAATGTATATATTCACTACCATAATTATTAATTGAATAATTTTAACAAAGTAAAATAAATAAAAAATAAAACATGTATAATAATAATATTTATACAACATGTAAAGTTTATATGGAAATTAGCTGCAGCTCTAAATACACATAGTGTGTAACCTCCTAGACCCATTTCATAGTGAAATTAGATTACACTCTAAAATGTACATCTTTAGCATTTTGCAACACACCAAGGATCCCATAGATAGATAGGATATTGTTGCAATGATATGTAACCTATTATGAACATAAACTTTGTAATATAATATCATTATCTCAATATTTCTAAAAAAGAAGTTTTCATGCTACTATCATCAACCTATGTTCTTTATATGTCATTATGTTACTTTTTAAAAAGCATGATGAAAACATCATCATCGCCAGGGTCTTATTTAGGTTATCCCATTCCCATGACATGGAAAAATATATGAAATTATATTAATTAACATGATTGATTAATACATTCCCACATTATTCATTAATACAACATCACCTGTGATGCACCCAACATATTCTACCTCATAGGGATTATATGTTTTCATATTTTTTAATTCATAAATTTACTGAACTAATCACATCTATTCATAATATAAATGTATTCTATGGATAATTAAACATTTCTATATAATTTAATATCTAATGAAATATATAGATGTGGTTTTACTATTAGTGGGTTATGTTTTAGTAATATTATTCACTATGGATTATGAAAGATCTAAAACATGAGAATGTGTATCGATGTCTAATGAATCTTCACACCTGATAGAATTTATCATTGTTTCTCTGGAGATGATATCATCCTTCTATAGAACATATATTTATGAATATTATCATGACATGTATAAAAGAACTTGAACTTTTTTGGAGACATATTGGGCTCATTTAGAGGAATTTGTTTACCTTGTAATGAGTAATTTTCAATTGGTATTTAGTTTGGGGAGTGTTTGGATAAAATTTGGAAAACAAATACTTTGTAGGATATGGGGTAGACTGTGTGCCCCTGTGCTGGAAACTCTGTGCGAGAATTAATTATGTCTGAGAATTTATTCCAAAAATATCTTGAACCCCCTAATTAAACCTAAATCGACCCCCATTCAACCCTAGGTCCTATTTAATGGTTTTATATCTCTCTTGATGAATTTTGGCCCATCCCAACCACTTTTATTCACATATTTAATCCCTGATTGAAGGACTCTTCTATCCCCGGTGTGTGAATTATTCTCTTATTCTTCCCTCATTTTTCCCACATTATTTCCTCTTTGTTTTAGTTATATAATCTGATGTATTGGATGGATATATATCTATTTGTTGAGATATATATTATTATTATAGATATAGATCAAATAAATCAATATCTTAATTTAATTTGAACCTGATTTAGGGTTTTGAGATTCAGATCATGATCTATGATGTTGTGTTGTTCGATTTCATGGGATTTCCATTGTGTGATCGTTCATCAAAAAATTGAGGTAAGTGGTTCTTCCTATGTAGTTTATATAACCTTTCCACTCCTATCCATGTAAAAAATATTGATGTTAATCCACTATTGCATATATATTTAGATCTAGGTTTTTAAGATCTTGGTTCATTTTAATCCTGGATCGAGGAATTGTATCAAGATCTCGTTCTACAACTTTGTTTAGTTGAGATTTGGGGTTTTCTGTTCGTTAGTGTTTTTAATCACCATTCTAGAAGTAGTTAGTCTAATAACTAATTCTCATTGTCATGATTTTTATTATGTGTATTATATTTTATAATTTCTAGCATTCTTTATAAATTACATTCCCTGAATTTGGTTATTTAACGTGGCCCTTTGATTGATTGGTTTATTATTGAAATTGATGATTAATTGAAGTGTTAATCATGGGATTAAGTGTCTTTCCATTTTCATGATTAATTGGGGAGTTAGTAGTGGGTTCAGGGGGATATAAAATTAAATAATTAATGGATTAATTACTTATGATATTTAGGGATTTGTGATTTAGATATTGATAAATTCATTTAATTGGATTATTGTGGAAATTGATGATTAATTGGGGATTTATTCATGGTATTAAGGTGTTTCACATTTAAATAATTTACTAGGAAATAAATTATGATAATTATAGGCTTCTAAACTAGATAATTAATAGTAGGATTATTTATGATATTTGAGAATTTCTGATTTAGATAATTTCCAATTGATTAATTGGATTATTATTAGAATATATGACAGATTGTAGAGTTGATTATGAGATGATGGGGCGGCCCAATTAGACAGTTAATTGGGGAATTAATTATGATTTTTTACGCTTGATCATTTAGATAATTAATTGGAGGATTAATTATTATATTTGGGATATATGATTTATATAATTAATCGGGGTATTAATTATGAGATATGGAGAAAATTGGTTTGAGATAATTAATGGTAGATTAATTATGTGATATCTTGACATATGAGTTGAGGTAATTAATGGTAGATTAATTTTGATATATCTAGATATATGAGTTGAGAAAATTAATGGTGTATTAATTATAAGATATCTAGATTTCTGATTTGAGATAATTTATGGTAGATTAATTATGAAAAATGTAGATATATGAGTTGAGATGATTAATGGTAGATTAATTATGAGATATCTAGATATATGAGTTGAGAAAATTAATGGTAGATTAATTATGAGATATCAATACATATTATTTGAGATAATTAATGTTAGATTAATTATGAGATATAAAGATATATGATTTCTGATTATTAATTATAGAATTATTTATGATATATTTAGATTATTGATTGAATAATTAATTGTCAAAGTAATTATAGATAATGGGTTGTGGATATTGACTATTTAATTGTTGAATTAATTAATGGAATTAACATGATTAATTAATTATAAAATTAATTAAGGGTAATTATATGATGAACGAAAATTTGGATTAGTAATGAGATTGTGATGATTAATTAATTTTTGAAATAATTAATGAGATTCATGGGAATAATTTATTGATTAATTAATTAAGGGATGTAATGTGATTATTTAATTATTGAATTAAATAATGTGAATGATGAGATTAATTAATTGATGAATTAATTAAGGTAAATAATTTTATTATTGAATAATTGAATTAAATAATGGGATTGAATGGAGTGATTAAATAACTGTGGAATTAATTAATGCGATTGACATAAATAATTAATTAGTGAATTAATTGAATGGGTTGGTGTGATTAATTAATTATTAAATTAATTAATTATTTGATTTGATTATTTAATTTTATAATTGACTAGATTTATTAATTTTATTATTTAATTATTGAATTAAATATAGTTTTTATGTGATTATTAAATTGATGAATAAACTAGAGTTATTGATATGATTAGTTAATTGTTAAATTATCTAGACTAGTTTTTGTATTTAGTTAATTTTTGAATTGACTATTATGATTAAAGTGAATAATTAATTAATGTATTTGTTGTGATTAATTAATTATTAAATTAATTAATATTATTGATGATATTAGTTAATACTTGAATTAACTATAGCTATTGATATATATAGTTAATTGATTAATTAACATTAATTATTGATGTGATTAGTTAATTGTGGTAATATCTAGAGTAGTTGATGTGATTAGTTAATTTTTGAATTAACTATAGAAATTGATAGGATTGATTAATTGTTTAATTAATTGATTTTATTTATGTGATTAGTTCATTGTTGATTTAATTAATGGAATTTTTGTGTTTAACTAATTTTTAAATTTGAAATGTCATTGGTGTGGATAATTAATTACTGAATTAATTATGTGTTCATGAATGGAAACATGGTCATTTAATTATGTGCTTTAATGAATGGAAACATGGTCATTCATTTGTGTGAAATAAATAATATTAACATGGTCATTCAATGGTGACAATTAAACAATAGTAACATGGTCATTCATTTTTGTGAAATAGAGAATGGTAACATGGTCATTCAATTGTGTGATGTAATGGATGGTAACATGTTCGTTAATTTGAAAAATAAAAATTGTAACATAGTCATTTATACATGTGGTATCCTTTAGGGATAGTTCAAATTCCAGCATGGGATAAAGTATGTATTGAGGTTTAGGTGTCTACGGGAACCTTGAGTTTTATGTACTTAAATATAAAATATTTAATAATCAGATAAAATATTTATTTATGCATTATACATATTCATAATACAATTATATACACTATTTTTGACTGGAATTGTTTTAAAAATTGTTGGTGGGGGCCAAGTAAGTCGTACTCACACCCTACTCGGGATTCCTGGTCGGTACCTGAATAGACATTATGTTTTCTGGACAGGGTAAGGGAAACATCCATGAGTTAGATGGATGTGTTGGGATGGATCTTGGATGAGGGAACCTGACATGGTTTGGTGCCCTCTTGGGATTCTACAGTGTCTTAACTTTTGAGTATCATTTTTGACACCTAGCACATAAATTACCAAAACATGTTTATTGTTCATTTTTGAAATTGTAATTCATGCTTCTGTTATAAAGAGATATTGTTGTTGTTTATTATCATATTCTTCCACTATTGTTTATTTATTTCTTCTATTATATTTCTATGATAAAATAAAAAAGATGGTATAGTCTCCCCAGGATCAACAATAGACCCTCACTACTAGTCGGTAGCCTTTGGCGTATGGGGAGGTGCACTTGAGGTCATGTGACCAACTAGCTCGAGGTACTATTTTGTGGCAGCCAAGATGGGATGTCAAAAAGTTTTACCAAAGGAGTTTTCTTTTCTTCTTATTTTTTATAACTATTTGGTAAAGGTAGACTAGATAGTTGGAAGATTTTTGGCTTTGTTATGAGCTTTTGGAAGGGAGTAATTACCCTAAGTAGGGGGGGGAACCCAAGTACCCTAGGTGGGATTATTTTTTGGGTTACAGTTGAATTATATTTCACCTTGGGTGATGCACTTTTTGTGTGATGTGGTTATTTTTTCTAATAAAAGTTGATATTGACTCATAGCCTTGAATGGCCTAAGAGTTGAGTCTACATGAAACATTCTAGGCACTAAGGATTATTTTTTGAACATGAATCATTTTAGGCACTCAGGGAAAAATAGGTTTTGGGTATGTTTTTTAACTTAATATATTTTCTTATCTTGTGAAATTGAGTTTAAAAATATTCCTAATATGAAATCATAAGAGGAAAAAAGATGCAATAACGAGAATAAATGGGTTTCTAATGAGAAACTTGAATGATGTGATAGATATTATTAATTTATTATTGAATCAATTAACATAAATTATGTGATTAATTAATTCTGATAATTAATTAATGAGAATGTTTTTACCCTTTTTAATCAAGTCCTAGGTGTGGTATTGTTAGGGTAGAAATAGTACCTTGGTTTAACTATTTTATGGGAAAATGGAGGAAATACTTCTTATGTTTTTTTTTTCAAATCCCTATTGTTTACTATGTTATTATAATGAATCGAGAATCCTTTGTTTTGATCATTTGTCCCTTTATGTGGGTAGTTTGGGTAGTAAATCACTAAGTTTGAAAACTCAGTTGTGAGTTATTAGAGATACTTTTTATTTTGGATTAGTATGGTGATATTTTAGCGGGCAGGGAAGCCTGAGACTTTCGACAGGTTAAGGTTTTTCCAATTTGGGAGGTAACATCGGTGATATAGGATTTTTGGTGGTGTTAATTGAATAAATTTTAGGGTAATTTTAATTTAGTGACTATCATGTCCCCTGCATTGATATTGTCCCAAGTACATTGAGAAAGATTGAACTTTATGCTTAGCTAACTGAATGTGTTTTCGATGGATATGAAGACTCGTGGGGTTTTTTCTTAGGAATAAATATATATAAATATGTATCATTGGAGTTATTCCATTGAATTTTTACTAATTAGGTTCTTAGGATGTACTAGAATTAAGTTCATGTATTTGGACCATGTGTCAGAAGTTGTCACATTATAATGCCGATGAGAAACCTCTATGGAAAATGTAAAAAAAATTAGATAAAGGATTAGTCTGCCTTCTAGGTTGTACACGTACGTCTTTTTGAATAGTTTTTTATGGAATGTCTATGTTCCAATGTTTATGGTTTCTTTCATTTGTTAGGGACGATGAGTTAGAAAACGTATCAGGGTTTTGTGTGTGTGGAAGTTGATCTTTAGACTGATGTGTCCATTGAGGAGAATTTGGTATGTGTGTTGGATCATAGTGAGAGGGTGTTGTAGTGAATGATTGTGTTTTTAGTACATGTATTGTGACAACATGTATTTGAGTAAGAATAAAAATGGGATAGTGAAATGAATGTTAGGTCTCAATGGCCCGATCATTGACTCATAATCTTTGAGAGGTTTGGGAGTGCAACTTGAGGATGATCTGTTATAAGTTGGGGATGTTGTAAAAAACCCAAACATTTGTATAGACATATCAGGACCATTTACAGGCACTTTTTAACATTATATTAATTACTTTTCAATTATTATTTCGTTTGGGGAGTGTTTGGATGAAATTTGAAAATAAAATATTCGAGGGGATGGGGCAGACCATGCTCCCCTATGAAAGAAACCGTGTGTGGGAATTAATTAAGTCCAAAAATTAACTCTAAAATTTCTTGAACCCCATAATTTACTCCAAATTGACTCTAGTAATATGTAGTTTCTATTTCACATTTTGGGAGCTCTATTGCGGAATTTCAACCCCTCCGAACCTCCATTGTTCACAAATCAAATCCCGAATTGAAGGATGCTTCTCTTCTAATAAGTGAATTTTTCTCCAATTCTTCCCACATTCATTTCACTTTCTTTCTGTGATGTAATTCATTTTTTTAGATAAATATATATATATATATATATATATATGGTAGTATCTAGGTACATTATTCTATATCTAGTTTAAATCTTTCAATATCTTGATTTTCATTAATCTTGATTTTGGTTTTTGAGATTTGGAACATGATCTACGTCATTATACCACTTGATTTTTAGGGATTTTTGTAGTGTAATTTTTCACCAGAAAATTGTGGTAATTTTTCTTCCCATGTAGTTCTATGAATCAATTTTCTCCTCTCCATTGGTAAAATATGGATGTCAACCTACTATTGGATCTAGATTTATATCTAGGTTTATTAGATCTTGATTCATTTAAATCTTCGTTATAGGAATTGAAATAAGATTTCATTCTACGTCGTTATTCCACTTAAATTTAGGGTTTTCCATTGGTGAGTGTTCTTCATCATTGTTCTTGAGGTGGGTGGTCTAATCATCAATTTTTATAGTCATTATGTTGATTAAGTGAATGTAGTTGTATAATTTCTAGCATTCTTTAACAAACTGAATTCTTATATTTAGTTATTTGACATGGCCAATTGATTGATTGGTTTAATATATTAATTTATTATTAATTGGGGAGTTAATCAAGGGATTAAGGGGTTGTCCATTTTTATGATTAATTAGGGATTTTATATTGGTTTCAGTTGTATTTCCAATTAGATAATTAATGTATAAATTAATTATTATATTTAGGTATTTGTGATTTAGATAAAATTTAATTTATTTGGTTGGATTATTGATGAAATTGATGATTAATTGGGGAGTTAATCATGGTATTAAGGTGATGAAAATTTAGATAAATAATTGGGAAATTAATTCTAAGAATTAGGGGATGCTCAATTATATAATTAATGGGAGGATTAATTTTGAGATTTGAGGATTTATGATTTCCATAACACCCAAATTGATTAATGGGATTATTGTTGGAATATATGAATTATTGGGTAGTTAATTATGGGAATAAAGGGATGACCATTTATATAGTTAATTGGAAAATTAATTACGAGTTTTAAGGGATCCCCATTTAGAAAATTAATTAGAGGATTAATTATGATATTTAGGGATATGCAATTTAGATAATTAATCGAGGTATTAATTATGAGATATAGAGATATTTTTTTTAGTTAATTAATGGTATATTAATTGTGATATATCTAAATATATAATTTTAGCTAATTTAGGGTATATTAATTATGATATATTTAAATATATGAGTTGAGATAATTAATGGAAGATTAATTATAATATATCAAGATATATGAGTTGAGATAATTAATGGTAGATTCTGGATACTTAATTTTTTATCTTAAAAAAACTTTTAAGACAAAAGTGAGAAACCCCATGATTCACCCGAGACAAGAAAAAAAAGAGAAAAATTTATTGTTAATAGAGAACATGGGAATATTGGCATTTGTATCCCTAAAACGTTACTACGTAATAGATATTTCTGATGTTTGTGGATCATCCTTGAGATGGTATTAAAACTGAGTCTCCATCTTTCCTCATGATTTCATGTACTCCTCTTGATTAATATTCCCTTCATTGAATCCACTTACTATAATAAGGTTCATCTTGTTAATCTAAGAATATTGTTCACTATTGGTATCCAGATGGATATTACATTTTTTTATCTTATCAGCATCTTCTTTAGAGGCATTTATCACAAGGAATTATTCTTCCATTTATTCTATAGAATGCATGAGTAGCTCCATTCTTTGCACATCATCCACAACAGCCTCCTTCTAGTCACCCTTGAATGATGTTACCCCACAATTCATAGTAATTAAAGGTAGATTAATTATGAGATATCTAGAAACATGAGTTGAGATGATTAGTGGTAGATTAATTATTATATATCTAGAAATATGAGTTGAGATAATTAATGGTAGATTACTTATGAGATATCAGGACAAATGATTTGATATAATTAATAGTAGATTAATTATGAGATATAAAGATATAAGATTTGTGATAATTAATTGTAGAATTAATTATGAGATATTTATATTGTTTATTTAAATAATTAATTATGGATATTGAGTTGTAGATTTTGATTATTTAATTTATGAATTAATTAATGGAATTGACATGATTAATTAATCGTGGAATTAATTAAGGTTACTTCTCTGAGGAACTAATTATTTAATTTTTAATGATATTGAGGTGATTAATTAATTGTATAATTAATTGATGTGATTCCTCGGATTAATTAACTGATGAATTAATTAAGGGAATTAATGTGTTTATTTAATTACTAAATTAAATAATGGGATTAATGAGATTAATTAATTAATTAATTAATTAAGGAAATTAATGTTATTATTTAATAGTTGAATTAAATAATGGGAATGATTGGAGTGATTAATTAATTTTGGAATTAATTAAAGGGATTGATGTGAAAACTTAATTGGTGAATTAATTGAAGGGATTAGTGTGACTAATTAATTGTTGAAATAATTAATGTATTTGATGAGATTAGTTAATGGAATAATTGAATAGAATTATTGATTTTATTATTTAATTGTTGGGTTAACTTGATTTATTGATGTGATTAGTTAATTTATAAATTAACTAAATTTATTTATGTTTTTGTTTTATTGTTTAATTAACTAGAGTAATTGTTTTATTTATTTAATTATTTAATTGACTAATAAGATTGATTAATATTGTTTAATTAATTAATGTACTTTATGTGATTTGTTAATTTTTTAATTAATTTATATTATTGATGAGATTAGTTAATTGTTGAATTAATTGGATTTATTGATGTGTTTAGTTAATTGATGACTTAACATGAGTTATTGGTGTGATTAGTTAATTATTGAATTAAAAAGAGTATTTGATGTGATTATTAAATTTTTGAATTACCTATATAAATGTATGTGATATTGAATTGTTCAATTAATTAATGAAATCGATGTGATTAGTACATTATTAATTTAACTTGTTGAATTATTTTGAATAACTACTTGATGAATTAGTAATGTAATTAGTGTGGATAATTAATTGCTGAATTAATTATGTATTGATGAATGGTAACATGGACATTAAATTGTGTGATTTAATGGATGGTTACATGGTAATTCATTTTTATGAAATAATGAATTGTAACATGGTTATTCAATCATGAGAATTAATTAATGGTAACATAGTCATTCATTTTTGTGAAATAACTAATGATAACACAGTCATTAAATTGTGTGATTTAATTTATGGTAACATGGTCATTAATTTGTGAAATAATAATTTTAAAATGGAAATTTAGACATCTGGTATCCCTCATGGATAGTTCAAATTCAAGCATGGGTCGAAGCAGGTATTTAGGCTTGGGTGTCTATGGGAACCCGAGGTTTTATGTGATTAAATAGAGAATATTTAGTAATGTGGAAATTTGTTTATTTATGTATTATGTATATTATGATTAAAATTAAATAAACTATTATTGACTAGAGTTGTTTCAGACACCGTTGTTGGTGGCCTATTCAGTCGTACTCACACCCTACCTGGGTTTTTTGATCGCTACACGAATAGACTTTGTTTTTCTGGACAGGTTAAGGGAAAATTTTATGAGTTAGATGGTTTAGCTATGATTGATCTTGGATGAGGAAACAATACATTATTTGAGTCCCTCTTGGGAGTCATTAGTGTCTTTACTTTTGAGTTTCATTTATTGACACCTACCACATACATTAGCATGACATATTTATTGTTCAATTTTGACATTGTACTTCATGCTTAAGTTATCAAGATATATTGGTATTGTTTATAATCATATGCTTCCACTACTATTTATTTATTCTTTCTGGTGTATTTATCTAATAAAAAAAGAGGGTGTAGTCTCCCTGTGATTGATAATAGGCCCTCGCTGCTAGTCGGTATCCTTTAGCTTATGAGGAAGTGCTCTTGAGGGCATGTGACTGACCAGATTGGGGCACCGTTGTGTGGAACCTGGTTTGGGACAGTACAATATAACACCCTGAGATCTTAAATTATATTTTTCATTTACAATCTATAATGTTTTAAACAGTTTTCTTCACACACAAGACAAAACCAAAATGAACTATTAAAAACTATATAACCATTAAAATGTATCAATATAAATGGATTAAAAAATATATGTAACTTAATTTTCAAATTTTTATAGAAGTTAAAAAATAAATTTCATTATTAATATTATGGAATGATGAATATTTAATTATTGTATCAAAATAACTAATATGACCGATTCATGCTTTAAAATTTTAAAATTCATAAAAAAATTACTTTTTTAGAATTTCATATAATGAAACTAAATATATTATTGAAAAAATATTGTGTAAATAAATAATATACTCACAGAAATTGAATTTCTAATATATTGGAAGTAAAAATATCAATTGCTAATATTTTTTAAAAAAGGTACTTTCCAATGAAGTAAGTTTTGACTATATTTTTATGTTATTATTTAAAAATAGAAAAATGTACATATTGAATTTGAATTTTAAAATAAGTAATTATTTTTTATTCATCTAGTCAATATTAGAGAATTATCCAATTTTGATACTTTCTCTAAAATTATTTTTCTTGTAGGAGAATAGTGAAAAAATATTGATATTGCTAAAAATGTCACTATTTTGAAATAATCGTAAAAAAGAAATAAATGGATTTAGAACCATTTCAACATAAATATATTAATATATATATATATATATTAATTAAATTTATTCATCGAAAAGTTTTATGTTGAATTTATTAAACCCATATGCAACGTTCTGGAAGGTTATGGAATATTTTACTATAAAAACTATCTTTATTTTGTTATGTTAAACAATACTTTTCATTAAATTTATAAATTGAATCTATAAAAATGGATTTTATATTTTATTTTAAAATTATCATATAATTTAATTAGGTCAATTTTAAATTTGAAAACAAAATATAATTAATAATATTAAAGATAATGACCATCATAATGATAAAACTATAATTTTCAAATAATTGTTTTAATATTATTTTATAATTTATATCTAATCATTTAAATTTATATATATTATCATATTCCACTAATATGGTCTTCAAAAATATTTATAACTTTATTAAAACAAATTTGATAACTTTGTAAACCTAATTATCTATTAATTATAGGACAAAAATAAACTATTTCATCACAATACAATTAGAAGACCTTTTTGGTGTATCGTTTTAAATATATAGGGGAAAACATCCACTAAAAATCACATTAAACTTTTACCACTCTATAAAATGTTCTATAATCCATGATAAGTCTTAAAGATCCCCAAAAAATACTTTTCATAAAGTAACCTTTTAAAAAATCATATATATTACTTTTCATCATAACCATGGGAAATGAAAACATAAAAAAGTGCTGAGCTAAAATACTCAGTAAAAGGAAATATAATTGAAACCAATTAAGGAAAATAAGTTTGAATAATATGAGAAAATGGGTATATTCAACATAAAAAATAATTATAGCCAATAAATAATATATCTGTAGGGTCCTAAAAATTTCACGCAGGGAAGAAAATACTCCCTCAGTTACTTTTCAGAAGGAAGCATGTATTTATACAAGTCTAACAGGGTGAATGGAATCAAATTGAGTTATAAAATTCAGAAGAAATTTTAATTAATTCAATTTTTTAGAAGATTTTATGTGGCCCGCGTACCAATATCGGGAAGATTTCATAGGCTGCCTGGATCACGAACAATCGTTATGTCGAAAGATCTACAAGGATTTTTCCCATAGAGAGATGGATAGTTAGCCTAGTTAGCCGTGAGACACATCGCTGAAGAACTCATGTGCACAAAGGCCATCCGCGTACCATCTCACGAACTCATCAGTTCGCAGATGAGTCAACATGGTGGGGTTCCATGAACCATGATCGTGAACCGCAGCCTTCACAAACCTCAGTTGATCGATTATTCCACTGGTTAGGATATCTTTTCATGGGCCTCTGAGAATGGTGTTGCATGCTCATAGATATGATTGCCCTAATTCTCTATAAAAGTATAATAGAAGGAATTGAGAAGGATAGATAAAGAAAGCTTGAAGGAGATCCCAAAAATTGGAATAAAGAATTTAGAGATGATTTCAGCTTTAGTCGTGAATCATCGGCGAAGCCTGAATTGAAAAACACGCCTTCCTTAGGTATACCCAGCCGTGAACCAAAAAAATAATTGAATTATATAATAATAAAAGAATCACGAACCTAATTGGTGGAATCGAGAACCTTATATTCCTTGTAAATGAACATATTAGGAATGACAGTTCCCAGGATCCTCCTTTGATATGGTGTTCCACATAGTGTATTGCTATTTGGATTTAACTCAGCATTGTGTACTTCATCAGTACGTAGATAGAACACAAAGCGGCATGACGGACCGCATCCAAGACTGCATACCACTATGGTGCATGGTGGTCCATACCCATGCCCACGTACTATATCAATGCATTGATGACCCCTCTTCCCACATACCACTACAGTATGCAGAGCTTCCCCCATCCCACATAAGAAACGACTACAAGGAATGTAGTGTTTTTTGGTTATTCATTCCTCTGATTCCAATTTCACCCCTTCATTATCATCCATTCCTCCATAATCCCTCTATTAGCTAGCCCCCAAACATTATGCCAAAGCCTCCTCCAAATCCACCATACCCTTATGATTAGAACATCAGGTCCATTAGTGTGCCCCCTTTGAGTCCACATACCCATGTTAAGCAGATTCATGAAGGCCCTACCCATAATGGATTGGGTTCAAGGGATGTATGTGGTTCTACATTCCCATGGTAATCAGAAGTCTAACTTTGGGATGCTAGAACGAACTTCCCCATTCTATGGATTAAGGGTGGTCACCTTATTTTCCATTCAATAAGTAATGGTAATCAGTAAAAGGGGTTATGTTTTCTTCCCCTTTTGACATGGATGAAACTCCTCCCCTTCCCAAAATGCATTTCGGGGCACCCTAACTTACGTAAGTACTTGATATTCTGAAGACCTAGCCACATGACCTTTAATGTTATCTAAGATTATAAGGTTCATCACTTTGTCACTTTTCCCATGGTCACCCCGGCCTCATCCTTCATAGGCCCTCATTATCTAATCAGAAGGAGAGAAGATGTGTGGTTGGAAGGATCTTTCACATCCTCCTAATTCTCAGACCATGGATGACTCGCGTGGTCTAAGAGGTTTGTGATGATTATGACATCCAAAAATTATGAACTATGAGAACTCTGATTCCTGATCACACCATGATTTTTTGGATGCCTACTTGAAGGATTGAGGTCAAAAGGGTGCCCATAAAAAAGGGTTCAACCAATTATATCTTCTCAAATGGGAAGCTTCTATGTGTAGGCCCTAGAAATTTTGAACTATGATAACACTAATTCCAGGTCAAACCAGGATACATAGGATGCATACTTGAAGGTCCGAGCTCAAACGGGTGACCATCCAAAATGGTTCACCCAATCATGTCCTCTCAAATGGGATGCATATATGTGTAAGACCCATTAATTCTGAACTATAAGAGCTCAGATTTCTGACCAATCAAGGATACATAGGATGCCTACTTGAAGTGCTGAGCTCAAAATGGTTGACCCAACAATGTCCCCCCAAATTTGATGTTTCCATGCATAATCCCCATCTCATCTAAACTACAAGGGTTCTAATTCCTCTCCCAAGGGTATGTAGGAAACCCATCTTGTGGGTTCAATCTCAACATCAAGTCACCTTCCATCCTCCCTGGATGATGATAAACTCTAGAGTGCATTATTGAATCGATCAAGTCAGCATTACCTCTATATCATCAAATCCATGTATGCCTATGACAATCCTGCAAACCATGCGTAGCCCATGGACACACTCTTAGGTAATGAACCATGGATTCACAAACATATGATCATGACTTCAATCTACAATAGAGTCTTGGAATACACAATAATTCCCCCCAAAAGGGGTGCGGTGAGCCTGAATTCTCATCCTCTCGACCAATGGAGTCCTAATGTATTGTTGTCCAAACCATTTTCCAATGATAACCTTCCATTGGAAATAGGGTCCATGAATCATGGATACTAGGGTCGTTGGGTTTTTATGGCTCCATTAATAAACTCGTTGGAGACCATCCGATGAAGTTATATCAGATGAGGACCGACTGAACAAGTACGTTGTTTCGGTGCGGATGTGCGTCGGGTTTCTGTTCCAACGTTGTTCCGCCAGGACGCGTTCGCGCGTGCACCCATCGACCCGAGGGGATGGGCGCGCGGCTTGTGGCCCCGCAGTCCCGCTTTCCAAGGGCGGGCGGCATTCGTCCCTTATTCAG
This sequence comes from Viscum album, assembly GCA_963277665.1. Lineage (NCBI taxonomy): Eukaryota > Viridiplantae > Streptophyta > Magnoliopsida > Santalales > Viscaceae > Viscum > Viscum album. Next base: position 39,747,049 of record OY728140.1, on the reverse strand, counting down.
GGGCGTCTGCTCCTTGATCGAAACCGGGATGATGGGATGTCGGCTCCTCCTTCAATGGACGTCTCCTCGGAACTCGTCGCCTAATCCGGGTCTCCCTCATAGATTTAAGAATGTTCGTGAATCTCGTTCCCGGCGCCATATCTTCATGGACACCGGTTAATTACGCCGCTTCCGCCCAGACGCTCCGAGGGGTCTGGTCGGGGCAGCAACCTGCGGTGAGGAGACCGGGTGACTCCGGGTGTTGGGGGCGTGTCTTAACACTGCAACTCTGCACGTCTGCCTTCCGTCCCTAATAGGGCTTCTCAAAGGCATGATGGCCTGAGACATCCCGCACTGGGTGCGGGGAACTGTGTTATCTGAGGTTTTCCTCAGCTTCCCATGTTTAACACGGGGTATGCCGCGAGTTTAACGTCCAGCGGGGACGGCATCGGACTGATCAACACGAGAAGTGGATCAGATGACAGAACCCCTTGCGAGGAACCTCCGACGCTGGGGCCAGCACATGGGCGGTTTCCCGAGTGAAGTGGAGTGGAATGAAATGGCATGACCCCACCGGGATGTGGCGGCCCGGGTAAGGATCAGGATGGATGATGGAGTGAAGAGCTTGGACCCTGTAGGGGCTTCCTACGTACCGCGCGTTAGCGCGGATCAAAGTCAGCGTAGTTCGGATATACAGTTTAACGTCATGCTGGACATCGGCAAGCCGACTCACGAAGAGGTCGAGGCCGCCGGGCGAAGGGTTGAACCGAACCACCTCGCACAGAGGGGGATGGAACGGCCGGGTGGATCACAGTTTCACGTCATGCTGGACGTTGGCAAGCCGACTCACGAGGAGATCGAGGCTGCTGAATGGAGGATTGAACCGAACCACCTCGCACAGAGGGGGATGGAACGGCCGGGTGGATCACAGTTTCACGTCATGCTAGACGTTGGCAAGCCGACTCACGAGGAGATCAAGGCTGCTGAACGGAGGATTGAACCGAACCACCTCGCACAGAGGGGGATGGAACGGCCGGGTGGATCACAGTTTCACGTCATGCTGGACGTTGAAGGGAGAAATAGAATAAGGCAGTGGGGAAGTGCAATGGAGATACACATGTGCAGTCCCCCACAGGAGAGGATTCATAGGTGAATCGACTCGAAGGTGAACCCGGGAGGGGTCCACGGATGGACGAACCGACGTGAGTACGACCGGGACGACCAGGTGGTGGGATTGAACCTCGGAGAGGCTTCCTACGTACCCTGTTTAGGAGACAGGGATCAAAGTCCACGTAGTTCGTTCTGTTTGTAACACTCTACCCTCGTGGGCGAAGGCCACTCCAATCCCAACATCCCTGCAGAGACGAGCGGGTGGGGGCCACATCCAAACCGGGAGGACCATGCGCGCGGGGCACGGGATCAGGTGATGCGGACAGTTTAACGTCTTGCCGGACGAAGTATAGTTTATCGTCGTGTGTTGAGGACGAAGATGCTTGGCAGTTTAACTTCTTGCAGCGCGGACGATATGCTAGGCAGTTTAACGTCGTGCAGCTTGGACGTGGTGCAGTTTAGCGTCATGCAGGACGAATGCTGAACAGTTTAACGTCTTGTAGCTCGGACGAAAATGGTGCCACCGATGGGTCCGTGTCACGTCGCGCGAGCCTGGAGGGACGCACGGGAAGACAACGCACGGTGCGGGCACCCGGGATGAAGATCATCGGGCGCCACGCAGGCGGGTACCCTCAGGGGGTCAAAGGGGGCGACCTCGGCAGGTTGCGCGCAAAAGGGAAGCATGGCGCGCAATACCGCGGGTCGGCACGCAAATGGGTGGGCTGGCACGCAATTGGGCCAGCGCTTTGCGCGCAGATGATTGAGATTGCGCGCACCGGGCCTCGGATAGCGCGCGGGGGCAACGACTCATTCTTTGATGAATGGCCACTTCAAAACGGGGGGTGCGCGCAATCGGGTCGGATTGCGCGCACCCCAGGGGAAATTGCGCGCAAGAGGCTTCTTTTGCGCGAGAATGCCTTTGGGTGAAGAATTATTCAAAGGAAAGGAGCCAAAGGGATTGCGCGCGAAGGTGAACCCCGAGGCTTTCTTGCGCGAAAGAAAGGAGGTTACCTGAAGATCGGCATTGCGCGCGGAAGGGGTTGGATTGTGCGCACGAGAGACCTTTCGACTTCTGGCAACCTTCAAAACGTCGGGGGTCGCCTTATATTTATAGGCAACCCCGGGCGCGGAATCCGGTTCGCGGGCGCGGAATTCTCTTCGCGGGCGCGGAATCGGGCCCAGCGCGCAAGGGAGTCGCGCGGGCCGCGGGCGCGCAAAATTGCACGCCGGCCCAGTGCATTGCGCGCATCCCGGGAGGTTTGCGCGCGGCACTCAAACATTGCGCGCGGATCTCCAAAATTCCGCGCAAGGCCTCCGGGCCCTCCGAAACGTGCTTCTGACTCCAAATACGACCTCGCTTTCCGCATCCGGAGCTTTGTTTGGGAACAACGGACTTTTCCGGCGTCTACAAAATCCCCCCCCCCCCTCGGAATCTGATCGGCGAGAGGTCGCAACGATCGGGTTCCGAGGGAGACGCTGGAATGCCGAAGTCCTGGGTGGCGCGGGACTGTGGCGCGCAAAAAGGGGCGTCGGGCGTGAAATTCGTCGGTGCGGTCGCGCAAAGCGCTTTCCGCGCGGCGCGGACTCCCGGACTCGCCTATAAATAGGGGCCCTGGGTCCCCCGCACCGTACACCGGCCTTCCGCGCGATAAGCATTTGAGCTCTCGTGCGCGAAATTGCCCTTTCCGGCGCGAAATTCACCCGTTCGTCGCGCAAAACATTCCGGATTTCGGCCTGCCTTTGCGCGAACACCCGGGGTTTTACACGACGGACTTCCCGATTGCGCTCCGTCCACTAGGATTGCGCGCCAACTCTCAAACTTCTCTACCAGCCTCGTCAGATTCCGCACGCTTCATCCCTTAACCCGCACGACTCCCGGAGCTTCTGAGATGGCCGTGAATCAAGGAAATGAGGGGGATGCCGCCACTCGCAGAGCTGAGATGGCGACGAACGAGGAGGTCTACGGAGCCAGGGAGATTGTTTCCAACAATCAATCCTTGTTCGACTTGCTGACGCCAGCCAAGAAGACATATCCGCTGTCGGACAACCTGCCGCTCTGGAACTTTGGTATCCTAGATGAGGTTCCGGTGCCAGGGTTCGAGGTTGATGCGCCACGGACCTGGGTGACTCGGGAGGACGAGCTTCCCCGGTATAACATCACCAACAATGCGCATCCTGCCAGGGAGACCAGACACTTAGATGTCTATGTCCTGAACCCGAGGACGCGAACCATCGTCGGAAGTGAGCCTACTACGGAGAACTCTCCAGCCCTCTACTCGAGCACATATCGCCAGAGTGTCACTGACGACACCAAGGGCTGGCTGAAGGACTGGGACTTGCGGTCTGGGGGCAATTTCACCAGTGAGTGGGTTTGGGCATTCTGGGTACGCCACACTTGCGATCACTTCGCGGTGGAGCTGCGGTACATCGGCCTGTTTGAGGCGGTGTGGACGTCGCAGTTCCACTTCTACCAGCAGTCCGAGCTCGGGCCGGAACTGTTCACCCGCTGGTCCCCGGATACCAACACACTCCATCTTCACCATGGGGAGGTTAGCATCGGCCTCTAGGACATCCACTGCATCGGAGGTATCCCGCTGGAGGGTTACCAATACGATGAGTTCCTGCCTCCGAAGAACATCTGGGAAGACAGGTCACGGACTCCCATTCTGACATGGCATCTACTTGACCTGGCTACGCAGCGGCTCGGGATCAAGGACTTCCACAAGGACATAGCCTATAAGGAGTGGTTTGGCCAGTTCTTGGAGCATGACCCGGTGGTCAAGATGCCAGGCAGGGGGAAGCGGTGCCCGACCGCGGCTCAGAGGAGCCGGAACGGGTCGTACTGGCGGGTCCTGGAGACGGGCGACTACCGCTCATGGGGGTACCGCGTCATCGAGGCCCGGGACCCAAATGTCCGGTACACGGCGTTCCTGGCCGCCTTTCTGAGTGGGTGGCTCCTGCCAGTGCGGGACGCGAGAATGGGTGTCCGCCCGGCGACACTGGCGATGGCGGGCGCCATTGCTGCCAACAAAAGATACAACCTCGGTGTCCCAGTGCTGGCTAAGCTGTACGCCATCCTGGGACGCATCTCACGAGGGGGGTCGCCACGAAGGATCTGTGGGCCCTTCCAATTCTTCCACGGCTGGGTGGCTGCTCACCTTGGTGGGTACACGTTTCCGAACGCCATCATTCCTCCGGGAAACGGCCTGCGACCCTCCCTGCTGAACATTGCGGGGGTCGCTCCGATGACCCTAAGTGAGGAGGGCGTGAGGATTCGGATTGGCAATCATGCCAATTTCAACTTCAGCATGTTCCCCACTCCCGTTGGCCAAATGATCGACAACGGGAAGGGTCCGCTGGAGCAGCACGAGTACTTCCTGAACATGCGGGGTGGGGTGCTCGTGGCTCGGATCGACGGGAAGGTGATCTGCGAGCCGTACGTGCCAACCCGGTTCGCCAGGCAGTTCGGGTGCCTTCAACGGATGCCGAAGAGGGTATTCACTGCTGTCCGGGAGGAGACGAACCCTGGCGTCCTTCGCCAGATGTGGCTGATGTTGGCCGCCTTTGGTTCTAGCGACGTCATCACTCTCCCTCCTACCGGGGTCGACGCAGGCTTGGCAACCGAGTACGCCGAACACTGGGCCATCGCGTACCCCGAGGGGCTTCTACGGAATCCAGTTCGGCGACTCGAGGTCACCCGTGCGGAGACCGGGCGTCAAGGAAGGAGGCGAGGCGCCGCCACATGGGGGAGAACGGAGGCGCGCCAAGCAGCGGAGCCGGCGCGAGTAGGGACTTCGGCGGCGGGCACATCGCAGGCTTCCGCTACGACCTCGGCGCCCAGAGAGGGGGCACGTGCGGTGGTCGAAGAGCGGCCCGGGAAGCAGGTAAGGCATCTGCTCGAACCCTCCCACGATGCAGTCTTCCCGGCGCTGTGGTCGGCCTGGATGACCCTGCGGCAGTCACTGGGGACCGACGCCATCTGGCGAAAGATACTCAGAGAAGGAATCCATCTGCCAGAGGTCGGGTGCCTCCAGATCGCCGAAAGGGTGGAATTCAACCGGAAGTATGCGTATCTGACGGCCATGGACGAGTACGCGCGCCAACGTGGTCAGCGTGCGGAGCCATCCCTTCTGGTGAAGGTTATGCTCGGTCTAGAGCCTGCTCCAGAACAGATGCCGCCGGAGGAAGATGACAGTAGCAACGACTCCGAGGAAGAGGAGGAGACGGGGGAGGATGAAGGCTCCGAGGGAAGGTCCCATCAGGGGAGCCCGCGGGAGAGCGGCGAGGTGGCCGGCTCTAACAATGTTGATGTCACTGAGCTCCTCGAGGTCCGCTTCTATCCCTACTCAACCTGCTTCATCCATTCTCTTATGCAGCTTCTAACCCATTTCTCCACCTTTCTCAGGAGCGCACGGATGTTGGTCAGGCGTCCTCCGCGGGAGTAGGAGAGGCGCCAGCAGGACAAGGCGGGGGCCAGACACCCATCATTGAATTGACAAGCGCGAAAGGGTCCCCTGCTGCAACTGTTCCTGCGGCGGCCGGGGCAGCGGAAGATGACGCTCTGAACTCCCGTAAGTCTCCTTACTTTACTGCTGGTGCTTGCCATTGACGATCCGTGACTAACCACGGCATGACCTGCGCAGTGATCTCAACACTGGAGGCTCGTCGGGCTGTCGAACCCGGGCCATCCACGAGTGGACCGGTGGCAGACATGCCGCCTGCTCCGGAACAGACTTCCCAAACCGAGCCGGCCCCACCAACTGCTGATCAAGGGGCTGTGGACGCCGGCGGTGCTGACATCGGAGAGAGGTCGGGGGCTGACGAGGGTGTCAATGCCACTGGGGCGGGAGAAGAAGGTCGCCCAAATGTTGGGGAACCTATCCCCCGTGAGGACATCCCAGGGGCGGACCCTGCAGCAGACCTGCTGGCTGCCTTCCCTGCCTACCGGCCTGCCGACCCTGAGGAGATGGACGACTCGGATGCGGAGGCGGTCGAGGAGAGCCGGATAACGCAACGCAGGGGGTGGAAGTGCATCCAGCGCTTCCTCAAGCGAGACCCATCGGAGTGGCTGGGGCGCATGGGATCGCTTCAAACCTGGCTGCGCTTCCTGTGTGTCGGGGGAGCCGATGCTCAACACCTCCATCTGACGGTCCGTGATTTCATGGCCGAAAAGATGCGCGAGAGCCACCGGCGTGCCGACATCGCACAAAGTCGGGACATGTTGGAGAGCACGCGGGCGCTCCTCGTGGCGGAGCAGGAAGTCCGGCGTCTTGAAGGGCAGGCGGCAGAGAAGGAGGCCTTCGTCGCAGCGTGCACTGAGCTTGTGGAGCAACTAACGGCCCAGCTGATTGACGCCCAGGTACAGCTGACGGAGGCGGGCCAACAGATGGTCACACTTCAAGTCGAGCGGGAGCGTGCATAGGCCAGGATCGACGAGCTGCGTGCTGCGACCGCTGACGAGAAGGGGGCACGCAGAGAGCGAGAAGCAGCTCTAGAGGCCTCCAGCCAAAGGGTAGCGGCGTTAGAAAGACTTATCCAGCACGCTAATCCCTAGGGGATTTGTTTTTGCCGCTCCCAGAACATTTTCTTCCGCTACTCAATATTTCGATCCATTTGTATGAACCAATATATTTATCTGCATCTTTTGTCTTAACATGCTCAACCACAAATTGTCTCGCGGGAGCGTTAACCAAGCTTCAGGCATCCGTAATTGGGCCTGGATTTCTAAAGAAAAGAGGGAGATCATTCCTAGGAAAGGATACCTCAGACCTAATCAATGTATCATCCCCCAACTTGTTCCGACACACGAGCGGGACAACGCTAGGGGCGTTGAGATTTTATCCGAACATAGGGAGATGAGAAAGGGTGAATCGTGTGTCCCGAATTCAGATATCCACAACGGTCGGCCTTCCAGGAAATGCCCAAGACGGCAAGCGGACAATGGATCAATCGACTATACTACTGCAATAGACGGACCGAAGGTCATCATTCATATTGCAGGAGGCGGATCACATGTCATCATCAATGCCGCTTTGGGGGTTCCTTCAGGCACAAGGGTGGAAATCCAGATCAACAGGGCATGCGAAGCGTGCGGTGAAGTGATGATTTGTTCGGACAGAATCCAACGCTCCCAAAATTGTGCCACCGTGGGGAAATCGTATTAGGCGGATGCACTAATCTGGCCGTGAATCACCCCAATTCTCAGACAGAACCTCTTTGACGAGGAAACTGTCGCTTCCCATCATTGCGACGGGGCATCCCGAGCTGAATTGGGGAGAATATCACAACTGCACCACTCTACCCGAAGTCAGGCCAGACGGCCGGCGACGAGGAGGGGCGGGACTTAGCGATCCCTGAGGCTGGACCCGAGTCGAGATGCCTGGGCGTTCCTACGTACTCCATCAGGCTGGAGATCAAGCCACACGTAGTTCTGAAAGTGCAGTTTTAACGTCATGCAGGACGTAGAACCCCGTTTGGGGAGATCTCAGTTTAAGGTCGTAGAGCTCGGACCATAGGGGCAGATCTTAGTTTAAGGTCTTAGAGCTCGTACCATAAGAACCTCAAAGCACGCCACATCATGGTCCCATCCCCTGGATATGCAACGATGCACTGAGGGATAGTGTCAAGAGTGCCGAGATTTTTCCTGGTCAGAATGGGTGGTGGAAAATGTAATGTTAATCATGCGGCCATTCACTCAAAGACTGGGGGCACCGGCGTAACGATATGGGAGTACTGCCGACCGTGGCGGAAAAGCAGCATCCATATCGCACTGACCGTTGATGGAATGAGGCAGCAAACGAGCATCAACCGCTCAAGCGTAGGATTCATATCGATTTGCTGCCCGAGGCCCTTGGGGGCACCAGCCCGAGTTGGTGGGAGAGCACTGAGGCATTGTGTCCAAACCGCTCACGGGGGCTCCACCCAGGGCGTAGGCGATGGGTCCAAATGAAAGGGAGCACGAAGCCTGAAAAGTGGAAGGAACCTGACCAAGCTGAACCTGACCCTCCTGGAAATAAACCAGAGTACTCTTGACATCGGTGGACCACTGCAAGGGGTCGAGGGACACGCCTTGAGGGTGACCCGAAGGCGGTGGATTCCCCAGAGAAGGGGGGAATCTTTAAGAAGTGGGGGGCTGGACCCAAAGTTTCAATCATCCGGGCGTTCCTACGTATCCCATAAGGATGGGAATCAAGCCACACGTAGTTCTGGAAGCGCGGCGCAACACAATCGGGCACCAGCGCGGGGAGGGGTGCGGGTCTGGCCCTCGCACCCAGAAGAAGTGGTATTTGATATTTCTTGTTTGTCCTTAAAGATGGGTGGTTTTTCTTTGTGCAGCGAAATGCCTGTGATTAGGAAATCCCTGGCGTCGCCACAATAATCAAGCCATGCAAGGCATTGACAAATGGCGTGGTTAGTAACCAGCGCCCAACGTGAGTGTCCTCTGAGGAGAACATCACGATGCAGTGCCGTTTCTCGTCGGGCGGCCAAGACGATCACAGTTTACGATCGTGTGTTAGGACCGGACAACACAGTTTAAGGTCGTGTGGTTCGGACCATGGAGGAACCCGCTTATTGCGATATGGCGGACTCAGCGGAGGTGGGAACATACCCAGCCCTGCGGTCACGCACGATTCCAGGAGAAGAATCCTGGGATAGGGGCCTGCGTGTGTCCATCACCCGAGGGGCAGAGATGCTAGCCTCCAGTTATACTGGGCCCGGAACGCGATTGTTCGGGCGACTCCTTCATCCTTATGGGGACGAGGGTCCAGCTACACATGGCCCTTAGGGAGGACATCAGCATATATCCTTGGTGCTCAGATCGCGGGAGCCTTGAAAGACACCATTACCCTGGTTGGCCTGCCTAACGTGTAAAGGTGTACTACAAGTCAGTATGAAGAGAGTGTCGAGATTCCACTACAACGCACAAAGGAGGAGTGTGATGAGGACTGCACAACCAATGTTCAGATCCTGAAAGAGCCGACATGGCGATCAAGGACATCGCTGACCATATTCGCAACACAACATCCGATCGCGTCAGCCTAGGACGGGGCAAGCAAACGAGCATCAACCGCTCAAGCGCAGGATTCATATCGATTTGCGGCCCAGGACCCGCCGGTAAATCGACCCGGAGCGGTAGGAGAGCACTGAGGCATCATACCCAAACCGCTAACGAGAATCCCTTTGAGTGAAGGCTCGAACAAGAGGAAGCGCGCGGCCTGACAAGCAACACAGGACTCGTCAGGATTGGATCCGACACCACGGGTCATAGACCGAAGTACCCAAAACATGTTAACAGATCACCGGAAAGGGTCGAAGGAATCATCCTGAGAGCAACCAAAAGACAGCAGATCCCTGTGATCAACCAAGAGAAGGGGCTGGACCTGAGACACAAGCGTCCAGGCGGTCCTACGTATCCCATAAGGATGGGAATCAAGCCGCACGTAGTTATTGAAGTGCAGTTTAACGTCATGCAGGACGATGAGGGGTGTGAGGTAGTCTCACACACGGGGGAGGCGTACGGCGCGGCCAGTAGACCAACGTGAATGAGGACATAATCCCCCGCTCACGCCATACGCCTCGCACAAAAAAGAGGGGAACTTGGGCCAGAGGCCCAACGCGGGATAGAGACTCCCGGGAAATGGGGCTGGGCCCGAAACATGAATGTTCAGGCGGTCCTACGTATCCCATAAGGATGGGAATCAAGCCGCACGTAGTTCTTGAAGTGCAGTTTAACGTCATGCAGGACGAAAAGAGAAAGGGGGGAGCAGAAGGCATCCCCAAACGTGGGGGGCGTACAGTGTGGCGAGAAAACCGACGTGAATGAGGGCATAGCCCCGCGTTCACACCATACGCCGCACACCCGGAGGCAACTGGGCCAAGGGCCCGAGATGGGATTGAAATTCTTGAAGGATGGGGCTGGGCCTGAAACACGAATGTCCAGGCGGTCCTACGTATCCCATAAGGATGGGAATCAAGCCGCACGTAGTTCTTGAAAGGCAGTTTAACGTCATGCAGGATGATGATGCTTGGCAGTTTAACGTCTTGCAGCGCGGACGTGGTATAGTTTAATGTCATGTTGGACGAATGCTGAACAGTTTAACGTCTTGTAGCTTGGACGAGGTGCAGTTTAGCGTCATGCAGGACGAATGCAGTTTAACATCGTGCGGGACGAACTGCAGTTTAACGTCGTGCGGGACAAAATACAGTTTAACGTCATGTTGGACGAAGATGCTTGGCAGTTTAACGTCTTGTCGCGCGGACGAAGATGCTTGGCAGTTTAACGTCTTGTCGCGCGGACGAACTGCACTCAGGCAAAGTACTGCTTGAGGAACCTAGCGTTGGTGGGAGGAGTGACACGCTCACCATCCATAGTCGCTAGGGAGTACGCGCCATTGGGATAGACTTTGTGGACGACAAGAGGTCCCTCCCACTTGGGCTCCAACTTGGTTGGCTTCCTGCCGGGGATCATTGGCGCTCTTAGGTCTAGCACTAGGTCACCCTGCAGGAAGGAGCGGAGGCAAACCTTCTTATTGAAAGCTCGAGCCATCCTGCTCTGATGCCTCTCCAAGTTGTGCAAAGCGCGAAGCCTATTCTCATCCAGTGCTTCCAACTCGACTAGACGGGCTTCAGCAGCTCTGTCCGGCGCTTGCTGGTCGTAGACCGCAGTGCGCAAGGACGGTAACTGGATCTCGATGGGCAGGACGGCCTCAGCTCCATACACCAGGGAATAAGGGGTCATCTGGGTGGAATTGCGAGTCGTCGTCCGATAAGCCCAGAGGGCGTTGGGGAGCTTGTCCGGCCAACTCTTCTTGTTCTGACCAACCATCTTTTGCAGAATGTTAGAGAGGGTTTTGTTAAACGCCTCAATCTGTCCATTCGCCTGCGCATGATAGCGAGATGTATGGTTCGAGCGAATGTTGTACTTGGCGTACAACCTCTTCAACTCGGCTGCTCGGAAATTGGCTCCGTTATCCGTGAGGATAGCGTGAGGCACTCCAAATCGATAAATGATGTTGGAGGTCACGAAGTCAGCGATCGAACAGGATTTGACCTCTTTGAGCGGAATCGCCTCTGCCCATTTGGAGAAGAAGTCCGTAGCGGTCAAAATGAACCGACACTGGCGAGCCGTCGCCGGCGGGTAAGGTCCCACAACGTCCATACCCCAGACTGCAAAGGGCCAAGAATAACTGGTGGTATGGAGAGGCTCCGGCGGCCGATGCACAAAGTTCGCATGAACCTGGCACGCATGGCACCTCCTGGCATACTCGATGCAGTCATGGATCATGGAGGGCCAGAACTATCCCAACCTCCGAATCTGGTGGGACAGCTTCGGCTCAGTCTGATGGGCACCGCATGAACCAGCATGAACCTCTTGCATGACTCGTGGGATCTCAACTCCATGGAGGCAACGGAGGAGAACACCATCAAATCTGCATCTATATAGGATCTACTCCGGACCGGGACTGCTCTGGAGGACAAATTGTGATGCGCGGCGTCGAACTCGTTCGCGCTCGGCCCGATCCGACGGGAGAATTCCATGTTGGAGGTACTCAACCAAAGGCGTCCTCCAATCAGGGGCTGGTTCGACTACCATATTTGGGGTACTCGGGGCTCCGGGCATAGGGGAAACCATGGTGAGATTACTTACCGACGGGCCGCGATCTCTCTCCGGGATAACGGGAGCGATGTGCCTGCGGTGCGTCACGCGGACGATCAGGTTATCCTGTTTAGGCTCTGCAAGTGACGCAGCAAGGCTGGCCAAAGCATCTGGTCGACCGTTCTGCGACCAGGGAATATGGAAAATTTCTGGCCGAGAAGGGAACTGGGCCATCAGAAGGAGGGTGCACTCCAGCAACGACACAAGTTCCGGCTTCCTGACAACATAGTCGCCATTGATCTGCTTAACGACCAGCTCAGAGTCCCCTTTCACACACAGATGGGGTACGTCGATCTCGAGAGCTAACTCGAGGCCGGTGATGAGGGCATGGTATTCCGCCTCATTGTTGGTACAGCCCTCTGACAACAGGAAAGAGTATGGCAGCACGGCTTGCTCCGGGGTAATGAAGACGATACCCAAGCCCACTCTGTTGAGCTTAGGATTATCGAGCCTTCTACCGGTGGGGCTCCGGGAGGCACCGTCAAAGTGCATCTGCCAGCACGGATCGGCATGATCGACCGAGAGAATGGCCTCATTAGGAAAGCCTAGATCCAGCGGCTGATCCGCGGAGGTCGGGTGAGCAGCCAGAAATTCTGCCAATGCTTGCCCTTTGATGGACTTCTGAGACACATACCTGATGTCGAACTTCTATAGAATCACAGCCCACCGCGCTAGACGGCCAGTCAACATAGGCCGGCTCAGGATATATTTCAATGGGTCTACCCGAGAAACCAACTGTACCTCATGGTGCTGCAAGTAGTGTCGTAATTTCTGTACAGCAAATACGAGCGCCAAGCAGCTCTTCTCGATGGGGGAATACCTGACTTCCGCATCGAGGAGCATGCGACTGAGGTAATAGAGGCTATTCTCTGTTCCCTCGTTGTTCTTCTGGGCGAGAAGGGCACCCAGGGACCGTTCCAGGGCGGTCACATAAAGGACCAGCGACTTCCCGGATACAGGCGGCATCAGAACTGGAGGTTGAAGCAGATACTGCTTGATTTCCTCGAAAGCGGTCTGACACTCTTTATCCCATACATAGGTGGCACATTTCTTCATGAGCCGAGAAAAGGGCTTACACTTGCCGGCCAGATTCGCGATGAATCGGCGTATATAGGCTAAGTGGCCTTAGAACCCTTGCAGTTCCCGGATGTTACCTGGGGGAGGCATCTGGCTAATCGCCCCGATCTTCTCTGGGTCGATCTCAATACCCCGGTATCTTACCACAAATCCAAGGAACTTTCCGGAGGTTACCCCGAAGGCACACTTCAACGGGTTCATCTTCAGGCAGCGAGACCGGAGGAAGTCGAACACTTTCTCAAGATCTTTGAGATGGTCCTGACGCTGGCGCGATTTTACCACCAAGTCGTCGACGTAGCATTCCACCAGTGTGCCGAGGATTGGCTTGAATATTCGGTGCATCGCCCGTTGGTAGGTGGCACCTGCATTCTTCAGGCCGAAGGGCATGACCCGGTAACAAAAGATACCTTGGGGGGCCCTGAAGGCAGTGAACTCCTCATCCTCAGGGGCCATCCGGATTTGGTTGTATCCGGAGTATCCATCCATGAAGGAGAGGGCTTGGAACCCTTCCGTGGCGTCAATCAACAGCTCTGTCACCGGAAGGGGAAAATCATCCTTCGGACAGTGGCGGTTGAGATCGCGGAAGTCGATACAGACTCTGATCTGCCCGTTCTTCTTCCTGACCGGCACAATGTTGGCCAGCCATTTGGGGTACTGAACTTCCCTCATGAAGTTGTCTTTGATAATCTTGTCAACTTCGGCCTCAACCATGGCACCGTGGAATGGGTGCATCTTCCTGGGAGGCTGCTTGAACCCGCGATGGTTCGCCGGGAGACCAAGGCGGTGGACGACTACCTGAGGATCTAGCCCCGACATCTCGTCATAGCCCCAAGCGAACACATCACGGTGCTGCCTGAGGAAGTCCACGTACTGATGCCACTCCTCAGAGGGCATGGCGGCACTGACCAATGTGGGTCTTGGATCTGCTTCGGTTCCAAGGTTCACCTGTACTAACTCATCGACCGTGGTGGAGACGCCCTCCTCAAAGGCTGGGGGTGTGTCTTCCACGTCCTCTCCACTCGGGGAGGGACCGTCCACGGGAGAGACTGCGTTGAAAACTTTATTGGGGCTACCAGATCCTGCTGGGCCGCTGGTGCTGGAACGGGCGGTTGCGGTCATCTCATCAGGATACTCACAGACCGTCGAGACCATGGCTACGTCCAACCGTTGGATCGGGAGGATGTAAGCGTCATCCAAACTTGCCCAGGGATCACTCGCAACAGCGACAGGCTCAACCTCACCTGCCAGGATCTGCTTATCCTTGCTCTTGTAATAGTCCGCGTCCAGATAACGGGCTTCACATGAGGAAAAAGGAGAGGCATCTCCCTGAAGCACGCCTACTCGACCGTTAAGGGAGTATTTGAGGCATTGGTGGTATGATGAGGGAACCGCCGCATGAAGGTGGAGCCATGGCCTGCCCATCAATGCGTTGTACGCAGTGTCTTGAGAGACTACCATGAATTCGGTGTTGGAAACCAAGTCACCGAACTGGGTCTTCAAGCGTATCTTGCCGACCGGGGTTTTCTCGGTGCGGTCATACCCCTGGATCTTGAGGTCGGAGCGGATCAAGTCATCCTCAGACAACCCCAATCTCTGGAGCGTCCGAGTTGGAATCAGGTTAATCCCGGACCCCATGTCGACAAGACAGCGCCGGACTTCAAGGCCATTGAACTGGCCAGTAACATACAGCGGACGAATGTGCCCCTGTATAGGAGGGTCTTCATCCTTACCAGAGAACGAGATAACTGCCTGACATTCGGCGTCCTCAATCGTTTCGGCGTGAAAGGCCTCTGCAGCCGCAACCTCCGTCTCAAACTGGAGGGGGCTCTTCAGGGCTTCAGCGAGTGCCTCACGCATCTCAGATGACATGCGCAGAGCCTCAAGGATGGAGAGCCTTGCTGGGATGTTGGCCAAGTGTTTCAGGACATCATACTTTTTGGCCAAGCGTGAGCCCCTGGTTGCGGGAGGTTGCTCTGCGGTTGGAGGCATGACGGGCCTTGCTGATTGGACCGGCGGCCGACTGGTGCTTGGCGCATCCCACTGTTCATTGGTTGAAGCCCGGGAAGTAGTCACCGAACTGGGGTCAGGAGGCCGGGACGGACTCGTGGCAGGGCGGAGCTGATCGCGACGCGGCTGAGGCGGTTCTGCCTGGTCCCACACCACAAACAGTGGCGGAGGCGAATCCGTCATCCCCGGATGGGGGGGCTGCGCGCGCTGAACTCGGTTTTGAGCCTTCTGCCTAGTCTCAGTGGCGTGCACGCCCTGGCTGGAGGTACCAACTGTTGTGCCCCGGAGACTCCTGTTATTGCGGTTCCTCCGACGGTGGCGACGACCGGGGACACTAGGGAGGTCCACCTGGTGTTCTTCAACGTCGGGAACCGAAAAGGGATTTACCAGCTCGACGGTATTAACCGAAGCGTACCCAACACTGTCATCGGACGAATCATCCATCACTGGGTGGATCCGGGGAGGGATCCCCATCTCCGGGGGCATGAAATCGTCGAGAGTGCGGGATGGTGGCGGAACTGGCGGGGCGTGCTCTTCCTTCTTGCGCCGCCGCCGTTTGCTCTTCTCGGAAGAGGCAAGCTGGGATGACGATGCCGAAGCAGCACCCGCAGATTTTGGGGGCTCAGGCTGATTCAAGCGCGCACGGATGATTCCATGGGCGCGAATGATCGTCTTGCGGGCCATCCAGTTTTTATACTTCTGGGATCCGCGGTCGGAGACCAGCTGCCATTCGTCCTCATTGCCACTATCGTCATCTGATCCCACGAACACGCCCGCCACCTGTGCTGGAGCTGGGCCCAACCTGATTACATTGTTGTTAATCTGGTCTTGGAGCCAATCCTTAAACACATAGCACCGCTGGATGGTGTGCCCCAGGGCCCGATGGTAAGGGCAGTAGCGGGGGTTATCCGTGAGATGTGCCTCCTCTGGCCTCCAACACTCAGGCAGTCGCACAATCCTCTGCTCCAGGGTGCTCCGGAAAAAACCGGGGACCTGATCCTCATGAAATGAGTAAGTTAGGTATCGTGGGCCCCTGGGAGCGTGGTCTTGACGAGGGGCTGGAGGGGCCTGCCGAGGAGGTGGACCCTGATTATCTCGCCTGGGTTGTGGAGGTACATTACGCGGAGGGGAAGGCCGGTTCTGGGGTTGCCGTTGCTGGGCCGGGAACTGAGCCCGTGGAGGCGGATTCCTGTGAGGCTGTAGAGCTGGCCTCACCGGCAGCAGCTCCAACGGCCTGGGGGCCTCTATCTGGGCAACAGCAGCGGGCTCAGCCCTGCTGGCTCTCCTTGCAGGAATCATAGGAGGCAGCGGGTGTGCCTGACTGGCCTGTTGCAGGGCTTCCTCAAGACGTTGAGCTTTGTCTGAGAAGTCCCTGAACCCTCCGGGGTAATTCTGAGTGATCAAAGAAGGGACCAGCTCGGTCTTGAAGTTCTCGACGCACATTGTCAGCAACTGCTCCTGAGTCAATGGCATGTCAAGGGAATACGTGAGACCCTTCCATTGGGCGACGAAGTCCGCGACTCGCTCATCAGGCCTCTGCTTGCACTTGAAGAGTTCTGCGATACTCGTCTTCCGGGTCGTGAAACTGAACTGGTAGAGGAATTGTCTACGAAGGTCCTCCCAGCTAGTTATCGACCCGACGGGGAGCTGGCTGTACCAGACAAATGCTGGCCCTTCCAGTGTCTGGACAAAGCAGCGAAGCTTAGCGGCATCCTACTGCGCCGGAGTTCCCAACATAGGCCCGCACCTCGAGTTGAAATGGGCCAAATGATGTGGCGGATCTCCAGTCCCGTTGAAGGGGGCGAAAGTGGGATTCCAGAATCCCGGAGGTGCCGGCATGTCATCCACCCATGCTGGGTATGGCTTGCCGTCCGGTGGGATCGCCACATGCCGAGTCTCCAAGGCTTCCAAGCGGGCGATGAGTGCCGCCATCGGATCGTCCGGACATGGGTTCCAGTCCTGGCGAGGATCTCTAACCACGAGCGCATTGCATGGCCCTTCAATCGGGTCGTCGAACTCGGCAGCTCGTGGGATGGCGGGCGAAGCGGCCCTTGGGGCAGCGGGAGGAATCCGAGCGGGGTCTCTCAGGTAGTCACGCCACTCGGGAGGGTGCGGTGAAACATACCGCACCCTCTTTCAATAGGCAATGGCCTCTCCCCTGTCGGCAAACACGGCATAATCATGGTTGCCCGGGAGAGCCTCATCGAGGGGTGGTTGTTCCTGTCCCTGCTGTCCTGGCCTAGGATCACCGTAGTCAGGCCGCTGCTCTGCAGCGCGCTCGGCGAGGAGCTGGTCAACTAGCTTCTTCTGCTCGGCGAGCTGTTGACGTAGCATAGCCTTCTCGGGATCCTCATCCGCCCTCTGCATGGAGGAAGATGGGTCGGCGGGCTTCATAGCCCCGCCGTTCTCTTTACCTTTGCTGACGTTTCGGCTCAACGTCAGTGCTTCAGTGGGTGTGGGGAGACCCAGGAGGTTCCTCTGGTGACGAGTAACTCTCGCCGATGGATCCAACAACGGCTTGTCTTCGGGGGGAGAGCCCCCGTCGAGAAGTTCCAAGCCGTTCCCCTCCCCCGATAGGTCAGCCATATTGAACGTTTCCGTCCCCGGGGATGTACCCTCAGGGCCACCCAGTGAATCGGGCTGTCGGCGAATCGCACTGAAGCGTAGGGCAGCGTACTGCCCCCATCCACGGATATACACCTGGGGAGTGGCTCCCTCGATAACCTTGCGGAGTACTTGAAAACACTCAACGCATCGTTGTTGGAGGGCCTCGTGGTGCCCAAATGACCCGGGGTGCCGAAACGCGGGGAGCGTGGCCAGGTCCATTTGACGGAACTGCTCACCAATATCCTCCAGGTGTGCTTGACTCCCGGGATATGTCATTTTTAGGTGGTGAATACGGGAGTGAGTCTCCCGGAGAGTTCAGCAGAGGCATTCGAACTCATCCGGGGTGAGTGATTCGGGTGCATCAAAGTCCGGTCCTGCGACTGGCCAAAACTTCTCAGGGAAGTGGCCGTCTGCAAGGACGGTCCAGAAGCTCCACGACTCAAACTCGGGACCCAGGCCTCCTTGGTCCTCTTCAACGACTGGGAATGGATGGGGAACCGGCAGTGGTGCCGAGGCGGGCCGCCGGGCCGACGGGCTGGCCGGCGGTGAATACGGCGAGCAGGCCGATTGGCCTCCATATCCCGGGCCGCCCTCTGAGGGTGGCGGTGCCCCAGCTACCACATCATGATAGGACGGGCTGGCGAGCGAACATCCTGCCGTAGCATCGGTGCTCGCCGAGGGTGCACTAGATCGTGTTTCGACCGTCGGTCCCCAGAAAAAGTCTCCGGCTTCTCCGATCGAGGCAGAAGGTGCTCCGGAGGGGCTGGTACCAACCGCAAGCTTGATCCTTGGGGGTCTACCGGGCCCTCACTACTCCGGATATACCTTCGGAGAGAAGCGGGGATCATATCGATCTCGCTCTTGGGAAGTACGAGGCTGACATGCCGCATTCCTACCCATGCCCCTAACTGGCGGGATCGGGGGGAGGGCTCCGTCGCCGAATCATACTCCGCCTCTGTATCAGAGAAACGAACCGGTCGGATCTCTGTCCGGAATTCCGTAACATTCTTCCCTCGGCGTCGACGCCTCGCCATCCTGCCCCTGGGTGGTTCTTCGGGGCATGGCTGATCTCAATCCTGGCGTCCTCCGGCCGCACTGGTGCTGGGGCCAAGAGGACTGGAAACCAAGGTGCGAGGAGCACCGGGACAGATATCAAAGGGGACGCGGGGAGAGATGATTCCAGGCAGGCCTCCGGGCCGGGATCGAAAGGTGGGGTGACCCATGCCTCTTGGATCGGCCACGCGGAGTAGACCCTGTTGGTGAATAGCGCTACCGCGAGGTGGTCCGCGGTGGCTATTGCCTGTACCAGCAACCGGGAGAGTCAACCCAACCTGCCTTTGGGGCGGTCGGGGCCTCGATCCAGGTCGGGCATAGAAGTACCCCCGCTCAGGATGCGCAGAGGCCTAGCGACTGGAGCCAGCAGTGGCTTGAGCCAATGCGGCCACGGTTGCTAGGGCCCCAAGGTGGGCATCCTCTTCTGCTCGTTCCCGACGTTGGCGTCGGGACAAACGAGTCGGGATGAGCGGCACAGGCAGGTGGAGAGTCCGTTCTTCGACTTGAGAGGCCTGGCGGCGGTGTCGTTGTGGCCTGACAGGAGCCCTTATCGCGGATCCCTGGAGCGAATCTCGGATAGAGTGGTCCCGGACATCTTCCACCTCATCCGCATAGGGGAAGGAGTTGTCGGAGCGCTCCGGGGATAAGCTCCCGAAGCGGTTGAACGTCGAGGTAGGCAGCGGTGCCTCCCTGCGCGGCCCTCGGGGGCGGCGTTGGTGGCGAGGTGCAGCTTCCTCGAGGACTAGGCGATCCATGTCCCTGGTGGGGATGACTCCCTCTTCCTCATATCTCCGCACCAAGTTGTTGATCACCCTTCTCTGGATGACCTCCGAGGGGGAGAGAGGGCGTGGTTGCCCCGCAGCTGCGGCTGCTGGGACGGTTGTGGAACGGGTGGGACCGCGCGGAGTAGCCGCGTCGGTGTTTCCCCTACCCCTGCGCCAGTGGGCGGGTGGCGATCGGGCACTGGATTGGGCGACTTGATTCCTGAAATCAGGGAGAAAAACCCATTAACACTGACAGGAAAGGTAATCGACAACCAACCATTAGTGCCACGACGCCTTCCATGGGGGGAACCCAGGCCCTCGACGTCGTGAGACGGAGTGCCCGATTTCCCTTCCCCAGCCCCTGGCGGGTTCCGTGCTCCGGTGTTGAATGCTCGGTCGAGCAGCATGCTGGTCTTCCAACAACTCTGAAAGCCATCGGTCTTCGTATCGAGGAGAAGAGATTCACGTCGGGTTCACCATTTTTCTGTTTCGGTGCGGTTGTGCGTCGGGTTTCTGTTCCAACGTTGTTCCGCCAGGACGCGTTCGCGCGTGCACCCGTCGACCCGAGGGGATGGGCGCACGGCTTGTGGCCCCACAGTCCCGCTTTCCAAGGGCGGGCGGCATTCGTCCCTTATTCAAGGGCGTCTGCTCCTTGATCGAAACCGGGATGATGGGATGTCAGCTCCTCCTTCCGTGGACGTCTCCTCAGAACTCGTCGCCTAATCCGGGTCTCCCTCATAGATTTAAGAATGTTCGTGAATCTCGTTCCCGGCGCCATATCTTCATGGACACCGGTTAATTACGCCGCTTCCGCCCAGACGCTCCGAGGGGTCTGGTCGGGGCAGCAACCTGCGGTGAGGAGACCGGGTGACTCCGGGTGTTGGGGGCGTGTCTTAACACTACAAATCTGCATGTCTGCCTTCCGTCCCTAATAGGGCTTCTCAAAGGCGTGATGGCCTGAGGCATCCCGCACTGGGTGCGGGGAACTGTGTTATCTGAGGTTTTCATCAGCTTCCCATGTTTAACACGGGGTATGCCGCGAGTTTAACGTCCAGCGGGGATGGCATCGGACTGATCAACACGAGAAGTGGATCAGATGACAGAACCCCTTGCGAGGAACCTCCGACGCTGGGGCCAGCACATGGGCGGCTTCCCGAGTGAAGTGGAGTGGAATGAAATGGCATGACCCCACCGGGATGTGGCGGCCCTGGTAAGGATCAGGATGGATGATGGAGTGAAGAGCTTGGACCCTGTAGGGGCTTCCTACGTACCGCGCGTTAGCGCGGATCAAAGTCAGCGTAGTTCAGATATACAGTTTAACGTCATGCTGGACATCGGCAAGCCGACTCACGAAGAGGTCGAGGCCGCTGGGCGAAGGGTTGAACCGAACCACCTCGCACAGAGGGGGATGGAACGGCCGGGTGGATCACAGTTTCACGTCATGCTGGACGTTGGCAAGCCGACTCACGAGGAGATCGAGGCTGCTGAACGGAGGATTGAACCGAACCACCTCGCACAGAGGGGGATGAAACGGCCGGGTGGATCACAGTTTCAGGTCATGCAGGACGTTGGCAAGCCGACTCACGAGGAGATCGAGGCTGCTGAACGGAGGATTGAACCGAACCACCTCGCACAGAGGGGGATGGAACGACCGGGTGGATCACAGTTTCACGTCATGCTGGACATTGAAGGGAGAAATAGAATAAGGCAGTGGGGAAGTGCAATGGAGATACACATGTGCAGTCCCCCACAGGAGCGGATTCATCGGTGAATCGACGCGAAGGTGAACCCGGGAGGGTTCCACGGATGGACGAACCGACGTGAGTACGACCGGGACGACCAGGTGGTGGGCTTGAACCTCGGAGAGGCTTCCTACGTACCCTGTTTAGGAGACAGGGATCAAAGTCCACATAGTTCGTTCTGTTTGTAACACTCTACCCCCATGGGCGAAGGCCACTCCAATCCCGACATCCCTGCAGAGACGAGCGGGTGGGGGCCACATCCAAACCGGGAGGACCCTGCGCGCGGGGCACAGGATCAGGTGATGCGGACGGTTTAACGTCTTGCCGGACGAAGTACAGTTTAACGTCGTGTGTTGAGGACGAAGATGCTTGGCAGTTTAACTTCTTGCAGCGCGGACGATATGCTAGGCAGTTTAACTTCGTGCAGCTTGGACGTGGTGTAGTTTAGCGTCATGCAGGACGAATGCTGAACAGTTTAATGTCTTGTAGCTCGGACGAAAATGGTGCCACCGATGGGTCCGTGTCACGTCGCGCGAGCCTGGAGGGCCGCACGGGAAGACAACGCACGGTGCGGGCACCCGGGATGAAGATCATCGGGCGCCACGCAGGCGGGTACCCTCAGGGTGTCAAAGGGGGCGACCTCGGCGGGTTGCGCGCAAAAGGGAAGCATGGCGTGCAATACCGCGGGTCGGCGCGCAAATGGGCGGGCTGGCGCGCAATTGGGCCAGCGCTTTGCGCGCAGATGATTGAGATTGAGCGCACCAGGCCTCAGATAGCGCGCGGGGGCAACGGCTCATTCTTTGATGAATGGCCACTTTAAAACGGGGGGTGCGCGCAATCTGGTCGGATTGCGCGCACCCCGGGGGCAATTGCGCGCAAGAGGCTTCTTTTGCGCGCGAATGCCTTTGGGTGAAGAATTATTCAAAGGAAAGGATCCAAAGGGATTGTGCGCGAAGGCGAACCCCGAGGATTTATTGCGCGAAAGAAAGGAGGTTACCTGAAGATCGGCATTGCGCGCGGAAAGGGTTGGATTGCACGCACGAGAGACCTTTTGACTTCTGGAAACCTTCAAAACGTCGGGGGTCGCCTTATATTTATAGGCAACCCCGGGCGCGGAATCCGGTTCGCGGGCGCGGAATTCTCTTCGCGGGCGCGGAATCGGGCCCGGCGCGCAAGGGAGTCGCGCGGGCCGCGGGCGTGCAAAATTGCGCGCCGGCCCAGCGCATTGCGCGCATCCCGGGAGGTTTGCGCGCGGCACTCAAACATTGCCCGCGGATCTCCAAAATTCCGCGCAAGGCCTCCGGGCCCTCCGAAACGTGCTTCTGACTCCAAATACGACCTCTCTTTCCGCATCCGGAGCTTTGTTTGGGAACAACGGACTTTTCCGGCGTCTACATACGTGACCCCATGAAATCTCTTGTTGGGAACATCTGACTATGGAATCTCCATCGTAATATGGAAGGGGTGAATTACCCAGTCCTCATAGGGTTAATTGAAGCTTCCTTTAAAGGATAATGACACAGAACGGGTCCAAAAAAATTATGAATTTGACAAGAAGTCAAATCTATAAAAAAATATGGGTTATGATTCTCGTCGAACCATTTCATCATCACTTGAATGTGCCACCTTGGAGTTGAAACAAAAATGGTGAACCTGCTAGAGAGCTTCGTTGCAGACACAGGATGACCAGGCCTCCTTAGGCTGAAGAGAGCCTTATGTCGAGGTCACCTGCTGAAGTCCAGGGGACCCGTTCCCCACGGGCTTCCCTCCAAGTGTAGAAAATATATAATTAAGAACATGGAATAACCCTGGTTCTTGAGAAGAAACTCTATCATACTGACGTGGAGACATTCAATGGGTAGACATTCAACTCTACCCTATCCACCCAAGCCCGCCACTGAAATAGGGTGTCATAATAAGAGAATGTGCACATTGTCTCTAGTGCTCTCTAGTCCCACTGGGCAGAAAAAAACGACAAGCTAAAAGTATGAAAAAACACTTTTTGATACATGTCAAGTCCATTATTCAAATAGGATAGAAACTAGCTACAAACATGCACAAATACCTACTGATTCATATCAAGCCCTCCATCCAAATTGGGTGGAAAAAAAATATGAGCAGAGTCAAATTCATTTGGATGCATACAAATACCATGAGACAAGTATAGAGACAAGAGAGAAAATGAAAATCCTACTTGTGAATATGAATACCACTAGTTGAATATGGTTCCAACCGAACAAGACAACTGGTGGCAGACTTGTTCCTCCTTCCCATCATAGAAGAACTGCCAGTATCTACTGCCAACTCATGGAGGACCGGAGCAGGCGCAAACTCTAACTTCGATATTAGAATTGGCCTTCATGTTCATTCCAGGAAAATATGTATCTCATCACATCCAATAAATGATGGAAGATCATTTGTTGATCCCAAACCATATTATCCAAACATTCCATGATATTTTCGCATCGGCAGCAAAGGCAAGAAACCAGGCCCACGACATGGTTTCTTCAAACGGAATGACTTACTCACAAAATGGTTCAGTCACACCATAGCAGTTATGCATCTTTTCTCAAGTCCAAAAGGGTCAATGGTAACATCCTTCGATACACGGACAATCAAATCAGGGACAAACACTTGTTCCAGTTGGGGGATGCAGGTCTAATATGGTGGCCGCTCTATGGTAGGCATATATCCATACCAAAACACAAGATGTCTATCGACATATCTGGGTGACATCAAGAGACCGAAAAATATATGGACCCATATATGAAGGTTGTTACCAACAGTAGGCATCCACGGTTACCCACAAGAGAGCGCTCAAAAATAAAATGCACCAAAGGAAACCAGAAAATGAAAAGTGCATATGTAATCCTGCTTTACTAGAAGTTGGGGTTCTTGGTTCCCTGAAACATATATCAATAAAGGTGCACGACCCTATTAATACATTTACAAATTATGGAAGTTACAATAGTAGTTAAAAAATATTTCCCCTCAATGTCACTACCAGCAGCTCTAAAGGTCCTCCCCAGAGCACCCAAGGGGCCTCACTCCATGGGCCAGGAATGATCGATCACGAGAGCCTATCTTCATATTTGCATTAGGGTAGCCCTCCCATTGTCCTGAAGACCGGACATCAAGAAGTTCCTCCCCTTGTTTTCGTCCACCCTGATGGTCCTCCCCAGGGTATACACTGTAGATATGCTTCTCCCTACAGTGGGACATCAAGTCAGGATGGTAGTCCTTGCCATGATGACAGTCATCATGGAGGCCCTCCCCACAATGGCAGTTGTTGTGAAAGTCCTCCCTATAGTAACATCAAAAAATGACAAGGTTCTACCCTCATTGTTGTAACACCCTGACCCCAGAATCCCCCAGCCGGTGCATTATTTTAATACATTGGCATGATTAAAAGGAATCAAGTCCCAAAGGATTGATCAGTATAGTAGTCTTGAAAAATAGATTACATACATGAACGTTATATTACCCATTCAATCATAAAACACAACATAAATAATCCATTGAGAGTTCCATTATTCCCCTAGATTAACCCTGCATATCCAACATAATACATTTCTTGGAATCCTAGGAAAACAAAACATAAGAAATGGGTGATCTCAGATGCTCAGTACGGGTAAATAATTTAGCCGAAGCTATAAACATTTAATTCAAGATGTGTAATAAAAACAACTTCCATTAAACATAAAATTGAACATAATATGGAGAAAATAAAACAAAAATTACCATATAAACATGCATATGGATATTATACTAGTCTAATGTTCACATTTAATAATTAATTTCATAATGAGGGAATGCCTAACATCGAAAATCATTACCACATAGTCAAGGTCTTGTGCCAAGACTACAAATAAAATTATTGTCAAGGTATTGTTCCAAGACACTAATTTCTCACATGATACCTACTAATGCATTGAGGGGATATATTCCACCACCCGTCACTTACTAAGTCCATTGTATTCCACATATTAAAATCTTGAAACATAACATAAACATTCGTATTAAAACTAGCATACAAAATGTAAATAATTCAACCATAAACCATGAAGGGTTTAAAAATAGCACATCCATATTCAAACATGTCATAACTCATTTGATACAATATAGAAGATTGTATTAAAATAAATCAACCTTAATTAATAATAATATCTAGTAAAGAATGCTGACATAGTTGAAAATTATTAGTTAAACGTTTTGGGAGAAATATCCCTTTTGTGAAATCATTTAAAAGTCACACATTTATAAAGGAAGTCATTTAAAATTGACTTTTGAGTAAAGGTTTCCCATACCACTTTGAATCATTTTAAATGAATTAACATTTATAACAATCATGTCTATATAAATAAATCATGTTAACCATTTTGAATACATGGACATTAATGAGAAAGATTTAGAAGAATAAATATTTAAAAAAATTAAAGTGATGTTTCAGTTAAAGAGTACCATAAAAGATTAATTTTGAAATTTATTTTATGAATCATGGGCATGGATAATAAATATTTCCTAGAAAATACTTACATATATACAATATCAGATAATAATGAGATTGAGAAATTAACCCTTGTCTTGAACTTTCTTTTGGTTGATGGTACGTTTAACCTCCTATATAATGACCATAATATGTTATTAAAATATACCATAACCATATTCAGATTTATTATATCATATATTATTCATTTATGACTTTATAATACCCATTTAATAATGATTTCAATGTTACATGAACATTTTGGGTAATAATCGCTTTCTTTATCGTACGTGTTTTAACTTGTTATTCTTGATCGTATCATTTAGATCATGATTTAAATACATACAGAATATAAAACATGATATATATATATATAATATATTTAGAATATAAATATGTATAACAGATAGATATATGAAATGGAAAACATTGTTTATGGAGATGGTAGGTCCTACGTACGCATAAATGTTTTATGGGTTTTCATATCATAATGAACGGAAGTAAGTGAATAAGATATATGTAAGTACATATATATATATATAAATTATAATTATTATGTAATTTATTACATACTTATTAATAATATATATTTTCATAATCATCATTGAATGATGAATCTGGAAATGAATCTCATCGCATCATGGAGACGGTAAGTTGTACGTACACACGAGCGACGATATCATTTCCTTTATGATTAAAAGTTGTGTAATGGGATGGTATATTAATTATATATAGAAATTATCATGTTACATTTATTATTTATAAACATATTACTCATCATTATATCCATCCAAATAAAATAGTGTTGAATAACAAATTACACCATGACATGGAGACGGTAAGCCATACAGATGCACAAATGGTGACATTATCATTCATACGATGGATAGAATAATGAATATGGTTGTACAATATTTATAATAACATCACATAATTTATAAGATAATGGATTTATTATTTTGGTGTGTAAATAACAAAGAAAGAGAAATTGGAAGAAGAAAAAAACTTTGAAATAGGTGATGAAATAATTACCTCTTATTTGGGTGTTTCCTTTCGATTTGAATAAAAGGGCTCCTTAGGTTCGGTTTCTGCTTATTGTAAGGCCTCTAGGTTTAATTAAGGAAATTTGGGAGGAGATTTGGGTATGTTTTGTCTGAGCCAAATGGCTTTGGAGGTGTGATTTTGAGATAAAGGTATGTAACATTTTATAAGAGAGGTAAGGGTCACTTTAGGAAAAGTTTGAAATATTTTTTTATTATAAAATAATTTTCAGTTTCTAATGGCTTAAAATTGATTTATTTTGAATATAAGGTGGGTATGGGTGGAAATATTTTTTTCCAATAGGTTTTAGATAAGTTTAGGTCACTATATTAACCCTATTTTTTTAGATTTAACTCTTAGTTAAATAGATTAACTTTTACCATGTCCTCTAGTATTATTATAATAAATGGTAAATAAAAATACAATAAAAGGACAAGAAAACCTCAAGTGATTAATTATTAATATATCAAACCTTATCTATTTACTTTGGATAAAACATATATTTTTAGAAATATTATATAAATTGATAATATAGTATTTGTTTTAAAAATTCATTTATGTCAATTTCGACACTATTAGGAATTTTTTTTAAGTCCTAACAACTGTATAACTTCAAAAAAATTATTTAATCAACCCTAACATGTGATATTAACCTAGAAAATTCTTGTATGGAATCAAAATCCTAAATTTAAATTTATTTTTATATTTATAATATCAATTATTTAAATCTTTCATTGATAATGTAATTACTGCATCATCATTGTGTCACAAATAAATTTAATTATTTAATATCAAACAATTATAAATAAAATACGATTATGTAAGAAATATATTTAGATATCTAATGAAAATTTATACTCTAATTTATCTTATTTATTACCCTACATTAAAAACGGTCTAGTTATTAATCTTTGAATTTAACACTTTTAACTCTTCCTCAAATAAAATAATAATAAATGTACTAATCTAATCCAACTAGACCAAAAGGATCATATTATATTCCTAAGGTTGGTTTTGGTCGAAATAAACATATCCAATAGAATTAGGACATGTGTTAGGGTAATTATAATATAATTTTTACCTTTAATTACCCTATTTACTTTTAATCGTGGTAAATAATAGTCAAAAGTTACTATTCACTAAAAATTATTTTAATCTTATTGGCCCACATTTTACTTATATCGTTGATACAACACTCAAATGAAATAATTATTTAATAAAAAAATAATAACACTATAAATTTCTCTTCATCTTTGGTAGTATCATATCTTGATTATTATCCAATAGCATCATTTGGGGCATACTCTGATGATTTGGACATTTATAAATGTAGTGTCGCAACTCATTGCAGATGAAGCATTGTGCATTTAAAACCTTTTTCTTGCCCTTTCAATCACATACTTGGTGTACTTTTTCTCCACACTTATAACAAAATCACATTCCCTTCATGAATTTACCAAGGTGATTCTTTCCACAGTAATCACATATGGGAAAATACTTCTTTCCAATCTTCCCTTTATCCATATTTCTCTCTACCATCCTTTTCTTCTATTACTTCCCTTCAAAGCCATTGAACACATTTAATTCTTTCCTAATCTTATTAACACATTATACTATTTCTTCATATGATGAGAATACATGGGAGACTATTACCCTTCTAAATGTTGGCTTAATACCATGAAATATATGATATTGTATACTCTTTGGATCATGTGGATTGTTGGAGTTCTCATTCCTTCTACTGGGTGCAATTTCTAAATAATGGCATACACTATTTTAGTTTATGAAAAGAAATTCATAAATCCAAACATGAAAAGATACCTGACGTAAATTGAAAAGATTATGCATATAATCTATAATCATAAAAAAATGTTTTCTTTGAAGAAGTATTTACACCTAAATCTTTCATAATGGATTGTAAATAAAATGTGAATTATCATAAGCATATCCCCGAGAGTTTCGTAACCAAGAGTGCAACAAGGCCCGTTGTCGTGTACCAGGATATCCTGGGTCAAGCCCAAAACTCCTTATCAGATTTTTCACTCCTAGTTACATTTTTTCCAAATCACCCTCTACCTGCTCGTACCCTAACAGGGGTGTATTTCTTGGAAAATAAAAAAAATATCTACATTTCCAAAATTCTAGGAACTTCTTCTATACTAATCCTCAAAGTCTATCTTACTGTAATTTTCTCTAATAAGAGTTTTTTAAAATCTATATTCCAAGGTTTGTACTAAACTTCTTCTGATACCAACTGTAACGCCCCGACCCGAGAGGTCCGGAGTCGGTGCGTTATGTTAATACATTGGCATGATTACAAGGAATCAAGTCCCAAAGGACCGATCAATTTAGTAGTATTGGAAAATAGATTACATAGTTAAACGTTACATTAAACATTCAATCATAAAACACAACATAAATAATCTATTGAGAATTCCATTCTTCCCCTAGCTTAACCTTGTATACCAAACATAATACACTTCTTATAATCTTGGTAAAATAAAACATAAGAAAGGGGTGAGATCAAATGCTCAGTAAGGGTTAATAATTTATCAAAAGCAATAAAATTTTAAGGAAAGATTAGTAATAAAAACAAAAGCCTTTTAAACATAAAATTGAACAGAATATGAAGAAAATAAATCAAATGTTACCATATAAACATGCATATGGATATTCTACTAGTCTAATAATCATATGTAATAATTAATTTCATAATAAGGGAATGCCTAACACCGGGCGTCATTACCATATAGTCCAGGCCTCGTTCCAAGACTACAAATAAAATATTTTTCATGCCCTTGTGCCAATACACTAATTTGTCTCATGGGTCATACCTATGCATTGAGGGGATATAGAAAGCCGCACCCATCACTTACTAAGTACACTGCATTCCACATATAAAAATGTTGAAACATAACATAAACATTCGTATTAAAACTAGCAAATGAAATTTCAATACTTCAACCATAAACCATGAAGGGTATAAAAATAGCACATACACTATCAAACATATCATAACTCATTTGATACAATATGGAAGATTTTATTATAATAAATGAACCTTAATCAAGAGTAATATCCACTAAAGAATGTTGAAATAGTTGAAAATGATCAGTAAAACTTTTTAAGAGAAATATCCCTTTTGTGAAATCATTTATAAGTCACACATTTATAAAGGAAGTAATATAAAATATATTTTTGAAATAATTTTTACCATACCACATTGAAACTTTTGAATGGAATAAACAATTTAAAACAATAATTTCCATATAAATAAATCCTTAAACCCATTTTGAAAACATGAACATTAATGAGAAAGACCTAGAATAATAAATATTTAAAACACTTAAAATGATGTTTTAGTTAAATATTACCTTAAAAGAATCATTTTTAAATGTATTTTATTAATAATAGACATGGATAATAAATATTTTCGAGAATATACTTACACATAAACAATATTTGATAATAATGAGATTGAGGAATTAACACTTACCTAGCACTTTCCTTTGGTCAAGGGTACGTTTAACCTTCTGTTTATTGATCATAGTATGTTATTAAATTATAATAGAACCATATTCATATTTATTATATCATAAATAATTCATTTATGACTTTATAATACCCATTTAATAATGATTTCCATGTTAAATTGCAATTTTGGGTAATAATTGCTTTCTCTATCGTACGTGTTTTAACTTGTTATTCTTGATCGTATCATTTAGATCATGATTTAAATACATCTAGAATATAAATCATGATTTATATATAAAATATATTGAGAATATAAATATGTATAATAGATATATATGAAATGTAAGACACCATTTATGGAGATGGTTGTCCGTACATACGCATAAATGTTGTTTCAGTTTTCATATCGTATTGAACTCAAATAAGTGAATAACATATATGTAAGTACATAGGTACATACATACATACATAAATATATATATATATATATATATATATATATATTCAGTATCATTATTATGTCATATATTACATACTTATTAATAATATATATTTTTATAATTATCATTGAATGTTGAACCGGGAAATAAATCACATCACGTCGTGGAGACGGTAAGTCGTACGTACATACGATCGACAATATCATTTACTTAATGATTAAAAGTTTTATAATTTGATGGTATATTAGTTTTACAGATATATTATCATGTAATTTTCATTATTTATAGACCTATTACTCATCATTATATCCATCCAAATAACATAGTATTAAATAACAAATTACACGACATAATGTAGACGGTAAGCCGTGCGTACGCACGCAAGGTGACAATATCATTCATAGGATGGATAGAATAATGAGTACAGTTGGACCATATTTATAATAATAGTACATTATGTATAAGGTACTGGATTTATTATTTTTGTATGGAAATAACAATGATAGGGAAATTGGAAGAATAAAAGAACTTTGAAAGAGGTGATAAAATAATTACATCTTCTTTGGGTGTTTCCTTTTGATTTGAACAAAATAGCTCATTTGTTTGGATTTATGGTCAAGGTAAGACATCTAGGTTGAATTGAGGTAAGTTGGGAGGAGATTTCTGCAGGTATTGTCCGAGCCAAATGGCTTTGGTGGTGTGATTTTGATATAAGGGGATGTACTCTTTTATAAGAGAGGTGAGGGTCACTTTAGGAAATGTTTGAAATATAATTTTATTATAAAATCATTTTCGGTTTTTAATGGCTCAAAATTTATTTATTTCGAATATAAGGTGGTTATGGGTCGAAATAATTTCCACCAAAAGATTTTAGACATGTTTAGGTCACCATATTAACCCTATCTTTTAGATTTAACTCTTAGTTAAATAGTTTAACTTTTACAATGTCCTCTTGATTTATTCTAATAAATGGTTAATAAGAATACTATAAAAAATCAAAAGTACCCCAAGTGGTTCATTATTGATATATATAACCTTATATAAGTAATATTTCCAAAAATTATATGTTTAGGAATAGTATATCAATAAATAATATAGTATTTGTTTTAAACACTCATTTATGTCAATTTTGACAGTATTTGGTAGTTTGTTTTTGTTAAAGTCATAAAAACTATATCACTTAAAAAATATTTATTTAATAAATCATAACATGTCTTATTAAACTATAAAATTCATGTATGGCATTAAAAGAATTAATTTACATTTATTCTTATATTTATAATATCAATTATTATAATCATTCATTGATAGTGTAATTACTACATCATCATTGTGTCATATAGAAATTTAATTATCTAATATCTAAAAATTATAAATAAAATACCATTATATAGGAAATAATTTTATGTTTCTAATGAACATTTATACTCGAATGTATCTTATGTATTACCCCACATAAAAATTGGTTTAGTTATTAAACGTTGAATTTAAAACTTTTAACTCTTCTATAAATAAAATAATAATGAATTTCCTGATCTAATCCAAGTGTACCAAAAGGATAATTTTTTATTCCTAAGTTTGGTTTTGGTCTAAATATTCATATCCAATATAATTAATACATGTGATAAGGTTATTATAATATCATTTTTACCTTCAATTACCCTATTTACTTTTAACCGTGGTAAATAAAAGTCAAAAGGTACTATTCACCTGAAATTATTTTCATCTTATTGAACCAAATTTTACTTAATGATTTAAACCATATCTCTCAGATTTTAAACATTCAATTCATAGAAGTGGTAAGTTTACGTTTTATGGAAATTAGCAAATGTTCCTAGACGGTGGGTAAAAGACTTTAAAATGTTCAATGAAATTTCATACATCTAATTTTATTATAAAATGACTTCAATGAATTACATTGAACTTATATAGGTATTATATATCTATTTTGACTTAAAATAAATTTAAATAAAATAAATAATTATTTGAATAAAAATTCATTTTAAAACAATAACACAATGTTTTCCCTATTCATCAAAAATTGAATGTTTTCAGAAAAATTCCAAAAATTCACCCTAAGATAATTTTTATATTAGGAATTCAAAAAAGAAATCTATTTTCAAAAAATAAAAAAAATATAAGATTCACTAATTAATTTAAAATTAATTCCCGTTATCAAAACCAAATAACTGGTTTTTAAAAAGTAAAAACTATCAAAATATTGACATGTGTTTAGGTCACATTTTAATGTAAAATTACTTATAATGACCTATATTGTATTAAATGAAAAAAAATATAATCTAATTATAATTATAAACCATTCAAATGCATAATTTAACACTATAAATTATTTTGATTAAAAAAGTTGTTTTCAATTAAAATTTATTATTTTTCACTATTCATCAAAATATATAAGTTATCAAAAAAGTACCAAATATTTATCCAAAACTAAATTTTTATATCCCGCTTCTAAAGAATAATTTAATTTAATTAAATTAAATATATAAAAGTGTCAAATATTAGTTTTAAACAGGGTTCTCCATTAAAAGGTGGTAAAATTTCATTTTTTTCAAAAATACTTCTTTTATCTAAAAAACTAATTTGTTCTTATATTATGTCTAAAAAATGCATAAAATGAATTATAAAATTATATGGAGTATATAAAATTCAAACCTCAGTTAATACTATTCATAATCACTTTTTGAACGGCTAGTTTAGTAATTCATGGTGCGCTTGAACTCGATGTTGCTTGTAGTGAATGTTATTGAATTACTTTGAAGAGATAACGCACTGTGAAATATTGGGGTGTTACAACTACATTACATCTTGAAGGCCCTCATCAAGATGTGAACTATAGAAATTCTCCATGCATCTAGGTATCAAGCAGTGATAGTAGTCTTCACCATCATATCAGTCATCGAGAAGGTCCTCCCCTCAATGACATCAAGTAGAAAGAAGGTTATCCCCTCACTACAGCCCAACCTGAAGGTCCTCCCCCGGGTATACGTCGTAAAGACGTTTCCTGTGGTTGGGCATAAAGTTTCAATAGTTTCCCTCGATATTTCATCAGCAATTTTGAAGGTCCTCCCCGTAACCAAAATTCATACTAGAAATAAGGTTCACCCCTTGCTGAAACAAATGTGAGAAATCCCTCCTATGCTGAGGCACTCGGAATGATAGAGTCAGACATATCGAGCAGTACGTCTATATTGAGTGACATCCTTTCTCAACCATAGGATGGCTCGAGTTCATGCCCATCTTCTTAGCCACCCCCTGTGTCATTTGCATTCCAGGAGGCTCCCACCAGCCCTATTTCTTGGAACAAAATTATTATAAAGAAGTCGAGCATGATATATCATGTAGAGAAGACCTCGGGAGAACAATGGTAGGGTATGTTTCTTGTGAAAAGAAAAATACATATTGATAACATACCAGTGATGCATTGGCCTATGGGAAATTTTCACTTCGACATACCATAGGAGTTGTCTAGGGAATGTATACATGACATTCACCTCAATATATGGACGACTCTTTATTAGCTAAAAGGAAAGTACCTTCTCTACGAAGATTATGCGGACCATGTCAACATGTTAGGGGAACTTCTTTGCCTAATGGACCTAGAACCCCTCCTGTCTGCAAGGCATCACGATCCGAAAGGAGAAAGAAAAACCTTGAACTTGATTTCCCTCATGCACTGCACAAGTTGTGTCACCTCATTGGAAACACTCTGACTGGAGTTCATATTTGGGGACGGGGGAAACATTGAGCTCTACACTTTATCTCGCATCCGATCTAGAAAACCTCATTGGAAATGAAATCTTGAAACGTCATTACCTATAGTAAACAATCAAATGAAACCCCTCCTTAGGAAATATGGGATACTTAACAAAACCTGGCCTTGAGTGAGTCTCAAAAGCATCAGTACTTAAGAGATAAAGTCATCGAAAAGCTCCTGAGTTAGGAAACTAAGAACATCCAGCAGGATTCCCACCTAAGGGGATCCAGCCAGTAAAAAGTGATCATATCTTCAAAGGACCATGGACTATGTGTATGCCCAATGCCATACATGGCTCACACCCATACGGGAGTGTGTGAAAAAAAAATACAGGCCATAGCGCATCAATGGGAGAACTAGAACAACCCTAGACCATAGGTATGAGGGTATTTTTACATCAAGTCCCCACACAGTGGATGTCTATCCTCTCTTGTATAAAAAGAACGATTCGCAGATGAGTCACATGTTCCACCCCTTACCGTGGTTCATACCCTCTGAGACAAAGGCACATTACGAAGTTGGATTTGGGCTCCCTTGGGGTCAATATTATCCAAGAAACCCAAAGAATACCCCATAACGGAAGAAGAAAATCCAACAAAGGTTTCATAAAGACTTCCTACCATTCGGCATTGGGTACACCACCCCTAATGCGGTATGAATCAGTGTATGTGGTAAAATTCAACCCCATAGATCTCACAAAAAATGACACAAAGGGAGAGGAGCAATGGAAGACGGTTCCACCCTAGAGGCATCCCACACTAAGCCTAATAGGGTGCATATTTGGAACTAAAGAGAGGTCCTAAATTTGGGCGTCCACTCAGTTAATCCATCACTACCTCTCTCATGAAACCCCAATAAGGAGAAAAATAAATCCCATGTCATCTATGACCCACCTCATCCTCCACCTGAGAATGTTTGTCTCACTCTTGAGGAATGATTCCCCAAGCATGAGGAAGAAATGAAAGAGCCCAGGTGAATTAATTTCGAGTTGCGTCGAGGGAGCTACCTCGACGGATGTGTTTCCCCTGCGGAATGTTTACAGGTGTTCCCAGAAGAGGTTCCCTTTCCACAAGAACTCATATTGGTAAATGAATGCAAGGCCATAGGCTTGTCCAATCTAGAATTGGGGCAGGAAACCTATATAAACCCGAACCAGAAGTACATCAAGACTTACCCCCACTAGGAAGGTAGCGAGAGAATATTCAGGTAAACCCCCAAATGATACCCCCGACTGGGTGTCCACCACAAAGTCTAGAAGCACCAGCATGCCCAGCTTTGGCCACTGCTACACAAGCCCAAGCTCAAGCCCTGTATGATATGCATTAGGGTCTCTTGAACATCATTGAGCAAGTAACGACTCGACTAGAAGCCATAGATGGGATAATTGCTCCAATAAAACCATAGCAAAAACCCTACCCTAATTGGGTGAGAAATGTTCCACCACAAAAAAACATTCGAAACCTCGTATTCCTAGTGTTCAAGGGCTCGGGGGACTCGAAGAATAATTTAATGCTATATTCTTCTTACTGTGACCCCATGATAGGACTTCTGGAGCAACAAGCATTAGTAAAACTCAGGTTCTTCAGTAGAACCCTGTCGGTCTCAACTTTCGTATGGTATACTAGATTTCTATCCAATTCAACCACAAAATAATAGGACCTCCAGCGAAAGTTTCTCTTCCAGTTCAGTTCAACACTGCCAAAGTCAACGGTCAGTGACCTCATGAACTACAAACACCGAGAGAACGAAAGATTCTCAGACTTAATTTCCATATGGAAATGCCTAACTTATTCCCTAAACCAGCTGCTCCCCCAATATGAAATGCTCTCAATGTGCATCGATACCCTTTATGATGAATTGTGAACACTACTCATCCTAGTGAAGTACAAAAGTGGGTTCTATGATTTATCTTCCATTTCACAAAAAATAGATGAATCCAAGCCACAAAACAATCTCAAGTCCCGAGTGGCCCCATTAGCCCCAAGAAAAAGAGTGGGAAAATATAAAGCATCTTATGTCACACTTAAGCCCCCTTGGCTCCAGATCTAGTTGCAAAGCCCGCAGCGAACCATCCAGGACCCCCTAGATACCAAGAGCCTCCCCCACCTAAGCAATATGAGCAATGCGGTGCTAAGAGAAATCAGTTCTAAGAACAAGGAAATAAATTTTAATCGTTCTGAGATGACCAAGTCTGCGGCTATTTCATTTCCACCATGAATTGAAACTTTCTTCAGATACCAGAGCCAAAGAGAGATAATGATGTGGGTCTCAATGACCATCCAGATTATTATCCCTGTTACTAGATACTAGGACACACCATTCAAAAATTATTCATCTTCAAGGATCTTCATTAAAAGATGGTGGATTCTGGGAATGTTAAATCAGGCCCTCTACCAGCACAAGTGGCATATGTTTCCACCTTAGACTCAAGAGAGGAAGAAAAATGGAAAACAATCCCCTTTAAGGAGAAACAATTTGATAATTAGAAACCCCAAAAAATAGTCAACTGAGTTCATGGAATCTTCCAAGTGTAGTTGAAACAACCAACCATGCCCCCAATGATCCTGATGCAACACATCCATCCTCGTCAGCCTCATAGTCCTCTAAGGGACAGAAGGGTAGAAAGTATGAGCAAGAAGATAGGTTGACACTGA
The DNA here is from genome assembly GCA_963277665.1 of Viscum album. Lineage (NCBI taxonomy): Eukaryota > Viridiplantae > Streptophyta > Magnoliopsida > Santalales > Viscaceae > Viscum > Viscum album. The sequence continues at coordinate 39,710,183 of OY728140.1, read as the reverse complement.
ATCTGAAGTCAGTATTGACACTTTCTGATTTCATACCAACTAACTTAGTACAATGAGAACTTCCCCACCAAATGGTACAGTGGGAACTACCCCACCAAATGATACAATGAGAACCACCCCACCAAATGGCACCATCAGAAAGAGGTAGTCAGATAGAAACATTATCGGATCAAGAATTGATCTTTAATTCCATTAATTTCATTCACTTTATGGACCAATTTTTTGATGGATACTATGTCCAAAAACCCGAATTATCTATATCTAACCAAAGAGATGGAGGAAGAGGCTGCAAAAGCCAATGGTTTCCTGGAATGCATGATCATGGAAGGAGTCACATTTCTGAACATGCCATAACTAAAAACATTAACATTGTGGAAACATTCATAAGGACCCTCTGGTCAACACAAAGATATCGGAATACACTTCTGCCCCCGACCAGAATAAATCCAACCTAGTTATCTTAGAGTATCCATCAGAAGAAGAAAAAAAATACCAAATCGCCCAAGAAATATGGGCAGCCCAGTTTGGTCAAACCCGGAATGGACCGCAGCACCACTAGCTCTTTTCACATAGGTTGAGCAATCTATGTTCAAAGCCCAAGCCCCTAATGTGTCTATGAAAGGGCAACCCCAATCCGGGAATCACTGAACTTTAGAGAGAAAATATGATATTCTAAAGAAACTGGGTTCAGTACTAGCAAAGCTATCAATCATGAATGTGTTAAGTCTATCCACAAATCATATGGTGGAACTCATCAAAGACTTACTATGTCCCCATGAATTTGAGGTCAAAGTATCAGTAGTCGAAGTCTATCAAACAGATACCAATCCTAAATAATGTCACGCTGTCATCTCCTTCTAAAATAGGGATGAAGACGCCATCATTCAAGGGCACATCAAACCCTTATTTGTGTCTGGAAAGATAAATGGAATTGATTTCATGAGAATTTTCATCGACAACAGCTCTAGAGTAAATCACTTCCCACTTCAAACGCTTCGTCGGTTGGGCTATGATAAAGACAGTTTGACACCCTGCACCAAAAATTAGTTGGGATATGATGAATGCGAGCAGAATCCATTGGGATGAATCGAGTTTAAAACAAGTCTTGGAGACCTCAGGTCAGATTCCATGTTCTCGGTAGTGTGTAAAAGTACATCCTTCAACATCCTATTAGAGAATCCATGGCTACATCAGCATGCTGAAATTCCGTCATTATACCATCTGTGCATCAAATATTGTGCTAATGGGAAAAACTAGACATTGCACACTGATAAATCCTCATTTGAGTCCTGTGAGTCACATTATATTGATGTAGGGTTCTATGAATCATAATAAAAACATCCTTCATTCAGAGAAATTTATTTTATTACTTCCCCAAATGGATTGGAAATGGATCCCACTGACCCCCTTATAGAAACTTGGGGAAGAGTATATGTTACCCATCAACCAAGTTGAATGAATAAGTGCATGTCTGGATGCAGAATTAATTTTCTTCATGATCTCCATTATGTCCACCAAGTCCAAATACATAGAAGAGCAGGCTGACTCCCATGATGTTAGGAAAATACCTACCAAAGATGCTCCTGACCAATCCTCGGGACCTCAAACTTCCCTTTCCATGATCACTACGATGAAAGACGATTTCTCTCACAACATTGTAGATTTTGTCTCAATAATCCACTATCTATCAGAAGAGGAAGAAGATGATGATGATTAAGAGGAAGATGAAGAATAATAAGCCCTCAAGGATTCCCCTCCTGCATTTGAAGAAGGTGTCTTCACCACAATCGATGAACTTAAGAAGATAAACTTGGGCACCAAAGACAACCTGTGACCTACTCTGATCAGTGTGGCTATGCATATCGAAGAGCAGGAGACATATACCTCCTTCCTAATGGAGAATCAAGATGTGTTTTCCTAGAACTAAACAAAAATTCCAAGCCTCAATCCTAAAGTCACCACTCACTATCTGGGCTTACCAAAAGACCACCGGGGATATAAGCAGGAAACCAAAAGGACCCACTCGATGCATGCTTCCAAAATACATGCAGAAGTTGAAAAGATGATCAGATCCATCTTTATATGATAATTCCAATATCCGATCTAGCTAGAAAATATAGTCCCTATAAAAAAGAAGAACTGGTAGATTAGAATCTTCATTGACTTTAGGGACCACAATTGGTATTGCCTGAAAGATGATTTCATGGTCCCAGTACCAGAATTTTTTATTGATGCAACCACAGGAGATGAGGCTCTCTCTTTCATGGACGTCGATTCTAGATATAACCAGATTTGGATGGCCTAAGGAGATGAAAATTCTACCACTTTTATGGACCCTTTTAGAGTGTTTATTTATAATGTGATTCCCTTTGGTATAAAAAATACTGGCACCACATACCAGTGTGCCATGCACCACATCTTCAAGCCCATATTGGAATAATTCATCAAGTGTTATGATGAAGATCTGGTGTAAAACGCTCAATCCAAAAGGCTAATCTTGAAATTTTCATCAACAAACTATGACATCATGGTTTAAAGTTGAATCCCAAAAAGTGCACCATTTGTGTTAACTGTAGAAAATTCTTCATATTTTTCGTACACCATCTTGGTATCGAAGACGAACCTGAGAAGACAAAAGCCATCCTTGGAAGGTCCCCAACTCATAGCCCCCCTGAGTTTAAAGGTCTTGAGGGGTACCTAACCCACATCAGGTGCTTCATATCCAACTTGGTGGGTAAATGTTTACCTTTCGCCAGGTTAATGAAGAAAGGGGTTACATATGAGTGGGATAATGATTTCCAAGAAGCTTTCAACAATATCAAAAGATATCTCCTGATCCCACTGGTGTTGATGCCATTAGTTGATAGGAGACCACTCATTTTGTATGTAACTACCCTGGAACAGTATTTAGGCTCCTTCCTCGCATAGAAGAACGTTATTGGCAGTGAGAACAGCCTCTATTACCTCATCCAAACAATGATTGACACTGAAACATAGTATTCAAAATTTGAAAAGAACTGCCCAGCCATAATATTCATAATTACTATACTCAAGCATTACCTGCAGCACCATGAGATCCACTTGGTCTCCCACTGTAACCCACTCAAATATATCCTCAACCTTTCTAAGCTAACTGGATTCCTATCACAATGGGAGATCGTCCTCCAATAGTTCGGCATATGGTACGTACCCCATATGTCTATAAAATTATAAGACTTAACAGACTTCCTGAAAGAGACCCCCTCAAGAGAAACAACACCAATGGATGCCTAACTTCCTGATGAAGAAGTTTTCTCTGTCCAAGAGGACCCCCACACTTGGGAAATGTACTTCAAAGGTGCTTCTAGAAGCCTAATAGGGAAAAGAATAGAAGATCCCAAGCTCAAAAAAGTGGGTATGGTAGTTATACTCATATCCCTCAAAATGGTCATCCTTCCTTACTCTATCCTGCTTTCAGAAGGGTGTAAAAATAATGAAGTAGAATATCAAGCCCTAATTTCGGGCCTAGAACTGGAACTTCATGTACAAGACGAGCACCTAAAGATAAAGGGTGATCCATAGCTTGTCATCAAACGGGTTCATGGTGACTATTCCATTAAGAATTAAGTATTTTCCCCTTTGATGAACCATGTTCAAAAGCTGATGGAAGAATTCCCTTTAGAACCAACATTGTCCCTCGGTCTCAAAATTCCCAAGCTGATGCTTTGGAAAATGTAGCCACGACCTTGACTGATCGAGACCAGGATGAAATGGGCATTAACATTTCATACAACCAGATGGTCCTTCCATTTAACCAAAATGATATCGAGGATATTGACGAAATTAACCCCATTTCTGATCCTTATGGTCACACCACCAGTTGGATGATTACAATTTTAAATTACCTTCAGAAGGGGGAACTCCCACCAGATAGGTCTAGAAGGGAACAGGTCCAAAGATGGGTAGTCAGCCTTTCCATATACAATGGGGTAAACCAAGAAAAGGTTCTCTACAAATGAGGCCATGACAGAGTCCTTCTCAGGTGCATTGATGGAGAAGAGACCGCTACCATCATGAAAGAAGTGCACTCCAGAGCTTGTGGAGTGAACCAATCAGTAACCAAGCTCTCTCATCAAATCTGAAGGCTTGGGTATTACTGGCCTACTATGATACAGGATTGTGCCATATTTTCCAAAAAGTTCCATTCCTACCAAGTTCATGCAAATTTTATACACAGACCCCCAGAGTTACATCAGGCAGCAAAGTACTCCTGGCTATTTTTTGCCCGAGGGGTGGATGTTGTGGGACCATAGCCCCCTACTACAGCTAGAAAATTCATGTTCCTACTCACAGCAACCGACTTCTTTTCCAAATATTCTAAAGTTGTACCCCTTAATGAAGTTGGGGAGGAAATCATTGTTAGCTTAGTGAATTCCAACATCATTAATAGATTTGGGTTCCTCATACAATATAGAGGGACAACGGCACCAACATCTTCTCTGTTGAGTTGGAAAAGTTAAACCAGGAGTATATAATCAAAGCCAACCATTCATCCTGCTACCATGTGGCGGCCAGTGGGAATATAGAGGCTTTAAACAGGACTCTTTCCAACATAATCCAAAATATGGTAGATAAGGATAAGAAATAGTGGATAGAAAAACTCATTCATGCTTTGTGGGCCAACCGGACCACGATCTGCACTACCACCCAGGAAACCCCGTAATCACTAGTATACTGGGTTGAGGTAGTGTTTTCTATCAAAATCCAAGTTCCATCACTTCGTGTGAACATTTTAAATCAACTATCCATGGATGAGAAATCCAAGTGACGGTTTGATGAGTTGGAGAAGCTAGATGAGAAAAGGTTTCACACATTACACCATTTAGAAATCTACCAAAATCAGATCGCACGAGCCTTTAACAAAAAGGTTCACCTTTAATCTTTCCCCGGTGGAGAAATAGTTTTAGTCCTCATAACCCTGATGATACTCAGGAAGAAGCTCCCAAAGATTAAACCAAAATGGGAAGGACCATTTGCAATACATAGGGTCTATTCTAGAAGAGCATACTCCTTAATATAAAATGGGTGGACATCTCATCATGGCTCCCACAAATGTAAAATTTTAAAAGATGTATTTCTCATAATAGAAATTCCCAGTATTAGTCAACACTCTATGACCTTCAACAATAGGTTTCAAAGTTGTAGTGTCATGGTTCAAACTCTATGACCCTAAAATATGATTAATAGTCCTATACAGATGACGTTAAACTGTAAGGAACTCATCCCTGAAACATGACATTAAACTATGACTCATGTCCTCACTACAAGACGTTAAACGGTATAGCACAAAACATCCTAATCACATTAAAATAAATGGCATGATCTTTCAGAGAACTATGTATCAATTGATTCCTACCCCTACAAGATACGTAGGGACGCCTTTATCCTCGATCCTGGCTGTAACACCTGAATATTTTATAGTACGTTATCTCTTCAAAGTTATTCAATAACTTGTTCTATACACGCCACTGAGTTCGAGCGCACCACGACTTACCAATTAGCCGTTCAAAAAGCGGTTATAAATAGTATTAGCTGCAATTTGAATTTTATATACTATATATATTTTTGGAATACATGTTATGTGATTCTTATACATAATATAAGAACAAATTCAATTTTTCAAATAAAGGTTGTATATTTCAGAAAATGCAATTTTACCGACTTTTAATGGAAAGCACTTTTTTTTAATCCAATATTTTACACTTTTATATAATCAATTTGACAAAATAAACTTCTTCTTTAGAAAATAGACATAAAAATTTAGTTTCAATAAATATTTTGTGTTTTTCTAATAACTTCCATATTTTGGTGAATAGTGAAAAATACTGAAATTTTTAATTGAAAACAAATTTTTTAATAAAAAAATATATATTGTCAAATTATATATTTTAATGGTTTTTAAGTATAATTAGATTATATTTTTATCATTGAATATAATTTAGGTCATTATATGCAATTTCAAATTTAAAATGGACATAAACAAATGTCAATCTTTGGATAGTTTTTTCTTTTAAAAAACTCTCTTATTGGTTTTGACAATAGTAATTAATTTTAAATTAATTAATGAAACTTCTATGTTTTAAATTTTGAAAAATATACTACATTTTTTAGTTCATAATATCAAAATTATCTTAGGGTGAATTTTTGATATTTTTCTGAAAACATTCAATTTTGGATGAATAGTGAAAAACATTGCGTTATTGTTTAAAACTGAATTTTTATTTAAATAATTAGTTATTTTTTTAAATTTATTTTAGTTAAAAATAGAGACATAATACCTATATATGTTCAATGTAATTCATTGGGGTCATTTTATAATAAGATTAGATATATAAAATTTTATTGAGTTTTTTAACGTCTTTTACCGACCATCTAGGCACATTTGCAAATTTGCATAAAACGTAATTTTATTGCTTCATGGAATTTAATTTCAAAAATAAAAGAAACAAAGTTGATATGATTAAGTATAATTTTGTTCAATAGGATGAAAATTATATTTGGTGAATAGTTACTTTTGAATTTTATTTACCACATTTAAAAGTAAATAGGGTAATTAAAGTTAAAAAAAGTGACATTATAATTACCCAAACACATGTATTAATTATATTGGATAAGTCTATTTCGACCCAAATAAATCTTAGGAATAAAATATGTTCATTTTGGTCCACTTAGATTAGATTTTTACATATATTATTATTTTATTTAAAGAAAAGTTGAAAGTGATAAATTCAAAGTTTAATAACTAAACTATTTTTAGTATAGGGTTATAGATAAGATAAATTAGACTATAAATATTCATTAGAAATATAAAATAATTTCATACATTATGGTGTTTTATTTATAATTTTTAGAAAATATAAAATTAAATTTATTTATGACCCAATGATGATGCAGTAACTACCTTATTAATAAAATAATAAAATAATTGATATTATAAATATCCAAATAAATTTAAATTGAGAATTATGATGACTTACACTAATTTTATAGGATAATATGACATGTGAGGTTTTATTAAATTAAATATTTTTTAAGTGATAGAGTTTTTATGACTTTTAAAAAAACAAAATACCAAAGTGTCAACATTGACATAAATGAGTTTTTAAAACAAATACTATATTATTAATTGATATAATATTCATAAAAATATAATGTTCAGACAAAGGACTTAGATAAGGTTATATATATATCAATAATTACCTACTTGGGGTTCTCTTGGTTTTTTATAGAAAGTTTATTAACCATTGTTTATAAAAATTCAAGAGGACATGGTAATGGTTAACCTATTTAACTAAGAGTTAAATCATAATGATAGGGTTAATATGGTGACCTAAACATGTGTAAAACCTATTATTTGAGAGGATTTAAACCCATAACCACTTTAGCTTCTAAATAAATTAATTTAGATCCATTAGAAACTGAAAATTATTCTATAATAAAATAATATTTTAAACTTTTCCTCAAGTGACCCTCATCAATCTTATAAAAGGGTACATACCCTTATCTCAAAATCACACATCCGGATCCATTTGTATTGGCCAAACCCAACACAAATATCCCCCCAAATTACCTAAATTCATCCTAGAGACCTTCCCTTGATCATAAAGCCAACCTAAGGATCCCTTTTTTTCAAATCAAAAGGAAACACCCAAAGAAAAGGTAATTATTTTATCACCTCTTCCAAAGTTATTTTCTTCTTCCACTTTTTCATTATTTTTTATTTCCATAACAAAATAATAACTCCAGTACCTTATACATACTGTGATGTTATTATAATTATGGTACAACCATATTCATTATTATATCCATCCTATGAATGAAAGTGTCACTAAGCATGTGTACACAAGGATTACCGTCTGCACGTCGTGGTGTAATTTGTTATTCAACACTGTGTTATTTGGATGGATATAATGATGAGTAATATGTATATAAATAATGAAAATAGCATGCTAATTTCTCTGTACAATTAATATATCATCCAATTTCTAGACCTTTTAATCATTAAGGAAGTGATATCGTCGCTCGTGTGTACGTACGACTTACAGTCTCCACGGCACGATGCGATTAATTTCCCCGTTCACCATTCAACGATGATTATAAAAAATATATATTATTAATAATTATTTCATATATGACATAATAATTCTACGGGATATATATATGTATATATATACTAACATATATCTTATTCACTTACTTTTGTTCAATACGATATGAAAACGAAAGCAGTGTTTTTGTGTACGTATGGCCTACCGTCTCCATAAATGGTGTTCTCCATTTAATATATCTATCCATTATACATATTTATATTATAAATATATATGATATATAAATCATGCCTTTATTCCGGAAGTATCTAAATCATGATTTAAATGATACAATCAAGAATAATAAGTCAAAACACATATGATAAAAAAAAGTGATTATTACCTGAAATGTTAATTCAATATAGAAATCATTATTAAATGGGTAGTATAAATTCATAAATGAATCATGTATGATATAATAAATCTGAATATTGTTATATTATAATTTAATAACATACAATGGTCATTATAAATGAGGTTAAACTTACCCTCGACTAAAGGAAAGTGTAAGGTAAGTGTTAATTAATCAATCTCATTATTATTTGAGATTGTTTATGTGTAGCTATTTTCAGGGAAATATATATTATCCAAGTACATGTTCAATAAAAGACATTCCAAACTGATTCTTTCAATGCACTCTTTAACTAAAAAATCATTTTAAAAGTTTTAAATATTTATTCTTCTAAAGCTTTTTCATTAATGTCTATGTTTTCAAAATGGTTTTAAGGATTTATTTATATGGACATGATTGTTTTAAAATGTTAATTCCTCTAAAAAGTTTAAAAGTTGTATGGGACACTTTTGATTCAAAAATATCTTTTAAATAAATTCCTTTATAAATATTTTACTTTTAACTAATTTCACAAAAATTAATTTTTCTCTAAAAAAGGTTTATTGATCATTTTAAACAATGTCAACATCCTTTACTGGGTATTATTATTGATTAAGGATGATTTATTATAATAAAATATTCCATGTTATATTGAATGAGTTATGATATTTTTGATTATGGATGCGCTATTTTTATCACCTTCATGGTTTATGGTTGAAGTGTTGAAATTGTTTATGCTAGTTTTAATATGAATGTTCATGTTATGTTTCAACATTTTCCTATGAGGAATGCAGTGGACTTAGTAAGAGATGGTTGGGTCCTACTATAGGCCCTCGATGCATTGATAGGTCTCATAATACAAATTAGTGTCTTGGATCAAGGCCCTTAAAAAATATATTTTTAGTCCTGGCACGAGGCCTTAACTATGTGGTAATGATGTCCAGCGTTAGGCATTCCCTCATTATAAAATTAATTATTACATCTGATTATTAGACTAGTAGAATATCCATGTGCATATTTATATGGTAATGTTTGATTTATTTTCTCCATATTATGTATATGTTTATGTTTAAAAGGATTTTGTTTTTATTACACAAATTGCCTTAAAATTTTATAGCTTCCGCTAAATTATTTGCCCTTAATGAGCATCTGATCTCACCCCATTATTATGTTTTGTTTTCCTAGGATTCCAAGAAGTGTATTAGGTTTTCGATGCATGGTTAATCTAGGGGAATAATTGCATTCTCAATAGATTATTTATGTTGTGCTTTATGTTTGAATTTGTAATGTAATGTTCATGTAAGTAATCTGTTTTCAAAGAATTCTAAACTGATCGGTCTTTCCGGACTTAATTCCTTGTAATCATGCTAATGTATTAAAATAATGCACTAGCTTCAGGCTTCTGGGGTTAAGACATTACAGTTGGTATCAGAGACAGTTTAGCAAAAACCTTGTAAAATAGATTTAAATAAGCTCAGATTTTGAAACACTACCCTAAGATAGACTTTGAGAATTGTTATAGAAGAACTTACTAGAATTTTGGTAATGTAGAGATTTTGTGAATGTTTCAAGCAATACATCTCTCTCTAGATACGAGCGGGTAGAGGCGGCTCTAGAACAGATGTACCTAGGAGTGAAAAATCTGACAAGGAGTTTCATTCTTGACCTAGGGTATTGGATTTATATTTTGTGATTCATAAACTAATATAGTCTATGCCATTGATTAGAAATTGCGCCCAATAGAAGGAATGAGAACTCCAGCAATACACATGATCCAAAGAGTAAGAAATGTCATATCTTTCATGGTATTAAGAAAAAATTTAAAAGGGAAATATTCTCCCATGTATTCTAATCATATGAAGAAATAGTATCATATATTAATAATATATGTAGGGAATTCATTGATTCATATGGCTTTGAAGGGAATCAAGATAAGAAACGGATGGTAGAGATAAAGATGGATAAAGGGAAGAGGGTAAAGAAAGATTTTTCCATATGTGAAAATTGTGGAAATAATCAACTTAGTAAATCCTTTAAGGGAATGGGAGTTGTTATAAGTGTGTAGAAAAAGGACACCATGTACGTGATTTCAAGGGTAAGAAAAAGGTTTTAAATGTACAATTCTTCCTCGGCAAGGAGTTGGGACACTACGCAAATCAATGTCTCAATCATCAGAGTATACCCCAAATGCTACTATTGGATAATAATCAAGTTATGATACTACCACATATGAAGAGGAATGATTAGTGTTCTTAGGTTATTATTAAATAATTCTATCACTTGATTGTTGTATTAATTATGTACAAGTTATAAGAATAATAAAGTATATAAGGATTGTATTGTAGTACATTTTCATTAAGGATTTGAGATTTTGTGGTACCAATTAGAGTGACATAGTTTCAAGTTAAACATTTTGGAAAATATATGGATGGGAGAAACATTACCCTTAATATGATTCCAAAACTGAGATAATGATTTTTGAATAAGATATAATTGATTTGGATAAAGTATATTGGATATTACTGACTACCTAGGAACTGATTAATGGTTTGTTTATTCAATCATTGTTGGAGTATTCAAAATTTTTGGATATAAGTAATATATCTAGTATTCTATAAATAATAAGAGAGAATTAATGTCATCAATAAGATTTTATGGTAATTTATGGTGTTACTAGATTTTAGGAGAATACATGTTGAAGGTACTCACATGTTATTATGTGACAAAAATAGATCTTCATTATGTTATGTTGTCCTTCCTTATAAATTTTTAGACTATGAGTTTGGACACATGTATATTGGATAATTCTAAAGTTTGGACTATATTATGTTGGACATTGGATACTATGGTTTATGGGTAAAACATTTATTAAGATTATTTTTGGATTTTTCTATAAAAAGGACAAACCGAAGTTTGGGTGACAACTTTTCACGTTCGGCAAGGCCGTGAGACTTGAACCCACAACCTAAGGGTGACAAGGGTGCATCACCTACCACTGGCCTATGTGATGTCCTAGTTTGTATAATGTAGTTTTTTTAAATGATCTGATCGATAAATTATAATTTCATTTTTTTGAAACCCCATATGATTAGGATACATAAAATATTTTTGAACTCTATTATCTTTTTGAGTGAAAGATGAGTTTGTGGTAGAAATAAGTTAAAGGATGGAACTCTACTTTTCAAGTATTTTTTTCTTATTTTGTGAAGAAATTAATTCTCAGACTTTACTGAATGAAACTTAATACCAAAAATGATTCATCCTAATACCTTATGTTTTTTTGAACTGATGATATTTTAAATAATCATATATTTATGACTTTGAGGCCCTCAATATTCCATTTATTATTCACTTGTTTGTGAATGATTCCCTCAATCACTCTCTATAAATATTTATGATTTTCCTCTAATTATGTGTCTCTAATTTCCACCAATATTCCCTAATTCAATATCATAATTTGGTGGTGACTTTTTCATTTCTCTTTCCCACTTATTATGACAAAATTTTATTAACCCAATGTCTGATGTGGGTTTTCCACAAAGGTATTTTTCTATTTTTAACCTTTTATTTTTGAAGAACCATTTCAAATTGTAAGGATGAAATTTATTAAAGGAGGGGTCAATGTAATAGCCCAATATTTTATAGTTTTTTGTCTCTTCAAAGTAATACAATAACTTCCACTACACACAACACCGAGTTCGAGCACACCACGACTTACCAACTAGCTACTCAAAAAGAGGCTATGAATAGTATTAGATTCATTTTGAATTTTATATACTCTATATAATTTTAACATCCATATTATGTGTTTCTTATACATAATATAATAACAAATTCAATTTTTCAGATAATGGTAGTATTTTTCCGAAAATACAATTTTACCACCTTTTAATGGCGAAACATTTTTTAAAATTTAATATTTGACACTCATATATTCAATTTCAAAAAATAAACTTATTTTTTAGAATATATACATAAAAATTTATTTTCGATAAATTTTTAGTGATAATCTGATAACATTCATATTTTGTTGAATGGTGAAAAATCCATAAATTTTAATTGAAAACAAATTTTTTAAGAAAAATAATTTACATTGTTAAATTATACATTTAAATAGTTTTGAAGTATAATTAGATTATATTTTTATCATTGAATACAACATATGTAATTATATGTAATTTCAAATTTAAATTGGACATAAACACATGTCAATGTTTTGATAGTTTTTACTTTTTAAAAACACATTTTTTGGTTTTGAAAATGGGAATTAATTTTAAATTAATTAATAAAACATCTATTTTTTTATTTGGTAAAATATTATTCATTTTTTAATCCGGAATTTCAAAATTATCTTAGGGTGAATTTTTGGTATTTTTCTGTAAACATTCAATTTTTTATGAATAGTGAAAAACACTGTGTCATTATTGAAAACCATATTTTTATTTAAATAATTAGTTATTTTATTTAGATTTATTTTATCTAAAAATAGATACATAATACCTATATATTTTCAATATAACTTATTGGGTTCATTTTATAATAAGATTAGATATATAAAATTTTATTGAATTTTTTAACGCTTTTTACACACCTTTATGGCACTTTTGAAAATTAGCATAAAACGTAATTTTACAACATCTATAAATTAAATTTCAAAAATTAGAGAGAAAATTTTTAAATTAGTAAGTAAAATGTTGTTCAATAGGATGAAAACAATTTTTGGTGAATATTAACTTTTGAATTTTATTTACCACGGTTAAAAGTAAATAGGGTAATTAAAGGTACAAATGATATTATAATTACCCTAACACGTGTCCTAATTATATTGGATATGTTTATTTAGAAAAAAATCAATATTATGAAAAAAATATGTTCCTTTTGGTCCACTTATATTAGATTAGGACTTTTATTATTATTTTATTTAAAGAAGACTTAAAAATTTTAAATTCAATGTTTCATAACTAAATAATTTTTAATATAGGGTTATACATAAGATAAATTTGACTATAATTATTCATTAGATATATAAAATGATTTCCAAAATAATTTTATTTTATTTATAATTTTTATACATTAAATAATTAAATTTAGTTATGACACAATGATGATGTCGTAATTACCTTATTAATGAAAGATTAATACAATTGATACTACAAATATCCAAATAAAAGTAACTTGAGACTTATGATGAATTCCAAAAAATTTGTAGGTTAATATGACCTGTTATGGTTAATTAAATAAGTTTTCTTAAGTGATGAAGTTGTTACGACTTTCTCAAAAACAAAATACCAAATAGTGTCAAAATTGACAAAAAATGAGTTTTTTAAATAGATACTATATTAGTAATTGATATAATATTCCTAAAAATCAAAGAATCAACAAAAAGACTTAGATAAGGTTAGATATATCAACAATGGGCCACTTTGGGTTATCTTGGCTTTTTATAGTAATTTTATGTACCATTTGTTATAATAATACAAGAAGAAATGGTAAAAGATAAACTATTTAACTAAGAGTTAAATCTAAATAATAGGGTTAATATGGTGACCTAAACTTGTCTAAAATCAATTATTTGATAGTATTTAGACCCATCTCCACCTTAGATTAGAAATAAATCAATTTTGAGCCATTATAAAACAAAAATTATTTTATAATAAAATAATATTTCAATCTTTTCCTAAAGTGATACACACCTCTCTTATAAAAGGGTACTTCCCCTTCACTCCACATCACACATCCAAAGCCATTTCGCTCGACCAACCCCTTCCCAAATCTCCCCCCAACTCCCCTCACTTAACCTTAGAGGCCTTCCATTGATCAGAAATCCAACCTAAGGATCCCTTTTGATCTAATCAAATGGAAACACCCAAAGAAGAGGTAATTATTTTATCACCTCTTTCAAAGTTCTTTTCTTCTTCCACTTTCTCTTTATTTTTTATTTATGTAACAAAAAAATAACACCAGTACCTTCTACATAATTTTATGTTATTATAAATATGGTACAACCATATTCATTATTTTATCCATCCTATGAATGATAATTTCACAATGTGTTCGTACGTACGGCTTACCGTCTCCACGTCATGGTGTAATTTTTTATTCAACACTCTGTTATTTGGATGGATATAATGATTTGTAATATATATATAAATAATTAAAATAACATGATATTTTCTCATTAAAATTAATATAACATCCAATTAAACATCTTTTAATCATTAAGGAAATGATATTCTTTCTCTTTTGTATGTACGACCTACAGTCTCCACGACGCGATCAGATTCATTTCCACGTTCACCATTCAATGATGATTTTAAAAATATATATTTTTACTAAGTATGTAATATATGAAATAATAATTTTACCGGAGATATGTTTGTGTGTGTTTGTGTATTTATTTACTTACATATATCTTATTCACTTACTTTTGTTCAATACGATATGAAAACGGGAACAGCGTTTATGCATACTACGACCTACCTTCTCCATAAATGATGTTCTCCATTTTATATATCTATCTATTATACATATTTATATTCTAAATATATATGATATATAAATCATGTTTTATATTATGGAAGTATTTAAATCATGATCTAAAATATACAATCAAGAATAAAAAGTTAAAATACTTATGATAAAGAAAGAGATTATTACCCGAAATGTTAATTTTACATGGAAATCATTATTAAATGGGTAGTATAAAGTCATAAATAAATCATATAAGATAAATAAATATGAATACGGTTCTGGTATAATTTAATAACATACTAGGGCCATTATAAAGGAGGTTAAACGTACCCTCGATGAAAGGAAAGTGCAAGGTAAGGGTTAATTCCTCAATCTCATTATTATCCAAGATTGTTTATGTGTAAGTATTTTTGGGAAAATATTTATTATCCATGTCCATAATTCATAAAAGACACTTTAAAATGATTCTTTTAAGGTACTCTTAAACTTAAAAATCATTTTAATTGTTTTAAATATATATTCTTCTAAATCTTTTTCATTAATGTCCATGTTTTCAAAATGTTTTTAAGGATTTATTTATATGAACATGATTGTTTTCAAATGTTAATTCCTTTCAAAAGTTTCAAATTAGTATAGGACACTTTTGATTCAAAAATATATTTCATATTACTTCCTTTATAAATCTGTTACTTTTAAATGATTTCACAAAAAGGGATAATTCTCTCAAAAAAAATTACTAATCATTTTCAACTATGTCAAAAATCTTTAATGGATGTTATTCTTGATTAAGATTTATTTATTATAATACAATCTTCCATATTGTATTGAATGAGTTATGATATGTTTGACTGTTCATGTGCTATTTTTATAACCTGCATGGTTTATGGTTGAAGTATTGACATTTTGTATGCTTGTTTTAATATGAATGTTTATGCTATGTTTCAACATTTTCATATGAGGAATGCAGTGGACTTATTAAGTGATGGGTGGGGCCCGTTATAGCCCCTCGATGTATCGGTATGTCTCATGAGAGAAATTAGTGTCTTCACACAAGGTCTTGAAAAAACATTATTTGTAATATTGGCATGAGGCCTTAACTATGTGGTAATGAGGTCTGGCATTAGGCATTCCATCATTATGAGATTAATTATTACATGTGATTATTCTACTAGTATAATATCCATTTGTATGTTTATATGGTAAGATTTGATTTATTTTCTCCATAATTTTTTATGTTTATATTCAAAAGGATGTTGTTTTTATTATACATATTTCCTTAAAAGTTTATAGCTTCCGCTAAATTATTCAAACTTACTGAGCATCTAAGCTCACCCCTTTCTTGTATTTGTTTTCCTAGGATTCCAAGAAGTGTATTACATTTACTATGTAGGATTAAGCTAGGGGAATAATTTCATTCTCAATAGATTATTTATGTGGTGTTTTATGTTTGAATGTGCAATGTAATGTTCATGTATGTAATCTATTTTCCAAGACTGATAAACTGATCTGTCTTTCGGGACTTGATTCATTGTAATCATGAATATTTATTAATATAATTTACCATCTCTGGGCTTCTGGGGTTAGGGTGTTACACTCCCCCCCCCCAATGCCTCTATCATATCCTCTATCGCTTCACATTGGCATGAGAAACCCTTGTCACCCTTTTTTACTCACATCGAGTATAACTCACAAGAGCTTAGGATCAGTGGTAAGGATTAACTTATGCAATCAAATTATAGAGAATTGTGATAGACCCAGAACCCATAGAAAATGAAACAAAAATGTTCCTACCCCTTTGTTCAAGCTAGATCAGTACAGGGAACATTCATAACTACGTGCGTCTTGATTCCTTCTCTTGTAGGATACAAAGTAACACTCGTATTTGGCATCCTGGCTTAGCCATTGAATAAAAAATTCCCTCGCATGTCCCTATGCATGGACCAAATATTTGTAGAGAACATTCAGAACTATGTACAAATTGATTCATTTCATTGAATAATACCTAGTGATGCCTTTATATATCATCTCGGCCCATCCACCATTAAAAAAAATCCCCCCTTCCCCCATGCATAAGCTAGACTTGTGCGGGGAGTCCATGAAATGTCTTGGCCACATGACAGGAAACTACTAGATTCTACATGAGTCATGTATGGCCCGATTATCAAAATTATGAGATCCCACACATTCTACCCACTCATAAGAGGTCAAAAGATCTTAATTACCCTTATAAAAATGATCCAAATCTATACAGAAGCTCTTGTAGTTCACAGTTAATCACGATCTGGGTATTTCCTCGATTCCCAGACACATCTTTCCAATTTTTCAAACTCCATACTCTAGGAAATTGTGGATCCCCATAATCATTCATGGCCATCTAATATGGAAGAACAGTTTCTTGTGGAAACTTTTTTTTGGCTATGGACATCATGCCCCGATGGATCTGCATATTTCACCTACAAAAAAGTCGTCAATCAAAGGAAAATTCATCCAAATGAGAGTCCTCTCCTCTCTCAGTACGTTTGATGGCTTCCAAGCCCCATGTTATCCCTCATAATTCAAGTTTCCCATAGGACAATGGTTTACAACTTCTACCATCATTCACATTTAAAGAGTTTCATAACATCATGATTTTGATTAACTCAAATCTATTAATGATTTTTATGAGAGCATAATTTTCCTCGCTAAATGACTCTAAACAGCACATCATCATGTCATCACCACACAAAATTAAACTAAAAGTCCAAAATCATTCTTTCTATACAAAATTAAATTTCATAGCATTGGATTAAGCCTAGAGTTATCCCTACTTTTTATTCTTCTATTATTATGTGGTGACGTGGAATCCTCGTAATCCCTAATTTCTCAAACCGAGCATAGCTCACATGATTTTAGGGATCATAGCAAGATATCCACCATGACATTATGGTAAGATAGTTCAGGAAGTTAGTCCTAGAGGCATGACCCTAAAAGGAAAGTCATGGTTTATTTCCCTATATGTAATCCCACATCCTGACCATAAGACATTAAGTGACAGGGTACCCCATGGATGGGATGAATTCCTCCCCTGTGTGTGAATCATATCTACATAAGGGATATCTGATTCCAGGAGTAAATCACAACCCGTATGTCTCTAACATATTTGGATACACTGCTGCCATACTTCAAACACCATTATATGAGCGATTTTGAATCCTCATAATCATTCATGTCCATCTGATATGGAAGGCCAGTGTCTTAAGGACACCATTGTTTGGATATGCAGATCATTATTAGTGGCTCTGCATATGTCTCCTACAAAATGACAATCAATCAAAGGAAAATTTTTCCCCATGAGAGTCCTCTCTTATATCAATATGCCTAACAGATCCCAAGCAATGTAGCATCCCTCTTGATTTAAGGTCCCTTAAATTGATGGTTTACATTCTCATTCTTACCCACATCCTGGATATGTCAGAACATGCGGGTCTGATTCATCTCTTGTCTATTTTTAGGTTTGTATAAAATAAATATACCCCATCCATATGCGTGAATTTTATCTATATACAAAAGAAGAATTCCCCCACTCATTTCTCAGTTTCCCGGAGAAGTTCAGTTAAAATTTCCCTTTTCATGATTAGGTTCACCCCTTGTCCAAGTCCATACACCATGTTTTGAAAGTTTCTAATCTCTATATTCCTTCATTCCAATCAAAAATGGGAGGTCAATGTCTTATTGAAACCTTTTTATGATTATGCACATCATGCACCAGAGGCTCTGCATATACCCCCTACAAAACAGATGCCAGTCAAAGGAAAATCAGTTCTTAGGAGAGTCCTTTCTAGTTTCTGTATGATTATATGACATTTACATCCTTTCACACCCTCGGATTTGGAAAACCCCTAGATAATTTCATACATACCTTCCTCTTTCCAAATTACCATGACATAAAAAAAATATTTCTAACTGAACTAACCATTCACTAGCTCTCCCTTATGCAAGTAAAAATAATGTGTGAACAGTTTACCACTCAAAGTTGATATGAATGTCCCTAATATTTTCAAACACCATCACTTAGACCGACCACCCATTGTGGCTCCCCATATCAAAATAAATTCAATGTGTTGAAAATCCTACCCGGCCATCAAAGATGGAAGGATAGTGTCCTGCGGACACCTTTGTTTGATTATGCACATCATACCCTAGTGGTTCTGCATATGTTGCCTACAAAAAAAACCATCAATAAAAGGTAAATCCATCCATAAGATAGTCTTCTTCTACCTCCGTACACATAAAAAGGATCCTCATTCTCATGCATGTCCAAAATCCATATGTTGAGGGTCATAAAAAATCCCCAATCCATGTGAGAAGGATATTAGAACATTCCCAGCTGAAGAATCCTTTATTTGGGACCCTTCCTCATTAAGTTTGGTCAAATCTGATTGACCTAAAATATGAAAAATAAGATTGATTGGTAGAACTATGAACTAACAGAAAAACAAAAGACGCCATACTTTCTAAAGAGAAAATCTACAAAAGGCACCTGTTGATAAAAGTCGAGTATCGGTTCGTTAAACCAACACTATATATGGTTTAGTAAAAAAATTATGATCCATCAAAAGATACATAAGGATTGTTAGGGTGAAAACCCACAAAGGACGGCCTAAGAAAAATTCATGTTATGCCTGCTAAGACTGTGTCAAATAGGCTTGGGAAAAATTAGGGTAATTATGAAAAAGACGCAAAAGTTTGTGAGGTTTTCTATGAATTCTCAGAAATAGTCATGATACGCTTGCTGAGTCCCGCAGCTAAAGAAAAAATTTGAGCCCAATTCGATTACATCAATTTACTTGTTTCAAATAATGGTTTAAAATTAATACTTGATCGAAATGAGGTTTATATGATTGATAGTGATTAATTTATACGATATTAAAAGGTAAAGAAGAAGTATTTGAATGCAAATAAGTTTCATTGAGTTCACAAAAAATGGAGGAACATCCCAAGTTTAGATTCTCACCAAATTATCAAAAAGAAAAAGAGTATATATCATAATTTTGGGAGAGCTAAAATAAATCATGGTTGCCCTTTCCATAAAAATGGAAAGTGACTGATCCAGTCCATCAAGAGATTTCTCTAAAGAATCTATCTCCTCCACTTCAGCCTTTATCGTTGGATGAACTGGCTCTATAATGACTTTAAGGTCACGCCTTTTCTTCTGTATAGCGTTTTAGTTTGAACATGAAGAGGCCAATTGATCCCTCAACCTTGTTACATGGGCCTTGAACTCCCACAACTCTTCCTTTTGAGTGACCAATAAATCATGATAATTCGCCTCTTCAGTCATTAGGTGATTGAGTTCATCCAAAACATCTTGGATGTTTGTCTCCTGATGATGGGAAGAATTGAACTTGGAAAGCTTTTCCTCACTAGAAGCTCGGTCTTCCAGGGATATGATGATTTGGTAGATAAGGAGGTGTATGTTATGATAATCAAAGACACTAGAACCTAGCTCGGTGAATAACCTATGAATGTTCTCATTCCCTTCAACAAAATTGGCCATAGGTTTCTCTTCATAAAGGGAACATAATTGGTGTCATACCTATTTTTTCACTGCCTGGTGCCTCCCCACAACACGAGTACCTTGCTCCTCCTACACCAAAACGTTTCTATAAGTTTTAAGTGTCATTACTAGAGAGGGATGGGACCTAAGAAATGTCACCCATGATGGGGGGTTCTCCTTTCCCTCAGATGGTTTGACCGCTGGAGTAGGATGCAGAGCATAAACGATAGATTCTACGGTGTCTGGGGATAATCTTCTTGGTTCAGTCTCATTAGAGTCATGAGGAGTATTTGAAGGAGGGGAGCAGTCTAAATCACTCCCCACTGAGATAGGTTGTACCACTTAATCTTTTTCCAGACACTTCTGGTGGAAAATTGAGCGTCTTCTTACCACATGGGTAGAAATACATGGAATATATGTCATAGCTGTTGTAGGGATAAGAATAGAGAAAGTAGCCACCATTATCACCACAGAATAAGGAATTTGCTTCATGGTTGTATGGGTGAGGACGAGGCGGAGAATGGTTAGAGTATTTTGTACCTGCCAAACTGGTTCTCTCAGCACTCCATCAGTCTATCCACACTTTGGAATATTCCAGTGATATAAAAGTGGACCTCGTCATATTGGGGATGGTAAAATCCATAGTGGAACCTTCCCACATCATCATAATCCATAACTGGAGAATAATTGTGGGATGATAATCTCCCCTTAACTGAACAGCAAGAAGAAGTACAACTTGTTGAGGCACCCAGATTTCCTGGAAAACCGGTATGGTAGGTATGACTCCCAAATGGCCACTCGATCTATATGAGCAGTGTGAATCCCATCCCGACGTCCAATAATATATGAGTATTATTCTAAATAACTACCCCTATCACCTCTTAATGAACCATGAGGCTTAGAGTGTCATGAAAATGAGAAGTGAGAAGCATCATTCAGTAGCCTAATTGCATCAATAATGCTTAAGTTCCTGGGACGAACAATGGAAATGTTGAGAAGGGCAGGTTAAAATTCAGAACAAGAAAACTTTGCATTGTCCTGGTATTCATAAAAGGGGAAGTGTTCTACCATAAAAACATACTAGAGTTGAAACGGTCCACTGAGGTGATGTGGGGGCCTATATTCTTGTATTTTTTCAAACAACTCATAAATTCAGGAAAGAGTAGGAATTGCCAAATTGATCGGTTGACCCTCTACCAGCATGGTTGCCAACATAAAAGTACAAGCCTAGACCTTGGTATATACATTGTAGAATGGGAAAATCCATCCACTCTAAAACATGGAAATGAAACATGGTAATCTAAGATCAAGTGACCCATATGGTTTAATCTCATATCTCTAGGTGGTATAACATCCCACTTAAAGGGTAGCACAATATGACCCTAGAGATTGGCAGGACTGATGGGATGGATGAGTTCAACTATGGTGAGCCCTCATATTAGGTCTGTTCTCCTGCAAGAATAACCATATCCATGCCTCGAATAGGATAAGAGAGAGATCTTAGAGGGGATGATTGATTAATCTATCTTTCGTAACTTGTAGACTCCTTTTCAAAGGGGACACATGGTTAGTGTCATTCCAAGTAGCGACTGTCAGGATAAATTAATCATACATCCCTCTAAGGATGGGGACTCTTCCAAGATATTGGATATCCCATAAGAAGATTCCCACTTCCTCGTGTGATAAAGGGAAGGTGTTGGTGCATGAACACTAGTGGCTCGATGCTCAAAATGGATTTTTCCTGGGGAGAAGGTTGTGAACTGAGAAACCCAAGCTACCTGATATAAGTTCACTGCCTTCCACTAGTTAGGGGACTCAAAACAGTTTTTATGTATCTCGAATGTCCAGTCCCATTCATCATAGAAACATCCTCTGTCCAAATAGGTTTTATGTATTCAAAATTTCCACAATGGATGGGTACTCTCAGGATTTTAGTTTCAAGACAAAATTGTGACACTTGTGATTGCCTTGAGTCCACATTGAGCCTCCTAGTATGAAGGTGTTTTCATGAATTAGAGAATCTATGACTTTATGTATTGGGGAAATGTTGTCTTGATCATATCCTTGTAGTTCTTCTGAGAGAATAAAAGGGGTATTGGGGTTAGCCAATGGCAGAGGAACGTCGTGAGGGAGTCCAAAGCCATAAAGTGGAAACTATACAGACAAGGAGTAAGATAGGATCTCTAGCGTCATAATATCTTTTAAGAAGATAACATATGGAATAATGTATGATATAACACTATCCCCCACCATGGTCACCCTCATCTTCATAGATTTTATCACAGCCTATGAAAGATCCATTGTAGCCAGCATAGGAAGATCCAAAAGTCAATAAAAAGTCAGTCCAATAAAAGTTATTGGATAAAGGCTAACTAAAGAATTTCTAAAGGATTTAAAAATATGTCTGCATAGGACTCCACATACTGTTCTCGTATATGGTATGTGGTGGGCATACCCAATGTACTGTATGATGTGTAGAAGTAACCATCGCATTTTTCTATGGTACATGGAAGCATTACACCACATACAGCCATGGTATGCGTAGCAACCGCGAGGTACTGGCCCGCAGAGTGGTGGATGATGAACAAAAGGGTTTTCGGAAGGTGGATACCGAGAACCAAGGCCTATTGAAGTTTATATTCGAATATTTTAGATTAAAACTTTTATTTTAGATTATTAACTCTTAGATTTTGGTTCACTGGTTCAAGCTAGGTATGCATACACAAAAGTAGAATAGTGTTCTCCTATGAAAATCCGGATTTTAGTTCTAAAATTCCATAATGTCATTCGTGAAATCCAAAATTTGGTCCACGTGAAGATAAATGGTGAATATTTCAGTTCACAACATGTATAGAGCATTTCACGAAGAAAATTTTCACAAGAGGAACAGTACACAAATTTGGAGGAAACTGGGGTAGTCGGGAGGACCTTTCTCCATTACAAAAGGTAAAATAAAAATGACATGGGCCTCCATGTATAGTTGTGGTCCACTCCTACCGATCATATCTGTTTTACTGTAAACCAATTTGGTTCAGGAATGCTTTTACATCCGAATAGACCCATTTTTGTTCTGAGCGGACCCCATTTCAATGGGGGGAATTGTAGGGTCCTGAAAAATTTTACCAGGGAAAACTGTAACACCCCGAGATTTTATGAAAAATATTCTTTTAATTTCATTAATGTCTTGTGTTGTATGCTACACCAAAATTACCTTGCTCTATACGCAACACCGTATTAGCTTGCAGTATACGCAACACTATTCTTGGATCGTGTTACACACAATTTTTATAATAGTTATTCTACGCAACATTGAGTATATATATATATATATATTCAATGTATAAATGAAATATGGTTGGATTATGTTATACAAAACAACTAAGGATTCTTGCACAGCACGCAACCCTGACTTGGCTTGCATTACACGCAATCGCGACCTTCCTCGATAGCGTGTGTTGTACGGAATACCGGGTTTTACTAAACAACGATATATTATTATAATATTATTATGAACTCGCCATTATTAATAGTATTAACTAAATTTTGAATCTTATAACATTATTATTAGTCTTACACATTTTCTAAAACATGGTATAAGAACAAAATAAATTTTTCGGGTAAAATAAGTATTTTTCAAAAAATGTAGTTTTGCCGCCTTTTGATGGAGCACCCACTTTAAATCTAGTTTTTGACATTTTTATAAGTTCAATTTGACAAAATAAAATTATTCTTTGGAATCATGGAATAAAAATTTACTTTGGATAAATTTTTCATATTATTCTGGTAACTTTAATATTTTGATGAATAGTAAAAACACGCTATATTTTAATTAAAAACAATTTTTTTCATCGCAATAATTTATATGGTTAAATTATAATATTTAATGGTTTTAAAGTATAAATAGAGTATATTTTTACCATTTAATATAATCTATGTCATTAGCATTGATTCTACCTTGAATTCGTATGATAAATCAATTCAATCTTTCGCAATGTTTTAAAGAAAAACCTGTTTTCTTTAGACAACGAGATTAATTTTAATTTAATTTTTGCAACTTTTGTGTATTGAATTTGGAAAAATGGATTCCATATTTGGAATTAGTGGATCCAAATTATGTTAATAATCTACTTTTTATTTTTGGGAATTATGAATAGTAACTACGGTAAATTTTATTTACCATAGTTAAAGGTAAATCGGGTAATTAAGGGTAAATATAATATTATAAAATTACCCTAACACGTTTCAAAATCTTATTTTATGACTAAAAGTCGACCCATATCACCTAAGGGTCGGATTAGATTAATTTAATGGACTTTGTTCCATGAAAATAATTTAATTATTATTAAAACCAAAGAATGTGACAACATGTCACTTTCTTAAATCTTATAAGTATAATAATTTTAATGTAGTGATACACTTCATGAAACTTCGAACATGAATAGTCTCCAGAACTATAATACAAGTATCTACATCATAGGAATTTATTTAGAATTTTTAGGGATTAAATAATTATCATTTAGTATGACACAAAGATGATGCAGTAATTGTCTTATTAATGGAATATTGACATAATTGATGTTATAAATACCCAAATAAATTTAATTTAAGACTTTTTATGAATTAAACTAATTTTATAGGTTAATGTTACATGTTAGTATTGATTTAATTAACTTTTTTCTAACTAATAATTCTGTTAGGAGTTTTACAAAAATCAATTACTAAATAGTGTCAAAATTGACATAAAATAGTTTTTAAAACAGATATTATATTATTAATTGTTATTTTATTCCTAAAAATCTAAGGTTCGGCCAAATGACTTAGATACGGTTATATATATTAATAATAAACAACTTGGGGTTTGTTTGGCTTCTTATAGTATGTTTATTATCCTTATAGTATAATAACACAAGAAGACACGGTAAAAGTAAAATTATTTAAATTAAGGTTAAATCTAAATGATAAGGTTAAAGTAGGAACCTAAACTTGTATAAATTCTATTGGATGATATAATTTCAACCCATCCCCACCTTAGCTTCAAAATAAATCAATTTTAAGCTATTTAAAACTGAATTTGACTTTATAATAAAATAATAGTTTTAGTTATTCCAAAGGTACCCCTCTCCTCCCTTGTAAAAGGTCACCTCCTCCTCCCTCTTCCTCACACCACTTTGAGCCTTCAAGCTCATCCAACCCCTACCCATTTCTCCTCTACAATTCCCTAGAAACATCCTAGAGGTTCTGGTCTTCTTCAAAGACCTATTTTAGTACCCTAAAAGGAGGTCTCAAAGAAGCACTTCAAAGAAGAGGTAATGTCTGTTACCGATTGTTTCATATTTATTTCTTCTTCCACTTATTCTTATTTAGTTGTTTCATTATGAAGTAATAAAATCAGTATCAATAATATAATGATATGTTATTATAAGTATGAAACAACCCTATTTCACCATCTATCCATCCTACGGAAAAAAAATCACCGCGCGTGCGTACGTATGGAATACCGTCTCCACGCCGTGGTGTAATCTATTTTCCACCACCACCTTACTTGGATGGGTATAATGGTGTAAATAATGACTATATATGACTATTAAAAAGTTATATTGATTCTGAAATAGTATACATACACTCCAATAAAATTCCACGATCATGGGAACGATATCATCACTCGTGCGTACGTACGGAATACCGTCTCCACGATGTGATGTGATTCGTTCTACATGATCTTCATTGCATAATGATTATATAAATTAATTGAATGAATGAATATGATATATATTACAATAATACAATTCGGGAAATGATTTATCTATAACCTAAAGAGAAGAATAAGAATTTATTCGACAAAACATGCATAAGAACAAAAAGTAATAAGCACCTGAATAACAAGTAGTAATGAAATATTACTAATAAGAAGCTAAGAATATGACCATATATGATATCATAACAATAATTTTGATTCTGTAATAAGTCAATAAAATTATTTAAATCATTATAAATGATGTTTGGACACTAACGAAGCAAATCAGACCTAAGGTAAGGGAAATATCACAATCTCATTTTTATCCGGGATTGTTTATACTTTGAAACTTATTGGGGTGTATTTTATCATATACATCCATGTTTCCTCAATATGTAATATTATTTCCATCCACCTACAATTTTTTAAATCCAATTTTATCCTTTGGTGATTTTTTAGTAAAAGATATGAAAGGAATCTTTTGTCATTTTTCGTATGAGGAACTTTTTGACTTTTTCGAAAAAAGTATGAGAAGAACGTTTTTTAACTTATACGGCATTATTTCCAAGAAGCTTACTTTACAAGTTTTCAAGTTTATTTTTAATCAACTTCTTTTAGTTTAAAATTGTATGACATATTAAGAAAGGAAAACTGTTTTTGAAGTAGAAAGGATATTTTTCTCAAGAATGGAGTTCAAGTGTTTTATCAAAATTATTTTCCATCTAAGATAATAAAGGGTTCTGTTTCTATCCCTATTATTACATTGATTTGATTATGTTGTGATGGAATTATTTTTATGAATTAATTTATCTTATATGAATTATTTTATGATGTCAAAATGTTTAAGAATCCCATTTTTATTACATGGGTTATGCTATGATGTATGTTTTATGATTTTGTGGCACACATAAGAATGGTATCATTATGAGATGGGTGGGACCTATATCTCCCTCCAATGCATTGGGTAAAGATTTTATATCTCATGAGATAGACATGGCTGGAATGGTAGGTTATACCGGTTCATTGAAACAGGACTGAAATGAGGAGTGAACTCAGTTCAGAAAGGGACTTTGTCCACTAAGATAGTCTTGACAATGAGTCTTGACTAATAAGAAATGATTCTATATGATTATGTGTGTATGCCACAAAGTTTCATGTTTTAAGTTATGATTATTGGGATTAAATTTCACTACTATGATTTATCCCATGTTATGAAATTATGATCTCTTTTGCAGGTTATGATTTCCAAAAGATATGTTCTTATGAATATGACGTGATTTATATTTATTTTGTTTACCCTTACTGAGCATTTGAGCTCACCCTTTTATGTTTTCTCTTCCCCATGACATAAAGAAAGGATTTAGGTTTAAAAAAAGAAGATCTTTATGGGAGATTTTGAAGATCTTTCACCACGATTAGAAGATTATATTCCGAGTTTCCAAAGTCACTAAACTATTACGGTCCTTGTGTGTGTGTTTTTCTTATATACTAAGTATTCCGCAAATGTAATGTAATGTCTATGTATGTTAAGCTTCGGGTCTCTACAAAAACAATACTCCCACAATCAATTTGCATAACGAACCATGTATTCATACAATTCTAACAACATGAATAGACTCAAATTGATCTACCAGCATCAAAAGAAATTTGATGTAAATAATGTTTTCAAAAGATATTTCATGGCACGTGTATCATCATCAGGAAAGGTCCGCGGACCACCTGGATAGAAAACCACCGGTACTTGGAAAGATCTGAGAGGCGCTGGCCCGTGGAGTGATACCCACTGAGCCCTATAGACCGCGAGATGCATCACTAAAGAACTCATGACCATGAAGCCCATTCGCATACCATCATGCGAACTCAGTAGTTTTCTAATGAGGAAAACCGGTGGGGTTCTGCGAAACATGATCAGGAACTGCAGCCTCCACAAACTCTGGTTGACCGAGTCTTCTGTGGGTCAGGATATCTCTTTATGGGCCTCAGAAAATGGTGTTTCATTCCCATAGAAACAATTTTTCAAATGCTCTATAAAAGGAGAAAAAAAAGTAATTGAGAAGGATGGATGAAGAAATCTCGAAGGGGCCCCCGAATATTGGAAGAAAGAATTCAGAGAAGATTCTAGCTTAAATATTGAATCATCAGAAAATCCCAAATTTCAGAACACGTCTTCCTCACATATAACTACCCTTAAACCAAAAAAAATAAGGAATTACATAATAATAAAAGAACCGCAATCCTAATTGGTGGAATTGTGAACCATATATTCGTCGCAGGCGAACTTCCCGCAAACGATAGTTCCCAGGACCCACCTTCAAC
The DNA here is from genome assembly GCA_963277665.1 of Viscum album. NCBI lineage: Eukaryota > Viridiplantae > Streptophyta > Magnoliopsida > Santalales > Viscaceae > Viscum > Viscum album. The sequence continues at coordinate 39,681,669 of OY728140.1, read as the reverse complement.
ATATTGTTTTGCGTAGTTTATTTCTATGTGGATTCAACTCATTATTTCTTTTTACATTAGTATGTGGATGGGACCCAAAGCGACATGATGGACTGTATCCAGGACCACATACCACTATGGTGTGCAGTAGTCTATACCCATGGCCACATTCTGCATTGGTATGTGGACGACCCCTCTGCCTGTATACCACTACGGTATGTGGAGCTTCTCAAATACCACATAAGAAAGAAGTATCTGCAATTTGGTTTTTTTGGGTATTATTTCCTCCAGTTCAAATCTCTTCCCTTCATTACCGTCTATTCCTCCATAATCCCTCCATGAGCCAGTCCCCTAGCATCAGGCCAAAGCCTCCTCCAAAACTACAAGACCCGTACGATCAGACCATCAGGTCCATCAGTGTTCCCCATTTAATTCTACATACCCATGGTAAGAAGAGTCATAAAGGCTCTCCACAAAATGATTTGGGATCCAGGGATGTCTGTGGGTCTACATTCCCATGGTAACCAGGAGTCCAACCTTGGGACGCTAATGTGAACTTCCCCATTCTAGGGATTAAGGGTGATAACATGCTTTTCCAATCAATAAATAATGGTGATCATTCCAATGGTTTATGTTCGCTTCCAATTTTGATGATGATGAAACACCTTCACTTCCCAAGACACATTCCAGGGCACTCCCACTGAAGTAATTCCTCGATCTTCTAAAGGATAAGCCACATGGCCTTTAATGTTATCTCACATTAAAAGTTTCATCGCTTCGTGCCCTCTCCCATGGTCACCCTGGCGTCATCCATCATAGGCACATCCTCTCTTATAAGTAGGATAGTAGAGGTGTGGTTGGTTGGATCTCTCACACACTCTTGTTTCTCAAACTGATAATGACTCGTGTGGGCTTAGATATTTGTGATGATTACAACATAAAGCAATTCTGAACTATAACAACTCTGATTTCTGATCAAACCAGGATACGTAGGGTGCCTACTTGAAAGAGTGAGATCAAAAGGGTGTCCATCCAAAAGGGTTCACCTAATCACGTCCTCTCAAATGGGAAGCTTCTATGCATAATCCCAAGTAATTCTGAACTATGATAACTCTAATTCCTGATCAAACTAGGATATGTAGAACACCTACTTGAAGGCCCGATCTAAAAAGGGTGCCCATCCAAAAGGGTTCATCCAATCACATCCTCTTAAATGGGATGCTTCTATGTGTAATCCGTAGAAATTTTGAACTATGAAAACTTTGATTCCTGATCAAACCAGGATATGTAGAATGACTACTTGAAGGCCCGAGCTCAAATGGGTGCCCATATAAAAGGTTTCACCCAAATATTTCCCCCCAAATGGACAGCTTCCATGCGTAGGCCCCATCTCATCTAAACTATGTGGGTTCTGATTACTCTCTCAAAGGTACATAAGAAACCTATCTTATGGGTCTAATCATAAAATCAAGTCACCTTCCGTCTTCCCTAGATGGCGATAAACTCCATATTGCCTTATTGTATGGCTCCAGTCAGCTTTAACTCAATAGCATCAAATCCATGTATGCCTATGATGATCCTGCAAACTATGGGTATCCCATGGAAACACTCTTTGGGAATTAAACAAGGATTGATAAACTTATGAACATAACTTAAATCTATAAGAGATTCCCTAAATAGGCAAAAATTCTTCCCAAAAGTGGTGTGGTGAGCCCGACTTCCCATCTTCTTGACTAATGGATTCCATAAGTGTCTTTGTCCAAACCATTGTCCAGTGAGTGCCTTTCTTTGGAAAGCAGGACCATGAATCATGGATTCCAGGGTTGTTGGATTTTTTTGGATCTATGAAGAAACCTTTTGGAGACCATATGAGGACGTTATATCTGAGGATGACCGATTACACAAGTACATTACCCCATGCAATTGCCTGCTGTGACTATCGGACTATGGAATCTCTTTCTCAATATATAAGGGGTAAATTACCCTATCTCTATGGTGTCAATCCAACCTTCCTTTGAAGGATAATCATGCAGAATGGGTCAAAACCAAAGAAATGGTGACTTTGATAAGAATCCATCTCTAGAAAAAGAGATGGGTGATGATTCTCATCGGACAATTTCATCATCACATGAACATGCCACCTCGGAGGCAAAACAATATCATGAATTGTGGATTAAGTATTGGAATAGCATTATGCAAGAATTTAATACTGTAGAAATAGGAGTTAATAAAAATGATTCATGATATAAAAACTTAGACATAATAAGAAGAATAAAAGTGTATAATATCTTGTAATTAAACTTATAAATATGGAACCACCATAATAGTATCAATTATTTTTCTAAATATCATTATTATTTACCCTATGTGAACAAAATCATTAATTCATAAATTAAAATTTGATAAAACCCAAGATTTTCATGCTTATGTGAACAAACTCATTATCACCACACCTTCATTATCATTAGATATAATCATAAACCAATTCATTGAATGGAGATACAATATTCCACTTATCATCATCCTTAAAAACATTTTCCACTTAAACTAAATATTAATAATATGTTAATAAACCCATAGAAAATTTATGTGGTTCTTAAAACCTGAAATTAACTTAAGAAAATGTACGATATCAACAAATGTTATAATCCATAAATAGTTATAAAAATGATTGTAAATAATAATTCATAAATTATTAATGAAATAAAGTAAATGGTAATATTTAAATAATACAATTTATTTAAGTAGAAGATGTATCAAATTATAATGAGTAATATTAAAAAAATTAGGATTTTAAAAAAATCACTTAGAAAGTAAGAAATGTAATTGAAGTTTTGAAAGTGTGTTATAAGATATATTTTACAAAACATGGATTAAAATAATTTCATCCATGTAGCATGAAAACATAGATGGAATGAATCATATAAAATGACATACTCATTGAAAATATGTTCTTTTATAGATGAGAATGAAAAAAGGTGACTTTAGAAAATATTTCATAATTACCAAAAAAATAAGAAGTTATATGTCACTTTCAAACGTTTTTCTCTAAACTGTGTAGTTAAATGTTTTGAAAAAATTAAAATTGAAAAATAAACTCTAACCGTATACAACTAAAAATTGATAAAATTTACCAAACAATGTGGAGTTCATGAAAAAAACATGAGATTATAAAAGGATTAAAAACCATTTGTATTACAATTTATTTATAAACCTTTATTTAAAATCCTACATCATTAAAATGTTATTAAATGAATATTTTAAAAATCGGTGATTAAAATTATGAGAATCATTGAAAAAACCATGTTATCATTCTAAGAAAGTGAGGATAAAATCATTAATAAGTAGAATATATACATAAAATAAGATATTAATTTATATGAACAGGGGTTATTCATACCAAAATTATTTTATTATTCTGGATAACACATTATCAAATAAGTATTTATTGATGAATTGAAGTAATTTAAAGAATGGAAAAATTAAATTTTAAATTAAATAAATTATTTATAGTTTCAATGAAATATTCAATGGAATATTTAATAAAGAAATATGATGACCAAATGGATCGATAATTGATCCAACTAAACTCTTATCGAATTGGTAATATTTGAAAAAAAAAATCACTATGAGAAGAAGATTAAAAAATTGTAATTAAAATATAATTAAACTTTAAAATTTTAAAATTTTAATGAATTTTGGTAGTGGTTAAACTATATAAATGAAATTATGTATCAATATATCAAAACATGTCCCATGGAACTGAAAATTAATTAAAGATACCATTAACTTGTTTCTTATCATAGTTAAACTAAATATAATCTCTAGTATAGAGAAAATAAAAATATAAAACACTTATGTCATAACGTATATAATATTCATAACAATATATAATCTCTATTTATAATTATTCAATATATTAATTTTATTTGGTTACTAAATATTTTAAATGTCAGATGGGGGTAATCTCGATTGTTTTGAAATAATTTTGTAATAGTGGTTTTGTTATTAATTATTTTCCCAAACATAATGATTGTAATATCATCATATATACTCTAATTGAATTCTTATAATTGTTTATTAAGTTCTAATTTCCATTCATTAGTACAATAGTCATTGTCTATGAAGATGAAATGGAATATGAATATTTTTATAGTGATTTTCAACCTATGGAGGGTGTTTTCTAAATTGATGTGATAAATATTGATGTTTCATTTGAAAACCCATATTATAATTATTATTTACATATTAATATAACATTAAAACAATAATTATTTATTCATATTCATCCATGATATTATTTCACATCATTCTAAATTAGGGGTCAAACCGACCCAACTATGAACATTCCATGATTAATAGATTCTTATGCGTTGATTTATTTTCAATATCTTTATTAAAGAAATATAATGATATAATTTTTTATTATCTATGTGAAATATCCTAATTAATTAATGTATTTAATAATATTAAATGGATATGAAAATATTACATAATTTTATTTAATGGCTTTTTATAGTATGCATATTTCAAAAGATTAAATTATTGATAATCACTTTTTCCATATCATCAATACATCCTATAAATTTTCATAATATAACTATAAATATATCATAAAATAAAAATTTATCCTTTAAAATATTTTTCATTACATGATATTAATGGTGGATATGAAATAAAATTCCAAATCAATTCTTCCATGGAGGCGATAGGGAATATGAACACATAGATTATGATTTTATTTTCTATGGAATGGGAAAAGGTATAATATGGTATATAATTTCAGAACATATAATATGTCATAAATATAAAAAATATATATATTAAATTCCCTAATTATACCAACATTTCATGGTGGAGAAGGAAAATAAAACACAGTGAATCATTAAGGTGATTAACCACACAACACATGATTCACTTTTTTTTTTGTTTTTGTTAATGGAAAAAAGGTAGGGTGTTATGTACTTCTTAAATCAATATAATAACATTCTAGAATAATAATTACACAAATGATAAAATTTTATGATGGTTAAATAATATTTTAGGAATAATAAAATAACATAATAAAATTGAAAATATAATTAGAAGCAAGGAACTTATACCTCACTTCTGGGATAATCCCCCTTATGAAGGGTGATAATTATTTTATGAATGGAATTTTGGTTATCTTGGAATATACTTAAAGTTTCTACGATTTTTTAGGAGAGTATTAGTAAATATTTGTGAAATATATTGTGGTTTATGATTAAAGGGTATGTGTGGATAGGATAGACCCTTTATTAATGATATGGCGTGAAATTTTTTAAAATTTAAAAACAATCAATATTGGGAATTCACAGTCATGGAAAATGGATCCAATGATGATATATAATAGATAATTGAATATATATATATATATATATGGTTGATTTTATCCTTAATAAATCAATTAAAACATGTTTCAAGCATTCTATTCTCTTTACCTTCTAGGTTACTCATTTTTACCCTTTTACATTTCACTATAGTAACTAGTCATTATGATGTAATTTATCCATTACTCCCAAAAATAAAATTTTTCATCATACATAATTTGTAAATATTGATTCTAAATTTTTAACATTTTTCGTAAATAATTTTTATAAGTTGTAAAAATAAATTTTAAATTTAGAAATTTATAATTAATTAAAATATGTTTTTGAAAAAAATAGATATTCTTGAATCTCTAGTATAGGAATATAAATAAATAAACATTTTTTAAAATAAAAGATCACTTATAAAATAAATAATAATAATTATTTTTTTCATAAATTATCAATACATACGTATATACTAATAATAGGATGTCCTAACCCGAGTGTCACATTTCAGTTCCCTGACCCAGTTCATTACATGGCCTCGGACATGCCTCTCCGTATACCAAAGGCTACCTACTAGCAGTGACGGTCTATTATATAACATGTAGAGAATCTACCAAATTTATCAAAGAAGCACAACAGTTGAAATAAATAGACAGCTACCAAAGGATATAACCAAAAACAAGAACAGTACTGGTATCAAATGATGTCTAAAATAAGAATACAATATCTCAAGAAAAAAGAAATAGATATGTCATGCAATATATATGCCAAGTGTTAGTAAACCCCAAAAATTAAGACACACTAAAAATACCAAATCAAGTCTGGACATCACTTTGGGTTCTATTATCCATGTCCCATCCCAAATAATCTATCAAACATAGTTCCCTTTTTGATATTCTGTCCTATAAACATGAAGTCTATTTGGGTTCCGATTGGAAACCCTATGTAAGGTGTGAGTACAGTCGAGAAGGCCAACAACAACAGTGTCTAAAACAATAACATGTCTATAACAGAGAATTCAGTTGTGTAAAGAATAATGTATAATAATGTAAACTATAATATTATATCATTATTCTATAATTTACCACATAAATTACCCATGTTCATGATGACACCTGAACTATCAATACATGCTTCATCTCATACTGTAGTATGAAGAATATCACATAGGGAATCACAAATCATTATAACATAGGCTTCCATTATCAATGTAATTTTAATTAATTTCACAGCTACTCATAAAAATAGTCTAATTCCAACATTTTGGTCTTATAGAACCATTTCTTGCACCCTGGGCATTTTGAAGCAACATTCACTATCCCACACCTAATTGTTATCACATGTAGGATTTTGAAGGATCGGTCTATTTCCCACAATTGAAGTTATCAGATATAGTCTTTTTATGTATCAGTACCTCTCCCACACATGTTTATTACATGTATATAAAAACATCTTATATATAATATATTTCATATACATAAAGGTTAAGATTCATTAATATTCTTATTAAACCTTTATATTAAGGTATCCCATTTAAAATATCTATTCACTCATTGTTATTCACTTAAATTACGTGGAATAATATGAGAAACTCATTATTAATGAATTTTTAAAAATTTAATAATATTAATCATTAACCCATTCAGGTTAAGACAACTAGAAATTAGTTCCCATTAAACATTAACATACAATTACATTAATCAACTAATTTCACAAAACCATTAATTGACCAATTTCACAATTCCATTGATTAATTAGCCAATTAATCAATTTGATTCAATACTCAATTCATATAATTGGAAGTTGAAATTCCATAATTAAAAAAACAAAAATATAAATCAAGACCATGGAAATTTACATTTAGATCATTTACCTAAATATAATTAACAATAATTCTCCTAGATAAAAATATCCATATTGAAATAGAATGATCGATTCTAAAAAAATAATGATATCTATAAAAAAACCCTTGATCCTGATCAAATGGATTAAGATCTATCAAAAACTAGATCTAAAAAAATACACAACATAGGATAAAACAAACAATTCATCTGAAACGATACACATGAGAAGACGAAACCACATTGTAATATATTACATATCAGGATATGTTCATATCCATCAATTGCATCTTCAATTCATAAATAATGGAGTTTAAGAGTCTGATGAATCCATCTAAGAGATTCAATATTTGTAGAAATGATTTTAGGTCCTTGTATAGGAAATTAGTTATTAATACATGGGAGTTCTAGAATTTTCTATAATTTTTAAGGGGAATAAAACCCCGGGATCACAATTTCTTATACGGGGTGCATGGTTTTCCCTTAACATATCCTTTAACCATGCACCTCTCTATAGGGGTGTATGGTTCCTCCTAATAGGGAACACATTTTGACAAACCATGTGACGACCATGAAATCCCCCTTCTTATGGTGGAACAGTTTTAGAAAACCATGTGTCAACCATGTTATTAATCATTTCTTATAAAATTATTGAATTTTAAACTGAAAAAACCCACCCATGTTATACCATAATAATGAAAAAGAGTACCTAAAAATCTCAATACATTTCCTGAAAAGTTCAAGGCCTTAAAATATCCCCACCTTATAATAGCTCGTCATTGTGATGTACTCCCAATAATCATTAAGATTCTAATTTACAAAGATATTTCCATTGAGACATAATATCTTCTTCAATATCTCATGTTTCCTCTTGAACACACCCATATTTACACAATATTAGAACTATTTTTATCTTCCTTCCTCATAATAATTTCTCACTATGATCCACAACATGTACTAGATTCTCCTCAAAGGATGCATTAGTCTCAATATCAACATCATATGCATTGATAACATGAGAAGGGTCAGGGTGATATGGTTGAAGTTATGAAATATAAAAAACATCATGCATAGAACTAACCTCTATGGAATAGCCAATTGGTATCACATCGACCCAATTCTCTCCACAACCTCAAATGGTCTGAAAAACTTGGGTGCCAATATCCTTTTACTATGAATCCTATGGTGACCCAACCAAGGTGAAACCCGTAGGAAAACACTATCACCCACTATAAACTTAAGGAGTCATTGACTTCTATTATCATAAGACTTCTGTCTAATCTAATTCATAACCATAAGTTTTCAAATCTTCTGAAATGGATATGATATATCCTCCATGATAATAGGTCCCAATATCTCAAAATCACCGGCCTCTATCTAGAATATAAGTGATCTATATGCACTATCAATAAGAGAATCATATGGATCAATATGAATAGTTTCTTGATAACTGTTATGATAGTTGAACTCCAAATATTTCAAAAGATTCTCCCAAGACCCACCATAGTCAAGAACACATGCACGTAGCATTTTTTCCAACACCTGTATAGTATGTTTGGATACGCATCTATGTTTGGGTGGAAAGATACACTCAATAATAAATGTGCACAAAGGACCTTTTGAAATTATTTCTATAAGATCCAATTGAAACATAAGTCACGGTCTAAAACTATACTTTTTGGAACCCCATGCAGACAAGAAATCTCCCAAACATACAATTCTCCCCACAAATCCATTGAAAAAGACTACCATATAGACATGAAATGATCTACTTACATCATTCAGTCTACTCTCACCCAAATATCATCATTATTATGAGGCGTCATTGGGAAACCCACCACAAAATCGATGGTAATGTTTTCCCATATCAATTTTGAAATGGTAACGCCAAATTATAAACCACTAAGTCTTTAATTATTAGCCTTCACTTTTTGAGAGGTGTAGCATTGTTTCACAAACCATGAAATATCTATTTTCATGACCATACATCAATACAGTCGATGTAGGTCATAATAAATTTTGGTCAAACTTGGATTCACCAACCACTTTGAAGCATGAAATTCATGTATCATCTAATTTTGAATAATCATAGGGACAACAACACGACCTCAAACATATATGATCTCATCCTCATCTATAGTCTAATCAGAAGGTGGCTCCCCACCTTCAATGATTTAAATCAAGGATAAAGAATATATATCCTCATACTACATTTCCCAAATCCATATCAAGAGTTTAGACTCTACTAAAATTGATATGAGGGTCCCCGCATCTTTCCCCACTGAACCACAACATGCATTTGATCTAGAAAAGTCATTTTCTTCAACTTAGAATTAGACTCTTGAACTTCATGAGTCTATTTCCACAAGATCAAAAGAACATTTGTATTTTTAACCTTCATGGGCATATATACAATCTCAAAATCAAATGACTACATATACTCAACCCATCTAGGATGCTAGACAATCAAATCTCATTGAAACAATATATACATTAATGTATTTTGATCTGTATATAGTGTAAATTTTTCCCCAAAAGTTAATGTCACCAGAACTTAAAGTCATAAACCACTAATGCTAACTTGTGGTCATGTGTAGAGTAACTTCATTCATGTGGCCTCAGCATTCATGACCCATAATCCACAACATGGTCACCCTACATCAACACTTCTCCATGATCGATCCTATATTTGTCACAAAACAAATTATGCTTCTATCCTGGCTCATTTAGGATCAATATTGGTGTGGTAGTCAACTATTTCATCAAATCCCATAATGAATATTGACATGATCTAAAGTAGTCAAAAATATATCACTTCTAGGTCAATCCAAAAAGGGGATATTCCTTGTTGTAAAAGTCTTGGATGAACCTATGATAATTCTCTCCAACCCCAAAAATTTATGGATATTAAAGAAATATTTGGGATGCTCCCAAAAAACTACATACACCTTCTCTCTGTCGAGTGAAAAACCATCCTACAAGATTATGTGAACTGATAAATGTAACTAATCAATCTATTATTAGAAATTAAATAGTATGGAATATAGCCAATCCTCTCTCAGTGTACTCAGGAAGATTTCAAGATAATGGTCATGGTCATCAAGAATCTTAGAGTACAAAAATATTTCATACAAAAATACAACCACAAAATAATCTAGTTTTGGGTGGAATATTTGGTTTATCAAGGCAATAAACACAGTAGGATCATTCATCAACCTGAACGGCATCAAGAATAACTCATAAAGGCCATTCCTTCTTCTAAAATTTTTTCATGGTATATCAGAAGTTAAAACTCTAAATTAAAGATAACCTATCCTCAAGTCAATATTGAAGAACACACAAGCTCCAACCAATTGGTCAAATAGATCGTCGATAAGAAATAGAGGATATTAGTTCATCCATACCATTCAGTCCAACTTCCTGTAATCAACACATAAACACAAAGTCAATTAATCCTTTTTCAAACAAAATTTGAGAAACCCAATATGACATACTCTAATGGATAAACCCATTATCCATCATCTCTTCCAGATAAGTCTTAATCTCTTGAAGATTTGTTGGTCTCTCCAATATGGTGGAATAGAAATCAGATCATCTCTAGGAATGATCTCAATCATAAACTCAACATCCCTCTCATTTGGAATCCATAAGAATCCCTTAGGAAACATATCCTCTAACTTTTACACTACGAGTTGAAATGAATCATTCTTTATACCACCCATTATCTAGAAACAGTATTGAAACATCGGTGGAGATATCCCCCAAATTTTGATGAAGTGGTCCAATATGTCCCTCTTAGATATCTTAATCTCCATGATGAACATAACTGTAACCCTAATGAGATGCAAAAATAAATTTCATATGGTAAAAATATATGTGGGATCAGTATGCTACTAACTATCCCATACAAAAAATCATTTTAAAAACTAAAAAATCTAGTATGTAATGATCCCATAGAAAACTATACTCTCATAATTCAAGAGAACACCCCTTTCATAAATATATGTCTCTATATTGTACTCTAGATGGTGTATCAATCATCATAACCCCACTCAGGAACTCAACCGACAATCTCAACCAATTCACAAGTTGTGTAGATATAAAATAAAGTGAGGCACTAGTATGAATTAAGGAATTAGCAAGCATTGAATCTATAAGAATCGTACCTCTAACTGTCAAAGATCCAGCATTATTGTACACAAGTGTAGGGTGAACTGCTTTCAACTAATATAACCCTCTTTCCCTACACTACTGTATGAGTCCCATGAGCTACACTACCCTATTGATATGCTTACTCTTTATCATAAGTACCATTCCCACTACCTCACCCACAATGGCCAGTTGAACTAACTGCCAGACTGGTATAGTGTAGAAGTTCCCCTTCCCATACTCTGGTTGTACTTAGCTATTCCATAACTACCTAGTTGTTGTGTATTCCTTCAAAACCATTGGGTATGTCCCATACTTCAAAAAGATGAACACTCTACCAATGTTCAGGGGCCATATCAATGAATGTGTCCCAGCCTACCACATTGTTGATAGGTCACTCAAGTAAGGTCTTTAGAAACTAATCATTCCCCATGGCCACTCTTCTTGACACTGATATATTTATCATTTTCAAAGAAATTTTTCCAACACTCAAATGTTGTACCATATATTCATCCAAAAAAACCACATGTCACTCACTAAAATCATCCTTCAAGTACCCATAAGAAATTAGATCATGATTTAAAACTTCTAAAAACATTTTCATCCAAAATTTATTAACCTGGGACTTAATATCACATTTAAGCTTATCTTGGAACCTATTTTCCCTAGTATCCTTATCATCTATCATATATAAAAGAAATAAATGCAAACCAGTAAAACATCATGCATAGTCGATCACATACAGGTGCTTGTAGGTCATCCTCAAAAACACTATGGCTCTCTCCTCCATGATCATATCCAAGTAATTATGCTCCATGAAATTATCCTAAATGTCATTCCACACAATGTGAACCATCTTTCTATCCTAAGTATTAATTTACCACCAATTATTTTCAATACCATGTAACGTATGTTCCTATAACTTGATATGTTATTTAGAAGGAGCCAATAAGTTATCAAATATCATCTTGGTAGACTCAATCCTGAATTATGTTGCCTCAGGTCTGCCCTCTCTAGGGAAAGTTGTGGGGTTCTACAATTAGAAACACCATGTTAGATGATAAATACTATAAACTATGGGTATTTTTACATAAACAATATAAATCAAGCATAGTTATCAAGGAAATTTTCCCCTGGATCCTTCACCCAGCACTGTCGGAGCCTCTACTTCCAGTATTAGAGGCTTATTTACAGCCATATCATTCTTCTATCCTATTATCAAATATTATCATGGTGTAATATCTCAAAAATTCCAAACACACATCTCATGACACATTCAAAACATTGTCACACTTAACAAGGTTATTTCAAATGAATCCATAACAAATCATCATCCCTTAACCTTCCACACATTCAACATTGAGGAACTATCACTACTCTCAATCATCTATCACATGGGTGATGAATAAAAAAAGGGAAAACACATTAATTTTTTTATTATCAATATACACCCATTTATCCATTTACATTTCCACAATTATCATCATTAAAAATTTCAAATTTCATATTAGGCATGATTTTCATTTAAAAAACTCTCCTAAAACATTATTTTCCATGCATTCCACAAATGATGCATGTCATAAAAAGTATCAGGTGCCTAAAATGAAAAATTATTAAATAATTCTCATGCCATTCCAAGACACTATGAAAAAATATCAGGATCAAATAACATCACACAACTATTGCATCACATGTAGTTAAATAACATTCAACTATAACAACAATCATCAATAACAACAATCCCAACCAAGGTACTTGGGTTTTCCCCGATACATGGGTTAACTACTCCCATGTATAAGCTCATGACCTAGGCCCAAATTATCCTATTCTCATGTATACCTTTCCCAAAATTGTAATAAAAAAATAAAAAATAAAAATAAAACCATACCTTTGATGCATCATTGTGACTTCCCAACCTGAGTGCCACATGTCTGTACCCCAAGCCGGTTTGCTACATGACCTCAGTCGGGCATTACCATATGATAGAGGTTGCTGAAAAGCAGTAAGGGTCAAATATATAATGTGTGAAGACTAAACCCTATTAATTTAAGCTGAAGAATAGTGTAAATAAATAAATAACAACAAAATTTTATAACCAATATCTAGAATAATTCTAGTATCACATGATGAAAAAAATCTTAATACAATATTTAGGACTAGAGTAGTAGATATGTAATGAAATATGCATTCCATGTGTCATATAATAAAAATAATAAAGTTACATAAAAAACTCCCCATGTGGGTCAGTTCCCTCATCTATGCTATATCCCAACTCATTCATCTAACATAGTGATATTTCCCCTATCATTTCCTACAAAAAAAATGAATCATATTGGAGTACTAATCAGGAAGCCTGAGTAGGGTGTGAGTAAAACTAATTATGCCACCACCAATGAATTATAAAACAATATCCATACTTTAAAGTATATGTTATTGTATAAAGAATAATGTATAATAAATTCGATAATAATACAATTCCAATATTATTTAATTAGCCACAAAAATTACTCGGGTTCACGATGACACATGAATCGTCAATACCTTATTTGGACCATGAGTGTGTCTGAACCATATTAAATAGGGAATCACAATTCACTGTAACATGGGATACTATTATCCATTTAATATAACACATATAATGGAAATATGGAACCATTGTACAATGCCAAAATTTTGGGAATAGAATGCTATGTCTAGTACCTTGTGGGATTTTGAAGCATCAATACCTATCCCAAACATTATTGTTATCATATAAGAAATATTGAAGCATCATTCCCTATCACACTCTCATAGTAATCACATATGATCTAATGAAGCATCTATCATTTTCCCATACATATTTATCACATATATCACAAACATCACATATTTCAAATACATCAAGATTAATAATGTCTAACATTCCTGTTATACATTCACATTAATGTGTCCCATATAAATTACCAATTTAATCATGGTTCTTCATTTAAATCACACGGATTAATATGAGTAACTCACCATTAAATCAGTTATCAGCATTTTACAATATATTCCAATAACCCTTTCAGGTTAAGCCAAATATCTCTTAGTTCCTATTAATAATTCACATATAATGACATTAGTCATGAAATTTGACAAACCCAGTAATTAAAAATTTTCATAATTTCATTAATTAATTGCCCAATTAATTGATTCAAGTCAGGATTAAATTTCCAAAAAGGAAAATTAAAATTCCAAAATTATATACACATAAATATAACTCAGAACTATGGAAAGTTACATTATGACCACCTACCACAATATTTTTGATGAGTGTTCACCAATCTGAAAATATTCAAATTGATAAAAATTGATCAATTCAATAATAATGAATGGGATCTAGAACCAAAGCCTAGATCAATATATAATTTATTAAGATCTATCAAAAATAGATCAAAACCTATCTAAAATGGAATAAAAAACATTCCTATTCATCCAAAATGAGAGATAGGAGAGAGAGGAAATCACATAGGGATAGATTGCATAACGGGATAGGTTCAGATCTGTCAATTGGATATTCAATTCATCATTAATGGAGTTTTAGAGGCCTAAAAATCCATCCAGAAGCTTCAATATTTGTAGTAATGAGTTTAGGTATAAGTAGGTGCAATTATGGATTAATACTAGGGGGTTCACGATCTGTTTATAATTTTTGTGGGGATTAAAATCCAACATAAACGGTTTCCAGTATAAGGAAAACAGTTTCTCTTAAGAGGACATACAGTTCGGCAAACCATGCACCAACCATGTAATCTCCCTCTATCTGGGATTCATGGATTATTTGGGGTAGGCATACGGTTTGGTAAAACCGTTCTCCAACCGTACACTACCGCATTTCCTCCAAAATTCTCAATGTTTATCCTAAAACCCCTAAAACCCACCCGGTGTATACAAAAATATTAAAAAAGGGTACCTAAAAATGATCTTGAGACACCTCAAGAAAATTTGGGATTAAAATATCCCCACCTTATAACAACTCACCCTTGATATGTACTCCCATGCATCTCTAAGATTCTGAGGTAAAATTATTGGGACACTGAGCTGAAAAATATTCTTCTCTCTCCCATATTTCAATAGAAACATGGCCATACTATCACAATAATGGTATAATTATCATGGTCACTTCCCAAAACACTTTATCACTGTGATCCACAACACATATCAAATACACCTCAAAGGAAGCATTAGTCTCAAGATCGAAATCATCCACATAGATCACATGAGACGATTTAGGGTGATACCACTGAATATGTGACACATTAAGAACAATGTTCATAACATTATACCTCTATGTAATAGATAATCATTATTCTAATGGACTGATTCTATCCAAAAACTCAAAATGTTGGACAAACATGAGTGCCAACTTGACCTAAATTTGAATCCTATGGCGACCCAACATAGGTGACACATGAAATAACACTACATCACCCACTATAAACTCAATGGGTCATAAAATTATATAATCATATGAACTATGTCTACTCTGGTTCATATCCATATGTTTTCAATTTCGTTGAACCTTATTAGATGTATCCCATATGTGACTCTATCCCAATGGCTCTGACTCACCTTCCTTAATTTAGTATAGAGGTGATATTCATAGCATACCACAAACATCCTCATATGGTATCCTCTAAATAGTTTCCTGACAACAATCATTATAGTTGAACTCCACATGTTCCAGGTGATTCTCCCAAGATCCACCAAAGTCTATAACACACGCTGATAGAATACCTTATGAGACATTTATTGTACGTGTCTACTACCCATTTTTCGTGGGTTTAAATCCATACCATTTAATACCAATACTTCATGGAACCCCCTGAAGATAAACTATCTCCCAAACATACAACTCTCTCAACTAATTCAATGAGAAAGTATCCCATAAAAATAATAAATATTCTACTTTTTTCAGTCAGTCTACAATCACCCAAATAAAATCATTATTATGAAGAATCCTTAGGAAACCCACCAAAATATATATGGTAACACTATCAGAATTCCATTTAAAAATGGGAAAAGACTATATTAAATTGTTTGAAATTTTATTATTATTTAATGAAAAAAATAAATCACCCAGGATCATGATGACACTCAAACCATCAATACCAACATTGGATTGTGCTGGTGACTAGACCATATCACTTAGAGTATCAAAATTTACTATGACATGGGATGACATTATCCATTTAATTTCAATTTATAACATGGATACATGGAACCCTAGTCAAATGCCAGCATTTTGGGCCAAGATTCCTTGTCCATCACCTCATGGTATTTTGAAGCATCAGTCTGTGTCACACAACCCATTTTCATCAGATATAGCCTTTTGAAGCATCATTTAGTGTCTCACATTTATAGTTATCACATATGGGATTTTAAATAATCAATCATTTTCCCAAAAATGATTATAAAAATATCACTAATATTAAATATATCACATATATTTCATATACATCATGTTTGAGAAATTGTAAACTTCTTATTAAACAATAACATCCTAGTGTCTCATTTCAGTTATCAATTCAATCATGGTTCTTCATCAAAATCAAATGGAATAATTTGATCAACTCAACATTAAAACATTTATCATAATTTTGTCATATAAACCTTTAACCCTTTTAGGTTAATCCAGCTATCTCATATTTTCCATTAATCATTCACATATAATCACATTAATTAATCAATCTCACATACACTTTAATTGACCAATTTTATAATTCCATTAATTGATTACCAAATCAATTAATTCCATTCAAGAATCAATTTTCATGTAGAAATTGAAATTAAAAAATTACATACACAAAAAATATAATTATAGAATTGTGAATGATTTTGAGGTAGGTGGTCTAAATTTAAATTTGCTTAGTCACAAACTAGTCATTATATATATATCATATCCCCCTAAATTATATCCATGTGTTTTCAATTTATTTGAACCTTTTTAGTTGTCTCCCACATGTGACTCTATCCCAATGGATCTGAATCACCTTCCTCTATATCGAATAGAGGTAATATTAATAGCATACCGCAAACAGCCTCATATGGTATCGTCTAAATAGTTTCCTGATAAATATCATTATAGTTGATCTCAAAAATTTCCTAGTGATTCTACCAAGACCCACCAAGATATAGAACACACGCAGGTGTCATATCTTACAACACATTTATTTTACGTGTTGACTACCCATATGTCATAGATATAAAGACATATTAATTAATACCTATGTACCAATATTCTTCATAAAACCTTTCTCTAAGTGAGAAGTGAAACATGATTCATGGTCTAAAACTATACTTCATGGAATCCCATGCAGATAGACTATCTCCCGAATGTACAACTCTCTCAACTAATCCACTGAGAAAGTATATTGTATACATAACAAATGTTCTACTACTGTAATTTAGTCTACAATCACCCAAATAGATTCATTATTCTATGGAAACCTTATGAAACCAACCAAAATATATATAGTAACACCCACATAACTCCATTTTAGAATGAGAAATTGCTATAGTAAATAGTTTAAAATTTTTATTATTCTTTAATGAACAAAATAAATTACCCAGGACCTTGATAACACTTGAACCATCAATAACTAATCTGGCTAGTGGTGGTGACAATCCCATTTCACTTATAGAATAAAAATTTATTGTAACATGGGATAACATTATCCATTTAATTTCAATTCATAACATGGATACTTGGAATCTGTGTCCAATGCTAGCATTTTTTGTTCAAAATTAGATGTCCATCACCTCATGGTCTTTTGAATCTTCAGTCCTTGTCACACACCTCATTATCATTAGATATATCCTTTTAAAGCATCATTCTATGTCCCACATTCATAGTTATCGCATATTGGATTTTAAATAATCAATCATTTTCTCATGAATGTTTATCAAAAATTTCATTAATATTAAATATATCACATATTCCATATACATCAAGGTTGAGCATTAGTATCCTTCTTATCAAACATTAACATCCTAGTGTCTCATTTCAGTTATCAATTAAATCATGGTTCTCCATCAAAATCAATTAGAATAATTTGATCAACTCACCATTAAAACATTTATCAACATTTAGTCATCTAAACCATTAACCCTTTTAGTTTAATCCAGCTATCTAATATTTCCCAATAATTATTCACACATGACCACATTAATCAATCAATCTCTCAAACACTATAATTGACCAATTTCATAATACCATTAATTTATAACCAAATTAATTAATTCTAGACTTTTCAGTCTCGGGATGCATGATTTTCTATGGTAAGAACAGGTATTGGGAAGCTCGTAAGCCAACTTTGCAATTCCCCTTTTCTTAAATATTTCTCAATGTTTCACCCAAAACACCCTGAAACCAGAACCCACCCAATATACACCAAATTAAGGAAAATTAGTACTTGAAAACAAGATTAAGATATCTATAGAAATGTTTAGGATCTTATAATTAATTCCATAAAAGTTATGTTATTTATAAAAATATAATCTTAAATTATTCAACTAAGAGGACACTTTCTATAAAAAACCAAAAATTAAATTAAATATGATTTTGATTTCAAAAATTCAAAAATTATAGTATTCTTATAAAATTGATATTATATAGTTTATAAATTTAGTTAGTTAAATAAATAATGAAATATGATGAAAAATAGTTTTTTTCAAAAATGAATTCTTAAACATCATCTGTCTTTAATATTGTTTCATTTATATTTAAAAATAATGTTATATTGAAGTTTTATTTTTATTAAACTAAATGTTAAATATTACAATAATTTTTTAAATGGGGTCAATTCAAATTAATAATGTAATTTAATATAAAATGTTTTATATACTTCATCATAATACTTCCTTTTAAAAATATTAATCAAAGATAATAATAATATATAATTAGTATAAATAATAATTATTATCTTCAAATGCATGGATTATATTATTATGGTATTTTTAATAAGATTTATTTGTTTTTATTTGGTATCTATGATAGTTTGTACTTATGTGTGATGAAATAAATTAAATAAAATATAAATTTAATTGATCCAAAATATTGGCTTATTACATTCTACCACCCCACCAAAAAAATCATTCTCTCAATTTTAATTATTACCCATTTAATAATATAGGTGAGGTTATTCTAAAAATATTAATGTTTCATGGTAGATCCTCTATTTTTAAAATCTAACTTTGTATATAAGGCTATATGATGTTTCTCATCTTTCATGAAAAGACATTTATAATTCATATAATAATGTACACTAGTATTTATAAAACCTAATCATATATTAACCATAAAAAATTTCTCCCAAAACTGTTTTAATATCTAAGAAATCAAACCACTATGAGAATATATATTCTTCAATAAATATCGAATTTTTTAACCTAAAAAAAATTAATCCCCAGTTCAAATAGTCATAAACATGTTATTATATATATACATATCATATCCCACTAAATTATATAATCATCACAAAAAATAACATGAATAAATATTTCTATAAATCAAAATAAAATTCTAATATGATATAAAACACTTTTCACACAATAAACCATACTGTTATTTTTCCATAAAAATATAATATTATCCAAATAATTATCCATAATCAATTCTATGTTCTTAAATATTAATATGAAAAACATAACCATTTTATAATATCAATTTTAAAGTTAATTAATACCATTTAATAGGCGTTTCAACCCCGTTAAATCATAACTATTAAAGAAAAATACATAGTTGTGTCATGTAACCCTCATAACATACAAAATGTCATACATAAATATCACTCACTAACAAAAATACATATGATGGGAAAAATATATTTCTATTGGGGTGACATATAAAAAATATTTATCATTTAAATATATTTCCATTACTATCCTTATTGGTCATAGATGAAATTAAATGTGCAAATTGATTTTTCCATGATGTCGATAGTCCACATGATTACATGGATGATGATTTCATTTTATATACAACCAGAAAATGAATAATATAGATTATCGTTTTATAATTTAAAATATTTCATACATATTATATATATATATATATATGAAATTCAATATTATTATCATCTTTATATGGTGGTGAATAAAAATGAAATACATTCGGTCATAGAGGGGTTAGTCTGCAAAAACACATGATTCAAATTTCCATTTTTCTTATTAAACTTGAGTAGGGTGGTTAAATCATGTAAAATTAATATAATATAATAACATTATATTAATTAAAATTAGGTAATAATTTTAATATGGTGAAAATAAATTTTTGTAACATTAAAAGTTTAAAAAAATAGAAAAGAGAAATTGTGGTGGGGAACAAGTACCCCTTTTTGGATTATCTCTATTGAGAATGGTTCTTAAACCTTTACAAATTATACTTGTGAGGATTCTAAAACATCATTACTTTTATATTTTGTATTTTTTAGAGTTTAGAGAACCTTTTGGGCCTATATAATGGGGGTTTTGTGAGGTTATATGAAAAGAGGAGAGCCCCATTTGTAAGCAAAAGGAGTGTAATTCTGGTATATTCCCAAACATTTCAATAATTAGAAGTCACAATCAAGTAAAATGGGTTAAAATTTGAGATATAATAGATTGGATAATATATAAAGTCAATAATAAATCCCACCACTTAATTAATACATGTTTCTATCATTTTGGACCCTTTATAACTTAGGTTTTTCATTTTCTCAATTTTGGTTTTCACAAAGGTAATTAGTTTTTACCATTGTAATTTATCATTTTTTCCAACAAATAAAATGATCTTTATTATTTAGTTTGGACATAATAATCCCAAATTTGAAATTTGTTTTGTTTTATTTCATTTTAAATTTGATAAATTTTAATTTTAATATACATAATGTATTATGCAATAAAAATACCATTTTTAACAATAAAACATAAATGTTAAAATGTAAGATATGTGTTTATAAAGTAAAACCAGAAATTTTAAAATATAAATTTAATTAAAAATTTATATTTATTCTTATAAAATGGTTTTATAAATTTATCATTTTTATTTTATACTAATAATTACATAAAATTAATATTACTTTAAAAATGCACTTTTATATATCCCTTATACATCAAACTTTTTGGAAAAATACCAAAATATAACTCTATACTAATTTTAAAATTATAAATCCAATAAATATTTTATATTAATAAAATTTTAATTGATAAATATATATTTTTATATTTAATTATTTTAATTAAAATAAAAAATTTGAATAAAAATTGTTTTCATTGAAAAATAACTTTATAATCTTCTTCTACATTTTATATTATTCCATATAAATTTATATGTAATTTAATATGGGAATAGTAGTTTTAAAAATATAAATATTACATATTGTAATATATATTTAAATTTAATCATTTTAATTTATTAATATAATATTCAATACACCTTTTTAAATTGATATTTTAAAGTAAACCATCTAAAAATAATCATATAATGAAGTAATAATATATAATTATTTTGGTTTATTCGTATTTGTGTATCTACTAATTGTTATACTACTCATGTATGTTTAACATGTCATGGTTTTTTAGTCATATGTTCTATTTGTTTGGTAATGTGTGTGACACATGATACTGAATATAATATAAATTATAAGGATCAATAAACATTCTTCATTACACATTCAATTTTTAATAAATTCTAAATAAAATAATGAACAAGAAATAGTAAAAAACAATTTTATAAAAAATAGTTTCCGTATAAATAACATGACTTAATTAAAAAGATAATTCTTTATTAATTTGATATTTATTTAGATTAAATAGATATTAAATTTAATTTTAGAGAACACAAGTTTCATTGTAAGGGTTTCCTTATATTTTCAATAAAATATAAAATACTCGGGTAAAATCATGTTACCCAGATTAAATAAAAATGGTAAAATATTGAAATAAAATGTTAATATTATTGAAAAAATTTTAAAAAACGTTAGAAAATTAGTGGTGGAATATTTAATTATTATTTTATAAAACCAAAATATATTATTTCTATATTTTTTAGAATTCAATGGAAGTTGTACAAAAAATGATACATTTCACTCAATTATAAAAAGAGGAAATTCCAACCTTTAATAACACAACCATTATAATGAATTTAATACTTGATATCTTATTATTTTATCCTATTAGAATCCCATATCATTTTCATAATTGATTGGAAATTATTTATCCTATTACCTTCATTTTCAAGGATACATTCATTAGAATGTTCAAGGTTACAACATTAGTATTACATAATCACTAAAATTTTATTCTTATTTATTTACCTCTAATAATTTAAATAAAATATTACTACATTATCCAAGGTATAATTATTATAAAAAATTTGTTATATTAATGTGAATACATTAATTTATTCATTTTTATCCACTTAATAAATTGAAGAAGACTATTAGTGTGTTGTGTGAACTACCACCTCCATGATGTAGGTTTTTTATCTATTAATATTAATTTTCAATAATTATCCAAACCATTTAACATTTAATTAATAAAAACACAAATAATATTCCTTATCAGTTATAGTGATATTATATATTTTCTTTAGCGTAAAAAATAATCATGATATTGTCTATTCATGTTTGTGTTAGTTTAAGAACCTACTCAAAAAAAACTAAAAACATTAACCATGGATTAATATTGTATGTTATATAATAATTTTATTAAAAGTTAATTATAAAATAAGGATTGGTATTTTTCAAATTATTATATTATGAATTTCACATATGAATAAAATATTTCTTTGATCGCTAAAATCATTGATGTAAGACGAAATTGACTAAATATTACCATAACTAAAAACTATATAATAAATAAATATAATATAATAATTAAAATTAATTATAAAATTATATATAGAATAATAATTTTTAAAATAATGTGTCTAATAAAAATAAATATATTATTAAGGGGGATATGCATATGCATAGAACAAACCAGGGATAAAGAAATGGTTCGCTTTATTAAATTTGAATTCCATGAGATAACTTTCTATTATATAATAATGTTTATTTTTCGTGGTGAAAATAATACAATGCTATCATTTCAAATCATTATTCAATTATATTTCATGATTTTCAATGTTATACTCCAATTTCATTCTCTCATGGGGTATTAAATGCAAAATTACAACAGATTTAAGGGTTTTGTTATCTCAGTTTAGAATCATTGAGATATAATACATTTGGTGAACCATGATTTATTTTCATGGGGAATTTACTAATATTATTGCCATCCAAACAATTATTTAAAATTTTAATGTAAAATAAATACCCAAGGAATCAGGACTACTTTCTCCACAAAAGGAAATAAGGAGTTGCATGGCCATATAGAGATCAAGAGGATAGGATAATTGGATTGTGTAAAACATAGGAGGACATGAATTATCATAAACGTGGAAAATTTATTTGGTTGGATTACTCACTCTACATGATATAACTTTTATCTTGTGAATCCCCTTCATCAATTTTCCCTGATCATATAAATCCCCATAATATAGCTCACTTTTCCACATGAATCCTTTCTTTTAGGTTTTAATGATCATGGGAGGGCTCCCAAATGATCTCCTCCATTCTAGTGACTTGTAAACCAATATACGCATGCAAATAATATAAATACCATTTTAAAATAAAATTTAAAAAAGTTTTAATATTCAATGGAATAATGTTTCATTGATTTCCAGGAAAATGGATAATATTATTATCTTTGTCATTTCAATTTTCATAAAAGATCACTAAAGACATGTCATTCATTCCATGAAAAATTATCTTGGTAAATCATCATCATCATATGAAAGCCCTTAGATGTAGATATTATATAATACAGCACCCCTTCTTTTCCATAAACAATATAGGTGACTTTCATGACATTTCTCCTGGGCCGTCAAGAAAGCAGTAATTGATCATGTGACGAAACACAGAAAAGTTGAGCGATCATCTATGATAATGATCACATGCCATTAGAATATCAATTATTAATCATGATACACACTAAAAGTCACTGAATGGTTAGGTTTTATAAAAATAGGATAAAAAATATGAATATGTGAAACCATTAATGGAAGGAGAGTTATTCTATTTTTCATTGAAATGGCTTCTAAAATTCCCATTAGATCTTGTAAATGACAGCATATATGTCTCACTTTATAATTTGAAAGACACTTTCATATGTTCCCTATATTCATGAGAACTTCTATGCCTAAAAAAATGATATTTTGAAGTCTCATTGACATGTGGAAATTATTTTAAAAACTCTCTTTGGTAGGCCATGGGTCTGATAAATATGGATATCATGAAGTGTTCTCATGGTGTCATTTTATATTATTGTAAAAATATGATACCATAGATGACCCAGAAAAGGTTCACAAGATTTACATGATGTGATACCCCCTCCATCAAATTGGGTCTATATTAGCGATATACATTTCATGTATGATGTCATTGACCCAAGGTGCCAAGACCTATAAATTCCTCCCCCTCTGCACACAAAAAGACACACACGATGAGTGAAACAAAAGAGTGCATATGTGAGAGAGGGATTATTGAGGAATAATTCTATACAATAATAAGGGTATTCCTAAATATAAACACAAGGAATAATTTATAGTATTACACAATATGTATAAATGCTTCATGTGATCTCATTATTTATCACATGATGGACTTTAATTGTTTTTTCTTATTATATGAAGGCTTTTCAATGTTTGAAATAGGATAAAGAATACCTCAAGAAGGAAATGCCTAAAAAACATTTATGGATTTACATATTAATGTATGATAAAATACACAATCCATAAATGAATATTGATACACTGATTTTTATGAGAAGGCATCATGCGCTTCATTTTACCTGTCTCAAACCTGGGAAAACACCGGGACACATCTTCTAGGTTAGGAAAATAACTCCAGACATTCCATTAAAGTCACACAAAGTCCACCAGACACAGAATCCTAGTAATTTCAAGTCCCCTAAAGAGTCCAAGAAATTCATGAAAAGTCTTCCATACATATCATCAGAGTCATGCAATGTCCACTAAACATATTTTCCAGATCATATAGTAGCCCACCAGAATGTTATCTTTGATCATGTCACACCCTTGAATGTATCTGATTCATTAACACAAGGGACCATTTTATAATTTTATTGAATAATGTAGAATCCATCTCACATATCAGCATCATTCGTGAAAAGAACATTGGACATGTAAACTTTTTCATGTGGCATCCCCTCAACAAGTCAGTAAGATCATGAGGATTATACCTCATACATTTCTACCAGATATCTATATAAATGTTATTAAAACACCCAATGAATGAGAAAAAGTAATCCTTATCATTCCAACTATGATAGGAATAAACCCTCTGACATGTTGAGCGTATCAGGAAGACACCCAAGGACATGATGACCTAGTCTGGAAGACACACTTGGATATACACCAAATGATCATTGATGGATATGATTCCAATACTTAGAAGATATATAGGATTATTTATTAATACCTAAGAACCATTTATGTGTCCAACTTTATATAATATTCTCCATGAATTAGACACTCTATCACATGGGACCCAAACTCTCTCATGTGTTTTTAGTTCTTCCTCATCAATCAATGTATTGAGAAGCTAACTAGACTATGAGGAATCATATTCCACCTATAAATTGGATTTTTAGGACTCCTTCCTAAGGCCTTCTCAATATATAAAAAACCCCATTAGTCCCCACTTAGTGCTTTAGTGCCATATCCATATATGCTGAGTCTAATCACTAGTTATCCCTTGTTTCTCATAGTGATGATTACTCACATGGTCTTATGGATTTTCAACAATCATATCATTAACATCATGAATTTAACCTTTCCAGGTAAATATCAGTTTTTAATCCTTGTTTAGTTCCATGTTATGATTTATCCAACACATGGGAACCCAAATTGGTATATGTTGTGAAAGAATTCATATATTTTTATACCGTGTGGAAATAAAACTGATGAAAATTATTTATTTATCACTACCCATAAGTGGGTTTTGGGATTATCACACTATGATGAATCTAATTCCAACTATAAGAAATATAAATTTGATGCCTTCTTAAGGATTGAGATCCATAGTTAGTTCGTACTTCCCATCATATATGTGATTTTTTTCCGGATTAAAACCCGTACAACATGGAATTAAATAAACCATACGTGATTTGATTCATGTTCTAAATAGGATATATAGGATACATCATGAAGTTTAAATATCATCCTCGAAACACCATTCACCACCAAGTACATAAGTAAAATCCAGATTTTATGGTTATATGGAATCATAAAATTAGCATATACTTAATCCTCTGAAATAACATAATGTTGATAGATAGCCTCTAATACATGTAGTTGGTCTTATTAATAGAACCCCCTCTACATATTAAGTGATTTGACACCTAATCATTTTATTAAGTTAACCTTTTAGTATCTAAATTTGGAAGATATTGATGAACATATATTAAATACATAATAGAGTCCCTAAATAAACAATAATTCACCCAAAAGGTTTGATGATCCCAAACTCACATCCTCTCGACCAATGTGATTTCCTAAGTGATGTTGGGATTGAAACACTAAATTACTATATGCATCTGGAAAGTAGATATGTACCTTTCGATGGATGTGGGGACAATTGGATATTTCTATAAAAGATTAAAATGGTATAGTGGATGTGATTGATTTTTGAAACCATTATTGACCCCCCTCTCCCACAATCATTTGTCATATATCATATCTCTAAAAATGAAAAAATAGTGAACCTGATTTGAAAGAATGAAATGAAAGAATAATTGGTTCAATATAGGAATTGGAAATCATGTCTCCAATACCTGAGGATACCAATGATATATTTATGAAGGAAAATATAGTAAAATCAATTTGAATATCTCAAATAAATGAATTGAATGGTTGAACATGCATCGGTCCATTTTGTTTTCTATCCCCTATAAAAAATTACAGTAGACCTGAAATCCTTTGTAATAACATATCCCAAGAAATAGGGCATTATAGTCACAAAAATTCCACACTATTAAAGGGAAAAAATGGGATCATGAAAGGAAAATAAATTACATGTGCATAGATGGTTGAGCTTGTTACATACTTTTGAATACGCATTAATTAGTGAATTTTTTCCTTATTGTCATTTTTTGTTACAACAACTACTCTCATAAATATCTGGAACTATGATCATTTCTCCAAAAATATAATTTTCAAGATCATAAACTACATATGTAACCTCTGTGGGTCCCAAAAAAACCTCACCCATCCAACTCCTTCATCTTCTAAGGTAGAAAGTGATTATTTAGAAATACCATTGAAATTGTATTATACTAACCCTAGAGGATTCATGTAGAGGTAACCATACACTAAAACATGATAGTCTATCTCGATTAAGGGAAGATGAAATGAAACTTCTGGCACCTATCACCACCACTAATCACTTAAAAATATTATCCTTATAGTGTGAACATAAGTACCATCCAAATCATAGGATGGTGGATCAAGGATTCAACTAGGGATCAATCCCAATTCAAGAGTTACCATGGAGGGATCTAGTTAACCACCATCACTAGTATCATCCCACCAATTCCCCTTAGTCCCCTTCTAAGGGAACCACCAAAAAATTTCCATCATAGAAACTCTTATAATGATACCAATGTGGTCTCATTGGGTGTGACAAGCTATGAATAAATGAAAGTGGGATCATATACCCACATCAGTTAAAAAATTCCATCCACATATCCTAGTTATAGCCAGTGGGAAATCTTATATCCCTACTCACTCAGAAATATTCTCCATGCATATTCCTATAGAAATTACAGGTGAGGAGCATTTCCTTTCCCCGAGGAATGAAAACCTTATGAATATTATGATGATATTATGAGGAAAGGAGTGGGATTATATCCCAACCTTAATTAAATACATCAAAAAATATCCTATAGATAGAAAACATAGTTTTCTACATTCATGAAAAAAAATTCTAAAGTGTCACTATGTTATATCAAAAGTAGAAGAGACCCACCAAAAAGTTTTGGCACTAGTACAGATGTAAGGACATGAACGTATTCCCACAATAGTATCCAGTGTAGCATATCACAATTATTATACGATCATTTTCCCACTTTGGATAAAGAGAACATTCTTTATTACAACCGTGAGGATTATTGTAATTTTATAAAAATAAATAGGCATTGGAAAGGGATCATACACCTATTCTGACCGGGGATTCCCAACTCAGTTTGGAACAATCCAATGGGCAGACAAACATTCCTATTAAAAAGGTTGATGAAATAATCCAATGGAATAAGACTGGGATAATATCCATATTCCAAATAAAATATCACCATGTTGGTTTGGAACATTACTTGAGATAGGTGCATATTCATTTCAAAAATACCTAAGGAATACCCCAAAGGGACAAGATCGAACTCATATCCTCATTCCAACCAGTCCTCACAAAGTCTCTTTAGAATATTCATTGGGATGTAAGCATATTAAGAATGAAAAATACCATAAACGTACTCTAACAGAACATGACTCGGCTCAAATTCTATTTCCAACTGAGGTTTTCCCATACTATATGGAAAATAAACTCATAGAATACTCATATCCCTACCAATGAATCTACTCATCATATTTTGCAGCTCAGGAAAGCCATGATCATTTTTTTATATCTTCTGATGAACGACTGCAACAACATCAATTAGAGGCTATTTAGAAGAAGTATAAGTTCACAACTCTAATTCACGATGACCATCAACATATTATGATAGGTAATTAATATTTAAATCAGACTCATATTACCTCTTTATCCAGGATTGATATACATTCTCTAGAAGACACCAAAAAGAAGGCTCATATTCTGGCTGATAAAATTGAATATCACTAAAAATATTCAGATTATTATCACTAGTGGACTCATACTCCTATAACACCAGATAGTTATCAATATATTTTTGATAACCATTAGGTGGTAGGATCATATCCCACCAGAACACCAAAAGGAAACATGGAATATTCCAGCCAAGAAATATAATGAAGCTCATATTCATAATCTTCCCAATGATAGTGTCATTAATTATGTTTTATGCATATATACAACACCCCATGGGTCTGTTAACTATTTAGCTAAAACATAAGGTCATGAAAACTTATATTTTCTTTCTCATAATAGTGGAGATAAGGATCATAGGAACTTTACTCCTAACATCTACCATTATCAACCTACCCATGGATATTTCTCTCATGAATAATGAAATTCTCCCATTTATGAGACACATTCTTAAAGAGAATTTTTAAAAACATATACACCTTTGTATAGAGAGGTTCATGTATCATTGGTTTTAACTATATATAGTGCTATGTCAACCATCCACAAAACTTCATCGCAGTTAGAAGTAGACCCTAACAAGAAAGCTTTGTGTTTTGAAAATATAGATTCATATAAATATATTGAAGAATAGGATGAAATGGATATATAGAGACATGGATATAGAAACAACCTCAAAACCATGTTTTGACCAATTGAAACTTTTGACTATATGATCCTTGATGAGTTGACAATGATTAAATGCCTTGCATATTCCAGACTAATTGGGTGAATTATTAATTCCTAATGGCTTGTAATTTCCTATATTCTAGATATGATATTCACCATTAGAACATTTAGATACTTTTTTTTAGTGGACCTAGTTTATATCTCTATGCCTTAGGACCCAAGGCCTGAAAATCAGAGAGAAAATATACAACATGGTTTCCGCCACTACACCAATACTCTTTATAAATAGATTAATGAGGACTACTCATATATATATATATATATTAGGATGGTGAAAATGTGGAATTATTAACATCATACCATACTAGGAATAGTAGAACTCCCATAATATGGAATCATGTAATTTCATGTCCTGGGAAGAAATCAGGAGACTAGGTAATGATGATGTCAATTGGTAAATACTATGGAATCCCCATTATTTGATTTTGTAAAGACATCATGATAATATGGAGAGGGAAGTTAATAGATTCCTAAGCTAGGCCCCTCAAATAAATGGGAACACATTTCAGACAAATATATAAAGTGTGGATCATCCAATAGATTCTCATAGAAAAAGACGCCCATAATAGGTATCTGTTTCACACAAATAATGGATGAGAAAAATTGTTCCAGATCAAAGAGATAAAAATAGTGGCCTCCATAACATCCCTCCAAGAGAAAACCCTACCCATAGGGATGTCGGTCATTTTTACCACCATTTTCTCCCCTTAGGTCATCAAACCATGAGAGGATATAAGAAGTATGGAAAAATCTAATAACCCCCATCATGAATAGTTTGGGAAAGTTTTATCTCAATATCCATTGCCAGGTTCATAACACCCAAATAGTGTCCTAGAAACTCTATAGATGTTGTAGATCAATAGTTTCTTATAATTATGGGGGTATTTATATCTCATATTCCATATTAAGAGGCATTATATTCTCAATTGTAATCATCAAATCCTCAATAATAGGATCATAAAGTGAAAAAAGTATCCACAAATAATCCCTAACCAATAGGGATAGGAGAAGTTTTATCCATATCTTCACCCAAAAAGGGATCAGTCTTCTCTGGGTTGTGAGGTAAATATCAATGTTCAGCTTCCCATATCTTCCTTCAACCATGTGATAAACCCTTTCTATTTTAGGACCATTTGGAGAACATGAAGAGAAAATTTCTTTTGGTCAATATTCATATACCAATAATGGAGGAATTAATGGAGAAGGAAGTCTTACCCATAAGTATTGTATGCTAAAATGGAACAGTATGTCTAGGGGTAAGATATTTGGTCCAGATACAACCCTAAAAGGTGGAGTAAGCAGTGCTGAATCACCATATTTTGTTGAGATTAATGGTATAACTACCATTTCTTGATAAAAATCCATGAATATAATCAATATCATCATAATAAATTATGTGTCCAAGATGAAAATTCAGAGGGATGAAATTAAGAAACCATACCTCAAGAAGAAGATTATCTGGATTCACCAACTAGGTATTCAGATACATAGAATAAGAAAAGGTTCCATAACCTAGATCATTTAAAATTCGAATTTCCACCACTATGATTGAACATTTATAATAATAAATGGACTAGTGTGTTTACCTTCCACTCACCACCCATCGAAGACAAAATTCTCACCAAAGAGGTATGTCTTTCATAGTATTATAATGAGAAACAAAATCTTAGATATATGAATAAGGAAATACTTAGGTTAAACATTCACATTGGGTATCTTCTTGAGAAATAGATAAATATACCTCCTCCCACATATCAGAATAGATATAATCCACTAACATGATTGGAATCTGAGTAATATACCATCTCCTGGTCATGGAAACTAGACAACATATATGAGGAAGTCGAGGATGGTAGGTATTTTCTCAATTATGATGACTGATTATCCCCCATCTAGCTGATTAATTAGTACAGAAAGAATCAAGAATTAGTAGGATATAAAAATAGGGCCACCGCATAAGGCCACACCTTCTTCATATAGATTGAAGGTGGTCCATATAGTGATATATATGGACATCATAAATGCCACTGAATCCCTAGATTCCCAAACGGAATCCATAAAAGGGTGGCGTAAACCCATGTATCTTGAGAATATCCCAAATCCTAAATGGGTGGATAAAGCTCCGCCCCAATGTTGCATGATGATAGGCCCTCGAGATTATTAGGAGTCGACCAAGTAGGAATATTTTTTATGTAAAATGATAGGATCAGTTCTCATTTAGTATAAAATCCTTCTAGTGTGATATATTATATTAAGGGAAGACCTCATTCATCAATTCATTTATCAGTTCATCTCTTTGATGTGAAAAATGAAAAACATTTACATCACAAATTTAAAAACAACATGAAAATGTGAGTTTCTCTAATTTCAACTCCGAATGTAAATGTTAAAACTATTCAATTATTATGCCTTTATTTCAATAGAAGTAGATGAAATTTTTTGGTGAAAATATACAGGATGATCTAAAAACACCTTTATCTCTGATGAAGTATCTATAAATATTCTATGAGTTTGAAAACACGAAAAAAAACCTAAAATATTCCATTTCATTAACTAAATCTAAATCACATCACATGCCCTCAACATTATGAAAATCCTTAATAAGGTAGATATTGATGTTTTTTCCCTAAAACTAGTAGTAATTATAGTTTAAGAATCAAGGATGGTCCTAAATCATCTATTACCTTCCATTGAGTGGTAGAAGCAAAAAAAACACCTTTGAACAAAAGTAGAAAGTGAATAGGGTCACCTATAATTTTTGGGATTTATGAATACATCATATTCCTTCTGAAATGAGAAGATCTCCAATTATAACCTTTTACACACTGAAAATATCCTACAAAATATACTAGAGCACTAGAATCCTACTACAACCAGCCTCACTTATCATCCAGACATCTACCCTTTTCATACAAGGTTGGGTCACACCATCCAAGACATCTTGAATTAAAATACATCTGCAAGTGCATGGTTTATTCTTGATAGTTAATAATAATGAATCCCTGAGAAGGGTGAACTGTGTAACCTTTACTCTTGTATATGTATAGGGTGACTTGAAAATTATTTTGACCAAGCATGGATAGAAGATAAATAATTTCATGACTCAAAAGATGGTTGATCGAGATCATTCCCCCTTAAGAGAATATATTCTAAAACTGAAAACAATTTTAGTACCTATATAGGAATCATTGAATTCTCCTCATGGAGGTAATAAAAATTATTATAAAAATTAAGTGATGCTAGATAAAGAGTAATATGCATCTTATTCACATGATCTGACTCTTGCAGACTTCATTCCTTCATCATCCATATAATAGGAACAACCCCACCAAACAGAACCCTCATAAGATGAAGAGATAATTTTTTGTTCAATTTATATTGTTTTCTTAAATGATCCCCCCTCAAATTATTAATAAACTTTATATTATGAGGTCCATGTACCTGACCAACGAGCTGGTGGTTGTTGATGTAACATCCAAGGATTGAGGGGTGGTTTGGGCATGAAAAAACTTAATAATTTCATCAAATAATTATAGAATCCATGTATTCACTAAATAACTTGCAAGTTCACTCCCAAACTTCCAATTGAATCATGTAGATTCTTAGAGACCTCTAGTGGTCATTCAAACACAGTCATTCTGCATGATTAATTGGTAGTGGTGTGGTTGTCTGATTAGCCAAAAAAGGGTAAGGATAGTGTGACCCCCACCACTTATTGTAGATACTCCTTCAACCAAATATCATGAACCAATCACATACACCAAAAACACTTCAACTCATAACCCATATAATAGAGAGAAATTCCATATTTGGAGGTATATAACTCTGGGGTAAATCCAGACATTCTGAAGTAGTTACCAGATGTTCTCAGCAATATCTAAAACCTAGATGTTATCCCCATTTCAATAGAATATAAATAATCCCTCAATATGTCTCTTTATATCCCACATATATTTGAGACATAAATAATTTCATCCAAGGATTACAGAGTGGAGACAATGCCATTAGAATCTCATGTCAGCATCTTGTTCGTGAAACAAGATTATGAATAAGTTACCTAGGGACATATCAGACCACCATATGTTTCAAAAACAAACTCAATAGCTCAACATCTAAAGTTATCTATTTAAAAATGGAATCAGTATCAACCATATACCCATTCAAACCCTTTTACATTTTGGATATAGTGAGTGGGAGTTATCTCAAAAAAGGATAACCATTCAAGTTTAATATAAGAGCACGAGAAAGCTTCATTGGATGATCAAGCTCAAGGATCAGTTAGGGGATATAACATATAATGATGTATTCATGATTATCTATTATGACAAATAATATATTGTCTTTCTTGGATGACCTTGGGTTCATAGCCATGTTGTAGTACCTTAAATATTACCTAGTACTTAAAATACATCATCAATTGGTTTTTCGATGTACTACATATTTATAGTTCCCCCTTCAAGCCTTTTGAATCCATATATTCCAAGGTAGTTTTATATAAGAATAAAAAAATATAACCCATAATGGATAATGATATATAGGATTCATCCCACAATGGCTTGGGGACCTCCCCTACGAATCCATGAAGTATGCTCGGTAGTGATTTTGTACTAAACATAATCATGATTAATGTATAAGACTTAATATTGATAATATATTTTGAACCACAAACATCACTAGTTTATATATTTGTGTGACAGTAATCATGTAAACTGAATGAGTCTCATAAAATGTGGATTTGGATAATTCATTATCTGGATATAATAATTTCTTCACACTATCAGCAAAAAATGATGATTCCCCCAATATATTATCTACAAATCAGGATTCCTAAGCTTCTCCATCCCTGGGTGGAAACATAAAAGAAAACAAGAATCCCCAATATCTCACTACAACATATTTGGCAGTCCAAGATGAGAACGTCTCTTCCTATGGACACTCATAACTTGATAGTGATATACATTCCTTAATATTAAACACCATGTCTAAAAAAGCCTCAAGGGACTCAAAAATGGGATATGAAGTTGATTACCGTTGGAATTATTCTCCCACATTTGAGTATGGATCCTCTGCCACCATCAATGAGATTTGTTAGGCGAATCTAGTAACAAAAAAAGACTTGATGCCTATATTTATTAGTTATACTATTCTAATCAAGGATCAAGAGATTTATATTACCTTTCTAAAGATGTATTGAAACATACCCACATGGAATTATATAGATATTAATTTTATTAACCCTCATGTTGCTAATAACTACCTATTCTTAAATGATGACCATCGATGATTCAAGATAGTAGCTTGGAGGATGCACTCATCTCATGCTACCAATGGAGAATCAGAATTCAAAAATAGATCAACAAATACTTTTTCTGAGAAGTGTACTATTCAAATTGTCTCACCACATCTTCCCCATCAAGAAAAATAATCAAAAGATCATGTTCTTTATCAATTTCAGGGAACTTAATTTACATTTCCTGAAATACAATTTCCAATTCATGATCACATAATTATTGATCGATAAAATTACTTTATTCCTAAACCATTCCTTTGAGGATAGGTTTCCATGGTATAATTATATAATTATGGAAACAAAATATGAGAAATCCACTTCCATTATATCACATGATAATATCATTTTATATCATGTCATGCACTTTGGATTAAACAAACTTAATGCTACTTACCAACACATAATTAATTAGATATTTAATCACATTCTAGGACGAATAGATGAATGTCATGTTAATGTATTAGTTTTCAAATATGAATATTGATGTAATTACCTCATGGGTCTTATAAAAGTGTTCATCAAGTAGATAAATTATAGTTTCAAGATGAATCCCTTGAAATGTTCTTTTGTTGTAACATCAGGGAAATTCCATAAAATTTTGGTACACCATCATGGTATTGATGTTGATTCGAAAAAGAATAGAGATACCCTAGAAATTTCACCTCCTTGGAATCATAAAAAAACTAAGGGGGATCCAAGTGCACCTCACTTACATTCAGTGTTTCATATATATGGTGGATCAAAAATCTCTCCCCCTAACCAAGTAAATGAAGAATGGAGTCACCTATAGATTAGATTATGAATACTAAGAAGCCTTTGAAATCCTCAATAATTACTTACTACACCCACGGGTATTGATTCTATAAGTGGATGGAAAGATTATTATCATATATGTGGCCTCCATGGAATTATTTCTCGCTCCTCACATAATATAATAAAATGATTTGAGGAATAAAACCAACCTTTAATAAATTAGTCAAATTATTATAGGTATTGAGAGTAGGTATTTAGTTATTGAGAAGAACTATGTCAAGATTATATTTTTATAGAAAAAGAAGATAAATTACAAATGGAATAATGAATTCCACATGCTATCTTATATTGTCCCACTCATGTACATCCCCAGCCACCAAATTTTGACAGTGTTTTTGAACCAATGGGTGGTTATTATGAAACAATATGATATATAGTATGTGACACATCTGGTAGTAATAGGGTAGTCCCTATAAGATATCTATGTAGTGCATCCAACCCCATAAAGCACCCCATTAGACACAAATCATCAAGAGGAATAGGTTTTCTATATGCATGAAACTCCATAAACATGGGAGATGTCTTCTAAAATTTCCTCCTAGAGACCTACTGGTAAGAAGATGTTAATCCCAAATCTCAACTTGGTTATTCTTGGGAATATATTTGTCTCCATTGAAAAAGAAATAATTCCATACTGTTTCATAGTATAGGAGGCATGCACTAATAATGAGGAATAATTCAAATCCCTCATTTACAGCTTGGAACTATCATGATAGATGAAGATAGACTTCCTAAACATCTAATTTGATTTAGATCTAGTGATAAAAAACGTCAAGTATACCATCAAAATAAAATAATTTTCCTCTATCTTCAATTACATTGGAGGACTGATGGAAGAGGTCCTTTTTCAACCAATATTTCATAATATCTAGGGATCAGAAAATGCTTATGCCAATGTACTAGCTAATGCATCTACCACCCCGGATAACCTAATCATGATGAAAATTTTTCCCACATTATAAACTACTGGATGGACTTATCATCCATTATATATAAAATTGAAAAAAAACAACAATGTCAACACTTTTCTAGAGGGTGATGATGATGGTGGCTGGATAAAGTTCTTCGTCGGGGGTGGCCGGATCTTGGCCTGAGATTGGTGAAGGTTCTCGTTCAAGGAAGGTGGTTCCTGACAAGGTACGATTCAAGGGACTCTCTTTCAAGGAGGCCATCTGTGGGGGAGGTCTGAAGGGTGGTCCTGATTCTATCCCCCCGATTCTGCTTGAGCATCGCCAATCAGAATTTATTGATGGGAATCCAGTGGGGGTCTTATCCGACAAAGAGATAGAGAGTGCTGCAGAGGTGCATTGCCTCACCTTGGTGGCCCGCTTCGGGCCGGTGAAACTGCCAGTGGAGGAGTTTAGGGTTTTCGTTCAATCCTGGGGTTTTCAACATCCGGTTGTGGTCTCGGAGTTATTGAAATTTTCGTTTTTTATTCATCTCTCAGATAGGGCGGACTTCGTGCACGCCTGGTCAAGGCAGGGAAGATGTTGTCGTTCTATCCAATTCACTCTATCACGGTGGGACTGGGAGTGACACTATGGTAAAGAATCCTATATGGGACTGGTTTGGATCAAGCTACCAGGTCTTACCCTTCCTTTCCACAATCCCTCCATTCTGAAGACGATGGGAGATTCTATAGGGAAGTTTTTATTTGTCGACAAGATAACGAAGGGCTTGATGGACACTGCTAATCCGCGGATCTATGTGGAAATGGATTTATCAGTGAAGTTAATATCCACCTTTATGATCCATTATTAGGGAGGGTTTATGTGGCAGAAGATATTGGTATTTCTTTCACCGCCCAGGTTCTGCTCCTCCTGTAGCTTTCAAGGTCATTCGTTGGAATTCTGTAGAAGGAGAATCAATAACACCAGTAATCGGGGGAAAGGATCATATAAGGTAAAGAATTAATCGCCTAATTATCTTAGGTTGTTCCTTATTTTTTAGGCTAAGAGGGGAGATAGAGCTGGATCAGGAGAAGAAGGGCCAACGAGAGGCCATGTTTCTTCTTCCTCGGCAAGGCAGATCCTGGTCAACGACCCATCTTCTGCAGCTACTAATTCAAAAGTTGACTGTAATGGTTCCCTTAACCAGGATCCCATTTCTGATAAATATCTGACGTCTATCATACTACTAGAGACCTCCAAGATGACCCCTCCATCTCTGTCAGGGTCAGGATCGACATCACGGAGGAATTTGGATGGCCTCTCGTTGGATTTGGACGGACAGTGGGTTTCCTTTCTACTTGCTAAAAGGAGATCTTTGACTCTCTCTTCAATTTTTTTAGGCTTCCCAAAAGGATTGGCGCCTCCTACTGGAGAGTTTTGGGTTTCTTCTTTGCTAGCTGCTGGAGCTTTGAATCTTTCGGTGCTAGCCTCGGTGGGATGTGCTTCCAATTTAAATTCTAAAGATTCCCTTAAGGGCTTCCCAGAGGGAGTGGTGAAGGAATTGTCATCGGCCCGCAATTCCCCTCCTCGATTTATGCTGGCCTCCTATAGCCAAGAAGAGACTCCCACAAAACACTCTTTTGCACCGATGGGGATCAGATTTTCCTTGGAGGAATCCGACAGTCCCTTGTAGAAGAAGATTCTTCTCCTAAATAAGGTAGGTTCAACAGAAGGTTCTTCAAGACCGGTAACCCATTATATGGCTAAGGAGGAGTATTATAGGGACCTTTTTATCCCTAGAGAAAGCTACATTGACCTAATGTTCAATTGCTCCTTGGTGTAATGGAATCTCTGATTATTTGGAAGGCTCGAGGTCTCGGGGGGGCAAGGAAAATGTTCCTTCTTGGCTTCCGAGTGTAAGAAACATGGGGCTTCCCTTGTTGTCATTTTAGAGCCGAAACAGGACTCAGGGAAAATCATCTTCTTTAGCAGGAAGTTGGGGTTTGGTAATTATTTTCATGGCCATCCAGGAAACAAATAGATCTAGTTTTTTTGGAAGAGCTTCATTCAGGTTGAGCCACTGTAGGTTTTGGGTCAGTGTATCTCAGTCAAGCATGTTTGCAGAGGTATGGGGATTCTGTTTTCATTCATTAATGTCAGCACAGATGTTCTGGTGATGAAGAACTTGTGGAAGTACCTTGGTTCCTTTGACCCATAGAGATTACCTTGGTTTGTTGGTGGGGATTTTAATTCCATTGTTGACAGATCCTAGAAGAAGGGAGGCTCCGCGAATTCCAATAATGGTATGATGGATTTCGATGACTACATCTCAAATAAGGGTCTCTTGGATTTGGGTTTCTTGGGGAGAAAATTCACCTGGTGTAATAATCATCATGGGAACAATCGAATATGGTGTAGGTTGGACAGATGCATGTCGAACTTACAAGGCTCAAAGACTTTCCCAGGACCACGGTCACTCATCTTTCGCGTGCCCTCTCAGACCACTCGTCGTTTCTTATCGGCCTTAAGCAGGGTAATCTATAGAGCCAAGGCTTTATGTATTCATTAGATTAGCATCGCCTTGAAGTATTCATGAAAATGATGGAGAACTCCTAGGTTCAGGATGTTGAAGGAAGAGCTTGGGTTGCATTGTCCAGTCGCCTTAAGCGCCTCAAGTATGATATCGGTAGGTGGTTCACTTCTAATCAAACTGTGAAGGTCTCCTTGGTGTCACTGCAATCGGATATCGACAACTTGGAAGAAATTATTGAACAAATATGGAATGAATCCTCCGTCATTCTTCTTTGTGATAAAAAATCCTTACTGGTGCAGAGGCTTCTGGAAGTGGAGAGTATCTTAAGAAAGAGATTGAGAGTCAGGTGGCTTAAACAAGGGGATAGAAATAGTGGTTTTTTCCACACATGCTTGAGGGAACGCAAAAGTTCCTAAGTGAACATAAGACTAGAGGATGGGTCTTATTCCTCTGACGTGAATGTGGCTGGAAGGCTTTCTTTGGACCACTTTTAACAACTGCTGGGGGAGACAGGAACCTTCTGGAGGTGATATTATACAGCGCGATCAAGATTTATTTATGGGAAGTATTCCTCAAAGTATTAACTCTATTGAGAATGAGTCCTTATGGTCTCTGCCGTTAGAGGACGATATCTGGGAGACATTTAGCTCAATTCCTTTGGAGAGTTCTCCTGGTCCGGATAGGTTTTCAAGCTCTTTCTACATGGCAGCATGGGTCACTATAAGTTCTCAGGTCATCGAGGTGATTCAGGACTTTTTCAGGGGAGGTTCTCTCAACAGGGGCTCGTGTGCCTCCAGGGTGGTGTTGGTTCTGAAAAAAAAATACCCATATGATTTTAATCATTATAGAACTATCTATTTTTGCAATGTTTCATATAAGATTCTAGGCACTCTCCTAGCTTGAAGACTGAATAAGGTGATGCCAAAAATTATTTCCCAAGAGCAGCATGGGTTTATTCAGGGTAGAAGAATTCAAGGGGATATGGGAGTTGCCCAAGAACTGATGGCAGATTTGAATAAGAAAGTGGTTGGTTCCAACATGATTATCCAAGTGGATATGTATCAGGATTATGACAAACTTGAGTGGATATTTCTAATCCGAGTGATGAGAATAATGTGTTTCCACGAATGGTTTTGCGACTTACTATTTTGATGCTTCTCTTCCCCATGGCTGACTATATCATTATTGGGTAAGGGATTTCGTTTTTTCAAGAGTGTACATGGGGTGCGCCAAGGGGACCTCTTGTCTCCCTCCCTTTTCCTTATTTCTCAAGAGGATTTTTCCTGTAATCTCCATAGATACTTGAGGGATAGGAAGATCTGGCCATATCGGGCTCTTTCCTAGGATGGTTCCTGCTCACATGTTATGTTCGCTGATGATATCCTCATTTTTATTAATGGCAGGAGGTTATCCCTTACCAATTTTATGTCATTGATGCTGATATATGGAGGCCTCAGCAATCAACAAGTCAATGCTAGTAAGAGAAGCATTTTTATCTCTAACAAATGTTCAAATCGGAGGGTCTAGAACATTCAAGCCATCCTGGGTATTCAAAGAAAACAGCTACCTATGACATACCTCAGGGCTCCTATTTCGAATGGCAGAGTTAAAAATGTATTCTTTGAAGACATTTTAAACAAAATGATGTGTATAATTTTAAATTGGA
The DNA here is from genome assembly GCA_963277665.1 of Viscum album. Lineage (NCBI taxonomy): Eukaryota > Viridiplantae > Streptophyta > Magnoliopsida > Santalales > Viscaceae > Viscum > Viscum album. The sequence goes on along the minus strand of OY728140.1, from coordinate 39,640,546 downwards.
AATCAAGATTCTTGTCCTTTGGAGGTAGGGTGACCTTTATTAATAGTGTGGTCTCATCTATTCCAATGCACGTTCTGTCGGCCATCACCCCTCCTAAAGGAACTATTGATGCTATAGAGAAGATGATGAACAAATTTCTTTGGGATGGAAACTGCTTAGGAAGAGCCCACTGGGCTTCCGAGTCCTATTTATCATTACCGGTGGAGGAAGGTGGGGTCGGTCTCAGGGATATTTCGGCCTCAATGCACTCCTTGCAAGTGCGGTTCGCATGGGATTTTCTGGAGGGTCATTCATTATGGTCCAAAACTATGAGGACTAAATATGGTCTGTATTGGTAGGAGTGGAAGGTTAAGAAGATTTTCAGACAATGGAAAATGGTTAGACTCAATTTGGAAATTTTTCAAAAATCTTCTTGTTGGGTAGTGGGTCGTGGGGACATTAACATGTGGAAGGCTAATTGGACTGGGGAGAAACTCTTCTTCCCTCACTGCCCGGTCCCAGACCACACTGTCAAAGAAGCTTGCCGCCACCCCAGATTTCTTGAAGCAATTCTTAGCCTGGGAAAGATGGATGTCTATAATAAGATAATGTTTTTAGAGGATGCTGACAGACTCTGTTTTACAGAATCCAGCTCTGGGGTATTCAACGGGAAGGATTACCAGCGTATGCTCATCCAGGGGAGCGCTCGTGACAAGTGGGGAACACGTATTTGGTGAAAATAACTTCCATCCTAGATGTCCTTTCTCGTATGGAGGGAAAGGAAACAAGCTCTGGAAATGCATGAAAAAATCCAGAAGAAAGGAATTAATCTAGCTTCAAGATGTCTCTGATGCTCTCTTCCTCATCCAGAGTCTATTCTGCACCTTTTCATTAAGAGTGACTGGGCTGTTTATTTATGGACCTATTTGGATGTTAGGGGAAGGTACAACTCAACATGTTCATCCATGCAGAAGTTTCTTGAAAGCTGGTTTTTAGGTATGGGGCAGGATGAGATAGAGTCTAAAATCCGCAGCGTGGTGCTGCCTGCAATATTCTGGACAATCTGGGAGGTGCGGAATAAGGCGCGTGTTGAGAGCTGGTGGTCCCTCTCCTTAATGATGGTGAAGATGAAAGGAATGGTGTGTGACTTATGCCATCTGCTGAAAGGAGGGATGAATTCCCAGATGCTGTGTGAATTCCTGCATAGGCAGATGGTATGCTACAGGTCGCGGGGTTGCTGGGTAAGGTGGACGGCTCCTCCAGTGGGGCTCAAACTTAATGTTGACGGGTCCATAATGGATGGAAAGATGCGAGGAAGCGGTTTGGTGCGCGACAGAAATGGTTATGTTATAGTGGAATTCAGCAGCTTCCACAGCCCAGGTGATTCCTTAGGGGCGGAAATTCATGCGCTGCTCACAGGTGTGGCAATTTGTAACAGTCTTTTCCTGGTTTTCTATGAAGTAGAATCAGATTCTGAGATCCTGATTCGGGTCCTACATGGGAAAGTTAAGGTGTCGTGGGCCCATAATTACACTGTTCATAGATGTGCTGCTAGGATTCTTCAAGATTGTAAAACTCGACATATTCTGAGAGAAGCTAATTTTGTGCCGGATTCTTTATCTAGAGAGAGAGGTCTAGAGGATCCTCAAAGGGTGTTTCTGAATGATGGTTCTTTACCCCGGGTATGTAAGAACTTTGTCCAGGGGGATGACCTTGGACTACATCACTTTATGTCATGACCCGTCCTCGGGGCCCGTGCTGTGACTACCCCAATCCCGCCATCCATAGGACAGGGGTTGGCGACTATCACCAAGGCGTAATTCCTGATAAAAAGGGAAGGCATTGCCTTTGTAAAGTAAACAAAAACCAGAGAGCAAGAAAGCAGTAGAAGTAAACACTAAGTAAAAACTGATACAAAAGTAAGTGCGGAAAATTAAGTGGGCCAGTATACAAACCCAAACTGAAAGTAAAGTACAACTAGAAATGGAAAATAGCAACTGAAAGTAAAGCTGCAGCCTCGAGCCGTCCACTGGAAGTCCCACCTGAAGGGTGAGTACAGATAGCCTCCACAGCTCCTCGGGTCCAGCCATCTGCTCCGAGTACGTCCCGCCCAGTGGTCCACCTCCGGGTACCGACCTTCTCCGCAAGCCTCAACCGCGATCAGCGTTGTCCGTAGTCTGCAACCAACACAACGTAGTGCGGGTATAGCCTATGCAGGGGTGAGTATAAGCTACTCAGTAGGGACCCCGAGACCCCCGAAGGTCTCCGAGAATCCCCAAAGGATAATCCACAAAGGAAAGATACAATCACGAAGTAACATCCCACACTACGTAGGTATATGCCCATACATATACCTAAGTCATCAATTCTCGATCGTCTCCAACATCCGAGATCAAGTACAACCCAGTTCACACATAAAAAATCACAACTCAATCCACTCAAGAAAGCATAACGTAATCCACACAGGATATCAAGTCAATCTTATCGAAGATAAGGATTGAAATTCAAGAGTCAGCTCACACAGGTATACTTCTTTGTAAGACGATAGAGATGATCAGATATAGCCACTGATTCATCTAAGCCGTCGGACCCACATAGGATCGATAGGTACTAACCCCCGCAATTACCCACAAAGGATCGATTGGTAACTAACCCCCGTAATGACCCACACAGGATCGGACCCACACAGGCTCTCTAGGCGCTGGCCCACACAGGACCGCTGAGCACTGACCCACACAGCATCTGATACACACAAGATAGGTAGCACTGATCCATGTAGGATCGCTGAGTGTTGTAGTCGTCGTCGTCGAATCCACGGAGGATTTTTGTACAGTCGTCATCGTCATCGCAGTCACATCTAGGTCTAGGGTTTCCGCACACTGTAAGCTCATTCGGGAGGGTCCGCTCCATGAGCCGAAGGGATGATACATCAACTGACACATAGTCCGGAGTTGATGTATCCAAAAGTTCTGTATCATTAACAGGAACTCAACGTCACAGACGGCGTGTCAATCGGACGCCCGGTCTGAGAGTTATTGGCTTTTTCGTCCCAGGGGCCCTGTTGTTTTTTAATTCAAAACCAACCTGACCACACTCCAACTACGTCCAAACCTTGAGCGGAATAATCCAAAAGGTCTGTCTCACTTAGAGGAATCCATCAATGTTGACGGCACGTCAATCGGACATCCGGAGCTCAAGTTATAAGTGTTTCCACTCCGAGGGCCTGGTTGGTTTCGTGTATGAACCAACACAGCCGAACCCAATGTACTTTTAAATATTGAGTGTGAAATATCAAAACGACTATCTCAATCCAAGGATCGCATTGCAGCTAACGGTGCATCGATTGGAGGTGTGTAGCCCAAGTTATGGGCAATAGACCGAAACAGTCCGGTAAAAGGGGGTTCGGGCCCGGTCCGACCCGGCACAATACCCTTTGGGTTGGCCCGAACCGGGTCGACCCGTCCCGTGTCTGGGTTCGGCCCGGCCTAGGCGCGGCCCGGCCCGGCTGGCACGGCCCGGCCCGGCCTGGGCGCGGCTCGGCCTGGCGGCCCAGTCTGGCGGACCAGCAAGGGCAGACGGCCCGGCGCACTGGCGCCAACAGGTGGCTCGGCCGTTTGGCCCAGCGGATGGGGGGGGGTGCTTCCCCCCGTTTTGTAACCGTGTCCCCCTTAATGGGGCCTCTCAAGATGGCCAGCCGGGGGTTGTAACCCCCGGCTCATCCCCTATCCGGTCGGCCCGCTCCGGCCGGCCGGCTGTTGCCGCCACGGGACCAGCAAGGCCGGTCCTCCTGCTCCGACGCTGGCGGACTGGAACCGACCACCGGTTCCCCTACTCCGCCGCGACCTGGAACTAGCCGCAGCCCTGGTTCATCCGGCGCGGCATGACGGCGCCGCGTCATTGGTTTATCTTTAACGGCACGGCGCGACGACGCCATGCTTCTCCCCCTTTCCTTAACAATTCTCGCGCGGTGCTTCGGCACCGTGTTGCCTTACTCATTCTGCATCAATATCAAACAACCAAAAAGGGGAGGAGATTCGGTCATGTTTGTGCGGTCCGACCTCCTCCCGTTATTGCGATAACAGACGGCCACAAAAATTCGTTAAGCCAACGTCGATGTAATCAGAAACAAACGAAATAATAATTCCCCTACATCGAGCGTAGCTTGAACGGAGGTTCGTCGCGGAAATAACTGTCGCGGAAGGAGGCATCGCGAAACGAGAATCGTCACGGAAGAAGGCGTTGTTGGCATCGCAATACATGGTGTTGCATAGTCGATCTCCAAGGATTCAGCGTTCTTCATTGGAGATCGGTGCGTTCTTCGCATTCTTCGTGTTCTTCGTGTTCTTTGATGAAGAAGACGAAGATCTTCAAGCCTCCCATAGCTTTTCTCCCAATCCTTTCAAGAAAAAAGAATTCCAACCAAAAATAAAATAAGTTCAACACTTATTTTATTAACATAACTTAAGCATTTTACTTTCAAACATTCAAATTAAACTCACCAATTAATTAACTTAACTTATCAAAATTAATGGTGAGTTGAAGGAGTTAGAGAATATGAAGGGGTCGGGTTCGTGCGGGACCCACCACCCTAATAACCTCCCATGGGATGTTGGGTGGTTTCCCCCAACTTCCACTCAAAGGTTTTAACCACTTAGAAATAGAAATTGTAGTTAAATGTTTATTTTAACTTCTACAATTTTTAACAAATTCTCTCGTGAAAACGCAACTCCGGAAAAGGTGTTCCTAAGAAATTAATAGCGCAGTGAATCCATCGGTGCCCTTGGAATTCAATTCCGAGCATCGGTTCAAAATTTAGAAAAACCCACTCCTTCATTCACTGAACGTACCTGAGCTAATATTCAGATAGAAATTCTGCGCACACCGGCCCTCGAAATCAAGTGCCGTTAGAAACCTCGTCCTTGTAAAATCCCAATGAAAATTAAGAAAACAAAATTCCCTTGAATTTTATGGGTCTTTATATTACTCTCACCTCAGGGCTTTACGTCCCCGTAAAGATACATAAAAAACTAGGGGAACAAATGTGGGTACTGAGCACGCATCTGAGCCTCCCGCTCCCAAGAGCTCTCCTGTAGGTTACCGTGCTGCCATCTGATGTGCACTAGAGGAATCGACCGTCGACGTAGGACCTACTCCGGTTAATCCTCGATCTCCCCTGGGACCTCTGCAAAAGTCACCACATCATCAATATCCAGCTCCCCATGGTCAATGATATGTATCGAGTCGTTCACGTATCTCCTCAGCTGAGATACGTGGAAGACGTCGTGCACTCGTTGCAACTGAGGTGGTAGAGCCGGGCGATAATCCACCTCGCCAATCCTGCTGAGGACCTAGAATGGTCTAATGAAGCATGGATACAACTTTCCACCTCAGCCAAATCTCTGTATACCACGTCGAGGTGAGACCCACAAGAAGACGTGGTCGCCATCCTCGAACTCCAGTGGCCTCCGCCTCGTGTCAGCATAAGACTTCTGTCGGCTCTGAGCTGTCCACATCTTCTCCTGGATAACCTGGACCTTCTATGTCGTGGCCTCGACCATCTATGGTCCCACAAATGCTGACTCCCCAGGGTCTGTCTAGCACAGAGGTGACCTGCATGGTCGTCCGTACAACGCCTCGTATGGTGCCATCCCGATGGTGGAGTGGTAGCTGTTGTTGTACGCAAACTCCACCAAGGGTAGTTGGTCCTCCTAGCTGCAACCAAAGACGAGGACACATGCATAGAGCATGTCCTCGAGAGTCTGAATGGTCCTCTCGGTCTGACCATCTGTCTGAGGGTGAAAGGCGGTACTCAGACGTAGATGCATCCCGAATGCCTCCTGTAACCTCTTCCAAAGCCGGGAAGTAAAGCGAGCATCTCGATTGGAGACGATGGATGATGGCACACCATGAAGCCGTACAATCTCCTGAATGTAGAGACATCTCAAGCTCTCTACTGAGCCCCGATCTCTGATGGGTAAGAAGTGAGCTGACTGGGTGAGTCGGTCGACAATCACCCAAATAGAGTCGTGACCTCTGGAAGTGCGTGGAATTCCAGTCACGAAGTCCATAGATATGTCGTCCCATTTCCACTTCAGGACCTCCAAGGGATATACCAAGCCTTCTAGTACCTGGTTATCTGCCTTCACCTGTTGGAAGGTGAGGCATCGAGAAAAAAAAACTATGCCACATGAATAGACTGCAAAGTGCTCGCCCATCAGATAGTGTCGCCACATCTTCAGAGCGAAGACCACTACTGCTAACTCCAGGTCATGGGTAGCATAGTTCTGCTCATGCTGCCTCAACTGGCATAATCCAAAGGCGATCAAGGCCCTATCTTGCATCAGGAAACATCTGAGTCTGGTCCCTGATGCATCGCAGTAAAATATGTATCCAACTCCCTCCTCCAGCAACCTCAAGATAGATGCGCTGGTCAAACTCTGTCTCAGCTCCTGGAAGCTCTGCTGACATCTATCTGGCTACACGAAGGGTTTCCCCTTCCTCCTTAACATTCTGCAAAGCTGCAAAGATTTCTCCTTTGCCAAAAAGGGAAATTCGGTCGCATCCCCTAGATGAACCACATTCCTTGCCTAATACAGTCATTCCCATCATGATTAGTTAATTCATGCCATGGATGACATCGTAAGGCCTCGATGCTGCTACCAAGAGATCCAACCGTTACTCTCTCCTCCAAGGGTTGAGTCACACTGTCGGCATCAGTGTGTGGTCACTGGGTCTCTTCCAGTAAGAATATTGTAAGTGAGGGTCAAGTCAACAGTTTTTAACTGGTATCTATCAGTATTAACATACAAAAGACAAGAAAGAAAACGTCACCAAAGTAAGTGTCTTTTCTAACTTCAACTCAAAGTACAAGGACACAAGGAAACACAAACAAAGAAGCTAGAGGAATTATGGTCAAGGGCCTCTATGCCTGGAGATAGTCTCGTACTTGTCCACCCGCTTCCGGAGCTCCATGATCGTAAGCTTTAGCTGCCTGAAGTTGTGCTCTCCCCTGTGGTTGAGGTGGACCTACTGGTGGTGGTGGTGGTAGAACCTCAAAACATTTCCCACCACCTGCCGATCAACCATCTCCTAGACCTCGTCCGCCTACTCCCTGTGGACCACCACGGTCGAACCTCTGCCTCTGCCTAGGTGGTTCCTCAACCTTCTGCTGCTCCTCTGCATGGTGGGTCGGGCAGTCACGAGCCAAGTGGCCCTACCTGCTGCATGCATAGAATTGTCTTCCACTCATAAGACTGGGTATGCTGCGTGTGCCGCACACCTCCGAGCCAGTATCCTGTGGTCGTCCGCCCGATGGTCTGGTCCGCTTAGACCTCTGCGACATCTATCTACTTCCGGCTGCAGAAGACTCCACTACGTGCCGCCCTGCGGTAGGTCTCGCTCCTGGTGTATGCTCATCAAGAAAGCTCTCAATCAAAAGAGCTCGCTCCAGTACCCATGCCTGAGTCAGAATTCTGAGGGAGATCAGTGATGCCCTGATCACATGCCTCAATCCTTGCTCAAACTTCCGGGCTTGGAAGAATGGGTCTTGTACCATGTCCGTCGAGTAGTGCGAGAGATCGGTAAATCTCACCGAGTACTGGGCGACCGTCATGATTCCATGTCGCATCTGTAGAAGTTCCTGGATGCACACCGCATGGAGGGTGGCTGAAACGAACTCCGAGAGGAAGAGGCTCTCAAAGTCCATCCAGAGAAGAGATGCCTCGTCGTGCACCTGGAGCATCAAGATCCACCATCTGCCTAATGCCGCGTGTAGTAGGCTCGCTGCGAGGATCACCATGAGGTCCGCTGGTGTCCTCACTAACCTAAAAACCCGTACAAATGCCTCCAGCCAATCCTCGGTGGCCTGAGGGTCCATCTCCTGATGGAACCTAGGTGGTCACTGACACTGAAACTCATGCAGTTCACTAAGGCGACGTGCATCGTCAGCGGCTGGGGCTGGTAGCATTAGTGGCTCGGCAGGTAGAGGTACCGTCGGTGCCTCTGCTGTCATAGGGCCCTATACCGAGGCCTCGTCGCTCGGTGGGATGTTGTCACGTACAACTCTCAGAACCCTAGCTGGCTGCCATCGTGGGGCCATCCTGTAAAGAAACAGGTGCACCATCGTCAAGCAGTATACCTGGTGCGCTGACACAAAGTAATCACAAAGAAAACATGAAACACACATTCAATCAATGTTTTTGTGCATTAAGTCGGAAATCAGAAGTCAGGGTCCTGATGTATAGATACGTCAGCCACTGCACCAAAACTAGACTCCCTGGACTAATAACCACACCCAATATGATTAACACTATTGCTTCACATAGAAAAAGATCAGAGTCCCGAGTTATGTGGTAGAACTGAACTCCTCTGATACCAATGTTTCACGACCCGTCCTAGGGGCCCGTGCCGTGAATACCCCAAGCCCACCTTCTAAAGGCCAGGGGCTAGAGACTAGCACCAAGGAGTGATTCCCAATAAAAAGGGAAGGCATTGCCTTTGTAAAGTAAACAAACACCACAGAGCAAGCAAGAATTAGAAGTAAACACTAAATAAAAACTGATACAAAAGTAAGTGCAGAAAAGTAAGTGGGCCAATATACAAACCCAAACTGAAAGTAAAGTACAACTGGAAAGGGAAAACAGCAACAGAAAGTAAATTCGCAGCCTTGATCCGTCCACCGGAAGTCCCACCTGAAGGGTGAGTATAGATAGCCTCCACAGCTCCTCGGGTCTAGCCGTCCGCTCCGAGTACGTCCCGCCCAGTGGTCCACCTCCGAGTACCGACCTACTCCGCAAGCCTCAACCGCGATCAGCGCTGTCCGTTGTCTGCAACCAACACAACGTAGTGCGGGCAAAGCTCATGCAGGGGTGAGTATAAGATACTCCGTAGGGACCCCGAGACCCCTGAAGGTCTCCTAGAATCCACAAAGGATAATCCACAAAGGAAAGATACAATCACGAAGTAACATCCGACACTACTTAGGTATATGCCCATACATATACCTAAGTCGTCAATTCTCGATTGGCTCCAACATCCGAGCTCAAGTACAACCCAGTCCACACAGGAAAAACCACAACTCAATCCACACAAGAAATCATAACGTAATCCACACAGGATATCAAGTCAATCTTATCAAAGATAAGGATTGAAAGTCAAGATTTAGCTCACACAGGTATACTTCTTTGTAAGACGATAGAGATGATCAGATATAGCTACTGATTCATCTAAGTCGTCAGACCCACATAGGTTTGATAGGTACTAAACCCCGCAATGACCCACAAAGGATCGATAGGTAACTAACCCCCGCAATGACCCACAAAAGATTGATAGGTAACTAACCCCCACAATGACCCACACAGGATCAGACCCACACAAGATTTGTAGGCGTCGGCCCACACAGGACCGCTGAGCGCTGACCCATATAGGATCGGTATCACTGATCCACGTAGGATCGCTGAGTTTTGTAGTCGTCGCCGTCGAATCCACGGAGGATTTCTGTACAGTCGTCACCGTCGTCGCAGTCGCAGCCATCTCTAGGGTTTCCGCACACAGCAAGCTCATTCGGGAGGGTCTGCTCCATGAGCCAAAGGGCTGATACATCAACTAACACATATTCCGGAGTTGATATATCCAAAAGTTCAGTATCGTCAACAGGAACTCAACGTCACAGACGGCGCGTCAATTGGACGCCCGGTCTAAGAGTTATTGGGATTTTCGTCCTAGGGTCCCGGTTGGTTTTTATGTCAAAACCAACCTGACCATACTCCAACTGCGTCCAAACCTTCAACAGAGTAATCCAAAAGGTTCGTCTCACTTAGAGGAATCCATCAAAGTTGACGGCATGTCAATCGGTCGTCCGGAGCTCAAGTTATAAGTGTTTCCGCTCTGAGGGCCTGGTTGGTTTCGTGTACGAACCAACCGGATAAACACAATGTACTTCGAAATCTTGAGTGTAAAATATCAAAACGACTATCTTGATCCAAGGATCGCATCGTAGCTGACGGTGCGTCGATCAGAGGTCCTCAGCCCAAGTTATGGGCAATAAACCAAAACAGTCCGGTAAAAGGGGGTTCGGGCCCGGTCCGTCCCGGCCCGATACCCTCTGGGTCGGCCCGAACAGGGTCGACCCGTCCCTGGTATGGGTCTGGCCCGCTTGGGTGAGGCCTAGCCCAGATGGCGCAGCCTGGCCTGGTGGCCCGATATGGCGGACCGGCTAGGGCAGCCAGCCCGGCGCGCTTTTGCCAGCAGGTGGCTCGGCCGTTTGGCCGAGCGGATGAGGGGGGGGGGGTCCTGCCCCCCGTTTTGTAACCGCGACCTCCTTAATGAGGCCGCTCAAGATGGCCAGCCGGGGGTTGTAACCCCGGGCTCATCCCCTGTCCGGCTGGCCCGCTTCGGCCGGTCGGCTGTTGCCGCCACGGGACCGGCAAGGCCGGTCCCCCTGCTCCGATGTCGGCGGTCCGGAACCGGCCGCCGGTCCCCTGCTCCGCCGCGGACCAAAACCGGCCGTAGCCTTGGTTCATCCGGTGCGGCATGATTGCGTCACGCCCATATACCGCAGCCCCGCTCCGGCTGCGGTGCTTTTGCGGTTATCCGGCACGGCGCGACAGCACCGCGTCTTTGGTTCATCTTCAACGGCGCGGCGCGACGGCGCCGCGCTTCTCCACCTTTCCTTAACAATTCCCGCACGGTGCTTCGGCACTGCGTTTCCTTACTCATGCCGCATCAATATCAAACAACCAAAAAAGAGAGGAGAGTCGACCGTGTTCGTGCGCTCCGACCTCCTCCTGTTATTGCGATAACAGACGGCCACAAAAAGTTGTTAAGCCAACGTTGAAGTAATCAGGAACAAATAAAATAATAATTCCCTTACCTTGAGCGTAGCTTGAATGGAGGTTCGTCGCAAAAATAACCGTCATGGAAGGAGGTGTCGTGAAAGGAGAATCGTCGCGGAAGAAGGCGTCATTGGCGTCGCGGTACACGGTGTCGCGTAGTCGATCTCCAAGGATTCGGCGTTCTTCGTCGGAGATCGGTGTGTTATTCGTTTTCTTCACGTTCTTCGTGTTCTTTGACGAAGAAGACGAAGATCTTCAAGCCTGCCTTAGATTTTCTCCCAAACCTCTCAAGCAGCAAGACTTCCAACCAAAAATAAAATTAGTTCAACACTTATTTTATTAACATAACTTAAGCATTTGAGTTTCAAACATTCAAATTAAACTCACCAATTGATTAACTTAAGTTATCAAAATTAATGGTGAGTTTAAAGAGTTAGAGAATATGAAGGGGTGGTGTTCGTGCGGGCCCCACCACCATCATAACCACCCATGGGAAGTAGGGTGGTTTCCCCCAACTTTCACTCAAAGGTTTTAACCACTTAGAAATAAAAATTGTAGTTAAATTTTTATTTTAACTTCCACAATTTTTAACAACTTCTCTCGTGAAAACGCAACTCCAGAAAAGGTGTTCCTAAGAAATTACTAGCACTGTGAATCCATCAGTTCCCTCGGAATTCGATTCCGAGAACCGGTTCAAAAGTTAGAAAAACCCGCTTGTTCGTTCACTGAACGTACCCGAGCTAAACTTCGGATAGAAATTCTGAGCACACCGGGCCTCGGAATCAAGTGCCTTCAAAAACCGCATCCTTTTAAAATCCCAATGAAAATTAAGAAAAATAATTCCCTTGAATTTTATGGGTCTTTACACTTTAGGCCTCCCTGAACTCTTCGGAGAGGGATCTTGTTCCCTTTTTGAGCTTTAAATAAATAAAAATGCAATTTTCAGTCAGTAGAGGGTGATGAACTGATATCCACTGATGGATGGAGGGGGGTATAATTTATTATTACCAAAATGGGACCCTACCATAACATCGAACCAAAAGGGAACACACTCAATGTAGAGAACTAAACATTTCCCTTTGGGATGGTACAAATGATAAAACATCCCTCTATAAATGAGTCTTTGATGGAATCCTCCTCATGTGAATAGCCAAAGGATATATTCTCACCATCATCGAAGAATCCCATGTAGGATTCTATGAAACTCACTAGTCCGGGATTAGACTCTAACAAAAAATTACGTTGTATGGATACTACTACCAGACCAGGATATAACACTATTTAAAATTGTCTAGGAAATTTCATTCATTCCAAAGTCATGAAAACATCATCCATAAACCCGTGGAGTTTTGAAATAAAGCTAAATATTCTTGTCCATTTTCTATATGTTTAATGAAATTGGTGAAGCCATATCCACCATCCACAATTAGGCAGTTTATGTAAATCCTTATTTCTATGAACTTATATTCCAAATATAATGGTAAAATAACCCTCATGGAAGTAAGGTTAGAGAATATAATTTACTTTTTAAAGTCCAACATCATCACCAAATTCGGTTTCCATCACATGATATTAATGGAAAATGGTACCATGTTATGTTATATTGAGATGAAGAAATTTTACCATGAGTAAAACATCAAATCCATCTATAAATTACTCTATCATGTACTGAAAAATAGATAAATATAGTCCTTAAATAAAACACTTAAAAATACTCTATAACTCTATAGACAATGACAAGAAGTCATGGTCGAGCATGCTCCATTATGATTTATGAGCCTACTGTATGACCCTGCACATTTTCATATAAGATACATCATATATTTTGGTTTATGTGACTAATGTGTTGTTACTAGTAAAATTTTAGCTACTATTTCTCTAAATAGAAATATATGGAAAACACCTAGATGATGAGAAATCATGCAAGGAGTTGGATGAGTTGGAATACCACGATGAGAGAAGCTTGTGTGTACTTCACAAACATGAAGTCCCAAAAAATTATATCCCATAATCCTTAAATAAAAAGGATTTTTTTCCTATCATTACTTCAAGGATAACTAGAATTGGCTTTTAGAACCCCAATTATATCTACAAAGTAACATCCAAAGCTAGAACACACTTTGGAAGAGACTTACATCTTTCCTAAATCATATTCAAATGTATCTTACTCATTAGAAAGAAAGGATAGGAATGTGTTTCACCCAACCCCCCCCCCCCCCACCAATGTAGGGTTTCTCAAGAATTAATTTTCATAGCTATTTAATGAATATGATTTGTTCACATCATAGAGATAAACTCTATTAATGCAGTACTTACTGCATGATGATAAACTGCATGATAGAAGTTCTTGTATCATGATTCTAAACTGTAATAAACCTTATGTCCTGAAGAAAGACTCAAAACTTTACAACATATCACATCTTGGAATTATGAATTTAATCTTCACAACATCTTTCATCTTTATAGTATGACATTAAAATTTAGGGAATATATCATTACTACATGATGTTTGGATTCTTGTAAGGCTCCCTTTCTAAATGAAATTAAATTTCATAAAGAATGTGATGTCATAGAATCTTCACTACACATGAACCAGATCCATGTAGGAGAAAAATTAAGTACAACCATCCAAATTTCTGAGATATATAAAGATTGGGAATATCCCCATTCAAGAACTACATGTGACATAATTCCTTCTATCACAAGATTTGTATTGACACCAAAATATAAAATCATTGGTTATTCCACAATAAAAATAGAAAAATTCCCCCCAATATAAATGGGTCAGACCTATGTGGAGTGATTTTTGTTCATGAGCTATGTGTGGGTCGATTACTTCTATCGATGGATACGTAGTGAGACATTGATTCCAAAATCAGGATCCAACCGCAACATAAATTTAAAATAAATCCCTCATATGCCTATGGGTTAGACCTGTGTATGGGGTTTTCCATTAAAAAACCACATGTGAATTGATTCCTTCTATCAAAGGATATGTAGTTATGACCGAATCTCAAATAATGGGTTCCAACACAATATAAATTGATAAAAACACATATTCATATTGGCAAGACCTGTGTGGAGGTTTTTCCATTCATTAACTATGTGTGGATTGATTTATGCTATCATAGGATATGTAGTGAAGCACTAATCCCAAATCCTAGGTCAATCCAATGTAAAAATGGAAAAAATACCCCCTTATTAATATTAGATAATAACTATATGGGGAGTTTCAATTCACGAAATATGTGTTTCTTGATTCATATTATCATAGGGTACATATTGATTCCTAGATATCAGATCACAGGTCCAGAAAAAATATAAATGGATAAAAATACCCCCTTTACATATGGGCCAGTCCTCTATGGAGTGTTTTCCATTCAATAACTATGTCTATCTCAATTCCAAATGTCAAAGGATTCATAGAAATCCTCATATAAAAAATATATGGATAAGACACAATATAAACTAAAAAAATTCACCCTTAAACATATCAATTAGTCTTTCGTGGAGTTTTGTTTGTTCAAAAAATACATGTGGCATGATTATTTCTATCACTTGATAAGTAGTGACACCCATATCTCGAATCATTATTCCTACTGCAATATAAAAAAGAAAAATTACCCCCATGACATATAGGTCTAATGGGAATGGATAGTTTTCTATTAAATTACATATTATGGTATGATTTTTGAAATAAGCGGATTCATAGTACCACCCAGATCTCAAATATTGGGTCTATAAGCAATAAAAATTGAAAAAATTCCCCCCTCTGTGTATGGGTCATACCATTACGGAGAGTTTTATAATCAATAAATATGTGTGTATTAATTATAGTTATAATATTATACATAGTAAACTATATATCTCAAGTTCTCAGGCTAGCTATAATATATATATAAAAATCCACCCCTTCCTATGTATGGGTTGAACCTATGGAGAGAACCATCTGATCACTATGTGTGACTAGATTCCTACAATCACTAAATATGTTTTGATTCTTGTATCCTTTATTTTGGGTACATCCATTATATATCATTAGTCTAAATCATGTCCCTCAATGAGAGACCATTATATGTATAGGTCTTGGTCTACAATAAATTGGGAATGTCCCCACATATTCCCCATCATGTATTGTCATGCAACTTAATCAACAACTCAATTAACCATTGTTTCTCTTGAAGATCATGGCTCATGTGAGCATAGGGAACCAGGAAAGCCTCTTCAAAAGATGTGATTTAGATGTTTCTTAGATAGGTAATAGTGTCACAATGATATGATCTTAAATTGTATGACAAAATACAAGTTTCATGACTTTAAAATACAATACAATTTCATATTTAGATGGTGGTCAAAATTTGGAAAAACATCCCAATTGCATGAAATTAAACTTCATGTCATATAGTCTATCCTAGAAGAGCTAAAATATCTTATAGGTTTCCACCCTATCAATGAATACATGATAGGGAAGGATATTTCACCTCCAAACCATAATGAAATATGAAGACTCCTTATCTCTATATATAAGCATGCTCAATGTAGAGGACCCCTTAACTGAATTTGATGTGAAGATTCAATAAGGGAGGAAAACAAAATGCACCTCTCCCATATATTCTAGATATTTCAACGTAGAGTTGTCTACATAAAAGTTCTTATCATGGAATGATTTTTCCCATTCAATATGAATGGGGAAACCTATGGAATCACATAAACAAAAATTAAATATGTATCTATTTAAAGTGGTCTAAGACATAGAGACTCATTCTACCTTCGTATGATTAAAATATATTTATTTATTTGTTATGAATGAGATAAATCTATGTAAAAAGGGATCGAACATATGGATACCCATCAATAGTCATGTGAATTGATGAAAGTTCTATCATAATATAAATTACCCTAACCATTAAAAAGTGTCTCTAGTGATATCATCCACAATTTTATGTTTTTCTATATGTACTTACCACATGATTCTAAAATGAAAGGAAGATCTCCTCGTTGCATGTCATTAAACAACATGAAAAATGAATCTAATATGCATGAAACTAAATTATACAATCCATGAACCATCACCCCTCCTTATTTTTGAACCATAAGATCCTAGCCAGAGTCAACCATAGTATGAGATTCTTCCATTATATTTTAAGAGACATAACTCACAAATCACACTTCATGTCTTGAGAATCTCATGTTTCTGCCCAATTTTTATGGCCCATGGAAATGGAAACCTAGATTCATGGGACCCATTTTTTAATTAATCATGCCATCCCCAAGTTTTTTATATGAACTCCCATTAAAAAACTAAATATTTCATTACCTTGAAAAGATATTTTTTATCCTTGTCATCCCTTACATATTCACAATAGTTCTAATCACCCTATAGTGATTCAAAATAATTATCATTATGATTGGATATTACCATTACACATGACTAGAGAAACGTCATCTATGATTTTTTGTAGTTTCAAATCCCTAAAAAAGGATGTTGGAGAACTCACATGCCACATTATGTTAACTAGGATATTTTGTAACATTACCCTCATACCAAGTCCACATGTATCATGACCTTAAATGGCATGCACTTCAATAAATGTTGTACAACCTTAAAATTTATACTTTGACATTCCAAATCACAAGAACCTAAAATCTAGTGAAATAGACTGAAAATTAGTTAGTCTAAAAACCCATAAAGGGTGGTATGAGAAAAACTAAAGTTTATGATCATGAAAATATTCAACATTTTAGTTTTGGAAACATATAGAGTGTAAAACAATAAGGAATAAATCTCATGGGGTCAACCTTATGGTCAAATTAAAATTCGAGAAATGAATGTTTGACCCCTTAACACAGGAACAAGTTATAATATGATTTTTCACATATCATTGTCATGATAATGTGTTCACAAGGTGGAAAGTCAACTTTAACAATGCTTAAACCCTTATTATGTATTACTTTTTCAATAAACCACATTTATATCGACGAATATTTAGCTAACACTACTAATTAATTTATGTGATGTTCTTATCTTGTAATCTAATGGAACTTAGGCTCCCTATCTCTCATTTTTTCCCT
Source organism: Viscum album (assembly GCA_963277665.1). Lineage (NCBI taxonomy): Eukaryota > Viridiplantae > Streptophyta > Magnoliopsida > Santalales > Viscaceae > Viscum > Viscum album. The sequence goes on along the minus strand of OY728140.1, from coordinate 39,623,663 downwards.
GTAACAAACTATTAAAAGGGACTAGATAAACCAATGGGGCCCATCTAGGATTCTCAAGATAATTAACACATATTAAAATATTTTTTTCCCTAGAGGATTTTTTGTCCCAGAGGAGAGGCCCGGATTAAACCCAAGAATTATTATCCTGACCGTATGAAATATGGGCTTTTTCCTTTTAAAAATTTTGACCTTTACCCACTGATTTCCACCTATATTTGACACAAATTTTAGAAGACCATGATTAAAAATCCTCAAAACTAATCTATTCAAATGGATTTAACCTCCTAAAATTTACTTCACTATGTATTGTACCTCTTTTTCAAAGAAGGAATCTGATATTTCATTCTTGGAAATTTTTTACTTCTCACATAATATGGATCGATACCACATGGAATAAGGCCCAATCCTCCCAACTAGAAACTAGATTTCTCTAGGGTTCCAGATTCCTTCATGTATATCCTTTACTTTACTTCCAACTTCATATTCCAGATACTTGAATCCTCACAAATAACTCATGCTCCCCAAAAAATATTGGGGTCCACTTTTATTGACCAAGAAAGTAATCACTATGAAAAAATTTATAAGTTCATATGGCCAAAGACATAGAGGTGTCTCCTCCTTATAGGAATGAAACTCTAATCTCATGATCCCTAACAACACTATGGTGAAAATCAAAACCTCGGTGATTTTTACAATCATCCCCCACATCTCTACCCAAAAACATATTCCCTAGTAAGAACATTTGGGTTATAAATTACATAACCCTTATTCCAACTATCTATGTGGACTCAACATTACAAATATTTTCCCATAAACCAACACCCATTTATGTCAGGATGTTGGGTGTTACAACCTGTCATGTTAATTCATCCTTCATATTTTTTACAACAATATTGGGTGTCAAACCCCTTTATGAAAATTAATAAATACTAATATCAATTAATAATATCAAATGATATAACTCTTCATGGACACTATTTCATTATAATCTCATATAAGATACACAGATCTCGAGCCATTCATGACTATGCATCCATCACTACCAATAGCAAAAGATCCAAGTTGGACGACCGTAGAACATAGAACTAAGTGCTCCATTCTAGATGACCATAAACTACAGTAGTATATGGTACAATCTAGAAATTAATATACTAAAACACTATGTTTTCTAAAAATGAACAGGATAAACTAGACCAACATGTTGTCTGAGATAAAAGAACTTAAATAATTTGAAACACGGTCCTTGATTGAAGTCCCTAATCTACAACAAAATAATGGAATAATTTTCAAGACCTTTAAACAACCATTTGAAAGAGACATAACAAATATCAGTTTAAAAACCCAAAAAGAGAACACTAGGAAAAAGATAATTATATACATTATGGACATTCACTTTGTGTGTTCCATGAAATATGGAGAAAATATAAAAGCTAAAAGTCATAGAAATTATTATCTTAAAGAATCATATAGGAGGTTCTTGAGAAACATCCTAGTCTATTCCCTCTAATAACTCCCCATATGAAACATAGGAAAAATTTAGTGAAAAATAATAAAAAGAAACAATGCATATGCAGATAATTATTTGTCGCTAATTAAAATCAAGATATGATTTCTATGACCACCAACTTATGCAGAAATTAGATAACTCTCCCTCGTGGAAATTTTCACTGAATTTACTCCTTTGAAACAGGTTATCAATGCATGAATGGATTAGATACATCAATGTGGAATATTATATAGGTAAGAATTCATGGGTAAATTTTAAGAGAAATATATTGTGATTCAAGCATTCAAATTCATGTGTTTGGGTTTACATGTAATTATACAGTAGATGTGAATCTTTGATGTTACATATGATATTGTAACACCAATAGTATATGAATTATTATTTTTGACTTAATTAAATTTATTTGATATCTCATGTTACATGAAATACCATGTTAATCTTGTGTTACACGGAACACTAGATTTAGATTGGGCAACACATGACACTGAGTTTTAACAAATGAGGATATATAGTTAGTATTATTATTTAAATGTGACCATTATAAATTCTTCATTAAACAAATATTTACAAAAATTAATTACAAAATTTTAAAAATTATGTCTAATTTTTTTGTATAAATAAATCATATTGATTGAAAAGTACTTAATTTTCTCAATAAAGTCATTATATGTTCCAAATATAATATTTTCTAAACAAAAACAATTACATATTTTTGTGAAAAATAATATTTTTTTTTAAATTTTAGAAAATTTATTTGATAAAATAATAATCATTTTTGAAATCATACTATAAAAATTATCTTTTGGTGAATTTTTCCTAATTTTACGAAAAGGTTAATATTTTGATCAACAGTGAAAAATACTAAATTTTTATTGAGAAATATGTTTTTGTTTAAATTATTTATAATAATAAATTAAATTTTTTAGTATTTAAAGAATAAATTTTCAAATATATATCTATTAATTAAATTTTAGTCTTTTGAATCCTTTTCAAATTGAACATTGATATTGAAACCTTGTAAACTTTTGAACATTTTCTCTATGAAAACTCTCCTTATCATCACATCGATTTGATTAATATTAAAATAATTTATCAATTCATTGAATTGAAATTTAAAAAATGGAATATATATTATGACTACTAATAATTTATATTATCTAAAAAGAAACACATAATTTTGGACCAAAATGTATAGTGAAAAACTAAAAATTAAATACCATGGTTAAGGTGTAATTGGGTTTATCGGGGGTGAAAAAATATTCTAGTTAAAAATGACCCAAAACATGTCCAACACTCATGTGTTTTCCATATTTTTATTTTAGGATTTATATGTATCAATTATAATTTTTTTCATTTTGGAATGAAAAAAATTGTGGGTACACATATTAATAATAAAAAATTTACGAGGGTTCCACTCACCTCACTTATAAAAGGTCATCACCTCTCCTCTAATATTCACATTATCAAAAAAATTGGTTTAGAAAATTACAATACATATCATCACCAAAATTAAATTCTCTCATCATTGAATCTATATTTTGGTTATAAATATATCCATCAATAAGGATGCCTGAGGAAGAGGTAATTTTCTTCATTGAGAATTTTATTTTTATTTCTTCGTTCACTACCTTAAATATTTATTAATCCATGATGATATTTAATACTAAACATCATACACATACTTATTTGTCGACATTTTAATTTCATGACCTACATCCACCTCCACTTCCAAGAAATGGTTTATAAAATCATCATTCCTATGTACATCTGATTATAACCTCATGAACTGATGTCATTAATTTTTCAATTACCTCCTCTCACAAATAGTAATATATAATTTACTTCTCTTTATTTCAATGTTTTTGGAAAATTAAAACAACATTTATACATACGTACAACCTATTAACCCAATGAATAGTGTATTTCATTATATATATATATAATTATTAGAGAGCACTATAACAAAATATATGATGAATATATATGATATGTATACCATTTTTATAATTATTTATATGATTTAATGATGATCATTATATGAGGACTAAAAATAAAAAATCCAAACATACAATAAAAATAAAGTAGTTATTTTTTGAAAAAAGACATTAACAAGGAATTATTAATAAATGGGTAACAGAGGGTAAAAATAAACTCATATATATTATGATATATGTTATTATGGTTCATTAATATATGTATAATAAAATTTTATTTTTTATAAAGGAGGCGCAAACATGTTAGGAGGAAGTCAAGACTTAAGGTTAGGGTTTTTTCGCACAATTTTCATTCCTTGAGTCATATGTAGTGGTACACAACTATCATCTTTTAAGAGGTTTATATACATCCTATTTCACAAGATATATCATAAATTTATTTATTCTCATAATATTTTTATTTTTTATTAAATTTTATTCCACTGTGGGGATTACAGTTCAATGTTACCATTGATGATGAAAACTTATGATATATTTTATCTTGAAACATAATATTTTTATATACTATTATATTTAATAATTATATTTTCATGTAATATTAATAGTCTCCCACCCTTTGGAATTTAAAAAAATTGTGAAATGTCTCTAAGAAAAATATTCTTTATTTCTCCCTTCGATAAGAAACGCTTTTTTTCAAAACCACATTTTCTAGAAAAAAAATTAAAAATATTATTATCATTCTAATAATTTATTATTAAATATATTATAACCACTATTTTATTTTTTGTTTTTTATTTTGGAATCTTCATGTCGTTTTCCAAACAATGGCCATTTTTATTTTAAAAAAAAGTGAGAAAGGAATCTTCATTTTAATGTGAATAGCCTAAACATAATTTTCTAATATAATGAAAATTATATTATTTAAGCACCAATTATATTTATTTTAAAAAATATTTTCAATTCAAATGATTTAAAAAAAATTACGTTTCAAAATTTTGTTTCAAATCCAATATTATGTTTTCCTTAATAAATGTTTGAAATTATTTTTAAAGCATACTTTAGATGTTTTCAAGGTTATTTTCAATGAAAATTATTTCAAAAAAAATCAATTTTTATTTTTAAAAATATATTTTTATAGAAGATTTATATTCTTTATGAATGTTTCCTAGTGATTTTTCAATAAAATTAATTTTATATCAAAGGTGAAATACTTTGATGTGACTTATATTTTACTGGGGATATGGACCAAGGATAGAATTATTATTATTTCCCTAAATTTTGTATAATGAAAAAATATTTATGAAAAAAATTACATCTTTGGATAACACAATGATTTTTTTTAAGAAACCCTCTTTTTTATACATGGATTTTTCAATGATGAAATGAGACGATTATGAAACCTGTCTTTTTTTCATAGGTTATGATATAACTAATTTTATATGAAACCCGTTTCATTTCATTATTAATGAAATGATGAATGTTTTATGATATTGGGTCACAAATACATATGAATTCATTATTTTAAGGATGGGTCTTATATCTCTCTCAAATTAATTATGTAAAGGTCTATAATTCTTGAGATAGAATGTATTAGAATAGGGAGTGAACTTTGTTTATTAATTAACTTTCTCCAGTGTGATGGTATTGGGAGTGAACCATGACTACTATGATGGTTCAGGGAGTGAAATCATTCCACTATTATATCCTTGGTGTTAAACATTAACTATTATAGAAATGATTTTCCTTGATTATGTGAATGACATAAATCCATGTATTTAGAAAATTTTATACACTCATGGCTAATGTTCATTGATTTCATTATGATTCATTTCTTATTAAATACCAATATTTAAGGAATTTTTAAATCTTATTATATTTTATATGGAGGGAATGGTTTTCAAATATTATTATCATGTTCTCTAACCTTTATTTTCATGTTTTTATTATCTATATCCTATTTTTACCCTTATTAATAATCTAATCTCATGATTTTTTAAGTTTACTTTTTTACATGTTACAAAGAAAAATGTGTTAAATTTTTCATGTCTAATAATGTTTCTTGTAATGATAAACACAGTGAGATATTACATATTTTTCCTTTTGAACTGGTTTTGGATGTTTTTATGCTTATAATCTAACTATACCTTTACGATCATCGGGCTTTTGTTTTTGTAATGTAATAAATTCTTTTGTAAAAAGGCATAATATCCATGTATAAAAGTTATGGTTCTTTTGAGTTTGTATCATAGGATAGGTATAGTTATCCTTTGGAAACTATGATGAGAAAACTTCAAGAGATCCATGAGGACATGTCTGAGTATAATTATAGTGATGATTCAATGTATATAAAACTTTACAATAATTTTTTAGAGGATGTTGTGACTGGTATATAAGAAATTAAATCCCTAATTTTATAATACAAGTTTATATGGATCTATAATAAAGGTATCGTAGGGTAATTACTCTGGAAATGGTGTATTGATCTAGACTGAACCATTACTTTGTTCACGACAATGAGCCTTGTTGCACACATAGTTTGAAACTCCTGAGGGATATTCTTTGGAAATTCAAAAACTCTTTACGAACCATAATAAAATATTTAAATAGATGATGAGTATATATATACATGGATAAAACTAGGGTGTCATATATTAAAAAAAATTCATGATTTAGACATGCTAAATGTTATTTATCCTAATTATGTTCCCCCAACTATGATTATTCTTTCACACACTATGGCTTTTTTTATTCCAGGGGTGGTAACTAATGGAAAGGTGTTAATATATAGTGATATAGAGAATGAATGATTATACTCACGAGAATCCAAAACTTATGTTAGATAGAATGAAAAACCACATTTTTATACTCACACACCTTTCTCAATATTTGAATTGTACTAGAATTCCATATTAAAAAATGAGAGAACAACATTATTTTAAATCACTAATGAGGAAACGACCACCTACCTATAGTGGGTCTACTAATCTAATAGAGATTCAACAAGTGATTTGTACCATTGAAAACATATTTTCAATTCTCTATTATTTGGATCATGATATAATAATTTTCACTAACTACCATTTTGAAGGTGAATAAGATATATGGGGGACTCTTATCCATGAAATAATGGAACATGATTAATTTGACTATATAGACTGAAATGAGTTTATAAACATGTTTTCCAATAAGTAATTCCTATTTATTATTCATAAAATGATATAGAATTAGTTCTTTGAGATAAAGAAAAAGGATGAAGAATCTATTGGTACCTATGATCTAAATTTTATAAGAACTATGATGTATAATTATAGTATTGTCATCCAACCTTAAACTAAGGTTGATTGATTGTTTAGTGTCTCAAAACCAAGTCTCTAAGAGGAATTATCCATAAGTTATTTATGTAGATATGAAGATATTCGTCATTTTTCTATCTTGGTGGAAATGGTGGTTAGTGTTATGTATCAATCCCATGGGTTTGATAAGAATATAAAATTGGATTTCAATGGAAAATCATAAAAACAATGGTGAAAATAATATTATATTTCCTTTATTATCAATGTGTGGGAAGAGAAAATGATAAATTTTTCTTAAGGGAACTAGTAAATGTTTTTAGAATAAATGGTAAGGTCATCATATAATTCATTTCTGATGTGATAGGAATAAGTTAGGTAATGATGTGAATAGTGAAAACATTTCACAGAATATACCACCCATGATCCTGTGTTTCAAATGCAAGGAGTGTGGGCACAATGATAACTAGTTCCCAACTCTTAAGGTTAATTATTATGATCATTATCAAAAACCTCTTAATCTAATAGGAAAAGGTACATATCATACTATCACTACTTCAAGCGAGGGGTGAAATAATGAGGTGGTGAAAGGTATACAAACCATCCACTCTATAACTACTAATATATTATTGGACTATGGATAAACCCCCTCATTAAGATATAAATACTTTTTAATGGTATCAAGGTTCCACACAAATTATTAAATGTATAATTTTTAGCAAAAAGCTCAAATAATAAGATGATCGAATATCTAGAGTATGATTCTTGACGTGTTGAATTTTGTGGGAATGTGTTTCTTGAAAATCCTTTAATTCTTCCTATAGTATAATTTTTTTTATCTTTGGCATAGATTAGATTTTTATACATAAATCCCACATAAAGTTTCAAGGAAGGTAAGTTACATTTGATATTCCAAAACAAATTATGATCCTCTATCAATGTAATGATATGTACGACTTCCATTAGAGAACACATCCAGTGTATGGGTCATAATTCTCATTCATAAGTGGTGTATATCATGAATAGTTGGGGAAAAACATGAAATCTATGATATTCATATTATTAAAGAAGTTTTTTATGTATTTATATAATAGTTTACTATTCTTCCCCTAAATCATGATTTTTATTTTTCAAAAGAAATATTACATAGTGCCACAACAATTTCAAGGACTCCCTATAGAATGACCAGGGTTAAGTTAAATGAATTGTAGAAGATAATGCATGAAATAATTGACAAGATAATAATTCTTCCAAGGGTTTCACCTTAGGGTGAAATTGTAATTGTTTTTAAATTAAAGATGGATATATGTGAAACTATGTTGATTATCAAGAGATGAACAAAATCATGATCATGTATATGTATCACATACCTTGTATTGATGACCTATTTTATTAACTGTGTAGATATTAATAATTTTTCAAGATTTCAATTCATTCTATATATCATCAGTTAAGGTTCAAGAAGGAGGATATACTCTAAAAAATATTCCTTACAAGATAGGGACACTATGGATAACAATTATGATACATTATATAGAACGATAATCATGAAAAAAATGGGAAAATGTAGAGACAGTATAAAACACTACATAATAAATATTGTTCTAGGGTATATACTAATAAATAATCATTGAAAATGTACCATAAAAAATCAGGTTTAATCCCTTTCCTAACATGAATTCTCATGAGAATAAACAATACCCAATGCATTGGAGTGCTATATAATTTTGAGGAACCCATCACTTTCATTTATTCACATGCTTAAGTGTGCCACATAGGTTAAACAACATGGATTAATTCATCATCATAATTTATTCCAAAAACAAGGATTGTAAAATAAATACATGTAATTACCATTTCAAATAAGTGTATAATGTTTAACTCCCTTAATAATAAATGGGTATGGTATTCACTATACAATTTGTTTTGGCATGGAAAATCACAGGGAAATTTTAGCAGCATAACAACATCACATAAAAATTAATTAAATGGGTTAATGAGAGAAAATCGGGTCACTCATAATTTGGAAATAAACTTTTCAGTAATAGGGAAATGTGAATACATGTACCGTCATTATTAATTTTAAATATAAGACATAAGATAATAAAAGAACTTGAGTAAAGGATTGAAGGAAATGATCCCTTGCCTTCAGAGTGTGACTTCAAATGCTTGTGAAGATATTATTGTGAGATTTGGGGAACCATAGGATGACTCTAAATAGGGTATGGTAGAGTGAGTTAATTATCTATGTATTTTTAGTGACAATAAATGGTATCTAGGCTGAGATTATATAGAAAATGATTGGGTAATTATTTATTATTTCTCAAACTTGGGTTTTGGACTCTATATAATATAATAACCAAAACCAAAAACCTCCCCATGAGGTTTTCCCATAGTTTTTGAAAAAGGGGAGGGTTTTTTCATTATTTTATCAATATAATTGGATGTATCAATAAATTAATACCCTTTATGATGTGTAAGAGACTCATACTCTTAAGGAAATGATTTTAAAACCATAAAATATATTAATGGTATTAGAGGACTCATAAGGATTTATAAAATTAATCTAAAAAACATAAAATAAAATTATGTTAATGTTAAAACATTTATTTTTTATTATATTCTTGTTATAGTATTTATTAAATCACTTTTGGGTCATTTTTATGTTATAATACATAGCGAATATTAATACGGTATTTAATTTTTATTAGAAAAAACAAATGTATTAGAAAATTGTGAAAAACTCACCATTAAAAAATTTCAATGTTTCAATTCCAAAAATAATATTCATTTTATGAAAATTAATTTCTAAATATTTTTAATTTTTATTTTAATATAATAATCAACATTCATTGAGAAATGTTGGGTTTTTATCACAATAACAGTTTTCTAACCCTTATAAAAATTAATTTTGACTTCATAAAAATTATATGACCATTTATATTTAATAAAAATTATTTAATAATAATATTTTAGGAAAATAATATTTATTTCTAAATTTAATAATTTCACCAAAATAAATTTATTAATTTAATTTGAATATTACCTAAAAATACACTATTTGTTTTATTATATCAAAATATAATTTTTATTAAACTTATAACATAATCATTTATAAAGTAGAAAACAATAAAAAATAAATATAAAATTTAATTTAATGAATATAAATATAAATATTTATACTATTAAGGTTAAATTGTTAATAGTCTTTGTTAAATTTGTTTAACCTTATTTTCTTTATTTTCTTTTTACCATGGCAATTAATATTTAACACCGTTACTATTAATATTGTACACAAATTAAGGTGAAAATATTACCTAATATTTATTTTAATGATTCAAAATATGGAATAAATTTTTTCAAAATAAATTCATATAGGTGAAAGAATATAATTTAATATAAACCTTGCAAGCATTATGGAAAGTTGTTTTTATAAAAGGAGATTCTTTTAATGAAAATATTATTTTTCATTAACTATATAACATGTCGTCCTCATTATATGAATTTAAATTAAAAAATATAGATATTTAATATAAAAAATTCATTTAAATCATTTTTACCCAGGGTTTATTTTAATCAATTATATTGGAGATACATTATGCATTTTAAAACTATTTCTAGAAAAATGTATTTTTAATTCTATAAATAAATTTATATTAAAATATATTATAAAGATGATTAAAATGTAATTAAAACAATTTAATATAACTAAATTTTAATTATTTTAACTTTAAATCTAATTAATATAATATTTTTACTTTTATATTACTTGATCTATCAAAAAATGAAATTTTTACTTAAAACGTTGTTTTTCTCTACTCACTGAAAGTTCTATATTGTTTGAAAAATCCCAAATTTTAAACATAAGTTAATTTTGATATGATGATATTAAAAATGGATCTCATTTTAAAAAATAATTTTCTTAAATTTTGAATAAAATTATTTTCATGTTTTTTATATAAAAGGAAATAAAAATCATTTATGAAGAAAACATATTTTGAAGGAAAAAAATACATTACCAAAATATCGAGTAAATATTTACATAGCATCTATCAATACATTAATGTTTCATGGGAGATATATATTTATCATAAATTAGTTAATTATATTCATAACCAAAAATATAAAGGCTATGTTATAATGATCATGTTTAAATAATCATGGTTTTTTCGGGTTCAGTGTTGCGTGTCACAAACTCTATCGAACATAGTTTTCTATTTTAAAAACTCAAGGAGTTACATTCTTCCCCCCTTAAATGAATTATATCTTCACAATTTAAACATGAACTCAGTAATTAATGTTTTTAAACATGGAAATATATTTATTGAAAATACACATCATAAAATGGGTTAATAAATCATCCACATTAAAATATATAATGGTAAGAATGAAGGTCATCACATAACTAGGTTTCCATGTAGGAGAATATTAGTGGTACGTGAAAACATAGAGATCGTAACGTCACAGACCCAGATGTCACTCAATAGCGCCCTGAGCCTGATTGAATATATGGCCTCAGAAGCACCTCCCTGAACACCAGAGACTGTCAACTAGTAGCGAAGGCCTTAGTCAATCAATGGGGAGACTATTCCCTCATTAATTGAGTATATAATAAAAAAATTAAAATATAAAAAATAGCAGAAGTGAATAAATAAGAAGATAGATACCAAGTAAAACAAGACATGAATACATAAATAATCCAAAAATTTCACATATCTAATGTTCCAGATGAAACACGTATCTAGAAAGTAGAAAGAATAGTACATGAAAAAACAATAAAATACAATTGTCCAAAAAGAACAAAAATACCCAAAAAAATTCTCAGTTGTAATACAAGCATCATCTTGGTCTTATTCCCCTAGATCCAAATACATAGTCGATAACCTTTACCAGGGCACTTTCTCCTCCTATCACCTACAACCATATAATCTGTTTGGGTCTCCAAGGAGGCCCAAACATGGTGTGAGCTAAATATCCCAATAGGTAATAACCCAAATGTCTATACAATTCTAACAGCAATTTATAAATTTCTAGAAAGTATAAGTAAAGTAGTAATGTAAGTGTGACTTCACATAGAATATATCTACTATAATATTTAAAACCCAAACATCACCTCAAGGATACTTGAAACAAGAGACAACTCCCAATAAGGAAACACTAAGAAAAGATAAAAAGTCACACGACCATGTCGTACATCCAACCATAACAATGCCCACATCCTTTCTATATAGAGAAGTATATTATCACACATCCATGTCGTATATTAAAGCATTGACCACATGGGTTGGGTCCATGGTGTCACATACAAGGGAATCCAAGTAGAAATTGTAGACAACAAAGGTCCAGATCCTTGGTGCAGAAGACCAAGGCATCCACATCGAGTCACATGGGAATCCCAGTGCAAACATGGTCTAGGCACTGGTTGGAGTCCTAGGAGAATGTGTACTGACATGTCCTACAAGAGTCTAAGTAGGCCGGATATATGGGGTAGTAAGGCCCGAGGAATCCCATGGAATTAATACCTAAGGTGTAGAGTCAACCCAAGGCATCCACTACCATGCTCCAAATCCATGGATATCAGTCTATTGAATCGATCAAACCATTTATTCAATTCAATCAATTTAAACAATTAATTCCATGTAAGTATACCCACTCACATAATAAAGTACAATACATGATTATACCCACTCATACATTCCATTTATCATTCACAATTCATATGGTCCTACCCTCCCATTTTACCCATTTAACATACCATTAATAAAACATATATGTATACCCACCCATATCATCACATTTGAAATCTAACATATCATGTGAGTATACCCACTCACACATCACCTTTTCCCTATAAATTTTTTAGGAAGTTAAAAAATTACCACTAAGTATACCCACTTGTTCATCCACTTTCGTTCCAGATAATTTATCAAAATATGCATGGAATCGCCAAATTTCCCTAAGTAAGGAGGTGGTACATCTCTTAGGTATCTATTAAATATTATTAAGGCTTTAATTGGATGCCTCTAACAAGGAAATTACAAGCACATGCATCTTTGGTGGTTTAAATTGGCATAAATATGTTATTTTCTTAAGGATCACCCCATGGGTGACCTTGAATAGAGAAATTGGTGCCAGTACACCTAAATGGATCCTACAAGCATTCTCACTTGGTCTGACTAAGACTATGACAATTTTCTCACTCAAAAATAGAGTTGTTCCAAAAATTTAGGCAAGCGTCATATCATTTGAACGCCTAAAAAGCACCCTAAAAGCTGAAGAAAATTAAATACCACCTACCTTAGCTCTGTAGTAGAGTGATTGTATAGTATCAAGTCCTGATTCTCCTCGGTTTAAGAGAAATATGGAGAATAGATGAAGAATAAAAAATTAGGTCATATGAGACTAAATCCAAATACCACAGTCTTTGTTTTGAAGATTCCAGAATAGCTAAAAAGGAATCAATTACTTACTCATACAGTACCAAAATGACCAACGGAGGAAGAATTAGAGTTTGTATGGATTTTAAATATAAAAACCCATTTTATATTGTTTTAGGATCTCAAAAATGAGAGGAAACTACTTTTCCACCAAATTTAGAGGCTACCACCTCTTTTTAAAAAACCTTGTCAGGCTATTACATGGTGTGTAATCTCATTACACGACATGAAATGGCCAATTTTTATTTCCTAAAGAAAACCCCAAACATGTTGTGAAAGATCCTAACTAGACCATTACACATCATGAAATGTGATTACACGACATGTATCCCCCATTCACAGCGTGTAATCAGCTTGTATCCAGCCTTCATCTATCTAGCCTCTTATTTTCCAAGCACAACAAACCAGTCCAGGGCCTGGATTAGGGTCTAAGCCAAAAAGTAAATTAAACTACATTTAAACAAAAATTAAAATATTCGTACCACAATAAAAACTTGGGATGTTACAATCTTCTCCCCTTAAATCAATTCATTTTCAAATTTTCCTATCAAGGGTGGTCACGATTCGTTTGAAAACAGCTCTAGCCACTAAGAATGTATGTCGGCCTCCCACTCCCACATCTAGGCATATATATGGCCATGCTTCCATAGAACCCATACTAGAGTAACTAATAAGACTAAGAAAACTTTGTTTTCCTATCAACGATACAAATTGGATTCACTTGAATGGATACATCAACCAAAAGATCTACATCCTAAGTTTGATAAACATGAGATGAGTCTGAATGATAGTGGAACATCTATGATATTTGGAATACATCGTGCATTGCTCGGTACCTCTAAGGTAACTGAAACCGATAGGCAACCAATCCTAATCTCTCCCAAATTTCGAAAGGCCCAACATATCACAGTGAAATTATATCCTATCTCATGATCTATCTATATCCCAACCTTGGTGAAACACCCAAGAAAAAACAATATGTGACCTTGAACTATAGATGTCATATGCGACGATCGAAATAATATTTATAACTCAACTTTGTAGTAGCCACATATTTCTAAATCCACTATACCTTGTCCAAAGTCTCATGCATGAGACGTGGTCCCAGTAAATCTACCTCCCCTGAATTTATTTAGCACAGAGAAGAACAACATGGCCTATCGTATAAAGACTCATAAGGTTCCATATGTATAGTCTCTTAATAACTATTATTGTAGGAAAACTCAACTATGGGTATGTTCTTCTCCCAGGAGCCCACAAAATCAAGGAATCATGCTCACAACATGTCCTCTAACACATTTATCATATGCTCTAAATGGCCATCAGTATGATGGTGGTATGATGTGATCAAAAGCACCTATGTATCCAGCTCCCTCTTAAAACTCTACCTGAAACATGATGTAAAGTGGGCTTCCCAATCCAAAATATTAGAATTAGGGGCCCATGAAGTCGTACCATCTCTTAGATATACAACTTTTTGAGTTCATCAACACTAAAGGTCTCCTTGATTGACAAGAAATGTGAAACCTTCATTAGACTATCAACAACAATCCCCAAAACATAATTACCTCAATGTGACCTCTCTAAACCAGTCACAAAATCCACCATTACATCATCCCATTTCCACTCTAGGATAGGTAGTTTCTATAAAATCCTAGTTGTTCACTGATTTCTACCTTCACCTACTGACAGGTGGAACACCTCGTAACAAAATCAACTACCTCTCACTTCATACCCAGCCACCAGTATGGATGGTGTAGGTCATGATACATCTTGGTGACCTCGAGATGAACTTCCCAAGTTGAAGTATGAAACCCCCGCATAAAATCATGTCGTATATCCCTTGGAACCCAAACATTTCCATGGATACATAGGATCTTATCGCCACCTACCTTCCATCCAAAAGGCAGATCCTTTCCTGCCACAATCTCTCGTAGGACTATTCCCTCATAATATGATAGTGTCCTCATCATCACTATGTCCTAGAGGGTATAATTCACATCTAAAAATGATATAAAAGTATTCCCATGGCTTTTTTATAACTCCAGATATATCTCAGACACAAATACCATAACCTAGAACTCACTGCTGACCTGTTACACCACATATATCTGAATCTTCCTACTCAGTGCATTGGCCACTTTATTTCCCTAACTAGGTGTATAGGCAAGCTCGAAGTCAAATTAATGAAGTTACTCTACCCACCTTTATTTCCTCAGATTAAAATCTCACTATGTGATGATTTATTTGAGATTTTGTGGTCTGTATACACCACAAAATTCTCTCCTAGTAAATAGTGTCTCCAATAAAAAATATCATAAAGCATGAATGACAGCAGTTAACTTGAGATCGTGTATCTAATAATTCTTCTCGTGAGGCCTCAAATTCCAGTGCCAGTATGCCACAGCTCTATATCCCTAAATCAGCAATGCTCCTAGCCCCAAACCTGAAATTTCATAGTACACCGTGTAAGTTTTTACCTACTCTTGCAGTATCAGGACTGGTGCTGATGTAAACCATATTTTTAGCTCCTAAAAAGTTATCTCCCAAGAATCTAACCATAAAAACTTCACACCCTTCTTATTCAATCTCATCAATGATGCTTCTAAGTAAGGGAAGTTCTATATAATATTAATGTAGTAATGTGATATCCCTATGAAACTCTATATGTCAAATATGTTTTGCGGTTGTTCCCAATAAACTACATCTCTTGCCTTATTTGGGTCCACTGATACTCTTGTCTCCGAGGTGATGTGATGTAGGAAGTGAATTTGATCGATACAAAAGTAGAACTTCATGGTACTGAAATATAACTGATTCCATCTTAGTGTATTCAAAACAATCACAAGATGGTTTTCATGGTCGTGTCGATTGTGATAATACACCAAGATATCATCCACAAAAACCACCACAAAATAATCCATGTAAGGATGGAACACTCGGTTTATCAGCACCATAAAAATATTTGGTGCATTCATGAGACCAAATAGCATAATCAGATACTCGTAGAGACAATACCTTCTATGAAAGATTGTACGAAATATGTTTGTAGGTCAAACAAAAACCTGGTGATATCCTAACCTCATGTCGATTTTTGAGAACACTCAGGGTCCATGAATATGATCTAACATATCATCTATCTGAGGAAAGTGATATCAGTTTTTAAATGCCATCTAGTTCAGTTTCTAATAATCCATGCATAGCCTAAGAGTTCCATCTTTCTTTTTCAAAAAAAAGGACTGACGAACCCCATGGAGAAGTACTTGGTTGAATAAATCCATTTGCATCCAAATACACTAGCTGCCTATTGAGCTCCTGCAACTACATCATAACTATCCTGTTAGGAGGAATGGATACCGGTGCTGCTCCTAGCACTAGCTCGATAGATAACTCCACCTATCTATTAGGAGGTAACCCAGAAAATTAAATAGGAAAAACATCCCTAAAGATTTCAACCACTATAGGAAAGTCCACCTGACTCACTCCCTAATCATATAGATACAAACTAGTGATATGAGCTATAATTATTCCCATCCCATGATGCTCGGGTCCATCTCTACTTTCCTGGATAACCCATTCACCCTTGTGGATAAAAACTTCCCCCTATGGTGATGTGAAATTCACCCTCCAGCGGTAGTAGTCATCATATGCTCGATAAGAAACTAACCAGTACATCCTGATAAAGATGTCCAAACCTGTCATCTCAAGGATATATAAACTCTATAAGAAGTGGCACCCAGCAACTTCAAGGGAACACTCCATAAACTGGTGCACATCACCCATTATGATTCCTAATAGTTTTTCTAGGGTCATAACACCCTCAATAATGAAAACCACATGCCCAATGATTTTAACCACCCATGTAGATATAAAAATATGTGATAGACCTGTATCAAAAAGCGAAGATGCAATAGTAGAAGCTTCTATGATCGTACCTCTCACTATAGACGGTCTGAGATGCTGCTTATGTTGGTATTGTTTCACTACATAAGTATGGCATGTACCAGTAACCTATAACACTTCTCGAGTACCCTAAGATGATCCACCCTGTTATCTAAGAGAACCTCAGGTTTGGATACCATGGCCATTACCACCACTTCCTTGGCCTAACCGGCATAAACTGCTCCAGATCCCTACCAAATGTGGAGCTAACAAACCTGCTTCTGATCATGATGTCAGAGCTAACCCCCTACTACTGAAATTTGGAGGGAAGGTCCTACAAAACCACTGCATGTGCCCCATCCTTCCGCAAGATCAACACTCAATTAGTTTATGGTCACACTGATTCTTCATGTGGTCTTTCCTACCACACTGATGGAAAAAAACCATGATACCTTTACCCACAGCCTAAATAGAACTCATGTCATGGGAACCCTCAAAATGATGCTTCATGCCTTAAGACGGAGATCCACTGGGCCGAGAAACATCGCTCTCATGTTCTGTACCCCCAGCTTCCCTCAGGTTTTGATCTATAATTATCACCTAATTTATGATCTCAATGATATATGTAAACCTTAACATGTTGACCTGAGATTTGATAGCATGTCTGATACCTTCCTCGAAGTGTCTCACCCTCGACATCTCATCAGTAAGATACATCAGTGCCAAATGTTTTAGTTTGGTAAAGTGTGTCAATTATTCCAAAAACCATCATCGTGACCTTCTCCAGATGAATGAGCTCACTAGCCCGCTCTACTCACAGATTCATGGGGTAAACTTAATCATAGAAGAGAGTTTGGAATTCACCCAACCCATATTTCATAGATCGTCATCCTAGTTCATAATGTCAGACCAACACTTCATTTCTCTACGTAGTATATAATTTACTGATTTATCTCCCCCTGAATGTGTGTTCTGGTTAGAAATCACTACTTCTAAGAGGTTTACATTGGATTTATTTATGAAACTAGAAACAACCAATGGATGTTTATCCAAAGGGACTTGCTTTCTAAATATATGTGTCTGTTAGGTTTGGACCTACGATACATAAGAATATACATTAGTCTAGAGGATGGGAGTTCAGACTTATCTCACCCTTTTGGGGGGAATTATTTACTGCTCCAGGACTCTATTATAGATTTGAGATATCTTCATGAATCCTTATTAATTCACCAAGTATAATTTATATTTCCCTTGGAATTTGCAATCAATTATTAGAATTTGTGAAATTTATAATCATCCGTATTTATTCAAGGTTATTCATTAATGGAGATTTCCATATTTATTCAAGGTTCTCCATTAATGTAATCCCCTTATATACTATTTAGATATTATTCTAACCATTGTTATGATGATACTAGTTTTTAATCCACTTAGTGTGAAACTCTAGAATTTATTTTCATCCAGGGAGATGAAAGTTTTTTTTATGTTGGGATCATAAAAATAAATTGGATACCTATATATATTTGTTAAACAAATTAGAACCTTCATAGTTCAGGGCCACTTAATTGTACACATCATACCTTTTAAGGTTGTGTGATAAGGACCTAACAGTACAGTTTAATGTCATATGGTAAGGACATCTAAGAGTAAGGTGCTTAGTCAATGCTTAGTGTGAGACTTATGAATAAGTAGTCCTAGAAAACTATAAAGGATACGAGTTTTCAAGTTGTATCAGAACCTTTGGGTAATATGGACCAAGAAGAATAGGTTTGTTTTGGAATGTTGGGTTTGAACCTTAGGGATGCTTCCTATGTATCCCATTTGGTTGGGATTAAAATCCCACATAGTTCGATGAGTCTCACAAAAGGGTATATCCCTTTGAGAGAAATAGGTTGGAGATTACCCCTGAAGGTGATTCCCTTGAAATAGGGTCCATGAGAAATGTATTAACTCATGGATATTCAAGGGGAACATCATTTGGTGATTATTACTAAGGGGGATTCCCAAATTAAGAGAATTAGAATAGGATTCCTGAGGAGGATATAAATTAAGCTCAAACATTAGGTGAGGGCTTATTATGTATCCCAATTATAGTGGGAATTAGAGTTCTCGTAGTTCAAGAAATGGGGGATTGTGTTGATTTTGTGATCATCAAAAATCTCTAAGACCACGTGAGTCATTATCAGTGTGAGAAACAATAGTATGTGAAAGATTCAACATACCACACACACTCTCTCTCTTTTGCTGATGTAATAGGTTGTGGCTATGGTGGAAGAGGCCATGGTTATGAAATAACTGGTCGAGGCGACGGTGGAAGAGGTCGGGGCGATGTTGGAAGTGGTTGGGGCAACAAACCTTCCCCCTCTTCACTTTACATTAGACGAGGGTACAATGTAAGGAAGGAGTTAATGTGAATGAATTAAAGAGGATCCAGAATTCAACCTCCTACATGAAAGGCTAGGGGATTACACCAGCATGGCTACCCTAAAATTGGTCCTCATATGAGAGGGAGACTTCTCCTTTGTTCAGAAGGAAAAGTATGTGTGAACCATACCTTTCCAACCAGGGTCTTGAGGCTCTAGGTTTTAAAGACAATAAGGGACGGGCATGGCCTAAACCCTAATCCTCTAAACTGGAAACTTCCCAACACCATTCCTAGGAGAAATTTCAATGTGACTACAGATATAAAAACCCACATACACTCCATGAATCCTGAACCCAATACAAAACAAATGTGGGAAACCACTAATTTTTGATATATAAACTCAAATGAGAGACATGTTTATGTGACTTTCCCAATGGTTTGGTAAGTCAAGATGTATCGGTAGAGGTTTCAACATAATCCCTTTTAGACAAGGGAGCTAATGAAGAAGAATAATTTCCATGAAATACTTTGAAGAAGTCCTGATGAAAGGATTTTATAGGCTGAAGGGACAAGTTGAATCCAAGAGGGTCACCCAAGTAGGTATCTAGCACATAGGTATGGGAAAACATATAGGATTGGGTGACCGGATTTTTACTTAAGTGATGAAAAATTGGACGTTAAAAATTGAGGGAAACTTGACTCAAGCCTTCAAGAGTGTTCATAGGTATTACTGGAAGTGGGGCGCTCATGTTCCTTTGAGAGGAATGAGTGGCGTGCAAGTGTTTTTGATTTGGAGAGGTTGGGCACTTTAGGTGTGAAAGTATTATGGATTTAAAACACTAAAGGGACTTTATTCCTATTATCATCTTTCAATTCCTCCATATTTGGTGTTAAATAAATTCCTTGAAGGTTACAAGAGACTTGGAGGGAGCACTAGAGTGACCAAAGAATCAACTGGGATTATGGGAAATTTATCCATACAAATGAAGACCCCAAGGGTCTATTTATAAGAAATATAGCTGACTCTAGGTGAAGGAGTTTGGTCTTACAAGTGGGTCACGTGCCAACATTGTGGTGTGCAAGTGGCTACGCACCGACAGTGAGTTGGATCAACTGGGATAATTTCAAACTTGACCTTTTGTAAATCTTAAAATTCTCTATGTATTTTCTATTATTATTTTCTAAGTAATTTACCTTTGTAACTTTTTCATCAATTTGATGGAAAAGAGTTTCCAAAAAATCCCCCCCCCTCTCCTCAAAATTGGATCTGAAATGAAGAGAGGGTCTTATACTGAGGAAACGTTATGAAAAAGGTCAAAAAGTTTGGTGTGGTGCGCAAACTGAGATCATGCGATGTATGAGTGTGCATGGTCATGGAATGAAGGGTAGTCTTCATTTATTATATATAGTGTTTTTACATTATCCAAAATTACAATGGATTTTCCGGAATCTAGATCTCGGTGTGCAAGTGTTTTCATTCAGACTCTCCTGCTGAAAATCTCAATCGTGCATCTTTTGAACATTTTTTATTTGTACACCACAAATCGGGTGTCATACTTGCACATCGGATTTATAATTCCACTTTGAATCCATACTTTCATGCCATAATTACTTTTTCAAATTTTCATAATTCATTTTTCAGAAAATAAAAAAGGATCTCACTTTAAGATGAATTTTGATCTCTTTTTTCGGTTCAATGGATCCCAAGAAAATCAGAACTGCTGACGAATTATCTAGAAATAGAATTGACCATATGATGAATATTTTCAAGCATGATTACTTTTACATCTATGAAACTACTCTCCCAACTTTGGAAAATCATCTAAGGAAATATCACCTTGATTTTACAAGGATTTTTTATTCATTATTATATGGTTATGGCCATCTGTATGGTGACAACATACCAAGTTCAAAGAATTATGTTCCACTTTCTTGGTTTCAAGACCAAACTAATTTATCTCCTACCAATATTTCTATTTTGGGCACATATATAAATGTTGGGTGGGAAACCAAAGCCCATTTCATACATCACAGCATGTGTGCTCCATATTTGAAAGCACATACACTCAAGCTACAATTGCACTGTTATTTATCCATTTTTGAGATTCTCAAACAAATAAATCAAAGGGATGGAATAAAAGTTGTGATTTTTTCCCAATAGGGGGTGTTAATCCCGCATGGATGTGGGCATATTGGGTATTCAAGACATGTGCGTAATTTATGGATGACTTAAAAGGCGTTAGAATTTATGAGGTTGTATGGGTTGGGAAAACCTATGTATATAGGAATGATGATTTTGTGCCAGATTTGTTGAGCCTATAGAGTTCAAGAAACCATTGAACAAATGATAAGTTATGTAGAAAACCTCTTGTGATTTATGACAAAGATAATCTAGTTTTTTTATGTTTCTCTAGGGATTTTTTTACTCATAAATGAAAATAATTTAGTCTATAATCATCTTTGTCTTAATCCATTCTTCTTTTTAATTTTAATGTTAATGTTGACTTCTATAATATGATATTTTCATACTAGATAACCATAATTAAAATGATAGGTATGGAATGAACTTTGTTTACCTAAACCAATGGGTCTAGTGAGTATAGTTTGATTTTTTACTTGGATTACACAAAAAACCCCACATACATTGTATATTTTGACTTTTTATTGCTCAATATTTCCTAAAATATATAAAATGTAGGTCTAGTGAGATGAGACTTCAACATTTTTCCCGAGTTTCCTTTATGGGTTTTAAATCAGGTGAGTGTGATGTCTTTTTTAAGGGAATTTTAGAGTCATTAATATTGGACTAATAAGGCTTGTGTTTAAGGTCGAATATATTTTACCATAAATTTTGAAATTAGATTCTAAACAAGGATTGGTGGCTAGGAATTTCTCCAATATTCTTTCAATACATCCAAGGGGAATCTTAAGTCATGATTTTTATGGTCACTAAATCTAAAACTTGAAATATAAACATAGAGGAGGTATCTTCCAAGAATTAAGTTATCATTTCTTGACAAACCCATTATGGGGGTTGTATTATGCAGGGAAAATAAGGGCATATATTATATATAAAAGTAGTGATATCCTTAAATTAATAGGCCAGTTATGTAGGTGAATTTTATGTAAGGGAACATACAGCCTAGTCAGGAAAAAAAGATCTAAAATTTTGACATTTCATTGGTTATAGACAAGGGAAATTGAGAGTTGGGTGACTCAAGACCACAATGGGTGGTTTTTTCATGGAATCATATATGGGAAGAAAGGGGCATCTATGCCGACAAAGGTCATGAATGGGGAATCCACTCCTACACAAATTTAATGTGTGAAGAATTGTTAAAATTGTTCTGAAAGGGTATTTCTGACATTGTGTTGTGTATTTTAGAGTCATGCAACAAGGACATTTTGCTATGCAGTTTCAGGTCATGCTAAAAAGACATTGGGGGGCTTTAATTTAAGGTATTTATCATTTGTAAAAAGTTTTATGAGTCTCCAATTGCTTGATAATTTTCCTAGAAACATGCTACTATATTCAGGTATATGAATAGAGAATTGTAAACTATGATTTGGAAATTTCTGGATCTAAAGAATGACATGGGGAAAAGGGCTACTTGCATTTAAAGAGGTATCTTCCAAAAATTTAAGTTACCACTATTTGAAAAAACCCATTAGGGGTTCAGTATTATGTAGGTCCAACTGGGGGCATATGATGCATATATAAAAAGTGGTATCCTTTGAGTGATATTCCCATTATGTAAGATAATTTTATGTAAGACCATTGGGGTCACGTACTGTATAGTCAAAAAAACTCTCAAGAATTTAACATTTTATTGATAAAAGTTGATGAATGTTTATGAAGATTCATATTTTTCCAAGAACAGAGTTCGTTTAATGGAGAAAAATACCTGAATACAGAAAGTGTATTTCCAATCATGATTTCCAAAGAATAAAAGGAATGGGATTTATACTAAGATTTGACCCAAACATAGGATGTATTGTGTCTGTAGTTTTTGGTCATGTGACAAGGAAAATAATATTATGGAACAATGGATGATATGTGGTCAAATTATCCAAGGTTATTTCAAGATGATTTTAACATATGGAGATGGGAAATGTTTAAACTATATTCTTGGAAACATTTAGGTCGGGAGAAAGGATATGGGAAAAGTATATGAAGGATGACAACTTTAAACTACGGGTTACTGCATACCATCATTAATGCTTAAAGGGATAGAAGATGATTCTCCTAAGAATGAAGTTACCACTATTTAAAAACCCCATTAAGAGGGTTTTACTATATAGGACTGACTGGGGGAATTTTCTCTATAGTCAAATAGTGGAATCCTTTGACTAATAGGCCTATTATGTAGGATAATTTTATGTAATGCCTCCTAAGGGAACGTACTGCATAGTCAGGGAAAAGATCTCTTATGAAATAGATATTCTATCACCAAAAACCAAAGTAAGATTATGAAAGTCTAAAAGTACTCAAGAGTAGGAGTATAAAATATGAAAGGGGTAATGTCCAATGCACAAGGGAAATATTTGGAATGATATTGTCCATAAATTCGGAGTTCCTTACATAGATCTAACTCATATGTAAAATGGGGACATTTCTTCTTTCCTTGATGGGCTCTCTAAGGAGAGGACCCAACATAAGAGCTCTTGTGTAGATTTTAAATTGTATACGAGATAGGGATAAGTTTTTCATATCTCATAGCTGGGACTAAGGGGTAAGTCATATGCTTCACTATGTATCTCATTGGGATAAGAATCAATCCATACATATTTTTTTAAGTACTGTACAATTTAAAGTTATGTTGTATGGATATTAATTGATTCTTACAAGAAAATGAATATTGCAACTGCACCACATAATTGAACCCCAGGTGTCACTACATATCTTACTAAATCAAGAATCAAGCCACACATAGTTCTTAATTCCCCCCCCCCATCAATCACATTTTGACCTGAGGAAGAGGTTTTTTGGTTGTGTATGACCTAAGATTGGAGATCTAGGCATATCTATGTATCCCATTAAAATGAGAATCAAGCCAAATGTATTTATTAAGAAAATTGTTCCACACACCAAATGTGTTTTATGTGAGAGATGGGGGATTCTGTCACATTATAGAATAATACTTAAACTGAAGACATAAGATGGTATGAATATCAAACCATATATCATAGAAGAGTACTCTATATACATTTGGTTTGTATACAGAAAGTAAAAGTGAAATAAATTTCCTTATGGTTGTGGGTGGGCCCAATATTGGAGATCCTGACATCTCTATATATCTCTTTGGAATGAGAATCAATCCACATGTGGTTCTTGAAATGATGTCTCTATGAAGATCGTAATCAAACATAGGGAGAATTGGAACTCGTGTGCCACTAAGGAGTAGTAATGATGTGAGTAATTCTTGTCCATAAAATCTAATCATATTTTTTAAAGGAACCACAAGGAATACCAATTTTTGGTATCAAATGGGATCTCTTAACGTCAAATAAAGACTTTAAACATAAATTTTAATGTCTTTTAGTAAGGAAAAATGATGTAATACAGTTTAATGTCATGAGACTTGGACAAATATGTTATGCATTTTAACATCATGCAGCATGGATGCATATGGTTGTTATACAGTTTAATGTCTTGAAACTAGGAAATTATATTGAGCATTTTCAAGTCATTCAGTAAGGAAATTATGTTGTACAGTTTAGAGTCATGCAGCGAGGACATTATGATGTGCAGTTCCAAGTCATGAACTAAGGACATTCTTCTGTTTGATTACAAAAAGTACTTATTCAGGAATAGTTTATTAGTTGGAGTTGTAATAAGTTCTCAATCTATTGATATTAGGGAATAAGATCCATTATAGTAGACCTTATGTACAGAGTAAGGTCCTTCCCACTTTGGCTCCAGCTTTGGACGATTCTTTCCCAGTATCATCAGTGTCCTAAAAAATAATACCAATCCTCCTTGAAGAAATGAGTGGAGGAGAAATTTATTGTTAAAATCTCATTCGATTATATTATTATAGACTTCCAAATAATAAAATGTATGAAATATAATTTTTTCTAATCATTCCAGCTCATCAAATCACTTATGAGACTTTTTATATGTAGATAACTGGTCATAGATTGAAACTCAGAGTGAAGGCAATTTAATTTCAATAGGAAAAAGTATTTATGTTATGTTCACCGATAAATATAGATTTTCCTGAGTGGAAATACATGTAGTAGTCTAATAATACCATAAATCATGAAAAAGTTTATCAGGCCAATATTTTTATCTTTATCCACCATTTTTTTGAATATATTTTATAGGGACTTGTTGAAAGCCTCTATCTATCCATTGTCTGCTTCTTGATAGCAAGTTGAATGGTTGGATTTCAAATTGTGATCCTGATATAACTTATTTACCTCAAAATAATAGAAATTAGTCTCCTTTTCCATCAATATCGTATGAGGGACAGCAAATCTGGTAATTATATTAGCTTTGACAAAGCTAACAATGATTTTGGATCTGAAAAAATTGATAGGTATTTCCTCATCCCATTTGGAAAAGAAATTAGTAGTAGATAGAATATACTTAAACTGCTTAGTTTTAGCTGGAGGATAAGGTCCTACTACATCTATTCCCTATATAGAAAATGGCCAGGAGTATTTAGCTATATATACCAACTATGGTGGTTTCTGAATGGAGTTGGCATGAACTTGGAATGGGTGACACTTCTTGGTGGAATCTGTGCAATCTTGTATCATTGAAGGCCAGAATTATCCAAGCCTTCATATTTGATTAGAAATTATATTACCATACTGGTGAGCACCACAAGATCATGTATGTACTTCTTTCATTATAGTTGTTGTTTCTTCTCCATCAATACTCCTGAAGGGGATTCCATCAAAGCCTCATTTTTAAAGGATCTTCTGGTTATCTGGGATATTATAAAGAGTGAAATGTACCTCTCATCACTGAATTTTTTCTTTCTCGTCTCTAATAAGTGGAAGTATTCCATTTTTAAGGTTTCCTATGATAGGTTTCATCTATCCAGTAGTATGACCATATGGCTTAGAATTAGGGTTTATTTTATTAATTTCCCCTATTCTAGTTTGAAAAAAAGGTGAAACCACATGATGATGGTAAATACTGCTGATTGTCTCATCCTGATTTGGATTTTTCAGGGCTATAGCTATACTATCCAATGTACTAGATTGGGTATTTTTTTATCAAAAAACATATGAAAATGTTGGCTATGAGGGAAATTCAGCCATTACCCCTCTAACATAATCACACAAAGGGATTAAATCTTCTTTTCAAATAGAATAATCTCCATTGATCTATTTGAATACCAATTCAATATCATCTTTCAATTTCAAGTGGTTCACTTGTACTTAGAGTTCCAATTTCAGGCCTGAAATGAGAGCTTGATATTCTGACACATTGTTGGTATCGCCATCTGATAATAGGAATGAATATGGTGTTACTGCTTTTTCTAGAGAGATAAGAACAATTTCTAACCCTACTTTTTTGATTTTAGGACTTCCATTCTCTTCCCTATTGGCCTTCTAGATTCACCATTAAAGTACATCTCTCATATTTAGTGACTATCTTGATTAGAGAATATTTATTCATCAGGAAGTTCAGTATTCAAAGATATCTCTTATGTATATGGTTGTTTATCAAGGAATTCTACTAAGGTATGTCCTTTTACCACTTAATGACACACAAATTGGATATTGAATTGTTGTAAAATAAATTCCCACATGCCAAATGTCCAGTAATCATTTAAAAATTGAGGATAAATTTGAGAGGTTTATTTTGAGATTCTATGTGGAACTTGTGATGCTGCAAGTAGTACCTCAGATTCTGAACTATAAAGATTAAAGCCAAATAGATTTTCTCAATACTTGAATATTGAGTATCTATGTTGAGAATTGTTTGAATGAGATAATACAAGATGTTTTCATTCCAAACATCATTCTTTTGTGTAATGAAGGCACCCAATGATTTCCCTAAATATATCACATAGATAATAAGTGGATTTCTTGCACTATGTTTCATTAATACCGGTGTAAATAAGAGATATTTCTTAAGGGCATCAAAATATTTTTGGCAGTCTTCAATCCATTGATATGTGATTCCCTTCTTCATTAATATGGTGAAGGGTAAACACTTTAATGCTAGATTAGCTATAAATCATCTAATATAAGACAATTTTCCTTGATGTCCTCTTAATTCCATCAATTTTTGAGGAGGTGACATGAAAAGGATATATTTTTTCTTCTCCGAATAAACTTCAATGCGACAATGGTGTACAATGAATCCAAGGAATTTTCACTAGGAAAACCCAAAATCACATTTTAAGGGGATCATCTTCAGATTATATTGCCTAAGATTATTAAATATAGTCTCCAGATCAGCCATGTGTTCATAAATTGGTCTATAGTTTACCACTAAATCATCCACATAACATTTGACAAATTTTCCCAAGAAGGGGTTGATGATATGGTGTATCGCACATTGATATGTTTCACCATAATTTTTCAAGAAAAATGGAATTACTTGAGAGAAAAACACCCCTTGAGAAGATATGAATGATATAAAATTATCAAATTCTAGGTCTATATAGATTTTATTATACCCAGAGTTTCCATCCATGAAGAAAAGAGCTTCATAGATGGATATTACCTCAATTAAGAGCTCGATGATTGGACCCTGAAAGTCATCTTTGGGATAATGTAGGCTGAGATCTCTAAAATCAATGAAAACTATAGTTTGAACATTATTCTTTTTCACTGGGACATTTTGGCCCTCCATTTTGAATATTGAACCTCCCTGATAAAGTAATCATTGATAATCTTTTCAACTTCAGCTTTAATTTTAGAGGCATGAGTTGGGAGCGTTCTTCTTGCTACCTACTTAAATCCTCAATTCTATTTTGGAAATCCCAAATGATGAGTGGTCACATTAGGATTAAGGCCTGTAATTTCTGTATATTTCCAAGAAAATACATCTTTATGTTTCTTTATAAATGAAGTATACATATCTTTCTCTTCAGAAGTCATGGCCTCACTAATTAGAGCAGGGTGTGGACCTTCTTATGTACCCAAATTTATTTCTCTAAGCTCATCCACAATGGTGGATATTCCTTCCTCAAATACTGGAGGGGAATACTTAAGACATTCATCTTCTTCTTCCTCACATGTCACTTCATCTATTTCTTCTTGAAGGGTAGGTGATGAAGCAAAACATTCAGATCTAGGGGAGGAGTCAATATTTAGACATCCAGAAGAAGAGGCAACCATTTCTAACCCTACTAATGATGAAGGGTCTTCATGTAGTATTGAAGATAGAATGAAGGGTTGGGAATAAACATCCTCATATTCCTTTATTAATGTGAAGATTTCTTCTATCCTTACAAGTGAAGCAAATACATAATGAAGTTTTGTGGATGAGATGAAGACATCAATTTATGCTTTCACTATCAACAATTTATCTCATGCAGTCAGACTCAATTTCCATAACTGACATTATGGAAGTCACTATATGAGTACTTGGATTTGGGTCAATCATTTCAATTTTATTGATTGGCAACATGTAATCTATATTTAGATGTTCTAATGGGTTAGCTGGGATCTTTTCTAGACCATTCGGAGCATTGATTCTTATTATATCATTTTCCACATACCTTGTTCCCTTTTTGTGATAGAATATTCCCCTATTATATTGAGATTATCACATTTTGAATGGAGCCTTTTCACCATACAATTTCCTAATTTTACCATTGAATCAATACTTAAGACACGGGTGGTATGATGAAGGAATGGTTGCATGTTGATGTAGCCAAATCCTTCCATGCAGAATGTTGAATGTTCTGTCCTAACAGACAACCATGAAACTTGAATTAAATACAAGATCCTCAAACTGAGTTTTGATCATAATATTTCCTAGAGGTTCTTGTTCATTCTTTTCAAATCCTTGTAACATCAGAGTGTAAAAAAGATAAGTTAAATTCAATGAGACCCAATCTGCAAAGTGTATGGATGGGAATGAGGTTCACTTATAAGCCATAATCAATGAAGGCTCATCAGATGTCTGTTTAATTAACCCCATGAGATAGATACAAGTTCCAGATGTGTCCATGTACAAAATCATCATCGTCTTCATCTATTAAAGATATAACTACATGACATTCTGCAGGATCATTCTCTATACGGTAAACCTTAGCAGTAGCAACATCAATTTCAAACTTTGGAGGACATGACAAATCCTCAATAAGTACTTATCGAAGATCATTTGAGATATTGAAACCATCCATATTTCATAAAAAGGATGGTACATGGGATATTTGTTTTAAAACATCCAAATTTTGGTCCAAATTCCATTGTTTTCGAGCATGGTAATATGCTTTTTCAGGTGCCTTGGAAGTTGATGCTCCTAAAGTAGACATATCATATGTAGGGGAAAAAGCTGAAAATATTTATTCTCTTGGTAGATTAGATTGACTAGGGTTATCTTTCTACTGATATAGTGATGATGTCACCTCTAATAATTATTCCATGATGATCATGTTAGGGTTGATTATGTCATGTTTGAGAAAGTTCTCTTGTTTTTGTTGAGCCCGATGAAGGGATCTGCCTCGAGTTTATTCTGCATAAACAGTTCAAGTAGGGGTATAATTAAAATAGTTGTTTCTAACATATCCACATATTCCCCTATATCCTATACCTTTAATTCTTCCCCTAGTTCCCCAATCAGGTAAATGTAATTTAGGTTTATAACCGGAATCAACATTTTATTGGGGTTTTTTAAATGGATAACATTAATGGAACAGAAGATCAATTCCTCATCACAAGAAGATTCTGCTTGACAAGCCGGTTATTTTGTGCTATTTGGCGGGGAAGTTCCCCTGATTTTGGGATAGTTGGCATTAAATATTCTAAATTCAAGGAAACTTTTTTCCTTTAAATTATCTCATCTTATTTGGAATTCCCTTTATCTTTCTGATCATTTAATTCTTTAAGGATTGACCTTTGGAGGATTTATCTTTTGATGAAAATGGATTTGTTTTTTTAGAAGTGGCAGGAGGCATAGTTGGTGGCTTCAACTATGTTTTTATAATGTAATGAGTTTGGTTGACCATTTATTGACCATCCAATCATCAATCTTATGTGCATTTTTTCTTTTTACTTCCTATCATCTGCCTTTTTTCTCTGGATCGGTAGTAGTAACACATGATACTTGGGCCGATGACCTTTTTAGTTTCACTTGTCTAGAGTCTACCATTTTTTAAGAGGTCTTTGAAGCAAAACAATCCAGAATGGGATGCCCCAAAATTTTAGGAAAGGTTAATAATTTGGGAGATCTTAATCTCCTTCTTTGATCAGTTTCTTGGGCTTTTTCAACTAAACAAAATTGTTTTCCAAAGTCGAAATGAAGTAACTGGGAACCTTTTCCTTCTGAAAATAATATAAATTTTTATTTAATTCTTAAAATTCTATCTACCTTTGATCTTTTCTATCATATTTACGAGTTGTTCATTGCTATTGATGCTTGGCAGGTGGAGCCCTTTGGTATGATGAAGGTTTTAAAGTAGAAGCAGGTATAGGTGCTTGTTTGAGTGTGACAGTAGCATCATTTGCATTCCCAATTCTCTTTCCCACAGATGATGGGATTACAAGAGATTTATCTTTGGTTTCCACAAAGAAATCCTCCACTTGTTGGGTTATTTATGCAAGGCCTCTAAAACATCCTATGTATTTTATAAGGATTAGTGGTGTGCGTAAGTCATCATGCAGGTTTTCCACATAAATTGGCAGCAACTATCTTGAGGGAGTGGTAGATTAATGGAATATGTTAATCCTTTCCATTAAGAAATTAAATATGAAACTCTTTCATTCTCCCTTTTTCAATTTTTACAATAAAAAAATGTTGTCTTTGGTAGCGTTGATATCAATTGGAAAAGAAATTTACGACGGTGGTCTTCCCATGAATTAATTGATCGAGACTACAAACTTATATACCAAACAAAGGTTGGCCCATATAATGATTTCACAAAGCATCTGAGCTTTACTGATTCTTTTTTTTTAGGTTTCCCCGTCATGGTATCACAGAGAGAAACAAAATTTTTTAAGTGGTACTCCAGATCTCCCAAACCATTAAAGATTGGAAATAAGGTATTCACCAAGTTTGGTGGGGTAGTGATCTGATCTACCCATTTGGGGTGAGATTTCATTTCTAGTTATACTAGAGTGATCCATGCTTCCATATATTTCAATTGAGTTGTTAATTCCTCAATTATATTCATACGAATTTGGGGAGTATATGGATAAGTTGGGACTTATATAGGTATAGCAGCTAAAGCATGAACTATCACGACGATTGGAAAAACCACTGGTGGTGCTGCTGCTAATATTTGTCATGGATAACCCATGGGAAAAACCTATAAGGATGTGTTTGATCCTATCCTATCTGTGTAACCAATTAAGGTAATCCATTATCCACCTCTATAGTTGTAAAAAACCCTCTTTTCTAAAGATCTCCTACAGGATGTGCCAGCTGAGGATCTGTTTGTGGAGTATGTATGGAAGAAATTTGGCTTCGAAGTAACTATGCATTGAGTCTTTTCAACTCTTTCACATCCTCCTATTTCTAATAAAATCATTCTTCAAGTGAAAGATATTGACCATCTTCGATGTAAAAGTGAGACATAATCTGACCTTTACCTTTCCCCTTGTTAGATTCCATTTGAAAAGGTGGGAGTTAGTTACTTGAGGGAATACCTAGATTCTGGGTATGCCTTTGATTTCAGGTAGGCACACCTCCTTCATTTTCTTCAATGTGTACCATATTATGAATAATAAATTCAACCTATGACTCTCCCGAACTAGACTCAATTTCCAGTGGATCTTCTATAATGGTATTAATGACATTCATCAATGTATAATGAATTGATGGAATTCTGTCATTATCTCTATAAGATCATTTCCTTTTATGCACTCCATGATACTTTATTCTCCTATATGATGATTTCCCAGGAATTTTTTTATAGATAGTAACCTGATGGGAATCCATGGATAGTTTAGTTGTGCTTTCACTTTGTGGATTCTTCCCTAATCGGTAGAAAACTAATATCCACTGATGAGTGGATTATAGATGTGAAAACTCCCTCAGCCCTACAGGCTGAGGTTTTTTATGTTCTTCTTCTTCGAAACATTGAACGTTGTTTGTCAAATTCTAATGTTGGTTTAAAAAAATCCCCTAACCTTACAGGCTGGGGTGGCTCGTGAAAAATTATGGCCTAAACATTTTATGGGTACATTATCCGACAACCATTTAAATCACCTATTTCGGAAGACCATTGTGTTATTTCAGATATTTTCACAATCTGATGGCTAACATCCTCTAAGCAGGTGGCCTGCTTAATTTTCTCATATGCTTGTGCAAAAGTATCTCGATATCTTGCTCTCTTTGGCCTTGACTTTGATGATATCTAGTCGAGGCATGTTCTTGAGCATATCTTTGATTACACATAAAAATTGGTTATTTTAGCTGGACATGGGTAATAACATTACATGAGACAACTTTTTGAGGGATATGTGATTTTGGAGTATAGTGAAATGAAATGATTTATGTGCACCCCATCCTCTGATATGAACACCAGATGGGGTATCAGTAATTAACTAACAGAGCCTCTTTAGAGAATTGAGGCATACATGCTGAAGGGCTCCTGGTTTCTTCTCAACCATTGGATGTTGATAAGCTGAGAGACATGCCAAGTCAATTTAGCATTGAAACTCATCTATTACCTTCACACGACTTTTATATTTGTTATAAAGTAATACTTTGTATTTTAGGTGATGAAGAGTCTTCCATATGTTGCAGTGGATATCATGAATGCAATCTTCTTCCATCAATTTTGGAATGTTGTATTGAGAGTTTTCCAAAGGCCAGAACATTACTTTAATTTCACCCTTAGATAGTTTTTTATCATATTCAACACATCCTTCTCATCTTCTATTAGATTTTTCTCAACATGGTCCGACCAAAGTGGACATTCCCATTTTTATATTACAGACAATAGTATCAGTTTTTTTCCTTTTCCATATTAGAAAGGAAATGACCCAAGGGATGTTTGGAGAATGACCTTTGCCTTGGGATGTCTTCTAGTTGAGAAATTATTTCACCTGTTTATAAAATGGCATCAGACATGACTGGGCTTATTCTGGAAATTTCCTCGATATAAGAGGGTTTTCTCATCACTAAATTGTCTATTGGAGAATAATTTTGACAATAAACAACACTATTGTGGATAGAACTTTAATAGTGAATTCCATAATGGGGAGGACCACCATGGTAGATTACATCTAGGGATAAATCCTCTTTCTCTTTGGTCATCTAGCCACATAGAGGGTTTTTGTGGCTCTCAGCCATATATATGTTCTCTAGATTGAATTAATTTTCATGAATCAAGACTTCATGATTAAGTTTCCAATGAAGAACATCATAAGTTTTGTTACCACTCCCATAATTTTGTAATGGGATGGTTGGATCTTGACCTGCAAAAGATAAATGTCTATGGGTTTCATGAACTCCAGCATTAAGTGGAGCCATATAGAATATTGGCTCTTGATTTTCCAACTGTGTTTGGTGATACTTCTTTTTATTTGTTATTTTACACATAGGTGGGTCCACATTCTATGAGAAGTAGGTATCATGGGTAGGTGTATGTTCTTGCCTTATAGTGGTCATCAAAATGGGCTGATTATCTTCAATTGGAAATAGTGTATGTTCCTGATCTGATTATCTGTATGATATTGGTAAGTATGCCCCATTACCCTTATGAACTTGAATAGAGGTATGTATATACTTTGGGATGGAATTATGACGAGTCATCCCAGGTGTGGGAACATAATTATGTGTTCATCCCTCTGGTACTACTGATGTTTTCGTTATGATATTCCAGCAAGCTTCTAGAATATGGGAAGGAATTTGTGTCTTTTCCATTCACCATTGTTAAAATGCGTTTGGTGACTTCAACTGCCGAAATGGGAATATAAGAACATTATGTATCTAGAGTAGGTGTATTTTTTTTCTCTTTTACTCCCTTTCCTGTCAGTGTATATTGACAGTACTCATGTGTGGGGGTAGAAATTTGAGTCTGCCCCATGTTTGTCATCAGATCTTTCCAACTGACTTCTACAGGTGCTACCAAATGAGACTACTGGAAGGCTTGATGGATATTGGCAGGTTTATGTTCCTACACGATTTTTTCTTCCAATTGTGTTCGATGATATTCTTTCAATTCTTATAGATGAGAGTGATGGTATGATTGGTGTGTATAGGTAGGTGTACGTTCCTGCATACAAGTTTCAACACTATTTGATTGGCGGGCTTCCTTGAATGCAATTAGATGAGTCTGCTGACTGGCTGACAGTTTTTACGTAGGTGTATGGTCATGATCATGGAACTCCACCAAATTTAAATATCGGGATTGTTTGGTGTTGGGAAAAAATCCCTGAAGGTATCATTGAAGCATTTTTGAGGAGATTGTGTTTTTTTGACAAAGGGTACATCTGTGTTGTGATTGATGACAAAGAAAACCATGACATACAAATTTGTGGACAAAAGAGATTTCATGGTGGAATGTCGAGTTAAAGGGCTATGGTTAGAGATCCATTTTCGATTCAAGAACTTAGACAAAGTAATTGATGATCTGGAGGTGGTACAAAAAGATCATATACCAGGTGGCGTCGTTTTCCAGTGTTTGCCAAATTTTTGGGCTTGAAAATCGACAAATGAAGAAAAGTGTTTTTTGGAATAGGGACTTGCGCATGACATATTTGAAGGAGAGGAAACTTGAATGCCTAATGTTTTTCAAGATCATAACATCAAAATATGGCAAAGGGATAAGGGTCGTGAAAGTTTTTGGTTTGGTCACGCAAGTGACTAGCGCGGTGGAGACAAGGGGCATAGACTTGCGCACTGAGACTTGTGTGTCGAGGGGAGACTTGCGCTCTGTCGCTTAGGTTTTCCAAATTCCTATAAATACAAGTCAACCTCTCCTCATTCGGTGACGATATCAAGACTTAGAGAATATCAGAGATCCCTTCGCGCATGTGTGGTAGTCACATACGTGGTGGTGGGTCGCGCAAGTAGGTGTTGCGCGATAGTTGATTGTTGCGCGCCCAAGGTGGTCTTGGAGAGGAAGGAAGAGAGTCGTGCATGTTCTCAGTTGAAGAAGTAAGTGTCGTGAAAGTTGTCTGGTGACACTTGCTCACCAAATTTTGAATAAGTGAAAAAGTTTTTAGTTGTGCACCAAAATTGGATTAGGTGTTAAAGGGTGTGTGTCGCGCGAGTTTGGAGTAGCAGAAGCTTGTGTCGCGCAAGTGGTTGAGGTGGACTTGCATGACAGTTTTTACTTGCACACCAATGACTTGCGCACCGACTTAGATAAGGGCGCCAAGAATGGTTGTTTCACGGCTGTGATTCAGGTCTGTGTGAAAGCTGGAAGATTGCCTGATACCTTAAGTGCAATGTGAGATTCATCTATGGGTAAAATTTGGAATTCAAGAGAGCATCCAAATACAACAGAGGATGTATTAATTAGTGATAATGAAGAGACCTATAAGTCTATAAACTGTGAGTGGATCCTTTCTAGAGAATTGAGAAAAGGAATAGGAAGAAGTTGATCATCTCCACCGGCAGTGAGCGAGAGATAGAGAAACAGGGAGTGACCCTTGGGAAAGCAGTGAGCTGACCCAAAGCATTGTAAAGGCAGTGAGCCTGGGAATAGAAGTGATTTATCCCGAACCATGTAAATAGCAGTGTGGTTATAGTGAATTTGGTACATCAGCACATTGCCAGTGTATGCTCCTTGGACGTAGCCCAGTGAGGGTGAACCAAGTAAAAATTGTTGTGTCCTGTGCATGATTTACTTTCTGTTTATATTGTGCAACGGCAAAGAGAGAGAAGTGTGTTTGTCTTAACAGTGAAACAAGATCTAAAAATCTTTAATTTTAAATTAGTCATAACCTGATTCACCCCCCCCCCCCTCTTAGGGTATTCAGCCTTGTGAACCTAACAATTGGTATCAGATGGAAAGGTTGATATTAGTTATTCTCTCAATGGAGGTCACCAATCATGAAGGGATTCCAAACTTCGACGAGAACAATTTTCAGCTATGGAAGAATCGGATGCAACACTACTTTCAATCTTTGGGAATGGATGTATTCATATTAGAAATGCACGACATAACAGCTAATATTAATAGTGTTACATTATCAGAAGTTGAGCGTAGAGAGTTGAATGTTGATGCAAAAGCAATATATTCCTTAGGGGGATCCCTATCCAATCATATAAATACAAAGGTGATGTCTTGAAAAACGTCACATGCCATGTGGGAAATTTTATTGAATATATATTAAGGGGATACAATGGTCCGAGAGGAAAAGCTACAAGTGTTGTGGAACAAGTATGAAGATCTGAGAATGAACCTGAATGAATCTGTTGATGCATTCTTTGACAGGGTAAATTTTGTAGTGGATTACATGAGGGGTCTTGGAGAAGTTATTGAAGATATAAAAATTGTGAAGTCCATCCTGAGAAAACTTCCACCTCAGTTCAATCCTAAAGTTTATGTTTTAGAATATAAATACCCGAAAGAGTTGACATTGGATAACCTTCACAGAACCTTTATTGAATATGAAATGAGAAATGA
Organism: Viscum album; assembly: GCA_963277665.1. Lineage (NCBI taxonomy): Eukaryota > Viridiplantae > Streptophyta > Magnoliopsida > Santalales > Viscaceae > Viscum > Viscum album. The sequence goes on along the minus strand of OY728140.1, from coordinate 39,586,525 downwards.
TGATAACGAAGTTGTGGAAAAGATAAAATCTAAAGAAGTGGCATTCAAGTCCATGAAGAAGCTTACCATTGATGATTCTTAAGAAGAAGAAGATACAGATGAGGTGATGTCATTCCTTTCTTCAAATCTCCAAAGAGGAAAAGAAAATTTTAAAGGGAAACTTCCACTAGCATGATTTCGATGTGGAAAGGTTGGTCATCTTGCGGAAAGGTGCCCCAAAAGGTTTCAAGAAGAAAATGATGAAATTGAAATTGAAATTTCCATGAAGAAATCTTCAACCTACGTGAAAGGGAAGAAGCAGTTCAAGAGAAATTTCTTCAAGAATAATAATCTTCTTTCACAATAAATAGACAGTTCATATGAGTCTGAGGTTGAAGAGGTTGAAGAGATTGAAAATTGCAATGATCATGGAGAAAATGTTGTGGTGGAAGTCATCGGTAGTTCTCAAGAGACGAACAAAACCAAATGTGATGATGAAGAAGAAGAAGTTAAGGGAAGAGTTGACATGCAAGATGAGTTAGAGGCTTCTCTTGAAGAGATAAATGTTTGGAGATCCAAAACAAAGAAAGCTAACAAAGTTGTTCATGATGCCAAACTCTCTATGCAGTAGCAGGAAGAAGAGAAGTCTGAGTTGATGGAATAAATTGTGAAACTCAAGTTATCAACACCATGGAACTCAGAATCAGTTTGTGAGTATAAGCTCAAAATTGAAGAAAAAAAGGGACATTGATGGATTCAATAGAAAAGCGAAAGATCAAGTCAAGAATATTGAAGAGCTTGAAGAAGAAGTGGTCAGTCTGTGATGAAAAATGAATGATCAAGAAAAACTCTTGACCCCCAATGTGATATCAGAAAATCAGGCCATTTAGAAGAAAAAAGGATGAAAGAGGAGGCTAGCAGTTCAGCAGGAATGAAGTAGCAATTGATCTCAGATGCCAAGGCCTAATTTGGGATTGATCGATAACAAAAAGCTATAAATATTGATGTCAGACCGCAATCATCCACTCCAAGATTGAAGGTTGATTTGGGAAGAAAACAAAATCAATATATTCAAAGATCTGAAAGGGAAACTCATAGTGTTGAAGTAAGACGAAGGAATGCACCTTATATCAGGTGTTATTGTTGTGGAAAGATGGGACATTCACAGTATGTGTGTTACATATCCAAGAGATATCGAAGGGAACAAGAACAGAGGTGGAAGCCAAATAGAGAATGGTTTTCCAGAACATGTTTCGAAGGACACTATTTTTGGTGCGGAGGATTTGGGCACATGGCTAGGTACGGCACTTTGACCATACAAAGGAATGATCCAAAGCAGAATCAAAATGTTCACAAGCAGTAGATCAGTAAACCAACAGGTGAGTTAAAAATTTAGAATATATTTGTGGGTTTCTAAGTTAATGTTGGTCCATCATACTCTAAGAAAGAACAAAAGTCTCTATCCATGTCAAGTGTGAAGGCAAAAACATGGACCAAGAAGAATAATAATGAGAAGGCTTTGGTGGCAGAAATTTCCCTTAAGGCATCAGATCGCTCTGGTGTGTGGATCCTTGATAGTGGTTGGACATATCATATGATAGGCAATAAGGATCTTGTTATAGGCATAAAATATGACAAATAAGGAGTTTTCAAATTTGGAAATGATGAAGGCTGGAAGATTGTTGGCTCTGGAAAGGCCAAGTTTGTGGGAGAAGAAATGAGACGTGCTGATGTCTTGGTAGTAGAGGGTCTTAGTCATAACTTTCTCAGTTTAATTCAACTATGTGACTCTGGGCACTCTATCTGATTTACCAAGAAGATGTGTGTTGGGAAAGGAAACGATGGTGCAGTTGTTCTACATGGATAAAGGACAAAGGGAAATCTTTACCTTGTAAGTGGGGAAGAAGATACGTGCCTTTTATCCAGAGAAGAAGAAATCCAGTTGTGGCATAAGCGGCATGGTCATCTATGTCAACCATCTATGGAAGATTAGGTAAAGTATGATGCTGCTAGAGACCCTCCCAAACTATCATGTGATCGTACTCATACATGTGATTCATTCCAACAAGGTAAGATCATCAGAAAGACATACAAGCCAAAGGAACAGAAATCAACCAGTGTGCTCAAATTGGTGCATGCTAATGTATGTGGTCCTATCTCACCATAAGCTATAAATGGGAAAAGGTATTATGTATTTTTCATTGATGATTATAGCAGAATGGCCTCGGTATATTTCATTACCCATAATAAAGAGGTGTTCAGTTGCATAAAGTATTATAGGAGGGAATCAAAAAGGATGCTTGGGAAGAAAATTCTGAAGTTTCGTACTGATAACGATATAGAATTCACAAGCATCCAAGTTAAATATTATCTTAGAAAAATGGGATAAGGAATCAAGTTTCATCAGTGAGAGATCCCCTACATAATTGAGTGGTTGAAAGGAGAAATCGGATCATCAACAACATGGCCAGAATGATGCTTATTGAAAAGGACCTACCATAGAAAATTTGGAAGGAAGTAGTTTTGACATCGGTCTATATTTCGAACAGGTCTCTATTGTGTCTGAAGGAAAGAAAGACTCTGTATGAAATGTGGTACAGAAATAAGCCAACATGGAAATACTTTTGAATCTTTGTAAGTAAGTTCTTCATTCTCAACAAAGAAAATCACAGGAAATTTGAGTCATGAGGAGATGAGGGGATATTCCTTGGATACTCATGGAAAAGCAAAGGCTATAAATGCTTCAACAAAAGGCTCGGAAAAATTGTTGAGAGAAATGATGTCACTATAGTTGAAAATGAACAGAATATTGAATGACCAAGTGAACAGTTTCTTGATTAAATTGATGAGGATGTAAGAAAAATAGGGGGAGTAGAAGTGGCAGAGGCTGACTCAGAAGAAGATACTGATGATGATCAAGAGGGAAAAAAATCTGAATCTTCTAAGAAGCCAAAGAGTTTAGCTGAAATTGATAATAAAATTATCATTGGTGATCAGACAGCTCCAGTTTAGACTCGAAGAATGAAATAATCATAGCAAACATCATTTTTTATCTCAGGTGGAACCAAAATGTTTTTCCAATACAGATGAAGATGAGTACTAGGTTCAGGCTATGAATGAAGAATTAGACCAGATTGAGAAGAATCATAGGTGGTAGATTGTTTCGAGGCTGGAAAATAAAAATGCCATTGGGACTAAATGGGTATTTCGCAACAATATGAATGAAGAAGGCACAGTGATTCGAAACAAATCACGACTGATGTGAAAATGATACTCCCAAATAGAGGGTATTGATGTTGATAAGACATTTTCACCAGTTTCAAGGCTAGAGAAAATCAGATTATTTTTAGCCATAGCAGTGCAAAGAAAGTTCAAAGTGTTCTAGATGGACGTCAAATCTGCATTTATAAATGGGGTTCTAGAAGAATAGGTGTACATTGAGAAGCCAGATTTTTTTTCTCATTCATGAGGATGAGAACAAAATTTTCAGTCTGAAGAAGGTGTTTTATGGGATGAAACAAGTACCAAGATCATGTACTCAAGGCTTGATCAGTACTTGAAGAAGTTTGGTTTCCAACATGGGGGAGTTGATTAAAATCTTTATTTTAGAAAAGATAGTAATAAAAGTATGATTGTGTTGTTTTATGGTGATGACATAATATTTAATGGATCAGATGAAGCTCAGTGCAGACAATTTTCCGAATTCATGAAAAATGAGTTTGAAATGTCAATGATTGGAGAGCTAACGTTTTTACTTGGTCTTCGGGTGACACAAGGAAGGAATGGAATATTCATTTCTCAATCCAAATATGCCAAGGAGGTTTTAAGAAGGATTTTAATGGAAAATTACATGGATATGAAGACTCTGGTGGCTACCCGAATGAGATTATCAAAAGATGAGGATGGAAAGGTAGTTTATATCAAATAATATAGGGAAATCATTGGAAGTCTATTGTACCTAACTGAAACAAGGCCTGACCTTGTTTTCACCACATGCCAAGTAGTAAGATATCAGAGTAATCCCAAGGAAAGACACATGATTGCAGTGAAAAGAATACTTTGGTATATCAAGGGCACTGTGGATTTCGTCTTGACATATACTGAAAAATCTCTGACAGAGTTATTGGGATACACTGATGCAGACTGGGTCGGTTCAGCGGATGATAGAAAATCAACGTCATGTGGTGCATTCTGTCTTAGTGGATTTTGTATTTCTTGGTTAATCAAGAAGTAATATTACATTTCATTGATCACCGTGGAAGCTGAGTATATTGTGGCCACTCAAGCATGCACACAATTATTGTGGATGAAGCAGCAGCTTGAAGATATTGGAGTTGAAGTGAAGTCTCTGATCGAAATCTAGTGTGATAACTCAAGTGCAATAAATCTCAGAAAAAATACCATCCATCACCCAAGGACAAAGTACATTGAGATAAAGTATCATTTTATCAAGGATAAAGTTGAGCAAGGAATCATGAAGTTGTAGTATGTGCCTACAGAGCTACAGTTTGTAGACATTTAGAAAAAGGACTTTCCAAAATAAGCTTTTGAGAGGCATCAACTGGCTCTGGGAGTTCAGTCGACTTCCCGCACTTAAAATATTTTTTATGTGGGAACCCCCCCCCCCCTCCCTGAGGTATGATGTGTTTTTTCCTAATATGCCGATATGTGTTTTCTACTCTGTTATAGACATCAAAGGAGTGACCTTTGGGTTCGCTGACAAAGGGGGATACAATATTGATTGTTCAAGGGATATACAGTGTGTCTATTTGAAAAATCATGAATGATATGGGGAGAATCTGACAGCTGGAGTAGCGAGATAGGGGGAGAAATGAGAAAGGGGGAGCGTATCAAATATGATGATGCTAGAAGTGATCGATCAAAGAATAGATATCACGATAGCTAAGGATCATGATAAAAGCAGAAGAGTGGTGTTAGAATGTGTTAAGAATATTTCCAACAAATTGGTATCAGTTTGGTGTCAATAGTGGGTGTCATAGATGAAGTGATTCATTGATGAACTCTTCATTTACTCTTGTTTCTCATGCTGAGCATTGCTCATGTGGGCTTAGAGTATGTGTTGAGTAAATCCTTGATCGTTATCAGAATCTCAATAGTCGAATGGTGGCTAAAGAATTAATGATGTATCTTTTTATGTAAGAGTTGTCAACAAACCCAAAGGGGGAGATTGTTGGGCAAAAATCCCTCAAGGTATCATTGAATCATTTTTAGGAGATTGTGTTTGTTGACAAAGTGTACATCTATGATGTGATTGTTGAAAAAGAAAACCATGACATACAAATTTGTGGATAAAGGATATTTCATGGTGGCATGTCGAGTTCAAGGGTTGTGGTTAATAATCCATGTTTGATTCAAGAACATCAAAAAAGGAATGGATGATCTGGATGTGGTACAAAAAGAGAAGATACAAGCTAGCGTCGTTTTCCAGTGTTTGCCAAATTTTTGGGCTTGAAAATCAAAAAATGAAGAAAAGGGTTTTTTGGAAAAGGGACTTGCGCACTGCATATTTTAAGGAGAGGAAACATGTGCGCCTAATGTTTTTCAAGATTAGAACATCAAAATATAGAAAAAGGATAAGGGTCGTGCAAGTTTTGGGTTAGGTCGCGCAAGTGATTAGCACGGAAGAGACAAGGGGCAGAGACTCGCATGTCGAGACTTTCACACTGAGGGGAGACTTGTGTGCCATCACGTAGGTTGTCCAAATTCCTATAAATACAGATCGACCCCTCCTCATTCGGTGACGAGTTCAAGACTTAGAGAAAATCAGAGCTCCTATCGCACTGGTATGGTGGTCGCGCAAGTGGTGGTGGGTCGCGCAAGTAGGAGTTGCGCGACAGTTGTTTGTTGCATGCCAAAGGTGGTCTGGGTGAGGAAGGAAGAGATCCGTGAAGGTTCTGAGTTGAATAAGGAAGTGCCACGCAAGTGGTTTGGTGACACTTGCGCGCCAAATTCTGAAGAAGCACGAAAGTTGTTGGTTGCGCGCCAAAATTCGATTGGGTGTTAAAGGGTGTGCGTCGCGCAAATTTGGAGTAGCAGAATATTGTGTCGTGCAAGTGGTTGAGGTGTAATTCCACATCAGTTTTGACTTGCACGCCAAAGACTTGTACGTTGGCTTAGAGAAGGGTGCCAAGAATGATTGTTTCAAAGCAGTGATTCAGGGATGTGTGAAAGCTGGAAGATTGCCTGATACCTTCGGTGCAGAGTGAGATTCATCTACGAGTGATATTTGGACTTCAACAGAGCATCCAAATACAACATAGGATGTATTCATTAGTGATAATGAAGAGACCTATAGGTCTATAAACTATGAGTGGATCCTTTCCAGAGCAGTGAGCAAAGGAAGAGGAAGAAGTTTATCCTCTCCACCGGCAGTGATCCAGTGAGAGAGAAACAGGGAGTGACCCTTGGGAAAGTAGTGATCTGACCCAAAGCATTGTAAAGGAAGTGATCCTGGGAATAGAAGTGATCTATCCCGAACCTTGTAAATTGTAGTTTTCTTATAGTGTATTTGGTATATCGGCACATTGTCGGTGTGTGATCCTTGGACGTAGCCCAGTAAGGGTGAACCAAGTAAAAATTGTTGTATCCTATGCATGATTTACTTTCTATTTATATCGTGCAACGGTAAAGAGGGAGAAGAATGTTTGGATTAATAGAAAATCAAGATTATAACGAGCTTTATTTTTAAATTAGTCATACCCTGATTCACCCCCCCTCTCAGGGTATTCAGCCTTGTGGACCTAATAGTTGGGTGCTCCCAGACGAGTCTGTTAGCTGGCAGAATTAGGGTGGACAGGTGTATGTTCCCATTCGTTATGTACCACCATGTTAGGTTTATGGAATTCTATAGAGGGTGAATAGGTAATAGCATGCTCCTTGTTGGTCAGATGTTGTTCTTAGTGGTTTTTCTTGCATGCCTGGGTCTGATGGACCTAGGTCGAACAACTGAAGGCAAAACCCCCATCATATTCGGGGTTCACTGTCGTATGATTCTATTGGTGGAAATTATTGGTGGGAGCCATCAAGAAGGACCCCTATGTCTTCAAGTTGAGTCCATGAGTGACCTCCTAATCCACCTCCATATGGTATGGAAAGGACTGGTTATTGTGTTCCAAGGATAAGGTCTTGAAATAGTTAAAGACGGTGGTTGGCACCATCTGCTTCTTGACCACGGGTCGTTATTGACCAGACGATCAAGGGTTATTGTTAACTTGGAGAGACTATCATAAAGACTCTAGGGTTTGGATAGTACCATGACGATGGTATTCCCAAACATATACATTGGAGACCCAACGTTGAAGATGCTATGTTGGTTATAATTTCCTTCAAGGTGATGAGGATCCATCTTGTGCATTAGTCGGGGCATTCACGAGTGAAAACATAAAGGAAGTCATTTTGAGTGAAGAGAGTTCTTAAAAAATTGACAAATACAACAACTGAACTCCACTAAGTAAACATCTTGTTGATGGAAACATGCATGATTGATTCCTTTTTCTGGCCTTCATTTATCAATTGATAGGGGCCTGACAGATGGGTAATACTATCAAATTGTTTAAGGATTCACATTGGGTTCACCATTTTTGTTTCTTCTCCACCAGAACGTGTATTCTGGTTATGAATCACTACTTATAGGTGGTTTCCATTGTACTTATTTATGGAACCAAGAACATCCAATGATTCTTTATCCAAAGGTACCTACTTTTCAAATGAAAGTGTTTGTTAGGTTTGGAACTATGATACTTAAGAACAAACGTTGGTTGGGAGGATGGGAGGTCGAACTCGTCACACCCTTTTGAGGTTATTCATTAATAGAACTATGATACTTAATTCACCAAGTATAATGTATGTTTCCCTTGGAATTTTCAATTATGTGTTATCATGTGTGATATTTATAATCATCCATATTTATTTGAGGGTATTTATTAATAAATATATCCATATGTATTTTAGGTTCTCAATCAATGATATAATCTTGTATACTGTTTAGATATTCTTTTAACTTTTTCTATGATGATACTAGTTTTTAATCCAATAAGTGGGGAACTCTGAAATTTATTATCATCTAAGGAGATGAAAGTTTGTTTTGATGTTGGGATTGTACCCATAAATGGGATAACTATGTATCCTTGTGAAAAGAATCAAAACCCTCATTGTTTAGTGCCACTTAATGGGACACATCATACATTTTAAGGTTATGTGATAGGGACCTAACCATACAGTTTAATGTCATGTGGTAAAGACATCTAAGTGGAAGGTTCTTAGTCAAATCTTGGTGTGGGACATATGCCTAAGAAGTCCAGGTAACCTGGAAAGGATATGAGTTTCCAAGTTGGATTATACCCAGTTGGGAATATGGTCCAGGAAGAATAGGGTTGTTTTGGAGTGTTGGGTTTTAACCTTAAGGAGGCTTCCTACATATCCAATTTAGATAGGAATTAAATCCCACGTAGTTCGGTGAGCCTCACAGAGGGGTATGGCTCTTTGAGATAAATCGGTTTGGGCTTACTCCTAAAGAGGATGCCCATGTAACAAGGTCCATGAGAAATGTCATAACTCATGAAGATTCAAGGGGAACATAATTTGGTGCATATTCCTAAGGAGAATTAACAAATTAAGAGAATTGGAGTTGGATTCTTGAAGAGGATGTCCATTGATATCGATCCCTGGGGGAAGTTTTCCTATGTATCCCAATTATGGTGACATTTAGAGTTCTCATAGTTCATGAAATGGGGGATTGTGTGGATATTGTGATCATCACAAATCTTTTATCCCATGTGAGTTATTCTTAGTGTGAGAAACAAGAGGATGTGAAATATTCAACAAACCACACACTCCCTCTTCTATTGATAGAAGAGTTCATGGATATGACAGAATATGTTGTGGCTATGGAGAAATAGGTTGAAGTGGCGGTGGAAGAGGTTGGGGAAATAGTGGAAGAGGTAAGGGAAAAACCCTTCACCCTCTTTACATTACATTAGCTGATGGTCCAGTGTAAGGAAGGATTGAAGGTAAAGGAAGTAGAGAGGAGCGAGACTACAACCTCTTATATGAAAGTATAGGGGCTTACACTAGGATGGATTCCCTAAATTTTGTCCCGGTATGGGAGGGAGACTTCTCCTTTTGTCAAAAGGAAATGTAGGTGTGAACTGTACCTTTATTGAATGGGACCTAAATCTCTAGTTTTTAGAGACAATAAGGGATGTTCATGGCATGAACCCTAATCCTCCAAACTGAAAACTCCCCAACATTATTCTTGGGAGAATGGTATATGTGACTGTGGATATAGAAACCCACAAACACGCCAAGAATCATGAACCCATTACAAAACAAATGTAAGAAACCTCTGAATATGGATATAAAAACCCAAATGGGAGACACGATGATGTGACTTTCCTAAGGGTTTGTTATTGTTGGGAGGTTGTGGTGGAGGATTCAACATAATCTATTTCAGATAAGGGAGCCAATGAAGAATATGCCTTTCCATGAATGAATTTGAAGAAGGATCGATGAAAGACTTGTATAGGTTAAAGGGGTAAGGTGAATCAAATAGGGGTACCCAAGTAGGTATCTGGTGTACAGGTATGGGCACGCAGATAGGATTGGGTGACCTGATGTTTACTAAAGTAACGAACAACCGGGATGTTAAAACTTGGGTGAGACTTGACTCAAGACATCAAGAGTATTCACAGGTAATCCCAGAAGTGGGGTACTCAAGTTTATTTTAGAGTAATGGTTGTATCGCAAGTGTTTATTATTTAGGGAGGTTGGGCACTTTAGGCACGCAAGTTTTATGGATTTCCAACACTGAAGTGACTTAAATCCTATTATCGTCATTCAATTCCTTCGCCCTAGGTGTTAAAGAACTACCTTGAAGTTTTCAGAAGACTTGGGCAGAGCACTAAGGTGACTATAGTAGAAAATGGGATTTATGGAAATTCATCCATACAAATGAAGACCCAAAGGGTCTATTGATAGTAAAAATAGATAAACCTGGGTGAAAGAGTTTTTTCCTACAAGTGGGTTGTGTGCCAACATTATGGTGTGCAAGTGGTTGCACGTTGACAGAGACTTGGCTCAAAAGGGGAGATTTCAAACACGACCCTTTGCAAATCTAGAAATTATCCATGTATTTTATCCTCTTTTTTTCTAATTCATTTCCCTTTGTCAATTTTTCATCGATGTGATGGAACATAGTGTTAACAGTCATGAGATTGACCCTCTACTTAGTAGGCATCTCTATATGCTAAAACAATTACTAAACATGGTCTCTATACATAGATCTCCAGACTATGGACCATCATACCATAAAAATATTGTAGGATTATACTGTTGGAGCAACCACATCATCTCATCCATAGACAAGGAAGGTTGTGGTACTCCCTATAATGTTTTCAAATATTGAAAGAAACCCTCAAGTAACTATGCCTTAACACCTGTGTTTGGAACAGTCTCTAGTGTCCCTGTTAGAACTAAAGGAGGATCAATCGGCATCCCATGTCCTACCGCCTCCAAAGAGTGTTCATCACCCCCCTCCCCTCATGGCATATGACAATAGGTCATCATGGTGGAGTCTCTCTACAATTCCAAACATTCATCTCAGAAAAGAACTACATCAATGCATGTAGATCAAAAGCACAGGACAGGTCAAAAAACTCATAAAATCCAAGTCCACCCACAACATGCTCCCTAAGACAGGAATGTGTAAGGAACATTCAAAGAACCACTAGAAATTATTCCTCTTTCATACGAAAATGTTGGGTCCAGTTCAAGTATTTATCCTTCATTTCAAGTATTCATTTCATTCCCACATTTAGTTATCCAAGAAATTTCCCCAAGGGTTTACCAATTCTAAAACTATGAGGGCCCATAACACATCATGAATCTAAAACAGGGTTCCTATTCCAATCCACAACTATATAAATTATAATTTAGCACTTCAATATCATTGGTGCATCATTTACCAATCAATAAGGGCCCATAAATCTTAGGAATTAAATTATGACATCACTCATCTATCCACTGCACCCAAACTAACACAACAGCATGCACAACTATCACAACAACTATCATAATAGAATTCTACAAGTAATTCATCTTAAATTACATGAAATTATCTAGGGAATGTTATTTATAACAAGTGTATATATGATGCATGATAATAAATAACCTCATCTCATCGAGTTGAAACTGAAATAGAACCCACAATTGAATCAATAGTAATAGCAGAAATAAAGTGTGTAACCCAACATTTATATAAAATAAATAGTAATAGTAAAAATCCAAAAGTTCAAATAATTCAATTTGTGTAAATTTGTCTTTTCCATGTACACAGGGTATCTACTAATAGGCAAAGTTTGTTACAAAATCTCATTTCCTTCATATCTCTGTCTACTATCTCGAAATAGTAAGGAAATTTGGAAAAGAAAAAAATACCTATGATACCACTTTGTAATATCCTAGAACCATATTCCACTTGTAAATTCCCTAATCCTAGTTGGACACATGGCCTCAAGTGCATCTCACCAAATTCTATAGGCTTCTGACTGGTAGTGAGTGCCTATGTGAGTCAGTGGGGAGAATATTCCATCATTACTAGAGTACATCAAAGCATAAGTTGTCATATCCATGTCCCAATTTTAAGGTAATTTTTTTCTTCTATACATGGCCTAAAATTCCCCCCAAGGTTTCCCCTCGGCCCCCCTTGAGTTTTAATTTTTTTGTACTTATTTTGGGTGTCCATAATAGGACACACGGTTTGGTTGCACGATTTACTAAACCGTGTGGACAAACCGTGCACAGCCTCTAGGTCATTAAAAAATCTTATGAAAATCCAAATATTCCACTCATAAATTAAACCTAATCCACCCATTTTTATCACATTTTTGTGACCATAATCCATGTAAATCCTCCAATATCTCTCAACCTTTCTTGGAAATCAATTTTTAAGGGGGGTTTTGTGGAGAAACTTCAAGGCTTCTCAAGTAAGTGATTTCCCTTCCTTGTTCCTTCCAATTCCTTGGGATTTATTCCACATTTATTGAAGATCCAAATGTCCAGAATCTAGGTATTTGTACCTAGGGTTTTTTTGAGTTTCTTGGTAAAATATTTTGGTTTTATATTTTATTTCACTCCCTTATGGTGCATTGGTGGTGCGATTGAAGTTTCACATAAGGATTTGAGGGTTTTGATGCATTTGGTAGGATATTACATGTGTAAGCATTGTATAATGAGTTAGGTTTAGGGAATTATATTTTTATAATGTTATTATTTCATTTCATTGTGAAAAAAAACTATTTTTGGTAGCATTTTTTAAGTGGTTTATTTTTTCGTGGCATTGTTGTGTGAAAATGGGGGTTTTTCATGTGCTTTCTATGTTGTACCAATTGTAGTTGTTTTATACATCATGGAATGGTTTTATTAAAATGTGTGTGTACTACCAATTATGGTTTGGTGTAATATTGTCATGCATTTGTTTTTAAAATAGGGGTTTTAAATGGATTTTATTTGAAACGTTTTTTTATATTTAGTGAAATTGTTTTATGAAAATTTTATGTGTTTATTAGAGTTATACAGATATTGAAAATAATTTTTAGCTATTGTTTTGAGTTTGTATTACCATAACTAGTATTTTTATTTGGATATGACATTTGATATCATGTGGAACTTGTTTAATCAAAAATATGGAAACTCAGGTATCTAGGTGGGCGGACGTGTACTAGTATGCTAGTGATACGAAGTGGTTTTTTTCCATGTTTTCACTTTGCAAGTTTGATGTTGAAAATACTAAAAAAACTATAATGATGATAATTGGGAACCACTAGTTTATGGGAATGTTCCCTACTAGTGGCCCATTCATGAGAAAGGATATTTTTTATTGTTACTTTTACACCGAGATACGAGGTACTTGGGGCCCAAACCTAGCTAGTGCCTAGGGGTGTCCTCGTGAATAGTGATCATTGACTATTTGGTATTTACCATTGGATTATGGAGTGTTTTTATGGAAAATTTAGTATGTTACATGTTTTATTAAAATTTATTCATTCTTTAATGTTAACCCTTGAAAAAAATCTATTAAAAGTTTCACTTTAGAAATTGTTGCTACAATTTCTGGTTTATAAAAACTTGCAAGATTTTTATGTTATAATACTTTTCACATGGAATATTTGGGTGGTATCCTATTTGACTTTGGATCACACCCTAATTACACCTTTGGAGGTAAGTATACTTGGTCATGTTTGACACATGTAAGGGAAATGTCCTCGGAGATGACGGTTCGAGTTGTTAGTTTCATTCCATGGTTCAGTGTTGTGGAGATGGCTCTTGGGTGATGACTCCTATGTCGTGTGGTGGTCCTTGGTCTATTTTTGTTGCTAATTTTGTATTTTTGGATCCCTTGTGTCATTTTTAAAACCTTTTGTTCAGTTTTTAATTTTATTTAAGGATTTTTTGGTTGTAAATTTTCAAATTCAGTTTACTTATTGATTTGTTTTTATTTAATGCTTCTAAAATTGGGTAAAATGTTCCAAAACCATTGTTCATAATACTTGGGAACTTGTGAAAGCCTATGGGGATAGGGAATTCCCTTCAGTACTTGCCATGGAATAGGTCAATTGCCAGTTTTAGTGGTGACCGGATTCAGTTTGGGACAAAATGGTATTATAACATGTTAATGTTTTTGGGTTATATCATTATTTTGGGATGAGTCTGGTTAGACAGGAGATAGGACTAATGGGGCTTCGTGTTTTTGTTAAGTTTATGGTGTATGTCCAGTACCTATCATGAAAAACCTTTAGTAACCATGGGATGTTGGGATTGTTTGTTTGAATTCTCTTCTAGGTGGGATGTGTGGGCTGCAGACTACATTTAGACATTGGGTGTGAGTGAAGTGGTTGTTTATTTCATTATTGTTATGTGTTTCTATTATTTATATTTGATATCATTTCTGAAATTTTTCAGAATTGTTGTACTGATGATTTCTTTTGTGACTATTGCTTTTGTGATAATATGCCTCCTCGGAAAGCTTCCATGCACCCATGAGAGGATACTAGAGAGATTTCTCCCACGCCGATTGATCAAAGGATGGTAGAAGTTGTGGTCAGGGCTATCAAAGCTCTGGGATAGGGAGTAGCTCCTACTCCTACTTCAGCGAGAGAAGAAGAGTCTTTTCCTAGGAAGGAAAAATACCAGGAGATCCTAAAGAACAAGCATCCAAATTTTCAAGGTAGCACATAACCCTAGGAATAAGAGGAGTGGATCGAGAAGATAGAGTGAATGTTTGAGTTTCTTGACACACCTGATGAGGTTTGGGTGAAGATTTCTATATTTCTATTAGAGGGTCCAAGCCATAGGTGGTGAAAATCAGTGCTTCAAGTTGGGAAGCATGAACAGATGAGCCGAAAGAACATCAAGGTTACATTCAATTACCAACACTACCTTGAAGTATTGGGATATGATATATCCCATGAGTTCATGGAGTTAGTTTAGGGGGATATTTTAGTGGTGGAGTAAGCCAAACGTTTTTTTTTTTTGAGCTAGTCTGGTATGCTCCGGAAATGGTCTCTAATGAGCTGATGAAGTCTCAGAAGTTCGAGAGGGGGTTGTATCTAGAGATCTATTCCCAGGTCATCTTGTTCAAGATGAAGACTTATGTAAAGGTGGATGGTCGGGATTTTATGGTGGATATTGACTACAACGGGAGGTTTGGTTTCTCTAGGGTAGTGCCAGTGATGGGTAGTGGTAGTATTTTCTTTGAAGAAAAGGAAGCGAGAGGAGTAGGGGAAGAATGAGGTGGTAGTTCAGTCCAACCTTCCTGGTAGTTTTCATTATTGGATCCTAAAAAAAGAGTCATTGTGTGCCCCTAGTGTAGGAGGTTAGGTTACATCCGAACAGCATGAAAATCTTCTAAAAATCCTTTTTATCAATGTGGAGGTATGGTACACTTGATGCAATTTTTTAGGATGGAACATCCACTACAGAGTGGGGAAGGATTAGTGTCTTCAATGGGAGTTCCAGCTTAGTAAGAGTCATCGAGGAAGGTGGAATCTCGGTTTGGTGGATGTGTCGATAGGTCTGGATCATCTTCTGGGAAGATCCAATTCATGGAATATCCACAAGAGAGTAGTTATTCTCATGTAGAGAGTAGGCATCTTCATGTTGTGGAGAAGGTTCCAGCAGGATCAGATGTGGGGCCTTCAATAGTTTGAGGTACCATCTTAATTGCATCTTCTATAACTTCTTCTCTTTTTGATACTAGTTCTTAGGATTCATTTATCTCTTCCCATTTTGTGATCATGTTGAATTTTCCAACTAATTTGTTATCTGTTGTAATGGAGTTGGTGACGTTGTTTAGTAAAAAGAGGGAGCAATGTCTCGATTTTCCATCATGTGCACTTTTTGTGTCTATGGTTGAGATGGAGTGAGACCTCCTAGTCCTAGATATGGACCTTTTTGACGTAATCCATGGCATGGATTGGATGGTAAAATTTTAGGTGCACATTGATTTCTATAGGTGGTGGGTGAGTTTCACGACACTTGATAATGACCCTCAAGGTTTTCAATGGGAATGGGATACTCGGTCGGGTCATGTGGGACCTCCCCTCCCAGAGTTGGGTAACATTATATTCTAGTTATCATTTATCACACTATAGAACGATTTTCATGCTCATAAGGGTGTATTAACTCACATATTAGATTTATTCTCTAAGGTATTTCTGGATTATTTTTATGGATTTCCCATAGAGAGGGATGTGGAGTTCTTGACTGATTTGGCACTGGGAACACAACTGATATCTATTCAATCGTATCATATGGCCCCTATCAAGATGAGGGAATTAAAGATATAGATGGAAAATTTGGATCACAAAGGATTCATTCACCCAGTAATCTCTCCTTGGTCATCTTCTGTTCTTTTTGAGGAAAAAAAGGTTGATGGGTCCCTCCGGTTGTGTATTGACTACCAGAAGATGAACAAGGTGACAATCAAGAACAAATATCATTTTCCCTAAATAGATGACTTGTTTGATCAGTTTAAGGGTTAAAAGAGGCTTTATAATATAGACTTTCATTCAGGTTACCAACAACTTAGGGTGATAGAGGAAAATATCCCAAAGATAGCTTTCTGAAGTAGGTACGACCACTTTGAGTATTTGATCATGCCTTTTTGGATGACCAATGATCCTAAAGTTTTAATAGAACTTGTGAATAGGGTGTTTCACCAGTATCTCGACTCTTTTTTCATGGTATTCTTGGATGAAATCTTGGTTCACATTGGATCCAAGGAGGATCATGAAAATCACTTGTGGATTTTGTGGGGCACCTTGCGGGACCATCACCTTTATGAAAAGTTGTCAAAGTGAACTTTATAGATCAGAGAAGTGAGGTTTCTGGTTCATGTGATATTGGAGAAGGTGGTTTCAGTGGACCCTGAGATGATTAGCATAGATATTTCATGGGAGTAGGCAAAGAGCATGTTCAAGATCATGAGTTTCCTCGGCTTGGCAGGTTATTACAAGAGGTTTGCTCGGTATTTATCTTGTCTTTCCTCCCCCGTGACTGTGCTCACCCGGAAATGGGTGAAGTTTGTATGGGGACCATAATTTCAAGTATCCTTTGAGGAGTTGAATTGGCAGTTGACTACTACCCCTGTGTTGATATTTCCAGAATTTAGAAAGGGTTATGTGGTGTATTGCGATGCTTCAGGTATGGGTCTCAGATGTGTGCTCATGCAAGATGATCACATGGTGGCATATGGATCCCACCAACTCTGAACACATGAAAATAATTACCCAACCCATGACTTGGAGTTGGTAGTAGTGATGCATGCTTTTAAGGATTGTTTTCACTGCCTCTTTAGGGAAAAGTTTTTGTTCTACTCTGATCACAAGATCCAAGTATACAGTCTCTCCCAAAAGGATCTTAATCTGAGGCATCAATGTTGGATCGGGTACCTATAGGGGTTTGAATTTGACATTGTCTATACCCCAGAAAAGGGTAATATGGTAGCTGATTCCTTAAGAGGAAGAGTACTAGTATAGTCTTTGAGGAAATATAGTGATGAGGGGAATCTGATGGGGCTCTTCACTCAGATGCATGTGGATACCAAGAATCACAATGGAGTTGTGTTATTGGTGATTGTTCAATTGAATCCCACTCTTTTACAGTTGATTCAGTGTGATCATCCCAGTGATGAGATATGTTAGTGTTCAAGGTATTTTCTTCATGGTGAGGAGAAGTCTTTTAATTGTTCTTCATCCCCTTAAGGTATCTTGTGCTTCAAGGTATGTTCAGCAGTTCTGCTATCTCTGAGAAATGTGGTGATGTGTCATAGACACCAGTCTTAGTGTTTTGTCCATCATGGGGCTATAAAAATTTAATATGATGTTCACTAGTAGTTCTGGTGGCTAGGTATGAGACGAGACATAAATTAATTCATGTCGAGATGCTACGCATATCAAAAGGTAAAAGCATAGCATCAAAGACCCTCCGATTTTCTCCATTCGTTACCCATTCCAACCTGGAAGTGGAATGAGGTCGTCATGGATTTCATTGTTGGATAACCTCATACCCCTCAGGGTAAGAATACCATTTGGGTGGTGATTTATTGTCTAACCAAATCATTCCACTTGATTCCAATCAGATATATGGCTAAAGTGGATGAGTTGGGCCGATTGTATCTTTAGAAGGTGGTAAGGATTCATGGTGTCTCATCAGTAGTGGTCCCGGATAGAGACATTCATTTCACTTCTCAGTGTTGGTAAGGCCTTAATAAGGCCTTGGGGTCTCAAATTAAAATGATCACAGCATACCACCCTCAAACAGATGGTCAGACAGAGCAGGCAAATCCAATTTTGGAGTACATTCTTCGTGCATGTGTTTTGGACTTTGGAGGTTCTTGGGATAGTCATTTGGGATTGGTTGAGTTTTCTTATAATAATAGTTACCAATCCTCTATTTTAATGGCTCTTTTTTAGGTTCTCTATGGTTAGCCTTTTCGTCCCCCTTTTTGTTGGGATGAGGTAGGTGAGACCTCATTGTTGGGGATGAGCCTTGAGTAAGAGACATCTGAGAAGGTTAAGTTGATCAGGTAGTGGTTATTAACAACTTATAGATTCCACAAATCATTTTATGACCAGAGGTGTTGAGACCTTGAGTTTTTTGTGGGTGATCAGGTATTCTTATCAGTGGACCCTCGTTAGGGTCATCATTATTTGGGAAAGTAGGGAAAGTTGATGCCAAGGGATGTCGAGCCTTTTGAGATCACTGACCACATTGAAAAGGTGGAATACAAGTTAGATTTTTACCTATTAGTTGAAATCTATTCATCACATGTTCTTTGTATCCCAGTTGAAGAAGTACAATCTTGATCTGACTCATGTGCTGAATAGGGAGGAGTTGGAGATAGAGCCTGATTTTTCTATTTTTGAGCATTAGGTGTGAATAGTTGATTCCCAAGAGAAGGTTCTTTAGGAAAAGACTATTCCACTGGTTTAGGTCCTTTTAAAATATGGTAAATATGTCTACAAAACATGGGATTAGAAGTTTTGTGTTTAGAAATAGTACCCATTCTTGTTTTCCGATCATGCTTTAGGTTGACTTTCTAGGGCATAAAGTGTTTCATTGTGTAGTGAATTGTCACATCCATGTCCCACTTTTAAGGTACTTTTTTCTATTTTATTCATGGCCTAACATTCCCCCATATGTTTCCTCTAGTACCCCATTTAATTTTTAAGTTTTTGGACTTGTTTTGGGTGGCCATAATAGGCTGCATGGTTTGGATGCATGATTTACTAAACTGTGCAGACAAATCTTGCACAACCTCTAGTTCATTACGAAATATTTGGAAATTACAATTTTTTCCCTTCCAGAATTAAACCTAATATACCCATTTATTCCCCATTTAATTCCTAGATTCCATGGACATCCCACAAGATCTCTCAACCTCCCTTAGAACTCAATTTTGAATTGGGTTTTGGTGGAGAAACTTCAAGGATTCTCAAGTAAGTGGTTTCCCTTCCTTTTATTTCCAATTCTTTGGGATTTATTACAATTTTTGTTAATATCCTAATTTACAGAATTTATGGCTTTGTAACTAGGGTTTTTAGAGTTTCTTAGTCCAATATTGTTGTTTTAGGTTCATTTTCACTCCCTAGTGGTACGGTGGTGGTGCGATTGAAGTTATGCACAAGGATTTGAGGGCCTTGACACATTTGGTAGTAGGTTCCATGTGTAAGAATTGTACAATGAGTTAGATTTATAAAATTATATTTTTAGAATGTCTCTATTTCATTTTTTTTGTTTCAAAACTATTTTTGGTATCATTTTTTAAGCGGTTGATTATTATGTGGTATTTTTGTGTGAAAATGGGGGGTTTTCTTGTGCATTCTATGTTGTACCAACTCAGGTTGTTTTATACTTCATGGAATGGTTTTATTAAAATGTTTCAGTGATGGTAATTCTAGTTTGTTTTAATATTTGTATGAATTTGGTTTTAAAATATGTGTTTTAAATGGATTTTATGTGAAAAGATTTGTTATACTTTTTGAAATCTGTTTATGGAAACTCTAAGTATTTATTTGAGTTATACGAATAGTGAAAAGAATGTTTAGATACTATTTGGATTGTGTGGGAACAGAACTGGTATTTTTATGTATAAATGACAATTTATAGCATGCGTAACTTTTTTGAGCACAAAAAGGGAAACCTGAGTATCTTGGTGGGCGGGCATGTACTAGTATGCTAGTGATTCAAAGTGGTTTTGTCCTTGTTTCACTTAGCAAGTTTGACGTTGAAAACACTAACAAAACTATAATGATGATAATTGGGGATCACTAAGTTATGGGTATGTTCAGTATTATTGTTTCATGTGTGAGAAACGATATTTTTTATTGTTACTTTTACATCGAGATACGAGGTACGTAGGGCCCGCATCTAGCTACTGACTTGGGTGTTCCAGTTACTAATGCTTATTGACTATTTCATTTTTACCATTTTCTTATGAAGTGATTGGATAGAAAATTCAGTAGCTAAAAAGTTTTATTTAAAATTATTCATTCTTTAATGTTTACCCTTGAAAACTATTTTCCATTAAAATTTTAACTTTAGAAATTGTTTCTACCAATTCTTGTTTATAAGAACTTGCATGATTTTTATCTTATAATTATTATCATGTGGAATATGTTGGTGGTATCCTATTGGGATTTGGATCACACCCTACTTACACATTTGGTTGTAAGTATACTTGATCATGTTTGAAATAGCTAAGGTAACGGTCCTTAGAGAGGTGGTATGAGTTTTTATTTTCCTTATATGGTGTGGTGTTGTGGGGACAACTTGTGGGTGATGACCCATTGTCTTCTGGTGTTCCTTGGTCTATTTTAACCACTAATTTTGTAGTTTTGGACCTCTTATATAATTTTTAATACCTTTTGTTCAGTTATAAATTTTATTTAAAGATTTTTTGGTTGGAAATTTTCAAATTCAGTTTATTTATAATTTTTGGTTGTTTAATGCTTCTAAACTCAGGTAAACCGTTCACAAACCATTGGTCATCATAGCTGGGAACTTGTGACAACCTGTGGGGATAGGTAACACCCTTTGGGCCTTTTTATGGGCTAGGTTGGGTGCTGGTTTTAATGGTGAATAAATTTGGTTCGTGACAGAAGTCAAATATAACAAATAGAAAAAGTCAATAAATAAGCAGACAGCTGCAAAGTAAAACAAGAAAGGAATTTATAAATAATTCATAAATGTCACATATCCAATGATGCAGATGATACACATATCTATAAATCATCTAGAATTATATATGTAAATACAATACAATACAAGTGTCCAAACAGAACAAAAAGACCAAGAAATGTCCCAGTGGCATCGCAAACCTTAGCTTGGTCCTATACCCCCTTTCTTCAAAGCCACGATCAACAACCTATATCAGGGTGCATTCCCCTAATATCACCTACAATAATATATTATTTTTGGGTTCCCAAGGTGGCCCAAACAGGGTGTGAGATAAACATCCCAGTAGGTAACCACCTAGATGTCTATACAGTTCTAAAATCTATATATAATGTTATAGTAAGTATAAGTAAAGTAGTAATTTATGTGCGAATTCCCATGGAATATATCTACTACAATAGGTAAATCCAAAAAAACCTCAAGGATACCTATAAAAAGAGTAAACTTCTAACAATACAACTATATGAAAAGAGAAAAAGTCACACATCCATGAAGTACATCACACAATAATAAAACCCACAACCTTTATGTAAAGAAAATTCAATTACCCCACAACCAAAACGTATAGTAAAGCGTAGACCATAAAGTTTGGATCCATGGTATCATGTACCAGGGCATCCAAGTAGAAATTTTAGACCGTTAAGGGCTGGATACAAGCTAGATAAGACCAAGGAATCCACATCGAGTCCCACAGGCATCCTCGTGGAAACTCGTTTTAGGCACTGGTTTGAGTCCTAGGAGAATGTGTACTGACATGTCCTATGTGAGTCCTACAAATCTGGATCCATGGGGTAGCAAGGCCCAAGGAATCCCACAGAATCATGACCAAAGTGGTATAGTTAACCCAAGGTGTCTACTACCATGTTCTAGATCCATGGAGAGTATTCCATGGCATTAATCAAACCATTTATTCAATTCATTCAATTTAAATAGTTATCTCCATGTTAGTATACCCAACCACATAATCAATTACAAGACATGAGTATACCCACTCACGCATTCCATTTATCATTCACAATCCATTTGGGCATACTCCAATTTTACCCATTTAACATATCATTAATCAAACATATAGGTATACCCACCCATATCATCACATTTTCAATTTAACATATCATGAGGGTATACCTACTCACACGTCACCTTTTCCCTATAAACGGTTTCGACAGTTAAAAAATTACCACCAAGTATACTAAATTGTTCATCCACTTTTTCTAAAGACAATTTATCAAAATTGGAATGGAATAACCAAATATCACTAAGCAAGGAGCCAGTACATCTCCTAGGTAGTTATTCAAAACCATTAAGGCCTTAACGGGCTCCCTCTAACATGGAAATCACAAGCACACACCCCTTGGGTGGTTTAAATAGGAACAAACCAATTATTTGATTAAGGCACACCCCATGGGTGACCTTGAATCGAGAAATGGGTTCCCAAACATCTAAATAGATTCTACGATCATCCTAACTATGTCTGACTATGCCTATGACAAGTAGCTCACTCAAAAACGGGGTTGCGTTGGAAGGTCTGATGGGAGACATATAATTCGAATGCCTAAAAAGCACGAGAAAAAACTGAAGAAAATCATAGACCACCTACCTTATCTTGGTACAAGAGTTATCCTCCAGTATCAAGTCCAAATTCACATCAATTTAGGAGAAATATGAAGAATGGGCAAAGAATGACAAATTAGGTCATATTATCCTAAATCCAAAAAGTGCAGTTGTTGTTTTGAAGAATCAATGACAGATAAAAATGAATAAAGTACATATCAATTTGGTTCTAATGTGACTTATGGCAGAAGAATCGGAGTCTGGATGGATTATATATTTGAACAACTATTTTAGATGTTTTTAGGCTCTCAAAAACAAGGGGAAACTGCTTTGTGTCAAAAATTAGAGGCTACTATATCTTTTTTTTTTAAACTGCATCGTGCTATTACACAGCATGTAATACCATTACACTATGTGAAATTTCTGATTTTACTTTCCTAAAGAAAACCCCATACACATCATGAAAGCTCTTGACCATACCATTACACATCATGAAATGGGATTGCACGATGCATATCCTCTATTCACGAAGCATAACCAGCTTTTATCCAGCCTTATGGCCTCTTCTTTCCAATGAAAAACCAACAAGACCATGTCCCAGTTTAGGGATAGAGAAAAAAAAGTAAATTAAACAATGTTTAACCCGAAAATAAAAGATCCATACCTCATGAAATACCTGAGATATTATAGGCATAAAAGAGAAAAATATCACCAAAGAAATAATTTAGTGTGATTTTGAACGTGGTCAGGATAAAGTCAATGAACACAAAACCATAAATCAGTGATGGGTAAAATGACCATAAATTCATCCAAAACGATCGTAATTTGAAAAGATTTTTTATTCATGATTATTTTCCTAGATTTAAGGAATTCTTTTATCATCTATACAAGGAATATAAAGAAATATACTTTCATGACATGTTTAATTTCCTCCTTTAATCAATTTCCACTAAAATATCATATTTTCTCAAAATATTGAGTACTGAAGATGAAAATATTAATCTATTAAACACATAAAAGGGAATTTAATTACATTAAAGGGATAACATATAAATGAAATTTATTCTCTAACTTATTAATTTATAGGCTTAAATCTATGTTATGCAAGATCTATTTTCTAGAATTAACACATATAGGCATTTTTGTTCCATTAATAATGGTTCATAATGATATTGTGAATTTACTAATCCATATTCACTGGGAGTTTCAAACCAGGTGTGTACTAAGGCCTGTTATCATGCGCCATTTCCCAGCCGAGTCTAGCTCAATGCAGTGTTTTTAGGTTTTACCACTTTGTTCATCTATTCTAGATCCACATCCACTTATAGTATTCAGATAGGGATTTATTTTATTAATAAACCACTTACTCTATACTTAGCAAAATTTAGGGATGTTTTATTATACTTAGTCTTTTTCTATAGGTTTTCTCTAGTTTTTTCAAACTCTAATCCCAAAATAACAAATTTTTCCCTTTGATAACAACTGTAACAAACCAGGTATTTATTTCACATTAATACATGATCTATTACATAATATTATAGTTAACAAAACCTGAAATATTGGTAATTATAGTGTATTTTTGAATTAGGTACATTGCATAACAACTAAAAATAAGGAAGAAAACAAATTTATTGAAAACGTCTTTAATATGGTCATATTATTCCTTTATACTTAACACTCTTTAGGATAACCTTGGGACATACATAATAATGTGGTGAGCTATAAAGCCCTGTAAGGGAATAAAGGTGGAATAAATGAAGAAAAAAATACAAGTTAAAAAATAGGAATATAAATTAGACATAAATCGAGTAAGAATCATAAACATGAACAATGATACTGGATGTAGCATGATAATCATAATGGCAACATGGGAAAAGTGGAAAAAACAGAAAACAATACATTGTAAACATAGGTAAAGGATAACATCCAATACCTCATGATGGAAAATGTCCCATAATAGAATCAGGTTTTACTTCATGTCCCAACATGACATCTCATGAGACTAAAAATTATCCAATTCATTGGATCATTATATAACTCTGGGCGTACCCATTACTTTTATTTTATTCTCATTCTTAACTGTGCCACATAGATCAAACAATATTGATTTAATCGTCATGATATTTTATTCCATAATCAAGGGGTGTGGAATATATACATTAATGTCCCAATTTAATGAATTATATGTATATAAATATTAACACCCCTAATAAGAAATGGGTAAGGTATTCCTTACACAATAGTTTTTTCATGGAAAATCGTGGTGAAATATCTGCAGTATAAGGGAATCCCATAAAAATTCATAAAATGGGTTGATGGGAGTGAAAGGGGTATCAAATAAATTGAACATAAAATGGGAAATAATAGTTACATGTAATGACATATCCAAACATTATGAATTTTAAATATAGGAATGAGAAAAATTAAGAAACATTAATAAAGGATAAAAGTAAAGGTTCTCTTACCATGATAGTGTGAATTCAAATGTTTGGTATGAGATTCATAAGAGATTGGGGGAACCTTGGGAGGACTATAGAGAGGGGATGGAAGAGTAAGAACTTGCTCCAAGGATTTTTATTGAATATTAATTGGATAAGGGGTGGGTTTATATAGAAAATTATTGGGGAATTATTTATTATTTCTTAATCATGGGTTTTGGAATCTATATAATAAAATAACCAAAACATGAAACCTTACCTTCGTTTTGACCATAGTTTCTACCAAATGGGAGTCTTTTTTTATTATTTTATAATTAAATTTGGCCTAAATTCATAAAATAATAACCCTGTTAATGTGGGAGTGAGTCATAATCTTAAATAAATGATTTTAAAACCATAAAATAAATTAATGGTTTTAAAGGATTCGTAAAGGCCTTATAAAACTAATAAAATAAACATAAAATCACATTATTTAAATAGAAAGAAAATATTTTATCATGGATATTATTTATATTATTTATTAAAGTACTTTTTGGGCATTATGAGGTCATAATACACACAGTATTTTTACACAATATTTTTTTACCGAAAAATTAGACTATGTTTGAAAATTTAGAAAATTTAACCATTGTGAAATTTCAATGTTAAAATTATAAAAATAATTTTCATTTAATCATAATAATTTTTTAAATATGTTTATTTGATGTTTAAAAACAAAAATTGACATTCGTTGAGAAATACTGTGTTTTTTAACAATAATAGTTTCCAAACCCTTATAAAAATTACATTTGACTTCATAAAACTTTTATGAACATTTATATTTCATAAAAATTATTTAATAATAATATTTTAATAAAATTATATTTAATCAAAAAATAAATTAATTCAAAAAAATAAATCTGTTAATTGAATATGAATATTACCCAAAAAGTCAATTTTTTCTTAATGGTGTCAAAATATAATTTTTTCAAACTGATTATTTAATCATTTATAAATTAAAACCAATAACAGAAAAATATAATATTAAATTCAATGAAAATTTAATATTAATATTCTTAATATTAGGGTTAAAGTTTTTCTAGTCCTTGTTAAATTAGGTTTACCCTCAGTTAACCTATTTTCGTTTTTAATATGATAATTAATATTTATTATATTTACTATTCATATTGAGAAAAAATTAAGTTGAACTTATTACAAAATAATAATTATGATTATTCCAAATATGGATTCAAATTTATCAAAATAAATTCATAAATGTGGAGGAATTTAATTTAATGTAAAACTTGAAATGATGACTGAAATAACTATTCCGAAAGAATAATTTTTTTAAGGAAAAAAATATTTTACTTTACCTATATAACTGGTGATATTTTTTATATTAGTTTTAATTAAAAATTTAGATATTTAATCTAAAAAATTCACTTAATTAATTTCTCATTAGTGGTTATTTTAATTAATTATAATGGATAAACATTACTCATTTTAAAACAATTGTCAGAAAAATGTGATTTAATCCTAAAAATATTAGAATCCAATATAAAGATGATTTAAATTTCATTAATTGAATTTAAAATAACTAAATAATACCTATTTTTCCTTTAAATATAATAAAAATAATATTTTTACTTTTATATTATTTAATTTATCTGAGGAAATTGAAATTTTACTTAAAAATATTATTTTACACTATTCACTAAAAAAACAATATTGTTTGAAAATTCAAAAAAATTTACAATAATAGAATTTTGATATGTGGATATCAAAACTAGAACTCATTTTAAAAATTAATTTTCCAAATGTTCAAATAAATAATTATAATAGTTTTTCAAAAAATAAATAAAAAACATTTATGAAGAAAACATATTTTGAAGGACAAAAATAAATTACAAAAAAATATAGAGTGAATATTAAATTATCATTTATCAATAAATTCACATTGATTAGGACATATATATTTTTCATAAAATAGTTAATAATATTCGTAACCAAAAATATAAATGCTATGTTATTATCATTTTGTTTAAATAATCATGGTTTGTCTAGGTTCATTGTTTCATGTCGCATATGATATCGAACATATTTGTATATTTAAGAAACATAGTAAATTACAAGATGACTTTGAATTATTTGTCAATCAACATTATTTATCCAGAAGGGTTATGATCATTCTATCAATTTTAATGAAATTTTGAAAAGCAATGGAAGTCATTGTAGTTTTATTCTAATAAATATGGTTACTGGTAATTTTGATTATTTATTGAATACTAATTGTCTCATATAATCAATACATTTAATATAAATAATTGACGGGTGAGGGATAACATTATATAGTGTCTTGATGAATTGGTGGGTCACATGAGATAATCTTATTTGGGTATTTTGTGTATATATACCCTATTTTATATGATTTGTTGACTTTTTTCTTGAGAATAAGAATGATATCTTGGAAACAACATTGATGGAAAGAATGATGTCTTTGATGATTCCATGATGCTAAGATAAAGAATCCCATAAATATGCATTACATCATCGTAATTCAGTTATTTTTTCTGTTTGATCTAATTATTTTTAATTTTTTTCATCGATACACTACTCTCCTTGTCTCATAACATTCGGACATTGTAATGATTATTTATTTCTAACATAATATTTCTTCCAGGTTTATACCATGATTTCCTTAGTTTAATGTTTTCTCTTACTGAGAATTTTATCTTATCCATTCTTAAGTATCTATTTTGAATGGTTATGAAGTAAATTATTACAGATGATATGACTAGAAGAAAATGATGAGTGGGATTTTTTGGATTTATTTAATATATATTATTTATTAATTACTTTCTCATATAGTTGGAAAATATTCCTTCTATAGAAATAACATTGGTTTTGTTAGTTTTTATTTTATCTAAATTTTCAAAAGCATTAAACTAAAAATAAATTTGGAATTTAAGAAATGAATTATTTCTGTATTGTAATGTAATTATGAGATTTTTATGTCTGGGAATATCAGTTTGTATCAAATCTACTATGTAAAGTATGTGTTATCATCATTATATCTAGTTGTGCAGATCTACGGCAACCAAAGATGGTATCAGAGTATGAATTAGGTAAATTTTAAAATTAAGACTTTAAAAGGATAATTTAAGGTTTCATAAGTTATGGTAATTTCAATTTAAATGGAATATATTACCCTATGGGATAATATATTATTACTTTTAAATTAATAATATAAATTTTTTAGTGATTAGAAAAGGAGAAATTTAGTGAACCCCCTAGGGATATGTGTAAGTGAAAATTCAATGTATAGGACATCATCCTAATGTATTGTTAATATATAGATTGTGTAGATATGTGAGAAATTAAAAACTTGAATGGATAAAACAAGTAGATTTTGTCTTGGGATGAAATGAACTTATGGGTAATAACCCGAAAAGGTTTTTCTTCCATTTTCACTAAATCTTCACCTAATACACAAAAAAAGATCCTAATTTCATACCTTGTTTGAAACACTCAAACGATGTTATTTGGTTAATAACACCCTCTTTATATATTTTTTTGAATGAATTATGTATCATGTAAACTAATTATATTAGATAACATAATAGGAAAATGACCATGGATAGCCTAATATTGAATAAAGAGAGCCATAGATTGAATTTAAAGTATTATATGTTAAAATATAATGCTTCATATTGGAAGGCATATTCTAATTAATGATTTAATATTCATGTTTTCAATATTATCTAGCCTAATTAATTTTAATATTTGGCTGAAATGGTATCTTTTAAATTATTTTGATAAAGGTATGTATCCAGAAACCAATATGTTGTACAATAAAATATGGGATCTTACATAAATGGTTGCTAATTTTATTTTATACCTTTTATAAAGTAAAAAATAAATGTTTCCCAGTCTTACATAAGGTATTGATGTTGTTACCTTAATGGATACATTATATTTATAAACATGAATATTTTTCTATATAAGAGATATATATCGAGTATATTACGGTATATTCTAAAATTTATGATCAATATGTGATCCATCTATAGATTTTTTTTAAAGTTTTATGTAATGGTTTTAAAACCTAAAATAAAATGTATCAATTCAAATGAAAAAAACTATTATGATGAGGTTATATTTTTGTTTATAACTATTTAAGAACACATTGCTATAGTATGGAAGACTCTTAAGCTTTACATGTGGTTGATTTTTATATAATACTGGGTTGACAGACTATAAAAAAATTTGAGTTAGATAGTAGTGATAGTATTTTATTTTCTTATTAATTTGATTAAAATGTTTTCTATGGTATGTTTTATGAATTTTATCTCATTTTTAAGATTATGAAATATTTTTTATATTTTTAAGATTTATGAACTATTTATTAATACATTTTAGTATTATAGATTAAATTAATTTTAGAGGAATATATAATCTCATTATGGTTTAATTTCAAATAGAGAAACATATTTATGAAAAACTATGTTGTGGAGAATATATGATTGCATTATATTCATAAAAGGTTATATGATTGTATGAATGATTAATTTTTTTTATAAAATATAATAAATTTAATATAAACTAATAGACGAAGGTAGATTTCATATTTGAAGTTACATTTGGAATGATAAATATGTTTAGAATACACTAACATACAGTCGTCAATGAGTGAAAATTAAAAATGTGATAACACAACCTATTTAAGAGGTAGTGAGAGAGTAAAACTGTGATATCATATATTGTAATTTTTATTTAAAAATATACTATACTTACTAGTATGATTCATGGGAAACACCGTAAAAATGAAATTTGGATCAATATATTACCCTTAAAATATATTCTTAGTAATAGAGGGTAAAAATAGATGGTATTGAATCATGAAATATATGCATAAATAAAATAAAATTACTTTATTAATTATAAAATATTGATAAAAATTCATCATGTAAAGCTAAATAACATATAAGACCGTTTTATTCATAAAAATGTAAAGTATATAAAAAATTATTTTTACCTATTTTATTTAAATAAATTTAATATATTATTAAAAAAAATATTTTTCTCTTTAATAATATAATAATAAAAAATTTATTAGTCACTAATAAGAAATAAGAATAGGTGTCGTTCATATATTTATTAAAAATAATCTTCCTATGAGAAATTATTTCAGTATATATATTTTTTATGTAGTGACCCTGATCGTAGTTTCCCAGAACCGTTGTCTTTTTTACTACATTGACATAAGATATAAGGAATCCAAATAATGATTCACATAATATTTTTTTAGTTCTTCTAATCAATATACATATATGATTATTTTATTATATTTTAGATCAAAAGATACAACATAATTTTTTTTCAAGAACAAAGTTCATCCCTATATCATATCCCAACATATCAATTATAGAACTCTTCAGGGAATCATGGTAAAATAAACCTAAAATGGGTGAGCTAAAATGATCAGTAAGGGTTAATTAAATCATAATATTTTATGAATCTATAAGTGTAATCAACATGTAAAAGTAAATATCTAAACATGCATTCCATTTAATCAATAAGATAAGAATGAAATACATCTAGAGATAACATAATGAATAAAATATCATGTATAATAAGGTAGGGAATAATCAATATAGAATGTTATATAATAGAAAATACATTTCATTTAATCAATAATGTAAATATCATAGTTGGGTTTGGAATAATAAACATGGATTTGTAAATAAATAAAAATAAATTACATTTAATCAGTAAAATGAGAATGAAATTCACCTAGAGAAAAGATCATAATGACAATTAATTGGTAATAATATCTAAATTCTCTATTAATGTAATTCATAATTATTGAATGTTATATCTAAGGCACAATATACCTCTACCACTAAGATATATCCTCAAGAAAGTTTCAAACTTATGGGTATAAAATTATTTAACTAATCATTGAAAGATGATTCATCTCATGAGAATTGTTAATGAATCAAGGGTCTATCTACAATTGTGCCCCACCTATTTTTGAAGGCCCAAATAATTCCTCATATATCGATTAATTTATATAATTCATGAAAAGTGTTTCTTATAATAATCTATCTATATTGAGTAAAGAATGCGGATTTATCAATATTCCACAATATAAAAAAATAACATTCATTGTATAACACCATATGTAAAAATGCTATACATTTTATGAAATAAATATAACCATGATAAATAATTTAAATATTTTAGGGAAATTTAATTACCAATGATCATAAGAAATTGAATATATAATGGGAATGTTATTGAAAAAAATGAATCAATAATGTGATTTTCAATACATTTCATTGGAAAATGATAAAAAACCACACATTGAAAGAATAATCATAGAATCAATGTAAAATATACACATGGGAGTAAGAATAAAGGGTTATTGTCATTGATGAATATAAATACCATAAAAATTATAAAACATATTCTTGATGAAATTATCTTTTTCTTTTTTAGAATCACTTCTTAATATAAATTATTCAGAAAATAT
Source organism: Viscum album (assembly GCA_963277665.1). NCBI lineage: Eukaryota > Viridiplantae > Streptophyta > Magnoliopsida > Santalales > Viscaceae > Viscum > Viscum album. The sequence goes on along the minus strand of OY728140.1, from coordinate 39,555,286 downwards.
TTTGAAAATAATTTTTTTGAAAATAAAAAATAAATATTATAAATTAATATTTAAAAAATCCAGTGTTCATAATGACAAAAAATTATACACATGTCGAGTAGGCTAGAACAATCATTCCTTTCTCATTTTTGGTAAACTAAAATAGGCCTTTTTTTGAAAATGACATGATGATTTATTTCAAAAAAAAATTAAAATGTTAAAATATGAAATAATATTATTAATAAATTATTTTTAAAATAATAAAAAAAAATTAATACATATTTAGATAATAAATAGAAGAAAATATATTTCCGACTGAATGAGGAAATGATTTCGAATTTAATAAAAACATTTTCTAAATCTATTTAAGTACCATTGTGTGGAAAAAAGATAGTATTAATTTAAAATATCATAAATAAAAATGGGATAAAAATATTAAATGATTTTTTTGTAAATGGTCAAATAATTTACTTAAACTAAAATTCAAGAATAAACAATACTGATTAGAATGATAATGTGAAATAATCCCTTAAAATGATCATAACATTGAAGTGAGATTTACTAAATGAATAAATTATGTATATAAAATGTAAATACTAAAAAAAAGTTTAAATAAAGATAAATTTGATCAAACTTTATTATATACAAAATCCTTTAATAACAAAATCAATGAAGTGGATGTTTATCCCAATTAATGGAAATTGATTTTAGAAATTCATTCCCCACTGTTCTTTTTGGTTGATCATTCATTAACATCTTGTATATAGGTTTTAAACATGTTATCATAATATTAAAAAACCCTATTCATATTTATAATATCATATATGATCGTTAAATAACATCTTACCATCTGTTTGTTAGTTGTCTATCATTTTTTTCATTGTTCGATGTGTACTAACCTTGTTTTCTCATGCGGGTTTTGTTAGGAAAGATATATTTATTGAACATATTATATATCTACATAATATCTATAATATTATTCATGAAATAGTTTTCAAATTAATATACCAATTATACTTTAAATACCAACCATGATTGATGGTTTTAGAAATGAAATTTTTTATCATCATTAAGATGGTATGTCGTACAAACTGATGGGTAATGTTTTCATTTTTCAACGATCATTATGGAATGAAGGTAAGTAATATTTTATATTTCCATAATGATAATAATGTATAAAATTTAATATTATTCCTTTAAATATAATTATATATATCATCCACATGGTTTGGTGATAAAGAGATAGTCACAACGCTTTATAGAGGTGGTAGTCTAAACGTACACAAACGATGTTAGCATTTTTTGTGAGTGAAAAGGTATGATATAAAATAATATTTTATCTATTTATAATGATATATATTTCTATAATATCATAATTATGTCATTAATATCATATATATTCATTAAATATATCCTTACTACCTTCCATTTAAAGTGTTAATGGAAAACGAATCACATCGTTTCGTGAGGCGGTTATCCTCTTTACACACGAGGAATGTTATTTTATACCCTAATGGATGGAAAGTAAAAAAGTTATATATATGATATAATGAATATATATGTATAATTATTTCATAAATAATATATATATATATATATATATATATATATATATATTATTCATTATCATTCCCAACCGTGAGAGAGGGTAATGGAAAAACAAATTACATTGGTTCGTCAGAAGGTACAATGTCGTACATAAAAATGATTATTTGGTAACCCATTTGATAAATTGGGGATGTTTTTATGTTATTATAATAAAATAAAAAACTCATTATATTAAAGATACTGAGGTTATTAAATCATATTTTGTTAATAACAATTAAATTATATGGAGGAATAAATAAAATAAAAATGCTCGTTGAGGAGCGTTACCTCTTCTATGAGTAACCTCCTTAGTTTTGCACCCAAATTCTTCTTAGGATGGAATTATTATAAAATTAAGGAGTATATAATTATAATAGATATCATTTTTAGTAATTTTGGATGGTTTTTTCCAAATAAAAATGATTCTATGGTGTGTATAAGATAAGAGATGGTGTGACGTTTAATAAGTTTGTTGAGTCACATGCTTGATTTTATTGAAAGAAATATGTGTACCCAACATTTTTACATGAAAAAAGTGTAAAAAATTTAGTATTATCTAGAATTAGAAATTATAAGTTCACAATATGTAAATAAAATAAATTTTATACTAGTTTATTAGTCATTTTAACCATCATTTGTTTTGTTTAACCCCCATTAAATACATTTTTATCACAACTGTGGTAAATATTTTACACTTCTTTGAGTATTAATTTTCATCAAAAAAATTAATTTGACCTTATTAGATATCATAAATTATTTTGATTCAAAATATAGAGTCATTTTTCAATATTTCAATCATATAATTGGCAAAATAAATTTTAAAACTAATCTTAGAGAGGTGATGAGAAAGGGGGTTTTCAAAGAGAAAATGAAGAAAAGATTACAATGATTTTGTATAAATATTAAATTTGAAAATGATTCCAATGAATTAAAATCAATAAAAATATATATCTTTTAACTATTTTTACGTTAAAATCATTTTAAAATAAAATTTACCCTTCTGAATTATTTAAATGATAATTCAGTTTTCAATTAAAATTCACAATTTTTCACTATTAATGAAAAAATTGAATATTATAAAAAAATACCAAAAATCACCCAAAGGTAATTATGATATTATTATTACAAAAATTAAGTTTAATTTATAAATTAAATTTTCTAAAATTGGAAAAAATAATTTTAAATTATCTACGCAAAGAAAAACTAAGCTATCTTTTAGAAAATTTATGATTTTATGGAAAACATTTATTTTAATTTTAAATGATTCTTATTTTATATGAAATAAATATATAATCAATTAGTTTTTTACATGTTTGAAAATTTTAATTTTCATTATTTAGTTATTAATATTGATAACCAACAACTTGACAGGTATGGTATAATAATACACCATATTAAAATTTATTTACACTCGGGGTTGTGTGTTTTGTAAGCTATTAATGAGAATAAATTTAACGAAACACATTTAATGTGTTTTTTAATCATAATGTTTTTTTTTATATACAATAATGAAAACAATATTCTTATTTTAATATTTCAGAGTGGTACATTCTCTCAACTGTATATTAATTGGGTACTCACAATTTAATATTTATTTCATTGATCAAGGGTGTAATGAGTCGAATTTTTCTCTAGTTTATTTATATAAATTAATTAGAAAAATTAATAGACCATGTTCTAAGATGATGAGTAATTCTGATACTTGGTGTTCCTGGAATGGTTCGACGAAAGCTATTATGTTTTTAAAAGTTCGTGTAAGTGGTTTTCCTGAAAAAGTGGAACAAATTCTAAATGGGTACCCAAATAAAAAATCTGAGGGCATCATTGTGTTCAGAATGGTGGGTTTACCCTCGGAGCGACATAACTTTAGTGGGCATAGGTCTTTAGTGAGAAAACCTGAAAAGGACTTAAACGTAAATAAAATTATTAAATAAAATTGATTTATTTTAAAATCCTAATAACTCAATAATGGTGACATGGATTGGAAATCGAAAACCATATTTGAGTTCATAATGTGGTGTTTTACTTAGGCAGGGACTAACATCAACCAACATGGGTTGACTGCAAAAGATAATTTTTCGACGTTTTAAAGGAGAAGAAAATAAACATAAAATGTTTTTTTTCTTTTAACATTTCGCAATGATGCTATGACGTTGTGAAAAAGAAGTCCATTTCATTTCATAATGGAATAGAACGATGATTCTAAAATTCATTTTCTTCATTTTACATCTTGACAATGATACGGGATCATCACAATCCTGGAGGAATTATTTGGAAGCTCTAGAGAAGAAAATCATCGGAGAAACCTCTCGTTGGGAAACGAGGACGATCAAGAGATAACGGATCGAGATCATTCATGGATGGATTTCTAAAGATGAAGAACGTTCTTTACCGATTGATCCAAACTCTAGGTAGGGGTTCTCTTTTTAATTCTTTCACCGTTCTTCTTTTCAACGACGATCATGGATCAATTCATGAACAGGTTTATCAACAGTTCGATCATTTGAATGGGAAGGTTAGACTATGGGATTTAAAGGGATTAAACCTTAGTGATAATACTTGTTGTTTTGTCACCATTTTCTAATAGGATGAATGAAGGCCGAAACGAACAAGGTCGACATTCATTCTTCAGGTGCTCTTGCTGTTTTCTTCTACTCATTCTTGCGTTCTTCACTGATGGACCCACGTGGTTGTGTTGGGATTTTCCAGGACATTTCAAATGTGTTCAAATCCATAGAGTGATGATAAGATGATTTAGATCTCGTGCAAGTGAAGATAGTGACCTGAGGATCGAAAGTGTATCCCTGTTTCGAAAAATGGGGCACCAAAGGAGATGAGGTGGTCTGCAGAGCAGGGCCTACCAGTGACTGGTATCGGTGGCGTGAGACGGAACTGGGAATGGTACAGCGAGACCATGCTGGTGGAAGGGGCTAGAATCCCACATCCATTGGAAACAACTAGGGCAGTCACGACTAAGATGCGGTGAGAGGTCGCATCACATGGTCAGAAGACATGGTCTAGCGGGACCCCACAACAGTCTTCATGTGGCAGGTCACGCATCTGTCGACCGTGTTGACCAAGTGGGGACATTACACTGGCCACGTTAGGGTGGACCGAATAGGCCCGCTCGAGCAGACTGGGGTGGAGAAGCAGGTCAGGCCGGTGGCAGGCCGGGTCGACCCGACAGGTCGGGTCAGACCCCATTATGTAGGTTTCCAGTGCAGCAGAAGCGTGGTTGGGCCGGTACCCAACATTAAATTTTCCCATGATCAATGATTATTCCAGGATCAATACAACTATGAATGCCAATCTCCATGAAATAGAATCAAAGATTTAGATAAAGAAGGAAGAGGCCGAAAACCATTAGAGAGGATCTTTCACATCATGTTTGTAATTATTTTAATTAATTTCATAAAGAAAATAATACTTGGATCTTCGATACTTTCTTCATTGATGATGTTGATTGTCTGGAATGACCCTTCAGGATTGTCTTGTTGCGCTTGTGAGGATCCAAACCAGAATCTCTCTAGTGGTTATCTGCATGTACTATGATAGACTCTGATCGACATCATTCATTCTCTTGGTGCTATCATAGCGAAGAGATTGTCTTTTATCGTCCATTCTTGATCACATGTTCTTTGATTATAAATAATTCTTATCATTCTTGAGAGGGATAGGAAGAGGATTAAGGAGAGAAATTGTTTGATCAATAATTCTCAATTCATCAGGCGTGCAGTTCGGTGCATGACACAATAGACGTACGTGTCTATTTATTGGCATGGGGATTCAGTTACAATATTTAATTACATAACAACAATTAAATGCATTCATAACATTATAGAAAACCCATTCTCTTAATAATAATACCCTGTAATTATTTATGGTGCACCAAATTGCAAAAAATGGAATTATAAAAAAAATATACATCACAAAATAATACGAGCGTTATTATTTTTGTAACTTGTGCCAACTAGGCAAATAATTAGTTATTGTTCTTTCAAATAATTATTTTACTACCAGACTGGTCTTGGTCTACTCGAACTCTACTTCCATTTATTGAACATCCATATAAATAAATAAATAAATTATTCTCTTAAATAATTATTTAATTTAGAAACTAGTAAATAAATATTTATTAAATGTTCAATAAAATAAATAAATATAATTTACCCAAAATATTGTTAATAAATATTTATTTAGTTTATGTGATCATTTTAACATGAATAAAATTATTCCAATTTCTTGAGATTAATATTTAGTTCATCAATTAAATTAATATATAATTTAATTGAGACCACCAAAAACACTTAGTGTGTGACCCTTTATGGTTATTTCTCATTGGCTTTAGGTGGTCTTGCCTAAAGTCCAAGAGTAATATCTATAAACAGGTCAAGGAACCCAAGAGAAAGAACTTAAATTCACAACAATGACATTCAAATATGAATACTCACTATGTAATATAATCTCTTTGTCTTAATATATCATCATGTAGGTCTTATAATAGTGTCATAAACCTTTGTGCTTGATATTCCATTCTTTGACTACTTGAAATAAACTCATCATTTCACTATGGCCATGGAATTTCATGTGACAATTCTATTTCAATCAAAGGTCCAAGATATCAACTTCCATAAATGGAAGGTACAAATCCTTCCTCGACTAATCCATTAATAACATGCCACTTATGACGCACCCAACATTCCCTACTTCCCACCAAAATATGGCGTGATGGTTTTTGTCAATAAATCAAAGTTCATGATTCTTGACACATATTAATGATAATATTAAAGTCTAAGGAACATTACACATGATTTCAAATAGGAATATCTAATGACACCAAAACATGTAGAATTCCTACTGGCGGTTCTGTTCTCATAATCTCCCGTCTTGGAGATTACCAAGTATGAACTTCATGAGGGGAAGTCTCATCTACTTATGAGTAATATCAACTGATGGTATGTATACTATGTGTCCCATCATAGTATTTCATCCAACCGTAGAACTATATTTAATAATATTGTTATAGCAGTTCATGGTTCTCATCATAGACGGGAACTACCATGACCTTATCAATGCAACAAATACATTAGGAAATTATTACATCATAGACACGCAGAACAATGAACAATATGTAATAAAATGTTTAATATTTAAATATATTATATATTCATGTAATCAAAGTACAACTAGTTTGTTCTAGGACACTAACTCATACAAAATCACACTTGGACTAGAGATAACTACCTAGGACTTTTAGTTCACTAAACCTCACATTATTATCATGATTCTTTTGAGTCAATGATTTAGTCAAGGGGTCTGCCATGTTGTCTTCCATGGAAATACTGCCCATTGAAACTTCACCTCTCTGAGAAAAATCCTTCAAGATATGATACTTCTAAAGTATGTGATTTGTCTGATGATGTAACCTTGGATATTTTATGAGAGCCACCATTGTAGTATTATCATAGTATAGTGTGATGGGATCATTACTGCTAGGTATCACATCCAGCTTCTGGATGAATATCCGCATCCAAAATGATTCTTTAACTACCTCAATATCTACAATATACTCAGACTCTACTGTGGAATCTGCAACCACACTCTTCTTTGATCTCTTACACATCACTGCACCTTCATTCAAACTGAAGATGTATTCCGTTTGTGACTTCATGTCATCTTGATCTTTCTAGAAACTAGTATATACTTATCCTATGATTACTAGTTTCTCATCTCCTCTACAAACTAGTAACATATCCTTAGTATGCCTCAGATACATTAGGATAGTCTTAACTACCATCCATTGGCTGTCACCTTTGTCATCCTGATATCTACCTACTTCACTCAATGCGTAGGCGACATCCAACCTAGTACATATCAGGGAATGAATGACTGACACAATCACTGATGTGTATAAAGTAATTTTCATTATCATTCATTCCTTATGTTTCTGAGGAAATATTTTCTTAGAAAGCTTAATTCTATTTGATGTTGGCAACAATCCCCTCTTGGATTTTTCCATACTGAATCTCTTTAGTATCTTATCAATGTATTTACTTTCACATAGGCCAATCAATCTCTTGGATCTATCATGATGGATCTTGATCCCAAGAATATATGTTTCCTCACCCAAGTCCCTCATGGAGAAGCATTGATTCAATCATTCCTTAATAGACAGTAAGACTGGTATCTCATTTCCAATAAGTAATATGTAATCAACATAAACTATTAGGAAAATGACTGCACTCCCACTATACCATTTGAAGACATAAGGCTCACATTCGTTCTTGATAAAACCAAATTTTTGTATGGATTCATCAAAATGAATGTTTTATGATTTGGATTATTGCTTTAATCTATAAATCGATTTCTGTAACTTGCATACCATATTGGCATCATTTAGAGTCATAAACCCTTAAGGTTGTGTCATGTAGACATATTCCTGAAGGTTCCCATTAAGGAAGTTTGTTTTGACATCCATTTTCTAAATCTCATAGTCATGCTAATCAGCAATGGCCAATAGATTTCTTATGGATTTTAGCATTGCAACTGGTGAAAGGTTTTCGTTGTACTCAATGCCTTGATGTTTCTTGAAACCTTTTGCAACCAGTATTTCCTTATAGTTACTAACTTGTCATACCATGTCCAGTTTCTTCTTAAATACCCATTTTAAACCGACAGGATTTACATCAACTTGATGATCTACCAAAATGAAAACTTGGTTTTGGTACCTAGAATTCATTTCATAATTCATAGATTCTTTCCACTTGGCAACGTGTGTGCCACTTATTGCTTCCTTGTAGGTTAGAGGGTCATTATTATCAACTAAAAATGAGTCACTATCCTTGGTAACTAGAAAACCATTCTGTTCTAGTTATCTAACCTATCTTGTACTCATATGCAGCTCTTGTGTCTCTAGATTGGTTCTTTCTTCCATGGGGCTTTGTGTAATTCTTTAATGTACCAAATCTTGTGTACCATGAACCTTGAATTCATTGAAGTCTATGTCACTCTCACCATCTCTTTTGGAGATGTGCTTCCTATCAAGGAATATAAAGTGTCTTGACAATATAAACTTTTTGTATGACGAGTTGTATAGGTAATATTCCCTTGCTTCCCTGGTGTATCCTATAAAGGTTCACTTTGTGCCTCGGGGTGCAAGTTTGTTTCCTGAAGAGGCCTTAACAAACACATCGCTTCCCCGCAAATGTAAATTCGATAACATGGATTTCTTTCCACTCCAGAACTCTTATAGAATACCATTTATCGATTTAATTGGTACTTAGATTAGTATGTTGACCATTATTTGTAACTTATATCCCCAAAAGGATAATGGAATACTTGCTTGACTCATCATTGATCTCACTATGTCCAAAAATGTGTGGTTCCTCCTTTCACTCACACCATTCCACTGGGGCGTGTAACGAGAAGTGAGTTGGTATATGATCCCAAACACCCATAAGTAATCAATGAATTCTTGATTAAGATATTCTTCACCTCGGTTTGAGTGGATTTTCTTAATCTTCTTACAAAGCTAGTTCTCAACTTCATTCTAGTATTATTTAAACATATCAAAAGAATACGACTTATACCTCATTAAGTATATATATCCATATCTACTAAAATTTTCAGTAACAATTATGAAGTATGAGTACTCTTCCCATGCTTCGACTGGAAATGGTCCACACACATCGGTATAAACCAATTCAAGAAGCTCTTTAGCCCTTTCACTTTTCCCACTAAATGGGGCTTTGGTCACTTTTCCTTGTAAACATGCATGACATATGCCATGTGGTTTTAGTTCGAAAGAATAAAAATATCCATCCTTATGTAACTTCATAAAGAATTTCTTTTTTATATGACCTAGCAGGTGATTCCAAAGTTGGGTGTGGTATGAGTCTTGTGAATTATCTTTGTTATCGATTTCCAATACTCGTTTTGTGTAATCCAACATATAAAGATAGTTGTATAAATGTTCCCTACCAAAACAAATGATATATTTGTAAAAGAAACAAAATTTATTTCTAAACATGAAAAAAACCATATGCATCTAATCTAGATACAGAAATAATGCTTTTAGTAACAAACGTCACATAATAACAACCATTTAATAGCAAGATCATCCCAGTTGGCAGCATGAGGTGGTAGTCCCCAATAGATATAGGTGTAAGTCTGGCTTCGTTAGATGCTCGTATATCTACATACCCTCAGTCAATCTTTATTAATATCCTTAGTTCTTATATTTGGATACATATGTGAGCACCACAAGGTGTATATAATACCCAATTTGTAGAAACAGATATATTACATTTGATAAAAAATGCACCTAAACCTTCCCCTTGCTTCTTAGGCTGGGTGAAGTTCTTCTTCTAATGGCCCTTCAAGTCACATGGTAAACAAATAGCTTCATGTTCCCTTACATCCCATTTGATATTTCTTTTCTTGGAAGGGCGCAAAGAATCTTTGTTCTTAAAGCCCATCACCCTCCCTTTCCTCTTATTCACCATAAGGACATAAGGCTTTTTGTGCTTCATATCTTTGTCCACATGGACAATGAGGATAAGAAGATTAGATAGAGACTTCTCAATGTTATTCATATTCAAACTAACAACAAAGCTGGAGAATTTATGAGTGTGTGATGCAAGAATGAGATTAGTACCCAGATCTTCAAGGAGTTAAAACCTAGAACCTCCAAGCGCTCAATGTAGACAATGAGCTTTAAAACATGAGGCCTAGCTAGGGAACCCTCTCCAAGAATACTCTGAAAGAGTGCCTTGGAGATCTCAAATCATTCTTGTCTTACTCTCTCTTGGTAAAGACCTCAGATTTTCTCTAGAATGCTATAGGAATCCATGTTTTCTGGAGACTTCATGATCTCACTATACATTGATGATAACATCAAACGTTGAATGTAAAACTCGCCGTTCATATGTTTCTCAGAGACCAAGAACTCTTCGTCACTTGCCTCTTGGGCAGGTGGATCAGGTAATGCTGACTCCATCATGTAAGACTTCTGTTCATGGAATAGAATAACCTGAAGGCTTCTAAACCATTCTTGGAAGTTACTGCCTGTGAGGATGTTTACTTTAACCAGAATTTATCGCAGGGATAGCGTGGTTGAATATTTTTTCATTTTATTCTACAATTAAAAGAGAAGATCATTAGTATTTCTTTATTACATTTTATGATAAATAATAAATTGATTTTTTAAGTCTCTCTCTATTTTATCAAGTCCTTGTATCCCTCACCATTGAACTCATAATGTCTAGTTTCCATGATATTATAGTGGAAAGGATCTATTTCCCCATTCACACAACCCCAACAAGGGTTGTTCAAGTTATTTGAAGGTATTTATGTAGGAAGGAATTTTCCAACTGTGGGATTGCATCTCCTTGATTTTTTGAGTGGACTCCCCAAACCAGAAATCCTGGCTTTGGATTTCCTCAACTATTACCTCCAATATTACACTAATCTAGTAAGGGATACTCCTCTTGATGTAAAATGATTAAGTCAACCTGAAACCTTTCATAAGGGATTCCTATATAAATGTATGTGTCCCAACAAGGGTTGGTAAAATACATAGTTTTATTGATTTTTTCCCTTAATCAAGTAACGGAAGTCTTGGTTTGACTTAATATTTTATTTGAGGGATTTTTATCTCTTATGTGTGAATTTATTATTATAATTATCACATGCTTGTTAATATAAAGTGGAAGTTACTTAAGTGATTATCCATGTCTTGATAATATTTATGAATAGGTGTGGTTTATTTTAGTTCCATCTTGCATGGTTATTTAATTAATTAATTATGTGATCACGACAACACATCCATAATAATAAACCATGAAACTAAAAAAGATAAAACAAAGAAAATGGAATGATCATGAGATTTTCTAATGGTTAGTTTATTAAGATATTGATAAACTAACCCTGACATATGGGAGAAACACATTGAACCTTTTGGGTTTGTGTTTAAAACTTTCCACCTATCAAACTCTGTATCTTTAGGAATTGGTTTCATCTCAGCTCCAGCTTAAACTACCTCCACAGGCTTGGGATTTCCATCAATAACATATACTTTTTTTAACTCACATGCAGGTGAGGGGTAAAAGGGTCGGTTTACATAAAAGAAACCATGGGAACACAGGCCCTACATATTAATGAGGAGAGATGGATCACATGCCAAAAATTAGTTTAATAAATAAATTAAAAGGAAACCAATCACATACAAAGGTCTTGGTCTATCTCATGATCACCCACATACATGAAATGAGTTACATATTTAAGAAAACTAGTATTAAATTATTTAATTGTTCTTATTAAGATAAATTATTCTTGAATCTATTAATTATTCTCATTAATTAATCATTCCTTTTATATTAATCATTTTCTATGTTTTCTTTCAAATTCTCATCATTTTACATACATGAACCTTGGAGGTAAGCTAGTTAATTCCCATTCGAATCTACCCAACATGTATTATATTTGTATATGTTTTTACTCTTCTATAATATGGAATAAATCAGGCTTCAATACATAGAGTAACAACTTGTAGTACGATTTATACATGATAAGCAATTCTGAACATTACACAAACATTAACGTTTTAACTTTGTGTAATCTGGTAAAGTACATGGCATGTAGTTCCGACTACACGGCATGTACTACCTTCATCATTTTTTCTAAAGTACATGACTAGGGACTCATCATGTGAAGCTTACTTCAGAAATGCTTGAGTACATGGCGTATACAGTGGGATACACATTGTGCTGTTTCCATGTTACACATTTGCTGGTCATCTTATCCATGTATGGGATACCCTGTTTGGCCCCTGACCCGAAGGGACTACACGCTGTGTGTAGTGGGACACAAGGCATATAATCTGGTAAGAATGTGCCTATATTTCTTATTCAACACATGGTGTATAATTAAATACACCGCGTATAATAAATTCACATTGCTTGAGTAATTTCCACGTTACTCCTGATGCACTGAACACGACAACATGAAATATATGGCGGAGAACACGTCGTGTAAGTCCGAACATGTGGTGTGTACTTTTGTGTCACCTGGGTAGAATCTCCATCACCTCCTGATGAGTTCTCCATTTTAATTTTAATTAAAAAATCATTTGTCTCTGATACAACTTGTAGGTTCTTGGTGCAGTGGAAGCGTGGTTGGGCCGGTGCCCAACTTTAATTTTTACCATGATCAATGATTATTCTGGGATCAATATGATGATGAACTCCAGTCTCCATGAAAGAGAATTAAAGATTAAAATAAAGAAGGAAGGAGCCAAAAACCTTTAGAGAGGATATTTTGCATCATGTTTACAATTAATTTAATTAGTTTCATAAATAAAAGAATACTTGGATCTTCAGTACTTTCTTCGTTGATGATGTTGATCATCCAGAATGACCCTTCTGAATAGTTTTGTTGTTCTTGTGAGGATCCAAACCAGAATCCCTCTAGTGGTGATCCACACGTGCTTTGATGGCCTCTGATTGACACCACAAATTATTCGAGTGCTAGTGCGGCGAAGCGACTGTCATGTGCCGGTTTTTCATAATCACTAGTTCTTCAATCTTGAAGAATGTCACTTGTTATTGAGAGGGGAGGAAAGAGTATTCGGAAGAGAAATTGTTTAGCTCAACAATTTTCAATTCATTGGGCATGCAGTTTAATACATGGCATAATAGACATTAATGTCTATTTATTGACATTGGGCTTCAGTTAAAATATTTAATTGCGTAACAGCAATTAAATACATTAATAACCTTAGATAAAACTCACTATCTTAATTATCATATCGCCTTATTATTTATGTTAATCCAACTTTCACAAAATGGAATTATAAATAAAATTCTGTATCACCAAATAATAGCAATGTTATTATTATTTTAACTTGTGCCAACAATTCAAATAATTATTTAATATCTTTCAAATAATTATTTTACTACCGGACTGGCCTTGGTCCGCTCAAACTCTACTTCCATTTATTGATCACCTGAATAAATAAATAAATAATTTATTCTCTTAAATAAATTTTGTATTTAAAAACAAGGAAATAAATATTTATTAAATGTTTGATAAAATAAATAGATATATTTTCCTCACAATATGTTGAATAAATATTTATTTAATTTATGTGATCAGTTTAACTTGAATAACATTATTCTACATTCTTGAGAATAATATTTATTTCATCAATTAAATTAAAATATAATTTAACCATGACCACCAAAAACACTTAGTGTGTGACACTATATGATTCTTTCTCGTTGGAATTAGGTGGTATTTCCTTCCAAGAATACTATCAAGAAACTGGTCAAGGAACCCAATAGAAAGAACTTAAAGTCACAACAATGAAATCCACATATGAATGCTCACTGTGTAATATAATCCATTTGTCTCAATATCTCATCAAACAGGTTTTATGATAGTGTCATCAACATTTGTTCTTGATACGTAGTTCTTTGACTACCTGAAATTAACTCTCTGTTACACCATGGACATGGAATTTCATGTGACGATTCTATTTCAATCAAAGGGATGAGATATAAGCTTCCATAAATGGAGGTTAAAATCCTTCCTCGACATAACCATTAATAACATGCAACTTGTGACGCACCCAACGTACCCTACTTCCTGACAACATATGGCATGCTGGTCTTTGTCAGTAAATCAAACTATGTGAGTCATGACACGTATTAATGATAATCCTAAATTATAAGGTCCATTACACATGCTCACAGATAGAAATATCTAATGACACCAAAACATGCATAATTCTTATTAGTGGGTTTGTTCTCATAATCTCCCATCTTGGAGATTACCAGGTAAAAAATTCATGAGAGGAATTGTCATATGCCTATGAGTACTCACACCTGACGGTCTGTATACTATGTGTCCCATCATAGTATGTCCTCCAACTACAAAACTATATTTAATAATATTGTTATAACATTTCAAGGTTCTCATCATAGTGGGGAACATCCATGACCTTATCAATGCAATAAATACTCTAGGATATTATTATATCATAGTCATGCAGAACAATGAACACTATGTAATAAGATGTTCAATATTTAAATATATTAAATTTTCATGTAATCAACGTACGACCTGTTGGTTCTAGGACACCAACCCTTACACGGTGGTCCCAAGGTTGGGTCAGACCAGACCCAGACCCAACCAACCTCTTTCACTAAAAGGCCTGTAACTTTCAAACTAGATGTCCATTTAAAGAGACATTTGAAGAGATGTTTGCGGCATTGGGACACTTGTGATGAGGAATTCCTTTGGAAATACTCTATGAGATATTTTGAGGAGGTTGGCATATAACCCTTTTTTCTCAAAGAGACTGTTATCTCAAAATGAGCGTGCTGAGAGTGGATTCCAGTGGCTGGATGTGACCTACACTGAGTGTGTCTCCTATGAAGTGTGTGTCCTATACACACATGGGGTGTGTCTCCTACAGAGTGTGTCTCATGCACTGACATAGAGTGTGACTCCGATGAAGTGTGTCTCCTACGCCCAGATTGACTGTGTCTCCTACAGAGTGTGTCTCCTACTCTTATATAGAGTGTGTCTCGCGTTCCTATGTGGAGTGTGTCTCCTACAAAGACCCAGAATGTGTCTCCTTGGATTTGAATATTCTTGGACATTATTTGTATTTGTCTATCATATACAAGTACTGGTGAGAACTAACCCTAATGACTCTATTGACTGTACTTCTTAGAGGCTAAACTTAGTGTACCTCTTTGGTAGTTCACTTTGTGTATTTCTTTGTGGTATACCTTTGTGGTTTGGGATCTCTATTGAGCATTATTTTACTCACCCCTACACAGGATTCACCAGCATTTTTTGCGTCTTGTGCAAAAGACTAATAGCTATTGTCATGAACCAAACCAGTTTGTCATCCGACACGGCATATGACCTGGTCTGTGGCAAGGCCTGAAGGGAATTCCATATCCCCATGAGCTGGAACAAGTCCCTAAGTATCAAAACAGTACATGGGAATGATTTACCTAAAATGACAAACATAAAACAACTAACTACTTTAACAAGAAGAAACTAAATTCGTACAACCAAACAAGACCTTAACAAAATTCTTCTTTAAAGGTTTATAACATGAACCAACAACCCAAAACAAACGACAATAAAAGAAAAAATAAAAACACTAACTCAAACCTCCAAGCAATATGAGGTGCAAAAACCTCAATCCACTTTCACCAAAACAACATGAGGATTCCACTAAAAACCCAAACCACCAATGCTATGAATGATTCCTCAACCAGGAATACAAAAGAAATGGGATCTACAAACACCCAAAGGTGTTTGTAGGGTGTAAGCCAAGAGCCCAGTAGGATGCCACTGAGAAAAGGTTCCACACATAACTATTAAATGAAAAATACATTTTAAATTTTAACAGATGATAAATAAATAAATGATTAAACAATTTTAATAAAAATAGTTTTAAGGATAACTACGTTAAAGAAAACAACCTAAATTAAAACGCACACACTAGCTTTCATGGTAACGCTAATGTCACACTATGTGTCGACGGTGAGAGAAAAGTATAGGAGGAGCACAATACATGGGAGAGGCCCTAAAGATACTAATGATAAGTGGGACTCTAGAAAATCGTGTCTCAGTTAACATAGGAATAGGAAAAACAACAACATAAGTTCTCATGAACGAGCCACTAGTAGGGAAACACATCTATAACCTAGTGGTATCCAAACATCAACCAAAGTTTAGTTAGTGTTGTAATTGTCAAACTAGCTAGCTAAAACTGGCCTAATGACACTCCCGTATCACTAGAACACTAGATCTAGTCCACCCACCTTGTACCCAAGTTCCTCATTTGTGCTCAAGTTGTTCAGAGTTCATGCTACAAGTCATATTTATGAACCCAAAGAAAACAAGACATTACACAATCGAAAAACCACCGATTACACACACAATTACCATTTTGAAATAATACACACACAAAAAAATTATCCAAACATGTTTCACACCATTGGCATAATTTAATGAACCATTTAAAAAGTTTATAAAACATTATCAAAAGAGTTTCACAATGATTTACACACACTAAAGTAACCATTTATACATCCAAAACATATTCCAACATCACACGCACTCAAATGAAATTTTAAAGTGAGACATGCACCACCCAAACAGTTTTATGGAAAACCTTACACCATTAATAAGACACCTTTTTCACAAATCACATAATTTAATAAGCTAGAAATTAAAGTTTACAAAACAATTTAAAAGAAATCACTCGGCATAATCCACTAAACCCACAAAAAACTTCTTTTATGACCAAACGCACATGAAACCATGTCAAGAATACAATTCGCACTACTTGAACGAATTAATAAGCTAACAGCACAATTTAAAAATCACTTGCAATTAACTAGAGATGATTTTTAGCAGAAATAACACACATAATATAGAAACACTACTAAACAATTAAAATGCATATCAAACTTCCAATAAAACCAACTTTTCACGACACAAATTAATTAAATAATATGCTAAATTAATTAAACTTGAAAAGTAATTCATTAAATAATAATTTAATGTGGAACCAGCAACCATTATGTAGAAAACTTCGCGAGCTTGGCACAAAACTCCCACTGCATGACCATCGCACCTCAAGGGACCTAAAGTGAACCATTTTTTAAGAACACAAACCCAAAAACCTTGAAACCAAACCAACTACACATTAACCCTAACCCGATAAACTATCAAATGAATAAATCAACTAGATGAAGAAAAATACACATGTGGTGAGGGTGCAAGAAGCTAACCGAGCACGAAAGAGAGGTTTTAGAGGTGTGACACATCCTAGGGAGGTCTTCGAAGGGTCCAGATGTGAAGGAGTGGCACGACCAAGGGAGGGTATGACCAAGGGAGGGAAAAACATAGTTGTTCGGTGAGGAAGGAGGCGGTGTGGATTTCCAGGGAGGAGGAGGGCGATGAGGGCTTCCAATCACCAATTGGTGTAGCCAGAAGGGGGTACAACCAAGGGAGGTGTGAGCTAGGGGAAACACTGGTCCGATTCGCCGGAGGGGGAGGTCGATCGTATTGCAAGGTGTGGAGGACGACGGTCATGACAGGGAGGCTAGTGCGCCGGTTCAAGGTCGAGCCATGGGAGAGGGGGTAGCGCGCAACTAGGGTTAGGGGGTTATTACAGCACGAATCAAGGAGGGGGTGTGGGTGGTGGCCGGTCTTTTGATAGGAAAGAGGAGAGGAGTTGGTCCGGATCACCAGATGAGAGCAAGGGGAGGCATCAGCTAGGGTATGGAGGGGTTTGTTGTGCGATGTTGGAGGGTGGGGCGATGAGTTAGGGAGAGATGGGAGGGAGAGGGAAAGAAAAAAAATAAAATAAATAAAGAATAAAAAGAAAATAAAATAAAAATAAGATAATAAAACAAAAAACTAATTAAGAATAAAAAATTTAAATACTAATATTAAATCTAAAAAAAATAAAACCAAAATAATAGAAACAACTAAAATAATATTATTATTATTGAGGTCGGAAAACGTGTATAGTCATGCGCATGGTCGTGTACCCAAATAATAACACATTTAATAATAAACTTTTCTCTCATTAAGGTTGGGACCTACACATGGTCACGCATACGGTCGCACGCCTGTATAAGAACCCAAATTTATTTTAAAATAAATTTGGTTCAAACTGTATCTCAAAAGTGAGACCCCAAATAATTAAATAAAATAGAGTTTCAGGTCAAGGTGTAACAATTCTCCCCACCATGACACTTTCTGACCCCAGAATGTCCCAAAAGACTTGGTCAACCCAAGATTCCAAGCAAGAATGTTAAGACACTTAAAACAAAACCTCAATCGCCCAAATAACGAGCATTCAAAACACCCATAACCTAAAACTCAATAGATTTTCAAACCAGAATCTCCCAAAAAATAACCCGAAGTATGGAATTCACCTCCAAACATAACTACAATATGAAATACCCCGACCCCTAACATAGGGATCACCAGGACCACTCGAGATCTCGAAGAACACTTGTCAAGCGACCCACTACCCCTGCTAACCAATTACCATGGTCAAGGTCGGGTGGAGCAGAAGTAAGGGGTTTCCCCGCCGAGTTCACTTTGAAAACAGAGTTTTTTTCTGCAAGTTAATCTTATTGTGGTATCCCCACCATGTTAGGATTCTTGTCAAACATTGGTTCTCAAATCCATAATGAATTACAAACCCATACAATCTATAACACTGGCTTGACCCTCAAAGTTTCCTATGTTTAACCAAACCAACATAAGAGGGGACACTGGCGAGACCCGTAGTGGGTCTCCTAACCATTTTAGAATTTTTCTAACACCATGATACCTGCATGGGCATTCCCAATTTACTTTGAGTGATGTGGACTGAACGCTTCATCATGAACCCACCAACACAGGCCAACCTATGCAGATGATTCTTACATTGGCCAATACTCCATCACATTGGAGGGGTTTCACAGTGGAAACCCCCAACCAAGAGGAGAACTGTACAGGCATGTGCCAATTCCACAAGACATGAGCATCTTCAAAAAGAGTACAATTTCTATCCATAACCGACCACAAGAAGGTTCAAAGAGCACACCCGCTAGCTTTACAAGAATACAGATTCTCCGAAACTCTTTAAGGACCAAGAGGAACTCCCACAAATTAAGACCATAGAAAAGAGACAAGGCCTTCTTTCCCCTCACAACAAAAGGTGAAGCCTTCAGAGACGATACTGAAATATGGAAACTTATGTAATCCTCATCCTGACACTACTAATTTAAGTCGGACCAAACCCATCCCACATCCGATGAATTTTGACTGCGTGCAAGCTTCACCCCAAGACCTATGGTTGGGGCCCTGATGTCTGAAGCATCAACCGCCTAGAAATCGTAATCTTACCCCCTCTGACTGGAACTTCCTCCGCTGGGAAAGAACCTAGCATACTTCTCCTCATGTCCCAAGTTTCCACTCCATCAACATACCAACCGAGAATTTCAGCAAACAACTTAGAGTGCCCGACTGGCCACACAAGAGATAGGTGATTGAGTGTTCTGTCAAACACGCGACGCGAACTGATGAAAGGAGCACTCTAAGAATAGTCCCTTTAATTCACACTCTTTATCAGATGAGGACTCTTCACTTACCAAAATATGAACAAGACCATCAACTATTACAAGCTTTTAATATAGTTGCTTCACACCACCTCTGGGGAACATGAAACTCAACTCATCGAAGGGTCAACACACCTACATCACCATCTGTTGACTGGTTGAGAACCTATGAGATCCCCCACATTCCCTCAATTTCAGTTCCTTAGGTAGAACCACAGGAAGAAGTTTGTCTTAAGGATTTTTCAAGACATCCAAATTCGCAACAAAAATAGAATGATCACCATTCACTGGTTTAGTCCTGCTCTTCCAAACATACTTATGGAAAATTAAACCTGTACAACTTTTGGAGTCCCTAAAAAATTAGAGACACTCCCAACATTCCCAAAGCACTCAAAGATATTCAACCGACCTCAACACCTCTAAACAACCGAAAAACCTAGGCGGAACCCAACTCTACCACTCCACTAAGAGTATGGGTTGTGCCAAGAACTGAGAGTGAGACCTGGGGGAGACCCATGGGGTCTTTCTATGCGGAATATCCAAGACAAGAAATACAAAACCAACCTTACACAAAATTAAGCACCTCACAAAATAAACACCCACACTTCAGACACAAATCCAAAAATTCCAATTTAAAACATCAATTCATTTCAAAGAAAAACACCCACTTGAAAAAAGACCCAGCTCTGGAAAACAAATCCTAAAAGCGCTTTTGAAACTATTGTTTTCACTCCAGACTTAAAACCATTTTTCAATTATAAAATCATTTAAGCACAAAAACCCATTTTATAGAAAAAACCACTTTTCTTATCTGGTCCTCTTGGAAAAAATCAACCCAATACTCCTAACATAACCAAAACACATAGGGAAACATCGATAAACTTTCTAACCATTTACCCAAAAAAACATTTAGGAAACAAGAAGGGGATTTAGGAATAAATCACCCACTGCTGATATTCTCAGGTTCCACAGAGATATGAATTTTTCAGCCACTCAAGCACTCATCCACACGTTCCACTATCAATCCATTAATCAAGAACTCATGCAAACATGAGAACCTATAGGAATACCACTGAACAATACAAGGATATTCCATTTAAAAAAACATATCATTCCCAATATTTTGAAAATACTTTTTTCCAAAACCATTTCAAAAATTCAAGACAAATTTTTCAAAATGATGTCCATTCCCAAAATGACTCTCTTAAATTTCAAATAACTAAATTTGTTCCTTTATAAATCTGATGTCAACAAATTAGTCACTGAATTCCATAAACAATGTTCAAGGGAAACACACCCCAAAAATCACGTCCAACTCACGCAAATAGAAAATAAGAGCAACCATGATGTCTGCTTTATTTTTAAAAACCCCTTCGCACCAACCCAAAACTGAAGCATGACATCACCAACACTAAAGCACGTGGATGAAGAACTAGTGGTCGTGCCTAACCTGACAACATTGTTTATAAGACCTTGCCCTAGGCAAGCACCAACCACTAGGAGTGTCGAACTGTACTCTCGGTAATCACATGGGTTGCTACTCCATGTGATACCATGCGTAGTACCAGTTCCTACTGTCATCCCCAATCCACACAGACCAAATCCAAAAACATAATTCTCAGACTACCCCTGGTTACTCGAGGATTAGAATGAGTAAGAGTTTGTGACGCTCTTCCCCCACCTATCACTAGAGTACCAACAATCCTATCTCTGATATACCTGACACCCAAAATAATAAGAACAAAACCTCCTCTCATACCATTTTTTCACGAACCAAGCCGGGTTGATATCTGACCCGGCACTCGACCCAGTCTGTGGCAAGGTCTGAAGGGCGATCCCAATCTCCACGGGCAGGCACAAGTGTCTGGGTATCAAAACAATACATGGGAACAATTTACGTAAAATGATAAACATAAAAAACTAACAACTTTAGCAGTTAGAAATTGAATTTTTACATCCAAATAGGCCCTTAACACATTTTAGATTTAAAGGGTTATAACATGAACCAACAACCTCAAAGAAACAACAATAAATGAAAAAAATAAAAACACTAACTCAAGCCTCCAAGAAATATGAGGTGCAACAACCTCAAGCCATGTTAACCAAACCAACACGAGGATGCCACTAACAACCCGAAACACTAATGCTATGCACGATGCATCAACCTGAAATACAAAAGAATCACGATCTTCATACACCCAAAGGTCTATGTATGGTGTGATCCAAGATACCAGTAGAATTCCACTGAGAAAAGGTTTCATGCATTATTATTTAATGACAAATGCATTTGAAATTTTAACAGATAAAAAATAAATAAATGTTTAAACAATTTTAATAAAAACAGTTTTAAGAATAACTAATTTAAATAAAACAACATAAATTAAAACACACACACTAGCTTTCATGGTAACCTCAATGTCACACCGCGTGTTGATGGTGAGCGAAAAGTAAAGGAGGAGCACAATACATGGGTGAGGCCCTAAAGATACTAGTGAGAAGTGGGACCCTAGAACATCATGTCTCGGTGAACAGAGGAATAAGAACCACAAAAACATACATTCTCAGGCACAAGCCACTATTAAGGAAACACATCCATATCCTAGTGGTCTCTGAACATCAACCAAAGTTTAGTTAGTGTTGTAATCGTCAAACCAGCTAAGTGAAACTGGGCCAATACCACTCCTGTATCACTGACACAGTAGATCTAGTCCTCCCACTTAGTACCCAGGCTCCCCATTTGTGCTCAAGTAGTGCAGAGTTCATGTCACATGTCATATTTATGCACCCAAAGAATACAAGACACTACACACTCAAAAAACCACCGCTTACAGACACAATTACCATTTTGAAATAATACGCACACTAAAACATTCTCCAAACACATTTCACACCATTGACACAATTTAATGAACCATTTCAAAATATTATAAAACATTATCAAAAGAGTTTCACAAGGATTTACACATACTAAAGTAACCATTTATACATCAAAAACATATTCCAACATCACACGCACTCAAATACA
This sequence comes from Viscum album, assembly GCA_963277665.1. Classification (NCBI taxonomy): domain Eukaryota; kingdom Viridiplantae; phylum Streptophyta; class Magnoliopsida; order Santalales; family Viscaceae; genus Viscum; species Viscum album. Next base: position 39,532,546 of record OY728140.1, on the reverse strand, counting down.
ATTTTAAAGTGTGACATGCACCACACAAATGGTTTGATGGAAAACCTTACACTATTTGTAAGACACCTTTGCACAAATCACATAATTTAATAAGCCAAAACTAAAAGTTTATAAAATAATTTAAAAGAAACAATATGGAGTTACCCACTAAAACCACAAAAAACCTTCTTTTCTAACCAAACGCACATGACGCCATGTCAAAAATACAATTTGCACCACTTGCACATATTAATAAGCTAACTGTACAATTTAAAAATCACTAACAATTAACTAGAGATGAGTTTTCAGCCGAAGCACACACATGATATAGACACGCTACTAAACAATTCAAATGCATAACAAACTTCAAATAAAACCAACTTCGCACCACACAAATTAATTAAATAATATTCTGAATTAATTAAACTTGCAAATTAATTTGTCAAATAATAATTAAATGTGGAATCACTTACTGTTATGTGGAAAACCTCACGATCCTGGTGCGAAACTCCTACCGCACGACCGTCGCACCTCAAAGGACCTAAAGTGAACCATTTTTCAAGCAATTGAATCCAAAAACATTGAAACTGAACCAAGTCCACATTAAACCCTAACCCGATAAACTATCAAAGGATGAAATCAACCGGACGAAGAAAAAAGCACCTACAACGAGGGTGCAAGAGGCTAACTGAGAAAGACAGAGAGGTGTCGGAGGTGTGTCGTGTGCTCGGGAGGTTGTCGGAGGGTCCAGTTGTGAAGCAGGGTTGGGACCAAGGGAGGGAGTGGCCAAGGAAGGGCGTGACACGGCTGTCCGGTGAGGAAGGAGGTGGCACGGGTGTCCGGTGAGGAAGAGGGCGGTGTGGGTTGCTATCATCGGTCAGTTTAGCTGGAATGGAGGTTCATCCATGGGAGGTGCGAGTCGGGGCAGCGCAAGTCCGGTTCGCTGGAGGAGGAGGTCGGCCGGGGTGTAGGGTGCGGAGGTCAGCAGTCGCGATAGGGAGGTCGGTGCGCTGGTGCGAGGTCTATCCACAGGAGAGGGGGCAGTGCGCGGCTAGGGTTAGGGGGTTGTTGCAACGTGAAACAAGGAGGGGGTGTGGGGGTGGTCGTTCGCGCAACAAGGAGGAGAGGAGGCGGTCTGATTCGCCGGAGGAGAGCAAGAGGAGGCGTCAGCTAGGCTTTAGAGGGGTTTGGTGCGCGATGCGGGAGGATTGGGCAACGAGTTAGTGAGAGATGGGAGAGGGAGAGAAAAGAAAAAAATAATAAAAATAATAAAATAAAAAAATCTAATTAATAATGACAAATTTTAATAAAAATAATAAAAATAAAAATAATAAAAATAATATAATAAAACAACCAAAATATTATTATTATTATTATTATTATTATTATTATTGAGGCCGGACAACGTGCACAGTCATTCGCATGGTCGCACGCCCAAATAATAACACATTTAATAATAAAATGTTCTCTTATTATGGTTGGACACTATACACAGTCATGCGTACGGTTGCACACCTGTATAAGAACCCAAATTTCTTTTAAAATAAAACTAGTTCAATCTGAAACTCCAAAGTGAGACCCAAAATAATTAAAATAAAATAGAGCATCAGGTCGAGGTGTGATAGTTATAAAGGGAACCTTGGTGGGCCGAACATATGTGGTACTTAGAGGGAGGCCCGACAAACGAGGTTCACTTCAACGACTTTCGACAGCTTCTGTATCTACCTTTCATATAGGGTTTTCGGCTGATGGATTCTAGGAGCTTGTACTTTTCTTTTGTTGGGCTTGTATACTAGCTCTCTTTACTTTCAATTTTAATTGTTTACTATGTGTGGGTTTCCTTAGTAGTTTACATGCATGTCTGCTCAGTGTTTCAGTTTCAGCACTTTTGATTGGAGGTGGGTACGTGTGTACAGGTACTTGGGAACATGCCTCCCACTTGTAAGACATGCCTATTTGGCGATAGTCTCTAGCCCTTGGCCTATGGAAGGTGGGCTTGGGGTAGTCATGACACGGGCCTCGAGGTACGGGTCATGACAAAGGTTTTGACATTTGGAAATACCATTGTTGAAAAATCCACAATGTAAAAAGGTTAATAAAACATCATACTAATAAGATAGAAAAGGAAGTATGAAGGTCATAGAGAATAACACATAACTTGGCTTTCATATAGGAGAACATTGATGGGAAATTAAAATATGGACTTGGAAGAAAAGAATTTTTAATTATTGAGAGTGATTTGGGACACTGATCACAAGAATGTGAGTGATCAAGGGGAAGTTAAGGACCTAAAAATCATACATTTGAGGACTTAAAAGACAATTTGATTCATCATATATGATTTTAATACGACAACATTTTTGTTTCAATATCCTTTCTAGAATGTTATGAAATAATTTTACTCTATTATTATAAGAAAATATAACTTCTTGATGAGTTTTTATTTCATAAGAAAAAATTCATCATTTTATTGTGCTTTGATAGATTTCAAATTTGTTTCCTAATCGAAAAATTGAATATCGAAAAATCATTTTTTATTATTGAAGCATTACATCTAACATTTAACAGATCATATCATCCATAATATAATGGTAATTCATTGCTTTGGACTCTAGTAATTATTTTGAGAAAATGGTTCGCAAAGGTTATCCAATATGAATTAATCCCCATATGGTGAAGTAATAATTTAATTGTTAAAACCTCATCCAAATTTATACTGAAACTATTTCATAAATGGTTAACCATATGGACCATCAGAAATATAATGATTCATAACATCGGAAAGAAGTTCTCTGATTTTTTGAAATGAACATATCATTAATCCCCAAACAAAATAATTTATCTCTTAATCGTTATATGTCAAACACGTGAATACATTCATCAGGTATTTTCTTGAAACTTTGTAATATCCTGAATTTCTAATAAACCTTAGATTAAACTCAGAATATTGATTATTCCTTATGTAAAACATGGATTATGGGATATATTCCTTAAATCTAAAGAAGTTGAAAACCACATCAATGAAAGTAATACTCGCTGTTTCAACAAATCATTAATCAGTATCATGGTTGTCAATATAATTCAATTTAAATTCTCCATATAAATCATCTATTTATCCCATCACTAGTAACATATTAACGGTTTTGTATACCTAAAATATGGGTTTACCAAGAAGTTCAGCATATGGCTCGGAAACATTTTCTTTGGTCATTGGTAATGTTCAACATGCTCTTTCGAATCCTTAAAGAAAAAGTATTGGAGAACAATTATTATATATTTCTAAAATTTTTATAACTAAGATATAATTGGTAAAATAATAAAATGAGATAAGTCATGAATACAAACATAAGAACATTAATCATTCGGTAATCTCATAAGTTTTATCATGATCGATTGGATTCTTTTGTGGAGAGCGTGGGTGCGGGGGTCGCGGATCTCAAACCTGGCGAGGGCGTGCTTCAGGCATTCACTGGGGAGTGCGGGGAGTGACCCCACGACAAGTTGGAGGAGAGCAACATGTGCGATCTGTTGGGGCGCCTCCTCATCTAGCCCCGATAAATATTTTTTATATCCGATGTCTTTAAAAAAAAGATATTTTGATATCTTTGACAAGATATATATGATATCTTAGAGAAGATATATTTTATATCATTGATTAGATATATTTAATATCTTTAATCAGATATGAGATATCTTTTAGGAGATACATGATATTTCATCTTCTATTTATATGAGGTGTGCGGCTCTTCTCTCTATAGTGGTTGGAGACAGTGCAGTTGCGTTTTCAAGGAGCGGTTTTCATATTTGCAACCGGTGGAACTACACTGATTTGATCGGCATTCATCTGCGGTGGGTTTTTGATCCGATCCCGGTATTTTTTATCTGCACTTTTGTTCGGACATCAATCTTCTGCTTTCACGGTCAGATCTATTTGGGTTTCTTTAGCAGGCTACTTTCTTCTTTTCAGGCTTCATCAAGACTGCATCTATTCTCCGACTTTGATCCACTATTTTTCTAAGTATTACTTTTGAGATCCCTTTCATTTTTGGGGAGTCTCTACCGTGTACTTATCTATTTTAGTGGATCCTTCTTTCTGGACTAGGTCCCGTGGTTTTTTCCTTTTGGGTTTTCCACGTAAAAATCCCGGTGTCAATTTTATTTTTCCGCACCTCTTTTTGTCGCTACGCATCCGCTGTTTGAGGGAAAGATTTCTCCACTGCGCGTTCGTGTTTTTTGTTGTTTGCGCGTTCATCGCTTGCCATCTTTTCCAAGACGATCTCCTCGGGAGTAACTCCCAACGCAGCGTGATGATCAGCGATGGCCAGACCAGGTTCTCCATCAAGGGCAATCCCCTTAACCATTTCGTGGGAACCTCCACTTTCAGCGAATACACCATTGTCCACACCGGCTGCGACGCCAAGATCAACCCCGCCGCTCCACTCGGCAATGTCTGCATCTGCTGCAGGAGAGTTTTTTTTATATACATTTTTTCAAAAAAAAAAAAATTTGAAAATACATCTAGGTTAAAAAAAATTATTTTTTTACCCCCCAAAGGCGGCACCTGGTGTGCCGCCTTTGGGGAATTTTCCGCCCAGGGAAAGGCGGCACATGGTGTGCCGCCTTTGCCCAAAAAATAACCACAAAGGCGGTTAAATTTTTTTTTAAAATTTTTTTTTTGTTTTGTTATATATATATATATATATAACAAAACTTTTCAGCAGAATGTTTCTGCTATTTATTATCCTGCGGTTCTGCCATTACAGCAGTCTGGATTCTGACTGATACCCTCACCCAGGACTCCCTTTTATAAGGGGGTTTGCCCTGAAAACAATACTGCATTTCTGATGTGGGATTCTGGTTCTCCTTTTCCTGCACAGTACATTCTGTGTTTCCGATGTGTGATTCTGTTTCAAGTACGCGACTTCGAAAGACTATAAAAGATAAACTATAAGACCATTACAAATAAAATTTTAAACACTGATTAAACATATAAGAAATAGTTGAAAACAAAAATAATTTCATAAAAAATGTTGATACAGATTAATTTATAAGCTTTCAAAACCACCCACTTGAAACTTAAACATATTTCAAGTACGTGACTTTGAAAGCTTATAAAAGATAAATTATAAGATAAATACAAATGAAACTTTAAACATTGATTAAACATATAATAAATAGTTGAAAACAAAAATAATTTCATAAAAAATGTTCACCAAAAACAATTTATAAGCTTTCAAAACCATCAACATGAAACTTAAAAATGTTTCAAGTTTCCAACTTTGAAAGACTGTAAAACATAAACTATAAGACCAATAGAAATGAAACATTAAACATTGATTAAACATATAAGAAATAGTTGAAAACAATAAAAACTTCCTAAAAAATGTCCATAAAAATTAATTTATAATCTTTCAAAACATTCTACTTGAAACTTAAAAATGTTTCAAGTACACGAATTTGAAAGACTATAAAACATAAACTATAAGACCAATATAAATGAAACTTTAAACATTGATTAAATATATAAGAAATTAATAAATTTTTTAATTTTAACTTAGTCCTTCTAACTTTTTCGTAGCATTCAGATGCATTCCAACAATGAAAACCTCAACCAGCTTATGTGCTTTACACACAATAGAAACATCTTTGCAATTTTGTCATGCCCCTGAGTATAAATCAACCTCAAAAGCTCTAGATAATTTTTCTTGGTAAGGTGAGATGAGAAGGGAGGTATTATACCATCAGGAAGAGAGATTCTAGAAATGTGCAATGCTATGGCAAACCTTTAAATGAAATGTGTCAGTTCCCCACTAGATGTGCATGTTCCTTCAAAATTTTCAGGCTGGAGATAATCCACCTTAAGTTTCACATAGTCTTATGTCTTCCATGTATTAATGTCAAACACTTCAACCAATTTTTTTACTTTATGGGGAAGTAAAACCTCATTTCTTTGAATATGCACATTACCATGAACATATAAAATCATCATTTTGCAAGAAAAACTACTAATCTCATGTTCACTGAAATACCCCTTAACGTAAGAATGATACAAATAGTGTAAGTACCCAATAGCAAGATTCCAATCCATTTTGACTGGGCTATGTGGAATCATTGGTGTTTTCATCTGATTAATAATTTAAAAGGTTTCAAAACCACCTTTCTAAAACTCAAAAATGTTTCAAGTAAGTGACTTTGAAAGCCCATAAAATATAAACCATAAGATCTATTGAAATGAAACTTAAAACATGGATTAAACATATAATAAGTAATTGAAAATAAAAACCATTTCTTAAAAATTGCTGATGAAATACAATTATATGCTTTCAAAAATACTTCTTTCAACTCAAAAATATTTCAGATATGAGACTTTGAAAGCCTATAAAATATAAACTTAATGACTCATATAAATGAAACTTAGAACATAGATTAAACATATAAGAAGTAGTAGAAAAGTAATTAGTTAATTCTGGTGAGGGGGAAAACTGTTAGACCCTAGAATTGAAGGATAATGGGGATGACAAGGAAACATCAACCCCCACGCCCACCCCTTCCACCCATTCAACCAACTTCGGTAACTCCTATAGAAGTAGCTTTTCAAAAAAATGAAATGTCACCCCACCACAGCTCCTACATCCATATTAACCCCCCAATTCAGTTTCATTAAATGTGGACAGCCCCCATTTTTACCAAAGTGAATGATGCACTATTAAACCACCACTTTCAACCCCCGCCTCAAAAATACAAAATGCTTTGAGGGATGAGAAATGATTCGACGCATTTCAATGTTCTAAAATGCACCGAATCATTTCTCATCCCTCAAAGCATTTTGTATTATTGAGGCGGGGGTTGAAAAGTAATGGTTTAATAGTGCATCATTGACTTTGGTAAAAATGGGGGCTGTCCACATTTAATGAAACTGAATTGGGGGGTTAATATGGATGTAGGAAGTTGTGGTGGGGTGACATTTTATTTTTTTTGAATAGCTACTTCTATAGGAGTTACCGAAGTTGGTTGAATGGGTAAAAGGGGTGGGCGTGGGGGTTGATGTTTCCTTGTCATCCCCATTATCCTTCAATTCCAGGGTCTAATAGTTTTTCCCCTCACCAGAATTAACTAATTACTTTTCTACTACTTCTTATATGTTTAATCTATGTTCTAAGTTTCATTTATATGAGTCATTAAGTTTATATTTTATAGGCTTTCAAAGTCTCATATCTGAAATATTTTTGAGTTGAAAGAAGTATTTTTGAAAGCTTATAATTGTATTTCATCAGCAATTTTTAAGAAATGGTTTTTATTTTCAATTACTTATTATATGTTTAATCCATGTTTTAAGTTTCATTTCAATAGATCTTATGGTTTATATTTTATGGGCTTTCAAAGTCACTTACTTGAAACATTTTTGAGTTTTAGAAAGGTGGTTTTGAAACCTTTTAAATTATTAATCAGATGAAAACACCAATGATTCCACATAGCCCAGTCAAAATGGATTGGAATCTTGCTATTGGGTACTTACACTATTTGTATCATTCTTACATTAAGGGGTATTTCAGTGAACATGAGATTAGTAGTTTTTCTTGCAAAATGATGATTTTATATGTTCATGGTAATGTGCATATTCAAAGGAATGAGGTTTTACTTCCCCATAAAGTAAACAAATTGGTTGAAGTGTTTGACATTAATACATGGAAGGCATAAGGCTATGTGAAACTTAAGGTGGATTATCTCCAGCCTGAAAATTTTGAAGGAACATGCACATCTAGTGGGGAACTGACACATTTCATCTAAAGGTTTTTCATAGCATTGCACATTTCTAGAATCTCTCTTCCTGATGATATAATACCTCCCTTCCCATCTCACCTTACATGAAGAAGTAATGTCAGTGTCTATGGTGAGGCTCTGTCCCACAAGGTGGTGTGCGAATGGTACGTCCATATCGAGAGCGACGTGTTCCATGCTGGGATGGAGTATGATGACCTGGAGAGGGATGATCTTCGGGCACTGGAACATCAATCACGGGATCCTCTGTCATAGTCTGCATGGAAGGAGGTGTCGGAGGGATGTCATCGTGTGCACGAGATCCTTCTCCCACTACGTAAGTAGAAGGGGTTGTCATCATACCCTTGGGAAACCATATAGGCTGTGAAGGATCTGGTATGAAAGATGGCGGCATGGGAGATGACCCCTGATAAATCCCTGGAAAATAAATATCTGGCGAATACTGTGGATATCCGGTCAAAAACGATGGATCCCATGCTGCATCCTGCTGCACAAACCCAGACGGGTCAGGCTGGACTGATAGAGCACCGAACTGTGCCTCTGGAACATGTGAGAGCTCACGTGCAGCAGGACGCGGTCTCCGTCGCCGTTGTCGTCGCTGGGGAACAGCACCAACTGCTGCTGCAGGTTCCTGAGTAGGACCCTCATCTCCTGGGATAGGAGCATCATGTTCCTGAGTAGTAACATCATGTCTCTGGGGTCTAGGATGGATGATACTTTCATGAATAGATCGACAAATCGACATCATCTCCTCCAAAGCAGCATGGATCACAGATAAACTAGCAACCTCCTCCTCCTCTGGATCAGTCATGCGACATAGTCATCGTAGTCTGGTATGATGTACAGAGATTCAAAATGAATTATAAAATAGCATAATAAATATATTGTGTGAAATTTATTGACTTACCAAATCCTGAATCCCTCTCCCGTGCTGAGTCAGATACAATATAGACTTCATTCTATACCATGGCTCATACTCTACCTGATCTGATAGGTAGAATCGCATCGTACGTACACCTGTGATACGATGCTCTGCTCGATTGTCCCAGATGGCGACATATTGGGCATGTCATCGTCGCCAATCGACATGTTGTCTCCCCGTGAGCTTCAAGCCATGAAGCGTTGGTAACTGTCGTGGTGCAGGTGGAATCAGCTGAACACAGCAAAACTGACGCATAACTCTATCGGGCTGGTGCCACTCAATAATATGAAAGTGAATAAGTGGCACTACAGCCATAACCTCATGAAGTCCAGCAGTACAGTATGTAGGTAAGTCCTGAACCAGACTCCAGTATGGCATCCAATGAATCTGTAATGACATGTGACATTTCATCAGAGAAATTTGTTAACAAAAAACAAAAATGATGATATATACTTACGCTGTCAGGTAGTAAATTGTCCAACATGAGACGATATGCATCCAAATTGTGGGTTGGAGCATCGATGAAACGATGTGCCTGACTCCACCTATCAAATACAACATTGAAAGTGATAAATAATCAGAAATTAAATATAATAAATCATAATACAATCAGAAACAAATAAATATGACGGATCATACCATCGTCCACGTGGAGCGTCCTGTAGCACATCTATAGGAAGCCTCTGACCAATAGTAACAGGGGCGAAGACAGGGATGTGCTCCCATGCCCACAACTGTATAAGGACGACACATCCTCCGAGATCTGTGTGATCTGAGCGGCATGTCGTACATAATGCTCTATAAGTGTAGGCCAAACATGCAGATCCCCAACTGTATCTCCTGATCCGATCAAAGTACTCCAGTAAACTAAGATACATCATGTGCACATGCACACCCGAGTGATCTGAACACAATGTACCTCCAATAAGTCGTAAGATATATGCCCGAGCATAACACATGATGGTCTGCTCATCAGCATCTGCAGGTAAATGTGCAAACTGGAAAGCAAGCCAAGGCATAGATATGGACCCACCATCTGTAGCAGTATGATCAGCCAAAATATCGACACCTAATAATCTCTGTGCCAGCTCAGCCCAATCCCCGATGGTGGGTCCAATAACTGCATCTCCCTGAATAGGAAGACCGAGTAACACTGCCACATCCTCTAAGGTGATAGTCATCTCTCCCTCTGGCTAGTGGAATGTGTGAGTCTCTGGTCTCCATCTCCCGACCAAGGCAGCAAGAAGGGGATGATCAGTGTAAGTGAAATCAGAAACGGCAATGTCGTAGAAGCCAGCACGACGTAAGTATGGTATAATAGCAGCTGGAGGCGCCATGTGTTGAAAATGGTGTGCTCGCCGCACCCTAATCCGTCGAACATCCCGACCCTCTATCACATCACGAGAAACATGCCTATGCTGCTCGGTGAGGAGTGGAGTATCATCCATCTGGAAGCCAGAAAAGGAAATTAGTATTCACTATAAAATATAAATATAATGTTAAACTTAATAGAATTTAATGATTGGTATAATGAACAATATGTGATGTTTTTTTAGAAAACATTAAGGGAATGTCGTCATATTTTGGAGAACATTTATCTATCGTGTCTTTATATATGTTTTTACCATGAAAATTATGTTTTTTAAGATATGGTGTCATACATTTATATATATAAACATTTTATCCGGGTTATGTATGATTTATGAAGATCCTTTATGATAAATGTTTTAATAATTTTTTTTCTTCGATGATAAATAACCTTTTTTTAATAATGTTTTTGTTCTCTAAGATTACGTTCAGATTAATGGATTTAAAAGTATTGAATACAGAGGTTCGTTATTGGAAGGAGAGAAGTTGCTTATTGGAAATGTGAAACAATTCTTAAAAAGTTCATCTCTAATATTAACAACATATAACTGACTACATGAAAAGAACATGTTGGATACAACACATCATTGTGGCTGAGTGTGTGAACTCGATCCAGCAATGTTAGGACATCGTTTCCGGTTATGCCCTTATTGATGACATAGATGACATCTCAACCTTTTCCCTTGTTCTTGAGGCCAATCCATCTCATTTCGTATCCTTTTGGTCTTAGGTCTTCCCCGTGGTCGTAATCTACTGATGTCAGGAATCAGTATGGGCTGGTCTTCAGGCATTGGGAAATATCGAAACTCCCCAACAGGCGTCCATGGCGCAGCATAACAGTTAGCAATGGCCTCCAATCGGTATACTGGATCAACATAAGCTTCCCATGATACGTTCACAGACGCACATGCTACGATGGCATGTGCACATGGAAACCTTAATGCTTGAAACTTTCCACACTGACATTGTTTTGCTTCTAGAAGTACCACTAATTTTTCACCGCTGTTACCTGTAATGGGGTTACAATACTCTTGAACTTCAAATGCCGAGTCTTCCCGACGGAAGACACACTCGATAACTGGAAGCTTCTTCAATGTTCTTGTCAATATCTCGTTGAAAGTTTTTTCCAAATCTTAACCCCTGTTGAATCCCATATGAGGCCAGTTTTTGTCTATCAACGAAGTACTTGACACAACGATAAAATGTCTCCTGAACTAGGGCAGTAATTGGTAGCTTGCGAAGCCCTTTGAAGATGCCATTTATACACTCCACAATGTTTGTGGTCATGTGTCCATACCTCTTCCCCCCCGTCATAGGCCAGTGTCCATTTCTCTTTTGGAATCTTCATCATATAATCATACACTTCTTGGTTAGCCTTGCGGATTTCTTCGTAACGCGCCTCAAACCTTCATTGATCTGGCTCATATGCTACATAAATATGATCACAGGTCATAGAAAATATATTTTTATTTACATTAAAATAGTAAACATCAATGACAACATTGCTTACCAAGCCTCGTGATTTCATTCTTCATAGCCTCATTATGGAAGGTTTTGCGCACGTTACTAGCAATGTGTCTGATGCAGTATCGATGATGTGCATTTGGGGGCCTCCATGAATCAGGATCCGCATTGATTGCCTCATTGATTGCCCTATGTCGATCAGATATCAAACATACACCTCGAATGCGTGTGAAATGGTTGCTGATGCATGCCAAAAACCAGCTCCAAGATTCATAGTTTTCCTTCTCCACTATTGCAAATGCAAGCGGAAGTGGTGAACGGTTCCCATCTTGGGTTGCCGCAATCAACAATACGCCCTTATACTTTCCAGATAGAAATGTTCCATCAATTTGTATGAAATGTTTACTGAAACGAAATGCGGAAATACATGGGACGAATGCCCAGAATAACTGATGAAATTGAACACGAGATTGATCCAATCGATTATCTTCAAACACATGTTCCTTCATATTTATATGGTAGACAACTTGGTTGTTGTGGCTCAGCATGGCTAATAATTGCGGCAACACCCGATACGAGTCATCCCAATCACCGTAGACCTTCACAATTGCCTTCTGTTTCGCTATCCATGCCTTGTTATAAGAAATCTTATAACCAAAAGTTTGAAGAATCCTCTCTTGCACAAGGGCTATAGGAACATCTTGACAGGTCCTAATCATCTCAACGATAACAGTTGACACAAATTCGGCATCCAAAGCAGTGTGATCTTGTGTCAAGTTTGGCTGAACACAAGAATGAGCTGCCTCAATCTTTGAAATTCTCCATCCACCAAATGCAATGTCTGGAATCGCCCTCAACCGGAATCTACAGTCTTCATCAAATTTATCACACCGTATAACGTATGTTTTTCGACATGATGCCTCAACTACATATCTACAATGCCTCTCAATATGAAATCTTTTTAAGAAGCTCTTCAACGCATCCTTACTTGGAAAAACCCTTCCATTATATAATGTTTTGTCCAACTCACTAAACCTGTCCACTATAACTCTAGGAAACTCTGTTGCAGGTGTCAGAACATTGTTGTCAAATTCAGGTACACGTTCCATTGCTTCGGACCAAGATTCAAAGGGTGGTGGATGATTTAATGTTGGTCGAGAATGTTCTTGAACTACTCTACTTCGAGAAACTACTACCTTATCTTCTCCAGCTCCCTCCCCACCTCCAGCTCCCTCCCCATCATCATTGTCTTCTCCGTCTGTTCCATCATTATTAAATTCCTCATCTGAAGAATGATTTTTATGTAAATCTGGTAGATCATCTAAGTTGTCCTCCTCCACAACAGGGCGAACATCCTCAATTTCTTGGGATGAAGCTTCTTCAACAACTATTTGTGCATGTCTACGACTTCGAACATTTTGATGTTTTTGTACATTAGAAACTTCAACATATAACTCCATCATTGCACCATCAGACCGTTGGGAAAATAAAGTTCCCGCTTGGACCCAGTGCTCATCAGAAGCCAATGGACAAGCAAGATGCCATAACGTGGCATGGAATTGCAAATGTCTATAACTAATAGACTTTATCTCTTGATGAGGACCGAGATTTAAGCAACCATGAATTCTATCTTGAAAATCAGTTATGGTAACACAATCAGATGTGTTAACCATAGATGTTGGCTGTATACTATAAGAAGCTCCTTGCTCGGTTTGAATTACCTTTCCATAGCAGTAAACACAAGCAAACATGTCTCTCTACATGAAAAATGTTTACTGATCACTGAATATGTCAATAATGTTTTGTTACGTGTTAAATAAATTTTTTTTATCTTCTTAAAGGTATTTTAGTACTTCATGAAGTAAATATCAACCATCTAAAACATATCCCCCGGGAGTGTCAAACCAGGAGTGCAGCAAGGCCCGTTGTCGTGTACCAGGATACCCCGGGTCAGGCCCGAAACTCCTTGTCGGGGCTTTCACCCCTAGGTACAGCTGTGCCAGAGCCACATCATCCACTTGTAGTATCCAGACAGGGATTTAATTGCTTAGATAACGACATAAACTTTCATGACACCAAAATTTTAAAACCATCCTAAATTAAGCCACTAATGTTTTGTAGAACAATTTTTTAACTTTCCTAAAGATATGTTCAATGATCTCTAAAAAATAAGATTCATTACAGTGCAGTTTAATCACTAGTTAAGTGTCGGTCACTACTTAAGTGCTGGTTAATCACTACTTAAGTGCTGGTTAATCACTACTTAAGTGCTGGTTAATCACTACTTAAGTGCTGGTTAATCCGTTAGGAGTTGGTCATTCACCACTTAATCATCCCTTAATTTTTACTTAATGACCCCTTAATCATCCGTTAATCGTTAGTTAATGACCCCTTAATCGTTAGTTAATGAACCCTTAATCATCCCCTAATCATCCCTAGTTAATCACCCCTTATTCACCCATTAATCGTTAGTTAATCACCCCTTAAACATTCCTTAATTACCCCTTAATCATCCCCTAATCATTCCTTAATCGTTAGTTAATCACCCCTTAAACATTCCTTAATTACCCCTTAATCATCATGTAAACATTCCTTAATTACCTCTTAATCATCCCCTAATCATTCCTTAATCATTAGTTAATGACCCCTTAATCACCCCTTAATCGTTAGTTAATCACCCCTTAATCGTTACTTAATCACCCCTAAAACATTCCTTAATTACCCCTTAATCACCCCTTAATCACTCCTTAATCATTAGTTAATGACCCCTTAATCACCCCTTAATCACTCCTTAATTACCCCTTAATCATTAGTTAATCACCCCTTAAACATTCCTTTATTACCCCTTAATCACCCCTTAAACATTCCTTAATTACCCCTTAATCATCACTTAATCATTCCTTAATTACCCCTTAATCATCCCCTTAACCCCTTAATCACTCCTTAATTACCCCTTCATTCCTTAATTACCCCTTCATTCCTTAATTACCCCTTCATTCCTTAATTACCCCTTAATTAGTTAATGACCCCTTAATCACCCCCTTAATCGTTAGTTAATCACCCCTTAAACATTCCTTAATTACCCCTTAACCATCCCCTATTCATTCCTTAATCATTAGTTAATGACAACTTAATCACCCCATAATCGTTAGTTAATCCCCCCTTAATCGTTACTTAATCGCCCCTAAAACATTCCTTAATTACCCCTTAATCACCCATTAATCACTCCTTAATTACCCCTTAATTATCACTTAATCATTCCTTAATTACCCCTTAATCATTAGTTAATCACCCCTTAATCACTCCTTAATTACCCCTTAATCATCAATTAATCATTCCTTAATTACCTTAATGACCCCTTAATCATCCCTTAATCATCACTTAATCACCCCTTAAACATTCCTTAATTAATCATCCATGGTTAATTACCCCTTTAATCATGACTTAATTATTCCTTAATCATTATCTAATTAGTCTATGATTATCTCTAAAATATTAATAAATTATTATTATCCCTAATTATCATTCATTAATAATATTATATTATACATACTTTAATCTAACATTAAATAATTTATCCCTCATCATCATTCATTAATAATATTAAATTACATATACCATAATCTAACATTAAATATTAACTAATTAAAACATTAATAATATAACTATTTATTTCTTTTCTTTAAATAACTACTACTACATACTTAAATATTTAAAATTAACTAATTACAATTAAATAAATAAATAACTTTAAAATAAAAAAAAATACCTCTAAATAAAGCTTGACACAAAAATCTTGTACTCTTTGCGTCTCCGGAAGCACCGCGAAGGAAAACTCAACTTAGAGAGAGGAGCTCTCAAAATTTTAGAGAGAAGAGGGATTTGTGAGTGAGGAAGGGTGGGTGGGGCGGCTCCCTTTTATAGGGATATTTTTGGCGAAGGCGGCAACTGGGAAGCTGTCTTCAGCCATTTAAAACACGAAAGGTGGCTATTCTGAAGCCGCCTTTCGCAGAAACAATATCGAAAGGCGGACACTGGTGTGCCGCCTTTCGTTTCCCCAATGGTGCAAGGCGGTTCCTGGAGAACCGCCTTTGGCCCGGCGGAAACCGAACCGAAGGCGGCACACCATGTGCCGCTTTTAGGATGTAAAAAAAAAATATTTTAAATTTTTAAATTTTTTTTTTGAAAAAATGTAAAAAAAAAAATAACTCGCTGCAGGATTTCAACTGGGGGTGGGGTCGACAGTGCGATGGAGTGCACCGGAAACATCAACGCCATGATCTCCGCATTCGAGTAAGTTCATGACCGATGGGGAGTGGCGGTGCTGGTGGGCGTGCCGAACAGGGACGACGCCTTCAAGACGCACCCCCGGAATTTTCTGAACGGGAGGACTCTGAAGGGAACCTTCTTCGGCAACTATATGCCTCGAACCGACCTCCCCGGTGTGGTGGACAAATACAGGAACCAAGAGCTGGAGCTGTATAAGTTCATCACACACGAAGTCCCATTTTCCGAGATCAACGAGGCCTTCGATTTCATGCTACAAGGGGACGACCTACGCGGCATCATCCGCATGGACGGTTTAGTCCGGACCCCCCTGCGGTGGCTGTCGGATCGTTTTGACACTTCATATGCGTTTTGAGACCTCTGTGTGTGTTATTATTTTGTGGACGGCTGAGTCCAAAGTCTGGGGCGGTGGCTATCAGGTCGTTTTTGACTCTGCATATGCGTGTTGAGTGCTCTGTGTCTGTTATTATTTTGTGGGTCTTGCTTGCTTTCCAAAAAAAAAAACAAATTCGTAGCCTGTGCCGCAGTTGAGTGGTTTAACTGCGGTCTCTACATCTGTGCGGTTTGCTCCTGGGAGTGTGTGTACGACGGTGACAGGCGAGCCCGTCCAGCTATCCGGTGAGGGCCAGGGGCGGCATGCGGGGGCAGTGTCGGCCGCGCAGTCCGTCGACCACGACCAGACCAGGCCGCATGCGGGAAAATATGGTAGGAGTTGACCGGCCTTCGTTTTTACCTTTGGTCCTCTACTTTCTAGTCGTTTCCTCGGAAGAAATATACTTGGAGAATTCTTTGTCACTCTAGTTATCACATGATACTATGAAAAAGATTTATTTTCTGCGATGATGGTTTGTGTATATCTCAAATCATTCTCATTTGAGATAATGCCTCCATATGTTCAAATAAAAGATTATAGCTACAAACTAAAGATCATGAGTTGGATGGTTTTTCTCATCAGTCCATAACTGTTTTGATGAATAAGCTATAACTATATCACTTTGAATAAGAAGCGAACCAAATCCATTTTCAAATCATAACTATATATAAAACATCCCAACATTCCTAATGGTATAGTCAAAATCAAAGCATTTACCAGTCTTTTATTCAATTATTTAAACATTCTTCACACCCCAATATCTATATGAACTTAATCCATTTACGAGTAAGCTTTTATAACGACTTAGGCAATCAGGAATAATTTTGTACAAACTGCTAATAGTAACCTTGCAAAATAATGAAACTATATAAGCCGATTATGTTAATTGTTGGCAATTCATTGACTGATTTTGTCATTATAGGATCAACTGAGATTCTATCTTTAGAGAAAATATGGTCAAGAAAAATAAAATTTCTGATTCCAGAATTCACACTTCCTTAAATTTACATATAACAGTATTCTGTTAAGATTCTCATGAATCATACAAATATGATTCAAAAATTCCTCATTTATTTTTGATTACATTGTGATATCATCAATAAATATGACAATAAAATCATCAACACATTCCTTGAATACTTTATTCATTTCATCAAAAAAATTGAGGGTGTATTTGTAAATCAAAATTGCATTACTGTAAGCTCGTAATGTCCATACTACATTCAAGATACTATATTTAGGATATCTTTTTTTATAACTATGAATTGATGATACCAAGATAGAAGTTCGATCGTTTAAATTAATCTCCAAATAATTAATGAACAACCTCATAGATCAAACTTTATTTTTATAAACACAATAGGGCCAACCAAATGCAAATCACTAGGGCGTATAAGTCCCTTTTCACGATACTCCTATAGTTTTTTCTTCAAAACCAATAATTACACTATCGAAATTCTCTAGGGTGTCTATGATATTGGTCTTCCAATAGATATTAAATCAATGGAAAAATAAAATTCAAATTATGGTGGATGTCTTAGAAATTCATTGGAAACATATCAACCTATTCATATAAAATAGGTACATCCTCAATTAACCTTTCTATCTATAGATTGTGTCTACTTTTCTATATTAAAAACATCACTTATAAGTGCTAATGAAGGTAGATCTAGATATGACTTAGGTAAAGATATTTCCCATCCAATGATATCGAATTCTACATCTATATAATGAATCGCAACTTACACCCCTTTTTAATAAATTTTGGAATTATATTTTGAAGTCCAATCCTTATGATGGATTATATCAAAATCAACCATATGTAAAACAATCAAGTATCAAAGTATGCCACATTTTTGTTCAATAATGGTAACTGATCAACAAACCCTTTTTGTAGTTTGACTTCCACAATGAGTTTTGACTAAAAACCCCCCTTATATGATGCTTAGGAAACATCTAATTTTATTATAAATTATTGTATATATAAAAGAGTATAATGATTCAAAATAAAATAAATCATTGTTTAAATTAGAGGCTATAATTAATATACCTGCCACTACATCATTGAGAACATGAAACATAGCTGTAGTGATTTCAAAATCTTGGACTTATCCCGATGGAGTCTTTATCTGTATGTTCCAGGTATGTTTAAGGAATTGGAGTGAATAACACACCATTTATCAATATTTGATGAACAAACAATCGTGTATTTATCTTTTACCCTCACAATGATTAACTAGATGACCCTTATCTATGCACTAGTAACAAACTTCCAATCCCTTCATATATTTTCATAGATGATTCATCCCCCAATATACACATGGTCAGATTTTCTATGTTCCCTTATTCATATTTGACGATTTACTATTTTCACGGATCTTATAAAACCCCATTTTCTCCTAATTTCCCTAAAAAATATAGTATCTTGAAAAATCATTCTCAGTTTTGATGGAACGTATTTCTATTTTATTATATGATGAAAACAATTGAGAAACCGGTACCCCTCAGAGGATTTGATTAAGAACTTCAATAAAATGGTCAATTTTTATCTTTAAATTATGTATATAATCCATAACATACTAGGTTAGTATTTTAATGGTAGCATAATACTTTATAATACATTATTCTTTCTTTTTTTAAGATGGGGAAATTTATCTTCATTTTTATTTATTGTTCACATGAGAAATATTTATAAAAAAATATTAATTTAAAATCTCTCTACTCCATATGTTCTATTTTTTACTCACACTTAGTATCCTGGATCAACGACCACTATTAATCAGTATCACCTATAAGATAATAAACTATTAGTATAACATTTTCCATTTCATTACATCTCATGGTTAGAAATATATTTTCATCTAATTTGATCCACTGTGACACTACCACTAGAATAAAAGATCCTCTAATAAATGGTAGCTTCTCACATAGGAAATTATCCAATATCAGTGCATCATGTCTTGGAAAATAATGTTTTTTTATATGAGAAATGTTATTAGACATCACCTAGGTCAGCTACCTAATATGGTCTTGATTTGCTTAGATCCAACCCCAACTATGTTGGCTAGCTCCACAAGGAAATCGCTACATTGACCATTGGTGTTGATTTTGTTTCTTCTATTAGCCTCCATCACTAAAGAATGACACACATTGAGTTAGATCATAGTCAGCATGAATATTGATCCATAAAATATAAATCCCACTAAAATCTTCTCAAATTCTAGATTGGATTATCATAATTCTGATGTCATATATGTTCATTTAAAATTTCATTTCCAAGGTTTCTGCAAAACTTCCTCTGATACAAACTGTAGAAACCCCAACACCAATAACAACAATGGTTTCTAATTTATTAAATAAAAATATAAATATGTGATCTCCAAAATCTGGATTAATCACTTTATCACCCATGGTAAACTAGATACATATATGATTATCACATTACATTGAAATTACAAAATATAAATACTACAAAAGTAAATGTACTTCATCTATGAAACTTATTCAAACATGTATTCTTCATAAGAATTCAAATGGAAACAAAAAAATGGTGAAAAAAAATTTCATTGAGGGTTATACATAGAAAGAAATAATCTAGATAAATCAGAAATAATCAAAATGGAATGTTATATAACTGGAAACACATTCCATTTAATAAAAAACATGAGACCAAAATTAGTCAATGGAAAATATAAATGTAGTAATCTCATCTATAATAATAAATTAATTATAAATGAATGAAATTCACAATAGTTTTCATAATGATCTCACACATTCTAATATCTCTACAATCAGGGCCTTCCACTAATGCAGTTTAAAACTATTGGTTACCACCCATTTAATTTGGCCAACTAATTCCACTTACAAGACCTGTAGATGCATCTAATGGGTTTATAATTATGGGCCATGTCCATCATTTCATGTCCATGTTAGGTCAATATACACAAGAGGTGGTGGGGTGAATTGTGTCTTTTCGAAATCATTCACAATTCTACCTTTTGATGTCGACTGATGATTATGATGATAAGAAGTGTTTATATTCTGTATGAAAGTATGAGCAGTTGATACAAATAGAAATATAGAATATGTATATTTATAGTGGTTTATAGTAAAAATAACCCCTAGTCCACTCCACCAATTACTCACTCTGTGTGTTTGGTGAATTTTACAAGTCAGGTCCTCATATCATAAGACCAATCCACAACTGAGTGCAGACAGTTGATGTAAAGACTTAAACTTTCTTTAATAGAAATCCCACTTGATCTAATTAAAAGTCTTTTTATGTAAAATGTTTATATAAAATTTCAAATTCTTTGGTTTTATGTTATTAATTGTGATTGTTGATAATATAGTCGTTGAACAGTGATCACATTATTACTATAAATATAGGGCTTTAATAAATCCAATTTACTCAGAAAAAGGAAGTGATGGCCTCATACAGTAGATGTGACCCATACGAATCCCATTTGTCAAATCTCGGAAAGGAGGTGGTGTCATTGGGATTCACTGTTGACCAAACCCATGCCGAGCATGAATATGTTAAGCTTGAGCGGGACCACCTATGAGAGAATTGGAAGTTGATAGAGATTACCACCCGATCAATGTTATCCGAGCCACCCTAAGAGTCTGTCATCATCACACACCTTACTCTTCGTTCTTATGCCGGTGTTATAATGGGTTATGTAACAAGACCTTATCACTATGGTTATGTACATTATTTTTTTGTATATAATGATGAATATACTTTCATATTATTATTATTACCTTGAAAATTGTTCTTTTAAAGCTCAAATAGTATTTTTCAGTTAAAGTTCAACTAAGAAATCTATTTTGATGAATTAATGGATTTTTGAATTAAATAATATTTTAATAAAATATTACTATTGTTATTAAATTAATTTTTATTAAATCTAAATGATCATATAATTTTATGAATGCAATCATAATTTTTATTAACGTTTGAAAGCCATTTTTGTCAAAACCTGTGAATTTTCGATAAATGTTGGTTTTTATTTTGAAAGTGAAAATTAGCATATTTAGAAAATTATATAGATAAAATAAATATTATTTCTGTAATCAGGATGTCAAAATTATCCAACGGTGAATTTTTCATAATTTTCTGAGACAGTCAAGTTTTTGGGTAAAAATTAAATACCGTTTAAATATATAATGTGTTTTATGACCTCATAATGACCCAATAGTGATGTAATAAAATACTATAAGCTTTATTTTCTGCCAATATATGTTTTACCATTAATATAATGTGATTTTTGGTTTATTTTACTTATTTTACAAAGCATTAATGGACCCTTCATGACTTATTAAACATCTTTCCTTTTTAAATTGTTTTCCTTGGGAGTGTGACCCACCTCCACATAATCAACCCCATTATTTTAAGAATTTCGGACTTTGGACTTATAAAATATTTTTTTCCACTTCCCTTTTCCAAAAACCATTGGCAAAAATCAAGGGCTGGTTTGTGTTTTGGATTAGTTTAATGTGAGGTGTCCCAAACCTAAATAATAAAGAATTTCCTCACCTTTCCTATATAAACCCATACAAACTCCCACTTCCTCCTCACTCAAAGTGTTTGGAGTTTGTCCAACCTCTGCTCTACTCTCTATAGAATCCTCCCAAGGTTCCCCAAGCTTCCAAGAAGCCTCTCTCAAGCCTCTCTCAAGCCTTTGGAAACACACTTCCAAGTAAGGGTTTTTTCTTCCTTTCTCATTTTGTCTAATTTTCTTAATGTTGTTATGCCATTTTAATTTCAATTATAAATGTCTGGGTATGGTTTATCACCTCCCCCATACTACCCTCTTTATTTTTTAATGATGTGATACCCCTTTGTCTCTCATTAAATGCCTCCCATGTACACCCGTTACTATGCTGAAATTCAGAAAGGAATTTCTCTCTCCTCATTTTCATTCAAGCAATTCTTTTGTATCATGAATATAAATTACATTACAATTGTTGGGAAATGTATTTATATAAAAAACTTACTCTCTATTTCATGTAAATATGATGAAATACCCATTTCTCTCACATCAACCATTTTTATGAATTCTTATGTCACGTCATTACGCTGCCGAAATTGCACCGATTTTCCAAGCCAATGTCATTGTGTAGTGAATACGATGCCCATTTATCTATCAAGGGTATTAAACTTTATACACATTTACTTATTGATTATAAACTTTCATATATTAATTCCACATTCCTTTATCGTGGACTAAATGATGATGTTTTATGAATCCATGTTATATGATTCATGTGGCACACTTATGCATGAAATGAAATGTTTAAGAAGGGTGTGCCCTTATAGCGCTCCAATGCATTGGGTAAAGTATAGTATCATGATATGTCATGTGCAATGGGTGTTTGCTCCTGATAATTCAAGTGCAATGAGGTTTTACCCATGCTTCATGTCCAATTAGGATTTACTCTTGCTCCATGTGCAATGAGCCTTGGATCATGCTAATTCCATGATAAGTGTTGTTGCCACATTTCTATGTTATGATTATCGTGATTTATCATGCCTTTATGTTTATTCTTACCTTGTGCTCTATTGATATGCCTATTGTCTAACATGTATAATATTCCTCATGTTATTCCATGATTATTCCCTTGTTGGGATTTATAGTTCACCCTTTTCTTATACATGTCCATAGGTTATCCCATGCAATGCTAATTACGAGGGAATGTAGTGGTCATGTAAAGGAGGATTTCAATAAAGATGTTTTATTTCATGTTTTAAGTTGTTATGTAATGATCTTAAGCCCCAAAGACAATATACCTCTCGATCTTCTATGTTGTATCAAGTTAATTTTATGTAATAAATTATGTTTAATTGTGTATTAAAAGATCAGGGTTGTCATAGTTGGTATTAGAGGATAGGTTTAGTTAGTTTTGGGATTAGGATTAGAAAACCCTAGTAATGCCTTAGAGACAAGAATATGTATAATAAAAACATCCCTATGTTTTGGTGAGTATTGATTAAGTGGTTTATCAAACAAATACATCCCTGTCTGGATACGAGCAGGTAGAGACGGCTCTGGAACAGATGTATCATAGGGGTAAAACCCGAAAACACCGCTTCGATCCAGACTCAAATGGGAACTGGTGAATGACAACGGGCCTTACTGCACTATTGGTTATGACACTCCTGGGGGATATGATCTGGTAAATTCACAACCTTAGTATGAAAAATTATTAAGGGACTAAATTTTTTTTCTAAGAATATATGTTAGAAAGTAGACCATAGATAACATAGGCTGAAGCCAATAGATTCATATGTTAAGGAAATAAAATTTATTTATAAGTCATCAGTTTTGTCCTTGTATTACCCTTTATGTGTTACCCTGAACTTTCCTTTTATTTCAGCCAATGGCCATTAATAGGAGGACTCGGGCTAACAACCGATGTAAAGATCAATGTGGTGACTGTCTTAATGAGATGCCCAATCCAATGGGAGTGGGAATCACAAAATTTGTCATGCTTCTCTCTCAACTAACTCAAGATTTGAATAGAAACATGGGTCAAGAGGAACGTTCAACCCCCCCTAAGAAAGAACAAGTCACAATCGAGAGATTCATGAGACAAATGCCTCATACTTTTAAGGGATCATCTGATCCCTCAATCGCTAAACAATGGATCAACTCCACTGAAATGATCTTCTACATCCTTAAATGTTCTGAACAAGATAAGGCTCTCCTGGATGCTTATCGTATATAGGGTGAAGCTGATCAATGGAGGACGTTGATAAAAAATATGAAGCCTAAGGAGGAGATGGAGGCATTGGAATATAAGGATTTTCCGAAGATGTTTTTTGATAAATATTTTCCGCGCACCCTCCAACTTAAGATGGAAAGGGACTTCCTTTCCCTCAAGCAAAAAGATGACAAATATGTTGGAGAGTACAAGGAAAACTTTACAAGGCTTGCATGATATGCTTCTATCTTTGTCGTTACCCCTGAATACAAGGTTGACCGCTTCTTTGGTGTGATGAAACCTAGCCTACGGAAAGCACTAGAGATCCGTGACTTCGACAGCTATGAGGAAATTTTCCGATGTTCCCTCAAGGTTGAAATGAAGATTGGAAAATATCAGGGGTATCATGTGGATAAGAAGCGTAAGGTGGACTTCAATACTGGTGGTCTGATGGATAAATCCAACAGTGCTAAGAAGATCCAGCACCCAACTTGCCAAAGGTGCGGAAAGAAGCACCATGGAAATTTCCTGAAGGGGATGGGGAAATGCTTTAGGTGTGGAAGAGAAGGGCACCTATTTGTTAACTGTCAGCAAGAAAGACCCGTGACAACGACAGATTAGGGGAACACTCTATTCAAACCTCAATGCTTGGTTCATTGATACAACTGCAAAGAACCAGTGAATCTTGAAAATCAGTTCCCTAAGCCAAGGGTTTTCGGAGGCAACCAACAACCTCCAAGGTAGCAAGAGAAAGATTTTTCCATCACTACTACCGAAGTGAACATTGAAAACGAAGTGGTGACAGGTACACTAGTTATTCATTCAAGAATATAGAACATACTTTTTGATTTAGGTTCTATGCATTATTTTATATCTCGAAATATTAGTAGAACAATCCCAGCACCACCACAAATCATGGAAGTGAATATGTCGATGAGTACGAAAAATGGGGAAATCATTTCATCCCATGAATATAACTCCTCCCCTCTCATAATATGTGGATTAAACTTCCTGTTGAATCTCATCATACTCCCTCTGGTGGAATTTGATTCAATTCCTGGCATGGATTGGATTTCCTTATATAGAGCTAACATAAATTTCCGTTAGAGGAAAATCACTCTCCATGTAAAGAATCAACCCCCGATTCTTTACAAGTGCAAGAAAGAAGATTAATCTTCTTTAGCTCCATCATCTCAAGAATGGATATTACTGCCCTATTAGCACGTGTATCTAGATCAGATGATTGAGTCAAAGGAGGAAACCGTCCTAGAAGACATGCCTATTGTGAGGGAATTTGATGATGTGTTTACCGAGGAATTTTCTGGTCTCCCTCCTAGAAGTGATTTTGAATTCTAAATTGAACTAATACTTGGGGCGTTACCAATATCCAAGACTCCATATAGAATGTCTGTTGTGGAGCTTGAGGAGCTGAAGAAACAACTATAGGAGAATCTGGATAAAGGGTTTATACGTCCAAGTGCTTCACCATGGGGTGCACCAGTCCTATTCATAAATAATAAATATGGGTCAATGCACCTTTTCATCAATTATCACGAACTTAACAAAATCACGATAAAGAACAAGTATCCTCTCCCACAAATAGATGAATTGTTCGATCAGTTGTGTGGAGAAAAATACTTCTCCAAGGTGGATTTGCGGTCGGGATATTATCAAGTAAGGGCGAAGAAGGAAGATATCCCCAATACTTCTTTTCGAACAAGATACAGGCACTATGAATTCATAGTAATGCCTTTAGGACTCACTAATGCCCCAGAAATCTTCATGGACATGATGAATAGAGTCTTTATAGATTACCTTGAAAAATTTGTGGTAGTCTTTATATATGATATTTTGATATACTCCAAAACAAGGAGGATCATGAGAAGCATCTAAAAACTGTACTAGAGACCTTGAAGAAGGAGAAGATCTATGAAAATTATAGCAAGTGTGAGTTCGGGTTGAAGGAGGTCTCATTCTTGGGCAATATCATCACAAGCAATGGGATATCTGTGGATCCCTCTAAAATAGATACAATTGAGGGATGACTGAGGACAGCATCAGTAACAAATATCTGTAGCTTCTTGGGGTTAGTTGGATATTATCAATGATTTATGAGAAATTTATCACGATTTTCCAACCCTCTTACCATGATAACTCGGAAGGGAGTAATGTTTTCTTAGAGTGATGAATGTGAAGAAATCTTCAAGGAGTTTAAAAGGAAGCTTATCACTGCGTGCATTCTGACTTTACCCACAAGTGGAGAACTTTTTGTGGTATTTAGTGATGCTTCGAAAAAGGGCCTAGGATGTGTGTTGATGAAAAATGAAATAGTCATTGCCTTTGCTTCAAGGCAATTGAATGTTCATGAACAGAACTATCCAACACATGACCTCTAGTTGGATGTAGTGATCTTCACTTTGAAAATTAGGTGGCATTATCTATATGGGGAGAAATGTGAGATATATACTAACCACAAGATTATCAAATATATATTCACAAAGAAAGAGTTGAACATGCACCAACGAAGATGGTTAGAGCTGATCAGAGACTATGGCTGCTGAATCCATTACCACCCTACGAAAGCGGACAAGGTGGAAGATTCCCTAAGTAGAAAGGACCCAATGATTCTATCATTGATGAGAATTGAAAAGGATCCAATCTTCTTAGATTTGATGAAGATGGACATGGGAATCATAAAGAAGGGAACATCATCAATCCTTTCACAAACTATTTCTCAACAGTAACTTTTGGGAAGGTTAAAATATGCTCAGAAAGATGATATGTGAATTCAAGAAATAGTGGTAGCTATTGGAAAAGGGAAATCTTTGGATTTTAATGTTAATGAAGAAGGAATTGTGAGATTTGGGAAAATACTATGTATTCCATCATGTTCGGAGCTGAAGAAGGAACTTTTAGATGATGCACATAGTTCAAATTTCTATATTCACTCCAGAAACAAAAAGATGTATCGAGATCTCTGAGAGCATTATTGGTGGGATAATATGAAGAAAGAGATTGCTGAATATACATCAAAGTGCTTGGTGTGTCATCAAGTGATGGAAGAGAGGCAGAAGTCTAAGGGGATGATGCAACCATTACCAATACCAAAATGTAAATGGGAGAACGTCATCCTGGACTTTGTCACTAGAATTATAAAGAAATCCAAAGGCAAAAATGAAATTTGAGTTGTTGTGGATCATCTTACAAAGGATGCACACTTCATTGCTATTTGGGAGGATTTCTCATTGGATCAACTGGCATGGATATATATCAAGGAAGTTGTAAGACTGCATGAACTACCACTATCTATTGTATCTGATCGAGATCTAAGATTCACCTCTATGTTTTGGAAGAGTCTTCAACATGCTCTGAATACTAAACTAAACTTCAGTGCGGCCTATCATCCTCAAAATTATGGCCAATCCGAGCGGAATATCTAAACACTTGAGGACATGTTGAGAGTGTGCTCAATGGACTTTAAAGAAGGATAATATCAACATCTTCCTCTGGTTGAGTTATCTAATAATAACTGTTTCCACTCGAGCATCCAAATGCCACCATATGAAGCCCTTTCTGAGAAAAGGTGAAGAACACCAGCGTGTTGGGATGATGTCAGTGAGCGTAAGCCGCTTGGACAAAAAATGGTCGATGGAATGGTGGAGAAGGTGAAAACCATTCAGTAGCATATCAAGGCAGCCCATAGTCGACAGAAGAGTTATGTAGATAACTGTCGATGATACCTTGAGTTTAAAGTTGGAGACATGGTATTTCTATGCATATCTTTGTGGAAGAAGGTCATGAGATTTAGAAATAAAGGGAAGTTAAGTCTAAGGTACATCTTCCCCTTCGAGATTCTTGATCATGTTGGGGTTGTGGCCTATCGACTAGCACTTCCACCTACCATGGCCAAAGTACATGATGTCTTTCATCTGTCCCTCTTAATAAATTACATACCAGACCCTTCACATGTACTCTCTTCAGAGGTGGTACAGTTAGAGGATGATATTTCTTATAAGGAGAAACCAGTGAAGATCTTAGATCATAGAGAAAAAGTTCTACAAAAAATGACAATTCCACTCATCAAGCTATTGTGGAGAAACCACAAGTTTTAAGAAGTGACGTGGAAATCAGAGGAAATGATGATGCAGAGTTACCCACATCTGTTTTAGTGTGGTAAAAGAAAATTTCTATGGAGAAATTTTTTAAGGGGGGAAGATTGTAACGACCCAAAATTTCATTAATGAAAATCCCTATTGATCTAATTAAATGTATATTTATATAAAATGTTTATATAAAATGTCAAATTCTTTGGTTTTATGTTAAGAATTGTGACAGTTTCTAATATATCCATTGAACAGTGATCACATTATTAGTATAAATATAGGGCTTTAACAAATCCAATTTACTCAGACAAAGGAAGCGATGGCCTCATCCAGTAGACGTGCCCCATACGAAGCCCATTTCTCAGATCTTGGAAAGGAGGTGTCATCATTGGGATTCTCTCTTGACCAAGCCCAAGCCTATCTTGAATATGTTAAGCTCGAGCGGGATCACCTATGAGAGAAATGGAAGTTGATAGAGATTATCACCCGAGTAATGTTATCTGAGCCACCCCAAGAGTCTGTCACCATCGCACACCATACTCTTCAGTATTATGCGGGTGTTATAAGGGGTTATTTAACAAGACCTTATCACTATGGTTATGTAGATTATTTTTTTTATATAATAACGAATATACTTTTATTTTATTATTGTTACCTTGTAAAAAGTTTTTTTTAAAAGCTCAAATAGTATTTTTTTTGTTAAAGTTCAACTAAGAAATATATTTTGATGAATTAATGAATTTTTGAATTAAATAATATTTTAATAAAATATTATTATTTTTATTAAATTAATTTTTATTAAATATAAATGATTGTATAATTTTATGAATGCAATCGTAATTTTTATTAAGGTTATAAAGCCATTTTTTTCAAAACCAGTGAATTTTTGATAAATGTCGGTTTTTATTTTAAAAGTGAAAATTAACTTATGTTGAAATTTATTTAGATAAAATAAATATTATTTCTGGAATAAGGACGTTGAAATTATCTAACGGTGATTTTTTCATAATTTTCCGAGACAGTCAAATTTTTGGGTAAAAATTAAATACTGTTTAGATATATAATGTGTTTTATGACATCATAATGACCCAATAATGATGTAATAAAATACTATAAGTTTTATGTTCATCCAATATATGTTTTACCATTGAAATAATATGATTTTTAGTTTTTTTGACTTATTTTAAAAAGCATTAATGGACCCTTCAAGACTTATTAAACATCTTGTCTTTTTAAATTGTTTTCCTTGGGAGTGTGACTCATATCCACATAAGAAACCCCATTATTTTAAGAATTTGGGACTTTGGCCATATAAAATATTTTTTTTCACTTCCCTTTTCAAAAAACCATGGGAAAAAATCATGGTCTGGTTTGTGGTTTGGATTAATTTAATGTGAGGTGTCCCAAACTAAAATAATAAAGAATTCCCTCACCTTTCCTATATAAACCCACCAAAGATCCCACTTCCTCCTCACTCAAAGCCTTTTAAGTTCACCCAACCTCTTTCCTAATCTCTCTATAATCCTTACAGGGTGCTATAATCTCCCAAGAATCCTCTCTCAAGCCTTTGGAAGCACACTTCAAAGTAGGTGTTTTTTTCTTCCTTTCTCATTTTTATCCAATTTTTCCAATGTTATTATACCCTTTTAATTTCAATTATAAATGTTGGGGTATGGTTTAGAACCTCCCCCATACAGCCCTCTTTATTTTTTAATGATGGGAGACCCCTTTCTCTCTCATTAAATGCCTCCCATGTACACCCGTTACTATGCCGAAATTACGAAAGGAATTTCTCTCTCCTCATTTACATTCAACCAATTATTTTGTATCATGAATCTAAATTCCATTACAATTGTTGGGACATGTATTTATATGACCACCTTACTGTCCATTTAATTTACATATTATGAGACAACCATTTCTCTCCCATTAACCATTTTTATGAATTCTTACGTCATGCCGTTACGCTGCCGAAATTGCACCGATTTTCCAAGCCAATGTCATTGTGTAGTGAATACCATGCCCATTTCTCTATCAAGGGTATTCACCTTTATGCACATTTACTTATTGATTACAAAGTTTCATATATGAATTACACATTCCTTTATCGTGGAATAAATTCTGATGTTTTATGAATCCATGTTATATGATCCATGTGGCACACTTGTGCATGAAATGAAATGTTTAAGAAGGGTGCGCCATTACAGCGCTTCAATGCATTGGGTAAAGTATAGTATAATGATACGTCATTTGAAATGGGTGATTACTCATGATAATTCAAGTGCAATGAGGTTTTACTCGTGCTTCATGTGCAATGAGGATTTACACATGCTCCATGTGCAATGAGCCTTGACTCATGTTAATTCCATGTTAAGTGTTTTTGCCACATTTCCATGTTATGATTATCATGATTTATCATGCCTTTATGATTATACTTTTATTGTGCTATATTGATATGACTATTATCTAACATGTATTGTATTACTCATTTTATTCCATGATTATTCCCATACTGGACTTTATAGCTCACCTTTTTCTTAGGCATGTCCCGAGGTTATCCCATGTGATGCTAAGTACGAGGGAATGTAGTGGTCATGTAAAGGAGGTTTTCAATAAAGATGTTGTATTTCATGTTTTAAGTTGTTATGTAATGATCCTAAGCCCCAAAGACACTATACCTCTCGATATTATATGTTTTATCAAGTGAATTTTATGTAATAAAGTATGTATAATTGTGTAATAAAAGATCAGGGTTGTCATAGTTGACACTTTTACAAATAATGATAAAGGTATAGCCTTATGGTTCTTTAAAAGAGAACAAAAAAACCACATCTTATATAGAGAATCTGATACTCCATCACAACTGAGTATGAGCAGTTGAAACTCTCAATAAAAATATATTGACTAAAAAGGTTCCAATTGAACTTCACAGTTGAAACAACAACTGACTGTAGATGGATATTCTTCTTTAGAAAATAGATTCTTCAAGAAAGAGGAGTTCCAAAGTGATCTGGTTGCAATAGATCTTTGAAATAAAAATTTCAATAAATATCAGTAGAATAATTATAACAAATACTAAATTCATAACACCAATATCTCCACTATAACCACTTTTGTAGAAAACAGTGTCTGATCGCTTGTTGCAGTATATCTATAAAAGATCCTCACAATAATGCAGTTTCAATCGTGAATATGTGTCGAAATATATGGATCAATATATATATCAATATATAAATCTTCTTTGAATCATACATACATATATAGAACAAATAAACCAATAGAAAAAATAAAATAGAGAGGTTGTTTTTCAATTTCAGATCCAAGTAAATCGATTGATAAATTGTAAGAATTTAAATTCCTAAGAAAAATCAGAGTTCTTAACATCCCTTAATAGTAGAAGATAATTTCTCTACATAATAAGATTCTATGAATCAATCATAACGAGCTTTGAATCATTCAAAAATGATCTTTAAATCGGTCTGATATTCCTCAAAGGCCGTTGCACTAAACTCCCATTAAATTGTATATTCAAATATTCTGTGATTAAA
The DNA here is from genome assembly GCA_963277665.1 of Viscum album. Taxonomy (NCBI): domain Eukaryota; kingdom Viridiplantae; phylum Streptophyta; class Magnoliopsida; order Santalales; family Viscaceae; genus Viscum; species Viscum album. Next base: position 39,501,016 of record OY728140.1, on the reverse strand, counting down.
AGTCAATGTAAGGTTTCTTCACAAAATGAAAAAAATACCAAAAGTAGTGTTCAACTACATATAGTTCATTCTCCAAACGTAAGGTTGATAATGTAAGGTTGATCAAAAAAGTTAGTTTGGTGATCCATATGTTTTTCTCTTAAATGTAAGGTTCCATACTTATATAGGGTTCTTTAATAATACCTTTTCTCTTTGTCAAACGTAAGGTTTCATCCAAACATAAGGTTCTTTATCCATATGTTTCTTTCAACACAGGGTTGACTAACCGTACACAATGATCTTTCGACATAAGGATTAATTCAAATGTAGGGTTTCTTCCTTACATTATGTTCTTCAACGTACGATATGAATAGTGTTTTCAGAACAAACTTAAGAGCGTTCCAAACACTTTGACGAATATTCCAAGAAAATAATAATCTTTAATATAATTCTAAAATAAGGAATATAAATTATATTAATGTCTTAAAATACACTAAAAGTAATATAATTAGTAAAACAAACAAGAGTATTTGTGGGAATCAAAATCAATAAGATTTATAGAGTTTTGTTGAGAAAAAACATTCCCAACAATATCCCCCTTTTTTATGATAAAAAAACCCAAAAAATTAAAAAAAAATAGAATTTTTAAAATAATTAAAATAAAACAATACAAAATTTTATTTCATAGAATTATTTTGATAAAAAGAAATGTTGTGTTTATCCAAATTTCTCCCCCTTTTTGCGAGATCAAAAAGAAAGTATAGAATATTATTTAAACATGTTTAATTTTTCACAAATCTATAAGTGAATTTTATACTAATCTATTTAAATAGATAAGACTAGATTTTTGGCTTGAGACATAAACATAAAAGATTATAATATAAAGCACACAAAAATAAAAATAAGGATATTTTATTGATAAAAAATTATATAAATACAAAAAGCAGTTGGACTAGGAAACAATTTTAGTCAAATGAAATGGTTAGGGTACAAAAGATTGGGTATGAGTTGAATTGGTTAAGGTTATAAGGATTTTGAGTAGCTTCAAACATATCTTTCAACTTTACCATCTATAACTGAAACTTCTTCATTAGACTATCCCCAAATTTCCAAATCTAAACACAGGAATCTTGACTGATATAAAAATTCTCAACAAGATTGACTTTAAAAAATTCATCCAAACTCTTATCCTACTACATAAACTGGTCCAACTTTTCTGTGAATTTGTTCAGCATAAATATGATTTAGAAAAAACTTCAAACTTAATAATTCCAATATCATTCAACATCACTATCTTGAAAGAATCAAATTATTCTTGGAAACAAATATTTTCATTAAGATCCCATAACATTTTCCTTGCAACTTCTAGCTCTAGAAAATGATTGAATTTTCCTCCTAAGAATTATTAAACTTAATAGCAAGCTATTCATCCGGATTTGTTAGGGAATTAGATGTCTCTTTATCTGGATGTTGTGTCTAACCAACTTCCACGATTTCTAAAGATATTGAAGGATATTTTTCCACATATTTTTCAATTAACGTTGAAATATAACAAGAAAAACTATCAAGAAATTCCATTTTTTCTTTAGTTACAGATTCCAATCTCTCATCCACATGATCAAAAATAGAGAAAACTAGATTCTCAACAATTTTTGTAGCCACATTTTCAGATCTGATCTACTATTTCTCTTCCTGAATAGTTGATTCTTCCTCATGAACAACTGGTAAATCCACATTCGGCTGATCTCTTATCTAGATTTCAACATTTTTATCTCCCTTAAGAAAAGTTTCTTCCAAATTTACTGACATGGTAGCATCACCTAAACCCAACACTGGTTTGTCAATAGGTGGATCTACTCTTTTCTTTAGTTTTACAACCAATTTTTTTTTCACATCCTCTTATTCCTCTTCTTGTTAAAATAATCTCAATTTTATTTGATTTGATTTGGAATTTCCTTCACCTTGGGTTTCACCAATTCCTTCATTTCAAATTTCACTTCCCCCCTGAGCAAAAGATCCTAATTTTTGTTGGTCATTTTCACCAACCGACAAGTGTTTTCCTTTGACCGCAATCTAGTAAAATCCCAACTTTCTCAAGGTTCCCACATTGAGTACATTTCTAGGATGATGTTTGATTCAAGAATTTATTAAACGAATCATTCCTTTCATAAACAAAATTTGAGAAATTATCCATCCATAAGGATAAAAAGTCATCCTAGCATCTAGTTGACATCAATAGTGAAAATATCTAAACATATACCTTGAAAGATTGAGCTTTATTTCACTCAAAAATAGAAACATGATATACATATCGTCATATAGAATCTTCTCCATATTAGCCATTACAGGTGTAATTCCCATTTGAATAAAATTTAGAATGATTTTCTTGTCTTCCTCGAGATCCTTTAATTTTTTCTAATATTTTTTGAACCAAATAGATATGACCTAATGTCTTAAAACTTATGGTCCTTATCTCTGATAAAACTTATATTGAAATGAAAAAATCCCTTATGAGGATAATTCAAAATTTGAGAAATTTTAGTCAAAGAAATAGAAAAGTTCTCATCTTCTATTCGTGTGAAAATTTTATCTTCATAATTACAAAAACTAAACAGATCAATCTTATAGAAAAATTTCAATTCTACCTCATAAAGGAACTTTTATTTCACCTCAATGAACACATATTCCAATCCCAGAAAATCTAGCACTTGATTCTGGAGTATATATTTCTAATAAAGCTATTCGAAATCAACTACTTTTCCATACAAAATCTTTCTTTTAGAAACTTTATTATGCTTCGGGTCACTGGATTCACCTTCTTTGGTTCTCTTAGTTTTCTTCATTTCAGAAAAATGAAAGCTCTAAGGTTTTCTAGATCTAGAGTTTTGAAATAAGAAAGAAGGTAAACGAAGGTAGTTGAAGGTAAACAAAGGTTTCAATATTCGAAAAAGGGTTTGAGAGATGAAAAGGTGAGGTATTCGAAACATCTCTAACAGTGCCTTATTTCCCGTGTCATTACGTAAGATAATTATTAATTTTTTTAAAACACAGAACACAAATATATTTAAGATATAATAAATTAACTAAAATATATAGCAAAAAAATATTAAAACAAATCAAATATAATGTAATCAAAAAATAAATTTATCTAAAATAAATTAGAATAAATAAATAAATAAAAATAAAAATAAAATAAAATAATAAAATAAAATAAAATAAAATAAAATAAAATAAATCAAACATTTAAAAACTAAAAACATTAAAATGATTAACATTTATTTAAAAATTAAATAAACCTAACTCCCCCTTAATAAAATAAAAAAATATAGTGGGAAGTGGTTTAGTGAAAATACCAGCTAGTTGATATTCAATATTTACAAATTCTAATGATATATCCTTTTTAAGAACACAATATCTTGGAAAATGATACCTAATATCAATATTCTTAGTTCAAGAATGAAATATTGGATTTTTTGAAATATTTATAGCACTTGTATTATCAACTAAAATAGGCGTACTATTAAAATTTAATCCAAAGTCCATTAGTGTGTTTTTCATCCACAATACTTGTGCACAACAACTGCCTTAAAATACTTTTTCTGCCTCAACTATTGATAGGGAGACTAAGTGTTATTTCTGACTTGACCATGATACTAAAGATTTTTCTAAAAAGTGACAGGTTCCAGAGGTATTTTTCTCTCTAATCTACACCCTCCAAAATCAGCATTTGAATATGATATTAAATTAAAATTAGAAGTTTTTTTGATAAAGAAGAGATTGAAAAATAGTTCCCTTTAAATATCTAAAAATCCTTTTGACACAAATAAGATGTGATTCTTTAGGATTTGTTTGAAATATTACACATAAACTTACTAAAAACATAATATCAGGTCTTCTAGTATTTAAATATAATAAACTACCAATCATACCTCTATATAACTTGTTGTCCATTTGTTTTCCAGCTTCATCCAAATCAAGTTTTATATTGGTAAACATGGGAGTTGTATATGTCTTGTTGTTCTTGAGACCAAACTATTTCAATAAATTAGTAATATATTTATTTTGGTTTAAAATATTTCCATAATATTTTTGATAAATTTGATGTCCTAAAAAGAATATCAATTCTCCCATCATACTCATTAAAAATTCTTTTTTCATAAGTTCTTTAAAAACATTACAAGTTTTTTTATTGGTTGAATCAGAAATAACTACATCAACATAGATTTGAACTAATAATATATTAAAAGAATGGTTTTCTTAAAAAGTGTTGGGTATTTCAATCCAATAGTAAATCCATTTTTAAAATAAATGAACTTAATCTTTCATACAAAGCACTAGGTTCATGTTTAAGGCCATAGTGAGTTTTTGTAAGTTTAAAAACAAAATCTGGTTTTTAAGAATTTTCAAAACCAGGTGGTTGTTCAGTATAAACATCCTCTATAAAATAGCCATTTAAAAATGCATATTTAACATCCATATGATATAATTTAATGTTCATATGATATGCATAAGCTAAAATAATTCTAATTACTTTTTATCTTTATACTGGGGAAAAGTTTTATTATAATATATACCTTCTTCCTGATTATATCCTTTAGCTACCAATCTAGATGTGTTTCTTGTTATAATCCCTTTGATTGTATTGTTTTTTTCTAAATACCATATAACTGAATAATTTTATGGTCTTTCAACTAATTCCCAAACATCATTCCTTTAAAATTAGTTTAGTTTATCTTGCATTGCTTACATCCAAATAGCATCTTCTAAGGATTCTTCAAAAGATTAAGGTGCTAGTTGAGATAGAAAGGTAGATAATTCCACTAAGTTTCCTATATTTATTTTAGTTCTTATTCCTACATCTAGATATCCTATTACGGTATCTAAAAGATGATTCTTTAGGGTTTTGAATATTCTAGGTAAAACACTTTTAGGTTCATAAGAATCATGGTCTTCTGAACTGGACTGAATTTTATTTATGTTATTTTCAAAATAATTATTCATGTTTTCAAGTCTCATGTTGTTATAAAAGTCAATAATTCCATCTGTTTGATATTTTTCTTTAATAAAAGAATTAGTTTCATCAAACTTCACATGAACTGATTCATCAATAATCCTTGAATTTTTATAAAACACTATATAGGCTATAGAGGTAGCAAAATATCCTAAAAACATCACTTCATTAGATTTTGGATCGAACATACCAAGATTATCCTTAGTGTTCAAGATGTACACCTTACATCTAAAAAATTTAATGTAATTTATCTAAGGTTTTCTGTTATTCCAAAGTTCATAAGGTGTCATTTTTAAAATAGACCAAATTAAAACTGTATTCATGATATACCAGGACGTTCTTATAGCTTCTTCCCATAAGTGGGTAGGTATAATTTATTCATTTAGCATATTCCTATCCATTTCTTGAGTATTTCTGTTTCTTCATTCAACAATTCCATTTTGTTGAGGCATTCATGGTGTAGAAAAGGTGTGTTTAATACCCAGATTTAAAAAAAAGGAATTGAATTTCTGATTCTCAAATTATATATCATGATCATTTCTTAATAAAATTAACTTAAAACCATTTTAATTCTGAACAATTTTATATAAACTTTCTAAAATAGTAAAAGATTCACTTTTGAGTTTTAGAAAATAGACCCATGTAAATCTAGAATAATCATCAACTAAAACATAGATATATAATTTTCAATCCAAGCTTACTACTCTTGATGTTCCAAATAGATCAATGTGGATAAGTTATATAGGTTTTGATGTTGTTATTTTATTAATAGTTTTGATGGAAGATTTGTGTTGCTTTCCAATTCGGCATGCATCACAAAATATTTCACTATCAAACTCAATACCAGATAAATCAAAAACTAACTGTTTCTTAGATAATTGTTGTAAATAATGAATATTACAATGAACAAGCCTCCTATTTCCTATCCAAGATAAATTTATCTTATCATCTAAACAATTCACTTTATGTTTATACAAGGAATTTAAATCCAAAGTATAAACATTATCAGTTCTTGGTGCTCTAAAATTAAGTAGTTTATCTTTAAATACAGAGAAAGAATTGTTAGAAAAATCAACATAATATCCACCAACATAGACTTGAGAGATACTTATCAGGTTATGATTCATCCCTTATACATATAGTACTTTTTTGATTAAGACTGTTTTTGTATCTCCAACAGTTCCCAATCCAATTATATTTCCTTTAACATTATCACCAAAAATGACTGGACCTCTATCTATTTGAGTTAATTTATTTATGTTTGATGAGTTTCCACTCATATTAATGGAGTATCCACTGTCCATATACCATATATATTTTCTTTTTCTGTGACTTGTTTCATACAAAATAAATTTAAACAAGAGTTTATTTTGGTACCCATATTCACTTGGGTCCAATAGTGTTATCTAGAAAAGATATGGGAATATCAATATGCTTTGTTTTTACATAAATCATATCATTTTCTTAAGATAATCTATTTGAGATAAAATACTTTTTAATTCCACTTATTTGAGGATTTATTAAATAATAGTTTTTTGTTATATGTCCTTCTATTCAAAACAAATGACAAGTAATAGTTTTTTATTTGGGGAAAAAATAATTCTCATATAGTTTAGATTTTTTATCCTTACTTCCTATACCAAATCATGTATTTCTAGTCAAATTTTTACCAAGAATTTCAGTTAGAATATTTTCTCCTTTTGTAAAGAATATAGTATCACTTTTGTAAGCTTCTACTACATCTTGTAATACTTTAATATTATTTTCATGATCAATAAAATTTGTGGTTGATGAGTTAAATTTTTCAATAAACTCTTGATGTTGTTTAAGTAAGGAATATATTTCCCCTAAAATTGCATTGTGAATATTAATTAAATATTTTTTTTCTTTAATAAAGAGTCATGTTTTATTTCTAGCATTTTATAGTAGGTAGCCATTTTATTATTTGAATAATTTAAATTAGAATCAGAATTAGATCAATAATAGGTTTTTACCTTATCTTCTTCTGCCATTAAGTACATATTTTCTTTCTGGTTTGATTCTTCCTTTTTTGATTCAAATTTTGATGAGCTATAGGAGTATTTAGAAACACTCCATGTAGCCTCCATTTCTCTTCTTCCTTTATGTTCATAATCCACATTTTTCTGATATGTTTTTTATATATTTCTCTTTTCACCTTTTAGCTAGGGACAATCAGGTATTATATGACCTAATTTATTTCATTCATATCATCTAACTTCCCTTGAGTCTTTCTTATCCCTCTTGAAGGGTTTTCCAAATCCCCATTTCTTCTTATGAAACTTACCGAACATTATGGATAATTGATCTAGTTCCTTTTTAAAATCATATGTATTTGAATTATTTTCTTCTCTGACTTCTTTATTTATTGTTTTTCTTTGCTTTAGAGCCATATTATACTTGTTCAATAAGACTTCATGATCTTCAGCTTCATCTTGCATTTCAACTTCATACATCATCATTGTCCCAATTAATTCTCTCATTGTCAGATTTTTGATAGGTGATGATTGTCGAATTGTTGCTGATACACCATTCCATTTAGTAGGTAGTACTCTCATTACTTTCAAATATTGATCTACTTGTTTTATAGGAACACTTAAGGCTATAATATTATTAATAATCTCTGTAAACCTTCCATTCATATGAGTGATACTTTCTCCATTAAACATTATGAATGTATCAAATTTTATTTTTACTATTTTATACCTCATTTGTCTCACACTATCTATTCCTTCATAGGCAACTGGAATAGTTTTCCACATTTCATAAGTAGTAGGACATTGTGATACATGGTTGAATTCTTCTGGTCCTATACCACAGATAATTTCATTTATAGTTTTATAATTTGTATCATACTCAGCCTCTGTAGTAGCAGTCAATGTTTTAGTATTTTTAGGAATTATATAAGGATTAATGATCTTAGAGTATACATTGAATCCCATATTCTTTAGATATATAATCATATGTGGTTTTTAGCATCCATAGTTATTACCATTGAAATAAGGATCACAAAACATTGACATTCCTTCTCTCTGGTCATTCATTCCCATCTTTGTATAGACCTTAAACATTTATGTAGTTATAGATTTTTCTAAAAGATCTCCTCTGATACCAATAGTTATGTTGAAATATAAAAATATACACAAGAGGGGAGGGGGGTGAATTGTGTCTTTTCAAAATCATTCACAATCCTATCTTTTCATGTCGACTAATGATTATAATGATAAGAATTGTTTATCTTCTATATGAAAGTATGAGAAAAAAATAAAAATAAAAATATATAACATGACTATTTATAATGTTTCGGGGCATAAAGATCCCCTAGTCCACTTCACCAATTACTCTCTCTACATATTTTGTGAATTTCACTAGTCAGGTCCTCATATCATAAGACCAGTCCATAACTAAGTGCAAGAAATTGACACCTTTACAAATAAGGCTAAAGACAAAGCCTTCTGGTTCTTTAACATAGAACCGAAAAACCATAGATTATATAGAGAATCTAATACTCCACCACAACTGATTACAAGAAATTGAAACTTTCAATAAAAAGATATTGACTAAAAAGTTTTCTATTGAACTTCATATTTGAAACAAAAACTGACGGTAGATGGATATTATTCATTAGAAAATAGTTTATTCAAGAAAGAGCAGTTCCAAAGTGATTCGGTTGCAATAAATCTTTGAAATAAAATCAACAACGAATAGTAGTAGTATACTTATGGAAATTACTAAATTCGGAACTTGTATATCTCCATAGTAGCCTCTTTTTTAGAAAATTGAGTCTGATCGGTTGTTGCATTAGATTTGTAAAATATCTTCACAAGAATGTAGTTAAAATCACGAATATGTGTCACAATATATGGCTCAATATATATCTCAATATATATATATATATCTCTTATTTGAATCATACACACATATATAGAATAAATACACCAATTGAATAAATAAAGCAGAAATCCTATTTTTCAATTCCAGATCTAAGAAAATCACCTGATAAACAGTAAGAATTAAAATTCTCGAGATAGCTCAGAGTAGTCATAACTTTGCCTTAAGAATATGGGATAATTTCACTACATAATACGATTCTTTGAATCATTAATAATGATATTTAAATTGTTTAAAAACTAGAATTAAATCGGTCTGATATTCTGCAAAGACTTTTGCACAAAACTCTGATAAAATCATAAATTCAAATCTCCAGTAGTGAAAAGTCAAATGTAAGGTTCCTTCACAAAACAAAAAAATACCAATATAAGGTTCAAGTACAGAGCATTCATTCTATGAATGTAAGGTTTCCAATTTACATTTGATCACAAAAGTATGGTTGATGATTCATATGTTTTCTTCTTAAACATATGGTTCCATACTAACGTAGGGTTCTATAACCATACTTTTTCTTTTTTCCAAACGTAAGGTTTCAGCAAAATGTAAGGTTTTTTATACATACATTTATGTCAACGTAGGGTTGATTAACCATACACTCCGATCTTTCAACATAACGATTAATACAAATGTAGGGTTTGTTCCTTACGTTATGTTCTGCAATATACGATATGAACAATGTTTACAGAACATGCTTAAGAGCGTTCCTAGCACTTTGAAGAATATTCCACATGAATAATAAGCTTGAACATAATTCCAAAATAATGAATATAAATAATATTAATTTCTTAAAATACACATAATGTAATATCATTTGTAAAAAAATAAGGGGACTTGTGAGCATGAAAATCAATAAGATTTATAGAGCATTGTTGAGATAATACATGCCCAACAATCCAACACATTTTTACTATATATAATGGTTAATTTAATTCATGAAAATTATGACTTATCAAAAAATATATATTGAGTAAATAATATGGATTAATAAATGTTTTCCCCAGTCAACTAAAAAACATCCAATGTCAAACATTATATTCACAATGGTGCATGATTCAGGAAACAATATTATCAATGATACAAAAAATTATTAATATTTAAGAATATGTAATATCTAGTTAGTAATAATTAAAAATATATCAATGAGATATTTTATAGTCCAAAAACTATTAAACAAGTGTATGATACCAAATATGTTACAATAGAGTGGAAATTAGAAAAAAATCTCTTACTACACCTTCTAATTACCTCATAATTGATTTTAACATCCTATATAATAAATTTATATTTATTATTAAAACATAATAAAACCATATAAATATATATAATCTCATATATTATCTATTTATAACATTTGATCAACTTTTTGTTAGAAACAATTTTACTATCATCTTTATTTAGGGTTTCAATGCTTTGTTTTTCAAGTATGTTTTCATTCCATAGTTAATGTACTTATACTTTGATTATGGTTACATAATATCTCGAATGATAACCCTTATATTAATATAATATATATTCAAAAAATTGATATTTGGATTCCTCCATAAAATATATAGATAGAAAAATTAATTACATTGTTTCTTGGAGACGGTAGTTTATATCTATGTGAATTTTGTTTTCACCTTTCAATGGATGTAACCGTATAATGGTGAAAAATAATTAATCATTCCAAAAATAATAGATATATCATATATATTCAATAAATCTATCCATATTGACACCCATGTAAAGTGTAATGGAAAAATTAATCACATAGCTTTGTAGAGATGCTAGTTGAGATATACAGAAAAGCGATGTATCATTTTCAAATGAATCAGAATATAAGAAGGTATATATGATATTATAATTCCAAAATAACATTTAATATCACAAATTAAATATATATTAATGAGTTATATATTTATTTACATCCATGTGAAATGGTTATGGAATTAAAATTGCGGTACTATGTGGAGATATTAAGTATTAAACACACACAATATTTTTTTTTGATTTTCATAGAATGGAAACGAGATGGAAAATGATTTTAACAAAATCATAAAAAAATATATGATTATTCATTATGAAGAATTTATTATTTTACGATTGGTACAACAAATTAAGAGGATATAGATGTAGAAAATAACATGAAAGAGTCGGTAAAGATGATTTCCTCTTCTTTGATAGTCTTCTATTAAATCTCTTATTATGGGACCTAGGGTAGGAAATTTGGAAGGAAAATAGTATCTAAAACTTTGATAAAAACTCTAATAAGATAATAGGGAAGGGTATAGTTTATCTATATGGCTCAAAATGTTATAAATAATTGATAAAAGTAGTGACATTTTATAAGAAATGGGAGGGGCTTCTAATAATTTTGTAAATAATTTAATTAATATAAATTATATACCATGTAAAAATAGATCCAAATTTATATAAATAGAATATCGAATGAGGATGAGTAATAAAATTAAAACTAGACATGTTTGGATCACATTTTACCCTTGTAACTTTGCTTTAACCCTTAATTATCCATTTTGACAATTATTGATATATTAACAATTTCTACACTTTATGGGTCATGAATGTAACTACATGTGAAAAAGGATCCTTAATTGGACCATGTATGTTTCGTAAAACAACATAACTTCAATCTTACTGAATATAGTATTTTTATGAATTTTAAATCATTTAGTATGATATTATTTATTAGAAAAATATCATTCATTTCAATTTCAAAATTTTACATTTAATTTGATTTTTAAACTACAGTCCAACAATGGAAATAGAATTGTATGCATCTAGAAGTATTTAATATTGCATGTTTATATGAAAAATCATAAAAAAATCTATTGAATAATATTTTTTACTGTTTAAAAAAAATATTTTTAACTACTTGCACAAGAAATGTGTTAGTGTTTCATAATAATTTATGTGAATTATGTCTTCAATGAAAATAAAAAATAAATTTCAAAAAGAAAAAAATTATTCGACTTTAAAATAAATATTTATATTGTAATATATCCTTTGTTAATAACTATGTAAAAAAACATAAAGATAATAAATCAAAGAAAATTCCATTTTTACTTTTTTATATAAAATAGCACAAAGCTTCATAATCAAGGGAAAATGGAGAATAAAGTACATATACTAGAATTTTGGATGATTATGAATCATATATAATTTATAAATAAAATTAAATATTTTTTGGGTTCATTAATTAGACATTATTTTTTAACCTAAATTGCATGATTTACTATTTACCATGGTGACAAAATCTCTAATATTACTATTCATAATGTCTAAAAATTAAAAAGGCATATTTACTAAATTTGGACCACCTTATTCCAAATATGGAACCCATTTTTCAATATTATACATACATAAGTGAAATAAATTACTTTTAATATAAATGTCGAAAATGAAAGGACATATAGTTTGTAAGAAAATGATTTTTATGACAAAAAATGTACATATATAAAAATCATTAATAACAATGATCCAAATGAAGTTAATAAGATTATATCCAGTTAAATAATATTTATTTTAATGTTAGTTCATATTAAATACATAATAATACTTTTTAGTGAATAGAAAATGAATTTTATAAAAAAATTGGTATTTTTCAATACTCATTGAAAATCAATATTTTTAGAAAAAACCAAAAAAAATATCCCTGAGATCATTTTGAAATGATAATTTAAAAAATGATATAAATTTTATCAAATAAAATTTATAAAATATTAATAAATTTATAATTATGATTTTCTCATAAAAATAAATAAAACCATTTGACATGACCCCCTCATGCTAAAGATTTTGCAATGAGGGGAGAGAGATAATAACCCCCCGAGTCCCACCTCCGGTGGGCCCCAGGGTGGAGACTAGAAATAAAGGTATAAAAATCTCATAAAATGGGAGGCATTACCCTCTATCAAAATATAAGATCATGAGATAAGGTGAATGATAAAAAAAACTTCATAGAATAATATAAAATGAAACCAAAACATCTCACAAATAATTTATAAATAAAACATATATAGATAATAGTATCTAATGAAAGTAACCAAAATAAAAGTGAAGGAAGCAACACATGTTCTATAAAAAGGTCTAGTAATGTCATGAAAGGTCTATGTAATCCTCTTAGATTCATGGAAATAAATTTATATATGTAGTGTGAGAATACAAGTATGTCCAACATGGAAACCAAAGTCTATCATGCACCTGGGAAATAAGCATACTAATGCACCCATGAGAAAACATTAGAACCAAAATCACCTAAACAGGTAAACTATCTATCTCAACATCACCAAGGCACACTAAACAAATAACCCAATCCATTTATAATAACATAACAAGAATCATATTGATAAAGGGTACCCCACATCATTTTCCCAATAATTAGCCACTCTAACACAACAACATCAATAATATAGGTGATCCCATGTCTTATGAATAATATATTCCATAACCAATAGTACATCCAAAACACATCATTCTTGTATACACCTAGGTTATATACCCAAAACACATTAACATATCATCTTTCCCAAAGACACTTGAGACGACACATCATAACCAATCCCATAACTAGAGTAGTTGGATATCATGAACATGAATGTAATCAACCTCATTCCCTCTTCCTACCATGAACAAATCCCACCATAAGAAACCCCATTGCATGGTCATATCCCATCTCACCCAAATACTTCAAGTCTACTAGCCTACAGCACATTCAATTAACATCTCAATCGGAAACACCTAGGCAATCACATAGTGAACTAATAGACCTTTGACCTACAAGTCCGTGAATATGTACTCTCCTAGAAGATAGAGTGGGAAAGAAATGGTATCCATATATTAATCCATCCTTATCACCAAGACGTTGGAGAAAAAACCTATGTTTATATATGGGCATCGACACGTAATGGTTGGTGTATATTGGGTGCATACAAAAATTAAAAGTAATGTAAAAGTATATACATATATCCACACACAATCCCATCCAATGGGGTTACAACCAAAAACTAAACAAGTCTTAAAATACCCACCTTTAACTCCATCCCTTACTTAATAAGAACACACAAACCATAAGACCCAATTCACATTTCTATCCAACAAAATTATCCATGCCATTTGTTTGATTATAAAGCCTCAACCACATTTAACCACACAACCCAATTTTTTTTTAAGAAATAACATCCATCCCATTAACCAAAAAAAACCCAAACCACTTAAAATATTTATTAAATAAATATTACATTGACACCCATACATATATAAAAATGAAACCACACCTCACATGTAGCACATCATTCCCATTGTACGATCTCCTCACCGTCCCACATGAACAACTAAACAAACCAGCACCTCACCACCCAAAAACCAGGTCTAAACAAACCATCACCTCTCCTCCCCAATATAATGGAAAAAACATTATCTCACCTCCCCAAATGAATGGAGAAACAATCCATCACTTTGAATCCCCAAAATCACAACTTAAAAAACCATCACCAAACTCAACTAAATGAACATCCAAAAAAACCATCACCATACATCCCAAAAAGAGTGAAAAAAATATGTCACCTCGCCGCCCCAAACAATAATCTAGAAAAACCACACATAACCCACATCATACCGCAACAACACGTCAGCTCCCAAAATTAACATATATACATAGAAGAATATAAAAACTAATTTTAAAATTTTATCAATTGGGATTTTATCATATTACTATTTATTTAAGCGGTGCTATCACACGAGCCATAAATCAAGGGGAAACCATTTTATTAACCAAATATAACTTGTTATCCAATTTCCATTTTACGGTGATATCATAAAAAAAAAGAAACTTGGTTTCTATATAAATAAAGACAAAAACACATGAAAAGACTCCCAAAAGCCATGATTTTAATCAGATCATCCATCTAGTAAAAAAAATCCACTACTACAAAAATGGGTAAGGGAAGTGCTGCCCTTTTATCAGTGCTAAAAAAGCGATGATAAAGGGGGACTTTATCAGTGCTAAAAAAGTGCTTATAAAGGGGGACCCTTAACAGCACTAAAAAATGCACTGTTAAAGGCCCCCTTTATTAGCACTTTTTTTAGCACTGATAAAGGACCCCCGTTTATCAGCGCTTTTTTTAGTGTTGTTAAAGGGGACCCCTTTATTAGCGCTTTTTAGCAGCACTGGTAAATGGGGTATTTATTAGCGCTTTTTTTCTAGCGCTGATAAATTTTATGTTAAAAAAAAATTTCATGAAAAATAATATATTGTTATATAAGTATATTTATATTGATATAAATATAATATATATTATTTAAATATACATATAAATAGACTATTACATTTAATATATAATAAATTTAGTGAAAAATGGATTTAAAATATTTTAAAAAATATAATAAATTAATAATTTTCTAATTATTATCGATTAATAATCATTTATTAACAATTTGAGAACACAAAAATCCAAAACAATTAATAAAAGATTTAAAATAAGTTGAAAATGTATCTCAAACTTCAAACAGCCCTAAATTTTGATCCGGGTGTCCGTTTGAGCTCTACAACATATCAAATCGAAGCCTGCGACGATCTCTATGCGTCTATGACCCAAAAAAAGCTTCTGTCTCATTTTTCAAGCCCAGAAAAGTCCCATAAAGCCTCCAAAAATGAGTTTTTTTTTCAGGATACCCCGATTTGTTAACATTCTAATAGGTATAACTTCTAATCCGGATGTCCGTTAAGCCTGTACCACATATTATATCAAAGATTGTTTCATCTTCTTCGATATGACTAGTTTTAGAGCTTAAACGAGCTTCTATAATAAAAGTTATGGTCGTTTTAACATTACATGGATTTTCATATACAAACATATATATGTATTTATTCATAAATATATGTTTGTGTTTTTGTCTATTGTATATATGTAGGTATTTATTTATTTATTTATAAACACACATAAAAAAATATTTTATAAATGTATTTAAAACTAATCTTATAAATATATATTATTATACAAATAAATATACGGATAAAAAATTGTAACTACAAATATATATATAAATAGATATAAATATATATTAATATACGAATGAATATATATATATATATTAATATATAAATAAACATATATGTATTAATATAACTAAATAAATTTATATTAATATGAATTCATATTAATATAAAAATAAATATAAGTATATATATATATATATAAATAGATGTATAATTAAATAGAAAAAAAATGAAATGGCTTAGTGGTAAAGGTGAAGGCGCCCAAGGGGGTGGTCGCAGGTTCGATTTCGGGTGGAAGCAAGGAAGTGCGTGCGCATGTGTGGGATGCACGAGCAAGGGCAGCACCTGGAAGTGGGAGGGGCCACCTAGCGCTGATAAATGGGGGGTCAAAGCGCTGTTAAAAGCTCCCTTGAATATAAATGATTTTTTTAATTTTTTTTACTTTTATCAGTGCTTGTAAAAAGCGATGATAAAAGACCACTTTTATCAGCGCTTTTTTTAGCACTGATAAAAGGGGTATTTATCATTGATTTTCTAAGCACTGATAAAAGGGACCCCCTTTATCTTCGCCTCGATTAACAACACATTTTTTAGCGCTGTTAATGCACTATTCTAGCGCTGATAAAAGCCATGTTTGTAGTAGTGATCACAAGAATTTAAAATATGTAGAAGCATTAAAAATAATTCTCCTATACCCATTAAATTTCAATTATATAATTATTTATCTTTAATTAGTCCAAAAAAACCATCCCCCAAAGATAAAAAAGAATATACACCTCACATATGATACACAAGTGTGAGAAGTAACAGATTCTCTACCTCAAATACGGTTTCCCAACATATTACACACCACAGGGCGAAAACGAAATGATCACAAACCATAGAAATAAATGTGAAAATACAAATCAACCTAAACTGAACTCAAGGACTATCAAAACAATGCTATAATCACAATCCAAACTGAAAGTGTACCACTATATTGAATATCCGAGAAAAGAACAAGAGAAACCACCAATAATGGGAGCATAACTTACCAATGATCACCAATGGGCATGGACCTAAGCCAAGGGATCAGGGTTGGAGAATGAGTGATGGAAGATCCTACGAAATGACATATAAATCATTTATAAATGAGTTGTATAAATATACAATTAGATGCTTAAAATTAGAAGAGAAAAATCAATTTTAATCCTGGAACCTAACCTATTCACATCATGAATCCATTTCATGATGTTAATTCCTCTTGAATTTAAAAAATCAGAAATTTTTGTAAACAATAAATCACCATGGATTGATTTAATTATATTTTTGAACTAACCTTTCCTAACACAAATACATATCATGTGTTACCCTCATCAATATACAATATTTGAAACCATGGCTACAAAATCTATAAACCACTATTTCTCATCATTTAAAACATTCATGATATGAATATGATACAACTACCCTGATTCACCCGCAACCACTACCTAACCTCCTCAAGATTCCTCGAAAACAACTCAGACAACCAAAACTACCAATGTAAGGGATAGAGAGGGATTGGGTTTTTTGAATAGATTCACACCAAATGATACTCTCTCTTAAAAATCTAAAACCATTCCTAGAAGGAAAGGGGCTTGAAAAACCACCTCACAAGATATATCTCAATGATCTCATGACTCCAAAATTTGACTAGCATCTAAACATGAAAAACCAAATGGACATATAACATCTCACACAATTTCCCTACATAGCCCCAAAAATCCACAATTTAAACAACCACATGGTCATAAAACTACTGCACAACCATCTTAACCTCCATGCATAAAAAACTAACAACTTCTCTAACAATAAAACATCACTACCTTGAACACAAGAATTGGGTAATTCCATCCTCCATGTTAAGATACTATCCACTCTTGGCAGTTCTGACTCACCATCAAGGGTTTAATCACATCATAGTATAATGTGTCATAATTAGAAATCAAGTCCTCCCCTTTTCATATATTGGAACATTATCACAGATCATAAAACATATCACATAAAGGGAAATAAACACATCATATAAAACATCATGGCCCAAAAATCATATCAAAAGGAAAATGGAGGGAAGAAAAATTAAAAACATCTCAGAGTACTAGGCTTGTATCTACATCACTCACTACAAACTAATCTCCTCCAGGCCACCATACATCAACAACATGCTAACCAAGGGATGTATTCACCAACTCAATACCTCTTATTAGAGATCATGGATCTCTACTAGCTATTCCATGAACTTAATGTCATTACCTATAAACAAATCTCTCTGGACATTGTGACAACACCAACTGATATTCCACCTCTTTGAATCACCCCATCACCTATATAAGACCAATAAACCTAGGAAAATGTTTAATCCCACTTCCAAATCATCGTTTCCGACATTGAGGGTAAACCTTTCAGAACATGTGGTCCCCAACCTCGAACTCCAAGGTCCTCCCCACAAAATTTTCATAAGACTTATTCCTATACTACACTTATTTCATCATCTATCAAACCAAATTAACCTTTTTAGTCTTGTTCTACACCACATTAGGACTAATAAATATTGCCTCCCCAACCTATGTTCATCACAATAGAGAAAAACATGGCTACCTATACAAATCCTTAAAAGGGGTCATGCTGATGAATGAGTTATAAATATTAATATAATCAATCTAATCCAAGGGTATGTTCCATGAAAATGAATCAAAAAAATAATAATACGAATGACCACAAAATATCCTCTAATTCATGGATGTTCCACTCCACATTCCCATATTTTTGTGGGTGTATAACATTGTTGAGGCATAATTGTGTGCCAAAATCATGATGTAATACACTTCAGACCCGTGAGTAAAAGAGTGAATCTTGATCCAATATAATTTAAATTTGAATTCAATTAATTCGAACCACACCATCCGTATAATAATTAATAAAATCAACCATTTTCCCTGACTCATTGATTTCTTGGATGTTGGACGATTTTTTCAATTGATCCATGATCATCCAGATATCATAAAAACCTCCCTTTTCTTGGGGAAACCATAGGATGAAATTTATTGATATTTAATACAATTTCCTCTTGGTAATATCTAATTGATGTAATAGATAACTAAAAACTAGATTGTCAACCATTAACTACTAGACAACCAAATACCTCTCCATGGACACTTCCACCGCTCATTTCATCCAGGTCCACCAAAACTACATCCTCATGCCATGATACATTATGGATAGTCCTGGTCACACCAAAAAATATGTTCAACAAAACTCATGATGGACTCCCTTATGTTTCAATACCAAAAAAACCCCCATTAAACAAAATATGATTTTGACCAACCTCTGACCATCCCTCTGGCGCGTCACCAAGGCCAATATGACAACACATCAACTTCCGCTCCGAGTATACCCACTAAGACTCCTCTACCTATAAATTCATAAAATAATTCAATTTTATCTAGAAAATATATCCTCTACAATCATACACATTTTAATTTAAGTTCATGTCTTCAAAATACATCATCAACCTCCAAACATCACTAGTTTCTTAAACAACAACCTTTTTTATTTTTTCACAAAACATTGGAAACAAAATTACCATTTTATATGGTATATGAGATATAAAAACCATAATCCTGAAGAAAATCCATCCACCTCTAAAATTATAAATTCAAAAATATACTGAGAAATGATATGCCTCCAACTATTGTGATCTCTGAAGACCACAATGAACTCCAAAATGATGTAATTACACTACAACATTAATGAAAAAAAACCACCGCTACTGACTCCAAATAAAGGGTTTTATAGTTACACATACAAGGATATAAATGATGATATTCAAATGAGATCACTACCCTATTTTTCATCAACATTCATCCAAATCCCACAGGTTTATCATCACAAACACCTCAAACAACACACCGTTCTTGGTAAATAAAGCACTACAACACTGATAAACATCCCCATAAGTTAACCAAATGTCTTTTTGAACGGATTAGTCTAAAAAAAACATAGTTCTTCTTGGAATTAAATATAAATGGGGCTACAAATCAATATAAATTAGGTATAAACCACTTATAATATCAATAAAGATAGAGAAAAATGCAAAGGTCTACCACGTTCTTTGGTGATGCCCAAGAAACAACTACCCTGGCCTTCAAAATGTCTACTACCACACCCTTCTAAGACCCACATTCCCAAGGAAATTAACCTATGATTTCCAAAAAATACACACTACCATATTTATATAGAGATATTAGTTTTAAAGTTCCTAGAATATAGAAATGTGGCGATTAACATGCTCTTCCTCTATCTTCAAGTAAATCAATATATCATCAATTAATACAGATACAAATTGGACCATGAATTCATGTAACATAGATTTCAATTGCCCTTGGAACACAGTTGGTGAATTCGTGACATCAAACATTATGTGTACAAACCAAAATTTACCATACCAGTATCTGAAGGCAGTATTCAGGATATCTCTTTACTTTCTCATCAATTGATGATACCCATACCACTAATCAATATTAGAGAAACCACTCACCCCTATCAATTGGTCTAAAGATTAATTTATCCTCAAATGAAAGTAATGGTTCTTGACTGTCACCTAATTCATCCTCCAGTATTCTAGACATTACCTTATATTACAATATAGCTTCTGGGAGAACAACACTTGAGAACCCCACATCGACATACTGCACCAGATAAATCCATTATGAATTAGATCATATATCTAAATCCTTAACTCTTTCATTTCAAATGTTTCCATCTAATATAGATCCATAGAAATAGGAGTAGCACCTAGATGTAAGTCTATACTGAACTAAACATCACATAAAGGGGGTAGCATCACGAACTCCTTAAGGAAAATATCAAAAAACACCCCAATTACCCAATAATATTCCACTTTACCAATTTCCACTTATTATATTAAAAACTAATCAATGAAATAATGAATTATCGCTACACATTGACTACCCACTTGACAACCCCACACACTAATGAAAACCACATTATATCCATCCACATCCGGGAACAAAACTATCCTCCAGAAAAAGTTGATAAAAATACCTGAAACTCATGGCCGATTGTCGCCTATCGACCGGTCAAAGTTCCGGTGCTCTGCTAATGTGTATAGCAGCACTCGGGTCGAATCCTCGGCGATGAAACTTTGTAATAGCCATTTTCTTTTGTTGATTGTATTTTGATTAGGGGGTTTGTTTGCAGAGCTTAATTTAAATGATTTATTTACTATAATTGATTTAACAAATTGATAATGATTGGCATGAGTTCATCATTAGGTTAGTTAATCTTGTGATATCCTTGAGCTTTGTTTTATATTGCATTTAAATTAACACCCACGTCACAAGTTGATGTGGATTTTAATTCCCAAGTGTTAAGGATTTAATCCAAGACTTAACTGAACTTAAGGTTCTAGTATTGATCATATCTTGTTTATGGTAGTGTATTTATGGTTCCAATAATCCTTGGAAGCCACACATTAAACAAAACAAGTCATTAATCTATGACATGCTAAGTCCAACATACACAATGTTAATTCAACGAATACTCATCGAGAAAAAGCTCTCAATCCCTTAACATACCTAAATTAAAACTCACCCCAATAAGAGATTTACTCAGCCATTAATATGGTTATTAATCTAGTAATATAAGTTTATGGTGATTAATTATAAAGAGAAGAAAAATAAAGGGATTAGAAAAGAGAGGTACGTCGAACACACACACACACGAACAATGATGATAATTAAAAACATATTTTTGATTGAATGAGGAAGAAAAAGAAGGGAAGGGGATTAAACTAAATTTAAACTATTTTAATAACATTAAAATTAAACTACAGATGTTGTATGAGAATAAGAGATATGGAAGAAGAACCATTAATTAAAATAGAATTACAAAAGAAAGGACTTACAAAATTACAAAAATGAAGAACACGAAAGTAAGTGAAAACAAAGAGAGAAGGAAAGGTCTCTCAAGTGAAAACTTGAGTATAAAAGATCCTCCCAAGCCTTTGTCAAGGCTTTGGTCATACCAATATGATCTACTCTCTTCTAAAATTCCATCCCCTCTCAAGGAGAGAACAGGAGAGTATTAATAGACCAAGTAGTGGACTGTTTGCATTCCCAATATGTCCCTCCACTTGCATCGCCAAGTTGGCTATTCAGAAGGCCGAATCCTGAGAAATATACATCTTAAAAGTTGTATATAATAAAGTTGGCCAAATAATATCAAAATGTGGAGGAATTTGGACCTATGTAGCCAACGTTATGGCTGGCTGATTAAACAATTTTAATCTGTCCATTGCAATCCATTCTTTTTAATGTTAAAAATGTGAAAGGGGTTTTTTAACAGGAAGATGCCCTCAAATACAAATTATTTATTCAAAAAAGTCTGCCACCTATATCTCCTCTTTCACACGGAAAAATCGTAGCTCGATTTGATGCTTAAATCATGAGATATGTCATGAACACTATACTGATTTTATTTCTCTTCCAAAATGGTGGGATGGACTTCAAAGCTTCATTCATGCCTCTTTTTATTAGAGTTGGGAGATGAGATTTTTATACATGATTATTTTGGATATTAACGAACATATGGTAGTGTTTCATTAAATTTGGGCTTTGGGATTTTGACCAGGAACTCAATAATCATGGTTGGTCCAGTTTCTTCACAAATTCTGTAGGTCGTCTTGTGTGGTAAATGTGATCCTTCAAATGGAAGAATGGTCCCATGATCCCTTCTAATGAAATGTTTTATATTTAATTATGAATCCTAAAAAACAAAAAACACAAAATTTGGATTAGTAGGGTGATTGTTATAAATAAAATAGTAAACTGACACAGTTGGACTACTTCTAAAAATGCTAAAAAATTATACATAGTATTAAAACATTAATATTTCACACAAATTATGCACATTTCTTATAAATTCAGTAAAGGGAGTATATAATAAGTCAAAAAAAAATTAATAACATCAATACCCATAGAATTAAAACATTTTATTCCAATGATGACATCATATAACTATATTTTAATAAATAGGTGGTCTCCCATGGACTGATGTGGCCCCATCATCTGTCTACCCCTCCATCAGACATCAAACAAGTGGGTTTGGCCTCCAACTTTCATAGTTAACATTATGGGAATGTAAATACTCTATGCGTATAGTCCCTAACCAAAAAGTATAATGGGTTAAACAATATTGTGTTATTATCTAGAATAAAACCAGTAACCAACTAACCCAAGACATTTACAAAAAACCTAATAAGAATAATATCGATAAAGGGTATATCACACTGCTTTACCACTGATTTTCCTCTCTCACAGCCAAATTTCATATTCCATGGAACTCCCATCTCATCTGATTAACATATAACAACAGCCATATAATGGTAACAACACATAGTTACCATGGATACATTTCCACCTCCCATCATCATGGTCACATCATATCTCACTCGAAGACACTTGGGATGACACATCATAACCAATTACATTAATAGAGTAGTATGGTATCATGGACATGAAGAAAATCGACCATGTTCCCTAATAATAGGACCCATAACCCCCACTATAATCCACCCCATAACATCATCATATCATATTGCACCTGAAAAAACCTGCGCCACCACCCTAAAACATAGTCATATCACATTTCACTTGAAAATACATGGTTTGTCACCCAGTGATATAAAAATTCCTTTGGCCATTATATCTTGTGTATATAAACTCATCTGGAATATATATTGGGAAAGAGTGAGTAGCGAACTATCCATTCTCATCAACAAGATGTTGGTAAAAAAACCTCTCTTGTGAATATATGGGTGTCGACACATCATGATCAACGTAGGTAGGGTGCACATAGAAATCAAAAGGAATATACAAGTATATAATTATAGCCACACACAATCCCAAACTACGACGTTATAAACATGAACTGACCAACTGAAAACATCACCACTTTCACTGCCACCTCTAAATTAATAACATGATAAAATCCTCAAGCCCCATTTCATATTTTCATCCCAACCCCTTATCCAGATCATTTTGTTCATTATGATGCATTAGAAAAATTTATCCCCATGACCCATCATTTATTTTTTCAATAATAATATCCATCCCATTAGACAGTACAAACCCCAAAAACATAAAGTTATTATTAAATAATTATTCAACGACTATATCGGAATTTGGCACAACATAAACACACCTCACAAGAAGCTCATCATCCCCATCACACCATCACCTTATTGTCCAACAAGAAAAACCAATAAACCCATCACCTTTACACCCCAAAATAATAGACAAACAAACCACCACTTTTCCAACCCAAAGAAAAGTAAAACAAACCATAAACATACTACCCCAAAATAATTTCCAAACAAACCATCACCACACTGACTGAAAATCAAGGCCAATCTAACCATCACATCACCACTCTAAAAGCACTACCAAACAAACAATCACTCTGTCATCCCAAAATCATGGCTAAGAAAACCACCACCATTCCCCCCCAAAAGAAAGTACAAATAAACACCCCAATACACCAAAACAAAAATAAACCACATATCATCTCCAAAAAACAATGAACAAAAATTACAAAAAATAAAAGACCAGTTTATAATTTTAATAATGGGGAATTTATAATATCACAATTCATTTTAGCCATTATATCATAGAATTTATAAATCTAGGGGAAACCATTTTATCAAAAGAAATATAAGTGGTTAGTCAATATGCATTTTGAGGGATATAAAAACAATAGGTAAGTAGGTTTCCATATTAGAAAAACTATAATTCATGTAAAGGCTCCCAAGAAAAATGATTTTTATTGGGCCATACAGCCCGTAAAAATGCAATGTTACAAGAGTATAAAAGCTATAAAAGGATTCAAAATCATTCCACTTTACCATTTAAATTTTAATTACCAAACTACTAATCTTTAATTATGTAGGAAAAACTATCCCCCATAGATAAAAAAGATCAAACCACTCCCACATGGTATAAAAATGTGATAGATGAGGGATTCCCTATATCAAATAATTTTTTATATTTCGCTTCACACTGAGGTTGAAGAAGAAATTACCAAAAACATGAACCAAAAAAGGTAAAGCAAGATCATAATACAATGTACCTAAAGATCATATACATTATTCCTAAATCAAAACCCAAACAAAAACTACACCACTATAGTGGATCTCTGAGAAAAAAATAATAGAATACCACCATGAAAGCGGGAAGAACTTACCACCGATCTCCAATGAGATCCAATCAGAATAAATTGACCAAAATATGAGAAGGATGGTTCAAAGATCCTCAAATATCACCTAGATTTTTTAAATAAATTAGAGGATGATATTTATATTTTAATGAATAAAATTGACTAATAAAATAGGATTTAAATCACGAAACCTGCATTTTTTATGACATGAATATATTTCATGACATGAATTCCTTAGGAATTAAAAAAGTACCAAAATTAAAATAAAAAATTATAACATTAGTCTTATTTAATTACATTTCATGAAGTATCCTTTAATGATGTGAATTTATTTCATGGATTCCCCTTTATCGCATATATGTCGTGAAACCAGCCAACTACAGAAGTTGTGAACCACCATTTATCGTCATGTAAACAATCCATGGAATGGGTATCATGAATCAACCTAGATACACCCCAACCACCATAGAACATCATAAATACTCCTTTAAAACAACTCTATCACCAAAAGAATATAATTTAAGGGGCTAAGAAGGAATGGTTTGTTATACCATGTTTTTGAAGAAAACTTCTTTTTGAAGAATAAGATGTCTCTAAAAAAATTCAAGTTATTATTTCATAAGAATTAATAAATAAATTGGTATTTAGTATAACATTGATATATATTTCAATATTTAGTTAATACTGTTTTCCACAACAAATATAATGGAAATTTTATAATGGTTAGACTTAAGTAATAATATTTTATGGTATTTTTTGGTTCGTTATTGCGTGTTGTATATGCTATCCGACATAATTTTATTTTACAATATTATGAAATTACATTTTATTACATGGATATTTTTAATAGAATTTTAGAAAATAATGTTTTAGTAAAAAGGGATTTATTTCTCAGTTTTTATTGTGTAGTTTAACTGAAATTAATTTTATAGCGTTAAAAAGGTTCATTTAATTTTCAAATGTTTTATATTTAGATCCACATTTCATTTCGAAATAATTATGTTATTTTAATGGATACAATATTTTATATTATTTTTATATTTATGTTTTTTTTAACTAAATGAATTTACCTTTACAAAATTTTATTTTTGAAGTTATTTTTAATATTTTATTTAATATTTCAGTGTTAAAAATGTTTTCTAGTGACCTTTTATGATTTAAACAGTATTGTTTCATATTCAAAAGTATATAAACTCATAGGATTTATCTTAAATTATTTCTTCCCAAATAAATACATAAATATATATACTTTTTAGAGTTGGTTTCCCAGAACCGACTATTTGTACTTTGATTACATGAATATTTAAAGCATTAAATATTAAATTAGATATCTTATTACATATTTTTCATTTTTCTGCATGACCATAATTTAATAACGTCCTAGAGTATTTTTCACATTGATACGGTCATAATAGTTCTCTTATATGATGATAATCTTGAATTATTATGATAATATTATTTCTATGGTTGGATAAAATACTATGATGAGGCGCAAAGTACATAGATTGTTAGGTGTAAGTACTCGTAAGTAGATAATACTTCTTCTCATAAAGTTCACACTTGGTAATCTATAAGAAGGGATATTATAAGAATAGACCCACCAGTATGAATTCTGCATGTTTTGGTGTCTTTAGATATTCCTATCTTCGAGTGGGTGTAATGGTCTTTAGACTTTAAGATTATTCTTAATTCATGTCATGCCTCACACACTTAAATTTTCTGATGAAAATAGTCACTCCATATGTTGGTGGGAAGTAGGGTATGTGGGGTGGATCATGAATGAAATATTATAAAGGGATAAGTCATGAAAAGATTTGTTCCTTCCATATTTACGGAAGTCGATATATCATCCATTTGATTTAAATAGAACCGTCGCTCTAAATTTCATGGCCATGGTGTAACAAAGAGTTTATTTCAGATAGTCAAAGAATGATGTATCAAGAATATAGGTTGATAACACCATCATGAAACATACTTAATGAGATTATGTGACAAAGGGATTATATTACACAACGAGCATTCATATGTGGTTGTCATCATTGTGACTTTATGTTCTTTCACTTGGGTGCCTTGACCCATTGCTAGATAGTAATCTTGGACAGTAGGTGTGCCGGCCTAATACCAACAAGAAAGAATCCTAGAGGGTCAGACACTATGTGTTTATGGTGGCACTGATTAAATTTAATTTGAATTTGATTAATGGAATAAATATTATTCTCAAGACCGATGACTAGTTTTTTTTAATTTATATTGATCACATAAATTAAATAAATATTTATTCACCGGATTGTGAATAAAATATATATATTTAAATTATTGTAAATTTAAAAAATATTTATTTTCTAGTTTGTGAATAATATATTTATTTAAGGGAAGAGATTATTTATTCAGGTGTTAAATAAATACAAGAAGAGTTCGAAGGGACAAAGACTCTGTCTGGTGATAAAATAATTATTCACGAGTCGGTAAATATTATTTATCCATTTTGTGTAATTTGTATAACCAAATATTAATAATATTGTTATTATTATTATGGGGAATTGGATTTCATTAAGGGTTATAATTATATTTAATGGCTATTATGCAATTAAATTTTGTCACAAAAATCCCATATCTATAAATAGATAGCTACGTCTATTGTGTAATTCATTAGAAACCAATACCATATTTGGGTATAGAGAATTGTTACACACAATTAATTCTCTCTAAACTCCTCCTCATCTATCCCCCTCAAGAACAAGAAACACAAGTGATAATTTCTTCAATACCGAAGAACGAGTGACTAATAACGAAAAACACAAGTCATTTGATTCACCACACTAGCATATAGAGAATGAGTGGAATTGGTCGGAGACCATTGAAGCAGATGTGGATCACTACTAGAGGGATTATACTCTTAGATCCTGGAAAACACAACAAAGGTAATCCATAATGGCCTTTTCAGAAGATCATAATCATCAATGAAGAAAGTACATAAGCCCATGTATTTATTTCATTATATATTAATTAAATTAATTATAAATTTGACGTGTAAGATCCTTGATATTGGTTTTGGGAAACAATTATTAAAAGAAAATTTAATATATCACCCCCCAACACATGATTCCACTGTTACCATAACCAAGGAGTTGTATCAAAGGGGTCACATTTAAATTTATATCTATTTATTTGATTGTTGATATATGCGCAGTTGTGGTCATATTTTATTTCATGTTATTTTTTGTTTAATCTAATTTTAATTAAATTGTTTCGACATATTAATCATGTTCATTTAGTGTTTCATTTTCTTAAAGGTTTAAGAACAAATGATGAACGACTGTAGATTCCATTGGGAAATTCCAAAACATTGGCTGGTAAAATTGGGTTACACGAAGTGCAACCGGAGCACATGCTCTATAGCCATGCACATTGTATCTAGCTTCTCTAGGTAATTTATTACATGTGGTGGTTTTATTTCACATTGTGTGTTGAAATGGACAACCTGGCATACGACAAGTGGATACATGGTGTGTAATTGTCATGCACACACACCTTGTAGTCTGGCCGACTCAACACACTGAAGCCCCATGCATGTTACTTGGATATACGAAAAATGAGGTACATGGCGTGTAGTTTCTTGTACATTCTGCGTAGTATCCCATTAATGGAAAAAATTATAAATACATTAACTTTTAAATTGCAGCATTAAACCCATATTTTTTTTTGATTATAACACTATTGTGTGTTTGACAATTTAATAATGGAAATGAAACCATAGAGATTGAGAAAAGACATTATCATTTAATCAGTTAACTTCTTTTTGTTCAACCAAAAGGAATCCATGGAAGGTTTTATGAAAAAAGAGAGGATTATAGGTCTAGGGGTGGGGTTTTGGGAGAACATTTGGGTAGACTATGGCCGAAGTTATGAGGTTGGAGAGGTGTGAGGAATGGGTAGAGGTGGTGCCCTTTTATTGGGAAGGAAAATGATTCACATGATATTCTTGAAAATAAGTTAGCTGTACACATGTTATTACATTAAACCATTCATACCAGACCACATAAACTCCTGAATTTAAGGATAATGTCCTTAATATGTCCATAAAATAGGTGTTAGACAAGTGGAAAGATCATTTGGGCCCTTTAACTTAAGTTTTTAGTCCATTTAAGCTTCATTACACCTTAATCACTATAATTAATTTTAATCACTTTAAATAATAATTTTTCCCAAAAATTAATTTGATCTTATTAGAAAAAAATATTATCTTCGTTATAGTTGTGTAAGTCAGATTTTCAAAATTCAAATTCCATAAGCGAAAAAATTAGGATTAATGCAAATCTCACAGATAGACATATTAACTAGTATTTGTAGAAAAATGTTCAAAGGATTGTTATGTTTTTTATATTTGATTTAAAAAGGTAAATTGATTATAAAAAACTAAATTATATTAATAGATTTATAATTTATCCATTGTGACTTTAAAACAAATTTATAATGTAATTTAACATTAATAATTATTTAAATTAAAAGACAGTTTTTAATTAAAACACAATATATTTCACTATTCACTAAAAAAATGAAGTTTCTCAGAAAAATCAAAAAATTTCAACCTAAGATAATATTGAAATTTTGAAAAAAAAAATAAGTTTATTTTATCAAATTTAAATCATAAAAGTTTCAAAATTAATATATAAAATAGGTTCTCTATTAAAAGGTGGTAAAAATGCCTTAATAAATATATAGGCATTTATGTGAAATATTGGGTCTACTCTTATCTTATGCTTACCAAATCTATTGGATAAATATAAAAAATAATTTACTGAATATGTAATATATTTATTTAATTAACATCACTTACTAACTTTAATTAATTTAATCTATTAGGGTAAAACAACTTTGTGGCCATAAAAATTTGTTCTCTATAAAAATATCTTTTTAATATTCAATTGGTTCTTATATTGATTTCTAATTTATTTTTAACCAATGAATTAGTTATATAAAACATATATTTCCATAATTTCGTTAAGACTACTAATAACAACTAGTTTATATCTTATTATATTAAATAATAATGTTTTTATTATGATTGTTTCTCAGTAAGAATCAATATTGTTTACAGTGAAAGCCATCAAACATGGTCACTTTTTCATGTAATAAAAGATATAAAGGAAGGTCGTTGATGCATATGATGCACGCTAACCCAGTGTCACATGAATTTCAAGATAACTTGGTGTTTCATGCATTAAAATATATATAATATATTTTAAATAGTAAATATATTCTAAAGTATACAAATATTATATTACCTTTTGCACCTGCTATAGTATTTCATACGCGTTATCAAATAAAAGGTTCTTAATTAAATTTTTAGGGGTGTCACATTCTCCCCACCATATTTAAATTTCTTCTTTGCAATTTAAACTCAATAATGGTAATAGATTGTCTGATATTTCATACATTTAAATCCTATATCATGATAAGAGTTCATGATACTTCCTCTAGAAAATAGAGAATGAAAAGAACAAAGGTTACATAGACTAACATGAAACTAGGTCTCTAAGTATGATAACAATAGTGGAAATTAGATATACATATTTGGAAAAAAAATTAAATATTTATAGGATTTGAGTGAGGTCATAAACCACAAACAAGTGAATGATCAATGGAATGCCGAGGGCCTCAAATTAATAAATCTGTGATAATTTAGAAGAACATAGGTTCAATATAAATCAAGGTATTAGGGCCATATTTTTATTTCGAATTCATTTTACAAATGGTGGGTAATCCTTTTACAGACCATGAATATAATGAAATATTCTAACAAGATAGGTTTCAATCTCACATGAATAATCCTAATTTTTTTGGTGCTTTAATCAAATTATAATTCATCCCTTTACTCCCAAAACAAATTACCAACAAAGGATTTTTTATGCCTGAAGCACTATAAGAGACATTTAAAAGATCGTAAGGACTATAAAATAGTGAAAAGTCTTACTATTTTTCTTTAACTATCTCCCAAAATAAATATGGTTAGTAGATTAATTTCTAATTAACAAAAGTGTTACTACTGGTTCATCATTAATATGTATTTGTTAAATTGTTTAACTAAAAATAATGAAAATTAATAAGGACATTGTGCAGTTTAGTGGTTGGTGTGAATTTATTATCATCTTTTGGTCATGGGTTCAAGACCTGAACCCTTTCCAGATTTGATTGGATGTCACCCAGTTTACATGTTTTCTTTTTCAAAAATCATATTAATATAATTTCCAAATATAAATATGATGGACATCCTTGAAATTAGTTTAATATATAAATATAATTTTTACTAATGTTTTTAATAATACCTAAATACATAAATAACTCATCCATTTAATTTTCACATAGGTCCTTCCTTGGTCTAAGGTTTATATATAATATCATTAGTTGGATTACTAAATCACGACACCTTATGTTAAATCTGAAACTTTTTAGGTTTAATCATGATTATTCATTATCAACATCCTTTCAAATTATTTGTAATGTTTAGTAATGAAATCATGGATTATCCTAAGAATATCCCCTAGGAGCATCAAAATAGGTGCACAATAACGCTTGTTGTTATGTACCAGGTTACCCCAAGTCAAGCCTGGAACACCTAGTTGGAGTTCTTACTCCAAGGTACATCTGTCCCAGAACCATGCCCACTTTTAGTATCCCGACATGGATGTATTTCTAGGAATACCCATATAATATATACCTTACCAAAATTATAGGGGTTTCATCTATACTTATTCTAAAATTCTACCTTAGGGTTAAGTTTTATAATACATGTTTTCCTAAATCTAGTTCCCAAGGTACCTACTAAATGTACTTTGGTACCAAATTTAGTGACCTAACCTTAGATATTCCATATCCGGTGTCTGCTACTAAATACATTGACATTATTACAAGGAATCAATCCTAGAAGGACTAATTAGTTTAGTAATCTTGGTAAACCAGATACGTAAATGAGTATTGTATTACAAATTAATACACTAATTACAACATAATTGTTTTCTTCTTTTTAAATAAATAACTCTGAGGATAACTTTAACCCATCTAGTAATTTCATGAATATATTTCATAGTACGATTCATGGATCTATGGGGAAAGAAACATAATAAGGGTGAGATCAAATTCTCATTATGGAAAAAATAGAGGAGAAACAATAATGAATCGATGAGAACAGTTAGTATGGATGGGTAAATAACTAGATATACACGCCATTCAAATAACTAGATAAGGAAATATCAATATGGAAAATTAAGAAACTGAAAATCATACCATTTAATCAATGAAATGAAAATGAAATGTATCCATAGATATGTCGACACAATATCTCATAGATGAATAATAAATGAATCCTAAAAATGAAATATATCCATAGATATGTCGATGTAATATCTCATGGATGAATAATAAAAGAATATTAATGAAAGAAATAATTAATTATTAGATTCCATGCTTCCTAGGTACATGGTACCTTTATCGTCAAGTCCTTTCACAATACTGTTTACAACATTTAGGGTAAAAACCCATTTATGGCGGTTAGCCAAATGACTCACCCCATGAGACTACTGATGCATCGAGGGGATATCTATAACTGGGCCTTGACCATGTCGTACAAGTCCAAAACATACCTCATATATCAAATAATTGATTTAACAACGTGTCTTGTCAAATATATATATGGAATAAGAGACATATATTTATCGATATTATGCTATATATTCGAATAACTATCAAATTAGACACCGTATGTAAAATGGTATATGACTTAGGAAATAGTAATACCCATAATCAATGAAATGGACAATTTAGGGTAAATTAAATTTTCAATGATCATAAGAGATTGAATATTTCAAGGGGATTAATAAATAAATAAAATAAGTGAATGTGAATACTATCCTTGCAAAAATAAATCATAAACCATCCAGATCAAGATTAAGGATAGTATCTATACAACAAATCCCATGTGGTTTAAAAATATAGGGTTGTTTTCATTACTGAAATAAAAGAATAGCTTCTAAAAATATTCTTGAGGAAAATATACTTTTCTTTAGAAAAAACTTTTGAAAAAACAATTAATTAAATAATAAACCTTTTAAACTTGAAACAAGAACTTCGAATAAATAATGGTGGATGAATCTATACATGTCATACGAGCCAAAAAGAATATTTTTTTTTACAACAAAAGGATAGAAAATAACTCATTAGGAAAGTGAATATAATTTTCCATTAAAACATTGGTAAAATAAAAAAGGGTAAAAATTTCTTTACCAAATAATTTTAGAAACATATTTTAAAACATTTTTATAAATTAGTTTTTTAGAAGAAAATAGGTTCTCTGACTAAAGAGAGAAATAAAGTTGGGTTTTTTGAAAAGCATTTTATAAAACATTTTGAGTACCAAAGAATTTAATATTGGTAATAATATTTGAAAATGTTCTCGAATAACCAGATAATAATGAAATGTTATACTTAACAATGTTTATATAATTTCCTCAAATGGAAATACCATTGAAATACCATTAAAGTTATTGTTTAGGACAATAATCATTAAACATCCCAAAGTGTCCCATACCACGTTGAAATATTTTAAAACATAAAAATCATAAAGGAATAACATTATATTAATTTTTAAAATATCAATAGATTAAGTAGATTCATTATATATTATTTAAAGGGAAGTACATACACCGTGTAAAAGAAACAAAGTGAATAACACTGATTAAGCCTTAATGGAATGTAAATTGAGATGAAAATCCCTTACCTTGCATTTCCTTTTGAGTGACCATAATTTAAATTACTTCATAATAAACTTATGTTAATTTTATACTTCATGAAGAACCTTTTTATTTTTATAATTACTTTTATTTTACTTATTACCTTGTTGTGTACAACTACTCAATCAATTAAGTTTACTTTAGGTGTTTTTGACCAAATTCATTTTATGTGTCAAAACAACTATCATTGGTCAACTATGGTTAGAGGGTTAATTATATAACATCTTGAGAAGAATAAACATGAAATAATTATAATATTTATACATAAATTATACTTTTAAAATCAATCAATAAATATGGTTATGAAAAATGAATTAACATTACAATCATGGAGACGGTAGGTCCTACGTACGCATGAGTAAAGTTTCAATTTTTCAATGGTCATTATGGAATGAATGTAAGTAACACCATATAATTTTGAAATTATCATTATATAATAAATAATATATTATTTAATCATACATACTTAAATAAATAATTTTTTGATGTAAAAGGAATCACATCATGTCGAGGAGGCGGCAATCCACACATCCACGAACGACGTTATCTCTTATAAAATGAGAGAATGAGTAATAAAGGAGATGATATATATATATATATATATATATTATATTTACAGAAAGATAATTATTTCATGAATATATTACTTATTTTGTGAATGTCACTTATGTTTAATTATGTCTATTTATTTTCACATTCCACGTATTGTACGAACGAATCACATTGCTTTGAGGGGGTGGTAGTCCACATTTCCTCAAACGAGATTATCATATTTACAAAACAAGGAAATAATAAATGATTTTTTTAAATACAAATTAAATAAGTATAAATCATTATAAATAACATATATTTTATATATAAATATATTTTCCATCATAATAGCCACCATAATTTGTGGCAATAGATAATTGAACAATCATCGTTTCATGAGGCAGTAATTCACCATTCACAGAAACAGTATGTTTGTTTCTCATTAGATGGAGGTGTGTGTAAGTGTAGGTATAAAAATTATTATAAAAAATACTAGTATATTTAGGATATTAGTGTTTTTATGTAATAATAGAATAAGAATATTTTAGGGGTTGGAGAATCGAAATGAAGCTAGAGAGATTGAAAAAATACATTACCTTTTAATCCAGTAACTTCTATTGGTATAACCAAAAGGCATCCATGGAATGTATTATGAAACAATGTAGGATTATAAATGGATTTTGGAAAAGTTTCTAGGTCATTTGGGCCCTTAAAATTAGGGTTTGAGTCCATTTTAAGCTTAATTACACCTTAATAACTGTAATTAATTTTGATCACGTTCGCTAATCATTTTTGTAAAAAATTAAGTAGATATTATTAGAAGACTAATATAATATTGATTACCATATTGTATGTTTGATTTTAAAAATTCAAATCACAGAAGCAGAAAAATTAGGATTAATGCTAATCTTTTATATAGACAGAATAACTAGTTTTAGTAGAATAATGTTCAAAAGGTTGTTATGTTTTTATATTAAATTTAAAAAGGTAAATTTTTTATATTGAAATAAATTAAATTAATAGATGTATAATTGATACATAGCGACTTTAAAAGATGTTTATAAAATAATTTAACTTTAATAATTATTTAAATGAAAATGTAGTTTTTAACAAAAACACAGTATTTTTCACTATTCACTAAAAATGAAATTTTATAGAAAAATACCAAAAAATAATTTTAAGAAAATATTGACATTTTGAATTCAAAAATAAATTTTATTTTATGAAATTTAATTCATTAATGTATCAAAATTAATATTTACAATAGGTCCTCCATTAAAACGCGGTAAAAATGCCTTAATAAAAATAGAGGTTTTTATGTGAAATATTGAGTTTGTTATTATCTTATAATTATGAAATCAATTGGACGATTATAAAAAACAATTGATTGAACATGTAAAATATTTATTACATTAATATTACTCACTAAATATTATTAATTTAATCTATTAGGGTAAAATAACTTTGTGAGCATAAAAATAGTTCTCTATAAAACTATCCTTTTAATATTAAATTGGTTCTTATATTAAATTATAATTTATTTGTATCCAATAAATTAGTTATATAAACCATATATTTTTATATGTTAGTTAATACTAGTCAGCACTTGTCCCTCGGGGCCCATTCCCTAACTACCCCAATCATGCCTTCCATAGGCAAGGGGTTGGTGACTAGCAATGGAAAGTTGTAACCCAAAAAGGGAAGGCATTTCCTTTAAACCTGTACGCACACATACAGAGTACACACACAATACAGAACACAGGGAACCACTATTGAGAGTAAAAGTAATTACTAAAAGTAAAGGGGCCAGTATACAATCCCAACTGAAAGAAACTTAATTCAAAAAGGAAATAAAAACACAATTTGGGGATTGTCCGTCAAGGATCCTACCTGAAGAGTAGGTACAAATCCCGGTCTGAAATCACTGCAGCTCACCACATATATCGATCACCTCTGAGCACTATCTATCCCTGGCTCCCCAAGTCATAGTCAAGATGTCCGTTGTCAGCATAAGACACAACTGATGTGGGCAAAGCCCGTGTAAGGCTGAGTATTACATTACTCAGTAGGGACCCCGAGACCCCCTAAGGTTTCTCAGAAATCCAAAAATGTAAACCACAAAGAAAGAAATAAATCAAAATGAACAAAGTAAAATATAACTAACACCAGGTATACAACTTAAGGAACATTAATAAAAAGGATTAGTCATAAGCTATATCATTTTATTCTTTTGAGAGGATCAAATTCTAATCCAAGACGTGTTGCTCTGTTACCGATCCACAAAGGGTCGCTCTGCCGCTGATCCATGATGGGTCTCTCTACGGCTGGTCCATGATGGTTTGTGCCATTGCTGATCCACATAGGGTCTCTCTCATCCCGATCCACAAAGGGTCTCACTATTGTTGATCCATAGAGGGTATTTCTACTACCGATCCTTGGAGGGTCTCTCAAATGCCGATCCACGGAGGGTCACACCATTGTCGATCCATGGAGGGTCACTCTCTTGCCGATTCACGAAGGGTCGCTCTTTACTTGAAAGCCATCCACTAGATTCTCGCACCTTGTACGTATGAGTTACAAAGGTTCTTATCCTCAATTTATCAGTCGTATTTCAACCACCACAAGTCTCACTTAGAGGTAACCCAAAGGACTGTCTTTTCGCAAGGGTTCCAACATAATAGACTTCATGTCGATCAGATGCCCGATCAGTAAGTTATAGAATTTTGAGTAAAAAGGTCCTAGTTGGATTCAATTCCAATCCAAACCAGCTGTACTCCAACTTCCACATGAACTCGAGTGGATTATATCATAAGAACCAACCCATCGCAAGGGTCCCAATGCCACTGACAA
Organism: Viscum album; assembly: GCA_963277665.1. NCBI lineage: Eukaryota > Viridiplantae > Streptophyta > Magnoliopsida > Santalales > Viscaceae > Viscum > Viscum album. The sequence goes on along the minus strand of OY728140.1, from coordinate 39,463,701 downwards.
CATGTCAATGGGATGCACGGTTTGCAAGATACATGCGTTTTAGTAAACAGGGGGCCGATTGTGTCTGGGCCTGGTCCGACCCAGTCTGACTGACCCGACCAACATAACTCAGGGTTCCTAAATACACCAGTTCAATTAGATGGAAACAACGTGAACCAGATTGGGTCAGGGTCGGTCTAGTTCGGCCTGGACAATGGGCCTCGCTGGACCCGACCCGGTTTGGAAGACGGTCCAGCCCACCGGGGCGCCCGGCGACTCGGTCTCATCCGGCCTGACCCGAAGAGCACGAGTTTGACCTACCGACATGAGTCCGGCCCACTAGGTGCGAGTTCGGCCATTCAGTGCTTGTTCAGCTCGGTGGGCTGCGAGTCCGGCTCGCTGGCTGGGGCGAAGCTCGCCAGCCCAAGGCCTGACTGCATGGGCGGCCGGTGGCGTATCATCGAGCAGGGTCACGACAGTCACACTGCATCTGGCCCCTACTGGCAGCGTGAATGCGGGGCCTTTTCTAGTCATGGTCGACGAACTACGACTCTCCATATACCAGATGGCCTGAACGTGGGCCATCTCTCCAGGCAGTGCCCAACATCACATCTCCTCACCGTGGTGGCAGTCTGACCATAGTTTACTTCCACTGTGATGCACCGATGGGTGCACTGCCACCCTCCACCCATGACCGCCGCCGTAGTCTGCCAGCGTGCTGACAGTGCATTTTAAGAGCCACCAGCATCGCTCCGGTGGTCCATTTTTTGTTCTGTCTACCGCTATGGTCTCCATAGGGCTTCACTATCACCACAAAGCCCTCAAATTTTCCTTATTTGCAATTTGACTAGTCGAAATTGAAGAAATCACTAAGAACAACTATGGTGGAGGGACTGGGCCTTGTTCGGGTCACCCTGTTCCCTCCGCGTTAGAGTTTAATCATGGGGATAAACATGATGATAACCACAAAACTTGAAAAACTCAAAATCAAATCCACACACAATATCCACCTGAAAGAAACCAGTGATTTGCGGATAAACCCGTTAGTCGGTTGATCCGCGTTCATCATCAATTTTCAAGAAGGAGGAATAAAATCATCATATACTTAGAACGCATAAACCCCTAAGTCGTTGATGTTCTATGCCTAAGAATGCATCCTTGAGGTTTCAAGATATTGACGTCGCTTCCGGATCCGCTCTTCGAGGCACACCGAGGACGATGTAGTCTCTCTAGTGTTTGTCATTATTCATTGGGGAGGAAGTTCATTAGATGTTCGTTAGACGATCTGAGCCGATTAATCCTCATCCCCCCAATGCATCAAACAATTAAAAAGAAAACACGTCACGAAGTTTGAGTTATGCCACGAAGTCGCGTCATCACGCTGTTACACTTCCTTTATTGCATTGTTACGCTGCGTGATACATGCCATTAATGAGTCTCATTGATTCTCCTCATCTCCACCTCATTACTATATTGAAGATTCGCCATCATACTATAAATAGTGAGAAAAGAAATAAAATAATTCCTTTAAATTATTTTATTATTTTTTCTCGAAAAGTCCGAAAAATAATTTTTTCTCTCGGACCTTTCCGGTTGAAGATAAGTCATTAATAGGGAAATCTCGACGTTTTGAGTTCAACGGTTCCATCAAATTTTCGATCTGAGCATCAGTTCAATATTTAGAAAAACCCACCGACACATTTACTGAAAATACCTTAAAAAAGTTTAAAATTACATTTCGGTCTCTCTAGGACTTGTAATTACGTGTCATCAAAGCGTGTGGTCTCAGAATAATTACATATAATAAAAAAATACATAAAATTTCTGAGACATAAAATTTTCCCCACCTTATGGATTTACGCCTCAAAATCCAAAACAAAGCTAATTAAAATGATGGGGGTACTGAGCACAAATATGAGCCTCCCGCTCCCATGTTCCCTCTTGGAGATTCTCATACTGCCACTGAACTCACACTAGAGGAATCAACCACCAATGTAGGACCTGCTCCTGTCGATCCTCTATCTCCACTGGGAAATTTGAAAACATCGCCCCATCATCAATGTTCAGCTCGCCCTAGTCGATGACATGTGATGGATCATTCTTGTACCTCATCAACTGTGACACATGGAAAACATCAAGCACCTGGTGCATCTGTGGGGAAAGAGCTGGGTGGTACACCACCTTGTCAACTCTTCTCAGGATTTGAAAAGGTATGATGAGCCTCATAGATAACTTGATGCCTTGTCCAAATCACTGTAATATTTGACATGGTAAGACCTGAAGGAACACATGATCGCCCTCCTCAAAATCCAAGGGTCTCCATTTCTTATCGGCATAAGACTTTTTCATGCTATGTGTAGTCCTCGTCCATTATTGGATGATCTACTCCTTCTCAGTGGTAGCCTGAACCATCTTGGGACCCATGAGTGCTGACTACCCTGGGTCTGTCCAGCATAGAGGTTATTTGGAAGGCTGCCCGTATAAGGCCTCAAATGGTGCCATGCCAATGGTGGAGTGATAATATTGTTGAATGAAAACCACATAAGTGGTAGGTGGTCCTCCCAACTGCGACAAAAATCCATGACGCAAGCACGTTGAATGTCCTCCATGCTTTGTATGGTCCGCTCTGTTTGACCATCCATATGCGGATGAAAAGATGTGATCAAGTGTAGCTGCATCCCAAACGCCTCCAATAATCATCTCCGTAACCAGGATGTAATGTGAGTGTCACGATTTGAGACAATCATCGAAGGAACCCCGTGAAGCCTCAGTATGTCCCGGACATAGAGGCATCCCAATCCATCTACCAGTCCTTGATCTTGGATGGGTAGGAAGTGAGACGACATGGTGAGCTAGTCAATGATCACCCAGATAGAGTAGTGGCCCCTATATGTACATGGTAACCCCATCACAAATTCCATCGAAATACTGTACCATTTCCACTCTGGTACATCAGGTGGCTGGGCCAAGCCTGCTGGAACCGAATGCTCAGCCTTCACTTGCTGACCAGTGAGGTATCGCGAAATGAACTCGACCACCTCTTTCTTCATCCCTGACCAACAGTACTGATTCCAGAGGCCCTGCTACATATTCACCACTCTAGGATGTACCACCAAATGGGATGTATGGAACTCCCTCAACACCTCCTCCTACAATGTCACTAACACTAAGGTGCTCCCTTTGAAAAGGATTATGTGGTCCCCACCTATTGAAAATCCATCAGGAACCCATCCTGAGGATAACTGAGCATATCGAGCCTCGCATTCAACATCCACCAGCTATGCCTCCCTAACTCTCTATAATATTTGAGGAGTAATAATGATCAACTGAATGTAAAAAGCTTCACCATCATCCAAGAAGGATATGTACATCATGAACAACTAATCTGTCGCCTCACTCAGCAGCTACAAACAGGTCCTCCTGCTGAGCGTGTCTACCACCATGTTACCTTTTGTAGGAGTGTAGACTATCTCAATGTCATAGTCTTGGATAAACTCTATCCATCACCATTGCCCCAAGTTCAGGCCCTTCTGGGAGAAGACATACCTGGGACTCTTTTCATCAGAGTAGAAGGTAAACCGCTCACCCATCAAGTAGTGCCACCACATTTTCAAGTCAAAGACCACTACGACTATCTATATGTTGTAGGTCATGTAGTTCTTCTAATGATATCTCAACTTTTGTGAGACATAGGCCATCACCGCTCACACCTGCTTCAGAACATAACCTAGTCTGTTACCAGATGCATTGTAGAAAAATACATACCCAACACCCTCCTATAGAAGTCTCAAGATGGGGCACTAGTCAGTATCTACCTCACCTCCTGGAAACTCGGCTGACATTTATCCATCAACATGAAGGGTTTCCCTTCCCTGTCAAAGCTAATAAGGGTGATGCTACTTTGGAGATGTTGGAAACCAACCTCCAGTAGTATTCGGCCATCCCCAAGAAACTCCTCACCTTAGTCATGATTCTAGGTGGCTCCCAAGCAAACACTACCTCTATCTTTGCCAGATCCACTACAACTACAGCCTCTGAGATGACGTATCCCAGAAAGTGGACCTCTTGAATCCAAAACATTCAATTCAAGATATTTCCATAAAGTTAGTGCTCTCGGAGTGTATCCAAGACTATCTACAGGTGTGTAGCATGCTCCTCCTCGAACAACGATTACTCCAAGATGTCATCAATGAAGACAAAAACAAAACAGTCAAGGTAAGGTTAAAAGATCCTATTCATGAATCCCATGAACACTGCCAGAGAGTTGGTCATGCCGAAAGGAATCACCAGGAACTCATAGTGGCCATAATGGCACCTGAAGGCTGTCTTCGGTACATCCTTATCCCATACCCACAGCTGGTGATAACCCGATCTAAGGTCTATCTTGGAGAACCACCTCTCTCCCTTCAGCTGGTCGAAGAGGTCATAATTCCTTGGTAGTGGATACTTTTTCTTCCTAGTCACCTATTTCAGGCATCATAAGTCCATGAACAACCTCAAAATGTCATCCACCTTCTTGGGAAAAATCACTAGGGATGCCCATGGTGAAAAACTAGGCCATACTAACCCTTTATCCTGCAAGTCCTCCAGCTATACCAACAACTCATGAAGCTCCACAAGAGCCATCCGATATGTAGGTGTAGATATTAGTGTCGTCTTTGGGTACAATTCAATGAATAAGTCTACCTCCCTACGAAGATGTAGTCCCAGAACATCCTCAGGAAAAACATCCTCGTACACATCCAATACTACAGGAAAGTTTGGACTCCACTCATCTATTGCACTGAGGGTGAGGATATCCAACTGGTGAGTGATCGGATGCACCATACCTTGAGAAAGTCCATCCTATGCTGCAAGGGTTTCCTTCTCACCGGTGAAGGAAAACCTGGTCCAATATCCATGGACACACCATACTGTATGCTTAAGACAGTTGATATGAGAATGAACTGAGGATAACCAGTCCATATCCAAGATGACATTGTAAGGACTCAAAACTGCTACTAGGAGATCCCAGCCAAATCTCTCACCTCTTATAGTAAGATCACACTGCTGACTCCAGTGTGTATTCATAGAATCCCCTCCCATATGAGTCTATAATTGTAAGGATTGAGCCAACAGCTCCAACAGAATATTTGAGCTCCAAACGAGAGCTGTGGCAAGAAAGGACTGTCTAGAACCTGTGCCTATAAAAACTACATCTAGGGTGGAGTAGACATATATCATACCTCATATCATCTCTGGAGCACTGTGGTCATAAGCCTCCACTTCCTGAAGCTATGCTCGTCTCTATCTGCATGCTTCTTGAGGCCGAGGTGGACCACCTAGGGGTGGTGGTGGTAACACCTAAAACCGTCACCCACTGCATGCTGCTCAGCCTGCTCTCCTACCACTTACACCACCCTGTGGACCTCCTCGCTCGAACTTCTTTCTCTACTTTGGTGGTCCCTTGACTATATGTCGATTATCAGTATGATGGGTCAGGAATTTGTGAGACATGTGACCCTACCCACTGCACAAATAAAAAAATTTGATCCTCTGCTGACCTCTTCTCCTTCGTGAGCTTTGCACCTCCGACCCTACATTCTGGGGTCATCCTCTATATGGTCTGGCCCATTTGGGCCTCTAAATCATCTGTTTACTGCCTGTTGCAGATTAATCAACCGCCTATCTTCTGGTGGTGGCCCTCAGCGTCGATGTCTGCTCCACTAATATTATCTCCACTAGTAGGGCTTGCTCTATCACTCTATCTTATGTCAGGATGATGAGTGAAATAATCGATTCCCTAATCTCTCACCGAATTCCCTGCTCAAAGATCCGGGACTTGTAGAAAGGGTCCCATACGATGTCGGTGGAGTAGCGGGAGAGGTTGGTAAACCTCGCTGAGTACTAGGCCACAGTCAGACTGCCTTGCTGCAGGTGGAGTAACTCCTAAATACACAATGAGCATAGTGTCACTGGTACGAACTCCAACCTGAGGAGGCTCTCAAATCCCGACAAAAAATGGTCACCTCCTCATGTGTCTGGAGAATCATGCTACACTACCTCCCAACTATACCCTAAAAAAGGCTAATGACTAGAACTACCATATGGTCTATGGGTGTCGCTACTAGAAGAAAAACTTAAGTAACTACCTCTATCCAATCCTCAGCTTCTTGAGGATATGTATCACTTAAAAACCTCAAAATCCACTATATTTGGAACTCGGGAAGTGCACTCAGCCAACGTGCACTGTCCGTTGGTGGGGCTGGTAGAAACTACTGCTCTTCGGGTGGTGGTGCTCCTAGTACACCACTCAAAGGTGATATCACTGTAAATGTTCCATGCACCGATGCCTCATCACTCAGTGGACCATCTTCATGATATATCACTAGAATACTGGTTGGCTATCTTCATGGATAAATCCTATAAGGAAATAGATGTTCCACAATCAATAAGTTATACCTGGTGAGCTGTTTTAAAAGAGATCAAGAGAAATTTTTTTTTGAAAGACATGCAACCAATGTCCTCCAGAACATCAAATATTGGTGGGAGGACTCATTTGGGACTTCAAAATGTAAAAACATTGACTCTGGTTCAAAATCCTAAATGAGGTGCCCAAGGTGTTCTTTTATAGGCAAATTGGAAGGTGGTTTTGAACACACAGATTGTGTAAAACTTGTTGTGACATGTTGAATGGGTGAAAAAATGAAGATGAACAAATTCGAAGGGTGCCTAACTTTTCCAGCAAGTGAGGGAGAGGGGGACATATGAAAGTGAAGTTATTCTCATTTACTAGAGTTTATTTTATCTTACCTAATTCTTTCCAATATTCTAAGTTCTCTACCTGTAGAAACTTGTGTGATACTCAAGAGGACTTCCAAGTGGTTGTTATGAGGTTCAAGGGTTGGTAGGATTTAATGTTTAAAAATATGAGGCTGAAGAGAAGTGTTTAATATTTTTTGTACAAAAAATTTCAAAATTAAGAAAGTGTTCACAATGAATGTACACAATCAACCCCTCAAAAGGTTTATTACCTCCCATGCACTATCCCCATTGTCTATTTGTGTGTGTCACAACCAAACAATTAATAATAACAAGATAATAGCCTCTTTTATCCATTTTATTCTTTTGTTCTATTTTTTTCAGATGAATAAAACTATAGTTTTTTAGTTTTTTTGGAGATAAAGAGGGAAACATGTGTAAAAAAATGATGTAATATGGCCCGTGAACCCATTGACCAAGGAAAAGTTAGGCACCCATTATATAAACTCATACCAATGATTATTTTCCCTGAGTTCCCATGGAAACAGCCTCTCTCCCACACTTCCTGAAAAAAAAACAATAATATACACAATAGATGGGTAGGTAGGAATAAATTAGTCTCTAATGTGGATACCTAACAGGTATTTCGTGGTCTCTAAGGATTAAGATGGATAAAATGTAAAGGTGGCTGAAAATAGAGGACAATTGTAAAAAGGGATTTTTAATGAACGATTTCCTCTATCATGAATGTAGCATACTTGAATTTTATGGCTTAAAATAGAATAAAGGCAAGTTCTAGTTTCTATACATGTCTTGAGACTCTCAAGAAAGTGATTAAAAGAAAGAATATGAAATAAAAAGCTTAGAATGTCTCTCAGGTAAGGAATTAAAATATTGGTCAGTGCTAATGAAGCATGGGAAAAATACAATAAACACCAAAGTATGATTTGAAAATATAAATTATAGAAAAATATTCCATATCAACATTCATTTGAATTTTTTTTTCCAGAAACGATGGAATTTTCTACACAATCGAATCAAGAATGAAAAATGATTTTGGATATTCCTTTTAAGATCAATTTTTATCTAAAAACACAAAATAAGGAAAATATCAGTAACAGTGTAAGGACCGTGCCATCGAGAATGAATCTTACCTAGGTGGAGCATTATCCTAGAATTATTCAAGAGAACCTTCTCACAAATATGAAACTTCTGCTGAAGAATCCTGCTATCATGGATATCATTTTTCTTCTCTTTATAGATCTCAGAGTTCTCATATGCATCACGTCGAATTTCATCCAACTCTTAAATCTGTAGCCTCCTATTCTCACCTACATCTGAAAGATTCATATTACATTGATTAATAACCCAATATGAATGGTGTTCTACCTCCACCAGAAGTTGAAAATCCTTTCCAAAAACAATTCAGTATGGTAACATTCTAATTGGGGTTTTAAAAGCTGTACGGTATGCCCAAAGTGCATCATCTAAGTGCAAAATCCAATCTTTCCTATTGGGTTGTACCATTTTTTCCAAGATTCTCGTAACTTCCCGATTTGAGATTTATGCTTGTCCATTAGTTTGGGGGTGATATGAAGGACCCCGGGACACCCTGAGAGGGGAGGGGTGAATTAGGGTGACATATTTTACTTTTAGTGTGATGGATCTTGTTCCCACGTTGGTAGTAACTTGTTGAACCTGTATGATGAATATGACCAGAAAGCAAACATTCACAGGCATAGAGAAGACACAACACTTTTTACTTGGTTGACCACTAAGGGCTACGTCCAAGGAGCATATACAGACATGTTTTTGGTCATACCAAATTCCACTAATCTTCACTAGCTGTGGATTACAAAGGTTTAGGTAGAATCAATCTGTCCCAGGCTCACTACCTTTACAAAGGTTCAGGGATAGCTCACTGCTTCCCTCAGGTCACTCCTGTTGACTCCCCCTAGCTCACTGCCATTAGTGAAGTCACACTCAGTTTATAGACATGAAAGACTCTTAATTATTGCATAAGAATGCATCCTCTATCGTATGTAGATGCTCTGTTAAAGTCCAAATCTCACCAGAAGACGAATCTCACTTTGCGCTGAGGGTACTGGGTGATCTTCCAGCTTTCGTGCGGCTTCAAAAGGACAGATGAACTTTAACAACCCTGACGCGCTTCTCCAAGCCCAGCACGCAAGTTTCAATCCCGGCGCGCAAGTCACTTAGCGGTACAAATTCGGCGTGTAGGTGACACCAAACTACTTGCGCGATAACACCTCCTTCAACACCAAACTTGCGTGACGTTGCGCCTTTAACCCCCAAACTGCCTTGGTCGCGCAACCAACAATCAGCGCATAGCCTCTACTTGTGCGACCCAACAACCACTTCCGAGACTCAACCACTTGCGTGACGAGAGCTCAAAAAATATCTAATTCTTGAACTTCATTCCAAATGAGGAGGGGGGGTCCCCTATTTATAGGCAAACTGGACCCCCTGCGCGGTGGCACGCAAGTCTTCCCTTGGCACGCAGGTTCTGGCGCGCAACTCATCCTCCCTAGCCTCTGTCTCGCTACTCACTTGCAAGACCACACTAATACTTGCGTGAACTTCTTTCCTTTGACATATTTTAAAGTTATGATATTGAAAAACAATAGGCGTGCAAGTTTCCAGTCCTCCTAGGCATCAGCGCAGAAGTCTCTTCACGGCGCGCAGGTCACTTGCGCGACCAGCCCACAACTTGCGCAACCCTTATCCCTTTTCCATTTTCCCATGTTCTGATCTTCAAAAACATATGGCGTGCAAGTTTCCTATTCATCAAGTACACGGCGCGTAAGTCTCTTTTCCAAAAAAAAAATTATCTATTTGTCGATTTTCAGCCCCAAAAATTTGGCAAACACTGGGAAACGATGCCACCTTCAATACTGTTGTCTGCTTGAACTGTATGATCTCTTTGCTGGTACACATTCTGAACTTCCACTGGGGATTGACAACAAAAAAAAACCATACTCCAAATCATGCATAGAAGACCATGGTTCCAACAATCTCCCCCTTTGGGTTAGTTGGCAATCAGAAAATAAATTCAATAGATCTTCATCCATGTGAAAACCAAAAACACAAGAATCAACTCATCCAACACTCTATGTCTATGTGAGAAATGCTCGGTGTAGAACAAAAGAGAGGAAGCTTGAATTGGGTTCCAGTGTTTTGGGAATCATTAAATGATTGATGAATTCCTTCTTATCCTTCTCATCCTATCAGTGACACTGAATTCACATTGTGTCATAGGAGAATTATATACCTGAACATTCCAAAATTTGTTCCCTTCTCCCCCATTGACAATAAACCCGAAGCCTGGTTATTTGTTCATTGTTCATCTCAAACCATACTCCCTCTGGATACTATATCCCCCACAAATTTTCATCACATACACAAATAGTTAAAAACAGTTATCATAATCGGGGAGAGGGGTATTGTGTAACCTCCTTATACACTGAGAGGTGGCTGAACACCGAGGCTCAACCGATGCTTCTCAAACACAGCCGCAGACAGTGGCTTGGTCAGGATATCAGCCACTTGCTCATCAGTTCCCACATGATCCATTCTAATCACCCCTTGTTCAACTTTTTCTTTGATAAAGTGATACCTGATTTCAATATGTTTCGTATGGGAATGCTGAACATGATTCTTCGTAAGATCAATTGCACTCTTGTTATCACAGTAAATCACCATTGGTTGCTTTACCTCATCACCAATATATGTTAATTGTTGCTTCATCCATAGCAGTTGAGTGCATGAATTTGTGGTAGAGATATACTCAGCTTCAGCAGTACTAAGAGAAGTAATTTCTTGTTTCTTGCTCAACCAGCCAACAAATTTCTGCCCAATATAGAAGGCTCCACCACTAGTGGACTTTCTTTCTACTACATCACCAGCCCAGTCAGCATCAGAAAATGATGATAGTTCACTGTCCCTACCTGCAGAAAAAAATAACCCGAAGTTATGTGTACCTTGAATGTACCTCATGATTCTTTTTACTGCCGCCATATGTTCCTCCTTTGGATTACTCTGAAAGTGGGCTGCAAGGCATGTGGTAAAGAAAATATCTGGCCATGTTTCTGTTAGGTACAAAAGGCTCACAATGAACCTCCTGTATATGGTGGGATCAACGGAGTTCCCATCCTCATGCTTTCCAATTTTAGTTCCAATTGCAATCAGAGTTGACATTGGTTTGGAATCTTGCATATTAAACTTTATCACCAGCTCTCTTGAATGTTTTTCCTGAGAAATTAAAGTGAATTCCTTATTTTGAATCATCTGTAGCCCCAAGAAATATGTGAGCTCCCCAATCATAGACATTTTAAATTATGATTTCATGTGGTTGGCAAATTCATCCACTGATTTCTGCCTACTACCTCCAAATATGATATCATCCACATAGACTAGAACCATGAATTGATCTTTTGGAGAATTCTTCACATAGAGATTGTGATCTACTCATTCTCTATTGAATATCAACTTCTTGAGATATGAATCCAACCATGAGTTCCACGCTCGTGGTGCCTGATTCAAACCATATAGATCTTTCTTCTGTTTGCAGACCTTCGTTTCATCATTACCCAAAACATATACCATTGGTTGTTCAATGTAGACTTCTTCTTCGAGTACACTGTTCAAGAATTATCTCTTGACATCCATTTGAAATAATTTATATCCTCTTTGGAGTGCCATGGAAAGGAAAAGCCTAATTGACTCCAGTCTAGCCACTGGAGAAAAGGTTTCTTCAACATCAATGCCTTCAATCATGGAGTATCCTTTACATAACAGTCGTGCCTTGTTTCTGATGACACTTCCATGCTCATCAAACTTATTTTTGAAGATCCATTTTGTACCAATCACATTGTGACCTTTGGGTCTCTTGACAAGACCCCATGTCTGATTCTTGTCAATCTGATCTAATTCATCATTCATGGATTTCACCCAAGATTCATCATTTGCAGCTTCCTCAAATGACGATGGCTCTATAAATGATATAAATATAGATTGCGTGTTATTCCTCATCCTTATTATTTGAGTGGGTGCACTCTTGTCCCCAATTATGTTGGATGGATAAATCTCAACTCTTCGATTTCTCCTGCGAGGTTCAGTTGCATTCTCTTCATACATAGTTTCTTCTTCAGATTCTTCTTCTGAGTCAACATCATGATGTGACTGCTTAGTGTTTTTTACAGCTTCCTCTATTTTTTCATTTGTATTTTCTTCACGTTAACTTTCTTCCTGACTTTCTATCACATCAGCATATGACGTCCTTGAAACATTTTTTGTTTTCACTTCAATTATCTTAACATTACTACTTTCCACAATCCTTCCTAAACACTTGTTGAAACACTTGTAGGATTTTCTGTTCATTGAGTAACTGAGGAAAATTACTTTATTTGCATTGTCGCCATACTTCCCTTGATTTCCTTCTTTGTTCCTGATAAAGCATTTACTTCCAAAGACACGAAAGTATTTTAAAGAGGGATTCCGTCCATGCCACAATTCATATGGTGTCTTCGTCTCACCCATATAAAGTCATGTTCGATTATGAATGTACTCTGTAGCTTGAACAACCTCTTTCTAGTAATGTCGTGGAATACGACTCTCAATCAGTATAGTTTGTTCCATGTTGTTCACATGTTGATTCCTACATTCAACAACTCCATTTTTTTGTGGAGTTCTTACAACATCTAACTCATGCTTTATCCCATGCTTCTCTAGATAATTTTCAAATTCAATGGACGTGTATTCTCTTCCATTGTCAGATCTCAACACTTTGATTGTTCGTCCAGTATCATTCTCGGTGATTCGCCGATATGTTTTCATGCTGTCAAGGACTTGTCGTTTCCTATGAATAACCATCACACATGCCATTCTACTGTAATCATCTATGAAAAGGACAAAGTACCTTTCTCCATGAGTTCTAGCAACATTTATCAGCCCACATACATCTGTATGAATCAGATCAAGAAGGTGAGATTACCTTTTATTCTTTGGCCGATATGAACTACAGACCAGCTTCCCACGAATGCAAGCATCACATGATTTTCATGTTCACGATTCCGGTTTGGAATTTCCATGAAAATTATCAATTTCGATATTTTCCCCATGGCATGTTGATTGATGTGTCCCAGTATCCAATGCCAAAAATTGTTTTCTTCTTCAACAGTCATGTAACAGACATTTTCTTCACTATCAACTTGATACAATTTGCCTTATGTTCTGCATCGCTTCATAAGTGAATTGCCTGTCTTTCCCTTAATAGTGCAACCTTTCTGATTAAAAGTAACTATAAGTCCCGAGTCATAGATTTGACTCACGTTGAGGAGATTATGACGTGGGCCATCTATGTAAAGGACTTTAGTCTTCTTTAGTTCTCCATTAGCTAATTTGGTACTTCAACTCCCTTTGATTTTCAGAGATCCATCATTACCAAATCGTACTGTACCATCAACCTTCCTTTTGACATCTGTTAGTAGGCCAACATTACCAGTCATATGAGATGAACAACTGTTATCCATAATCTAGGTACTTTTGTTCTTTGTAGCTTTGAGGGCCACCTCTAAAAGGTTGTATTTCTCAATCTTCTTCCTTTCCTTCCATGAGACATTGTATTGATTATATAGATCTGATGGCCTTTGAATTATCTCTTTCGTATACCCAGATTCTTAATAGTCGAAATATTATTTGAGAGGAGAAATCCTGTTTGAAAGAGAAACACTGTCTTGTTGATGATACTTGACTTGTCTTGAACATTGGTATGAGGTGTCCATGTCCCTTCTCTGCCTGCAATTAGTAGTATTATGACCAAAGTTAGAACAATGATAACAATATCCATAGAAATTGTTTCTTATATAAGAATTAGGATATGAATTCTTTCTTCTTTGTTGAACTTATATATCTTCTCCATTCATATGTCTTCTTGCCTCTCCGCAATAAGACATGCTATGGCCTAGATAGCCACAGAACTGACACTTCCTGAGAGGAAATGTCTTCTCACTTGAATTTTTCCTCATACCTTCTTCCTTGGGAGAATAGTTAGACGATCTGTCATTTCTGAATGTTTGAGGATAATTTTCAGTTCTCCTTTTAGTTTGAATTGAGGGTTCCTTTTTCATCACTTTAGGCAATGTTTCAACATGTTCAACTTTCATCTTATCTTTCTTTTGGATGTTTTCAATTCCAGCAGTTGATGTCTCAGCCTCACAGCCAATTCCAATCTTTCCCATGCAAGCGGGTCTTTGATCACTCAAGATTTTTCCAACCCCATCTGAACCACACTTAGCTCTTGCTAGTAATTCTGCATCTAAGAATCTTCCAAACTATACTTTCTTCCTAGATTCTTTTAGAATTGATTCAGTCTGAAGTTTACTCCTTAGAGTAACAACTTCCTCCTCAAGACCCTCAAAAGTCTTGGATTTTTCATCTAGTCTGGAGGTGAGGTCATTGATGACCTTTGCCTGCTCTTCAATTCTCAGCTTCATATCCACTACATCATCATTGCTTTCAATTATTTTAGACTGTACCTTCAAAAATTCGTCAATTCATTCAATTTTAGCTTCAAGTTGATCAACGTATTCAGTTAATTATTCTACAATTGATTTCCACTTATTGCAACTCTTACATTTAATCTTAAGCTTACTAACTGCATCCTTAAGTTGCATCCCGGGATCTACACAAGTTCTCGGTTGTTTTTCTCCACCAGTATCTTCTGAATTTTCAACAGTGGCCATCATGGAAGCATGGTTCCCAGTTTTGAATTCTGGTTCTTCTTCATTACCGAATTCATTATCATCTTCTTCCTCTTCACAAACAAAACTCTTCCTTTCCATTTTCTTTCCATATTTGAAGTCTCCCTTTTTGAAGAACCTTCTTCGAGGATTCTGAAAGATTTCATCTTAACTATCTTTATCATTGATCTTTCTTAAGAACTGAGAGGCAATGTGCCCAAATTTTCCACAATGAAAACATGTGAGAGGTAACTTCCCTTTGAATTTCCCTTTCCCCTTCTGGAACATCTTTGCAATGAGAGAAATAATTTATTTTTCATCGTCATCTTCACCGCTACTATCTTCTGAGATTTTCAGTTTATCCATGGCCTTCAATGACATTTCCTTGTTCACACGAGACGTAGCATCTTCCGGTTTGACTCTCATTTCATATGCTACCAAGCTGCTCAGTACATCATCCAGAGAATGTTTGGAAAGATCTCTTTCCTCAAAGGATGACACCATTGCATTGTACAGAGGTGGAAGTCTTCTTAATATTTTCTTCAAAATATCAAGGTCTTTGATTTCTTCGCCTAGACCCTGAATTGCTCCAACCACTTTAGTAATTCGATTGAAGAAAGAGTCTGCATTCTTGTCTGGATGCATCTTCAGATCATTAAACTAATTATGCAGTACTTGTAGTTTCACCTCCTTTACTTTTATATCTCCTTCATAAATGTTCTCGAGTTTATCCAACATGGATTTTTCTGAGGTGAAATTCATAACCTTCAGGTAGATCTGATCAGAAAGGGCTGTAGTGAGTGCATTTTGTGCTTTAACATCTACATCAAGAATTTTCCTTTCTGTTTCAGTCATAGCCAGGCCTGTTGGATCAGTGACTTGTATTCCTTTCACAGTAGAAAAGAGAACTTCCATTCTAAGAGATCTTATATGAGATCTCATTATGTTATTCCAGATCTTGAAATTACTTCCATCGAAGTGAGGGACTCCCCTGACATTGATTTCATTCTCCATAACGAAAAAGGACAGATTCAACACCAACAACCTTTATGCTTCGATACCACTTGAAGGACCTCGGGAAACCCTGAGAGGCGAGGGGTGTATCAGGGTGACAACTTTTTCTTTTAGTGTGATGGATATTGTTCCCATGTTGGTAGGAACTTGTTGAACCTGTATGATGAATATGATTAGAAAGCAAACATTCACATGCACAGAGAAGACACAACACTTTTTACTTGTTTCCCCACTAAGGGCTACGTCCAAGGAGCATACACCGACAAGTTTTCGGTCATACCAAATTCCACTAATCTTCACTAGTTGTGGATTACAAAGGTTTGGGCACAATCAATTTTTCCTAGGCTCACTGCCTTTACAAAGGTTCAGGGATAGCTCACTGCTTCCCTCAGGTCACTCCTGTTGACTCCCCCTGACTCACTGCCATTAGTGAAGTCACACTCAGTTTATTGACATGAAGGTCTCTTCATAATTTCATAAGAATGCATCCTCTATCATATGTAGATGCTCTGTTGAAGTCCAACTCTCACCAGAAGATGATTCTCACTTTATGCTGAGGGTACCAGGTGATTTTCCAGCTTTCATGCAGCTTCAAAAGGATAGATGAACTTTAACAACCCTAGCACGCTTCTCCAAGCCCGACACACAAGTTTCAATCCCAGCGCGCAAGTCACTTGCGCGGTACAAATTCGGCACATAGGTGACACCAAAATACTTGCGCGACAAAGCTTCATTCAACACCAAACTTGCGCGACGTTGCGCCTTTAACTCCCCAGCTGCCTTGGTCGCGCAGCCAACAATCAGTGCGCAACCTATACTTGCGCGACCCAACAACCACTTGCGCGACTCAAACACTTGCGTGACGAGAGCTAGAAAAATATATAAGTCTTGAAATTCATTCCAAATTAAGAGGGGGTCCTCTATTTATAGGAAAACTATACTTCCTATGCGGTGGCGCACAAGTCTTCCCTCGGTGCACAGGTTCCGGCGCGCAGCTCATCCTCCCTAGCCTCTGTCACGGTACTCACTTGCACGACCACACAAATACTTATGTGACCTTCTTTCATTTTCCATATTTAGAAGTTATGATATTGAAAAACAATAGGCCCGCAAGTTTCCAGTCCTCCTAGGCATCGGCGCGTAAGTCTCTTCACAGCGCGCATGTCACTTGAGCGACCAGCCCAAAACTTGCGCGACCCTTATCCCTTTTCCATTTTACCATGTTATGATCTTGAAAAACATATGGCGCGCAAGTTTCCTCTTCATCAAGTACACGAAGCGTAAGTCTCCTTGCTGAAAACACTTTTCTCCATTTGTCTATTTTTAGGCCCAAAATTTGGGAAACACTGGGAAATGACGCCACCTTCAATACTATTGTCTGCTTGAAGTGTATGATCTCCTTGCTAGTAAAAATTCTGAAATTCCATTGAGGATTGAAAACAAAAACAAACCATACTCCAAATCATGCATAGAAAACCATGTTTCCAACATGATATTCTATAGAGACTTTATGAACAAACCCATACTTATGAACCAAATTTTTCATGTTGTGATTGCAGAAATGTAAACCCTAATCACAAATGATGAATCTAGGTAAACCAAACCTACTGAAAATTTGGGACCTCAAAAAATAAACAACCACTCGAGAGTCATCAGTCTTGGTGGAATTTGTTTCCAACCATTTAGATATATAGTCAACAACCAATAAGATGCAAAATAATCCAAATGAATTCGGAAAAGGACCCATGAAGTCAATGTCCCATGCATCAAAGATCTCACAAAATAAAATGGGTTATTGGGGCATTTCATATATCTTGGAGATATTACCTGTGAATTGACAGTGACTAAATGACTTTAAAAATCTATGGGCATCCCTATAAAAATATGGCCAATAAAGTCCTGAGTCAAGGACCTTTCGAGCTGTACGTTGAGAGCCAAAGTGGCCCCCACAGGCCAAAGTGTGGCAAAAGGTCAAAACTGAGGTAAACTTATAGTCAGAGACACACCGAAAAACTACTTGGTCACCAAATATTCTCCACAAATATGGGTCATCCCAAATGCACCACATATAATCATGCTTAATTCTTTGGGATTGTGAAATGTTGAAATTAGTGGGAACCCTATATGTATCTAGAAGATTCACAATGTTTGCATACTAGGGGGTAAGGTCCACAACATCACAAAGGTTGTCATGAGGGAATAATTCTCCAATGGGGAGGGGTGAGTCAATATGATGCTCCAATGGTGGAAAAATCATAATAATGTGGTCAGCTACCACATTTTCCACTACTCTCTTATCTCTAATCTCAAGGTCAAACTCCATGAGGAGGAGCATCCGCAAAATGAGGCGGGCTTTAGCTTCAAGTTTCTTTAGAAGAAAACGAAGAGAAACATGATAAGAAAAGAAAATGAGTTTTTACCCGATAAGATATGAACTAAATTTTTCTAAGGAAAACACAATCGAAAGAAGTTATTTTTTAGTGGTTGCGTAGTTTTCTTGGGCAGGGTCAAGGTTACAATAAGCATACACAATGACATGAGGAGCTTTCTCAACCCTTTGAGATAAAACTGCCCCAAATGCAAAGTTAGAGGCATCACACATAAGCTCAAAGGGGAGATCCAAAATTGGTGGTTGGATGTGGAGAGGTGATCCAAAACTCCTTTTTACTGAATTGAAAGAATCCTCACAATTTTTATCAAACAAAAACTCAGAATCTTTTTGTAATAACTGAGACAAGGGAAGTGCAATCTTATTGAAGTCTTTAATGAATCGGCAGTAAAAACCAGCATAACCCAAGAAATATCACACCTCATGAATACATTTTGGATATGGAAGGGTTGAAATTAATTCAATTTTTGATTTTTCCACTTGAATTATCACTTATGAAATAACATGCCTATTAACTATCCCCCTTTCAACCAAGAAATTAGTTTTATTGTAATTTAATACAATATCATTTTCTAGGAAACAATAGATGATAGAACTTAGGTGAGCCAAAAATCATCAAAGAAAGTTCCATAAACCATGAAATCGTCCATAAAATATACATGCAATTATCTAGGTACTCTGAAAATATACTCAACATATAACCCTGAAAAGTACCCGGAGCATTACAAAGACTAAGAGGCATCCTTCTGTACGAAAATGGGCCAAATAGACTGGTTAATTTTGTATTCTCTTGATCATCAGGGGTTATATGGATTTTAAAATAGCCAGAATAGCCATCAAGGAAACAATAACGGGACTTACCAGCCAATCGTTCTAACATTTGGTTAATGAAAGGTAGAAAAAATTGGTCCTTTCACATGGCTTGATTCAGTTGACGATAGTCAATTCAGTCTCACCAACTATTTTGCACACGTGTTGGAACCAATTCATTCCTTTCATTTGACACAACTGTTATTCCTCTTTTTAGGCACAATTTTCACTAGGCCAACCCATTTACTATCAGATATATGATAAATGATCCCGAAAAAAAGTAATTTACTAACACCTAATTTTACCACTTAAAGGAGAGTGGGATTTAACCTGCGTTGAGATTGTGTTATGGTCTTATCCTCATCATCCAAAATTATATGGTGCATACAAATAGATGGGATAATCCTGAGAATATCAGCAAATGTACATACTATTTCCTTTTTATAATCTCTCAAAAGGTTGAGTAGTTTTTATTCGTACTGTTGAGAGAGGTTAAAGGCAATAATTATGGGAAATTGGTCAATACCCTCAAAATATTCATATTTTAAATTAGATGGATGTGGTTTTGATTCCAGCATGGGGTTTTTTTGACCAAGGGAGAGGATTTAGGGGGAGTGAGGTCCATTAAACTATCTATCTGCTCATGTTATTTCTCTAATGATAGAGAATCTATTGAAATGAGATTTGCAGAATCATCGACTGTTATGAGAACCTCAGAATGAAAAAAGTTATCAATTAAACCACAAAATTTACACTTTTCAAAACCCACAAAACACTCAAAAGATGAATCAATACTCAAATCATCCAAGGGTTTAGAAGAGGAAAATGAATCAAAGTATGGCTTGAGGAGAGAATTTTGTGTGTGCATGAATCCTTTGAGAGCACTTCTATCGAATAGACAGGAAGATTGTAGTGCTCTTCAACATGGTGTTTCATAGCCTCAATGATATTAAAACTTACCTTTTCTCCACCGAAATCCATGGACACCGTACTATTGTAAACATTGATGATCGTCTTTGCTGTTACGAGGAATAGAATCCCATGTATGAGAGGGGCATGTCCTTCGGTTCAGGTATCTTCCATCTCAAGAATGTAGAAATCAGCGGGGAAGATGAGATTATGCACTCTTATAAGGACATCCTCAATCAATTCTGTTGGATGCGTAGTACTCTGGTTTGCAAGTTACACAATAATGCATATTGGTTGAAGCTCTCTAAACTGTAGAGAATTATAAACAGAGTGAGGAATTACATTAATGGAAGAACTTAAATCTAGCATAACATTAGAAAATAAGGTCTCCCCTATGACACATGGTATCATGAATGTGCCTGAATCCTTACAGTTAGTGGGCATTGCTGGTTGCATCAAGGATGAAACATTTCATCCTAGGTTGACGATTTCATTCTCCTTCAACTTACGTCTATGGGTACATAGTTCTTTGAGAAATTTGGCATAACGTAGAATTTTCTTAACTGTATCCAACAATGGAATATTAACTTGATATTTTTTAAATGTAACCATTATTTCATTATCAATATCATTACCAAAATTCATCTTATATTTAGAGAGTCTTTGGGGGAAAGGGAGAGGAATGGATTGCTCATTTGAATCATCAATGATAATTTTATTACACTTTTTATTTTGTTTTTCTTCATTAGAATCTTTTATGTTTGGAGAAAGAGTGTTTTCGTTAGGGGGTCATACATGTTGGGAAGAATCCTTAGAAGGAGAAACTTCATTACCACTACGAAGTGTAACATCACATACATTACCCTTGTCCTTATGATTGGTAATGGTTTGGGATGGTATTTTTCCAAAACATTGCAACTTAATCCAACTGGTGGTGTTTTCTAACTCCACCACTTGAGTTCGTAGGTCTTCAATTACCGATTGTGGGGTCTGTTGGAATTGAATTTTCTAGGATTCCATTTTCTTCACCATATCCTCGAGTCTTGATTCAGATTTGGGAGGAAAATGATGATTTTTTTGAGAATTTAAAGGATAATATGGTTTCATACCTTGTCCTTGTTGATACCAATTCTGCTTCAGGTAGTATGAGTTTCCTCCTTGTCAGTACTAGGGTTGTGCTTGCCACCAAGGATTTGGATTTTACTTGAATGGTTCTTTCTTGAAGGGAGGTGTTTGTTGGTTTGGACGCCCAAAGAACACATCTTCACAAGGCCCAGGTGAATCTTGAAGCTATGGGCACTAGTAAAAAAAATGAGTATAGTCAGAGAAAATAACACAATGTAATGAAACTGAAGAAGAATATGATTTACCTTGTGCTTGAGCTAATTGAATTATAAGGGTATGAAACTCATAATGTTTATTATCATTTTTCTGTTTTTGGGCTAAAAGACTTACCTTATGAACTCCTCGGGTCGGTGCAATTGCTCGTGTACCAAACTGTTATGCATTTCGAGCCATGTTGGATAATAAGCCATGAGTGGCAGAATGGGTTTTATCAACAAGGGCACCACCAGATGTATTATAAATCAGTCCATGATCTATGGGGATAATTCCCTTATATAATTATTGAATTAGAAATTGTTCACTAATCTGGTGGTGGGAGAAACTTGAGAAAATTCTTTTGAATCTCTCCTAATATTCATAAAGGGTCTCTCCTTGTGATTGCCTAATTACACATATTTTTCTTCTAATTAATGAAGTTTGGGAGGCAGGGAAGAAAATTTATAGAAAAACTCATTTAAGGTCATTACAACCCCCAATTGTGGTAGGAAGATAGTATAGCCAGTGTTTGGCTACACCATCAAAGAATAAATGGAAGGCCCTGAACTTAATTAGGTCCTCAGACACATTTTGGTGTTTCATGGTGGAGTACACTATGTGAAACTCTTTCAGATATTTATGAGGGTACTCACCTAGAAGACCACAGAATTTTGAAAGTAGGTGGATGAGGACTGATCTCAGCTCAAAGTTGGCTTCTTACTCAGGATATTGGATGTGTGCTTGTTGGTACTCCACATCTGGGGTGGTCAGTTCTTTTAAGGTTCAGTTATTTGTAGTCATGTTTTCTAAGGTTTTATTGGGTTCAATTTTGGATTGGTTTAGAGCCACTTGAGGTTCCACAAATGGTTCCTTAGTTTTACTCTATTGAACTTATTTGGATGTCTTGATTTGTGTGTGAAGTGTTTTTTCAATTTCAGGGTCAAATTTTACCAGTTTTTCTTTTTCTGACCGGGTCATGCAAATAAGTTGTGAAGTTGGTGGTTATTTTGTTTTTTTATGACTGAATATGGATAAAATAACTTAATAACGTAGAAAGGAGAATAGAATTTTATACTACATAAATATAGAGAGATATATATGAAGAAGAAGAGATAAAGAGATATAAATAGAGAGAGAGAGAGAGGAAGAACATAGAAAAAGAGAAACAAATAGAAAAAAACAAAAACAATAAAAGGGGGTGGGTTGTTGAAAAGAATAATAATTAAGAAGTAAAATAAATAAATAAAATAAAAAAAGGAAAAAATTATATTGGATCCCTAGAAACGGCGAAAAAATTTGATCACGTTGTCGAGGGCTTCAAATTAGAAGTCTATTTTTAACTAGAAATTCTGCAGTATAACAGCAAACCTAGGTCATCTCTCAACAGTGCCTTAGATCAATAATTCCAAAATATTGTTTTGATTATTGAAGTAAAAAAGAGAAATGGGGTTTTATAATTCCTAGGTTTTATGATTAAATATGACAATAGAAAATATGAAATTTATAAAACAAAACCGGAATGAGCAAGATTAATTAAGTGTGATCAACCCGGGGAAATCTCATGATGCTCATCCTTTATCGCTTTAAGAGATAGGGTTATGATTTTTTAATCCCTGGTTTGTAACACCTAGAACTTGATTGTTTCTGAGTTTATACTAGGATACCTCCTAGAGTTCATTCGGAAACATGAAATGATTCACCAGATACCACCGATGATTGGGTGATTTGTGTTCGACTTCATAACTGAAACTCACGAAGGAAACACACAAAGAACTCGATGCGCTATCCAGGTTTGTATGATATTTCAATGTGTTACCATGAAAATAAATTAAATAGCCATGATAGTGTTTATGGGAGTTCAATTGAAGAATATAAACCACACAAACACTACAATCGAAAGGAGGAGGAAGAAGTGGTGAATGGTGTGTGAAACATCACATTAATGGGTACCCCCAAACATGAACATATGATCCGCGCATGATGTACCCGTACATAAATCAATTAAATAAAAATATAGGATAAATAAAAATAGCATGCAAACCGGTAATTAAAAATACCACTCAAATATTACAACATCATGTTTGTGATTTACAACAAGTTCCTCCCCGGGTGATCATAAGGGGTTTAGAAACCCCCGAGAGGGGAGGAAGAGAATGATGTTGAGGTGGAACTTACAATGCCCCCCCGAACTTCAAATATTGGTGGTAAGAATCCTTTGGGACTCCAAAAATTTAGCACCTTGCCTCTGGTTAAAACTCCTAAATGAGGTGCCCAAGGAGTTCTTTTATAGGCAAATTGGTAGGTGGTTTTGAGCACACAGATTGTGTAAAACCAATTGTCTCATAGTTTTTGTCCACTATAAAGTTGAATATTCATTTGGAAAAAACTCGAAAGTTGTATCCCCACATCATATCTATCTTCAAAGAATTATTGAATTAATTTCTACTAGTGGATCCGAAGATATTGAAAAAATATAGAACACCTCTTTTGACTTGTGCAGATTTAATTCCATGAATATATTATTTCTAATGGGAATTTAAGAGGCCAAATGGGGCTTGGGTTACTGCTTATGAAATTAAACCCATTAAATTTTGGACTAGAACAGGAATGTTCAGCCTATTTGGACCCACGGTTTAGTATAAGCATGAGTTTTTGTCCAATAGTGTGATTGGACCATGGGCAGATTATCCCATTTTTTTGGACTTCATCATGGGTCCTACAAATCAACTCCACCTACAATATAATTATCAAAACAAGTAACATTTCCCTTTTTAACAGTGTTAAACACAAAATAATTGAATTAAAAAAGGAGTGAAATTTTTTATTATAATATTAATTTTCAATACAAAACCAGTTTAATTCATTGGTATAAGGGTTAAATAAAACAGTGAATCATGGTATGATCACACCCCCACACCTAAACATTTTCACTCCTAGGAAAAGTATAATATCCTTATCATGTACCATTTCTAAATAAAAGGTGCGAAAACATCCAAGATTACTTTGAAATAAAATTAATCATGTCTCATTTAGGAAATCAATTTTACTTTCATATTTCTTTACTCACATTTGAATTTTTTCAACTTCATTTGTTGACCCATACAACATGTCACAACCTACCTCACATAGAAATTTTCCCTCTTCACTCAAGGAACATATGAGAGTGGAGTTATTCTCTTTTCCTATATTTCATTTGATATTACCTTATGCTTTCCAAGATTCTAAGTTCTCTACTGGTAGAAACTGGTGTGCTACTCAAGAGGA
Organism: Viscum album; assembly: GCA_963277665.1. Lineage (NCBI taxonomy): Eukaryota > Viridiplantae > Streptophyta > Magnoliopsida > Santalales > Viscaceae > Viscum > Viscum album. Next base: position 39,439,515 of record OY728140.1, on the reverse strand, counting down.
CTTCCAACAGGTTGTATTGAGGTTTAAGGGTTTTTAGGATTTAATGTTTAAAAATATGAGGCTGAAGAGGAGCGTTTAATTTATTATGTACAAAAAAATTTCAAAATTAATAAAGTGTTCACAATGAATTTACACACTCAACCCCTCAAAAAGTTTATTACCTCCAATGCACTATTTCCATTGTCTATTTGTGTGGGTCACAACCAAGAAATTAATAATAATGAGTAAGCAACATCTTTTCTCCATTTTATTCCTTTGTTATGTTTTTTTTCTTCATATGAACAAAAATATTTTTTTTTATTTTTTTGAGATAAACAGGGGAACTTGTGTACTAAAATGATGTAATATGGATTGTGAACCCATTGGCCAAAGAAAATGTATGCACCCTTTATATAAACTCATAATAATGATTCTTTTTCCAGAGTTTTCATAGAAACACTATCTCTCCCGCAGTTGCTAAAAATGAAACAATAATATACACAAGAGATAGGTATGTAGGGATAAATTTCCTTGTAATTTGGGTACCTAACAGACATTTCATGGTCTTTATGGATTAATAAGGATAGAATGTAAAGGTGGCCTAAAATAGAGGATAATTGTAAAAAGCGCTTTTTAATGAACGATTGTCTCTATCATGAATGTAGAATAGTTGAATCTTATGGATTTAAATAGAATCAAGTAGAGTTCTAGTTTCTCTATATGACTTGAGACTCTAAATAAAGTGATTAAATGAAAAAATATGCAATAAAGTACTTAGAAAGTCTCTTGGGAAAGGGAATAAAATATTTTTTAGTGCTTATGAGGCATAGGAAAAAATCTATTAAACACCTAAAAATGTTTGGAAAATACAAATTCTAGAAAAATATTCCATATCAACATCCATTTAAATTTTTTTTTCCAAAAACAATGGAATTTTTCAAACAATCTACTCAAGCATGGAAATTGATTTTAGATATTCTTTTTAAGATCAATTTTTATCTAAAAACCCAAAATTAGGAAAACACCAGTAATGATATAAGGATCGAGCCATCAAGAATGAAGCTTACTTGATTAGAAATTTAGCCTAGAATTATACATGATAACCAAATCAGAAATAGGAAACTTTCACTGATGAATAATGATATCATGGATATCCTTTTTCTTCTCTTTATAGATCTAGGATTTCTCATATTCATCACGTTGAATTTCTTCCAACTCTTGAATATGTAGCTTCCTATGCACACCTACATCTGAAAGATTCATATTACATTGTTTAACAGCCCTATATTCATGGTGTTCTACCTCACCAGGAGGTGAAAATCCTTTACAAACACAATTCTATATGGTGACATTCCGATTAGGGTTTTAGAAGATGTATGGTATGACCAAAGCGCATCATCCAAGTGCAAACTCCAATCTTTCCAATAGGGTTGTGTCGTTTTTTCCAAGATTCTCGTAACTTCCCGATTTGAGACTTCTTCTTTTCTGTTAGTTTGGGGGTGATATGTTGTAGAGAATTTAGGAACAACCCCATACTTAAGAACCAAAGTTTTCATGTTGCGATTGAAAAAATTTGAGCGCGGATCACAAATGATGAATCTAGGTAAACAAAACCTACAAAAAATTTGGGACCTCACAAAATCAAAAACCAATTGAGAGTTATTGCTCCTGGTGGCCTTTGTTTCCACCCATTTAGATACACAATCAACAACCAATAATATTTACAAAAATCCAAATGAATTTGGAAAAGGCCCCATGAAGTCAATGCCCCATACATCAAAGATCTCACAAAATAACATGGGTTGTTGGTGAATTTCATTCCTCTTGAAGATATTCCCAGTGAATTGACAATGACTACATGACTTTAAAAATCTATGGGTATCCATATACAATGTTGTTCAATAAATTCTTGAGTCAAGGACCTTTCGATCTGTATGTTGAGAGCCAAAGTGGCCCCCACAGGCCAAAGTGAGGGAAAAGGTCAAAATAGAGGTAAACTCATGGTCAGGGACACACTGATGAACTACTTGGTCACCAACAATTATACAAAAATATGGGTTATCCCAAATGGACCACTGATAATCATGCTTAAGTATCTAGGATTTTGAAGTGTTGAAATCCGTGGGAACCATATATGTCGATAGAAAATTCACAATGTCCGCATACCAGGGGGTAAGGTCCACAATGTCACAAAGGTTATCATGAGAGAAGAATTATATAATGGGGAGGGGTGTGTCAACATGATGGTACAATGGTGGGGAAATAATACTATGGTGGTCAGATACCACATTTTCCACTCCTATCTTATATCTAATCTCATGCTCAAACTGCTGGAGTAGGATCATCCCCCGGATGAGGTGGGGTTTACCTTCAAGTTTCTATAGGAGAAAACAAAGGGCTACATGTTCAGAAAAGACAATGATTTTTGACCCGATAAGATATGAACATAATTTTTATAAGTAAAACACAATAGAAATAAGTTATTTTTCAGCTATTGTGTAGTTTTCTTGGGTAGGGTCAAGGGTACATGAGGCATACACAATTAAATGAGGAGATTTCTCAACCCTTGGGGAAAAAACTGCCCCAACTAAAAAGTTAGAGGCATCAAACATAAGCTCAAAGGGGAGATCCCAACATGGTGGATGGATGATGGGAGGTGATGTGAGACTTATTTTTAGTTAATTGAAAGAATCCTCACAATTGTTATAAAAACAAACTCAAAATCCTTTTGTAATAACTGGGATAAGGGAAGTGTGATCTTACTAAAGTCTTTAATGAATCGGCAGTAAAAACTAGCATGACCCAAAAAAGTTAGAACCACAGGAACACATTTTTTATATGGAAGGGTTGAAATTAATTCAATTTTTGATTTATCCACTTGAATTCCTTATTTTGAAATAACAATCCAAATAACTATCCCTCGTTCAATCATGAAATGAAATTTCTCATAATTTAATACAAGATCTTTTTCTATGAAATGACGGAGGATAGAACCTTGGTGAGCCAAAATATCATAAAAGGAAGTTCCATAAATCGTGAAATCATCCATAAAACTTCCATGAAATTCTCTAGGTACTCTAAAAATATACTCAACATAAACGTTGAAAAGTGCCAGGAGCATTATAATGACCAAAAGGCATCCTTCTGTACGAAAATGTGCCAAATGAACAGGTAAATGTTGTCTTCTCTTGATCCTAATGGGCTATATGGATTTTAAAATAACCATAATATCCATCAAGAAAACAATAATGGGATTTACCAGCCAATGATTCTAACATTTGGTCAATGAAATGTAGAGGAAAGTGGTCATTTCGTGTGCCTTGATTTAGTTGATGGTAGCCAATATAGACTCGCCAAATGTTTTGCACACGTTTTAGAACCAATTCATTAATTTCATTTGACAAAACTGTTATTCCTGTTTTTAGGCACAATTGGCACTGGGCTAACCCATTTACTATCAGATATAAGATAAAATATCCCCAAAACATGTAATTTACTGACTTCCAATTTTACAACTTCAAGGAGAGTGATATTCAACCAGTGTGGAGATTGTCTTACGGGTTTATCCTAATCATCCAAAAGTATATGGTGCATATAAATAGATGGGATAATCCCAGGAATATAATCCAATTTCTATCCTATTCCATTTTTACAATCTCTAAAATGGTTGAGAAGTTTTGATTCTAGATATTGAGAGATGTTAATGGAAATAATGATGGGAAATTGGTCAATACCCTCAAGATAGGCATATTTTAAATTAGATGGAAGTGGTTTTAATTCCAAAACTAGGGGTTTTTTGACTAAGGGAGGGGATTTAGGGGGAGTGAGGTCCATTAAACTGTCTATATGATCATGTTTATTCTCTAACGATATAGAATCTATGAAAATGTGATTTTCAAAATAATCAACGGTCATGGGCACCTCAGAATGAACATAGTCATCAATTAAACCACAAAATTTACACTTTTCAAAACCCACAGAATAATAAAAATATGAATTAATACTCAAATCATCCAAGGGTGGAGAAAAGGAAAATGAATCAGAGTATGGGTTGAGAAGATAATTGTGTGTGTGTGCATCATTTGAGGGAACTTCCCTCGAATATACAGAAAGAGCGTAGTGCTCTTCAACAAGGTGTTTCATAGCCTCAAGGATGTTAAAAACTTACCTTTTCTCCACCAAACTCCATGGATAGAATACTATTGTGAACATTGATAATCATGTTTTCTGTTTTGAGGAATGGTCTCTCTTGTATCAGAGGGGAATGTCCTTGGGTTTGGGTATCTTCCATCTCAAGAATGTAGAAATCAGATGGGAAGATGAGACTCTTCACTATTACATGGACATCCTCAATCACTCATGTTGGATTCATAGTACTCTGGTTTGCAAGTTTCATGAAAATGCCTATTGGTTGAAGCTCTCCAAAATTTAGATAAGTATAAATGGAGTGAGGAATTACATTAATGGAAGCACATAAATCTAGCATAGCATTAGAAAAGAAGGTCTCCCCTATGGTACAAGGTATTGTGAATGTTCGTGGATACTTCAACTTAGTTGGCGTTGCTGGTTGAATCAAGGATGAAACATTTCTTCCTAGGATGACTCTTTCATTCCCCTTCAGCCCACATCTATGGGTGCATAGTTCTTTTAGAAATTTGGCATAACATGGAATTTTCTTAACTACATCCAACAATGGAATATTAACTTTAGAATTTTTAAATATATCCATTATTTATTTATCAATATCATTATAAAAATTCTTCTTACATTTAGTAAGTATTTGGGGGAATGGAAGAGGAATGGATTGTTCATTTGAATCATCAATGATAATTTTATTACCCATTTTATTTTGATTTTCTTCATTAGAATATTTTATGTTTAGAGAAAGAGTGTTTTCATTAGGGAGACATACCTGTTGGGAAGAATCCTTAGAAGGAGAATTTGTTTTACCACTATGAAGTGTAACATCACATACATTACCCTTTTCCTTAGGATTGGCAATGGGTTGGGATGGTAGTTGTCCAGAACCATGCATCTTAAGCTCATCGATGGTGTTTTCCAACTGCCCCACTTGAGTTATTAGGTCTTGAATTACCGATTGTGTGGTCAGTTGGAATTAGATTTTCTGGGTTTCTATTTTCTTTACCATATCATCGAGTCTTAGTTCCGATTTGGGAGGAGTATGATGATTGTTTTGAGAATTTTTTAGGCTAAAAATGTTGCATTCCTTGGACTTGTTGATACCAATTCTGCTTGGGGTAGCTAGAGTTACCTCCTTGTCAGTACTAGGGTTCTGCTTGCCACCCGAGATTTGGATTTGGACTGAATGGTTCTTTCTTTAAGGGAGGTGATTATTGGTATGGATTCCCTGGGAACACGACTGCACAAAACTCAGGTGAATCTTGAAGTAATGGGCACTAGTCAGAAAAATGAATATTGTCAAAGAAAATACAACAATGTAATAGAACTGAGGAAGAGTGTGATTCACCTTATGCTTGAGATAATTTCCTTATAAGGGTATGCATGTCATCAAGTTTATTATCTACTTATCGTTCTAGGGATTAATGACTTACCTCATGAACTCCTTGGGTTAGTGCAATTTATCATGTATCAAATTGTTATGCATTTTGAGCCATGTTGGATAATAAGTCACGAGTGACAGAAGGAGTTTTATCAACAAGGGAACCACTAATTTTAGCATAAATCATTCCATTATCCATGGGGATAAGTACCTCATATAATTATTGAATTATAAATTGTTCACTAATCTAGTGGCGGGGTAAGCTTAAGAAAAATCTTTTGAATCTCTCCCAATATTCATGAAGGGTCTCTCCTTGTGATTGCCTAATTCCACAGATTTCTTTTCTAATTGATGCCGTTTGGGAGGAAGAGAATAACATCTCTATAAAGAGTCTTTTAAGGTCACTACAGCCCCCAATTGTGGTAGGTAGATAGTATATCTAGTCTTTGGCTACACCATCAAAGGAGAAATTGAAGGCCTTAAACATAATTAGGTCCTCATACACATTTTGGGGTTTCATGGGGGAGCACACTATGTGAAATTATTTGATATGTTTATGAGGGTACTTTCCAGGAAGACCATGGAATTTGGGAAGTAGGTGGATGAGTCCGGATCTCATCTTAAAGTTGGATTCTTCCTCGGGATGTTGGATGTATGCAGGTTGGTACTCCACATTCGGGGTTGTCAGTTCTTTAATGGTTTGATTATTTCTATCCATGATTTCTTGGGTTTGATTGGGTTCAATTTTGGATTGGATTAGGACCACTTGAGGTTCTAAAAGATTTTCTTCAGTGTTACTTAATTGACCTTATTTGGATGGCTTGATTTTTTTGTGAAGTGTCTTTTCAATTTCAGGGTCAAATTCAAGCAGTTTTTCATTTTCTGACCGGGTCATGTAAATAAGTTTTTATGTTTTTTGGTTTGTTTTATTTTGTTTTTTTATGATTGAATATGGATAAAATACATTAATAAGGGTGAAAGGAGAATATAATGTTATAAAATAGAATTATAGAGAGAGAGATGGAGAAGAAGATAGAGGGAGAGAGAAAGAGATAGAGAGTAAGAACACACAAAAAAAAAACAAAAAAAAAACAATATAATGTGGGTGGGGTGTTGAAAGGATTACTAATTAAGAAGTAAAATAAATAAACAAATGGCAATAAATAAGAAAAAAAATGATCTTGGCTCCCTGTAAACAGTGCCAAAATTTGATCGCGTCGTCGAGCGTGTCTAATTAGATGTTTATTTTTAACTTAAATTTCTGCAATATAGCAACAACCCTAGGTCATCTCTTGACGGAGCCTTAGATCAATAATTCCAAAATTTGGTTCTTATTATGAAATTAAAAAAAAAGATAATTGGGGTTTTATAATTCTTGGGTTTGATGATTAAATATGATAATAGAAGATATGAAATCAATAAAATAAAGCAAGAATGAATAAGATTAATTAAGTGTGATCAACCCGGGGAAATCTCATGATGCTCATCCATCATCGTTTCGAGAGATAGGGTTAAGATTTATTAATTCGTGGTTTGTAACACCTAGAAATAGAATGTTTCTGAGTTTATACTGGGATACATACTGGAGTTCATTCAGAAACACACAATGATTCACTGGATACAGCCGATGATCGTGTGATTTGTGTTCGACTTCATGACCGAATCTCACCAAGGAAAAACACGAAGAACTTGATGCACTATCAAGGTTTGTATTCTATTTAAATGTGTTACCATGAATTTAAAGTTCATATCCATGGTAGTGTTTATGTGAGTTCAATTGAAAAATATGAACCACACAAACACTATAATTGAAAGGGGGAAGAAGAAGTGGTGAACGGTGCGTGAAACATCACATGAATGGGTACCCCCAAACATGATCATATGAGTCGAGCATGACGTACTAGTACACGAATCAATCAAATAAAAATATAGGATGAAGAAGAAACACATAAAAACCTATAATTAAAAATACAATTCAAATATTACAACATTAAAATTGAGATTTACAACATGTTCCTCCCAGAGTGATCACAAGGGGTTTAGAAACACCTGGGAGGGGAGGAAGAGAAATATGTTGAGGTAGAAATTCCAATGGCCTCCAGAACATAAAATATTGGTGGAAGGACTACTTTGAGAATATAAAATGTTAGAACCTTGCTTCTGGTTCGAACTCCTATTGAGGTGCCCAAGGTTTTCTTTTATAGGGAAACTGGAAGGTGGTTTTGAGAACACAAATTGTGTACAACCAATTGTCTCATAGTTTTCAGCCAATAGACAGTTGAATATCCCTTTGAAAAAAACTCTAAATTTGTATCCCCATATAATATCTATCTCTACAGAAAGTGTGGAATAATGTGTACAAGTGGATCCAGAGATATTGATAAAATACATAACACCTCTTTTGACTTGTGAAGATTTAATTCTTCTAGACAGATCAGTTCTGATGGGCATTATAAAAGCTGAATGGGGAGTGGATTCCTTCATATGAGATATAGCCCATTAAATATTGGTCCAGAACAAGAAATTTCATCCCATTTGTACCCACAGTTTAGAAGAAGAATGTGTTTTAGTCTACCAGTGTGCTTAGATCATGTGCAGATTGGCCCATTTTTTCTGGACGTCATCATGGGTTCTCCAAATCACCTCCACCTACAATATAATAATCAAAACAAGTAACATTTAACTTTGTAACAGTGTTAGACACAAAATAATTGAATCAAACATGGAGTGAAATTTGTCATTATACTTGTAAATTTCAATACAAAACCAGTTCAATACATTGATATAAGGGTGAAATAAAATAGTGAATCATGGTACGATCACCGGACCGCCAGGGCGGGACCGACCCACTGGCTGGGGTGTGGCCCGCTAGCCCGAGGCTTAGTTGTAAGGGCGGCCGGTGGTGCACTATTTGGTTGGGATTCTACAGTTGCGCCGTGTTCGGCCTCAGCTAGCCCCGCGGATGCATGGCCTCCTCTAGTCGTGATCGACGGATTGCAGCTCACCGACCACCGAACGACCCGGATGCGGGCCGTCCCTCCACGCGGTGCTCGGCACCGCTGGCCACTGACAGTGCCTTTGAAGGACCACTAGAGTAACTCTAGTGGTCTATTTTTGGATCCATCTATGACTACGGTCTCTGTAGGGCACCACCATCACCGTGAAGCCTTTGAATTCACCTTAATGACAAGTTGATCGGTCGAATTAGAAGAACGCAACAAAAAAAACTATTGCGGTGGGACTAGGCCTTGTTCGGGTTAGCCCGTGCCCTCTGTGTTAGAGTTTAATCATGGGGATAAATATGATGATAACCAAACAGCTTACAAACCCCCAAATCAAATCCCCACACAATATCCACCCGTAAGAATGAGTGATTCAAGGATCAACCAATCAGTTTGTTGATGAACATTCGTTGTTAATTTTCATGAATGAGGAAGAAATAATCAAATAATTAGAACTCATAAACCCCTACCTCGTTGGCATTTAATTCAGAAGCATTCATCCTCAAGGTTTTAGGATGTTTATGTTGCTTCCAGCTCTATTCTTCTAGGTAGGCTAAGGAAAATGATGTCTCTTCGGTGTTCATCGTTTTTCATTTGGGAGGAAGTTTGTTGGAGGTTTATCAGAGGATCCTCACCTATTAATCAGCATCCCACCAATGCATTGTAAAATTAAAAGTAAAACACATTGAAATGTTTTAGTTATGATGTAATGTTGCGTTTTTATGTATTTTAATTTATAAAACAACATCACTATTACACTTCCTTTATTTTATTGTTATGTTGCATGATACTGGCCATTAATGAGCCTTATTAATGCGCCTCTTCACCGCCTTGTCGCTACACCACAACATCACCGTCCGAGTTCGACGATGCCCTCAAATTTTTGATCCAATCCCAGGTTCGAAAGTTACAAAAAACCGCCCACACGTTTATCGAATGTACCATAAGAAAAGCTCAAAATTCCATTTTGGGATCTCTAGGCCTCATAATCACATACCTTCAGAGTGTGTGGTCTCATAATAATTCCATATAATTAAAAAAATTACACTGAATTTCTGAGACATTACAATAATATTCATAAAGGCTAGTTTATATCTTATTATATTAAATAATAATTTGTTAATTATATATTGTTTCTCGGTAAGACTCGATATTTCATATAGCGCAATCCATCGAAGAAGGTCGCTTTTTTGTGTAATGCAAGCTATAGAGGAAGTTCATTGTTGAAAATGATATATTCTAACCTAGTGTCACATGCATTGCAAGATAAATCAATGTTTCATGTGTTGAAATATATAGAATATATTTTAAATAGTAAATATATTATAAAGTATACAAATAGTTTATTACCTTATGCGCCTGTTGTTTCATGTCATACATGCTATCAGATGCAAGGTTCTTACATAAGTTTTTCTGAACATCACACTTTTTGGGACACTTACTTTTATAAGGGGAGTTCTTATGAATGTTTTGGATTGACTTAACCATTTTACATCAATATGAGTAGTGATTTCTAGAACCGGTGTAATTTTGAGGTAAGTTTTGAGAAAATCCATGTTAGGATTTTGGGATTGGGGTCGCCAATCAACGGATTGAGGGGATGCATGCCTACAATTGGAAAATACTTTCCTAAATAAATACCGTTATAATAGTTTGACTAACCCCTATTGGGGTTATGTGAAGGTGGATATGGATTCTTTCTACTAGAATATCCTAGAAAAAAGACATTCCAAGTTCATTGGTGAGGGGTATTGGGACTTGATAAAATAACAGGAGATTTAATAAAATCAATTAATTTATTTTTTATCAAAAACTATTTAATCAGGAAAAGTAGTAATAATATTCTATTTTTAATTTTATAATAAAATGACAAGATATTCATCCACACTATCCCTATGATCAATATTGAATAATAAAAATCTCTTCATTGGTAATAACTTCTAGGAGTAGTTTAGATGCCTTCAGGTTGTTCTATGCCATTAACAGAAATCTTATGTGCTAGAATCCTCAATGCTCGATCTACCTACTCAAGAGGTGAGTGACGAAGTGTTCATAGTCTATGAAAAACATACGAACTACGCAGTTAACATTTAATGTCTTATTCTTTCATCTATATTTTGTGAACTCATGAAGTCTCACGAAAACATGGATGTGTATAGCATGATTGACCACCCCCATATTCTTCACCCGGAGAGAGCTAGATAGGAACTGTTTGATATTTCCAAGGCTCTCTTTTAGAGAAATCTTAGATAGGGTTCCCTAGTTGGGAATCTTTTAGTTAAGCTCATAGAATACATTGTGTACCTAATGGTTCTAGGGTTTAAACTCCCCAAATAACTGGGATCCAATCTCATTCTAGAATCACTCCCTTAGATCTTCACTAGTGTTGTTTTGAATTTTAATATTAACTACATTGAGAAGTCTCTTTTAGATATTCTTATCCTCCATCGCCAAGTAGATAAATATATGAAGTGTGAAAATATTTCTCTATTTATGGTGAAAAAATGAAAAGGGAAATCAAAGAGCTTGAAGGCCCAAGGTTCTTCACACCCTTCTAAGAAGAAGAATATCAAAGGGGAAGAAAGGGAACAAGATACTGTCTATTTTTCATATACCAAGAAGGGACACTAGAAGAAAAACTACACCAAGCTAAAGATTCAAGGGGAAACTTAACGTGTGTTTGTTATCGGGTTCAATTTATATATTTATACATATTTGTTATTAGATACAACTTGTGGTGCTTAAATATGAATTCAAATATAAGAACCATGTAGATTCAGAAAAATTGACTGAGGGGTGGTAGATATACGACCATCCAATGAAGCTAAACATGATATTATAGCTATCAGGGGCTACCAACTCACATTACCGACTAGAATGATCTTGGTTTTAAGGGGTTTTAATTATGTTCCATCAGTTACCAAAGACATTATTTTTGTATCCAGACTAGATACATAAGGGTTCATTTTGAAATTTACAAATAAATGTTTCTTCTTTTATAAAGATGACATTTTTTATGGTAAGGCACATTTAGATAATAGTCTTTACATGTTGGATTACATTAACCATGTTATGGAAATCGATAATGAAGTTACTTCACTTGGCATATACCACACCCAACTTTGACATCATCAGCTAGGTCATGTAAATGAAAAATGCTTGACCAAATTACATCAAGATGGATATTTAGACTATTTTGAACTAAAACCACTTAGTTTATGTCATGCATGTTTACAAGGGAAAATGAGCAAAGCCCCATTAATGTGGAAGGTGAAAGGGATAAAGAGATTCTGTAATTAGTTCATACTGATGTGTGTGGACCATTTTGTGTTGATGAAAGGGGTGGGTACTCATACTTCATAAATTTTATTGATTATTTTAGTAGATATGGATATATTTACATAATGAGGTATATGTCTGATTATTTGGATAAATTAAAGGAATACTGTAACGCCCCGACCCCAGTTACCCAGAGTCGGTGTATTATTGCGTAACATTGGCATGATCACAAAAGATCAAGTCTCTAAAGACTGATTAGTTTAGTAGCCTTGGAAACAATAGATACATTCATAAGTCTTACATTACATCAAAAAGTAAAACAAAACTACAACAACATCTTATCTTCATATCCCCTCATACTATCCATGTAGGTCATTTATAATATACCTCTTCACATCATGGAAAAAATAAAACACTGAAAGGGGTGAGCTCAGATGCTCAGTAAGGATAACAATGTAGCGGAAGCTTTCATAAATAAACATAAACATTTAAGGCAATGTGTAACTAAAACAATAGCCTTTTAAACTTGAACTTCGACATAATATGGAAAAAGTAAAATGAGATAATCCCATTTACTTATTCACATGGATATTCTACTGGTCGAATAATCACATGCAATATCAATAACCACTTTCATAATGAAGGAATGCATAATGCCATACTATCATAAACACGTAGCCAAGGCCTCGTTCCAAGACCACAAATAATATTTTGTCAAGGCCTCATGCCAAGACACTAGTTTGTCTCATGAGACCTGCCGATGCATCGAGGAGCTATAGCAGGCTCCACCCGTCACTTATTAAGTCCAATGCATTCCTCATATGAACAGGTTTAAACATATCATAAACCATAACATAATCGTATCACATAAAACATGCTAAAAGGAAAAATAAAATTTCCAAATTTCAATCACAAGATATCAATACAACACATTGATATAATAAAAACCTCATCAAAACCATTTTCAATACCAAAATAAAAGAAAATCAAAACTTGGTATTTATTTTTCATTTAAAAAATGTTATTGCTTGTAGAGGAAGCCGAAACTCAAATAATGGATACGGCGGTAGAGAAGTCGTTGTTGATGCATATGTACGACAAGAAAAACATTCATTTTTGTCTTTTAGTAAAACACTTAATATAAAAAGTTTCCTTTTGAATAAACATAAAAGTCAAAGGGGTTTATACACCGTATAAAAGAAATTTGTGTATAAAATAAAATATGCCTCAATGAATGGAGATTGAGACAAAGTACCTTACAAAGATCATTTTTTAAATAAAATAGATATATTATGTGTATTCACTATAAGTAACCATAATTAAATTAAAAATACAAGATAGGATATAATAATATCATGACCTAATTTGAAAGTAAAAGATTAACCCAAAGAACAAAAATTGGGTTAAGAAGTTCCCTTACCTTGCGTCCTGTCTTGACTCGACCGTTCTTTAACCTCCAAAATAATAAACTAGAGTTAATTTATAATTTATTAAGAACCTTTTCAAGTTTTTATTCCTTTTATATCACTTATTACCATGTTATGAACATTATTTAATTATTTAAGTTAATAACGGTAGTTTTGTCGATCTTTGGTACATGAGTCAAAAATAAACTTCTTATAATTACAAGTTGTTCGTGTGGTAAAATATCCATTATATCCAGAATTATATTCATGATATATATATCATATATCTAATATATATCCAATATATACATGCATTTATAATATTCCATAACGTTTAGAGGTAAGAAATGAAATGCACCGTTCATGGAGACGATAAGCCGTACGTACGCATGAACGCTACTTTCATTTCTATTTCATATTTAATGAAATCATAATGATATAAAGGTATATTATAATTCCAGTATAAGATCATATATAATATCATTTACTCCATCCTTTATGCATCCCACATATGGCATTAACGATTCAAATCACTTTGAGGGGGCGGTAGTCCGCACTTCCTAAATTGAAAATATCGTGTTTACCCATAATGGAAATCATAAAGGTATGACATAAATGAGAAATACAGAAGCATAAGAAAAACATAAACATAATATATATTATATATAAATATAGTTACATCTTAATGGCCACCTTTTATGGTGTTTTATGAGTGTTGAACAATCATCGTTTCGTGAGGCAGAAATTCTCCATCCATAGAAACAGTATGTTCTTTAACCATTAGATGTAGGTGTGTGTAAGTGTAGCTCGAATCCTTCTTATAACAGCATCCTAGTATATTGAGTATACTGGTGTTGTTACAAAAGAAATGAATAAAAAGAGTTTAAGGGGTTGGAGAAGCAAAATAAAACAAAAGAACATAAGAGAAGACATTACCTTAAAACTGGGTAACTCTTTTTGATTTGAGCCAAAGGCTTCCTTGGGAAGACTTGTGCCCAAATTTAGGCTTCTAAAAGTAAGGGATGGAAGTTGGGAGAGTATTCGGGCATAGGTTGGCCGAGCCAAAAGTCTTTTAAAGTGTGAGTAAGGTGGTAGTGGTGGGGGCCTTTTATAAGAGGAGAAGAGGGAACTCTTGGAATGTTATAAAAGGTTACTTTATTATGAAATGATTTTCAGATTTTAAAGGTCCCACAATGATATATTTCGAGGATACGGTGATAAGGGTTCAAAATCTAATCATCCAATAGGTTTTTGACAAGTTTAATCCTTGTATTTTACATTATATTTTCATTTTATTTAAATCGTTAATTAATGAGGTAATCGCTGCATCATCATGGTGTCATAAATAATTTAATTTATTTAATGTCAAAAAATTATAAAAAAATATCATGATGTAGGAAATCTTTTTATATTTCTAATTAATATTTATATTCAAAAATATTACTTGTATAACCCCATTTAAAAATTGGTTTACTAAAACAACTCATGTTTGTGACTTTTTAATTTTAACATTAAATAAATTTTTTTAATGTCATTTTCCTACCAAAGTGGCTCCATGGGGTCCACAAGTTGATCCATGGATTGTCTTGGTCAGGCATGACTCATACAATAGGGGTAGGACAAGTGTAAAGGTCATTTCATAATTTTATAATACCATTTTTACATTAAATTTCACTAATTACCTTTAATCACGATTAATTAAACTTAAAAGTTACTATTCACCAAAAAATTATTTTAATCCCGTTGAACCAAATTTTACTTCGTAATGACAACCATGTATGTCGGATTTTTGAAAATCAAATCACAGAATTGGTAATATTTCATTTAAATGAAAAATCAGTTTTTTAACTACTACTTAGTGGTTTCAGTATTCATCAAAAATTGATGTTTTTCAGAACAATGCCAAAATTTAACCCTAAGCTATAATTGATATTCTGAATTAAAAAATGATTTCTATTTTACAAAATTCCAAACAGATAAGTTTAATTAATTAATTTTATAACTAATTCCCGCTGTCACAACAAATAGCGTGTTTTTAAGTAACAATATATATCAAAAGATTGACAATTGTTTATGTCCAATTTCAAAGTGAAATTAATTCTAATGAACACCATTGGATAAAATCGTAAAAATATATTCTAATTATACTTGATAACCACTCAATAGTATAATTTATCACTATAAATTATTTTTATTAAAAAAGTTGTTTTAAGTATTCATCACTATTCATAAAAAATGGAAGTTCTCAGAAAATTACAAAAAATTTAACTTAGGATAATTTAGATATTACGAATACAAAAATGAAGTCCATTTTGAAATATAACATTTCTATAATTTTAAAAAGTGGGTATTACTATTCATAACGGCTACTTTGATTATTTGCGGTGTGTTATAACTCGAAGTTGCGTACAATGCAAGCTATTGCATTATTGAATGAGAAGCGTATCATGGAAGCTCAGGGTGTTACATTCTCCCCTCATTCAATAAATTTCATCCTCGCATTTTGAAATTTTTCTTTGAAAATAAAAGGTTGAAAATAGAAAATACCTTTGTGGAAAACCCACATCAGAAATAAAAATATAACTTTAAAAGAAAGAAAGATAAGTACAAAGGTCACCCGAGATATCCCATACTAGGATTCTATGAAAATATGGTTATGGAAGAAAAACAAACCATCAAGGCTTGATGGGGAGTTGTAAAAAACATGATTAGGAGAAAGTTAACAATAAGAAAGTCACAAACTTGTGATTGGTTGAACGATCATTGAATCCCCAGTTGGAAAATTTAACCGGCAACGTTTTTGTTTTAAGTTACCTTTCACAAAGTTGGGGATTTTATTTAAGAGATTTACTAAGAATGTAAGAAAATATACTTACTTGTCATGTAGACTTGCATTCTTTAATAATTTTTTACCACAAACCCGTCTTTCACTCCAAATGGTAACAGAACTCAAAAATATTCTATTTATCCTAATTTTATAAGGTTCTAAATGTTACCACATACCATTTAGATTAGGAAGACTATTTTTTAATAACCAGGGACTTCCTGTAGGCTAGTGGTAGTTAATAAAGGCCTGTCGCACTATGGTTGTGGGTTTGATTCCTGCAGCTTTGTCCGACGCGACGGGTTATGCCCACCCTGTAGGTTGTCCTTTTCCTAAAACTATAGTATTATAATATTCCAAAAATAATCTTCAGAAATGTTTTAACCTTAAACAATACTATCCAAAGATCAACTTAATCCATTCTAACCTTTATAGTTATCCAAAATACTTCTTTCCAACTCACAGTCCAAATTTTATAAGGATGGTAAACATAATGAAGATCATTTTTTCCACGTAACAACATGTGAAAACCTTCATCATGTATTCTTTTAAAAAAATGCAACATACTGAATTAACATAAATCCTTATTGATTGCATTCATGATCCCTTATTTCTTATAGAATACTGGATATACTCTTTCTATCCAAAAATGTATACAAATAATTAATCAGTTTCAAGGAAGTTAAGAATATCCAATATAATTTATCCAAATAAATCATGTATTATTCCAAAATCACTATCTCTCTATCAGAACCATATTATGGTTTATCCTTCTCTAAACCATATATTTTCCAAAAATTTAAACTGTTGTGGAGTCACTTTTCTTGGTTCCACACAATCTCAAGTCCTTTATGAAATAGTACTACAGTACAATCCTTATATACTCCATAATTATTATAACCAGTGCATCATTGATACAACACTCAAATGAAAAAATTATTTAATAACAACATAAGAACTCTAATCATTCCTCCTCATCTGTGGAAGTATCATAACTTGATTATTATCCAATAACATCATTTCGGGCATACTCTGATGATTTGGACATTGGTTTGCGTAGTGTCTCCACTCCTTGCAGATGAAGCATTTTACATTTGAAACCTTTTTCTTACCCTTTCAGTCACACACTTGGTGTCCTTTTTCTCCACACTTATAAAAAACTCCCATTCCCTTCAGGCACGTTCCAAGGTGTTTCTTCCCACAGTTATCACATATTGGAAAATTCTTCTTTTACCTCATCCCTTTATCCATCATTCTCTCTTCGATCCTTTTCTTCTCTTTCATCCCTTCAAATCCATAAGACTCAGAGAATTCTCTACTTAACTTATTAACACATGATACTATTTCTTCATATGTTGAGAACACATGGGAGACTATTTCCCTTCTAAATGTTGGCTTAATACCGTGAAAGATATGATCCTTCTTACTCTTTTGATCATACGTATTGATGGAGTTCACATTCCTTCTACTGGGCGCCATTTCTATACAATGGCATAAACTAGGTTAGTTTATGAATTGAAATACATAATAACAAACTTGAAAAACACTGAACATAAATTGAACTATTTAGGGATATAATCCATAAAAATGTTTTCTTTGAGAAAGTATATACTCATAACCCTTCATAGTGGTTTTTAAAGAAAATGAGAATTATCCTAAGCATATCCCCCGGGAGTGTCGTAACCAAGAGTGCACCAAGGCCCGTTGTCATGCACCAGTTCCCGTTCGAGTCTAGCTCAAAGCGGTGTTTTTGGGTTTTACCCCTAGGTACATCTATGCTAGAGCCACCTCTACCTGCTCATATCCAGACAGGGATGTATTGCTCGGAAAACTCACAAAATATATATAATACCAAAATTATAGGAAGTTCTTATATACTAATCCTCAAAGTCTATCTTTGGGCTATGTGCTCTAATCAGAGTTTATCTAAATCTAGCTTCCAAGGTTAGTACTAAACTGCCTCTGATACCAACTGTAACACCCCGACCCCAGTTACCCACAGTCGGTGCATTATTGCGTAACATTGGCATGATCACAAAAGATCATGTCTCGAAAGAATGATTAGTTTAGTAGCCTTAAAAACACTAGATACATTCATAAGTCTTACATTACATCAAAAAGTAAAACAAAACTACAACAACATCTTGTCTTCATATCCCCTCATACTATCCCTGCAGGTCATTCATAATATACCTCTTCACATCCTGGAAAAATTAAAGCACTGAAAGTGGTGAGCTCAGATCCTCAGTAAGGATAACAATATAGTTAAAGCTTTCATAAATAAACATAAACATTTAAGGAAATGTGTAACTAAAACAAAAGCCTTTTAAACTTGAATATTGACATAATATGGAAAAAGTAAAATGAGATAATTCCATTTACTTATTCACATGGATATTCTACTGGTCGAATAATCACATGAAATTTCATTAACCACTTTCATAATGAAGGAATGCATAATGCCAGACTATCATAACCACGTAGCCAAGGCCTCGTGCCAAGACCACAAATAATATTTTGTCAAGGCCTCGTTCCAAGACACTAGTTTGTCTCATGAGACTTGCCGATTCATCGAGAAGCTATATCGGGCTCCACCCGTCACTTATTAAGTCCAATGCATTCCTCATATGAATAGGTTTAAACATATCATAAACCATAACATTATCGTATCACATAAAACGTGCATAAAAGAAACATAAAATTTCTACATTTCAATCACAAGATATCAATACAACACATTGACATAATAAAAACTTTATCAAAACCATTTACAATACCAAAATAAAAGAAAATTAAAACTTGGTATTTATTTTTCATTTAAAAAATGTTAAGGCTTGTAGAGGAAGCCGTAACTCAAATAATGGTTACAATGGCGGAGAATTCGTTGTCGCCGCATACATACGACAAGAAAAACATTCCTTTTTGTCATTTAGTAAAACACTTCGTATAAAAAGATTCCTTTTGAATAAACGTAAAAGTCAAAGGGGTTTATACACCGTATAAAAGAAATTTGTGTATAAAACAAAATATGCCTCAATGAATGGATATTGAGACAAAGTAGCTTACAAAGATAATTTTTTAAACAAAATAGATATATTATGTGTATTCACTATAAGTAAACATAATGAAATTACAAATACAATATAGGATATAATAATATCATGACATAATTTGAAAGTAGGTGATTAACCCAAAGAACAGAAATTGGGTTAAGAAGTTCCCTTACCTTGCGTCCTGTCTTGACTCGACCGTTATTTAACCTCATGAATAATAAACTAGAGTTAATTTATAATTTCTTAAGAACCTTTTTCATGTTTTTATTTCTTTTATATCACTTATTACCATGTTATGAACATTATGTAATTATTTAAGTTAATAACGGTAGTTTTGTCGATCTTTGGTACTTGAGTCAAAAATAAACTTCTTATAATTACAAGTTGTTCATGTGGTGAAATATCCATTATATCCAGAATTATATTCATGATATAGATATCATATATCTCATATATATCCAGTATATACATGCATTTATAATATTTCATAACGTTTAGAGGTAAGAAATGAAATGCACCGTTCATGGAGACGGTAAGCCGTACGTACGCATGAACACTACTTTAATTTCTATTTCATATTTAATAAAATCATAATGATATAAAGGTATATTGTAATTCCAGTATAATATCATATATAATATCATTTACTCTATCCTTTATACATCCCACATATGAAATTAACGATTCAAATCACTTTGAGGGGGCGGTAGTCCGCACTTCCTAAAATGAAAATATCGCGTTTACCCATAATGGAAATCATAAAGGTATGACATAAATGAGAAATACAGAAACATAAGAAAAACATAAACATAATATATATCATATATAAATATATTTACATCTTAATGGCCACCTTTTATGGTGTTATATGAGTGTTGAACAATCATCGTTTCGTGAGGCAGAAATTCGCCATCCACAGAAACAGTATGTTCTTTAACCATTAAATGTAGGTGTGTGTAAGTGTAGCTCTAATAATTCTTATAAAAACATCATAGTATATTGAGTATACTGGTTTTGTTACAAAATAAATTAATAAAAAGAGTTTAAGGGGTTGGAGAAGAAAAATAAAACAAAATAACATAAGAGAAGACATTACCTTAAAACCGGGTAATGCTTTTTGATTTGAGCCAAAGGATTCCTTGGGAAGACTAATGCCTAAAGTGAGGCTTCTAGGAGTAAGGGAGGGAAGTTGGGAGAGTATTTGGGCAGAGGTTGGCCGATCCAAAAGGCTTTGAAAGTGTGAGTAAGGTGGTAGTGGTGGCGGCCTTTATAAGAGGAGAGGAGGGCACTCTTGGAATGTTATAAAAGGTTACTTTATTATGAAATGGTTTTATGATTCTAAAGGTCCCATAATGATATATTTTGAGGATACGGTGATAAGGGTTCAAAATATACTCATCCAATAGGTTTTTGACAAGTTTAAGCCTTGGATTTTACATTATCTGTTCATTTTATTTAAATCATTAATTAATGAGGTAATCGCTGCATCATCATGGTGTCATAAATAATTTAATTTATTTAATGTCAAAAAAATTTAAAAAAATATCATGTTGTAGAAACTCTTTTTATATTTCTAATGAATATTTATAGTAAAAAATATGAATTGTATAACCCCATTTAAAAATTGTTTTACTAAAACAACTCATGTTTGTGACTTTTTAATTTTAACATTAAATAAAAAACATTTAATGTCATTTCCCTACAAAAGTAGCTCCATGGGGTCCCCAAGTTAACCCATGGATTTTCATGGTCTGTAATGACTCATCCAATAGGGGTAGGACAAGTGTAAAGGTCTTTTCACATTTTTATAATACCATTTTTACCTTAAATTTCACTAATTACCTTTAATCACGATTAATTAAACTTAAAAGTTACTATTCACCAAAAAATATTTTAATCCCATTGAACCAAATTTTACTTCCTAATGACAACCATGTATGTCGGATTTTTGAAAATCAAATCATAGAAGTGGTAATATTTCATTTAAATGAAAAATCAGTTATTTAACTACCACTTAGTGGTTTCACTATTCATCAAAAATTGAAGTTTTTCAGAACAATGCCAAAATTCCACCCTAAGATATAATTGATATTCTGAATTCAAAATTGATTTCTATTTTAAAAAATTCCAAACATATATGTTTAATTAATTAATTTTATAACAAATTCCCGCTGTCACAACAAATAGCGTGTTTTTAAGAAACAATATATATCAAAAGATTGACAATTGTTTATGTCCAATTTCAAAGTGAAATTAATTCTAATGAACACTATTGGATAAAATCATAAAAAAATATTCTAATTATACTTTAAAACCAATCAATAGTATAATTTATCACTATAAATCATTTTGATTAAAAAGTTGTTTTAAGTATTTATCACTATTCATAAAAAAATGGAATTTCTCAGAAAATTACAAAAAATTTAGCTTAGGATAATTTCGATATTACGAATACAAAAATGAAGTAAATTTTGAAATATAACATTTCTATAATTTTAAAAAATGGGTATTACTATTCATAACGGCTACTTTGATTAGTGGCGGTGTGTTAGAACTCGAACTTGCGTACAATGCAAGCTATTGCATTATTGAATGAGAAGCGTATCATGGAAGCTCAGGGTGTTACAAATACAATAATAAAGTTGAGAACCAGCTTTGTAGGAAGATTAAGAAACTCTTCTCAGACTGAAGAGGAAAATATCTTAATCAAGAATTCACTGATTACTTATGGGAGTTTGTGATCATATCCCACTCACTCTTCCTTACATGACTTAGTGGAATGGTGTAAGCAAAATAAGGAAACACACATTGTTGTACATGGTGAGATCAATGATGAGTCATTCAAGTATTCCATCATCCTTTTGGGGATATGAATTACAAACAGTTTCACACATACTAAACCTAGTACCAACTAAATCGATAAATGGTATTCCATTTGAATTTTGGAGTGGAATAACAACCATGTTATCAAATTTAAATGTGTGGGGTAGAAAAGAATTTTTAAGGTCTATTCAAGAAACAAACTTGAACTCCATGTCAGAAAGTGTACAATTATAGGATGACCCAAGGAAATAAGCCGATATTAATTGTACGACCCCTAAAAAAAGGGATAGAGTGGAAAGACATGCCATATTATTTGAGAGAGAGAAAATATCTAGAAGAGATAGTGGGAGTGAGATAAAATTCAATGCAGTCGAGGATTGAGGCACACAAAAGTTGGTACAAGATCAGATTCCATAGAGCCCCATGGAAGAAGAAACTATTCCAAAGATACAAGAACTGTGTAGAAGTACAAGAGAGATTAGAGAACTAGAATGATATGGTATTCTAGTTACCGATGATGGTGACTAATTATTAGTTAATAATAATGATCCTCTAACCTAAAACATAGAAATAAGTGGAACATATGTTTCTAATTGGCAATAATCCATGAATTATGAAATGGATTCCATGTACCAAAACCAAGTCTAGATTTTGGTAGATCCTCTAGTGGATGTAAATATTTTTGGTTTAAAATGGGTATTCAAGAAAAATCTAGACATGGAAAGACATGTTAGTACCTATAAGGCCCAACTAGTTTAAAAAAGGTTTAAATAGATTCAAGGAATTGAATACAATGAAACCTTTTCACCAGTTGAAATGGTGAAATCCATCGGAATTCTACTTTCCATTACTACTTACCATGACCATGATATATTTAAAATTGATGTCAAAACATCCTTCCTTAATGGGAACCTTCAAAAAGAAGCCTACATGACACAACCTGATGTGTTTTTGACTCCAAAGGATCCCAATAAGATATGAATGTTTCAAAAATCCATTTATGGATTAATGAAATCATCAAAGTCATAGAAAATTTGTTTCGATGAATCCATAATGGAATTTGGTTTTATGAAGAATGAATTTGTGAATTTTGTCAACAGATGGTTTAGTGAGAGTGCAATAGTTTTTTTAATAGAATATGTTGATGAAATATTACTTATTAGAAATGAAATACCAGTCTTAAAGTATATTAAAGAATGGTTGAATATATGATTTTCCATGAATGAATTGGGTGTGGAACCATATAATCTTCGGATAAAGATCCATCATGATATTTCCAAGAGGTTTCTTGGCCTAAGTCAAAGTACCTACATTGAAAAGATACAGAAGAGATTCAGTATGGAACAATCCAAGATGGGATTGTTACCAATGTCACATGGAATTCATGTTTCCAAGAAAATGTGTCCTCAGACCCATGAGGAATGAAATATAATGGTAAGGATTTCATACACATCAGCGACTGGGTCAGTCGTGTATGTTATGATATTTAATATGCTAGATGTCACCTATGCATTATGTGTGATAGATAGATATCAAGATGATCCAGGTGACTATCACTGGATAGAATTCAATACAATCCTTACGTTTCTGTGGTGTACTAAGGATATATTCCTCATTTATGGAGGCAATGAAAAAATAGTCATCATTGGAAATGAATATTCTAGTTTCCAGACTGATCAAGATGTCATGAAGTCACAAATGGGATAAATATTTACATTGAATGGAGGTAATGTGAGTTAGAAGAGATCAAAGCAGGTTGTGGTTATAGATTCTATAGAATAGTCTAAGTATATCATAGATTCTAAGATGGCTAAAGAAACAGTTTGGATGCACACATTTTTCCATGATCTTGATGTGGTACCTATCGGTAAAGATCCCATCACACTCTATTGTAATAATACCTCTACATTAGCTCTCATAAAAGAGCCTAGGTCACATTAGTAGATGAATCACGTACATTAGAAGTATGATATCTCTAGGTATTTTTCTAATAGAGGAGAAGTTGTAGAGACCAGTATTTCCGTGGAAGATAATGTGGTTGACCCATTGACTAAAGCCTTGAATTAGAAAAATCCTGATTATCATGTGAGGTCTAATGAACTGAAAGTCACAGGCAGTTGGCTCTAGTCCATGTGAGTGTTTTTTAGAGTTGGTGTCCTGAAACCAACTATTTTTATTTTTATTACACGAGTATTTGATGTATTAAATGTTAAAATAAACATTTATTACATATTTTTCATTATTATGCATGAACATAATGTAATCACGTCCTAGAGTATTTTTCGCATTAATATAGCCATACTAGTTCCCCACTATGTTGAGAACCTTAAAGTTCTATGATAATATTCTTAATATAGTTTTACTTTTGGATAACATACTATAATGAGCTGAATAGTATATAGAACTTTAGGTGTGATTAATCATTAGAAGATGAGACTTCTTCTCATGAAGTTTTCACTTGGTAATCTCTAAAACAAGAGATTATGAGAACTGACCCGCCAGCAGGAATTCTGCATGTTTTGGTGTCATCGGATATTCTTATCTATGAGCATGTGTAATGGTCCTTAGACTGTAAGATTATCATTAATGCACGTCAAAACATGCAAAATTATATTTATTGACAAAAACCATCATGCCATATGTTGGCGGGAATTATGGTATGTTGGGTGCATCATGAATGACATGTTATTAATGGATAAGTCAAGAAAGGATGTTTCCCATCCATATTTATGGAAGTTGATATATTAGGCATTTTATTGAAATAAAACTATCACCCTAAATTCCATGGACATAGTGTAATAACGAGTTTATTTTAGATAGTCAAAGAATGATGTATCAATCATATAGGTTGATGACACCGTCATGCAACCTAATTGATGAGATTATACGACAAAGTGATTATATTACACAATGATTGTTTGTGTGTGATTTTCTTTGTTGCAACTTTACGTTCCTTCTCTTGGGCGCCTTAAAGTATTTCTAGATAGTAATCTTGGACTTTAGGAAAGTCCGCCTAATGCCAATGAGAAATAATCCTAGAGGGCCACACACGAAGTGTTTCTGGGGGTATCGATTAAATTCTATTTGAATTTAATTAATGAATAAATATTTTTCTCAAGGCCGATGAATAATTTTATTTAAGTTATATTGATTTCATAATTTAAATAAATATTTATTCACTTGATTTTGAAAAAATAATAATTATATATTCTATTGAATATTAAATAAATATTCATTTACTAGTTTTTGAATAAAATATTTATTTAAGAGAATAAAATATTTTTTTGAGTTTTCAATAAATACAAGAGAAGTTCGAATGGACCAAGACTATGTCTGATTATAAAATAATTATTTATGAGTTGGTAAATATTATTTATCCATTTTGCGTAAGTTAGATCACCACAAAATAAAAATATTGTTATTACTGTTATGTGGAAAAATATTTCATTAATTTTTATAATTATATTTAATTGATCTTATGCAATTAAATTTTGTAACCAAAATCTCAGCTCTAAAAATAGACAGCTACGTATATTGTGAAATTAATTTTAAACCAATTCCAAGTTTGGGTATATAGAATTGTTGCTCATAACTAATTCTCTCTCAACTTCTCCTATTTTATCTCTCTCAAGAATGAGAAACAAAACAAGTAATTTCTTTAAGGAAAAATAATGAGTGATCAAGAATGAATAATTAAAGACATTAGATTCATTATACATGTACCTAAAGAATGAGTGGCACTGCTCAAATACGATTGAAGCACGTGTGGATCACCACTAGAGCGATTCTATCCTTGGATCCTTGCATGTGAAAAGAAGGAAATCTGGAAGGTCATTTTAGGATGATCAACAATCATCAATTAAGAAAGTTCTTATTCCTAATTATTTTTATCTTCAGTTATTAAATAAATTAATTATAAATTTAACATGAAAGATCCTCACTCTTGGTTTCAGGCAACGATTTTTTATGGAAATTTTATTATATCACCCACCAAAGCACGCTTCCTCTACGCCTGAAACCAATAATACTTTGGTAGATTCCTCCCATGGTATAAAACAATATTAATCTATATCCCTTCTTCTATGATACCATTCAAATCATTATTTTTCTAGGATATTTCTCATCTATGGGAACAAAATTTTAAAAATCCTTTAATACACTGTGTCTGATATTTTGAAACCATTATTTTTCTTTCTGTAAATGGATTATGATCATTTTATTATAATATTTTATTATATTAATACCACTTAATCTATTTGGATTTAGTTTCAGGGATGTTACATGGAAGGGAATTCAATAAAATGATATCAGAAATATTAAACATCTTTTTATTTTTTTATTCTGATATAGATGTTTTCTAATTAATCAGGCTTGAAAATTATATATTGATTTACTATCTGAATTATTATCCCTGACGAGTTTTGATATTGTTAAAAATTTTATTAACATTTGGAAAAGTGTTGATGGTCTATATTCTTTTATTATAATACATATGATTATTATAATGTTGACTATGTATTGTTTAAATATCCAACTTATTTTTTTGATTGGTTATTATCATGTTACCCATTTTATTGACCTAGGAAAATGTGTTTGTCTTTTTCATATTGTTATTTTAATATATATGAACATTTCAAAAGATGATTATTCATTATTTATTCAGTATCTAATTTGATGAATCCATTGGACATAAACATGTGAAGGGTTGGACCTCGTATTACATTTCCACAAGATGCTTCGATGGGTCTCATGAGACTAACAATCACGTTTGGGTATGTTTTGTATATCTAAACTAATAGAAAAGATATATTGATTTTGGAATTTTTAAAAGTAATGACTTCTTGGTTTTCAACATGTTGACAAGAATGAATTCATTATTATGGCCTTGAAAGTAAGATCAAGATGTCCATTATAATGAATTATATAACTAAAAATTCAATCATTTTATGCATCTGATATATTATTTTTAATATTAACCATGTTTATATTGTTCTCTTAATTTTAGTTTATTATGGAATTATGATGTATACCTAATAACTACAAAATATTTATGTCATATTTATACCATGATTGAATTAATCGAATGATTTCCCATACTAAAAATTTGATCTTGCACATTATTATTTTTTCATTTCCCCATGTTATAAAGAAAATTATCATACATGGTATAAATAGTATAATAGCATGCATATGGGGTATTTTTTGATGTGTTGAAGACATATAATTGAATTTTTGTTTTCTCAGATAAATTTAAAAATAAACTTTTGATACAAAAAACATTTTGTATGTTAGTTATTGATTTTTCATAATTCTCAAATGATATAAAGCTCAAACATATTGGGAATTAATGTAATGAAATATTTTCATTACATCATGTATTTATTTGGTAATAATGTATAAAAATCTACATTTGGTATCGATTTCAGTAAGAAATGTTGTTTCTATCGACATTAAAAATGGGTATTTGGATTCGGGGATGTTATAGTTTTTATTATAGTAGGGTTGAAATAACTTTGGGGATAATGATGTTTGTTGAAGATAATTTAAGTTTCAATAAGTTAGACTAGAAAATAATCCCAAAGATATATTTAACCATTATGGATATTATTAAAATTAATTTTAATGTAGTAATGCATATTTTATTTAGGTATTTTGGTAATATAACTTTACTAAAACTACTTTTTATATGTATAAATGATAATTATAAGTATAGAATAACATCATAATGTTTTTGTATTGTAGAAATTGTGTTTTTATTATAGAAATTACATTCCTATATAGATTCTAATGGGGATACAAGACATACATGACATTACCTAGTGGTAATGACTATGGTGATGGCATATTGGTTATTAACTAAATCATTACCCAATGAATGAAAATGAGGCCAAATACCACACCTATTTAGAAAATGATGAGAGTTAATATTTAGAAAAAATTATTATATATATGAACCATTATAAAGGACTTGAGTATGATGTTAGATATTTATATATGGGAAACTATTAGGAAAAAGAACATTTATAACATAAAATTGCAAAAATAGACTCCTTGGTTGATCTAAAAGTAATATATGTTAAAAATAAAAGCATCATAATGGAAGAAATCTACAGATTTTCATATACATGTTCTTATTTTTATTATTAACGTAACTATTTTTGATTTAGTATTTTGTAAAAACGAGGTCATTAAAATGAAACTTATAAAGGAATGTATCCAAAGACAACATTGTCTTCTTACTAAAAAAGGGAGAATTCTAACATGGTTTATAATTTTAGTATATTCTTGTTATTATGAAATAAATTTTATTTTCCTAGTACTAAATAGGTTTTTGAGATCTGTATGAAGCAGAAATTAAATATTTATTCACATTGATATTTTCATTAGTGAGTGATATTGAGAAGATATTATTGTATATTATAATTTTTTTGAGGAATATATAAAACATAATAGGATTTTTATTTAACAATATTTCTTTAATGATTTTGAAATAAATATTAAATATTACCAACAACTTAGAAAAATAATTTCATTACATGGTTATATATTTTTTGGGATAATTGTTGATGAAAAAATAATTGGATAACTGATAAAATAAAGGTTTAATATATGATTGGTTTTGAGGTAATAATGGGTTGCTAGATTTTAATAAAATTGATTAGATAGTATTGTTAACGTAATAGGTTTTATTAATATAATTAAAAATAGATCCATTATATTTTTGGTGAATTTCATTTATATTTTGGGATAATGAACTATATTTATTAGTTTGTACAATTTTTTACGAGTGATTTATATATTTGAGGGATAAACGTATAGTTAAATTTTAGATTAAAATATAATATCATTATGTTATAATGTCGTAGAGATTCAAAAGAATTTGGGAAATTATGTTGTATAGAATATATGATTAGTATGGTGACCTAGGTTTAACATAAATGTAAATTAAATCATTTAAGATGAATATTCACCATAATACAAAATTATATTCTAGAGGAACATAATAGTTTAGTGTCTTTGGAAATGAGGAATGCAATATTATAACATGGTAAATGATCATAAATGTTTCCCATAAATATCATCCCATTTAATAGCCATAATTAAATACTTTATTTATAACCTAGGTAAAGAAAACAAATGGATGAGTGATCTCATATGTTTCGTAAGGATAAATAATAGAGATATGTAAGCATAACATGAAAATAAGGGTATGATAACATGAGAATAAAATTTGAAAATAATACCCTACATATCGAAGATCATAATCAGGAGTCATGGAATAAATATTTACAATTAATTGGACATGAATAATACCATAATAAAAAAGAACAAACGATGAATGAATAAAATTAGAACAATACATAGATTTATGACATACACACCAGTTTATAACATTGAAAACATATATAAATTGAAAAAAATCACTCATTAAGTTAAGGACCTGAAATTGGGACTTGAAAAAAAACTTATAGACTTGCAACTAGGTCTATAGATATCATTTTGGACATTAAATACTGGTCCACACATAACATTGTGAACATGTAATCAAGTTCACACATAATTTTGTGAACATGTAATCAGGTTCATGCATAACATTGTGAACATGTAATCAGGTTCTCCCATGACATTGTGAACATGTAATCATGTTTACACATAAAATTGTGAATGTGTAATCAGGTTCACGCATAACATTGTGAACATATAATAAGGTTCAAACAAAACATGGTGAACATATAATAAGGTTCAAAAAAAACATGGTGAACATGTTATCAGGTTGAATAATAATATTGTTAACATGTAACCGGGTTCATGAATAACATTATGAATATGTAATTAGTTTAACAAATAAAATTGTGAACTTCTAATCAGGTATACACATAACATTATGATCTTGTAATTAGGTTAACACATAACATATATACATAATATTTATCAATCGTTACCAAATGAATTGGTGGGGGATACGGGTCCCACCCATCACATGATGAAATCATACATATGTGTACCAAAATATAATAAACATTAATCATATCATAACCCATGAAATAAAATGGGTATAATATAAATTTCATCATACCATAACCTATGTAAATGATAAAGTTCTCATTATAATTTAATTTTATCATAACCCATGAAAATAATAGGATTTCATAATCATTTTATCATGGTGTAACCCATGGAATAGAAACAAGTTTAATAATCATCATTTTCATCTTAAACATAAACCATTCCGATAAATAATACGAATGGTTTCCTTAATTAATATCCCCAATAAAGCATAAAATATATGAAATGATATTTTCATATATGGAGGAGGATTTTTAAATATCACTTTAAATATTAATTATGAAATATAACCATTAATTTAAAATCACTTTTTTTAAAACATAAAACATTTTGATAACCTTTTTTTTGTAAATAAACATAAAAAGTTATAAAGGATGATTTGAAACCCATTTAATTTTTTTTAAAAAGATTAATCATTTTGAAATACTTTTACTTGAAAATTAGCTTAAAATATCAATTAAATAATTTAAATAATTTTTTAGAAACAATATTTTGAAATAAAATAGATTTCAAATCGTAGATTGAAATAAAGTTAGATTTTCGTAAAAATAATTTCTTAATTATGTTATGTAAGAAAGAGTAAGAGAATGGAAAAATTACTTAATTATACCATGAATAACCATATGGGATGAAAATACATGATAAATTTTGAGAGATATATCATGAGATTTCAATATTTTTGACTTAATAATAAACATTCCCAACAAATGATAAGATTGTAACATAAATCCTTATAAAATTTGTAAAATTGAATCATAATAAACATGAAATAATAAAATAAAATGTAACATATAATATAATTATTATATAAAAAATAATTATATTACATGGAAAGTGTCTTTATATACACATCATTAAAGAATATAGGTGTACATTATAACATACATCTCAAAAGGGAAAATTGGGACACAAATCCTGTACTGATTTGGTAAATGTTGAACCATAAACCCCATGAAAGGTAGATCCTAAAATAGATATGTAAATAGAAATAAATATTAGTCTAATAATAATAAAATAAATTCAAATTTATTATGTACACCACATAGAAAAATGTGGTGGTGAAAATATCATGAGTCTAGCAAGAGAAAGAAAGTGAGACAAAAATCTATTAATGCTAGAGTAATTTTTGAATCATAATCCTCTTTAAATAATAACATCAGTGGAAATTTTAATTATCTATAAGTGAGTTATATTAAAGAAATATAATTTCATATTCAAATATATAAACCATATAAATGAAATAAGTGGTAAATATTTCATATGTCTCTCTGAAATAAAAGTGAGACTAGAAATCTCCTTAGCTTATGTCTTCACTTCCTTCATACACATTAAAACCTATTGTATAATAAATATAAGATTATTTTACAAATAAAATATAAAAAAATTCATATATATCATACAATATATTGTTTTATTATGACTTTATATTACCCATTGATTAATAATCCCATGTTAAAGCTATGTTTTGAGTTATAACTACTTTGTTTTATGTATATTTTTTGACTTTTCATTTATCATCTTCTTAATTTGATAATTATTTCATAATTTTTAAAATTTATAACATGATATAAATATCATATATATTTCTTATATATGTATTTATAGTAATAATTAAATTTTTTGGATATGAAATGAAATATTCCCTTCAAAAATACGGTAGGTTATATGTACGCATACACACTTTTTTCGTTTTATATTCATATTGAAAGAAAGAATGTAAATGAAATATATATATATATATATATATCATTATATTAGATCTATTATTTCATGAAAATTACATAATGTTATTAAACCCAATTTTAATACATTCTACATAAAGTGTGAATGAAACACATTGTTTTGGGGGTGGTAGTCTTTCATACACACAAACGATAATTTTGTAACACATTTGATGGAAGTGATTGTGGGTTGAGGTTATAAAATTATATATATATATATTATACTAGTATTATTATGTATTTATGATTGAAAATAACTTAATGGGTTTGAGTAATAAATAAAAAGAATAATGTTCATTGATGAACGTTACCTCTTCTTCAGTTATCTCCTTTTTGTTTTCCACATAAAACATTATTGGTTGAAATTTTTAACAATTTAAGGATTCTAATATGATAATAGGTAATTGGATATGTGATTTTGTTTAGTGTTTTATTGGAAATTTTTTTTTAATGTGGGAAGATAGGGGGACAGTTTGTGTTCTTTTATAAGGGAGGTGAGTGGAACTCTTGTAATTTTTTTGAAAGAGAGATTTCCAACAAATTGTTTTCTTTGTAAATTGGAGCTAATAATAAAAAAATAACTATAATAAAGGGTATATGATCGAAATAATTCCATACAATGGGTTTTTACAAGTATCTATGTAATTTTTCTACTATATATTGTTGTTTAGCACCTTAGTAAACTTCTTTTTCTGTTAATTGATATTATTAATCAAAAAACATCAACTAATAATTTTGGTTGAGAATTAAGTTATCATTATTAAGAATTATAAATTATGATGATTTAAAATATGCAATACATTTTTCCCAAATTACATTTCGATAATTTGAAAATATTAATTTAAAATTAATCTCATAGAAGTGTTGAGAAAACGTGGTTTTAAAGTGAAAGTGGTCAAATATTGGCAATGTTTTTATAAAAAATTCAACATAGAATAGAGTACCAGGACCTAAATTGGTTTAATTGATTTAAAATTTAATTATTTTGACTTTTAAAACAATTATAAATATATTTTAGCATTGTAAATTACATAAATTAAAAGCCAATTTACCAAAAAAATTCCTTATTTTTCATTATTCATCAAAAAATGAATCTTCTTAGAAAAATACTGAAAATTCGCCCTAAGATAATTTTGATATCACACCTCAAAAATTAATTTTATTTAATCATATTAATTTTATAAATTTCCAAAAATTTATTTTTAAAATAAGTTTTCTATAAAAGGTCAAAAAATGTATTTTTAGAAAAATTAATTTTTTTAAATGTAAAATTGGATTTATTCATATCTATTATCTATAAAATGTATTGGATTTATTTATTATATATTAATTTTGTTAAATAAATTCACCAAGGTTCAAGTTTTATTTTATTAATATAAAATACACTTTGTTTCATAAAAAGTTCTTTTCAGATAAAGGATTACTTTTATTTTAAATAAAGCATTCAATTTCATTTCTAATTAATGTTTCACCAAAGAATTGACTATATAAAAATGCATAAACCATATTTTCATAAATTAGTTAAAACTATTGATCCTCCCTATTCCAGTAGATAGGTGAAAACTATAATATTAAATAATATGAGGAACAATATTTGATGTTTGGTAAAACACGATCTTACATATAACATGAGCTACTGAAGGAACTTATTTTTATGTATAATAAAAGACAAACATAGATTTTCATGTACAAAAAGCTAATATCAGTGTTCCTTTTAAGTGAAATATTAAAATTTTGTTGTATATAATGCATGATTAACTTGGTTTAGTGAGAAATTCAATCCATAATTTTTTTATTATTTATTTAAAAAATTATAGTTACAAAACATTGTTGTGTTACATTATACCCCCCTAAAAATGTGTTTTTCCCTAAAAATTCAACTAGGTCATCAATGGTTTAACACATTATAGTTACATTTATAGAAACAAATATTTTTGAAAATTATTAAAAAAATGTCCATTAAAAATGAACATTGGAAATATAATAGCAACCCAGAGTAACTAACATATTGGTTTTACACAAATGAGAACATATGTGGAAAGTGAAGACATGGACATGGAATAAAATCATAAATAATTATTGAGAGTTATTGATGTCCTTATTCACAAGTAAATGAATGATCAATGTAATGTTTATGGGATCAAAACCATAAATATATTCTAATAAAAAAAATAATTAGTTCATTTGAAATGAAGGTACTAAGATATTGTTTTTCAATAGCCTTCTCTTGATGATGAGGAATATTTTTATTACTGATGAATAAAAGGAAATATACTTGAATGATATTTTTCTAATGCATATTCATAATATCATACATTGGTTGTGCTCCAATAAATTTCTAGTTAATCCCATATTTTATGAAATTAATATAAATGAATTAATTGTTCTATGAATGAAGCAATAAAATTCACTATTAGCGGAAGATATGATCAATAAAAGAGTAAATAGTCTTTTCGTCTATCTCTAACTTTTTATAAAATAATATTTTTATCACAAGTTATCCAATATACATAAATCATATTATGGTTAAGTAATACATTAATCTATATATACATTATCAATGATAAAATAAAAACCATTTCATAAATGGTTAACTTAATTACCTCTTTATAAGATTAAAATCTAGTAATTTAGAGAGAAGGTGGATAAATTTATATAAATCATCATAACATTAGTCTCAAAAATATCGTAAAACCTCTCATGATTTCCACATACCCACCATGTGATTACCTTCATCATGTATTCTATTAAAACATGGTAATAAATTTCATTACAATATAACCTTATTAAAAATAATAATTCATCCTCATTTGTTATATAAAACACAGATTATTCGATCTGTTCCTTGAATCCATATATAATGTAAACTCAATCAATGATAACATAAAGCAATCTTTCCAAAAATCCTTAATCAGTTCCAAGGAAATTAGTAAAATCTCATTTAATTTATCACTATGAATAACCTATTTATTAAATTGAGACACCTTTTTTTAAACATCTTGAAAGTACTAAGGTTTATCTGCCCTTAATGAAAATATGACCCTTCCATTAAATCACTTTTCTAGGAAATTAGTATCAATCAATATTTTATTTCATAAACTTTTCTAAAAACCTAAATTGAATAATACATATATATTTCCCACCCATATAACATAATTCTTGAATCTAAATACATAATCACTTCCAATATTCCACCTCATCCTTAATGCATTAATTAGGATTCCACATCATATTTCGTAAAACCTCTTTCACATGACATTTCATTCATTGTCTCATCATTTTCAGTAGTACAAACAATAAAAATACCATCATAGTAATTATAGTCAAGATATTTCTCCCTATGTCATTTATTAACATAATCCCCAAACTCATTAACTTTGAAACACTGAATTTTTGGAGGTGTACTAAGTGGATATTTCATTTTTTCCCATTACATCAGAATTTATCTGGTCGATGAACATTCCGTCAAATTTTAAAACTTTTAACATACCCATTAATACAATTCCCTTCATATTTCATCCGATAATGTTTAGGTAAAGAAACTTAATATTCATCTCTCAATGGTTTGTATAATTTCCTTCACATTCTATCCTTATTTTCTTATCATAAACATGTGATTAATGGGAAACTAAAACCACCATGTTCATATGCAGAATACAAGGAAGTTACTTACTAAATAATAAGTTCTTGAGTCTTCCCAATACATATAGTCAATTCTATCATGTTTACTCATATTACTAATAAGGTTACTCATTGATTCACTTCACATTCCAAGTGATACACATAAAAAATAATTTTTCATGTTCTAAAAAATGGAGAAAAAATAACTTTTCAGTTGTACATGTCCATTTATCAACAACTAGTGGATCGGTTTTCCACTGAAATAAGGTTTGTGTTTCCTTATTAAGAAATCAATATATGTTTTTACCTCCTTGGGTTTCTTGGAATCTCATCATGATTCATGGATTCAGAATGATTCATTGTCATATAAATTATTTTTTTCATTCCATCTCCCATAACATTCAGTTCTTCAGGAGGGAAAACAATGCATTTCCAAATGTATTCCTCATTAACATGATTCCTTTAGGTCATATCAATTGACTATGAATATAAATAATAGTATGAGAAACACTAATAATATTGGAAAATCACATTATTTGAAAAATATTTTTTGAGGTCAATATAAAGACACATTGTTTTTAATCTATGACACCATAGGTTTATCATAAGTCATTCATAGTCAACATCCATTTATATCCTTTAGAATTATTTATAAATAGTTTGTGAATTTCCAAATAAAATCCCCAGGGAGTGTTAAACCTGGTGTACACTAAGACATACTATAATGTACCTTTTCCTGATCGAGTCAAGTTCAATATGGTGTTATTAGTGTTATTAACCCTATGTACATCTAATCTAAAGACACTTAAACATGATGTATCTATACTAGGATTTGTTTCTAAGAAACCACTTTCCCTATACATTAACAAAATTTTAGAACATTTTTCTATAGTTTATCACATCCTTATATTTATCATTTGATACTTCCCTAGAAAGATATTTAAAACTATACTTATGGATCTCACTAATGTTTCTCCTCCTAGATTCCAAAGGTTGACTAAAATTTCATTTTATACCAACTATAGTGTCCTAGGAATAACATAAATATATATTACATCTCCTTAGATGAATAATAATCCCATTACAAAAGTATATTCCTGAGGAAAGTAATAATTTAGTGTTTTTGGAAACATGGAACACAATATTCTAACTTATTGAAAGATATATCATTACCCCAAAGATATTCCCATTTAATACTTTTCTATAAAAAATTTCATCATAAACTAGAGAAAGGGAACATAATAAAGTGTGATCCTAGATTCCTAGTAAGGGTAAATAATGGAGAAACATAAGTATAACATGAACATAAGTGTATGAGTGCATGATAATAAAATTTTAAATCCATACCCAACATATCAAACATCATAATTTTGAGTTATTAAATAAATATTGGTAGTTAATAAGACACAAATTATATGAAAATCAAAGAACATGAACCATGAGATCATAAAATTATTCTATAAAATAGATTTTTGGAACACACATCATCTTATAATAGCGAGAACATGTATAAATCGAAACACATTCACTCATTGTGTTAAGGAATCGAAATTAGGACCTTAACTAAACCTATAGACATGAAACCAGGTCTAGCCTTATCATTATAAAAATTAAATAAAGACCATGAATAACATTTTTAACATGTAAATATGTTAATAAATAATATTGTGAACTTTTAATCAGGTTCACACATAACATTGTGAACATGTAATACGGTTCATGCATAACATTATGAATATGTAATCAGTTCACACATAACATTGTGAACATGTAATTAGGATCACGTATAACATTGAGAACAAGTAATAAAGTTAACACATAACATTGTGAACATGTAATTAGTTTCAAATATAAATTTGTGAACATGTAATCTATTTAACATTTAATAACATTCACACATAACATAATAAACATGTAAAGAGGTTCATGCATAACATTGCGAACAAGTAATCAGGTTCAAACATAACATATATACTCATGATTTATCCATCATTACCCAATGCATTGGGGGAATATATATTCCCCCCATCACATAATAAAATCACACAAATGTGTTCCACAATATCATACATATTAGTCATATCATAACCCATGAAATGAAATGGGAAACTTAAATATTACACCATATCATAACTTGTGGAAAACTGAAAGGTTTTATAATAATCTCATTATATAATTACCCATTCAAATAATTGTATTCCATAATAATTTTAACATGGTATATCCCATGGAAGAGAAGTGTATTTCATAAAAATATTTCATCATAAAAATAATCCATTCAATGAAAGAATAAGAATGGGTTCTTTAGATCATATCACCAGTAAAGGATAAACTATGTAAAAGATTTTTATCTCAAATGGAGGAGGACATAGAAAGGTCACATGTATTAATTCTTAATGAAAATAAAATTTCTATGAAAACCACTTTTTATAAAACACACATAATTTTTAAAAACCCTTTATTTGAAAATAACCACAAAAACTTGTAAAGAATGTTTTAAAAATCATTAATTTTATTAAACATTAAAAATTTTCAAATTCATTTTCCTTGAAATTATCTTTAAATAGAAATTAAAAAAAATCGATTTCTTTTTTGAAAAAAAAATATTTTGAACAAAGAATAATTTCCTACTTAAGAGAGAAATAATGTTGGATTAACATAAAAACATTTTCCTAATAATAATAAGTAAATAAGAATAGAAAAATGGAACTATTATATAAAGATATCATGAATAAATATAGGATAAGAAAATTCATGCTAAATATTTATAGGTAGATCATGAGATGTCAACATTTGAGACTTAATCATAAACAACCCTGATAAATGATGATATTTTAAAATAAATCTTCACAACATTAATAACATTGAATAATTGGCCCCATTAATGAATAATATAAAATCAAACATAAAATATAATTTGGATATATAAATTCAATATATTGCATATAAAAGGGTATGCATGTAAACCTCATGAATTAATATTGGTGTATATCATAACATTTGTCTCAATGAAGGCAATTTGAGGAAAAAATCATTTACTGATTAGGTAACATTTGAACTGTAAAACCCATGAATGGTAGATCCTAAAATTGATATGTAAATCAAAATAAATTTTATTGTATGCATCATAAAATAAATTTTCAAGAATTATATGCACCACATAAATAAACTAGGTGGTGAATATAGCATGTGCTACGCAAAAGTAAGAAAGTGAAATTGAAATCCTTTACCACATGAGTAACTTTCAAATCGTAATCCTCATGAATGAATAATCATTGGAAAAATTAAGTATCATGTAATGTGTTATATTCAGGATATATCATGTCATACAGAAATATATACATTGAAAAAACAAAATGAGTGGTGAATATGGCATAAGTCTCTCATTAATAAAAGTAAGATTAGAAATATCCTTACCTTAAATATTGAATTCCTTCATACACATTAAAAAAACTATTATAATAAATATAATTTTATTATAAATCTATTATAGAACCATATTCATATATATCATACCATAATTTATTTTATTATGAATGTGTGTTACACATTTATTAACAATCCCATGATAATGTTGCATTTTAGGTAATAACCGCTTTGTTTTTCATATAAGTGTTTACTTTTTATTTATGGTCCACTTAATTTGACCATAATTACATAATTTCAATACTATAAACCATGATATAAATATTATATATATTCATTGTATATTATTTATATTAACCCAAAAAATTTATTTACAGGAAATGAAATGCATGGTTCATACAGACAATTGGACGTATATACGCATGAACACTATTTTCATTTTAGTATCGCATTAAAATAAATTAAGTAATTGATATATATATATATATATATTATCATTATTTTATAACTATTATATCATATATATCACATATTTTTATTGAGCATATTCTTAATACATCCCATGTAAAGGGTGAAACAAATCACATCACTTCATGTGGTGGTGGTCCTCCGTAGACACGAATGACATTATTGTATTCCCAAAAAATTGAAATCATGAAGGTAATTATAATATAAAATAAATAAGACTAAATGCATCATAAATATCATATATATCCTATATAATTTTTATGTATATTTTCATTCTCAACTGTGAAAGTTGGTAATGAAAAAACGAACGACATTGGTTTGCGAGGCGGTAGTCCTCTGAAAAAATGAATGATGATTTCATAACCCATTTTATGAGAGTGTTTTTTGTAGTAGGTATTAGACTTAGCATAAAAAAATATCAATATATATATGATACTTTGGTTGTTATATATTATTTATACACAATCAATTTACTGGTTTTTAGGATGAAATAAAAAAAACTTTTATTGATGAATGTTACCTCTTCCTCATGTATCTCCTTTTGTTTTTACAACAAATAACATAATTGGATGGATTTATTTCAAAATAAAGTATTCTAGGATGTGATGAGAGAATTTGATAAGTTCTTTGGATATGGATTTTCATAACCAATTGGGTTTTAATGTAGTACCCCCGATTTCTAGATTGTAACCCTTTATTTATGCTTTACATGAATGTAAGTATTAAGGGTGAAGGTTGGGAGAGTTTGGAGAATATTTAGAGAATTTGTGGGTCCAAAGGGAAGGTGATCATGATGAACATAGTTTGTCTAAACTATGCGGAATCCTAGGAGAAACCAGGAAAGGTTTTATATATTGGATAGTAGATTCGGTATGGTTGGTGCACAGTTAAGGATGCTATGTGAGAGGCTTGTGAGAGAGTTTTACAAGGCATTATCTAACGCACAGTTAGTGCACAGTTTTTCTAACCATGTGACTAAACCATGTGTCGGGTTAAAGTGAGATCCTAAAAAAGTAGATCTCCCAATTTTTTTACTCTATAGGCTTGTTTTTTACTCCTTTGTGACCCTAATTCGAGATTACACTGTAATAAAGGTTAGGGAACCTATCCCAAGAAAATTGGAATTGATACAGATCCTTTCCTTATCATTTAGAAGCATGATTCTTGATGTATGTCATCATTCTTCTTCAATATTATTAGGTATTGTTGGATTTACTTAGATCCACTTCTCCTCTCCTCTCAGTTTGTCATATCTATGCCCATTATGGGCAGATATAAGATTATTTATGCCAAATATGTTGAGATCTATTCATTTTTGTTTACAGGAGAATATATCTAAGGTGGGTTCTTGTAATTCATACCTCGTATCATTAGCATTCTTCACCCATTTTTAGTTTTCATTAAAACCTTTGAGGTAGGTGGATTCCCTCTTGAATTCTCTTACTAGAATAGATTGTATTTGTTTAAAATTGATTTAATTACTTGAATTTTATTATGAAATTGGTTTTCAATCCTTGGAATAAATATTCTTTAGTGATGATTTTTTGGTTTTAATGGAATTGTGTACTTTTGGTGAATTATTATGAAAAGTGGTGTATCATCTTGATTTTTAAATGGTTATTTTAAAATATGGTTTTCTTGAAATATTGAAATGATTTTTTTGGAAAAACAATTCAATAAAAATATTGTTTTATTGAAAATTTTTGATGTTAAAATGGTTTTCAAAAAAGGGAGATTTTATTGAAATGATTTCACATGGTTTTTGGGAATACTTGGTGTGTGTGATCATATTACATTTCCAAGGATTTGTTGAAATATGACCTTTTTCTTAGTGCCAAAGGAGTAATGGAACATGATATATAATTACATTGTGAAGGGTTGGTAGATCGATGTGAAACCTCTCATGAGTATGTAACTATCATAACAAAGCATGCATCAATAGGCATGTGAAAAAGTGGAATGGTATGGTTTTGAAAAAATGATATTGAGAGATGGTTGTAAATCCTCATTTGGTAGTTTTCTCGAAATGTTACTTGATGGAAAATTTATTATAAATAGAACTTTTTTACTCTTGGTTATAAATGGTTTTGGGAAGTTGTATATATTTAGTTTTAAACTGTTTTGTCGTATTGTTTTATATAAATGGTTTTATATAATTGCTTCTAACTTTTTTATCTTAGTGGCGTGAGTAGGGAAATCATTGGGGAAAGCCTAATGAGTTTTATACTCACCCCTTATTTGGAACTTTGGTGACTCTTGGTCCTCCCTATTTAATGGGGGAGGTGACTCTTGGTCCTCCCATTTAATTGTGACAATGTAAATTAAATGTATTGACCTTGGAAATACTATGAAAAAACTTCGTTGGAATTTAAGAAGGTTCCTATTAAATGAACCTTCATAAATTCAATGATCGTTACTTACCTCCCCCCTCTCCCAATTATAAGATGCTTGGGGGGGGGGGGAATTGACACGAATTCACCAAGCGATAAATCTCTGTTAAAGTGCTACGATGGCCAACACTTAGAGGATGGAGCCAGTTCTGACGGCCGGTGACGAGCGACCCAGAACCACGAACCGAAGAACGACGGTCGAGCGGCGTCGTTGGAGGATTGTTGCGGGGAGGAAGAATGCCAAAACATCCTCAAACATAGAGGATCTCCAATGAACTTGAGGTAGGGTTTTTTTTTGATTTATACCCCCTTATTCTATTCTGGACATCCTTCTTGAATTTAGAATGTCTATGCCGCTTGCTACCTCTCTAATGCAGAGGGTGTGGGCCAAATGAACATGGAACAACCACTCTACAACCTTTATGGTTTTGATGTGTTCTTTGCAACCAAGGAGGAAAACAGCCGGTGCCAGTGATTGGAATCGGTGGGACTCAAGAGTGGCAGTCGGCACCACGGTCGGCCGCGAAGAAGGCGGCGATGCGGCCGCGCTGCCGGAGAAGGGCCATGGCAGAGCAAGGGTGGCGGTGCGCATCCACGCCGCCCGGCATACAAGATCCATAACACAAGGTCTCGTCAGTGAGGG
Source organism: Viscum album (assembly GCA_963277665.1). Lineage (NCBI taxonomy): Eukaryota > Viridiplantae > Streptophyta > Magnoliopsida > Santalales > Viscaceae > Viscum > Viscum album. The sequence goes on along the minus strand of OY728140.1, from coordinate 39,397,352 downwards.
AGGGAGGACATCTCACTTCCAGTCATCGGAGATGGTGTGTCACATGACTGAGCCACGTGGAGGAGAGGCTGGCCATCCGGCCAGCCGGGGCCGCCCAACGGACACCACACCATGACCCGCCGCACCGCGGGCCGCTGCACCACGGGTCGACACACCGCGGGCCGCTGTTCCATGGGCTGCCACACTGTGGGCCTCCCAGCGGGCCACCCAGTACAGGCCGCACCGGCGGGTGGGCCAGACCAAGTAGGCTGGGTCGGGTTGACTCGAACCAGATCAGGTCAGCCTAGGCTGGGTTTGACGGGGTTTCTCCGACCGGGTCGGACCAGACCTAGACCAACTTCATACCTTTTCGATCTTTCAGCTATATCTTGAGCTACAAACGTCCATTTGACGAACCATTTGGGTGAAAAAAACCTTGGATCATGATGGTCCATTTTGGTATACCCCACTTGATTTTTGGATAAATTTGGAGTATGGTCGGGTTGGATCGATCCCCGAATCCAACCGGGCCCTCGGAGTAGAATTTCTAATAACTTATAGACTAGGCATCCGATTTATGCACCGTCAGTTGCATTGGGTCCCTTTTGACGTGAAATGCCATTAGAATAATTCTTTGTGGGAACTCGTGGAAGTTGGAGTATTGACTTGTGGCTTGAGGAGCGGACCCTCCCAGAATCAATAGAGCATAGTGAGGAAACCTTATAGTTGGCTGTATGTGAAGAAAGAACATCAATCCTGTGTGGGTAACAATCTATCAGATTTTATGTGTGTCAGTGCTCCGTGATCTTTTGTGGGTCAGCGCATACTGATCCTGTGTGGGTCAGATCCTATGTGGGTCAGTGCTCAGCGATCCTGTGTGGGTCAGTGCATATCGATCCTGTGTGGGTAAGATCCAGTGTGGGTCAGTGCTTAGTGATCCTTTGTGAGTCAAAACATATAGATCATGTGTTGGACAGATCTTGTGTGTGTCAATGGGGGTTAGTTACCTATCAATCCTTTGTGGGCTAGAACCAGTTCTAATTAACAGAATAATATGATCTAGCCTTCGACTAATCATATGTACTTCTGTACTTAAGTTATACCTGGTTTGAGATGAGTCCTTACCTTCATGGTGATACCTTTGTTGTATTATTCTTTGTGGCGTACCTGTGTGGTACTTTCCTTTGTGGTGATACCTTGGTGGTATTCTTCTGTGTGGTGTACCAGTGTGGTAATTACCTTCTTGGTGTTACCTTTGTGATATTCTTCTATGTGGAGTACTTTTGTGGTACTTTCCTTCATGGTGATAACTTTGCGGTATTCTTCTGTGTGGCATAACAGTGTGGTACTTTCCTTCATGGTGATACCATGGTGGTATTCCTTTGTGTAGCGTACCTCTGTGGTACTTACCTTCATGGAGATACCGTTGTGGTATTATTCTATGTGGCGTACGTGTGTGGTAATTTCCTTCGTGGTGAAACCTTTGTGGTATTCTTCTGTGTGGCGCTACCTTTGTGGTGTTACCTTGGTTGTATTCCTTCATTTGTGGAATAGTTGAGCCTTGGGATCTGGATTTGGGCGTTGTGTTTCATCATGAATGAGATGGGTATAGTTGATAACTTAGGTATATGTATGGGAATATACCTAAGTAAGGCTGACATTTGTTTTTATGCTTTGGGGTTTATCCTTGGTGGATTTTGAGAGACCTTTGGGGTGTCTTAGAGTCCCTACTGAGTATCGTTATACTCACCCCTGCACGGGATACATGCGCACCTTGTTGTGTTCAGTGCAAATGATGGAAAATGCTAACTAAGGATGAGGGTACCAAGACTGGAGGTAGCTCAGAGGTAGACCATATTTGAGGTGTACTGTAGAGATGACCATTCGAGAGATGTACCTACCCTCCAGGATGGATCCTTGGTAGGTGTTCACAGGAGATATTCTGTTTACTTATAATTTCCCATTTTCTTGTACTTTCCTGTTGGGCTTGTATTCTTGCCCCTTTTTCTTACTGTACACACTCTTTTTACAATTCAATTTACTCATGTTCGTATCTTTCTATGTACATGGTTGCATGAGTTACAAGTTATAAAGGCAATGCCTTCCTGGTTTTAGGGAATACGTCTTCGGTGCTAGTTTCCAGCCCCTGGCCTATGGAAGGCGGGCTTGGGGTAGTCACAGCACGGGCCCTAGGGGACGGTTTATGACAAATTGGCATCAGAGGAGTCGGTTCTACCGTAGAACATTGGACTCTAATATTTTTAATGGAAATAGTGTTAAGTGTAGTGTGTGTGGTTATCAGTTTAGGGAATCTAGTGTTGGTGTTGCGGCCGACGTATCCATACACTAGGACCATGATATCTGATTTCTGACTCAGTGCATGAAAACACAGATTGCGTTTGTGTTTTGAAAAGTTTTCTTATGTTTTCTTGAGTCACCTCACCAGGTATAACTAAATTCCGTGGAACACCTGTTTCTTATCAGGATGTCGACGCATAGATAGGCAGCTAGGACTCCCGATAGAGTACACGATGGCGGCCCACCGAGTGACAAGGCTCTGGTGAAGGTCCCTCTTACAATGTGGGCACCTTTGGGTGGTGTACCAGCAGTAGCACCACCCGTTGGGAAGTAGATACTAGCAGCCACACTAGTGGACAATGCACGCCAACTGAGCACGTTTCATGAGTTCCAACAGCAGAGGCCTCTGAGGTTTCGTGGTGAGACAGTTTCCCATGTAGCTGAGGGATGGATGGAGGCAATTTCTAGAGTTTTCCACCTAGTTGAGACACCATTAGAGAAGATGGTGATCTTAGATTATAGATTTTTTCAGTGAGTGTCCATGAGGATGGCCCGCATAGTGATGAGGCTTCGGTACATTGACCATTACCATAGATACTACCTACGAGTAGTGTGTTGACTATATCACTGCCTGTTGGTTAGCAGTTACAACCGGTGGTATTGGTAGAGGACACATATAGGCTTAGTGCCTTACGTGTGATTCAACATCAGATACCCCTCAGTTTCCGAGGAGATCCTGACTCACAAGTGGCTGAGGAATGGCTTGAGGAGGTGGCTGTGAGTTCTCTAGAGTATCTACAGCTCGACAGGACGACATGTCGGTAGTTGAATATTCATCGAGGCATACCAATCATTCCTGGTACTTGATGAATATGATACGATCAGTGCTTCGAGGCTTGGACTTTCGAGCATAGTTTGTTTAAGAATGTCTGAGTCGAAAATATTTCTCTTTGAATTCCAAATTATGTTGGGGTTCTAGAGATTACCTTTGTGGTTGAATGTTCTTTGGCTAAGTGGTTAAAACCAGTGAATGATAGTAGTGGGAAAACAGGAAACTGGAGCCATTCTTATAGACGTGGGCATGTATAAATGTTTCAGGAAGAAGAAGTGTTAGGGATACATGAATTTTCAAGGTTGCAGACATGGAAGCTGAGCTAGGGGAGCAGCATGAGGTGGTGTACATTTCGACATATTACAACTACCCCCCTTTGTAGTCCCCGCCAGGCTTAGGGTGCTGGAGTATAGGGGAAGAGAGTAGCTACATGCGGTCAAAGAGTGTGACCCAAGGGCTCTAGGAATGATTCGAGGTACGGTCTATGTCTACTACTGTCTTCCGTATCAATTGACATAGGTACCAATCTTTCCTTCCTTCCACTAATCTTGTTCAAGACCTAGAGTTTCTGGTTAAACCATTGACCTGACCCTCATGTATAGAGATAAATTTGGGAGGAGACTCGATAATAACACTTATGCCGATAGTGTGATCTGACCCTTGAGGTGAGAGTTTTGGTTGGAACCTCTTGGTGGTAGCGTCGAGGCCTTACGACGTTAGTTTGGGTATGACTGGACATCCACAATTCATACTCAGATTGACTATATTAGGAAAAAAGATTTTGGTTTATCTACAACGTTGGGATGAGGTTTTCTTTAGTCAGCGAAAAAGAAAACCCATGCAGCATAGGTTAAACTCATGCATAGGAGGGTCCAGCCGATCACTCTTGATTTGGCCATCCTTACCCTCATGGAAGTAGGAGTTTTGTGTTTTCAGTTCCCAATATGAGTGGATAGAGTTCCTCTAGGACTATGACATTTAGATATTCTATACCCCCTGGAGGGGAATGTGTTAGAAGATGAACTCAGAAGGTGGGATGGCCTACAGCTGCTGAGTGAGGCGACAGAGCAGCTAGCAGCTTTACGGATATCCTACGTGGATTGAGATGGAGAAACTTATACTCCCAGACTTATTCAGTGAGTCAAGGATGTGCAGTGTGGGAATACTAACTATGAGGCTCAACGTGCTTAGATATCCACAGGACAAACACCTGATGGATTTTATAAAGGTGGGGAGCACGTCATCTTCTTCAAAGGACGTACAATGGTACCAGTGGTGATACACGAGGAATTTTTGAGGGTGTTCTATAAATCCCCTCTAACAGTACATCCAGGAGTGATGAAGATGTACTAGGACCTTCAGCGTGAACACTGGGGGCTGGGAATGAAGAAAGCAGTAGCAGAGTTTGTCTCACAGTGCCTCACTTATTTGCAAGTGACGGCTGAGCACCAGGTTCCAACAGACATAGTTCAACCATTAGAGGTGCTAGAGTGGAAGTGGGATGGATTTTCCATGGACCTTGTGATGGGTCTTCCACACACGTCCATGGGACATGATTCCTTCTGGGTGATCGTTGAACGACTCACCAAGTCAGACCACTTCCTACATATCAGAGAGAATAGTTCATTAGAGGTCTGAACAACTCTACGTACATGAGATTGTGCGGCTACATGGAGTACCATAGACAATTTCTCTGATTGTGATGGATATTTCACTTTCCATCTATGGAAGGGGTTGTAGGAGGCTTTTGAGACGCAACTTTATTTAAGCACCGCCTTCCATCCTCAGATGGATGGCTAGATTGAGCGTACCATTTAGAACCTCAAGGACATGCTTATTGATTACATCCTCGACTTCGGTCGTAGCTAGGAGGATCACTTGCCCTATGTTTATTTTGCATGTCACAAAAACTATCACTCCACCACTGGGATGACACCTTTCAAGGTGTTGTATGACCGACCTTGCCGACCACCTTTATGCTGAACTGACCCAGGGGAGTCAACACTCATGGGACCACTTATGGTACAGGATACCACAGAGAAGGTGATAATCATCCAGAAGAGGATTAAGACAGCACAGAGCTGACAGAAGTCTTATTCCGATAGGATACAGAGACCTCTATATTTCGAGGATGGTGACTACGTCTTCCTACGTGTCTCACCCCATCGAGGTTTGCATAGATTTGGCCAGAGTGGAAAGTTATCTCCAAGGTTCATTGAACCCTTATAGGTCCTCAACAGAGTTGGCGAGGTGGGTTACCTTCTACCACTTCCCCCTCAGTTGTACTGGGTGCACGACATCTTCGATGTATTCCAGATGAGGAGATACGTGCACGACCCATCTAATGTCATCGACCATGATGAGCTGGACATCGAGGATGGGGTGACATTTGTAGAGGATCCATTAGAGATTGAGGATCTATAAGAGAATTTCCTTCATGGGTGGTCGATACCTATGGTACATGTACACTAGTAGCACAGAATCTTCCAAGAGAGGACATGAGAGTAGGAGGCCCAGATTCGTGCTCAGTACCCTCTTTTCTTAGTTTTTCCTTTTTTGGCTTTTGAGGATGTAAAGACCTAAGATGGTGAGAATTTAATGTCCTATAAATTCCATATTTTTTTAAATTATATGGAATTATTACGAGACTGTGAAAACTGACGACACGTGATTCCGAGGCCCTGAGTGCTCGGAATGATCCGTCGAAGTTTTGTTATGCTTTAAATAGCGCGCATAAGTAGTTTTTGTGAAAAAGTGGAATAAATCATAAAAAGTTACTCAGATAAAAAAACTGAGGGCACCATTTCACTCAGGATGGCGGGTTTAACCTAGGCACAACTTAATTTTAGTCGGCACAAGCCTACGGTGAGAAAACCCAAAAATGTCACAACCGTAAATAAAAAAATTAAACAAAGTTATTTTATTTTTGAAATGAGTATTACTCACAAAGGGTAACTCAGATTGAAAATCCAAAACCACTTCCTAACTTTTGAGGGTATTTTATCTTTAGTCAGACAGTAACATTGGTTGGCGCGGGCCACCAGTGAATGTTAGTTTTTGGCAGTAAATAAAATAATTAAGTGATAATTATTTTATTTAAAAAATTCATAACTTCTAAACGGTAACTCTAATTAAAAATTAAAGAGTAAAATTGGGTTCTTTCAGTCGTGTTTCACTTAGGGAGAGCCTAACCTCGACCGGTGTGGGTTAAGGGTGACTCTTATAATCTTTCCGAACTTTTTTCGGGTAAGTTCAGTAAATGCGCGAGTGATGTTATATAACATTTGAACAGGTGCTCAGAATTGAAATTAGAGGGCACCGTTGAACTCACGGCACTGATATTACCTTAAGGAGACCTTCAACTTGACCACAATAAGTTAATGGTGATGGATAGTTTTCATGAATTTTGTGGAAGAGCTAAAAGAATAAAAATAAAATAAAGAACAACTTTTATTTTATTTTTAAAACCTCCCAAATTTGTATGTGCAATGTCGGAGACCACCCGACCCCCTTAAACTCACTCTTTAATGAGGTAGGAGACTCTTGTTCCTCCCATTTAATTGTGCCAACTTAAATTAAATGTATTAACCTTGCAAATACAAAGTAATAGTGTCGTTGGATTTTAGGAAGGTTCATATTAAATGATCCTTCATAAATTCCACGATTGTTACTTACCTTCCCCTTATCCTATTTATATAGAGCTTGGAGGGGGGGGGGGGATGAATTGGAACAACTTCACTAAGATATGAATCACTGGTAAAGCGTTGCGACACCGAAAACTTGGAGGACGGAGTCGGTTACGACGGGCAGTGACGAGTGACCCCGAAGCACGAACCGAAGAAGGACGGTCGAGCGACATCGTTGGAGGATTATTGTGGGGACGATGAGAACCAACACTTCCTCAAATGCAGACACTCTCCAATTAAATTGAGGTAGGGTTTTTTGTTTATTTAAACCCCCTTATCCCATTCTTGACATCCTTCTTGAATTAATAACTTCTATGCCGCTTTCTACCACTCTAACGTGGAGGGTGCGGGCCAAATGAACATGGCCCAACCACTCCGCAACCATTATGGTTTTGATGTGTTATTCGCGATAGAGTAGGATGACTAATGGTTCTAGTGATTAGCACTGGTGGGACTTGGGAGTGGTGGCCAGCACCCCGACCGGCCGTGAAGAATGCAGCGGCGTGACCGCACCACCGGATAAGGGCCACGATAGAGCAAGGGCGGAGGCCGGCCATGCGAAGGGGCGACAACATGCGTCCGAACCACCCAGCATACAAGAGCCGTGAAAAAAGGTCACTACAGCATGGGAGGGTGTCCAGATCACTGTTGGACACCGGAGATGGCGCGACGCACGATCGCGCCGTGCGGAGGAGAGGCTGGCCATCCGGCCAGCCGAAGTCGCCGCACTGTGGGCGACCGGTGCTCGGGCTACCGCACAGTGGGTTGCCCAATCCGGGCTACACTGGCTGGTTGGTATGAACCCAGCTAGCTAGGTCAGATCCCATAGACTGGGTCCAACTTGGGGACAGACCCTGGGTCGGTCCGATCGGGTTAGATCGGACCCGGACCAACTTCGACCCTTTTCGCTCTTTCGGCCATATCTTGAGCCATGAGTGTCCGTTTTATGAACCATCTTTGATGCCAAAGACCTTGGATTGATATAGAACTTTTTGGTATACTTCACTTGAGTTTTGAATAAAGTTGGAGTATGACAGGGTTGGATCAAACCCCAAATCAAATCAGGCCCTTGGAGTAGAAACACTAATAACTTATAGAAAAGGTGTCCTATTGACGCACTGTCGGCTGAGTTGGGTCTCTTATACGCGACAGACCTATGGAATACTTATTCATGGGACTTAGAGGAAATTTATGTTTTGAATTGTGGCTTGAGAAATGGACCCTCCCCGAATCATGTGAGCTTAGTGCGGGAAACTTGTGGCTGACTGTATGTGAAGAAAGAACATCGATCCTGTGTGGGTCAGCATCTATCAGATCCTTTGTGGTTCAGTGCTCAGTGATCCAGTGTGTGTCAACGCATACCGATCCTGTGAGGGTCAGTTCTTAGCGATCCTATGTGGGCAGCACATATCGATAATGTTTTGGTCAGATCCTATGTGGGTCAGCGCTCAGTGATCCTGTGTGGGTCAGCGCATATCACTCTTGTGTGGGTCAGATCCTATGTGGGTCAGTGGGGGTTAGTTACCTATCGATCCTTTGTGGGTCAGAAGTAGTTCTACTTAACAGAATAAGATGATATAGCCTTTGAATAATCATCTGTACTTCTGTACATAAGTTATACCTGGGGTGAACTGAGTCCTTACCTTTGTGTTGATACCTTTGTGGTATTCTTCTGTGTGGCGTACCTGTGTGGTAATTTTCTTCATGGTGATACCTTGGTGGTATTCTTCTGTGTGGCGTACCTGTGTGGTACTTACCTTCATGGTGATACCTTTGTGGTATTCTTCAATGTGGCATACCTGTGTGGTACTTTTCTTCGTGGTGATACCTTTGTGGTATTCTTCTGTGTGGCATACCAGTGTGGTACTTTCCTTCTTGGTGATACCTTGGTGGTATTCTTCTGTGTGGCATACCTGTGTGGTAAATACCTTCATGGTGATTCCTTTGTGGTATTCTTCTATGTGGTGTACCTGTGTGGTACTTTACTTCATGGGGAATCCTCTGTGGTATTCTTCTATGTGGCATTACCTTGGTGGTACTTACCTTTGTGGTGTTACCTAATGGTATTCCATCCTTTGTGGCAATGTTGAGCCTTGGGATATGAATTTGGGCCTTGTGTTTCCTCATAAATGAGATGGGAATACTTGATAAATTAGGTATATGTATGGGCATATAACTAAGTAGGGTTGATAGTTGTTTTCATGCACTGTGGTTTGTAATTTGTGGATTTTGAGAGACCTTTGGGGGGTCTCAAGGTCCCTACTGAGTATCATTATACTCACCCCTGCATGCTCTACGCTCGCACCTTGTTGTCTTCTGTGCAGAATACAGACAATGCTGACTAAGGAAGAGGGTATCAGGATTGGAGGTAGCTCAAAGGGGGACCATAGATGAGGCGTACCACAAAGATGACCGTTCGAGAGTTGTACCTAACCTTCAGGTAGGATCCTTGGTGAGTGTTCACAGGAGATATTCATTTTACTTGTAATTTCCAATTTTCTTGTAATTTTTAGTTGGGTTTTTATTTTGGCCCCTTTTCCACACTCTACACACTCTTTTTAAAATTCAGTTTACTTGTGTTCGTATCTTGCTTTGTTCTTGGTTGCGTGAGTTATAGGTTATAAAGGCAATGCCTTCCCAGTTTAAGGGAATACGCCTTCGGTGCTAGTTTCCACCCCCTGACCTATAGAAGGTGGGCTTGGGGTAGTCACGGCATGGGCCCTATGGGATGGGTCATGACATTTATGGAGTTAATATATTTCATATTAATACATCTAATTTAAAAAAAATTCAGTTACAATTATTACAAAATAGTAATTCATGTTATTATGTAGTAAAAAAGGAGGTTTGTGATAAGAAGATATCATGTAAATGATTGTGAAAATTTTGTATGATGTTACTAATAAGGGTATTATAACTATTTATTAATTAATTAAATAACAATTTTTTGATGAAATGTTATAATAATTAATCTTATAAAGAAGTAATGTCATGGGTTATTTATTGGAATACTCTAAGAAGTATTTATATGATTAATGATACTTGGAAATTAGGTTGATGTATTTATAATTGTTTATTAATTTAATGATGCTACATAGGAATTTTTAGAATATTTATATTGGATAGGAGTTTTTGATGAATTTTGATGTTTTTGTATATAAGTTCTAAACTTCATGTTTTTGGAAATTCAAAAAAGTGTTCCTTATATAAGAGTATCTAGATCAGCATAGGAGTTATCAACAAATATATAATAGTAAAAGTAACTACATCATAATAACTTTATGTTTTGTCTAGAATATCTTATATTTGAGAGTATAACTTATGTATAATTTAAATAATATGTTTTTATTTATTCATGTTATTGTAACAGACGCTGTTTCATTTTATAGGCTCGAAGTTTATTTATTAAAAATGTTAGATATACTAAATCATGTAGGAAAATAATATTTTAAATATATGATTATCATCCAAATAGAAACTAAGATTGGGAAACCCATACTATCATTGAATTTAGAACATTTTTTACCATAGGAGTGACATAAGGTTTATCTGTATTGAACAATTGGTTAATGTGATTTCACAATTAGATTCTTGATTAAATAAATATATTATATTTATTATTTAACTAATTTTTATAATTAAGTTCAAAAAATATCCATCCTCTATATAATTTCTTGGTATCACTACTCTAGGGTTATCTACATGGACCTAGTGTTTGGATAAGGGATATCATGGTGGATAACACTGGTAGTCGGATTTCGGACATAGAATCATTGAGGAAAAAATAAGTTTCTTCAACAACATCACGTATAGATATGAATACATCATTATTTATTAATCTGATATTTAGTTTCGGATTTGTTTTATTGGATTTATCCTTATTTAAATTTTTGTTGCTAATGTTGTCTAGTTCATCTAGAATGAATTAGGTGATCACCCATGTATGGCCCTAATGAATTGTATTTAATAACATGTTCAGGAATTGAAAATCACTCATCATGATCGTTCATATTATTCCAAATCATTCATTTCAACCAGTGAATGATGTCCAAAATGGAAAAATCAATCACTAATTTTTGACTTTTTGTTTTATTGATTTCCCCCAACTTTACATGTTCATTGATCATTGGTATTTGATTGCATGGTGATTACAATATTATCACAGACCCTTTCTATTTTTATTTCTTTTCTACTCCATGGAATATTTTTATAGTATTAGTGTTGGATTTTTTTTCACAATTATGGATCATTGATGGTGACATGAATCAAATAACATATATTTTGATTACTGATTTTACAGGTAGAATGTGTGATGATATGTGTGACATCTCGGTTCTAATTTATGAAGAAAGGTGTTGAAAATATGTCCAATGGATGAAACATCTTTATATTAATCAAGGTAAGTGTTAATTTTATGTTTTATTCCTTACATATTCATATAGGAGGAATTAAAATACAAATACATGTTTCAGATAAATTATTCATTAAATTTATCGAGTACACAACATATAGTTTGGAAGAACGCATTCTACGTAGCTACTTATTTGTGGAGCTAGGGTTTGGATTTAGAGGAAAACATCCCATAGATGTTGTAAAGATAAAAAGGCTTTGTGAAACCTTCCCTTAAAATTAGTATGTTCCAAAAGTACACTTCCATGGACCCATACAACCCACGCACCTTGTGTAATTCGCCACACCAAATTTTACCTCATAGGTACAAGACTCAGGATGATATAATACGTGAAATGCACTTCCATGGATAATAATCATAATTTGAACCCTCTATACATCATATATCTGGGTTGAGACAATCCATGGAGGAAAAAAAGACACTGCTAGGTGGATGATTTAGAATAACCCAACATGGACCTGTAAGATAGACCAAGTAATAATAGTTAGCCGATAATATTATTTTTTCAGTGTGTAATTCCCACCATCATTATTCATTGGTGGAGTCTATATTTCACATTTTGGAACTATGATCTTTATGGGCATTTGTTATTTTACCCATGTATGCTCTAGGATTAGATAAAATTGATTCATAATTAGATAATGTTTTCATTTCACCCATATTATGGTGTTGAGAACCTATATATATAGAGAATATATTTCCCTCATATATTCATCTCAAATGAGATAGAGATACACTAATAGAGTGGCTATTTCACTACTATTCATGAGGTAGGGTTATTCTATAACCATCATCAGGATAGAACTGATAATATTCTCAAGACATATTGATCATAAGATGGGAATGAATAGTTTTTATGGTTGAAATATTGGGAGTGTACTCTGGGAATTAGGTGTATTTCTAATAATATTTGTGTTATCCATTCTGTTTATATCTTGGTTATAGTTTCAAGTTAACAATTTCCTTTGATTATTTCATTGTATTTATTCTTAGGGTGCCATAATGGGCATATATACACACACCCATCCATGTTACCTTCATGAATGTTTCATGATTTATGAAAATGACATGATGTTCTAAATAGATATTGACAGACCTATTGTGGGTGGTAATTAGTGGTTTTAGGTGGAAGAGGTAGTTAGGTCATGGTTTATCTATCAATTTTGAGTGTTATAAATATACTCATTTTGATTGTGAATATTGACCTATATTCTTGTTATTGGGATTTATTTTTCCCTATTTACGTGTTTACATACTGTTTTACTTTATTCTGGTGCAATATGTGATTTTTATATATATATAGTATTTTTTTTTACATTCTACATTACTATAGTGTCTATGGATGTGTGCGTGCGTGGGTGAAATAGGATATAGCCTATAATATAGGTGACATGTCTACTCAGTTCTAGTCACTTTCCCCTAGCCTATTGGTGTTGGTATTGGGAAGGAACACTCGACATACTTCTAGTTTAGCAGGCCCCAATGGGTAGGTTCATGTTATTATTATATCACATCCTATATTTTCCCCTGATAAATTTTTTGGTTTTAATAATTGTGTAGATTGGTTCTAGATTTATAGAAAACTGTGTTAATTTGTCTTCAATAGGGATATCATTTCAGACAACCTAGTGATTGTGTCAAGGATGACGTGTTAATGCGTCGATACTCTCATAAGAGCTTTGTCGAATCAGTACATCAAGACACTATTTGGAGGGAAAAAAGACACATAACTCATATAGAAATGATTTTTATTCCACATCATTGATCTTTATCTCTAAATATCATATTTTGATAATGGTAAATCTTTATAATAGTAGGATTTACCCATATAGACATCTTTTATGGACCTTACAACAGGATAATTATATTGATTATCTAAAATATGATTCTTTATTTTAGAGGCTATTTTTGAAGGTGATACTTATAATTAGATAGATATTGGAACTTTTACCCAATTAAAAATAATTATACAAGCCTCCAACTGAAAAAGTATTTTATTATCCTCTTTCACAGTAGTATATTATTCAAACTATTAAATTTTATGAATCATATATAATGAGTGAAATTTGTGAGTTTTAGAAGAATATATCTCCAAGATATTGGGGTTATAATGACCCATAGATAGTAAACTGTTTGTTGGAACCCTTGAATTGATTATTCTATCTGGTTTGAATCCATTCAGATCATATGGTATTAGTAGCAATATTTCTTCTCCATGGTCGATATTACAATGGTGTTAAATGATAATATAGGTTCACGATGAGGTGAATATTCCTAGGATTGAATTTTATGACCTATTTTAGGGGGGATTATTACCTAATAATTAAATTATTAGTCCATATTCAAGAGATACACAAGGTTCAATAATATAGATTGTTTGTCAATGATTAGGTGTCACGATGTACCAATCTCACGAGATACTCTTAGTTCATGGTTCATGATATTTTTTAGGAATATTTTATTAGAGTATTACCTATATAAATATATTAAATCATTATTTATACCCTTTTAATCAAAAACTATCTCATGGTGGTAAAGTATATGATACTAGTAAATAGATTTTTGGGAGATTTGTCATTGGGAGATTTTTCTGATATATGTCACCTTGGACAAGAAACATCAATAGTTTGCATGAGATATTGGGATCTGGGTTTATGAAACTTAAGGAATTGATAAAGAATTTTTGGACCATATGGTCTATATCCCACTGTTCACATAGTGGTTCCAACTAGCCATGGGAGAGGTGAATAATTACTTATTACGAACTAGGACTTAACACCTAAGACTATCTGACACTCCATTTTATAGAAAATAATCTGAGGGTTAGTGGATAACCAAGGATAAAACAATAAGAAAAGAATATATAAATTCATAGAAATAATCTTGGTAGAGGATTAGGGAGGGATTCCTAAGGTGGAATATGTTATGGTCTGATATAGACACCACTATCTCATGGTGGTTGTAATCAGGCTCAGGGAGCTGGTCTGAAGTGATACAATCAGTTATATGAAGTTATGTTTTATGACCCAGAGGATCATATGATGATCAAGGGTGTAATATTTTTATTATGTAATCTATAATTAGTTTTTAAAGACACCGGTGTGTGAAATTAGTCTCTAAACGTATCCCTTTTTTGAGAATTAGAAATTCATGTTGAGCCTCATGTATGACCATTACAGTAAAAAAATCTTATTATTTTGGATTATTCGATCAAATGTTATTTCTATAGTGTGACTTATAATATTTTGGAGATATTTTCAAATGGAAACTTCTTGTATCTATAATGGTACCATATTATTCCATTGTTTTTGGGACTGGTTATTGATCATCTCAACGTATATTGATTGTTTTTGTTGGAGGATGAAATTTAATTGGGAGGAAGGGTTGATAATTTTCATCTCTATAGAAATGTATTTTCAATTTGAGTATATTGATATAACATGTAGAATATTGTATCATATGTCTTATCAAATTTATAGACTGGAACATAGTGCAATAAAATGAGCAGATTCTCAATTCCTTATAGTGGTGGAGGAGTACCAGAATGCCTTTCCCAAGGATGTACCATTGTTACCTCATCATCAAGTAGTAAAATAACATTCTTAATTAAATCCAATTTATTATTAGATATACTTATTAGTATACCAATTATATTCTATAGTTCTTCAATATTTGAGGGTATAATTGGTGGGTCCTTAAGAGGAATGTATTTATCATACCCAATGTGTCCCCCAAGGAAGCTCCTGTCTTACTAACCAAAAAAACAAGATAAGAAACTTATGTTCAGTGTGAATTACTATTTCTCAAAGGAGATAAACATAAATAATTATTATATACTACCATGACTATATTACCACTTAAATAAATTCAAAAGGAAGAAGTGGTAGTGAAAAATCATCATCAATTTAGGATATCACTAGATGCAAGTTCACGAAGAGGAAATTCCAAAGAGAGAATTTATATATCACTATAGTCCCTATGACCACCTGGGGATATCATGTGAAATTAAAATTACCTAATAGAGTCTTTAATACTTGTTAACTGAATCCTCTATCCCTTTAGAGACTATTTTATCGTGGTTTTTGTTAATAAAGTTCACATTTACTCAATTTAAGAGAATAAAAATGTAGAGTATCTGAGGATATTATAGGACATACTTTGAGAGAATAATTTATATATAAAAATCATAATAATATAGTTCTTTATTATATAGGTATTAATTTTGGGATATTTCATATTAGAGGAGGGAGTATCTATGGGGTGAAAAATAATCATGACATTACTAGCTTAGAATCCCTCCCAGAGAGTGGTATAGGAGTGGTGCTTCTTAGGATAACTAGCTATTAAAAGAGACCCATTCTATAATTCTCTAGTATAGTGAGTCCATTAATATCCTTTTCTAGAAATGGGAATCACTTTTTCTAGTTGGAGAATCATTAGAACCCCTTTGCAGAGTTGTGGAAGAGTTGAATTATCATCCTATGGTTTACTAAAGAGGGGTTTTATTATGTAGTGTTCAATTATTACATTGGATTTGAGATTGGGTGAGTGTATTTTTAATGGTGGGTTGTGATAGCCTATCGATCTAGTTATTTGTGACCCCAGGAGAATAAATGCACCACCCATGACATAAAGCTTGTATCTGTATTGTACACCCTGAATACTTGTAGACACTACAAGGTTTGTCGACTAATATCGTTATAAGATTATAGAGTACAAATTCAAATATAGGTATTTCAACCAGACAATGAAGATGTGTTTGGATTTCTTACACGACTATATCTTTTTGATCGCCTATAATATTTTGTAGGGGAACTTATTGTATATGATGTTAGTTGAAAATTTTGTTCATTGTTTCTTGGAATTGATTTAATGAAACTATCCTCATTTTACATTTCCTATGTGTTTGAATGAGGAAAATATTTCATTTAATTGATGGTTTTATCCATCCACCCATAAAACAACATGAATGAGGCACAACATTATGATGATGACTGTGCTGCATTACATAACTAGATAGTAATATGACATGGACCTAATGGTTTTTTTGAAGGTGGGGAGTATGTATTCATTTACTAAGGGTAGATGATGGATACAATAGTGGATTGAGGGGAGGAATAGAGAGAGTCTGATACATATACTATAACAAGAAATCCAGGGGTGGTAAAAATGTACCATGACCATTCATGATAGTAATTTGGAAAAAGGATGATAAAGAGTATTCCAAAATTCTTCTCTCAATGCTTCACCATTAAGAAATTGAATCCCAAGATTGAGGTATATGAATTTTTATAAAATATTATTAAAATACCGAAATTAATTGGGATAGAATAACCCTAGGATTCAATTTAATAATTCCATGTATTATGAGAGGTCATGAAGCAATAAGTGTGATCCAATACTGAATATCATTTTATCCCATTTTCTCACCATGAAATTTTCAAGTTTAATGTAATGATTAAGATTTTTTATTATTCTAGAAATCAACTGGCCTAATTGTGTTCCCTTATAAATTTCTTAGGACCGTGTAATATTCTTCAAATTTTGGTGGAGGAGGGTCTTGAAGGAGAACTTTAGAAAATAATTATGGGGGAGAATGATATTCCACCCCTAGGAAAATGGGAAAATTGAGAATTCCATTTAATTATTTGAATAAATTCAATGGGTTATCTTGTTTTACATTAGCTAAGTTTTGAGATTCACCAATCCTATATAGAAATTTAATGTAAAAAAATCTATCACACTACTCTAGGCATGGTTTCTTTTTAATTCCATTATTGGATACTATTATGTTTACTACTATATTAGTCACATATGGTAGAATCAAAATGTATAGAATTAGATTTATGTTTTAAAATGATGGATAGAGTACATATTATCCTAGTATAGAAGAGGATATCTAAAAATAATAATAAGTACTACATAGATAAATAATAGAATCGATTTGTGTTATGAAAGAGATACCTTGAGTTCATGAAGGTCACACAACAACATGATCTGTGGATATATAGATTTATTGAAAATTATTAGCAGCTTTGATTAGTACATTTTAGATTTTACACAGAATTAGTGAGGTTGTGTACTGGTTTTCCTTATCTCAACTATTGATCATATTCTTTAACATATTCCATGTAACACCCCAATATTTTATGAAATATTTTACTTCAAATTAATTTATTCTTTCTGATATTTCTCATTACAAGTAACACTGTGTTCAAAATAAATTTAATAGAAAACTGAGTTTTGATTTCATTATATGTAACATGTTATGCTTATACTACACAAAACACATGATTAACTTGCAATAAAAAAACTACGTTTCTACAATAACACAATATATTATTAATATTTTTATTTAAAAGTGACCGTTATTACATAGTGGTTAAACATAGTGACATGAATAGTAATAACTACCATTTAAATATTATGAATTGTGTTTTTATATAATGAAAATATATTGATAATAAAATATATAATTTTTTGTAATGTCTTTATATGTTTCAAAAATACATTTTTTTCCCAAAATTTGTTTTCATTTCGTTTGGTGAATGATAATAATTTTTTTTGAATATTTTACAAAATTATGAATTTAATTTTTTGAATTCAAAATTACAAAATTATATTATGGTCAATTTTTGGTAATTTTCTAAAATAATTCATTTTTTTGATGAATAGTGAAAATACTAAATTTTAATTGTAATATTTTATTTAGTTTAATTCATTTAAATATATATATATAATACTTTAACTAGGTATTAATGAATAATTATTTCATTAATACATATTTCAATTCAATTTAGTTCATTATATTCAATTTCATACTGAAATAAGATTTAAAAACATTATAAACAATTGAATATTTTAACATTAAAAACACACTTTCTCATAACATCTATGGAACTAATTTTAAAATAAAATTTTCCAATTCTTTGAATTGGATTTGTAAAAAACGTTTCCATATTTGGAATCTTCATAATTTATAATTTCAAAAATGAACACTAAATTTTTTAACTAAATAAATTGTGAATGTATTAAAAATTCATTATCATGGTTAAAATAAAAAAAGGTTTACCAATTGTTAAAATATTATGATATGAGTTAAAATGACATAAAATATTATATAAAATTTATGGAAAGATTTTAATTTGATATTTTCCATCACATACTTTGAAATATGGGAATTCCTTACCATTTTCAATTCAATACGGACCATATAAAAAGTTACGTAATAAAAAAGACATAAAACACACCTTTATAGAAAGTTAAGTAAGGAAAAAGACATAAAATATATCTTTCTTAAATTTAATATATATATATTTTTGTGATAGGGACCCAAAAACATGTATTTAGTTATAATTGTTATTTTTAAAGATAAATTAGTAGAGTTTTTATAATAATTTATCTTTAATTTTATAGATGATATATTTACATAAAATACATAAGAAATTCCAAAGCATCAATTATTTAGTCAATAAAAAGAACATAACTAATAATAAAAATAATTAAATTGAATAAAATTGAATTAATTATTCTTTTTTACCTTAATTTACTATATAAATTTATAATATTAAAAATGTGTGAATATGAAATATTAAAATTTCATAATTTCCATGATATTTTTTGAATTCATATTAAA
Source organism: Viscum album (assembly GCA_963277665.1). Taxonomy (NCBI): domain Eukaryota; kingdom Viridiplantae; phylum Streptophyta; class Magnoliopsida; order Santalales; family Viscaceae; genus Viscum; species Viscum album. The sequence continues at coordinate 39,378,510 of OY728140.1, read as the reverse complement.
TGAATAATTTCAAAATTGACATTACTATTATTTTATAGAAAATAATATTTTATGAAATGATTTAAAATTAATAAAAATACTAGCATCATCCAAGTTATTTATAAATTTTAATAAATAAAAAATATGGTCCATTAATGGACCAATTTTACTTTAAAATGAATATATAAACCAGTAAATTTTAAAATCACTATTTGCATGATTAAAGATAAAACAATGTTTTTTTCACGTTTCATGTCCCTATGTTAAAATTAATTTTCAACACATATAGTATTTTTATTTGGTAAATTTTATTTAATATTTATAAAATATGTGTCCAAACTATCTAACAAGTGACATATTAATTATGTATTAATGTATAAATTATCTCTATTAATAAGACTGTATTCCATAATGAAAACTGAAAATGCTAAAAATAAGGAAACATTGAAGTTAAGGAACAATATATTGAAACAATTTGGATAAAATTAGGGTGGAGGTTTTTATAAAAAATAATAACCCCTCTACCCCATTAATGATAAATTTTGGAGCCACTTGGGGTATGATTTACCTCCCAATAGGGAATACTATTGGGTATTTAATAAAATGATAGTCATCCTCAAATATAAATGGGCACTCACTCTCCTATATTATTCACACGTTCACACCTATTTGGATCATCCATTTCACACATAAATAACTTCATAATATATCTCATCTAATAATATAAGCCTTATATTGGTCATAAAACCATCCTAGGAAGGCTTTTAGTGAAAACATATGGAGGATACCCGATGAACAGGTAATGTTCATCAACATACGATTTTTTATTTATTCCTCCACCACATTAAATTATTATTATACAATGATTATGTAATAGAATAATTATTTTCTACATAAAGAGACATTTTCCAGTCAAATTAATGACCTGAAACTGTATCCACTTCTGTCTAATGGGTTACAAAATCATTATTCCATTGTACAACTGAGTACCCCCTTGTGAACTGATGTTGTTCGTTTTTCCATTACCATATCTAATAGAAGAAAATAATTATGGATTTATTGTTTTTATGTTATATATATATATGATTTGATTATGTTTATACTAAATATGAAGCATACCTTCATTCTTTCTATGTTTTGGGAATAAAATAATGTTTCTCGTCTGTACAACAGACTACCACCTCCTGAAGTGATGTCATTTCTTCACTCTCTACATAGAATATTTTATGGATGGGTTTAATAAAAATACATCATATATATGAAATAATTATTAATATGGAATGAAAATATATAGTATTTTATCTTCTCTTATTAAGACTAACACGAAAAGGTAAAAACTAACATTCATACATTTTCACGACCCACAGTCTCCAAAAATAGTGTATATCATTTTCTATCACTAAATTGAATTTATTTATATAAATAAAAATATAGGGAATATATATGATATTTATATCATGGTTACCATTATGGATATTATAGAACCATGATCAACATAACATGAAAAAATATCAAATCAAAACATATACGAAAAATAATGTGATTATTACAAGAAATGTATCTTTATCATGGAATTGTTAATAAAAAATTAATAAAATCCCATTATAAAATAATATATGGTATGATATATATTAATATTGTTATTTAAAAGTTATATAAAAACCTTTTATTAATTATATAGGATTATAAAATGAGTACAACTAAATTCAAGACTTTAGGTTAGGGTTTTTTCATAATTTGCCTTCCTTGAGATGTATGTTATGTTATGAATCTATACTAATTAAGGAGGTGAATGTAAGTCCCCTTTGAAATATAATATCATGAAAGTATTAATAATTTTGATATTCTACGTTTTATTTCATGATATTCCTTCATGGGGAATCTTATTCAATGTTACCAAAGTGGTAAAAGTTTTATATTACAATATCATTATTTACCGAGATTATTTATGATTAAGTCTATATCCTTAAAACCACATGATCTGCTTATAAATAATTCCCATAAATTTTATTCTACTATTTGTTTATGATATCTTCATGTAATGGTACCAATTTCTAACTATTTGGTACTTAAAATAATTAATATTGTTTTAAAAAAAATCCATATTTATTGCTCTATTTAATCAGAAATCTGTTTTCTTCCAAAAACATGTTTTCTAAGATTGTTTTCAAAAATGTTTTATTATTATCTGATTTTTTTATAATAAATTTTTTCTGATTTTTTAAAATTTTAAAATAATTTTTTTAGGGAATCTTCATGTTGTTTTCCAAATAATGCATTTTTGGATTTTACTGAGATTGTTAAAATAATATTTTATTTTAATATGCATGACATGAATATTTTTTCCTGATGTCATTACATTTCAATTATTTCAAATTTTCTTCAAATTTATTCAATATACATTTCATATAAATTTTTTTCTTCAATATTTTAAAACTTTTTAGACTTTAAATAAATGATTTGAAAATGAAATTAATTTTAAAATGTTTTTATAAAAAATCCTTTTCCAAGTAGAAATGATAGATTCCGCATTATATGTTTTAAATTATTTTACATCCACATTTATATGTTTTCAATGTTATTTCAAATGAAAATTATTTTAAAAATGTATTATGTATTAAAAATTTATTTAAAAGGAAATGTGATTTTACTTAAGGGATATTTCATGTGATCATCCAAAATTCCCCACCATATAAGATAAAAGCAGTTTATTCCATCTATTCATCAGTGGGGATATATTCCAAGAATTTAATTCATTTTCTTTTACTAAATGGTTTAACATTGTGATGTAATGATGTTTATGAAACCCATTTCTCTTATAAGAGTTTTAACGTTAGGAAATGATTATGGAAACTGCTTTTTTCATGAGTTATTTTTTAAGGAATGGTTATGAATCCTTCCACATTTTCATGGGTTATGATATGCTGAAAAATTTATGATACCAATTTTATTTTAGGGTTATGATATAATGAATGTGTATAATGTTTTGTAATATATATTTATGATTTCATTATGTGATGGGTGGGACCTATATCTTCCTTTAATTAATTGGGTAAATATTTTTATCTCATGAGTAGACAAGAATATAATGGGGATTGAGGCCAATTTAGTAAAACATTGTTGAAATGGGGAGTTAACCTAGTTTAATAACACATGGATAAAATAGGGAGTGAACATAGTTTTGTAATATAGGGAGGGAACATGGATTCAACATGATTTATTAAGACATGGCTAGGATGAGGAGTGAACAAGGTTTAGTAAATGACTTCATCAACTATGATTGTCATAGAAGTGATCCTTGAATACTATGAAAATTATTTCCTATACTTATGTTTATGCCACAAATTCAATGTCTTATACCAATTTAATTATGTTATTTCTCATGTTACTTGATTAAATTATGATTTATCTCTTATGAATTGACAATATTTATCCCATGACTCATGTGTATCATCCTTGATATGAAGGGTAGAGTTTTCAAATTTAATGATCTTATTCCCAAACCATTATATACATGTTATTATTATATATCTCCCTTGTTTCTCGTAACTAATCATTTGGGATCACCCTATTTTTTTTCCTTTCCACATGTTTTGGATAATGTTTTTTATATAGGTTTACAAAAAAGGAAGACCATTAAAGGAGAAATTGAATATCATCATGGAATTAAAAAGTCTATGTTCCAAGACTCCATAGGAACTAAACAATTGTGTCCTTTCGACATATGTTTTTGTAATGTAATAAATATTAATCTAAAAATATTTAACATCCAGGTATGTGAATCCTGTGTAACTATAGTTTGTATAAAAGGAATGTTTTAGTTAACATTTGAAATTTAGAATGAGAAAACATTAGTAAGATACCTGGGGATATTTCTAAGGATATGTCTAGAGATGGATCTAATGAGACGTATCGACCCAACCATCAATAACCCAATGATGATCTCTAATATCAATTACATTAGAATGATTACAAGGAATCAAATCTCAACGGACTAATAGTTTAGTAGTCTTGGTAAACTAGATACATACATGAGAAGATAATACACTAATTACAACATAATTTTTTTCTTCTAAAAAGAAACTTGGATAACTTTATTCCAATTAGCATATACCAGAACATATTTCATATTATGATTCATGGAATCTTAGGGAAATGATACATAGTAAGGGTGATCTCAAATTCTCCATAATGGAATATTAGAGCAGTATGAATAATGAATCAATAGAAATAAATCAACATGGAAGGGTAAATAAATGAACACACATGCCATGTAATCAATAGGCAGAAAATTATGTGAATAAGAAATAAGAAAATGTAAATGAAAACACATTAAATTTAATAAATGAACATAAAATGAAATTTATCCCTATAAATTTCAACACAAAATCACATGGATGAATAATAACTAAAAATAAATGAGGGAAATTATTTATTAATGGAATTTATGTCTAAGGCACATAAAAACCTATACAATCAAGACCTTTCACAAGATGGTTTCAAACTATAGATAAAGACTCGTTTAATTTAAGTAACTTATTTTTCTCATGAGAAAATTTTGATGCATTGAGGAGTTATATATTTTCCAGGCTCCTCTCATCACTTTCAATCCAATGCATTCCTCATATCTAATAGTTGAAATAAATAATGTGCCTTCTCAAATATCCATATTAAATGAAGAATACAGAATTATCAATATTTCATCAAAATAATCAAATAACTATAAAATTATAAACATTATGTAAAATGGTATATGGTTTAGTAATATATAATATCCATGATAAATTAAATTGATAATTAGGGAAGAAATTCAATTTTCAATGATATTAGGAGATTGAATATTTCAAGGGGAATAAAAAATTAATCAATGAAGTGAATTTGAATACTACCTTATTCCAAATCAATCATAAAATAACTAGATGAAGAATATGGAAATTATAACTAATATATATACCAAGTGGAATAAAATATAGGGTTTTTTTCATTGATGGATACAAATAAAAAGATCATTTAGAAAACATTCTTGAGGAAAATATCCTTTATTTTGAAGAAATATTTCTTTGAAAATCACCTATAACACATTTTATTTTTAATTTAAACTTTTAAACATGAAAATGAATATTAATAGAAAATAAATATAGTAAATACATACTTTCTATATGAGGTCCAAAGAACATTACTTTTTCCGGGTAAAAGGACAAAAAATCCTTGTTCAGAAAGAAATTAGAAGATTCCTTTGAAAAAATTAATTAATGAAAAAGGATAAAAATAATTTTACAAAATAATTTTATAATAATATTTTAAAACCTTTTTTGAAAATGGGTATTTTATAAGAAAATAGGTTCTCTGACTAAAGAGAGAAATAAAATATGGTTTTCTCAAAATCTTTTTCTAAAACATTTTCAGTACCAAAGAGCGGGAAAATGGCCATATTACTTAGTAATGGTCAAAAATGAAAAGATGATAATAAAATTAAAGGGTTTATTAAACAATGATAAAATAATTTCATCTGATTTAAATTTTAGTTTAAATAATATAGAACAATATTTAATTTTTAGGTAAACACTTTAAAATATTATAATGTTGTAGTGAGAATCAATCAATGAGTAGATTATGTGTATAAAATATAAATCTAGATATAGGAGAGAAACAATATATCTATAGATATTAAAAGTAATCATACAAATAATAATATGAAATTAATGATAATGAGAATGTAATAAAACCCATTGAAAAGAAATTGGGTTATGAAATTCTTTTCCACATGGTAACTTTTAACTAAAATACCCTCAAATGAAATAATTCAAATTGAATCTCAAAATATCATGAATAATTAATAAATCATGATCTTATATGTTAAATTGGAATTATGTATACTATATATATGAAATTATTTTCACAAAAACAAAGTGATTTTTTATGTAAAAAGTTATAAATCACAAAATGAAGCGATATTGCAAAGATAATCATTAAAAATGTTCTTGAGGAGAATAATATTGAAAAATTAAAAAGTCTACCATAAAAAATTGAAAAATTTGAATCATAATAACCATGATGTGATAACATTAACTTAAACAAAGAACATCATTACATCGGGTGTTTTGACAAAATTTGGTTTATGTTTCAAAAATAACATTGTTTGGTCAACACTGGTCAAATGAGTCATTATATAAAAATCTATAAAATAATAATCAAGAAATAATTATAATATTTATACATAAATTATAATTTTAAAACCAATTATTAAATATTTTAAAGAAAAACTAATCAACATTACAATCATTGAGATGGTAGGTTATACGTACGCAATAATAACATTCTCATTTTTCAATGATCATAACAGAAAGAAGGTAAATACCATTATATTTTAACAAAATGACCATAATATCATTAATACCATATCATATAATCATATATATATATATATTGATGTAAAAGGAATCACATCGAGTTGAGGAGGCAGTAGTCCACACAACCATGGATTACGTTATCACTTTTTATGTGTGCGAAAGGGTATTAAAGAAAATGATATATATATATATATATTATTTCTAGAAAAATAATAATTTTTTAAATATTACACAAATATATATATATTAATTATTTTTTAATTATAATCATCCTTAATATATTCCATGGATTGTGTGAAAAAATTAAATCGCTTTGATTGTGCGGTAGTCCACACTTCCACACACGATGTTATCATTAAAAAAAATAGAAATTATAAAGATATGTTTTTTAAAAGAATTAAATAATAATAAATACATTATAAATATCAATTATATAATATATCAATATAGTTTCCATCATAATGACCACCAAGAGAGGCAGTAATGAAAGAACAAATAATCATTATTTTGCATGGCAGTAGTTTGTCGTTCACAAAAAAGTATGTTTTTACCCATTAGATGGATACGACTACAAGATTAGGTTTTAAACTTAGAATAATAGAATACTAGTATAATTAGTATACTTTTTTTTTCATATAATGATGGAATAAGGGGATTTTAGGGAGTGGATAATGGATAGAAAACTAAAAAGCTTAAGGAAAGATATTACCTCATAATCCGGAAACTCCTTTTGGTTTAAACCAAAGGATTCCATGTATTTATTTCAACCAAATGGGAGGTATGTTGTGGAGATATTTGGGTAGATATTGGTTGAGCCAATTTTTCTTGAGAGGTGTGAGTAAGTCATAGTAGAGGAGGCCTTTTTATAGTGGAAGAGGAGTGACACACTTGTAGTATTTTGTCAAAGGAATTCCATAGTCGATTTTCACATTTCAAGTGGATCCCTCAATGGTCCCTTTTCGATAAAAAGTGGGGATCAGGTACAAATATGTCTGTAAAATTTATTTTGGACATGTTTCTAGGTCATTTGGTTCATTAAGAGTAAGGTTTAATCCCTTATTAAGCTTAATTTTACCTTAGTGGTTGTAATTAATTTTAATTACATTTACTAATATTTTTGATCAAAAACAATGTTGAAATTATTAAATATTATAAATTATTTTAATTCCAAATAAGGAATACCTTTATCCAAATTATAATCATATAAGTGGAAAAATTTAATTTAAATTTAATCCAATAAATGGGGTGACAATATAAGTTTTTAAACTAAAAATGTCTCAATGTTTACTATGTTTTATAGTCAATTTCAATGTGAAATTGATTCCAATGACCTAAATTTTATTAATGGATAAAAATATGATATAATTAAACTTTGAAAAAAATTTAAAATATGATTTATCCTTATAAATAAATTATATTTAAAAAAATTTTTGAATTAAAATTCAGTATTTTTCATTATTGGTTAAAAAATGAAACTTTATAGAAAGATACCAAAAATTCACTGTAACATTATTTTTATGTATCACATTAAAATATAAAGTTATTTTGAGATATATAATCTATAAATGTTATAAAATTGAATCTAAATTAGTTTCTTAACTAAAAGGCTATAAAAATGACTTAATAAAAATATAGTTTTTTTGTGTAAAATTGAGTTTGTTCTTATCATATGTCCATTGAATCTTTTTGATGAATATAAAAAATATTTTATTTAATAATATATATACATATATATATATATAAATTACATTAATTTCACCCAATAATTTTAATTAATTTATTTTTGATGGTAAAACAACTTTGTGAGCATAAATATAATTTTATATAAAATATTCACTTTATTTTCAATAAGATCTAATATTCATTTATAATTAATTTATAACCAATTAATTTTTTTTAAAATATATTTTTATAATTTAGTTAAAACTATTAATAATATATAGTTTATGTCTTAATATATTAAATAATAAGATATTACTATTTGGTAAAACTTAGTCTTTTTGGAAATGCAATCCATTGAAGAAACTCATTGTTGCATATGTTGAATGATATCATAGTATCACGTGAATTGAAATCTATATAATGTAATTAATTTATTTGAAATGTTAAATATATTATAAATACTTGGAATATTATTTTATCTTATGTTCTTAGTGTTGTATGTCATACATGCCATCGAATACAGGGTTCTTACTTTAGAATTTCATAGTGTTACATTCTACCTACCATAAATAAACTGCATCCTCACAATTTAAAATTGTTCCTAGTAATAAAGTGTTTATTATTTTCTATATTTAAATCCCACATCATGGTAAGGTCTTATAATAAATCCTCTATAAAATAACGAATGAGAATTAAAAAGGTCACATGGACTAACATATAACTAGGAATCTATGTAGGAGAACATTAGTGGTAAATAGATATACATACTTGAAGGAAAAGAATAAAAATTTATAGAGAGTGATTGAGGTCATCAATATCAAACAATTGAATGATCAAAGAAAATTTAGGGCCTCAAATCCATAAATCTTTTATGATTTATAAGACCATTGGTTAAATAGAAATTATGGTATTAGGACAATTGTTTTTGATCATTTTCCTAATGCTGATTATTTATTTTACCGTATAATAATATAAGGAAATTTATATACATGATAGATTATTAATAAATATATTCAACACAACACCAATTCATAATTACTTAATCCACATATTTCCACATAGGCCCTTCATTGATATTAGGTTTATCTTAGGTCATTAATTATCATTATCTATTGAAATATATTATAATGGGTTTTAAAGAAAATGTGAATTATCCTAAGAATATAATCAGGAGTGTCAAACCAAGTGTACAGTAAGATACATTTTTGTGTACTAGGTTACATCTAGTCAGGCCTAACAAAGCTTGTTAGAGTTTTTACTCATATTTACTTCAATTCCAAGACCACATCCACTTTTAGTATCTATACAAGGATATATTTCTATAAATACCCACATAATTTCTAATATTCCAAAATTATAGGGTGTTCTTCTACACCTATCCACAAATTATATCTCAGGGTTATGTCCTATAATTTATTTTTTAGTAAATCTACATTACAAGGTTTCTACAAAACGTACTTCAATACCAATTGTAGTGGCTCAACCCCAGATAGTCCATATCTGGGGTCTTTTATCAATTACATTAGCATGATTAAAAGAATAAAATCCAATATGACCTAGAGTTTATTAGTCTTCATAAACCAGATACATACATGTGAAAAGAATACACTAATTACAACATAATTTTTTTTATTCTAAATAAATTTGAGGGTAACATTATTCAATATAGTATATCCCTGAATATCTTTCATATTACACTTATTGGATTTTTAGGGAAAGGAAACATAATAAAGGTGATCTGAACTTCTCAATATGGGTAAATTATAGTGAAAGAAATAATGAATCAATAATAATAAATCAAAATGGCATGGTAAGTAAATGAACACAGATGAAAAGTAATAAATATGATGAAATATATGTGAATAAGAAATAAATTAAGTTAAATGAAATAACATTACATTTATTCAATTAATTAAAAATGAAATTTATCCATATATATGTCGATGAAAAATCCAATGGATGAATAATAACTAAAACTAAAGGAGGAAAATACTTTCTAAATGGAAGTAATGTATAAGGAACATGAAAACATATACCATCATGACCTTTCACATGATGGTTAAAAAATATTGACAGATACTCGTTTAATATTTGAAACTTATTGGTATCATGAGAATATGTCGATGCATCAAAGAGAAATATAATATTCGAGCACCTCACATCATTTCCTATCCAAAGAATTCCTCATATCGAATAATCGAAATAAATAATATTCATTATCAAATATCTATATTTAATGAATAATGTTGAATTTAAAATATTTCCCTAAAGTAAAAAAAATAACTATAATAGTAGAAAGTGTATATAAAATTGTATATGGTTTTGGAAATAGTAATATCCATGATTAATGAAATGGACAATCATGTGAAAATTCAAATTTTAATGATCATAAGAGATTGAATATTTCAGGGGTACTAAAAAATGAATCAATAAAGTGAATATGAATATTATACTTGGACAAATAAATCACAAACCATCCAAAGGAATATTAAGGACAATATCAATAAAATATATCTGAAGTGGAGTAAAATAAAGGGTTGTTGTTGTTGATGAATAAAAATAAAAAGATCTTTAAAAAATATATTGAGTATAATATATTTTTTAAATATTTAGAAAAAACTTTTATTTTAAAATCCCTTTTGAAAACATTTTATTTTTCAATTAACCTTTTATATATGAAATGGATTCTCCAAAAAAAATGATATCGAGTAAATCCATAATTTTCGTACGAGGTAAAAAGAATATTCCTTTTATATCGTAAAAGGTTAGAAAAATTACTTATTAAGAAAGAGAGAAGAGGATTCATTTGAAAACATTGATAAAATAGAAAAATAGTAATAATATATTTACTAAATCATTTTATTTTTTTTGAATTTTTTTTATAAAATGTGTTTTTAGATAAAAATATGTTTTCCGACTAAAGATAGAAAAAAGTCAGGTTTTCTTAAATACATTTTCTAAAAAAAATTTTGTACCAAAAATTGAAAAATTTGTAAGGATAATAAAATTAAAGGATTTATTATACAATTACCAAATAATTTCCTCTCAAGGAAGTTTAGGTGTAAACAATCCCGAACAAAAAGTGATAGTAAAGTAAAACCTTGAAAAGATTATAATGTTGGAGTCAGAATCAATCAATGAGTAGATTATCTATATCAACAACAAATTCACATATAAAAGAGTAAATACATCAATATATAAAATAATTAATCATATACATATTCATAGTTTATTAAATACAATGAGAAAGTAATACAACCCAATGAATATAAGTTGGGTTATGAATTTATTTTCTAATTTGTAACTTTTAACTCGAATCCCCTTAAATGAAATTATTCAAATTAAAACTCCACATATCATGATTAATGAATGAATCATGATATTATTTTTCCAAGTGTATTTATATACAATATATATAAGAAATTTGGTGCACAACAATAAAGTGATTATTTTAAGATAACATTCACAATCACAAAAGGAACTGAGATTGTAATGATAGTCATTAAGAATGTTCATAAGGAGAATGATATTTAAACATTACAAAGTGTACCATACCACTTTAAAATATTTAAATCATAATCTCAAAGAATTAATAACATTAAATTAATCTTAAAATTCTATGAGAATAAATATCTTTAATGATTTTCCATTTCAAATGGTATTATATAAACCATATAATAGAAATTAGGTGTATAACAATGTATAAGTCTCAATGGAATGAACATTGAGACAAAAATACCTTAAAGTGAATTTAATTTTAGGTGAACATAATTTAATTAACTTATTACTATTTTTTATACAACTCTATTAACAATTACGTTTACATTGGATGTTTTTACCAAATTCAATTTATGTATCACAAAAAACTTTCATAGGTCAAACATGGTGAAATAGATCATTACATAAACATATAAAAAATAATAATCATAAAATAATTATAATATATATACATAAATTATACATTAACAATAAATTATTATATATGGTAATGGATAATAAATAAACATTGTAATCATGGAGAGGGTAGGTCATTCGTATGCATGAGAAATATTCCTATTTTTTAATGATCATTATAGAAAGAATGTAAGTAGCATTATATATTTTCAAAATTATCAAAATATCCTATATAACATACTATTTAATCATATTTAATTATATAAATAATTATTGTTATTTAAAAGTAATCACATCATGTTAATGAGGCGGTAGTACACATGCCCAAAAACGACATTATCAATTTTTAAGTCTATGAAAGGGTAATAAAGGAAATGATATATATATATACATATATAATATTTATAGAAATTTAATTATTTCATTAATATAATATATATTTTTCTTTATGTATTGTGTGTTTAATTATAAGATTCCTTTATATATTTCATGGATCTTGTGAATGAATAACATCAATTTGAGGGGGCGTGTTCTGTTCTGGTTTTCGGCCACGAAACGCCCAACGAATATATATCCAATGATTGATGGACCTGCTTTCCAAAGGCAGGCATTCACCAGATGGTCTGACCAGAAACTCTTAATAACTCACCTTAGTCGAGAGGATGGGAAGTCGGGCTCATCACACCCTTTTTGGGGGGGAAATTATTTCCTGTTCTGGGAATCTTTTATAGATTTAAGACGTATTCATATGTTCGCGATTCTTTGGTTTATACCCAAACATAGTATCCACGGATTCAACCCTAGTGGGAAACGGTCAACTAGACGAAGGGGTTCAGAATCATTTATGCCCAAGGATTACCATCCCTCGTTGGATTAATGACCCCCAAGTGCTGGATCTCACTTGAGGCGGCACTAGGAGTGGTGTAGTGAACTGGCGTGGAGATGGTCAGATCGACCGGCTGTTAGGCTTGAACCTCAGGGAGGCTTCCTACGTACCCTGCTTAGGAAGCCGAGATCAAAGTCCACGTAGTTTGTATAGGTGTCGGGGAACCGACATGAAGAGGTACCAGGTGGTCTAATGGGTGGTGGGCTTGAACCTCATGGAGGCTTCCTATGTACCCTGTCTAAGAGACAAGGATCAAAGTCCACGTAGTTCAGATAGAAAGTTTAATGTCGTGCTGGACAAGGGTGGAAATCGACGTGAAGAAACGACTGATTGGTGGGCTTGAACCTCATGGAGGCTTCCTACGTACCATGCCTTGACATGGATCAAAGTCCCCGTAGTTCGCTTGGGATTGGGGCTTACACTCTGGGGAAGCCCAGAATGATGGGTTGGGGATTACACTCTGAGGAGGCCCATAATGATGGGTTGGGGATTACACTCGGAGGAGGACCATAATGATGGGTTGGGGCTTACACTCTGAGGAGGCCCATAAGAGTATGACATGGTCGATGCTTACTCTAAGCCCACATGAGTCATGCTCGGTGTGAGAAACAAGAGGCAGTAGGGACCAGACGATCACGTCACGAAATGTACGTCTGTGAGAAGCAGAGTGAGGCTTACGCATGAAGGCGGACCAGGGTGATGGATTGGGGCTTACACTCTGAGGAGGCCTAGAAGGTCGGGGATTACTCTGAGATGGATTCCAGGGGCGGCAAGGCCCAGCGGGAGAGGGGGGGGGGTGATCCGGTGCCCATCTTCTCTCTTATTCCCCGGAGAGATACCTGGGGAAGTACCGAGGTGCATGGGGACGGCTGGCTTCAGATGGGTATGCCGCCCCCTCTCTTGGAAGGGGGGGAGAAGTGCCCGACCGCCGAAGCGTGCAGTCCCTCGTCCTAGAGAGTAGATACAGGAAGGGGTCTCTCGAGCTTAGACCCGACATTATCGTGGGAATGTGAACCCAGGCATGCTTCGGGAATCCGCCCATGGGTCGGGGAAACCCCTTTTCCCCTGTTTACCGTGGGTATGCGAACTCAAAATGGCGCGCTGAGGTGCCTGATAGTTATACCATGCAGATCCGATGGCTCTAGCAGAGGCCTCAGCTCGGGGCCGATGAATAGGCCAACGAGGGAGTCGCAGAGGGTCTGGCTAGATCAGAAGGATTTTAACTGACTCTGGAAATGAGAACACCAAAGTATTTGGTGGGACACCGAGAGGTATGGGTGGAGGCGCCCACCGCGTGGGGAAGTTCCACGCGGTTGGAGAAGCCGTCCGCGAACCAAGGTGGTCCGCGGACTGATCGGCGTCCCGCGAACTAGGGTGGTTCGCGGTTTCAGGTTCAATACATGAACCAGGGTGGTACGCGGCTTCGGGTTCAATCCAGGAACTAGGTTGGTTCATGGAGGGTTCTAGGTGGGTAGCAGCAGCCAAGGGTGGCGCCGATCGGAGGCTCATCAGTCGGGGTTTTGCCCGTGAAGGAGGATGCCACACGGTACGACGGATGGGAAAAGAGGCATAAATACCCTGGTCCATGGGGAAGTCATCTGTGGAGGGGGAATGGTTCACGGTTCTCCTTTTTTTTATTTAGGTTCACGGTTCACCAAATTATTATGCATTTTCCAATTCCTTCTTAATTCATATACCTGCTGTGGTTCGTGGGTGTGAATTTCGCTGTTTGCGAAATCTAAATCCTTCCTTCAACCGATCTTCTATCCCTTCGAATCTGATTCCAGTTCTCCGATCCTTTCTTCTTTCCCCCTTGGTCTCCTTTTATAGAGTGGGGAAATGAATGTATCTGTGGCCATACGGCACCTTTTGCGGAGGCCCACAACTAAATACCGGGTTTATTGCTGAATTGGTAAATCTGCGATTTGCGGTGGGTATTGATCACTCCCCTCCTCAGTGAGGCGAACTCAGGGAGTGCTCTGCGGCTACAGAGGGTTCCACCTCCCTTCTGCAAACAACAGTGGGTGCATCTTGAGCCGGTCGATGCGGTCCACGGTTGGGGTGGTTCGCGACGATGAACCGGACTGGTGCCCATCCTACCTCACGACCGCAGAGCCTCTTCGCCTCCATTTCGTGAACGACAATGGTTTGTGGAGGCGGTGCTTCGCGACATCTGGCCGCGTCGCGCTTCCATGGACCGTTTCGCAGACCGTCCCTTTTGTGGATCTTCTTTGATTACTTGCTCCCAATTCTTTTGGTGGGTTTGGGTAAAATCTCCTTTACAGATTTTTCAGGACCCTACAAATTCCCCCCATCGGAATGGGGTCTGATCGGAACGACGAGGAGGCCATTCCGATGTGAAGAGGTCCGGAAACTGAGATGGTTTGCGGCAGAAAGGTGGACCTGGTAGGGGACCACGCCTATAAATACGGGGAGCCCTCACTTTGTCCTTTACCAAATTCTTCGTGAAACTAGAGCTCCTTCACCTCTGCGTGTTTGCTTCTTCACGAAGTGCCTCGTCCACGAACCGGTAGTGACATCCGTGAACCATTTCTTCTTCGCGGTCGTCTTCACCCATGAACCTACTTTCCAACTGCGAACCATTACTCTTAATAAATTAAAATGTAAGTGATGACGGGTTGCGGATGAACTTGCATCGCGGTTTCGATGCTCCATGGACTAAAACACCTCTTGAAATTTAAAAAGTATTTGAGTCTTCTAAATTAACTCGGGATGGAATTTTTGCTGAGCGACTTGGTTTGCGGTTTTTTGGACAATGCTCCATAGGCCAGGGCTTCACGGACTGATTCCGCAAAGGTCTGGTGTGTGGGATGGTGCCATCGCGAACCATCCTCCAAGTCCTCCTTCTGGATTTTGATTATGAAGGCTTTTTAACCATTCATTTTGGTTATTCATGTCCAGATTTTTATTCCAGACATTTCTCTTATTGTGTAGTGAGAAAATATGGTTCCCCCTCATTCTGCACTGAGGCCTACTGCAGAGCTCCTCTCAATCACCTCAGAGAGACGTTCGACTATGATTTGCAGAGCGGAGAGCGTCACAGGGGACCCTAGCCGACCCATCATTCCTGATGACGGTGCATTGAAGAACCTGCTCTCTCCGGAGCTTCTGAGTTATCCATTATCTAATTGGCTCCCTCTCTATGGTTTCGGTCTCCAGGAAGACCTCCCTATCCCCCTACTTTCATAGGTCTCCCTTATCCTTTACTGAAAGTGCCTTCAAAATGAATTCAGGAAAACATTACCCAATCTAGGGAGATAATCTCTAATTTTGGTCCGAAAGACACATCTATTCTGAGGGGCTCTATCTGGACCCAAAGTGATCAGTGCGCTCAATACCTTTATCAGAGAGCTGTCCTTAAGGACTACCCTTCTATTATTAATCTTGCTCGAAGGGATCCTGATGCGGGGTGGGTTCTAAGGTGGGATCTTCGGTCCGGCGGGCTCTTCTCAAATGATTGGTCTTGGGATTTCTGGGTCCATCACCACTATCAGGAGTCTCCTGATTCACTAGATGCTGTCAACACATACTCCGCAGTGTGGGATTCCCAATTTTCTGTCTACCCTCCATCTTTCATCCTGCCCAACCTGTACAACTGCTGGTGTTCAAGTACTAATACTTTCCACCTTGCCCATGGTGAGGTCTGCATCAGTCTATGGGACATCTACCAGATAGGAGGACTGCTGATTACTGTAAAGATGTATGACGAACTTTTTCCCACTCCCGATGCTTGGTACGACGTTGAACAGATGACTTTATTGATGAAAGAGTTACTGACCATGGAGGAGTAGTCACTGGGTCAGGCCTTGCGTGCCAACTCGCTTATTCCTTAAGGCACTTGGATAGAGTTATTTCTGAACACCACTGGTCATGTGCCAAAGATTAAGTGTCCCAGGACTCATCCTTCCCACCAGTCACGAACCATTCAAGGTTCTTACAGGGCGGTTCTAGAAGCATGCGACTACCTTTCATGGGGTTACAAGGCGTGCCATGGTGTGTCGCCTATGCTCCAGTTGGCCGGTCTATTTGCAATGTTTTTGAGGGGATGGATATTTCCATCCTGGGATATTAACCCAGGTGTCTGGGCCTGCACTTTGATGATGGCAGTCGAGTTAGCAGAGGGATGCTTGGTGAATTTATCTATGCCCACTTTGGCCTGTATCTACGAGCTACTGGGCCACATGTAGGTGGGCGGGTCACTATACCGTCTAAGCAGGCCATTTCAATTTTTATATGGTTGGGTGGAGGATGACTATTGCTGTTATGAGTATCGTCACAACACGACCATCCCGCTTTCTACCTTTCGGCCTACCCTACTGGATATAGCTAGAGTTCTCTTAAAACCTCTCAAATCTAGTAAAGTCCTCGAGCTCCTGAGTGACTTCTCCCAGTTCATCTTCACTCCTTACCCCACCCCTTCTGGCATATTAGTTGACAACCGCTGGGGGATCTTGGAGGACTGCTCTTACATGGTCTCCCTATGGGATGCGTTTCTGTCCGCACGGATTGATGGTATCTCTTTGTGCGAGCTGTATGTCCCGTATCGCTTTTCTCGCCATTTCAGGTGCATGAAAGTCCAAGCTTCCCTTCCCCCTCCTCGGGCCGAAGGACTTCATCCAGCCATACTTCGTCAGTGGTGGATGATGCTGATGTGGGAGGGATCTGACGCAAGCATTCCCTTTCCTGACACGGGAGTGGCTGCAGGCCTTTCCCTGGAATATGCAAAGACATGGGTAAAATACTATCCTAACAGGATCCTAGGGAAGGCTATCTGGATGACTCCAAAATCGGGAGGCATGGTGGCTACTGCGTCCACTAAACCTTCCTCATCAGTTTCAAGGGATGACCAACTAATGGCTCGTTGATAAAAAAAATTCAGAGAACTTTCCTCTCCCGACCCTACGGTGGCCGCAGTTCGGGCAAGTTAATCCTTCTTGTGCATGGATGAGGACAACCCTGTGGTGTCAGGTCCCAGCGAGACCATCCCGGAGGTTCCGCTAGTCAATATCGTGCTTAATAGTTTCTTCCCCAAGCCTGAACCAGGGATAGAAGCTCCAGACATTCCAGCTTCAGAGCCAACTTCTGTTGAGCACACGTCTGCACGGGCTGCGATTCCAGACTTTATGCTCGTGTCGTCCAGTGAGGATACCAAGGATCCTTGCGTCATGGAGGACAATAGGGAAGTGCGCAGGTGGGCCTGGCCCCGAATCTATGGGATCATCACCGAAACCCCCTTATCTGAAATGGAAACGAAAACCGAAGCTCTTCATCATCTCTTCCGGGGTTTGGGGTTGGGTGGCTTTGACTATCGGCACTTCCATTCTCTTGCTTTCCAAGTTGTCATGGCCCACAAGGAAGCTGTCACTAGTGAATGCACGCTCTCTCACTTCGAGACCACTCATTGCGGGTCCCAAACCTTGGAGGAAACCACAAAAAATCTCCATCAACTGATAGCACGGGAGGCGATCTCCCGAGATCAGGCGACCATCATATCCTCCGAGTTGCATGCATGCGAGGAACGAGCTGCGATGTTGAGGGATCAGTTATCGACTGTGACTGGCCGTCTTGAAGTCACCAGAAAAGGGATCAATGATCTCCAAACCGCAGTGGAGCGTATCTGTCTGGCGGCTGAGGCTGAGACCAGGGAGAAGGCAGTGTTGGAACAATCCTACAACGGCCTTCGCCGTGCAGTCGGTGATCTGGTGGGTAGAGCAAGTCATGCTCCTTTATAACTATCAGAGCTAATTTTCAATCCCCTGTTTCACCTACTCCTCTGTCCCCCCATTATTTTTTGTATAAAGGAGAGACCCCAGCCTGTGGACATCCCTTTTTATTTCTGAATGAAATACAGTCTCCATTAATCACTCGTTGCTGTGCAATTTGATTTTTACATAGAATAATTGTTGTCAAAATAACAATTCACTGAATTAGAACTAAACATAACTCAAGAAAATAAGCTCTAATTTTTTTCTGGACCATGAGATCTAGCGATCGTAGTCTAACTATTGCTAGGATTTTATAGGAAAACCCTACAAACGTTTTGTCTTTTTATTCTTCTAATGCCCTCAATTTTCTTGGGCCCCTTAATGTGGAACCAGCGGGTATAACCCGACTTTTTCTTACGTCGCCCTTTTCGGGTTTTTGGCCTAACAAGTTTTGTGCCTCTTTCTTCTGTGAGCTGTTTAAAGTACCGCCGACAAGACTATCATTACTGATGTTTTAGGTCGAACAGCTTTGACCAAATAAGGTGGGGCGAGGGCCCCAATAGGATTCAACTGATTGAAAGAATTTCTTAATACCCTTTAGACGCACATGGGGGGGAACATATTTGGATTTGATTGGAATGCAGGGAATGTATCTAGGCATGGGATCCATGTCGGCGTAAAGATGCAGGAAGAGCATTGCCTAAGGAAAACATGCCTTTGGTAGACTGGCCAAGGGCAATCAATATTCAGAGTCGCTGAGGGAATGGTATGCACAGTCATACAAAGGTGTCCTTAAGTCAAAGACATATCCATTTCTGATGGCCAAGGGACTTCAGGGAAGTTGAGATTTGGAACCACGATGGGTGGCATGGAATGAAATGAAAACCACCAGGGGCGGCTCAGAAGGGGAGTGTAACATCTGAAAGGGTTTTGGGAACACCCCTACTAATCAGGAGTGTGGTCCGGAGACCACCTCCCTACGCATTTAGTTATCATAATGGATGGTTGAGGCTCAACGTAGTTTAAAGTCATGCAGTTGGGAAATCATCTGAAATGGAACAACTTCTCTTGGTTCTCGGTAATCTCGTCAAAGACATTTTTCCGCATTCAGGTAGGCTTGTGAAAGAGGATGGTAATCTGTAGCTCAGAGGGTTTCCAAATCCCAGGATAGAAATGGGGGCTCAGAGGCCAAGAGGCGTATGGAGAGAAGCATTGCCCAAGGAAAACATGCCTTTGGTAGACGGGCCAGGGGTGATCAATATGCAGGGCCACTGAGGGCATGGTATTCATATTCATACAAAGGTGTCCTTAAGTCAAAGAATATCCACTTTCGATAGCCGAGAAACTTCAGGGAAGTTGAGATTTGGAACCACCAGGGATGGCTTATGAGAGTTCAGATTTTTCTGAGTACAGAGTATCGTTTTTGATGAGAGGGTCCCTGAATACGGGGGAAATTTCTAGACTATACTTCCTGAGAACAGGTGAAGTAATTCTTCTCATGCTGGTGTGAGGCAGTGGTTCATGTAGGTCTGACCCGTGCACTGCAAGACAGATAAAGGCATATATATATATATATATATATATATATATATATATATATATATTACTGAACCTGTGATGGGTTCGACCATGTAGCATAACGTCATGCGGTAAGGATGGGGAGCATTATTTAAAGGTTTTCGTGCAGTTTAACGTCATGTGGCGAGGATGGGGGGAATTTTTTAAGGTCACTATGCAGTTTAACGTCATGTAGTGAGGATGACTTCCATGCAGTTTGGCATCATGCGGTAAGGAAGAAGATATCTTTAAGGGCTGTCATGCAGTTTAACGTCATGTGGCGAGGGTGAAGATATCTTTAAGGGTTGCCGTGTAGTTTAACGTCATGCAGCGAGGATGGGGGCATTATTGCGAAGGCTGCTCTTCATCAGAATATAAATAGGCTTGAATACCTCGACATGCCTCAGACGTGGAAGGGGGTTGATTGGTGTAAATCATGGTTCCGAGGCTTCTTGGATCAAGAGAAGTGATATGGGGGCTCTGAGGCCGGTAAGCGTACGAAGCTAGGAAAAGTATTTCCCGAGGAAATATTGCCTTTGATGGACGATCCATGGGCTATCATTATGAAGATCCGCTGAGGGAATGGTATGCATAATCGTACAAAGGTGTCCACAGGTCGATAAATTTCCACTTCCAATGGCCATGAGTGGTCATGGGGATCCGCGATTGTCCGGGCCACAAAGTCTGTCATCTGGTGAGGAAATATCTGGGCATGTTGGGAACATCCGTCCCTGGTTGCTGTTAAACCTTAAAGATCCCCCCTGTGCTGATTTATCTTGTTCGCAGGGTGTTCCTTCACTCCGTGTAGTTTAACGTCATGCGGTGAGGATGATGTACTCATAGTTTATTAGTCATAGAGGTGGGGCCATTGGGCGACTTTTGCTGCAGTCACTCGAAGGATAACTAGGTCAACATGTTCTGATATACATAGAACAGGGCGGGGGATGAAGGTCATAAACTGCAACTTTGAGCTTTCCCGGATCAGGAGGTATGGTGTGGGGGCTCTGAGGCCGGTAGGCATACGGAGCTAGGAGAAGTACCGCTCGAGGAAATCTTGCTTTCGATGAACGAGCCAGGGGCTATTATTATTCAGAGCCGCTAAGGGCATGGTATGCATAGTTGTACAAAGGTGTACCTGGGTCGATGACTTTCCACTTCCGATGGCCATGAATGATTATGAGAATCCTTGATTTCTCCCAGCGCAGAGTTCGGCATGTGGGGATTATGGTGCCCAGGTACACAGAAAAAATATTTACTGCAATTTTCCATTGAGTCAACGTAGCCTAGTCCTGGCTTGATGTTTGTTGATGTAGGTCGCTGTGTGAACCACTAGAGGACACACAGTCTGTCCAAATAGGGAAACCCTGGAAACAAACGAATGTGAAAAGGGGAATGAACTTGTAAACCACTTCGCCACAAACTCTTGGATCGAGAGATATGGTCTGGGGGCTCTAAGGCCGATAAGCGTACGAAGCTAGGAAGAATGTCGCCTGTGGAAATCTTTCCTTTGAAGTACAAGCCATGGGCTATCATTATGCAGAGCCGCTATGGGCATGGTATGGATAGTCGTATAAAGGTGTCCACAGCTCGATGACTTTCTACTTCCGATGGCCATGCGTGGTTATGAAGATCCATAATTATCCAGGCCATGGAGTATGATGTACGGAAATGATGTATCCAAATGTTTAAGGAGTATCTTTACCTCGTATCGCCATGTGTCCTGGGTGGGTCGCGACGAAGTCCATGCAGTTTACCGTCATGTGGTGAGGACAAACTCCATGCAGTTTAATGTCATGCGGTAAGGACGAAGGTGACCCAACGTGAAAGAAAAAAGGGGTCTGCTCAGTTTAACGTCGTGCGACAGGGAAAATTTCCATGAAATTTAACGTCATGCAGTAAGGACGATGATATACACCCCGTGCAGGTCTGGTCCGTACATGGGGGAATGGGAATTTTTAACGTCATTGTCCGTGGAGTTTAATGTCGTTCGGTAAGGATGAGGATATACACCATGTTCAGGTCTGGTCCATACACGGGGGAAAGGAGTCATTCTTAATTTTGAAGGGAAAGGCCAAGACTGGGGATCCTGGCATCGCTACGTATCCTGTGTGAGAAGGAATCACGCCGTATGTAGTTCTATGTAAAGACGATACACCCCGTGTAGGTCTGGTCCAAACACAGGGTAAGGGGCATGATTTGTTTTGAAGTAGTTGGGCTAGGATAAGGAATCCCGGCGTCGCTACGTATCCTGCGAGGGCAAGAATGAAGCCATATGTAGTTCTCTGGAATCCGTGAAATTTAACGTCATGCGGTAAGGATGAAGTCTGTACAATTTAACGTCTTGTGGTTAGGACGAGGGGAATTATTAGATTCCATGCAGTTTAACTTCGTGCGGTAAAGACGAACTCCATGCAGTTTAACGTCATGTGGTGAGAACGTGAATACGCCCTACGCCAGTCTGGTCTGTACACGGGGGAATGGGCACTTTTATATTTTTTTTCTTTTTTTCTTTTTTTTGGGGTGGCTGGGCTAGGGTGTGGAATTCTGGCATCACTACGTATCCTGCAAGGGAAAGAATCAAGCCGTACGTAGTTCTCTGAAAAGATGATACACCCCGTGCAGGTCTGGTCCATACACGGGGGAAGGGGACATTTTTTTTAAAGTGGCTGGGCCAGGATAGGAAATCCCGACATCGCTATGTATCCTGCGGGGGTAGGAATCATGCCATACATAGTTCTCTAGAATCCGTGCAGTTTAACTTCATGCGGTAAGGACAAATTCCATACAGTTTAACGTCTTGTGGTTAGGACGAGGGGAATTATTAGATTCCGTGTAGTTTAACATTGTGTGGTAAGGACGAACTCCATGCAGTTTAACGTCATGCGGTGAGGACGTGAATACTTCTCAGTCTCTATGCGAAATACTACTTCAGGAATCTCACATTGGTAGGAGCCGTAGTGAATTGCCCGTCCATGGAGATCAGGGTGTATGCTCCATTGGAGTAGACCTTGTTTATAACATATGGTCCCTCCCACTTGGGCTCCAGCTTTGGAGGCTTCTTGCCGGGTATCATTGGGGTCCGGAGGACCGATACTAATTCTCCTTCCAAGAAAGACTGGAGGCAGACCATTTTGTTGATGTCTTGTGCGATCCAGTTCTGGTACACTTCCAGGTGGTGCAGAGTGTGAAACCGCTTCTCATCTAGCTATTCCAATTCACCTAACTGCTTTTCTGACTGCTCATCATCGGATAATTGATCACATATGGCAACACGGAGTGAGTGAAGTTTGAGTTCAATGGGGAGGACCACCTCCATGCTGTACACTAATGAGTAAGGGGTAGACCGAGTAGCGATGAAGATTGTGGTTCTATAAGCCCATAATGCATGGAATAATTTATTCGGCCATGAATTCCTATTTGTCCACCATTTTCTAGAGGATATTGGACAGAGTCTTGTTGAAAGCTTTTATCTATCCATTGGCCGCTGCATGGTAGCGGGATGAGTGGATAACCTTAATACCATACTCATGGTATAACTTTTCCAACTCAGCAGAGCAGAAATTGGTGTCGTTGTCCATCAGTATAGTATGAGGGACACCAAATCTAGTGATGATATTGGGCTTCATGAAGAAGATAATATTTCTTGCCGTGACTTCCTTGAGGGGTATGGCTTCTGCCCATTTGAAAAAGAATTTGGTTTCCGTGAGGATATAATTCAACTGTTTGGCCGTGGCGGGAGGCTTTGGTCCCAGGACGTCCATCCCCCAGATGAAAAACAGCCAGGAGTACTTAGCTTGATGAAGCAACTCTGGGGGCTGGTGCATGAATTTGGCATGGATCTGGCATGAGTGGCATTTTGTGGTAAAATGCTTGCAGTCTCTTGCCATTTTGGGCCAGTAGTACCCAAACCTTCGAACCTAATGGGAAATCTTGGTCCCTGGTTGATGCGCTCCACATGCTCCTACATGTACTTCAGTCATGACGGTAGTGGTTTCTTCTCCGTCAATGCATCTGAGGAGCACTCCATCGAGGCCTCATCTATAGAGGACCTCTTGCTGACTTGTGCCACTATATAGGAAAAAATTGATTGCCCTTCTATGTATTTGCTCTCGTTCAGCCCTGTCTGATGGAAGATCTCCCCAATGAAGGTAGTTTGTGATGGGAGTCGTCCAGCCGTTAGCAGGAGCATATGGCTCGAGGACAAGACTGACTTCGTGGATATCTTCCGTCTTATCTTGAACAAATGGAAATACCATTCAATAGTGAGAAACACTGATGACCGTTTCATCTTGGTCTGGGTCAGCTAAGGTCGTGGCTGCATTGTCTAATGCATCAGCCTGAGCGTTCTAGGACCGAGGAATATAAGTCAATGTTGGTTCTGTGGAGAACTCGCCCATTAACCCTCGGGCATGGTCAAACAAGGGGATCAATTCCTCCTTTTTAATAGCATAGTCACCATTGACTTGCTTGATGACCAGCTCCGAGTCACCTTTTTCCACGTGGTGCTGTACTTGTGCCTGGATTGTGAGTTCCAGGCCTGCAAAGAAGGCTTGATATTCTACTTCATTGTTCGTACACCCCTCTAACAGGAGGAAGGAATACATGAAAACTTCCTTTTCTAGGGACACGAGTATTATCCCCAGACCCACTTTGTTGAATATGGGATCCTCCATCCTCTTCCCGGTGGGGCTTCAGGATGCACCGTCAAAGTATATTTCCCATGCTGGGACCACCTCTTGAACCGAGAAGATATCTTCATCAGGTAGTTCAGTGTCTGGTGTAGTGGTCCCAGTTGGAGGATGCTCTGCCAGAAAGTTTTCTAACTCTTGGCCCTTGATATATTTTTGAGGCACGAACTGGATGTCGAATTTCTGCATGATGACCACCCATCGGGATAGGCGTCGGGTTAGCATCCGGCGACTGAGGATGTACTTGAGTGGGTTACATCATGAGATCAAATGGACCTCATGATGCTACAAATTATGTTGTAGATTTTGAACCACAAAGACCATGGACAGACAACTCTTCTTGATATTTGAGTATCAAGTCTCCGCATCAATCATGGTTCGACTGAGGTAATAGAGACTGTTTTCGCTTCCGGCGTCATTTTTCTATGCGAGGAAGACTCCCAACGACCATTCTAGGGCCATCAAATATATATTGAGAGGCCTTCCTTCGACCGAGGGCATGAGCACCGGGGGGCTTAAGAGGTACTTCTTCAAGTTGTCGAACGCCTCTTGGTAGTCATTTTTCCATTGGTACGTGACCCCCTTCTTCATCAACCTGGTGAAGGGAAAATATTTGCCCGCGAGGATGGATATGAAACGCCTAATATAGGATAGGTGTCCTTGGAAGCCTCTTATCTTAGTGAGATTTCGAGGGGGTGGCAGGCTCAGGATAGGCTTCATCTTCTCAGGGTCGACTTTGATGCCACGATAGCTTACGACGAAGCCAAGGAACTTCCCTGAGGTAACCCCAAAGGAGAATTTCAATGGGTTCATCTTCAAGCTATGTGGTCAGAGCTTGTTGAAGATGGTCTCAAGGTCCGACAGGTGATATGAGTGCTATCTGGACTTGACCACTAGGTCATCCACGTAACATTCAATGAATTACCCCAGGAACGGCTTAAATATCTAATGCATGGCACGCTGATATGTGGCGCTAGCATTCTTGAGACCAAAGGGCATGACCCTGTAACAGAATACCCATTGAGGGGACCTGAAGGAAGTGGCTTCCTCATCTTCTCGGGCCATCCTGATTTGATTATATCCAAAATAGCCGTCCATGAAGGATAGGGCCTCATACACGTCCGTCACATCAATTAACAAAACGGTGATTGGAACCGGGAAGTCATCTTTCGGGCAATGCCGATTATGGTCTCCGAAGTCAATGCAGACGTGGATTTTCCCATTCTTTTTCTTGACAGGGATGATGCTGGCCAACCAAATGGGGGACTGGACTTCCTTGATGAAGCCTGCCTTAATGAGCTTATCGGCTTCAGCCTCTGTCTTGGTAGCATGTGAGGGGTGTGTCCTTCTGGTGGCCTGTTTGTAGCCCTGGAGGTCTTCTAGAAGACCCAGGTGATGCGTCGCGACCTCAGGATCGAGTCCTGGAATTGCTGTGTAATTCCATGCAAAGACATCCCGATGTTGCCTTAGGAAGGAGGTATATACCTCGTGTTCCTCGGGAGACATGGCCGTGCTAATGAGAGTGGGACTTTGGTCTTCTTCGGTACCTAGGTTTATTTCCATGAGCTCATCCACAGTGGTGGAGATACCTTCTTCAAATGCAGGGGGTGCATCCTTAAGATCTTCCCCCTCTTCTTCTCCCAAGTCCTCATCTTCTTGGTCTGGTGAGGAGAGATTTTCCGGTCTGAGCCTTCGAGGGTCTGAGGGAGGGGAATCGTGAGTAACCCTGCTTGATTATTCATCCCCAAGTCGAGGGTTGGTAGATGTTCCTACGTTGTCCTGCTCTTCCATCGTGGACGAAGTCATGAGGACATCCGCATGTGTTTCCGGACTCGAACTCCTACTCTCAACATGGTTGATGGGAAGGACATAATCTCTACCAAGCTACCTAAGGGGGTCATTGGGGACCATTTCTAGGCCATTTGGAGTGGGGATCCAGTCGATGTCATTGACCAAAGGCTTCTTCTTCTTTTGCTCATAGAACCCGACGTTGATGTAATGTGACTCGGAGAGCTCAAAAGGGGCCTTTTCGGTATCCAACGCCCCTATTTGTCCATTGACACAGTACTTGATACACTGGTGGTAGGATGAAGGAACAACCATGTGTTTATGGAGCCATGGCCTTCCCAGCAGGGCATTGAATGTTGTGCTCTGCCGGACCACCAGGAATTCTGTGTAGGCTACCAGGTCACCAAAATGGGTCTTTAGATTAATCTATCCCATTGGTTTCGGCTCACTCTTGTCGTAAACCAATAGAGTTGTGGCTGAGGAAATTAGATCGTCCTTACTGTAGCCCAAATTACGGAGTGTCCATAGGGGAATGAGGATAACTCTAGAGCCATTGTCTATAATGACTTTTCAGATCTCAATACCATTCAATGTTCCGGACACATACAACGGTCTGATGGGTCCCTGCACGATGGAATCTTCATCCTGATCGGTGAAGGAAATCACCACATTGCATTTATCCAGGCCTGTCTCCGTCCGGTAAATCTCGGCGGCAGGTACCTCAACTTGGAATTCTTGGGGGCTGATCAAAGCTTCGATAAGCACCTCTTTATGGTCGGTTGACAAACCCATGGCATCCAGGATTGAAAACATAGCTGGTACTGACGCCAGCTTCTTATGTATGTCATATTTTTTCTCCAGTAGTCGACGCTTCTCCATTGGAGAGGGAGTCTTAGTGGGTGCTTTGGGAGATGGAGCATTTGATGAGGGGGGACCGGCTGCGGGGACGGATGTCAATGGTGTTCCCTCATTTTGAAGACTTGGACTGGACGGTCCGTTTGTGTGGCCTAGGTGACCAAACACTTGTTCCTCCTCTAGTGGGTATCGTAGAATTACAGAGCCAGAGTGGCTACTTGTGGAGGTGGAGGGTTATTCTCTCTCTTGTTGAGTCCACTGAAGGGATCTCCCATGAATTACCACAATATTGACGGTCGGGGCCGGGGTCAAACCATAGGGTTGGTTTCGGCTGCGGCTGTGCCTCCCCTGGTATCCCCTGCCTCTACGATTCCTCCTCCCGGCTCCTCGTGTAAGAAACTCGGGTTCGTAGTCATACCCTTCATCAGGGAATGATTCCATGAGATGGATGATGTTGATAGAACCAAAGATCGGATCCTCATATTATTACAGGTCAACCTGGTCGGTTGTCTCTGATGGTGCCATTTGGTGGGTTGGTGCCCATTATGCCAGATTCGAGTGCATAAAATCTTCCAAGGTTGGGACTAACTTTGGCCCCGTAGCGGACTGCTCCTCTTGTGACTGTTTCCTACATCGGATCTGTCTGTATGACCAACTTGTGGAGGGTTGTGAGGACGATGTGTTCGGCTTTGCGGCTCTAGGGGCTGCTGGTGGCGACACCGGCTGCTGTAGTTGAGCTCAGATTATGCCATGGGAACAGTTGATAGTCTTTCGAGTCATCCAGTTGTCAAATTTCTGCCCTTTCTTGCTGGTGAATTTCTGCCACCCCTCCTCTTTGTCGGAGTCGGTGGAAGAGATACATGCCACATGTGCTGGGGGGGGGGGCAGCTCGACTTGTCCGGAATCTAACATCCTTTGCAGGAGGTCCTTGAAGACGAAGCATTCTCGGATGCTGCGCCCCAACATCCGATGGTAGGGGCAGTAATCTGGCCTGTCATCGCGGCCGACTTCTTCAGGTCTCCTCAGCTCCATGAGGTGGAACAAATTGCAGTTCATGATAGTGATGAAGTAGTCGCGGACTTTATCGTCTCGGAACAAAGATAATTTTTTTCTTCATTCCTCAAATTGGTTCCACTTCAGTCCTCTCTGATCATCCCGTTTAGGTGGGGGAGGCTGCTGATATGCAGGGGGGACTTAACGATTTGGTGGATTCCTGAGCGGCGGAGAGGGCACATGGGTCGTCATGAGTGTGACAGCGGATGCTTCAGATCTTGGAGATCTTTTCACTGGAGCCTGCGAGGCTATTCGGGACTTTGAATTAGTCTGCTGTTGGGAGTCCTCAATTCTCTGGGCAATGGCCGAGAGATGGCAGAAGCCATTGGTGTACTCCACCGGTATGAGCGGTGTTCACAAGTCATATCTATGATTATCAATGCATATGGCTAGCATCTCATCTTGAGGCATTGGCATGTTCAGAGAATAGGTCAGACCTTTGCATCTAGCGATGAAATATGAGACCCTCTCATTCTCCCTTTGCTTGCAGTTCATGAGATCTCTAACCATTGTCTTAGGCAGCGTCAAGCTGAAGTGGAATAGGAACTGCTCCCGGAGGTCCTCCCAGCTCTTTATTTACTAGACTGGCAGACTCGTATACCAGAAGAAGGCGGATCCTTGCAAGGTCCGCACAAAGCATCTGAGTTTCACTACTTCTTGTTGTTTTGGAGTTCCCGTCATAGGGTCGCAATAGGATGCGTAGTGCATCAAATGCTGCTCCGGATCGCCTGATCCATTGAAGATGTGGAATACAGGGCTCCCAAAATTGGGTGGAGGTGGTGTGTTGGTCACCCAATATGGGTAGGGTTTCTGATCTGTCTATATCGGAGTACGTCGACCTTTCATCGCTTCCAATCAAGTTGTTAATGCCTCGATGGTATTGGTGAGTCCCTCGTTTACATCCTGATGGGCCTGGTCCTGGGTAGGTGTAGCCCGATGCATTGTCTGTGGATCCGGATTGGGCGGCACCAAGGATGTATATTCCGTTCGGGGTACCCTCGGAGGGTTCGGGCATACCTGCTCTGGTTGCCTCCTAATAGGAGGGAAATCCTGGTATTCATCATCCACATTGAGGTAGTTGGACAGACCAGGTGCCTCATTGGGCAGGAGCCCCGATCATGCTTCATTTTCCGGGGCAAGCCTTAGTCTTTGAGGTGCACTTTCTAGGAGTGCATGACATGGCTCTTCTTGGGACGCACTTTCAATAAGGTGGTTCCTCTGGAGAAGCTCGACGTTAATCCGCCTTAATTCTTTCATCTCTTCTTCCTGTCGAGTGAACCTCTCTTCGATCATGAGTGGATCATTTTTATCGAGAGAGGGGGACGGGTTAAGGGTAACCGTTCCTTTATTCTTATCCTTGTTGGAAGCTCGTAGGGTAGGCAGAGGGAGGTTAGCTGAAGGGGCAGCCATATTTAAAGCGGCCCTCTAGATTTGGGTGTGCACACCTGGGGGTTCATTGTGAGTCACAATCTGACCAGAACCGTCGTCTCCCAATTCGTCTGGATTTGCATTTTCTCCGGTGTCGCCCGTGGGTTTAGCCTCTATGGCGTTGAGGAACACATATTGCAGGGTGGAGGGGACGTCATCTTCCAAATAGGAAGAGGATCTCCTGCATCTTCTACTGTCCTTCCCTCTCATGACCAGGGATTGCCCTCAGACTTCTTTGTGAAGGCTGATGTGGAGAGTTCTTTGATGTGACCTCACGGTGCGCCTTCCTCTCAGAGGGTATGATGATTCATATGACGGGATAGGACGAGAACCTACTCTTCCGACTGTCCTCCCTAGATGAGAGAATATCGACTCTCGTGGGGGAGGTTGTTGTTGAGGGGGTAATAATGCCCCCAACCCTGAGGGCTAGTGCTGGTTCCTTTCCATGGACGTTGAGTCTCTTCCTGGTTTTATTGGTCTTACGAGGGCATTTTTTGTTAAAAATGCCCCCATCCCTACAGGCTGGGGTTGACCCTAGATTTTGGTAGTGGATGCGGCTATTGCAACCTGCCTGATCTAGCGTGCCCCCATCCAGGGGTGATTCGGATCTGGTGCTGAATTCACCTGTGGATCAGTCCATTATGGGGGGGGGGCAGACAAAAATTGTTGATTGACCTCTCTTAGGCGAGAGGCCTGCTGTATGCTCTCGGTGGCCTGATTCAAGAGTTTTTGAATAGATCTTTACCGCTAGGCCTGACGCTTCTGGGACTTACTTGAGGCCCGACTCTGTTGGGTGTGTTTCCTTTCTTGAACAGGGGGTCCACCCGATTTCCATCTCGATGTGATGACGTTACACGATACCATTCAGAACGAGTTTTTCTGGGTGGGGAGCGGAGTGAAATGAAGAGATCCGTGTTCCCCCTAGCCCCTGATATGGACTCCCGTGGGAGTGTCACCGACGAGTCGGCGCAGTTCGTGCAGTGCACGGAGGCAAGATGCCTCCATATTTCCTTTGCGCCTCTTGGGGCGTTGTTGTTGCGTCGAAGAAAGGGTCTCCAGGTCGATGTGAAGCAAGAGGTCCCCTATTATCTTGATATGGTCTACATACCCATCATAGGGCTGGAAGCTCGATTTCTGCCAGTGGAGGGTTGTCCATATATTATGGAGGATGCCGTGCATGCATTATTTCGACAACTCCCTGGGTATGTCATATTGAGAGGTGGTCGTAGGCCAAAACATAACTGGTATATCATTCCTGTCCAGTCGTTTCTTCAGGTGCAACATATCGGCATACTCCTCCACCGGGGATTCCTCTACCTGGTCAGCCCAATTAAGGCGCTCACTGCAAGTGTGATCAGAGGCAGTGGGACCGGTAGGTGATGAATCATTATATAAGCGATTCCGAGGTGGTTCAAAAGATGAACGTGGCCCCGGACCATCTCTTGATCGAAGAAGGGCGTCGTTAGCGACAAGCTGGGAATCTGACATACTCGATCTCGTCCTTCTGAGTGCCTCGACATACGAGGGCCTTTCGGTGATTGATTCAGCAGGGGGAGGGCCTTTCTATCAAAATAATGTGTCGTCATGGGGAGGACCTTCGTAATGACGACCTTAATGGAGAGGACTACCATCATTTCGTGATGCCACACTGCATAGAGGACTTTTTCAGTGCACATCCCAGGGAGGGCCTCCAAGGCATGTTGCAGCAAGGGGAGGACCTTCTGGATGCATAGTGTTGTTATGGGGAGGAACTTCGCAACAACTACCATTATGGTGAGGATGAACATCATGGCATGACTTTCGACGCGCCTCCTGGGAAGACCTTCAAGACATGCCACGACAAAGGGATGACCTTCTTCTCCCTTGGGGCCATTGCGGGGAGGACCTTCACAACGGAGGCCATGGTGGCGAGGACTACCATCACAGCTGTGACAATGGTGAGGACTTCCATTACTGCTGCCGCATGGAGAATATCTGCGGGATACATCCTTGGGAGGGCCTCTAGAATGCACCACAACAAGGGGAGGGCCTTCTCGTTGCTCGACATCTCTACAGGGAGGACCTCCGTTATCAGGGTGGCGATGACTACCACCGTGACCTAATGCATGGTTGCATGGAGTTCTGTTGCAGTGTAACCCCTGGGGAGGACCTTTAGGGCAGGCCATGACAAGGGGATGACCTTCTTGTCATGATGATACATCACTATGGGGAGGGCCTCCATAGTTGCGACTATGATAGCGAGGAATACCATCATAATCTGTGGTCCCACTGCATGGAGAGTGATTGTAGTGTATACCCCGGGGAGGACCTTCAGGGTGGACCGCAACAAGTAGTGGACCTTTTTGCTGCTCGATATTCTGGTCACGTGGTGGGTTTCCGTGACTCGCATCAAGAGAGAAGCTCTCATGACCGATTGTTATATGCCTGCTGGGGAGGCCCCCACGGGTGCTATGGGGAGGACCTTCAGAGTTGTTGGTAGAGACATTGTGGGGAGGACCTTCACAACTTCTACTGTAACTGCCATAATATGGTAATGGGTGGACAGGGGTTCAATCCCCTGATGTGTTCCTAGAGGCGTTGGGAACCCCATATTCTAGTAGAGCAGATTCACGAACCCGCTCTTTATTTTCTGGCTACCTTCGGTGCATTCAGGGCGGTCTTTTGCGGGCAGCAGGGATCGTCTGCTGTTGACAACGACCTTCACATCCTTTGGGTCCCTGTCTAATTGGGTCCCGTGACGTTGCCGGGATATGCGAACAAACATCTTGACTTTTAGCAGGGATATATGCCTGCTTTGAAGCATCCACCATGATGGATGGGTGTCCCCTAGTTGGAATGAGTGAAGCTGCATGATCTTGTTTCCCTTGCATCGAGGAATATAGCCGGCGACCCTCGTGGGATGAAGAAGGGATGCAGATCTGCTCGGAGGTGATTATCTCGTCTCTTATATGAGTCGCCTCAATTGGGGAGACAGGCTCACGGGCCTGAGTCCATGCTGTTTCCGCCGATGCAATTATATTTTGGGAAGTCTGCAAGATATGATCTGGGATCGATACCTGCTCCTCCATCATTGCTAGGATATGTAGAGATACATATTTGGCTAGAATGGGTATGAAGGCCAATTCCGGTATCAGAGTAGCAATATCCTGCTCTGGTCCTCTAGTGGTCAGTGGGTACTGAAGATTCTCCTATGTTGGGGTAGGTGAACGAATCTGCCCCTATACTAGGACATGCTGGTTTCTCTCTCCGTTTGCCGCCACATCGGGGTGGCGGACTTTACTTGCACCCACAGGGAGCTGGCCCTGCATGTATTGATTTCCCACTGTATCGAGTCGGTGGCCTTTGTTGGTGGGGAGACGTGCCCGCCTATGATTTTCCACTACATCTGGGTGGCGGGCATTGTTGATCGCCCCCATATCAGGATGGTGGGAATCTGATGAAACTGCCAAGAGCTGGTCCTGCAGGTGCTGGGTCGCCACCATGGCGAGCTGGTGGGCCTCACGACCCTGGGCAGGGAGAGGTTCCTGCCTGGTGAGTGCCGTCCTGCATGAGTGACAGGCTTGATGGGGCTCAGCGGGGATGCGCGCTGGCTCGTATGATGCCTCCATGTCTGGATGGAGGGATTGGGAGGATTGAAGATGTGTAGGTGCCTATTCGTGGTACGTCTCCGTGGCTGAGTAGCGAAGCTCCTCCTCCGGGACCAGGGTGATAACCGGCCCCCGATTGTACGTCTGCCGCCCTCGTCGGGCGGTCCAAGGGGCCGGAGCTTGGGGATTGTGGGCCTGAATCCTCGAGGAGACATCCTCCTCGGCGCGAGGATGTTGGGTCATGGAGTGACCGCAATGACGCCTTTCGGTGGGGGCCTGATATCGGAACCCTCATTCGATAGGGATGAAGTCCTCAATGTCGACCTCATATGCCTCCCAAAGATAAGGGAGGTACGCATTGTCATGTTCCGGGGATAGTCTCCCGAAACGGTTGGAGATAGTGACAAGGGCTGTCTGGATCCGCCTTTGCGATCATTCCTAGGCAGGCGACCGACGTACCTTGACGGATTGGAGGGTGTGCATGGCCGCCTCCACCATTGGGAGAGTACCATTCACGTGGTACTCTTGGATCAGCGCGTCCGATACCGAGCTTTGAAGACGCAGGGTGAGTGACGGGGACCTCTGTTGTTGAGGAAGTCCCGTCCTTGCATTGTTGGAAGAGCGCACTTGTGAGTTCCTTTGCGATTCCATTGGATCTAAGGGAGTTTTGAAAGTAGTGCCTGTAAAACATTTTACCAAATACAAGAAGAAAACCCATCAAAGAAACATCCCATAATCCCATGCATAATTAATGACCTTTCTCAGCCCTACTTTAGATCATAAGAGGGAACTGGGTGAGATTAAGTTGTATCCGTCATGTTTGGTTAAAGATTCAAGTCGGGTTCACCATTTTTTGTTACATTCTGGTTTTTGGCCACGAAACACCCAACAGCTCCATATCCAATGATTGATGAACCAACTTTCCAAAGGTAGGCATTCACCGGATGGTCTGACCAGCGACTCTTAAGAACTCACATTGGTCGAGAGGATGAGTTTTCAAGCTCATCGCACCCTTTGGGGGGGGGGAATTATTGCCTATTCTGGGACTCTCTTATAGATTTAAGACGTATTCATATGTTCGCGAATCTTTGGTTTATACTCAAACATAGTATCCACAGATTCAACCATGGTGGGCAACGGTCAGCTCTAAGCAGGGGTTCATAATCATTTATGGCTGAGGTTTACCAACCCTCATTGGATTAATGACCCCGAAGGGCTGGAACTCGCTTGAGGATTTACTAGGGGTGGTGCATTGAACTGACGTGGAGATGGTCAGATCGACCGACTGTTGGGATTTAACCTCCGGGAGGCTTCCTACGTACCCTTCTTAGGAAGCCGAGATCAAATTCCACGTAGTTCGGATAGGTGTCGGGGAATCGACTTGAAGAGGGACCAGGTGGTCCAATCGGTGGTGGGCTTGAACCTCATGGAGGCTTCCTACGTACCTTGTCTAGGAGGCATGGATCAAAGTCCACGTAGTTCAGATAGACAGGTTATCATCGTGCTGGATGAGGGTGGAACTCGACATGAATAAACGACTGAGTGGTGGGATTGAACATCATGGGGGCTTCCTATGTTCCATGCCTTGACATGGATCAAAGTCCCCGCAGTTTGCTTTGGCTTGGGGCTTACGCTCTGGGGCAGCCCAGAATGATGGGTTTGGGCATACACTCTGAGGAGGCCCATAATGATGGGTTGGGTCATACACTCTGAGGAGGCCCATAATGATGGTTTGGGGCTTACACTCTGAGGAGTCCTATAAGAGGATGTCATGGTCGATGCTTACTCTAATCCCACATGAGTCATGCTCGGGGTGAGAAACAAGAGGCAGTAGGGACCAGACGATCACGTCGCGAAAGGTGCATCTGTGAGAAGTGGAGCGGGGATTACACATGAAGGCGGCCCAGGGTACTGGATTGGGGCTTACACTCTGAGGAGGCCCAGAAGGTTGGGGCTTACTTCGAG
Source organism: Viscum album (assembly GCA_963277665.1). Taxonomy (NCBI): domain Eukaryota; kingdom Viridiplantae; phylum Streptophyta; class Magnoliopsida; order Santalales; family Viscaceae; genus Viscum; species Viscum album. Next base: position 39,343,092 of record OY728140.1, on the reverse strand, counting down.
ATGCACTCCCGGGGCGGCAAAGCCCAATTGGAAAGGGAAGGGGGGGGGGGTGCTCTTATCCCCATCTCCCCTATTATTCCCCGGAGAGATACATGGGGAAGTACCGAGGTGCATGGGGATGGCTGCCTTTAGATGAGTATTCTGCCCCTCTCTAGGGGGGGGTGCCCGACTGCCAAAGCGTGCAGTCCCTCGTCCTGGCGAGTAGAGGCCGGAAGGGGGCTCTCGAGCTTAGACCCCGCATTACTGTGGGAATGTGAACCTAGGCATGCTTCGGGAATCCACCCAAGGGTCGGGGAAACCTCTTTTCCCCTATTTAAAGTGGGTATGTGAACTCAAAAAGGAGAGTTGATGCGCCTGAAAGTTATACCGCGCGGATCCGGTGGCTCTGGAGGAGGCCTCAGCTCGAGGCCGGTGAATAGGCCAATGAGGGAGTCGTGGAGGGTCTGGCTGGATCAGAAGGATTTTACCTGACTCTGGAAATGAGAACACCGAAGTACATGGAAGGCGAACGAGAGGTATGGGTGGAGGTTCCCTTTGCGTGGGGAAGTGCCACGCGACTGGAGAAACCATACGCGAACCAGGGTGGTCCGCGGACTGATCGGCATCCCGCAAACTAGGGTGGTTTGCGGTTTTAGGTTTAATATGCGTACCAGGGTGGTTCGCGGCTTCGGGTTCAATTCGCGAACCAGGGTGATTTGCGAAGGGTTCTATGTGGGAAGTGGCGGCCAAGGGTGGCGCCGATGGGAGGCTCGTCGGTTAAGGATTCAACCGCAAAGGAGGATTCCATGGGGTACACCAGATAGGAAAAGAGGCAAAAATTACCTGGTCTGCGGGGAAGTCATCCGCAGAGGGGGTGTGGTTCTCGGTTCTCCTTTTTTATTATTTAGGTTCGTGGTTCACCAAATTATTATTCTTTTTCCAATTCCTTCTGAATTTATATACCTGCTGTGGTTCGCAGGTGGGAATTTCACTGTTTACGAAATCCGAAGCCTTCCTTCAACTGATCTTCTATCCCTTCGAATCCGATTCCAGTTCTCCGATCCTTTCTTCTTTCCCCGTTGGTCTCCTTTTATAGAGTGGGGAAAGGAATGTATCTGTGGACATGCGGCACCCTTTGTGGAGGCCCACAACAAAATACCCAGTTCACAGCTGACTTGGTCAATCTGCGATTCACGGTGGGTATTGATCGCTCCCCTCCTCAGTGAGGCGAACTCAGGGAGTGCTCTACGGCTGCGGAGGGTTCCACCTCCATTCCATGAATGACAGCGGGTGCGTATTGAGCAGGTCGACGCGGTCCGCGGTTGGGGTGGTTCGCGATGATGAACCGGACTGGTGCCCATCCTGCCTCACGACCGCGGAGCCTCTTTGCCTCCATTTCGCGAATGACAATGGTTCTCAGAGGGGGTGCTTCACGGAGTCTGGCCGCGTCGCGCTTCCATGGACCGGTTCGCAGACCGGCCCTTTTGTGGCTCTTCTTTTATTACTTTCCCCCAATTCTTTTGGGGGATTTGGGTAAAATCTCCTTTGTGGATTTTTCAGGACCCTACAGGGTAGTAGTCCACAGTTACACAAATGATTTCATAAGTTTTACACAAAAAGGAAAATATTAAAGATATGTATTGTAAAATATTTAAATAAGTATAATAAATTTTAATTATAATATATAACATATACCAATATATTTTACATCATAATGACCACCACGATAGGCGGTAAAGTAAGAACAAACAATCATTGTTTCGTGAGGCGGTAGTTCACCATTTAAATAAAATGTATGTTCGTTACACCTTAGATGGTTGTGTGAGTAAGTGTAGGTAGATATATTATCATAAAAACTTCATTGTAAAATTTTTATAATGCTTATTTTATATAATAATTTAATAAGGATAGTTTAGGGAGAGTAGAATGGAAATAAAAATAAAAATATTAAATAAATATGTAACCTATTAATCGGGTAACTCCTTTTTGTTTGAACCAAAGGATTCCTTGAACTATTTTTTACACAAGGGGAGGCTTTAGGATTATGGAGGGATTTATAGGATCTATTTATGATGATCTTGGTTGATCCAAAGTTTCTTGAGAGTTGTCATTAAGTGGGAGGAGAGGAGGCATTTTTTATAGTGGATGAAGAGTGTCACTCTAGTAATATTTTGAAAAAAGGAATTCCATCCAAATTTTTTACATTGAAAGTGGATCCCATAATGGTAAAATTTATATCCAAGTGGTTATAGGGTCTAAATATGTAAATATAATAGATTTTGGATAATTTCATAGTTTATTTGGTCCCATAAGATTAAGGTTTAGTCCCTTATTAAGCTTAATTTTACCTTAACCGTTGAAACTAATTTTATTTAGATAAAATATTATTTTTTGTTAAAAACTAATTTTACATTATTATAAATAATAAATTATTATTATTAAAAATATTTAATACATTTTTCTTAATTTTAATCCCATAATAGGAAAAATTTAATTTAAATTTAATCAGGTAGACATGTCGACAATGTGGGTTTTTAAAGTAACAACGTCCGAAAGTGTTAATTTTTTTATTGTCAATTTCAAAACAAAATTGATTGAAATTACCTGAATTGTTTTAACTGATAAAAAATCATATTATTAAAATTTAAAACCAATTTAAAATTTGATTTATCCTTATAAATAAATTATATTAAAATGTAGTTTTGAATAAAAATTCAGTATTTTTCATTATTTGTTAAAAAATGAAACTTCACAGAAAGATACCAAAAAATCAACCTAATTTTTTTACTCTTATATTACAAAGATGATGTTTATTTGGACATATATAATCTATAAATGTTAAAAAAATGTAATTTAAAATATGTTCTCCATTAAAAGGTGGTAAACATTGTTTAATAAAAAAATTGGGTTTTTTTATATTTGAAATTGGGATTGATCTTATCTTATGTCTATTAAGTCCATTAAAAGAATTTAAAAAATATTTTATTGAATAAAATATTGTATATATATATATATTAAATTAATATCACTCACTAATTTTAATTTATTTATTTTATTAGGGTAAAATAGCTTTGTGAGAAAAAAAATTAATTTTCTACAAAACTTTCTCTTTATTTTCAATTAGATATTATATTAATTTCTAATTTATTTGTTACTAATGAATTAGCTTTGTAAAATATATTTTCATAAGTCAGTTGATACTATTCATAACGGCTATCTTGGGTCTTAATATATAAAATAAAAATATTATAAAAATACAATATTATTCAGTAATACTCGGTCTTGTGTGTAATTAAAGCCATTAAAGAAACTTGTTGTTGTGTATGTCGCATGCTAACACAATATCACATGAATTAAAAGATATATAATATTTTTAATTTATTTAAAATAGTACATATATTATAAATTTTTTGAAAATTATAGTCACTTACTCCCTTGGTGTTGCGTGTTATACATGCTATCGAATACAAGGTTCTTACTTTAGAATTACAGGGTGTTACATGATAAGTCTACAGATGAGTAAAAGTATAGAAAATATTACTTGAATTTTTGTAATAGAGAGGGTGAGTGGTTTCCAGGAGATAACATACTAGTGCAGATACTACAAGTGGACATGGATCTCAAACATATATACCTAGGGGTAAAAACCCCAAAACACCGTATCGACCTATACTCAATCAATAACTGGTGCCTGACAATAGGCCTTTCTACAGACCTGACAGGACACTCCTGAACAATATTATTTGTAAAGTTGCAAACTATTTATTAACCATCATAAATTATTTTAATAGATGATGAATATGAATGACCAAATATATCATAGACGAAATAAAGCATCATTATTTAGAAATTATATATGTTATTTTTAATGATTTTATGGTTCCCCAATATGATAATTGTTTATAACAATATGATTTTGGTATTAGTAGATGTATGGTGCTCAAAAGAACCATGTTAATGTGTAATTTGGCGAACAATTATTTTTTATAATAGAAAAATGATGATTACTTGAGCAAAGTATGTTGTAATTTTTCCTAATAGGTTTAAATGGAATATGATTATCCATGTATAACATAACAAACTCTCGTAAAAACGAAATAAGAGAATAAAATAGTTCACTTTGAGTTTAGGTATTTGAGACCATGGGTGAATGATGATTCAGTTTACTATATGTCTAGAATGTGGAAAGAAACACTTAAGTAAATTTCTTAGTGGAACAGGATAATGTTTTGACTGTCGAAAATAAGGATAAAAATAATATAACTAGAAAGGTAAGATGAAAATAATAGTTAATAAAATGGATGTGAATATTGATCTCTCTAATATATCATCAACTGTTAAATGATATAAATGTGTAATGTTAGGGAATTATGAAAATCAATTTCCAAATGGAATATTCCATGAATAAAACTAGTAAGGTTTTATGAGTAATGGTTATATAACTGATGATGATGATACTATAGATGAAATTTGAAAGGAAAGATGTATTATGGAAAAATATGATGAATCATACTTAATAGTTTGACATGAAAGTGTTATGATTCAATTATTTTTGTATTTGATTCAATAATTGTAAATTTTATAAGGATTATTTAGTATAATTTTTTCTTTAAGAATATGAATGAGTATGATTGATGATTTTGATATCCGAGAAAATTAATTAATGGAAAAGTATGATTTTATGGAAAGTTAATGATTAAGGGAAGTTACCCTTAATATGTTTATGATGTTGAGAAAAATAGTGTTTAGTTAGGATAAGGAGAAGTATGATAAAAATAAATTTATTCAGATAGTATTTACGACCTAAAACTTATAGTATATTTGTTGAAAATGTGTTTTATGTTATAATTGATGGATTTTACAACATCATTGGATATACAGAGTATATTCAATAATTAATGGTTTTATTCAAGGAATTTGGAAGAATTCACGATTTCGATAAGGTTTTCTGGTGATTCAGGTTACTACTATGATAATGATGATACATGATGAATGACTTCACAATTTTAGTATGTTTTGATAAACGTAAACTTTATGGTGCATGGGGGGGGGATTATAAGTTTATTTTGAAAATTTATCAGCCTTGATTCTCTATTTTAAGATTTTAATCATTCAAAATGGTCATAAGGATAAAAATTTATTAAATTGATATGTTGAATTTTTTATGAGGCTTTAAAGATTAAAATATTACTTCAACATATAAAGATTCGTCCGTATTGGATAACTAGTGTAGTATTTTATTTAACTATATATTGAAGGAATATATTATAATTGTTTTATGGATCATAAGATCTATAAGAGATTTATGCAAATAAAATTATCCTTCATTTTTAAAAGTAAGAGATGAAGTATAAATTCATCAAGGTATAACAGAATGGTGATATTGTTCTTATAAAATGGAATTAAATCAAGTAAGTATGTATTAATGTGAAAATATTTAATAATTAGAATAATGATCAAGAAATAAAATGTATTATTATTATAATCATGTTTTATGCTATCAAATATCTTTTCACACATTTTTTTTTGTAATTTTGGTCATTATCATTCTCTATAACACCCACTTACCTGTCATCAGTGATCCTCATAACACTATATAATTATTTATGATTTTTTACATGTCCAAATTATCAATTTCTACATATGTTATCATGTTTGGAAACTTAGTTATACATTACATTGGTTAAAAATTATGTTTCCATCTTTCTCTTTTTAATTTATTTTTTACATTTAAATGATGTGGGTTTCTATTAATTATTTTTGAAATCTTATGCCTTGGATGACAAAGCTTAATTTTGAGGCTACCATTTCTATTATTAGAGGTGGGGGTAGAATGTAACACCCGGAGATTTTATAAAAAATATATATATTTTTAAATTAATTTAATATTTTCATAAATTTTAATTTCAAAAAATACTATTTTTTCATATGATACACACAGTCGTTAGTTTGGACACTGTTAAATTCAATACCAATTTAAGCATACACTACGCACAATATTATCCTAGATTGCATTTCACAGAACATTATGTTTTAACAAAACAATAATATATTATTAATATTTTCATTTATATATAACCATTATAACCTAGTCATTTAAAATTTTGTGATATGAATATTAATAACTAATTTTCAAAAATAAATTATAATGGTTTTATATAATTGAAAAATGTTTATAATAAAATATATAATTTTTGGTAAATTCCTTATATGTTTCAGAAATTCTATTTTCAGTGAAATGTTTTTTGTATTTTTGTGATTAATAATTAAATTAATTATTAAAACTTTTATTAAATTAATATGATAAAATAAAATTCATATTATAATTTATTATGTAATTTATTATGTTGATTTCTTTAGGATTTTTCTGAAATGTTTCATTTTTTGATGAATAGTGAAAATATAGAATTTTAATTGAAATATTCCATAACAATTAAAATATTCATAAAGATAAACTATATTTAAAATTGGATTTAAATTAGAATATGATAAAATAATATATTTATTAATCAAATGTAGTTCATTAAAATAAATTTCATATTGAAATTTCTTATAAATAGTATGTAAAATGTTAAACATTTCTAGATTAACAACTTGCTTTCTCATCACATCGACCAGATTAATTTTCAATTAATTTTTTCTACTTCTGTGAATTGAATTTAGAAAAATTGAGTCCATATTTAGAATTCATATAATTTATATTGTATAAAAGGTCAACTTAACTTTTAACCAAAATTAATAGTCAATTGAGTAAAAATTAATTATCATGGTTAATATAGAAAAAGTGTTTACCAGTGTTTAAACTATAATGATAAGAGTGAAAATGACCTAAAATATTACCTTAATTTTAGTGAATTAATTTTTTTATATATTTTAAATTATATAATTTTAAATATGGAAATACATTGTGATTTTCCTTTGAATGTGAACCATATAATAGGTTAAGTAAAGAAAAAGACAAAAATGTATATTTATTACTTTAAATCTATATAAATCAATAGAATAGGAAAAAAATGTATATTAAGTTATCGAAATTATTTTGAAATATCAATTAATTTTTATTTTATAATAGTTTATATTTTACTTTTAGGGATTAAATATTTTCTAAAAAGGCTTACGAAGTGCCAAAGAGATAATTATTTTGTTAATAAAAAATTAAATAACTGATTGTAAATAATAATTAAAGTGAATTAAATTGATTAAATTACTGTGTTGCATTAATTTTTTTAGATACATATATCATATTAAACGTTTGTAACTTAATATATTTAAATTACATCATTTTCTTACTTTTTTTAAAATTAATATTAAATGAATAATGTAAAAATTGACATTAATGTTAATTTATAATAAATGATATTTTATTAAATGATTTAAAATTAATAAAAAATAATATCAAATTAAATGTTATTTTTAAATGATAATAAATACAAAATATGTTCCATTAATGGATGAATATATCTATTATAGTGAATATATTACCAATTAAATAGTAAAATCTCTATGATCATGGATATGGTTAAACTTATGTTTTTGCACGTTAGATGTGCTTATGTTAAAAATAATTTTCAAGACACATAGAATTTTTTTGATAAAATAGATTAAATATTTATAATATTTGTGTCAAAATTATCAAATAATCCATTTTTAATTAGATATTAATAGAAAATTTATCTTGGTTGAAAATTACAGTTACCATGTTGAAAATCCACAATGGTAAAAATAAAAGAAACATAGAAGTTATGGAGAAACATGTTGGAAACATATGGTTTATTTTTTTGTGGACATGCGGATTTAAAAAATAATCACTCCACCCCAATAATAATAATCAATTTTTGAGAAACATGAGGTATGATTCACCTCCTAATAGTGAATGATTTTGGGTTTTTAAAAAAATGAGGCCCATTCTAAACTATAAAAGAGATATCACTCCCCTCCCATATTCATGACATAAAACCTTTTGGTTCAGCCAATACCTAAACAAATCACTTCATAAAATTTCTCCTATCAACCTATGTGCCTTATTTTGTTTCATAAATCCATCCTAGTAAGGCTTTTAGTGTAAATCTAAGGAGGATACCAAGAGAAGTCATACTAGTCAACAATAAGTGTTTTTAATTTCTTCTTCAACCAATTCAAATCTTACTGTACCATGATTATATAATAACATCAGTATCTTCCATATAATTATATGTTTTTATGCTATGGTCATGACCTACAACCATTTCCACTTCCATAAAATGTGTCACGGACCAGCCTAGGTACCCTCATAACCCGATAACTGAGGAAACCCTCACAAAGAATGAAAAGATTTTCAATTCCCCATGGGTCGATGACTAGTACCTGGCACCATAAAACATGCAAGTGTGAATTATTTTTCTACTAACAGTGCAGAAGAATAATAAACAAGGAAGTATGAATAACAAAAGAAACTTCATTGGGGGTAATACAACATAAGTAAACAATGTATAAATAAAACCACAATACTACAACCCAAGTACCGAAATAGGGAAAAAATCCCATGATCCTGAAAGACACAAATCACCAAGCCCAAAGTTCAACAGTTTGATGCACTTCTAAGTGATCCTTTCCCCTTACTCAAACTTAGAAGGAGAAAGTCTACAAACAACAAAGGAAAAATGTAGGGTATGAGATTAAAATACTAGTAGGCTCTCACTATAGATTCTATAACAGGTTACAAATATAGATTAACAAAAATAATTCTTTCAATTTAAAAAAAACCAATTTGGAATTTTAAATCATATTTAGGAAAATTATGTTATACAATTTAAATGAGGGAAATTACTTTCAAAAAGTACTTTACAAGTGATGAAATATTTCTAAAAACAAAGGCTTAAATACAAAGATTTTATAAAAAGGTTTATATAAATTCATAAGGAACATAATGTAGTTTCAAAACATTAGAATAAATTTATGTCTCAAATATAAATAACAATCAAGAAACATGGTCATCTAACAAATAGATATGATAATATTTTTTTATATAATAATTTATACTCTATGTGATCTTAGTAATATCAGTATACACACGTACCCATGACACTATCTAGAGTCAACTTTTCACCCTCCCTTTGGGGTTGTGGCCCACTACATGTATGTCTTAGAACATTATAGTAGCATAGAGTGTGTCCAAATAACTGACCAACCACCAAAGTCTTGTATGTACTCTTACACAATCAATGATGGGAAATTTATTTTAAGGAATCTTAAAATTAAATTAAATTCCATTCTACCATTCAAATTCCAATTTCCATTCAAAACTAAAATGATTTTTAATAAAAAACATACCTTTTAACAAGATAAAACCACTTGGTATCTATCAATAATTTTTATATCCATTTTCACCATTTTAAAAACCTTTTAAAACCAATTCCCTAAATTTCACTATTCATTTTCACAATTAAATTATACAATTTAATTGAAAGAATTTCCATCATATCTAAAATAAAAATTCGATAATTTAAATTAACCATTTTCCAGAAACACACCATAATTCAATGGAATTGTGAGTTTTCACAATTTCCATGTCAAAATAATTTTAAATCCATCAATTCACTAGAATTGGGTTTTGTCAAATCAATTTAAATAAATTATGATCAATTTTATTTAAAAAAATTACTTAAATAAATCAGTAAAAACTATGTTAAGCAATTTCGAAAATTAGGATATAACAACCTACCTTTTCCTGAAAATGAACACTTGCAACGACCCTCATCAAAAAGAAAAAAAGGTAATTATTCCTTGAAACTCAACATAGAACAGAGATCCATAATCACACAACATAGATCCTTTAATTTTATGATTATATTAAAATATGAAATGAGGAGAAATAGATAACGATAAAGAATGAAGGAGAACAATTACATAGGAAGAACACCACAAGCGCAATGATGATTTAGTGACAAAGAAGAGGATTTAGAAGGGTTTGATAGCTTAAAGATATCCTAGGGAAGGCTTTGGTTCTAGGGAGATGAAACCAGAATGGGGGAGAAAAGAAATATCAGTTGTTCTTCCCATTTAAAAAAATATAGCTGTGGTATTACATGATGTGTAATACCCTTTCACTCCATGAAATATTTAATTCTCATAACCACTAAAAAAATGTGACATTTTAAATTGAAACCCATTCATTAAATAACTCATGACATGTAGAGGCTAATAACAATGTGAAATCTTCACATCATGAAACATTTCACCTCTTTCCTCAAGAAACCATTACACACCGTGTAACCTAGTTACACAATGTGTAACCCTTCGAAAGCCAAAAGTATACACTGGTTAAATATGAGTGTCCAAAAAATATCTTACTGCACCATTATATTTATCCTACCAATTAATTCTCAAACCTAACTAGTAAATGAAAAGGAAAAAGAATGGCAAGGTTAAAGGCATACATTTCATATCAATAAAGGGATGATAAAACCTCCCCACATTAAAGAATTTCTGTCCCTAGAAAGCCTATGAAGAATCCTCCATTCCAAAAAGATAAGGCCACTACTCATTCATCAATGCCTCACATTCCCACAACTCAAGACAATCAGAACCATCTACCATAGTACATAAACCAAAGGAATCATCCTCCCATAAAGTAACTTGTTCTCAGAATCAAATATCCTGACTAGCCACTCAGTCAAAGATAAATTAGGTTCAATATCAAGATCACTCCATCTCAAAACATGAGATGGATCAGGGAGATAGTTTCTCAACTGGGATACATGGAACATGTAATGTATCAATGTTAGTTGCGATGGTAGTTCTAAATGATATGAAACACTCCCCAACTAATCAACAACCTCTAAAGGTCCCAAAAAAATTAAGAGAACACTTCCCTTGGCTCCCAAGCCATCTATGACCCAACCAGAGTGAAACATTCAAGAACACCTGGTCGCTAACATAGAACTCCAATGATCAATGGAATCGATCTTCATAATAATTATATCATCTCTATGATATCAACATTATATGAAGAATAAATTAAATATTTTATATAATTTATTGCACTAAAATTAGTCTAAACAAGGAACTTTCACCAACCTATAACCAACACAACAAAGATTTAAATGTCTAGCCACATAAGGCCTAAAAAGGCTAAATTATATTTGTAGACTGGTAACTGTTGTTATAAGAAAACTCAAGTATCCCCTAATGATCATCCCAATCCCCACTAATGTTTATAAAACAAGAAATATGTATATAATCACAGATCTGTATAGATCTCTCTATTTTTCCATCTGACTGTAGATGGTAAGCTATTCTCAAATAGACCAGAGATCCCAGTGGTTCTAGAAGGCCTCTCAAAAAGTGATAAGTGAACCAAGGATCCCTATAAAAGACTATAGCATATGGAAATATGTACACAAAACCGATCTCTTACACTTATAGATTTCCCAACTCCTCTACATTGGATGTATCATGAATGTGTATTAAGTGATCAGACTTAGTCAGCCTATCAATCACAACCTATACCGCATTATTTTTTCTTTAGGTATAAGGCAACCCAACCACAATGTCTATTACAACTTCATACCACTTCAATATAGGGATTTCAAGTGGTTGCAATAAAACCAAGTCTTCTGGTGCTCAACATTAACCTATTGGAATGTATAGAAACAATAAAAAAACTCGAAAATGTCCCATCTCATACCTAGACACCAGAGCTACCACCTCATGTCAGGGAAAATATTAGTGATTTCAGTGTGCATAGACCACTGGTAATTATGGTAATCCCCATCCCAACCTTCCATTCCACTAATAGCACAATGTAACTGTCCTGATTGAATATAAAACATTTTTTAGAGAATTAAGACTAGGAAACTGTCTCGCCACCTTAAATAGAGTCTCTAATGCTATGAAATTCATCATCAAGATAATCTTCTATAAGAATCATCTTGAGATGGGTTGATGTCAACTTATTGTTGGATAAAAAAAATCATCTCCTTTATCCTAAAATCAATTATGAAACTATGAAAAGAGATCCATCAAGTTACACTCTTATAATTATTCTTTCATTTCCTAGGTTGGAAGTTTCCTACTAATAACATCTACAATGAAATTATCTTTCCCTTGGGGTATAGGCAATGCCAAAGTCAAAAGATTGCAGGTACTCCACCCAATGCCTCTGGTTAATATTCAAATATTTTTAGGAGAATATATATCTTTATAATTTTTTATCTGAAAACAAAGTAAACATTTCTCTAAAAATGTAGTGCCACTAAATTTTTAGCGTGAGCATCACATATAAAAGTTCAGGGTCCTAGGTAGGATGATTCATCTCGTATGGCCTAAGAAGATGAGATCCATACACAAATACATGATCGTCCTACATAATAATGAAACCAAAGACAGAACCCAATGCATCACAAAAGACAAGATATCCCAATACAACCTTTGCAACAGTCAACACCGATGCAGTTTTCAAAAGTCATTTCATCTTAAAAAAAGAACTCTTACATTTTTCATTCAATGAAAAATCCACCCCTTCCGAGTCATATAATTCATTACATAATACATATTTGAGAATTCATTTATGAACCAATGATAATATCCTATAAATCCCAAGAATAATGGAATCTCGAAGACATTATGTGGTTTATCCCAAGTCATAACGACCTTCACATTATCTGGATCAATTGATATTCATTGTTCTAACACCACGTGTCCCAAGAATTTCAGTTATTGAATCATGAAATCATACTATGAATGTTTGGAATGATGATGGTGATTTTTCAAAAGACATAGAACCATTATCAAAAGATGCACATGATCCTCCTCATATTTTGAATAAATGAGGATGTCATCAGAAAATAATACTAAAAGGTATCCAGATACTCATGGAAAAACCTGTTCATAAAATCCATGAAAACTATAGGATCATTTTTATACTAGAAATAATAACAAGGTACTCATAATGATTGTACCTGCTCTAAAAAAAGGTTTTCTAAATGTTAGATTCTTTTATCCTCAACTGATGGTAACCAGATCGAAGGTAGATCATTTAAAACCACTCCTCTCCTTTCAACTGATCAAATATATCATCAATCCATGCTATTAGATAATTTTTATTTAGTTTCACTTGATTGTGAATTTGGTAATCAACATATAAGTGAAGAGAACCATTAAACTTCTTAGAAAATAGAACTGTTGTCACCCACGGTGATACACATGGGCGTATAAATAGTTTCTCAAGAAGATCATCCAACTGGGACACTATATCTTTCATTTATAATATATCCATAAAGTAAGAGGTAATAGAAACTAGTTGAGTAACAATCATCAAGTCAATGAAAAACTCAACTTCACTTATCAGTGTAAAACTACAGAAATCAGAAGCGAACATATTGGTTAAATCGAAGATGACTGGTGGGAGATCACTACTCAAAGATTCCCACTCCAGATCAAAAGTAAAAACTAATATTACTCCACAAAACTCTAGAAAATAAGGTTTATATCTTCTTGAACTTCGGTCCAAATCTCCATGAAATACAAGAGACACACCACTGGGTATAGTAAGGAAGATCCGTAGAAGATAACAATCAATCCGGGATTTATTTGCAAAGAGACAATCTATCCCAAATATGAAGACAAGAAATTATATATTGAGAACCATAAAACTACAATCTAGATTGACATATGATAAATAGAATACATTTGAGATTCTACAAAGAACCTGCTCTCTCTTCATATAAAGGGGTGTAGTAATTTCCATTTCACAATATAAAATCTATATAGTAAGATTAAAAAGATTAACAATATGGGTTGAAATAAATGAATGAGTAGCAACTGAATCAAATAGGGTAGTCACTAATGATTATGATAAAGCAATGATACCTCTCATAGTCACTAGACTCGTGTCTACTTCCTCTGGAGACTCTTCTACTACGTGAAAAATCCTCATTTTGGATGCTTGTGGATGAATGATTAAATATATGATGTATCTAATTTTCTCACAGTTTTAGGAGGAGTTGATGATCTTATTTCACTATGTGGAGTAGAAAAGTTATGTAAAAATATCTGTAAATGCAATGGTTTTTTACAGGAGCCACAATTCTTGGGTGCCTTAGTGAAAACCCTTTTAGAATGTCCAGATATTCAAAACTAATAGAAAATCAAAGGACTTCTTCCTGAAACTATAGGAGGCCTGGAATGAACCTGGCATCGAGAACTTCCATGAGAATTATAATTCTTATGTTTTCCCTTGAAATAACTAACACTGCTATTAAGAGAAAGAGGAACTCCCCTAAATCTTGACTTCCCAACCAAGTCCATCTCTACAATCATTACCCTATCCAGTACACCATCCTTAGTAGTATGTTTTAGAAATAAAACCTAATAACATATATCTAATCAAAGTCCCAACTCAAACCATCGACCCTTCATCCTTTCATTAGATACAATCTGAGTTAAAAACTGCATAATCTCAGCAAAGAGGTTTGAATACTTAGTCATAATTCTGTAGCCTGTTCAATATTGAAAAACACCGTATCATTGGACTACACTATAGACTTTGGATAGATCTTGTTAGTGAAAATAGCCTTTGAGACTTTCCATTATAAGATCTCATTTTTCTTTTCTATAACCATCATGTCCCACTATTGTTTTCTCATCCCTTCCAGCATGATGGTGTCACACTTCACCTTGATCGCGTATGGTTTCTCCAAGAACTCAAACATGCATTATAAATTTCCCAACCATTCATAATATCTTTCAGAATTAGTAGATACTTTAAAAAATGGTTTCTTATAGTGAATAAAATCTTGAGAATGATTTATAAGAATATCCCCTAAGGATCTAGAGCTAGATCCTAAACGAGGACTGTATGTGGTGCTTCTCCCAGAGCTTGGACAGTGTGCACAATCACCTCCATGAGATTTGGATCAATAACCAAATTTTCATGATAAGTTTCATTGGTAGAATCTTTTTGGATCTGATTCAGACGTGTTCTTAGAGGAATGGTGATAGTAAACATCAGTAGATAAAAATAAAGACATCATATTAACACTCAAACTGAGAAACTAGGGAAATTATTTTCAACAAAAAGAACAACCAGATTTGGATTCCACTCCATCTAAATAAAAATAGGGAAAATACTGGAACTAATAAAAATGAATTATATAACTATCCACCCATGGAGAGTTAATTTTCATTTTAATGAGAAATGGCTAGACAATTAATCACAACTACGACTTAATTCTCGAAAAGATTGCATAAATTCATTTTGAGATTCAGAAAAATTGTTGAACAACCTACTCTGATATAACTTTTTCAAGAACCAAACCAGGTACCCTGGTAACCTGATAACTGAGCTGACATTGAAGTAGCCCGAATGGAATTCTCGATCCCCTTGGGTCAGTGACTAGCACATTAAATTGTATAACATGCAAGTTGGAATGATTTTTCCACTAACAATATAGAAGCAAAAGAAACATGCAATTATGCATAACAAAATAAACTCCACTGAGAGTAATGTACTAGAAGTATATAAGGAATAAATAATCCCAAATTACTACAAACCAAGTACCAAAATAGGGAAATTGTCTTAAGGTTCTGGAGGAAATAACTCACTAATCCCATAGTTCAATAGCTGGATCCACCTCCATGTGATCCTTTCACCTTGATCAAACCTAGAAAAAGAAAGTCTACGAACACCCAAAGGAATAATTAGGGTGTGAGATGAAAATCCTAGTAGGGTCTCACCATAGGTTCAATAAAAAGGTCCAAATATAGATTAATCAAAATAATGCTTTCGATTTTAAAGAAAACAGGTTTGGAATTTTAAATCATACTTAAACAAATCATGCTACACAGTTCAAATGTTGGAAAGTAATTTAATCAACGCTTTTTCATGTAATAGAATTTTTATAAAATAGTGTCTTAAATAAAACATTTATATAAAAGAGTATATATAAATTCATATGTCATGTAATGATGTTTTACAAAATTGGCATACATTTATATCTCAAATATAAATAATAGGAAAGAAACATGGTCTTCTACCAAATAGGCATTATAGTATTTATGTCTATTGGAATCCATAATCCCTAAGTGATATCAGCAATATATGTATACACACATCCCCAAGACACTATCTACATCTGACTCGTTACCCTCCCATTAGGGATGTGACATACTACATGTATGTTTTAGAAATTTTTAATACCATAGAGTGCGTCCAAATAACTCACGAAATACCTAAGGATTCTATGCACTATTACACAATCAATGTTGGGAAATTCATTTTAAGATTTATTAAAGTAAAATTACATCTTATTTTCCTATTTCAATGATATTTTTCCATTTTAAACCAAAATTGGGTTTTAATTAAAAACCTTCCTTTTTGATAAGATAAATATACTAGGAATCTATAAAATCTTCTTTGAGATATTTTTACATGTTTGAAATACATTAAAAACCAATTCTAAAAATTTCATAATTCATTTTCACAAGTAAATTTTAAAAATTAATTGAATACATTTCTATATAATATGTAATTTAAATTAAACAATTTAAATTAACCAATTTCCATAAACACAACAAAATTTAATAGAATTGGGGGTTTTCCAAATAACTATGCCAAAACCATTTCAAATCTCCCAATTCACTGAAATTGGGTTTTATCATATAAATTGAAATCAAATTTGACCAATTTAATTTAAATCAACGATTGAGATAGATCAAGAAATACTAAGTTAATCTATTTGGAAAATTAGGATGGTACCACCTACCTTTTACCAAAACTCAACACTCACAATGACACCTGTTAATGAGAATAAAGGTGAAAAATAAATCAAAAATAAACATAGATACAAGATAGAACATAATGGAGCATAGATACATCAATTTCAGTGTGTTATATTGAAATCCAAAATGAGGATAAAGGGATAAAGATGAAGAACGAAGGAGAACACTTACCCGAGAAACACATCACAATCACAATGATGATCGAATGCCAACAGAGAGGATCCTGAAACGTTGGAGAGCTTCAAGATCACCCAAGGAAGGATTTAGGTATAGGGAGATGAAACTAGAGTGGAGTAGAAAACAAATCTCAATTTTTCTACCTATTTAAAAAATGAAGTTGTTGTATTACACAATGTGTAATACCCATTCATGCTGTGAAATTGTTAATTTTCTTAACTGCCAAAAAACATGTCACTCTCAATTGATAATCATTCATTAAATAACTCCAGATGTGTAAAAACTAGTCACACCAAGTAATCATCATAGTATAAATACTTTCACGACTTTCCCCCAGAAACCATTATAGGTCGGGTAACCTAGTTACATTGTGTGTAACCCTCCACCAGCCTATAAAAAATACATGTTAAAGCTGAGAGTCCAAAAAATATTTAACTTCACCGTTATAAGTATCGTACCAATTAATTATTAACCCTAACTTGTAAAAAAAGTAAAATCCATTACAAGGTTAAAGTCATACCTGTCATATCGATAAAGGGACGTTATAAATGGGTTACAAAATCATCATTCCTGTGTGTGGCAGATTACCTCCCTGTGAACTGATGTCGTTTTCTTTTCCATTAACACCTATCATAGTTGAATATAATGATGAATTTATTGTTTATATAATATATTTGGGATCTTATTTTGATCATTTAATTGTTATTTAAAATATAAATTCCTTCTTTTTTGGGGAATATGATAACGTCACTTGTGTGTACGGAGGACTACTGCCTCATGAAGCGATGTGATTCGTTCACTATTTACGTGAAATTTATTAAGAATGGTTTTTATAATAATATGTGATATATATTAAATAACATTGATTATATAATGATAATATATTTCATTTACTCTTATTTATTTCAACCAATAAGAAAATTGAAAAATCAGCATTCATGTATACATACGACCTACTGTCTCACTAAATGATGTATTTCATTTTTATCACTAAGTCTTATGGATTAATATAAATATATATAAATAAAATGTATATTATATTTATATGATGTTTATCATTCTATAGATTCTGAAACCATCATATAAATATGAGTAACATAAATATACCAAATCAAATCTTATATAAAAACAAATCAGTTATTACTCAAAATGTAACTTTAGTATGAAATTGTTAATAAAGTGTAATAAAATTTCATAATAAAATAATATATGATATGATATAAATGAATACTTTCATTTAATATATTTCTAATAAAACTATATTAATTAAACATGAGTTTTGAGCAAGTACAATAGAAGTTAAGATTTATGGTATGGGGTTTTGTCTCGATTTTCCTTCTTTGAGACGTACATTATATTGTGAACCTATATTCTTTCATGAGGTATATCTACATCTCCTTAAAATCCCATATCATGAATTTATCCATAATCATGATATTTTTTGTTTCAATTTATTTTTTTTCCTTCATGGGGATTATGGTTCAAAGTTAACAAAGTGATTATAGTTTTATGTCACAATATCATCATTTGTAAATATTGAATATTGTTTCATATCTAACATTGAATCCAAATGATAATACTTTCATAATTTTAATTATTTGTATTCTATTCTGGTTAAGGTTATATTAATTTAATCGTACCATTTTCTCTTTATTTTTTATTTAAAATAATTAAGAAAATGTTTTAATGAGAATAAAAATTTATTAGTCACTTTAGAGGGAAATAACTTTAATTAAGAAATCATTTTTTAGTGAATGATTTCAAAATGTTTTATTATTCCCTTATAGATTTTTAAAATCCATTTTTTCCATTTTTTAACATTTTACATATTTTTTTGAAATAAATATTTATTTCATTTTATAAATAATTCCCCATTGGATTTTATGCAAAATGTGAAAAGAATAATTGTTTTTAAAATAAAAACATTCAAATTACTTCCCAAAACCACCACCAATAAATAATTTAAAGATTACCTCAAATGTTTTCAATTTTATTTTCAAATAAAACAATTTAATTAATGTCAAATAAATTTTTCTATAATAAATAAATTATTTCTAAAGGTATTGATTTTGAAATTTTTTTATGTTTTTTAAAATTATTTTCAAGTAATAAATGATATTTTCTCCAAGAAATGTTTTCAATTATTCTTAAATCATCCTTTATAAATTTTTATGTTATTTTTAGTTAATAAAATTTTAATAAATTGTTATGTTATAAAAATTGAGTTTCTAAGAAAGGTTAATTTCCTCATGGAATGTTCCAAGAGATATTTTAAAATCCTAGACCATCCTAGATGACCTCCATTGATGCTACCTATGCCTTACTAGAGTTATTATCCAAGGATATAATTCATATTAATTCTATGAATGTTTTATATTTATAATGGAATAATGTTTATGAAAACCATTTCTCTTTCATGGGTTATACCATGTAGAAATGCTTATAAAACCTACTTTATTACAAGGAGTATTCTATAATAAAATTATTATGAAAAATATCACTTTTTTAATTTTTATCATATGATAAAATAATTATGATACCAATTTCAATTAATGGGTTATGGTATGATGAATGTTTATGATCATTTGGAAAATATATGTATGATTTTATTATGTGATGGGTGTGACCTATATCTCCCTCCAATGCATTAGTTAAAGATTTATATCTCATGATGTAGATAGGAATGGTAGTGGTAGTGAACCTAGTTTAGTAAGATCTGTCTATAATGGGGAGTTAACTTTGTTTAGTAGGACATTGCTAGAATGGGGAGTGAACTTAGTTTTGTAAGATAGGACTGGAATGGGGAATTAACATAGTTCAGTAAGATAAGGTTAGAATGGGGAGAGAACCCAGTTCAGTTATGAAATTTGTCCACTATGGTTGTCTTCTTAGTGATTTATGAATAATATGGAAAATATTTTCAATTCTTATCTGTATTCCTAAAAATCAGTGTCTTGTACTATTGTTATTCTCATATGTATAAGGTTTTTTTGATTTACCTATGATTCTTGTCTTGTGAACTGCCATTATTTTTTCCATGACTCATGTTTCTGATCATTGATATGTAGGGTAGAGTTTACAAATGTTATTCTCATATTCTCATAACTTTATGTATATTTAATTGATACGTATCATCAATATTTATTCTTAATGATCATTTTATCTCACCCTTTATTATTTTTCTTTTCCATAGGATATAAAGAAATATTTTTGAAGTAGGAGTACAAAGTGAGGATCATTACACATGAAATTTAATATCATTAAGGAATTATGAATATTTATATCTATGATTCTGAAGGAACTAAACTATTATGGTCTATAGAAAATTGTTTGTGAAAATTAATGAATATTCATATAAAAAGGTATAATATCCATGTTTGTGAAGATGGTGTCACTATAGATGGTATAAAATTAAATGTTTATTAATCCATTTGAAGTTAGGATGAAAAAAAATTAGTGATATCCATAGTGATATTTCCAAATTTATGTCTAGGGATATCACTAATGATAAGTCTAAGCGTCAATTAATTAATAAGAGAATGTCATAGATTTTTTTAAAGGATAAAGTGAGTTGTTTCCAAGAAATAAAATACCTTTTTATATACTAAAATGTGATGTGGATCTCTTATATATGTAACTATGGGTGACAACTTCATAAACACCGTATTGATCTATAATCAATCAAGAATTGGTGCATGATAATGGTCATGGCTACACACTTACTTTGAGACAGTCATAGTATATGAATTGGAAATTGAAAAATTATTAATGAACTATAATGAAGGATTTAAATGTATGATAACTATTATTGATGAATTATATCATATATTTAATAAGGTTTCCTTATTTAGACATCTTATAAGTGATTTTTAATTATTTTTTGGATCCCTAATTTGATTTTTTTTTCAAACTATTATTTTTGTCTAGTAGATTGATGGAACCTGAAGGAACTATGCTAATACTGAGCGTGAAAAAAAAATTGGATGAGAAGTCAAATGTGATGATGACATTAGTGAAGTATGTTGTGATGTTTCCTTATTAGATTTTACAGAATATGATTACTAATGTATACCTTAAATAAATGTCAGTCTCACCAAAAAAAGTAATGAAATAGTTCACTGAGTGTTTAGGTAGTGGAGACCATGTAAAATTGAAGATTAATTTTCCAATGTGTCTAGAATGTAGGATGAAACACCCAAGTGAATGTATCAGATGAATAGAGAGATGTTTTGACTATGGAAAATAAGGACACGTGGAAGGTCACTAGAAAGGGAAACTGAAATGTTTAGTTAATGCAATCGATGAGAATATCTTACCCCCTAAGATATTATATACTATCGAATTCATTAAATGTGGAAATTGTTGAAATTATAAAAATATATTTCCCTAGGGGAAATCTCTTGATGAGAATGGTAAGGTTGTATGATTAATGGTTATATTGTTTATGATGAATAGAATACAAATGAAATATGAATGGAAAGAGGTAGTAAGGCATAATATGATGAATCCTAATTAATATCTTGGGAAGGGTATTATTCAGGTATTTCTATATTGGGATTAACTAATTGTGAAACATGTAAGGATTGATTAGTATAATTTTTTTGTCAAATATTTTAAATAGTATATTGAATGATGCTAACAAATAAGTAAATCTATTTAATAGAAAAGTTATATTTTTTAGAAAAAATGTTATTAATAGATGGTAACCCTTAATACATTCTTGATGTTTAGAAAATGGTCTTATTTTGGATAAGAGTATTATTGATAATAATTGTGTAAATCATATAGTATTGATGACCTGAGAACAGATAGATGATTTATTGACAATGTGATTTATGTTATAATTTATGGATTTGAATTTCTTATTGGATATATGGAATATAATCATTAATTAATAGTTTTATTCATTGAAAGAGGAATCATATAGTCCTTCAATAATATTTTATTATGATTTATGTTATTTCTATGTTTCAATAGAATATATGATGAATGCATTCAAATTTTTGGTATGTGACAATCAAGATCCAGTTAATGGTGTTTGTGGGATTAATTATAAGTTATTTTTAAAATCAAATTCACCATCGTTATTATGATTTTGAGTTTAATCATTCAGATATGTCATAATCTTAAACATTTATGAAATGGTTTATGTAGAATTTTGGATGAGGGTTTTAAGATTAATGTATTCAATCATCATATGTTGATTTGATCATATTGTATAACCCATGTTATATTTTTTAACTAGATATAGATGTAATGACTTATAATTATATTATGGATCTTAAGATCTATTGGCACTATTGGAATAAAAAACTTCATCTTTATTTCTTAGAGTAAAAGATAATGTGGAAATTGATCAAGGAAATAAAAAGGGACAAGATTGGTCTTATGAAATGGAATGAAATCAAGTATGTATATATTCTCATGAAAATTCATCAAATTTAGAAAAATGATTTTTAAATAAAATTTTGTACTATAATCATCATTTTTTGGTAATATTAATGAACTTTTTCACATCTGTTTGGGTTTTGGTCATGTGTTCATTAAAATTATATGGATCACCCACTTTCTTATTATTAGTTATACTTATCACACTCTATAAAAAATTACACTTTTCTTCCTTGTAAAAATATTCACTCACCACCAAAGTTCTCACATAAGGAAACCTAGTTATGAGTCACTTTAGGTAATAGTAATGTTTAAAAAAGTCTCATTTTAATTAATTTTTTATTATTAGTTTTTATGATGTTGCGTTATATGAATTAATTTTTCAATTCATATCCTTCGGTAACTATGGTTAATTTTGAGGGTGAAATTCATTTTAAGGGGGTAGAATGTCACACCCTGAGGTTTTATGAATTATTATTTTCAAATTAATTTAATCATTTCAGTATTTTTCAATACATAAAAAATTATTTTTATATATCCTTACACACAAATCTGAGTTTGGATTATGTTACATAAAACTCCATGTTAATCATAAACTACACACAATACTAGCTTAGCTTGGGTTTCATGAAACACTTATTTTTAACAAAATAACAATATGTTATTAACATTTTTATTTAAACACGATAGTTATGAAATAAATTTTATACATAGTTATATTAATAGTAATATTTTTTTAAAAAATATTTTTTATAAGGTTTAAATATAAAAAAAATATTAATAATAAAATAATTTTTTTGATAATGTCTATATATGTTTCAAAAATACTATTTTCTCAAAACAAATGTTTTTATGGGTTTTTTAGAAAATAATATAATCTATTATTCAAAATTTTATAAATTGAGTTTGATAATATTTATATCATTTTTTGAGTTTATAATTTCAAATGTTTTTATGGTGAATTCTTGGGATTTTTCTAAAAAGATTCATTTTTTCATGAATGATGAAACATATTGAATTTTAATTTCAAAATGTCATTTAATTTAATTTATTTGTTAATTTAAATTATATTTAACGTTTTTTAAGTTATAATTATTTCAATTATAAAGTTATTGTTCCAATTTAGGTTATTGTAATAAATTTTATCTTGAAATTGGATAAAAAACACTAAATGTTTTTGAAAATGATCAAATTAAAAAAAATATTATCATTAAATCTACGAGATTAATTTTAACTTAAATTATCTAACATACGTGAATTGAATTTATAAAAATGGATTCCATATTTTTAATCCCTATAATTCTAAATATCTAAAAAGAGAAAATTATTTTTTCACCAAACTGAAGAGTGAATGAATTAAAATTTATTTACAGCTACTAAAGTAAAAGAGGGTTTAGTGGGGGTTAAATTATTATGATAAGTGTGAAAATTAAATAATTTTTTTCATTGTTTTATTGGTTGAATTTATTTCAATATTTCTTATTATATTATTTGAAATATTGAAATTCTATTTCGCTATCCTAGGACTATGAATAGTATACTATGTTATGTAAAAAAAGGAAAGATAATTTTTTTACATTTAATATATATAAGTCTATAGGATATGAAAAAATAGAATATCATTTTTTATTAGTATTCAGTTTTTATATAAATGAGTTTTCTGATTTATTATAATTTATCTATATTTTTAAAAAATGAAATATATACTCCAAAATTATAAATAGATGTCAACAGAGTTATTATTTAGTTAATTAAAAATGGAATAACTAATACTAAAAATAATAATAGTAAATTACTATTAATTAATTATTACGTTAAATTAACTTTTTATATAAATACATTTTATTAAAAATGTGCGAACATAATAGATCCAAATTCCATCATTTTCATGATATTTTTTAAATCCAAATCAAATAAAAAAATCCTAATTAATATTATAGTTATTTTATAATAAAAGTCATTTTATTAAATTATTTTTAATTAAAAGAAATATTATATCTGACCTATAATTATTAATTTTGATTAAAACCTAAATATGTTATACTAATCGACCAATATATATATTATGGTAAAAAAAATATTTTTTCATGTTACATGTTCTTTTATTAAATTTAAATTCCAACACACTTAGAATTTTTATTTGATTAATTGGATTTTATATTTATATTTATTGGGTTCAAATTAACTAATAAATATTATATGAAATAAGTCATAGAGGATAAATTAACTGTGTTGAAAATAATAGTTACCATGGAGAAAAAAACCAAATGTGTAAAAATAGGTAAACATAAAAGTTACAGATCAACATGTTGAAAAAATGTAGAATATTTTGTGGTGGGGGTGTGGATCAAAAAACTAATCCCTATATCCCATTTATAATTATGTTTGGATCTAATAGAGGCATGATTTACCTCTCAATAGTTCATACTTTTGGGTGTTTATAAAAATGCCACTCATCCTCTACTATAAAAGGGCACTCACTCTTCTCCCTTATTCACACTATAAAAAATATTTTTTTAGATAATACCTACCCAAATAAATTCTCAAAATTTGTCTTCTAATATAGAAATCCTTATTTTTTGATTTAATCTATCATAGGGTTTTTAATGAAAACATAATAAGGATACCCGAAGAAGAGGTAATGTTCATCAATGCGAGTTTGTTCTTTATTTCTTCCCCCACCCCATTCAATTATTATTATAAATTTTTTTCATAATAACCTCAGTTTAATACATATAAATAGATATTTTTATATTATTTTCATGACCTATAACAATTTCCACTTCTATCATATGGGGTATGAAATTATACTTAGTGTGTATGGTGGACCACTGCTGTGTGAACTGACATCATTTGTTTTTTCATTTACACCACTCTTGGTCATAATAAATGATAGATTTATTGTTAATATATGGTATTTATTATGTTAATATTATTTTTGATGTCTTATATTACATATAACTAAATAATTTATTTATTTTTTAAATATGATAACATCGCATATGTGTAGGTCGTAGTAATACTTTTCCAAGCGATGTGATTCATTTAGGATTTACATGGAATTTATTTAGGATCAGTTTAATAAAAATATATTATATTGATGAAATAAACATGATTATTGAATTATGATATTTATCATTTACTTTTCATTATTTGATACTGAAAATAAAATGAAAAATATAGTGTTCATGCGTACATTCAACCAACCGTCTCAATAAACAATGTTTTTCATTTTCTAAGACTAAATTGTATAGATTACTATAAGTACATATATATTGAATATATATGAAATTTATATCATTTTAATAATTATAGATATGATGGATCTATAATAAATGTAATAATACAAAAAATATAATAAATCAAAAGATATATTGAAAACAAAGCAGTTGGGACACGAAACATAACATTAACATTAAATTTTTAATAAAGTAGAAATAAAATTACATAATCAAATAAAATATTGTATGATATATATGAATATTGTTCTGAAATATATTAAATAGTATATTATATTTTTATACAATATTTCTGAATGAGTATGATCGAAGTCAAGACTTATTGTAAGGGATTTTTGTACCGATTTGAGTTATTTTAGATGTATGTTATGCTATGCACATATATTCATTCATGAGGTGTATATAAATCCCCAATGAAATGTAATATAATTAATCCATTCATCCTTATAATATTTACAGTTCAATTTATGCT
Organism: Viscum album; assembly: GCA_963277665.1. Lineage (NCBI taxonomy): Eukaryota > Viridiplantae > Streptophyta > Magnoliopsida > Santalales > Viscaceae > Viscum > Viscum album. The sequence continues at coordinate 39,317,079 of OY728140.1, read as the reverse complement.
ATTCTTTCATTGGTCATATGATTAAAAGTTACCAAAGTTGTAAATATATTATGTTACAATGTCATCGCTTATTTGTGCTATTTATGATTGAGTCTATAATGTTGAAACCACTTAATATAACTCTCAGTAATTATTAGGAATTTCTTTAAATTTTGGTTATTCTTGAAATATTCATGTATTGGTACCATCTTCCCACCCGTTGGTGCTTGAAATAATTAAGAATTTTTTTTAAGAAAATCTGAGTATACTGGTCTCTTCAATCATAATTAGTTTTCTTGAAAAACAAAGTTTTCTATGAATTTTGTGAAAAATGTTTTGTTATTATATAATTTTTTTTATTAAATTGTAACAATTATTTCTATTTTACTTAGTTTTTTGAAACTGATCTTCATATATGTTTACAAATAATTTGTTTTTGGATTTTACTGATAATGTGAAAAGAATATTTATTTTCTATATGAACCAAATGTTTAATATTTTCTTATTTCATGAACACTCATTGATTTCAATATGTCCTTAGATTTTTTCATAATTATTTTTATAGAAAATACTTTCCTACACATTTAAGAAAATTTTTGAATTTAAATAAATGATTTGATAATGAAATTATTCTCCAAATATTTTATTTTTTAAAAAATAATTTTTCAATGAAGTAATTTTTTTTATCAAGTAATGTTTTAAATTATTTTTATATATTTCTTCACATGATTTCAATTTTATTTTTAGTGAAAAGGAATTTGAAAATTTTTAATGTCTTAAAAACTGATTTTCAATGAATGGTTATTTTCCTTTAGAAAGTTTCCAATTTTTCCTTTAAAACACTTCTCTATATTTGATTAGATTCATTGATGTCACCTATGACTTTCTGGGCATATTATCCAAGGATACAATTCATGTTATTTCTATGTATGTTTTTTGTTGATGATTGTATGATTTTTATGAACCACAATTATCTTTTATGGGTTTTACCATGAGGAAATTATTATGAAACCAACTTCTTTTCACGGGTTATAATATGTTAAATTATTAGAAAACATATATTTTTTTACATTTGTTATGATATGATGATTTTTCACGATCTTTTTTCATTCATATATATGATATTATTATTTGGCGGGTGGGAGCCATATCTCCCTCCAATGACTTAGGTAAAGATTTATATGTCATCAGATAGATTTTACATGAAGTGGGAGTGGACTGAATTCAGTAAGACATGGCTAAAACGAGGAGTGAAACTATTTTATTAAGACATGGATGGAATTGAGGGTGAGTACTGTTTTGTAAGACAACGATGGAATGAAAAGTAAACATTGTTTAGTAAAGGACATTGTCTGATATGATGGTCTTAGAAGTGACCTTTGACTAATATGGAAATGATTTTATATGATTTTTTATATACCACAAATTCCTTGTCTTCTTCCAAAATTTTTCTTTCATTTCTCATGTTATTTATTTCATTTACGATTCATGTCATATGAATTTATAATGTTTCTAAAATGACTCAAGTTTATGAAACTTGATATGTAGGTTTGAGTTTTCAAATGTTATATTATTGTTCCCATACAATTATGTACATCTTATTCTTGTGTATCTCCCATTATTACCCTTAATGAGTTTTTTATCACACTCTTTCTTATGTTTCTTTCCCCAGGTTACAATGAAAGTGTTTTAAGTTATATTATAATGTGGAATATTGTTATTTGTGACATATACAATCTTAATTTGAGTTAATAAGATTGTGTTCAATGAATGAAATGGTACAAAATAATTATTTCCCTTATGTGTATGTTTATGTATTGTAATGAATATTCGTATAACATGAAATAAAATCCAAGTATGATAAGCATGGGATGATATATTCAATATGTTTTAGTTGAGAAGATATATTCATTATCCATAAAAAATTTCAAATTTGGGTGACCTTGACATGGAATATGGTTCCACCATTTTAGTGTACCAAGTGTAGATCAAGGATACACTGGACAAGATCCATCAGGGGTGTATGATATCCCTTATTCCTATTCTATGGTTGTATTATAATATCTAGGATTAGTCATGTAAATAAGAGAACTAGATTTCAGATTAGTACCCTCACTAGTCTGAGTATTTCTTACCTTTAAGAAGAAAATTCTTAAATATTATGACAGTTTAACATCATGGATTTTTTGAACAATATAATTAGGATATTGAAATCTATATTTTTAGAGTACATCATGGATTTTATGTACAAATTCTTGTTTTTAGACTTTTTTTATATATTAAAAGTGTTAAATATATTAACTTAAATGCAAACATAGTCATTAATATAATATATTAACTATTAAATAGAGTCTTAGAAACTAAAATAGATTCCATCTTTGAATTCTGAACATCGGTTTAACCCTAATATCAATAACTGGTTTGTTCACATTAGACATCTGGTTAATGTAATTTCCTATGTATATATTAAATAAAATTAATTGAAATAATATATTAACTAATTTGTTTTTGCAATTAAATTCAATTATATTCCGAACAGTATATATGTAGTTTTATAGATCATATATAGGTTTAACCAGATAACCATAGTTCATGTAGTGAGTTACTCGAGGATGGGAGCATTAAAGGGTAGATTTGGGACTTATAATCACTGATGAGCGTAACTTTCCCTTAAATGGAGTTACCTAAAAAACACATTCTTCATCAATGATCATTCTCATGTCAAGTAGGGGAATGATTTTATTATTTATATCCATGTTATATTTATTATTTTAATTCTTTTTTAATTTTAGTTGAATTGATCTCGTGTTCATCCATGCATGGTCCTAATAAATTATACTTTCTTCTCAGATTATACACTGAAAATCATTTGTAATTTTCATTATTATTATCCCCATTTTGTGATTCTCATTGGTTAGGGATTGATATTTGAAGATTAAATTTTTATTTATCAAACACTTTTAAGGAAAAGGTGTGAAACCATGAGTTCAAACACAAAAATAAATAACATAGTGACTAATAGACAATTTAAGCCTAGTAGAATAAAACTCTCAAAATAATTTCCAAGGGATATTGTTTACTTGAGTATATGGTTCCTCTATTATAAGATATTCAAACCAAAAGGTCCTTCTTATCGATCCATGTAAAAACTAGGCCTTGTTGACAGCATAGATACCATTCCCTTACATGGTCATCAGGTCCTGCCCCACTAGGTACCACCAGTTACACTGCAAAAAAATGGTCCCCACCCTAGGGACCACTCACATGGCCGAACAAGTCTTTAGAATAATGATTATCCCCACAAGCCAACACTAGTTCTTTCTAGTGTGATTTGTCCTCACTCGCACACCCCCTAAGAAACATTCAAGAAGGTCAACCATCATGATCACTAGTTCAGGACATGAACACATACCAATGGAGTTATATTTTGGTAGGATACTGCAATGAAAGGTTCACCATGTTGACATGAGTCATATCATATAGTCATTTAACCCTTTATGATTAGTGTTTTACATTCACCCCCCCTTTAGAGAACAACATCCTCATTGTCGTCCCTACATCTCAACTCAGGTAGTGCAACACACTTAATGTTAGGTACCCATTTGATGCCAAATATAACAAATGAACCCTGCTGAGAGCACATACACCCCTCCCTAAAATGGCTGGTATGTGCCACTAGTTTCACCACAGACACGTGGTCCCTACCCAAATTCCCACCCACATGCCCAAACAAGTCATATAGCTAATGATTTTCCCCATAAGCAAACACTAGTTTTTATAGTGTGCTTTTTCCTCACTCATGCACACCCTAGGAAACGTTCCAGAGGGTTTCCCATCCTGATCACTACTCCAGGCCAATAATACATAACTGTGGAGTTCTAATCAGGTAGGTTCTAAAAATAAAGGTTCACCAGGTTGACATGAGTCGTATCACATACTCATTTAACCCTTTATCATTCTAGGGTGTCACAATCCCGGTATATTTATCCTTATTGAGAGTAATACTTAAGGACCCCCCATAATTTTAGAGGATTCTTCTTCAGTAGCATTGAGAGATAGAACCTTTTCGTCTACATATTCTTATGAGGTAATGAGAAATTTTAAGTAATGCTCAAGCACATCATCTAACATACAATGGTTATCGTTATGATTGTATTTCTTCACTGACCATATCTTCATTTGAGTAGGCAATTAAAAGTGATCCTTTCTCTATTTACAGATTCCCTTCAGTACATCCATAGAAACTACTGTAAATTGGACCTATCCCCATGTTTTTCCCCAAAACCATGTGGATAGGTACCCTTATACCCACGGTTTTGGAAAACCATTGGTATAGGTAAATTTTCAAGACCTATACCCACAGTTTTGAAAAACCATGGGCATATGGGGGTCTATCCCCATAGTTTTTCAAAACTGTGGGTATAGGGGTTCCTATCCCCACGGTTTTGGGGGAAACCGTGGGGATAGGTCTGGGATAAAATACCTATACCCACGGTTATGATAAACCGTGGGTATAGGGTTCCCGTGTGTGCGCGGGAATTTTTTTTCCACGGGAAGGAATTTTGTTTTGGCGGGAGTCCTATACCCACGGTTCTTCCCTCTATACCCACAGTTTATATAACTATATTTAACTAAATATAAATATATATACATAAAAGCGGTGTTGGGGTAGTGGTTAGGTGCTTCGTCTATAGTGGAGAGGTTGCGGTTCGAAGCCCGCCGACCACATTATTTTACGACCTATACCCACGGTTTTGAAACCATGGGGAAAAGCCTTTGACACCATGGAAAATGGGTATGTTTCGTTGACATGGTGGCAGAACACCTATACCCACGGTTTTGGAAAACCGTGGGTATAGGTTGGAGACCTATACCGACATCGTTCCAGCCCACAGTTCTCAAAACTGTGTGTATAGCCTATACCCACAGTTTTGGGGGCTATACCCACGGTTTTGAACTATGGGTATAGGATGATTTTCCAGTAGTGAGATGTGCTGACCTGATTTCTTTAAAAGTCATAAACCAAATCATCTATCTCCTGGAGGCCATCAATGTGGTAAGAAGAATTCTGTTATAAGACTAAACTAGAGGAAGTGACCTCCCTAATAGTATGATCATGAGATATACCTCCCTTTTATTTCTATCATGATTCATCAACTACAACACACTCAAAATGATTGCATGCTCTAACCTTTGAACTGGTTCTTTTCGGTCCAACCACACATGTTCCCTTCACACAGCCCGCATTGTCTTCCCTGTGTGTAAGTGACCTTTAATTTTTTCTACCTACATCATGATTCATCTCATTATATTCCAATCTATTTACCACCCTCATTTCAACCTCATTATGTGCCTCTATTGTTTCCCTCCTTGGGCTCGCAGACTCAATAACAAAACTCCCTCCAAGGTCAAACTTCAACTTATGAAAAATATCAGTAAATTTCAATTCATGGGGTACTGATTGAGGTTTCAACTTTGAATGGTCATATTTAAAAGGAAGGCCAATAGAAATATTAGAAGTCAACATAGATCCCTCGAACCCCCTACCTCATGTGAATCCAAAATTGTGATCTCTGGTTAACTACCATGCCTAGGGATAACAACTCATTTAATAGGTTCCTTCAAGAATGCATCTAGACTAAGAACATTCTCAATATCATGGACCTTTCCCTTGTTTCACAAATCCATAACCATCTTTTGTGAAGAACTAATCCCATCCTATGGTTAACCATGATATTCCCATGCCTCCACACCCACTTTCCCCTGATTAGAGGGCCCATCTACAAAATTGGTCACTAAATCCTTTCTCCCACCAATTCCCACACCCTTCTTTATACCATTCTATTTAGAACCATGTACGAAGGTCTCTGACGAGTGTACTAACCTCTTGAAATCAGAACAGAAATCAATGCATGATTTATACACCACCTCCTACCTACAACAAAATTCCTCTCCTACTTTAATTCATAAAAAAATATAAGGCTTCCTTGAAACAACTATTTAGACACACACACATGGGGATTAATAGGACACGACACAACTGTGGTTTAGCTATCAGAGCACAAGAACCAACCTCCAAGGTTGCCAAGAATATTAATAAATGAAGGGTTTTGAAATTGAAGGGGTAAGTTAGGAAAAATCATCCAAATCACCAATAATGTTGGTCCCACATTATATGGAAGTTGTAAGCCCATCTATGGAGATAGAAGTAAGACCCATTTTAGCTATGAGGTGTAGGAGACACGGATTTTATTAGATATTACTCTATTTCAAAATAGATCATGAAGTTCATATTATCTAGAAAAATGACATTACAGTTATTATGTAGATCCCAAGAATTGAAAACGAACCTATCGAAGGTCTCCATTAAAGGCCTTCACTACGAAAATTGAGAAATAAGGGACTGATTGAAGAGCTCCAAAGAATCTTTAAACTCCATGATTGACAAAGGATAGTTAGGTAACCCTTCGTACAACTTGGGAAACTTGGGGTATATGGAGAAATGACGGAATAGGGGAAGAAACCCAAGTTTTAAAAGAGGGGGAAAATAGGGATGCCACACCCTTGAAGGATGATGAATGTCCCCCCATTAGTGGGGGAGGGAATGGAATAGTTTCTACTTCCCCCACAAAGTGGTATATGGCATCACGGAGATACCCCCTAAGAAAACCCTAAAGTGAGTGATAAAAAATAAAAAAACCACATTTGAATTCGCACTTTAATTATTATTGTTATCCCCAACATTCTATAAGTATTCAACATTGGGATTTACATTGTTGTTAATTTGAATATTAATTTAGTTCATTTCATTACAAATATTATTTTCATCTTCTTCATTGTGATGTTAATTTAGTAAATTTCATAATAGTGGTGTATATTTTACTAGGATTGGATTTAGAGGATGATTCAATTAATCACAAATATGTGAGTTACGATGTGTAGTGATACACATATATTTGAGGATGGTATTTATGAAGAAGTGCTATTGGAATCAAGATATTAGAGATTACATTATCATGGTAAACAAATAATATATGAATTTTTTGAATGATTCAATGAGTATTTCATAGTGGAGGAATTATAATCATAATCCACAATACATAGGTCAGATTCATGACGTTTCACTACAATACTATGTATAGTTTTTATGAATTCTTTTTGTGTTGTACATTTTTTGTTGAACTTGGATTTTTGGTAGAGTAAAATATCACACAACTATGTGATTGATGCACAGGTTATGTGACATGTACCTAGAAATGTTTTCATGTACTGAGAGTATCCTCTCATTGAATCATGTGGCCCCATTATTATGATTGTTATTACATAAACCATATACCCTATAAGGTTTATTAATTGGGAAGAAAATATACATGTTGAGTTCATAAATAAACATGGCATGCCAGGTGAATACTCTAAAAATTATGAATTTTAGATGATATATTCCTTGTAGGATGTCTGAACATGGAGAATTTTCTAATTTGGGATAATAGGTTGTGTACCCATAGTGTAGACTATATACATCCAAGTGGAATAAAATATATTGTTCATTTGTGCATTTCTCCCTAATTATACTCATCTACAATAGGTATTTCACATGTTGGGACTATCATCCACTTGTGGAGTTTGTATATCACCAATGTAAATCAATGCCTATGATCCTCTTCCTACATAATTAGATCGAGTCTGTATTCCAAAATTTCTATGGGGGTAGGAATATCACACCTATTTGGTTGGTATTTTACCATATATAAAGCTCATACTTGATATGGATACCCCCCTAGAGTCACCATGTCTGTAATTTTATTGGGATAAGGGATCCTCCTGCATCATCAAAATGAATGACCATGTAGGTCTCCTGAGAATCATAGATCATATGCATGGAATGTTTAGATTATTTTGAATATAGAAATATTTGGGAAATTCCATGATATGAGTATCTTCTTGAGAATATTTGGGTTCTTCTTCCCATTATCATTTTAGTTATAGTATTTTTATGGATCATTCATTTTATGAATTATTACTTGGGTTTTTCGGGGTTTCATACTTGGTTTTTTATACTGTCCACATTATGATCTCTTCCAATATGTATCATGTGTTTTGTAAATGTCGCTATATTTAACATAGATTTTTGTTAACATGTTCTAGATGGTTCTTAATGGTACATGGTGTTGGATATATTAGGATCATGATTTAGTTATGGGGATTTCATGGTGGGACTATACTCTTTTTGATTGTTAGGATGGAATTACCAATATAAAAATAGATTTTAGAAACAATAATTCATTGAGAGATAATCTATCAGTTTGTAGTAATATTAAATAATAAAATAATTTTTTATTTGTTGTTATTAAATTTTAATTCCAATATTTGTCTGAACCAACAAATATATTCTTTGATATTAATTATTTAATACCAAAAAATATTATACAAAAAATATTATTTGTTTCATTATATTATAAAATGAAACAAATATTTTACCAACAAGTACTTTTAATATTAGTTATTATATTTTCCAAAAATTATATTTCAAACATATAAATCTATATTTGTGTTTAATTTATTGAAAATAAATTAATAATGATTAACATTGTCCATTTAATTTAAAAATATAATGTTTCTATCAACATCAATAATAATTTTAATAACATGAATTTTTATTTCAATAAAAACATCATTTTAATTTAAATAATAAAAACATGAAAAATATTTTTATCAAATTGAAAAGTTTTTCCAAGATGTATTATTTTAATAAATAAATTGAAAATATCTGAGATCATATATTTTTCAAATACCAACCTCATCACACTATTTTATTGAAAAACTCATCCTTAACAAAATTTCAATGGGATGATCTCTCTCTCACCAAATTGTGAACACCATGTATTAATATTTTTGGTTTTCATCTTCACAATGCTCTCTTGAGGATTACGTCGCCCAATTCAATCTACCATTATCTCTTGAGAGCTGGAGCACATATATTTTATTATTTGAGGTATAATTTATCAACTTTTGGAAGTTGGACCTTTTTTATTCATGTGAAAGTTAAAAAAATTATAAGAATTGTGGAAGTGTATTCTTTAAACATAGACATTCTGAATACCCCATAAAAAACATCCATGAGTATACCCACCAATACCCCCTAAACTTTATCCCTATCCACCACCTCACCGAAACTATCCCACCATATCTATAGCACTCTGACCCTTCTCACTAACTATCCCACCTACCTAGTTTCCCATTGTGCTTACCCATAAAAGGTTTAACCTCATCCTCCTCCCCATATCCTCTCACTTTCATACTCATCTCCTCCAATGTATTTTAATACTTCCATAGGATCTTAAATATTTATACAGCCAATTCATTTCCGCTACTCTATTTCAAATCCCATAATTTACTGTATAAACTATGAAATGTATAAAGTTATTATCGATTTGATCTGGTTTATTCATTTCATTTAGATACCAAAAATTAAAATTCACATCTCAATCATAATGAGTGTTGAAAAAATATCTTAATTAAATTTATGTTCAAGAAATTATATAGTTTCTAGATAGAAATTACAAGTTGATTGACCATAAAATATGGATCTAAAAAATATTTTCAAGATGAAAGGGTGAGTCAAACCATTTAATTTTCCAATATTGATATTTTTTTCATATATTTTTTTAATTATTATACTTTCATTTTGATATTGAATACCATGTTAGAAATTAGTCTATAATATAATGGTATTGAGGTTGGTCATAGAATGAATAAATTATCTTTTGAATATTTATTGAGTACCCTATCTATCAATCATTATTCATTAAGGCTAAATAAAATACATTACACATATATTATATTCCAAAAATATAAATATATAAATAAAAGGTGTAAAAAATTTCAATCCTCTATTTTCCAACCAAAACCAAAACATATTATAGGCTGTGAAGAAACATGTTAAAAAATATTCCTTATAGTTTAACATTTCACTAATTGGGTGAATGATCATTATGATTATGGGTTTTTCTTAAAATTATATATTCAATATTATCCTATGACAAATTTAAATTGGCATCCTGATATATGATCTATTACGAGTTTCTCAATGTCATTTTCTTTTTTAGTCATTTTGTTCATTCTAATGAATACGTTCGACATTTTGACATAGACTTTTTTGTTAATTGAATACATTTTTTATTTTAGTTACCTTAATTTACTACAATTACAATATATTTTTACATATAATCACAGGGATGGTATATATATTTTATGGATACCTAGAATATTGATTTCAAAATTTCAATATAATATTGTCAATGTTGTTTATTTCTAAATCATGTAATTATTGAATAATTTTATATTTTTTGAAACATAAATCAAGTTCTCTCAACAAGGTTCATGTTCTAATATATTTATTGATGGTGTTCATGTTTGACTAATAATTTATGCCTAATTTAGGAAAATTATCAAAGTACATTCAGATGTTCAAAGAGTCCCATATTTTAATATCTGGTACCCTTATCATAAAGATTCTATGCTACCTTTGGTATTATGTTCTTTTTCTCATTGTGTTATAACATATTCATGTGTAAAGAATGATGAGGATGAATTATTCATATAAATTGAATGTTTTTTATATTAAACCAATTGTCTCAACTACTTTTTTTAATTCTTACATATTAAATTATGGAACCAGATTATCTATTTAGTCAAATAAAATAAAATTTCTATTTTTTATTATTTTTATTTTCCTTTCGATTATATTTTTTTCTTCATATATAAATATAAATACCAATATTTGAAGTTGGTTTTTTATCTTATTCCTAGTATATCAATTTTAGTAATTTAAATATATTATTTTTCTTAATTATAAAATATTTATGAACATAAGATCCATATTAAAAAATTTCATGAAAAAATTATTCATTATTTTTTACATTTGGATAGATTATATATGTAATCTATATAACAATTTAACTTTTTATAATTCATTATAATTCAATATATATAATTTCTATAATAGTTTAAAATTCATTATCAATGAATAATTCATTATAATTTATTGAAAAAAATGAGAACTCATTCATTTTATGTGTATTTAACACATTACCAATAAAATATTACAATTTACTCATTGTCTATATTTGTTAAATTAGAATCCATACATTATACTTCATTACATATTATATATTTAATATAAAAAATATCTCACAAACTAATTTAGTTGACCCAAGTGTTATACATATTTTCCCTCACCTCATTAATACCATGGTTCCCCATTGACTGGCTTGTATATCTAATATAATTAACATTTCATATCCTTAGTGGGATCAGCCATCAAGTGTTAGTGCTTAGGGATTGATCTTTATCCTCAAGGGACATGGAATCCATAACATCACTTGAATAATGATTCCCCACATCATCTGTGACTTTATATTATTCATCACTCATATGTATGATAAATCGATGAAAGATAAGTATACCATATTACCATTATAACACCATTTTCATGTAATCATATAGTTTTTTTAAAATATTCTCATTCTCAATAATATGAAAAAACCTTATGGTTACAATTTCAAAAAACATATTTGAAAATTATAAGAAATTTCATTGAATTTAGTTTCATACTAATAGAATATGGTTAAAAGAATATCAATTCAAATATATAGAAATTATTGTTATTCTAAGGGGAAAATGTTTTGTATTGTATAGATTGAAGGATTTATATTACATTAAAGGAAATAACTCCCATGATTTGTAGTGTGGGAACAATGAAAATATATCTCTCCCTTTGTCATTACCCACTAAAAAACACATTTCAAACTGTCACGAACCTACTTGGGTCAGCCTTGAATCGATCACCCAATTCGGACTACAACAAGGCCCAATAAGTGTTTTGGATCCTCCAAGGCTGAAAACTAGTTCTTTAATACAAATATACTCAATTGGGAATGATTGACCCCAAAAAATATAGATAAATAAAAAGTAATAAATTTTTTTAGTGGTAAAATAAATAAAACTAAATGGATGAAAAAATCTTCAAGTGACGTCATGGGTAACCACTAATAAAAATACCATTCTTTCTCTAAGAGTGATCCAAAAATAGAAAATCCTAAAACTAAATAGATAATGTAGGTCTGAGAACTGGGATACTCAGTAGGGATTCCATGCATAAAAAACACCATATGACTCACCATTAAAGTTAAATACATTTATTGTTGTTTGAAAATTGGACACACATATATATATATATAGGTATTTATTCTCTTTCCAAAAATTGGAAACTGGATTCATTTTTTATGGAAAAAAATTTCCATTTCATTTTCAAAACTATTTCTATGGCATAAAGAAAAGAAATTCAAATGATTCATTTAAATGATAATGAAATGTGGATCATGTATTTTAATATGAAATAAAATTCAAGGGTGTCATAGAATCAAGTACCAAAAGTGCCTAAAAATGAACCAGAAACATAAAAATATGTATTCAGGGGGATTTACTAAACATATATATAAGAAATCCTTGAATGTGATCAATATGGTTTTACCAATTTGCACATGGTGCAGCTCTATAGTCCATAACCAACTAGCTTCCATAAACAAGCTATAGCAGTGGAACATTACACCTGGACTCTCAGAAACTCTAGGGGGTATGGACTAATAAAATATATGTTGATAGGAAACCTTCACTTAACCCTATAGATGATGCCCCAATATAAACTTATAATAGTATGTTGTGAAATGGGAGGTCCTAACACATGTTTTTTAAACTAAAACCGATAGCCACCATGATTTTCTATCCCAAACATTGAAATGACCTATATAAAGACACACTTCTTGAAGAGTCCACCATTGAGGTTCCAGTATCACAAAAAGTAATAAAAAAGTTCCAACGGAACCTAAACTTCTTTTAACTTTGAAATCAACTTCTAGAAATGAAATAAAGTGCCAACCAAGCCTTTAATGTTGAATATTCCATATCCATTTCCAAAATCACTCACAAAGTCAAGGAGGCAATACAACATGTATAACAATTACCAAATAGACCTTTAGGTCATTTATACATCAAACACCATATCCTAGTGACAAATGGGACACACATTAAATAACACATTTAACCAAATCCATTGATTTCTATGAAACAAAATTCACATATCCATAATTATTTATAAAACTATTTAAAACACTTCAGATACTTTAAATTTAAAGGAAAAATTTAATAAATATTAGATAAGTTATGTAAATAAATAAGAAAACAATTCCATAAAAGTGAAAAAACTACATGTAGGACATACATATATGAAATAAATATAAAAACGTATTTTTAAAATACTCAAGTAATCATGGAATTAAAATTAAAGGTGCAGGCACGGTAACCTACCTCACACACAAGGCATGCTGATTTAGATGATGAAAATTTGAGTCCTCCCTCCCTTATCTACATATTTTCATTTCCTAATATGTTCAAGGTATCCTTACACATATGCTTACACATGAATATTTCCCTTTACATGTACATAGGTATGAATGTTCATATATATATATATATATAATCAAAAAAAGAACCATTAAATATAATCTCCTACCATAGGTAAATATATATAAATAAGCAAAATAAATATATCTATTCTTACTTTTTCATACACATATATGTATTCGACAATGATGGCTTGAAATCACCCTAAACATTTATTTGATGCATAGAGACCAAAACATCAAAAAACCTAATTAAAATTAGTCCAACAGAAAAGGTAGTAGGAGAAATACTTTAATATGGTATGAGTTACACTAAAATGGTATGAAATTATTCTTTTTCAGTTGTGGATGCTGAATCAATCCTATGTATGGCCAAGGGATCCACTATATACCCTACCAATAGAAGATAACACAAAAAAATCGAAATAGCCAATACCCTAGGATTCAACCAATTTAAACTTGGGGATGGAAGGGGAAAATAAATAACTAATATAGGAGGGAAGATTAAGGATTAACAGATAATAACACACCATAAAACTTGAGACGATACTATTACCTTAATGAGGGATAGGTAGTAATGGCGCATGAGGAATCACCCCTCTAGGAATGGGTTGAGCGAACCGGGGGGAGGGCAGGCTTGGCTATCTGGGTGGGGGTGAAGGTTATAAGCTAATAATTATGATAATAAAAATAATAAAATTATTATTATTAATAACATTATTATTATTATTATAAATAAAAATATTATTATTATTAATAACAATATTATTATTATTTAAACAATTTTTTTTCATTTTACTCTATTTTTTTTTTCAAAAACTAAGAAGTCATGCATGGATTGGCCACACGGTTAGAAAAACCATGCACCAACCAAGGACGTCGATTTAAGGCCCTAGAAAACCCGCTTCAGTAGCTACATAATTTCAAAAAATGTGTGTTGTCCATAAAAATTTAGTTCTATCAAAAATATAGATGCCCTTGCACAGTCTGCAAATGATTTCAACAAACCATGTGCTGATTGTGCACCTATATTGGAAACCCACAAATTTTAAAAATTAATAACTTGATCAACACAAAACTCAAGGAAAAATAAAATTATAATTAAATAATTACTAAATCAGGGTTGGGGTGTGGTAATTCTTAACATCATTATAAATTTATAACCCTAATAATTTACGCATCAAAACGATGAACAAAACAGGGTTCCAAAACTAACAGAGTCTAAACAAAATCCTGAAACATAGTTTGGCCTTTCAGATCCATTAGTCACACTCAGATATCTTTATAGAAATCCATGACATGTAGAACCTCATAGATAAAATAATGGTCTCCCCACTATTAGAAACCATATAACACTAACCAACTCTCAAAGAATTCCCAATAAGATCCATGGTTGGTCTCCCCATAATTTAGGTACCTCCCATCTTATACCAACTAGCACATACTGAAATGAGAAACCCTACATATATCAACTCGGGAACTCCTATAACAATTCAACCCCCACCACAAGGGGCCCCTGTTGAATGAAAATAAAAAACCAAGCAGTGAACCAAACAACAATTCATTATTTTCCAAAGATACAAATATAACAAAAAATAGAAAAACATGAATCCATAACTGAATCATGAGAAGGATAAACATTTATAAATTTCCATCCATAAAGAACAATCCCAAATATTTGAAGATAGGCCACTAGGAATATCAAAATAATGTTTACTAAGGATAGAAAACAAGAAAAAGGGAAATCATTAATGGTTTCCACTCTGATATCGGAGACAACATGTTGGTTATACATTCCCCATGGATGGTAAATCATGGAATGCATGAAAATATTTACTGTGGGACCTATGGATAGATCCTTAATGTCTTGAATCATCTACTACCCTATAGTTGGGAACTACAAATATTTTATTGTAGATTCATTTTTAATCAATATAGCTTGAAAAACTCCTCGAGATTACCCAAACAACCACATCATCGACAATCCTTCAAAGAATTATAGCAAGATGTGTTAGAGTTTCAAAACGAACCATACTAGAGACAAATGAGTGTGTTTTATAATAAATAAGAAGAAATAATTTTAAAAGATGACACCATAAGAACATGGTTCTCCGGTTCACACTCTTCATTTGATGGGAAACTCCTCATGTGTACTGAGAACAACTAGAATACAATTCCCCTCATGCTTTCCTCCACACCCAAAAAAACGAAAGATACCTTGTCCACCGACATCCCAAAAATAACATGATCCATGAAGATATTGTTGTGATTATTATATGGAAAAATAACCCATATGAATAAAGGTGCTTTTAACCGACTGCTCAATGATAATTCTAAAGAAAAGAAACTACCCTATTCAAAATGGTCAACACAACCCATCACCATATGTTGACCTTTCTAAACACTCACAAGTTATTTTATCCTTAAACATATAATGATCCTTGACTACCATGAAAAACAGGTAGTAGATGAAATGAAATTAAATTTCCCACTTCAATAAGACTTCAGATAAAACTAACAATCAGAAGAGAAACCTTTGAAGCATTTAGGACCTTTTTGGGAAGCAAAATTTGAACAACCTAAAAACCCAAAAAAATCAATATCAATCAAAATACCACCAAAAAATCAACAAACATTAAATTTCTACCAAAACCACAAATTCAAAAACCAAGCACCACACAATGGAACCAAAATAAACTTTTTGAAACAACCACATTCATTCTGAATTCAATTATTTTTTCAAATTTAAACGCATTTGAACATTAAAATCCATATCAAATCCCACTTTCAATTTCAAGTCCTCAAAGACAAAAATAATTCCATCACACCCTTGTAGCATAAAATCATAATCCCATTTTTAAGAACATTTCTAAAAAAAAACCCACCTAAAATGGTTGGACACTTACCGATAGTGTTCAATGAAGCCTCACACATACAAAATACTATGATACTTCATACGCCCATACACATGTAAAAATAAATATCCACTCATCACATACATACATAAATGCGAGCATATATAAAAATAGCTTGGGTTAAACAAAAAATATCACTTTCTTAACTTCTCTTTAAGAAATGCCCAATCAATTTTCAAAACCACACCTTATTATTTCAAAACAAATAATTTAACAGCTACCAAGAAACCTCCATACCAATTTTCACAAAACCCTTTTGAAATCCAAAATGAAATTCAAAAATAACTACAATTTTCATAAAACACCTTTCACTTTCAATAAGTTTCAGGGTTATTATTTTTGAAATATCATTATTGAATAACCAATCACTAATTTAGAATCCATGGGGAAAACACCAATACCGACTCAAACCACTTCCAAGAAAAGGAAAAGTCCACATAATTACTCAGTGAATCAAAATCTAAAATCATAAAGAGAACCAATACTACAAATGGCTTGGATGTACTATTTGACAGAACTTGCACCAACTGGGTGAGCACCACAAAGGTAAATCGAGGCATTTTAATGGTCTACACATGGTTTTATTGACCAAGAAAAGAAACCATTCTCCCCTTTAAATTCCAAAAAAAACTCAAAGACTTAGTGTTTCCAACAAAAATCCACTAAATAAGAAAAATATTTTAAAATTCCCATAATCATCAAAACCCTTGAAAACATTTGAGAACCAAACTCATATTTTAAAGCACAACCACCTCGGACCACCTTGTTAATTCAAGTATACTTTTGAATAGGTGGTGATCAAGAACCTACCTAGTACTAACCACTTACATTTTGAAACTCCTTTATTTGAACTACTAGACATACTCAAATAACATGTTCTAACCTACTTTCATTCCATTGTTTCACAAGCTAACCCAGATGGATCTTGAGTGGTCACCAAATCCATCTTGAAACAAAGAATGAGTGGCATTCCCGATCATATAAGTCTTAAAAATGGAACCAAGCATCAAATATACTCAATTGGGAACACATTATTACATAAAAGACTGATAAATAATCAATAATAAAATAAAAAATATTAAAGGAAATATAAATAAAGCTAAATGGTTGAATGTACCTCCATGTGACCTCATGGGTCACCACCAATCACATAACCATGCTTCCTCCAAGATTGATCCATGGAAGAACCAGAAACTAAAAAGGTATATTAGGCATGAAAATAAGGATTTTAATAGGGATTCCAAGGAAAAACATCAAAATATGCCTCAACATTAAATTGAAATCCATTCTTTCTAGTTTGAAAATAGTATGTATATAAAAATAAGTATTTATATTCTTTTCAAAAAAAGTACAGATTGATTCCATTTTTAAGAAACAAAAAGTCTATTACATATCCGAAATAGTTTCCACTAAATAAATAATTTTTTAGGAGGTTCATTTTGAATATAAATAGTTATGTATCTATTAATTTAATATGGAACACAAAGAAAAGTTTTCATGGATTCCAGTACCAAAAGTGCTAAAAAATGAAATAGAAACATATAAATATATAGTCATGGGAATTTTAAGAATCTCTAGATGAAATAATTGTAAATACATAGTTCACACTCACCTACTAGTGTATGGTGCATCTCCATAGTAAATAACAAATTGGATTCCCTAAACTAGGCTCACTAGTGGCACATACCACCTAGCCTCTCAACAAATCTAGGGGTACCAACCCATCTAGTCTAAATTAACAATTAACCATCACTCAACCCTCTAGATGTAACCCAGGTATCCCATAATAATATTACGTTGTTAATGGGGAGGTCCTAACAAGCATGCCTCAGATTGAAACTCTAACACCCCAAGATTTTATGAAAAATATTCTTTTTAATTTTATTGATATCTTGTTTTGTATGCTACACCACAAGGAGCTTACACTATACGCATCCCTGACTTGGCTTTCATTACATGCAATTGCGACCTTCCATGATAGCGTGTGTTGTATGCAATACCGAGTATCACTAAACAACGATATGTTATATAAACTAGTCGTTAAGAATAGAAATACCCTCTTTTTAAAATTTTATAAATTTTATCTTTCAAAATAGACTTCATTTTTGGATTCGGAATATCAAAATTAGCCTAGGGTGAATTTTTGGTATTTTTCTGAAAGCATTCAATTTTTTATGAATAGTGAAAACACTAGGTTACTATTTAAAAACCGACTTTCTATATAAATAATTATTTATTTCATTTAAATTTATTTTAGGTCAATATTGATACATAATACCTATATATGTTTAATTTAATTCATTGGAGTCATTTTATAATAATTTTTCATATATAAAAAGTTTACTGAACTTTTCACCGTCTTTTACTCACCTCCTAGGAGAATTTGGAAATTCACATAAACCATAATTTTACCGCTTCTGTGAGTGGAATTTTGAAAATCTGAGAGATTTGTTTAATATCAAGGACTAAAATATGGTTCAATGAGACGAAAATAGTTTTTGGTGAATAGTAACCTTTTACTTTTATTTACCACGGTTAAAAGTAAATAGGGTAATTAAGGGTAAAAATGATATTATTATTACCCTAACACATGTCCTAATTCTATTGGTTAAGTTTAATTCGACCAAAAACAACCTTTGGAATAAAATATGACCATTTAGGTCCACTTGGATTAGATTTGGACATTTATTATTAATTTATTTAAAGAAGGGTTAAAATAGTTAAAATCAAACTTTAATAACTAATTCAATTTTAATATAGGGTTATAAATAATATAAACTAGACTATAAATATTCATTAGAAATATAAAAATATTTCCTACCTAATGGTATTTTATTTATAATTTTTAGACATTAAATAATTTAAGTTATTTATGACACAATGGTGATCCAGTAATTACCTAAATAATGAAATATTAAAATAATTGGTATTATAAATACCGAAATAAATGTAATTTGAGACTTTTTATGAATTCCACTAATTTTATAGGTTAATATGACATGTTAGTTTTAATTTAATTAACATTTTTCGAACTAATCATGCTGTTATGATTTTCATAAAAATCAATTACCAAATAGTGTCAAACTTGACATAAAATAGGTTTTAAAACAAATATTATATTATTAATTGTTATTTTATTCCTAAAAATTTAATGTTCAGTCAAATGACTTATAAAATAATATATATATTAATAATGAACCACTTGGGGTTTTTTTGTCTTTTTATAGTATGTTTATTAACCATATAGTGTAAGAAAACTAGAAGAAACGGTAAAAGTTAAATTATTTAACTTGGAGTTAAATCTAAATGATAAGGTTAAAATTGTAACCTAAACTTGTCTAAAATCTATTGTTTGATAGGGTTTATACCCATCCGCACTTTATCTTAAAAATAAATCAATTCGGAGATATTATAAATGGAATATAACTTTATTATAAAATAATAGTTTAAGTTTTTCCAAAGGTACCCCTCTCCTCCCTTATAAAAGGGCACCCCTTTCCTCTTCTCTTAACACCCTTTTGAGCCTTGAATCTTGGCTAACACCTGACAATTTCTATTTTCCACTTCCCTAGAAACATTCTGGAGGTTTTGGTCTTCTCAAAAGACCAACTCTACTTACATAAGAGGAAGCCTAAAGGAGGTACGTCGAAGAAGAGGTAATCTCTTCTTCCGATTCTCTCAAGTTTCTTTCTTCTTCTACTTATTCTTCACCAGTTGTCTCATTATAAAGTAATAACACAAGTATTACTTGTATACTGATATGTTATTATAAATATGAAACAACCCTATTTCACCTTCTATCCATCCTATGGAAAACTAAATCACCGCTCGTGCGTACGTACGGAATACCGTCTCCACGCCGTGGTGTAATCTATTTTCAACCACCACCTTACTTGGATGGGTATAATGGTGTAAATAAATAACTATATATTATTATTTTAAATTGATATTGATTTTTAAATATTGTACATATTCTTAAATACAATTCCACGATCATGGGAATGATATCATCGCTCGTCCGTACGTACGGACTACCGTCTCCACAATGCGATGAGATTCATTATCCATGTTAACCATTCATTAATGATTATAAAGTATATATAATGAATAATAATGGAATATATGACATAATAATGAAACTGGATTTATGTATATATTTATATATATTTATTTCATCTACTGAATTCCATTAAATTCAATAAAGAAAGGAAAATAGCATTCATGCATACGTATAACCTACCATCTCCATGAACGGTGTGTTTCATTTCATTTATCTATATATTATATATATATATATATACTGAATATATATAATATATAAATCATATTTTACATTCTGGAAGTAAGTAAATCATTATATATGTAATAATAATATCAAGAACAACAAGTCCAAACACGTACAATAAATGAAAAGATTTTAACCAAATCGCTGCTTTTACATCGAATTTACAAAAGAACGGGTAATATAAAGTCATAAGTAAACTATATATGATATAATAACCATGAATATAATTCTGTAATAAGTCAATAACATTGTTTAAATCATTATACAGGAGGTTCGGATATATACGAGGCATATCAGACATAAGGTAAGGGATAAATTTTCAATCTCATTTTTTTTATCCGAGATTGCTTATACGTAAGTATTTACCGGGGTTACGTTTATCATCCATGAACATGTTTTCTAAATTTTTTTCATAAAATGTTTACTATTATTCCATGAACGTTTAAAGTCATTTTTACCCTTTATTGACTTTTTACCACATTTTATGAATGTAATCTTTCATTTGGTTATTATATAAGGTAATTTTTTATTTTTCCGACAAAAGTACGAGGAGAATGTTATTTTTAACTTATACGGTGTGAATGGATTTTTAAAGTTTCATAATACCTCATTTTCAAGATTCTTCCTCTACAAAATTTAATAATTATTTTCAACAAAACCCTTTTCTTTTAAAATTTCAGGACATTTTGTGAAAATAAAATTATTTTGAAGAAGAAAGGATATTTTTCTCAAGAATTCATTTCAAGTGTTTTTTCAAAACTATTTTCCATCTAAAATGAAATTATTTAATATGTTTATGTTTCATGTATAATGTCTCTATGATTTACATGGTTTCAATTTTCTTATGATGAAAAGATATCCATTTGTTTTATATGGATTATGTTATGATTGGATGATGTTTATGGAACCCATTTTATTCTTTGGGTTATGATGAATGATTTATGTTTATGTTGTGGCACAAGTAAGAATGATTTCATTATGAGATGGATGGGACCTACATCTCCCTCCAATGCATTGGGTAACGATTTATATCTCATGAGATAGACATGGATGGAATGGTAAGTGAATCCAGTTCAGTGTTACAGGACTGGAACGAGGAGTGAACTCAATTCAGAATGGGACTTTGTCCACTAAGATGGTCTTGGCAGCAATGCCTTGGCTACTATAGAAGTCATAACATGTGCTTAATAGATTCCACAATTACATGGTTTATTACCATGCTATTTTATCATGACTAATGTTCCTTTATGATCTATTCCTTGTGTACTTCCGAGATTTATGCCGTTGCTCATGATTTTGATGTTTAGATTTTATGTTCATGTTTTTGTAGTCAAATGTTTATGGATTGTTTTATGTTCTCTATGCTTACCCTTACTGAGCATTTGAGCTCACCCTTTATATGTTTTCTTTTCCCCAGGATTTAAAGAAAGGTTTTATGTAAGAAAACAAAAGGGGAAGATCTTTATAGGAGATGTTGAATATCTTTCACCATGATTAGAAGATTATTTTATGAGTTTCCAAAGACACTAAACTATTATGGTCCTTGTGTGTCTGTTTGCGTTATTTATCAAGTATTCCGCAAAATTAATGTAATGTTCATGTAATTCATGCTTTGGGTCTCTACCGTTGGTATCAGAGGAAAGGTTTAGTTAACCTTTGGAAACTAGGATGTGAAAACTTTAGTGAGATCCCTAGAGATATTTCTAAGGTATGTCTAGGGATGTACCTATGGTTAAGTATAAGTATAGGTTAGAGTCCTAGAATTATGGTATCAATATTATAATTAAACCAAATTTGTTAGATATTGAAGGTACTCCCCCTTTATTATGTTGTTTTCCTAGGATGATTTTTTCCTCTCATACTGTTCTTTTTGGGTTTTAGACGATGGCTGGAACTCGAAGGAACTGTGTTGATCAATGTAATGTAAAATCCAATGATTTTCCTCCTTAACAAACCAATGTTGTGGGAGATGGAGTGAAAAATCTTATTACTATACATACACAAGCTATGAATCATTCTGGACATCCGAATGAGAAGAGAAAGGAACAATATTCTATTGAGTCCTTAATGAGGAAACATCCACTGCCTTTCAATGGGTCTTCTAATCCACTTGTTGCTGAACAATGGATCAATACCATTGAAAAGATATTTCCCATACTTCACTATTAAGAACATGAAAAATTTATTTTAGCTGTTTACCATTTATAAGGTGAAGCGGACCAGTGGTGGACTCTAATTAAGAATACAAGTCCCCAAGATGAAATTGAATCAATGGAATGGGACGAGTTCAAGAACTTGTTTTTCAGTAAGTACTTTCCTCGTATTCTTCAAAAAAATATAGAAAAGGAGTTTCTGGAGCTTAAGTAGAAGGATGATGAATCTGTTGGTATATACAAAGAAAATTTTACAAGACTTGCAAGGTATGCATCTAGTTTTATCATCCAACCTGAAAGTAAAGTTGATCGATTTTTCAGTGGCTTAAAACCAAGTCTTAGAAGGGCATTAGCTATTAGAGACTTCAGTAGATATGAAGAAATTTTGCATTGTGCTATCAAGGTAGAACTGGAAGTTGGTGTAACATATCCATCTCATGGTTTTTACAAGAAACTAAATATGGAATTCAAGGAGAAATCTCAGAATAATGGTTAAAAGAAGATGAATGTTTCTTTATGCTCAAAGTGTGGAAAGATGCATGGCGGAGATTGTATTAAAGGGACTAGAAAAAGTTTTAAGTATGGAAAAGAAGGACATTGAGCAGTTTATTTTCAAAGTAATGGGAAAAAGGTTGCTAATGATGTGAATAGAGAAAAGAATATAGAGAATTCT
This sequence comes from Viscum album, assembly GCA_963277665.1. Taxonomy (NCBI): domain Eukaryota; kingdom Viridiplantae; phylum Streptophyta; class Magnoliopsida; order Santalales; family Viscaceae; genus Viscum; species Viscum album. The sequence continues at coordinate 39,293,614 of OY728140.1, read as the reverse complement.
CCACCAACACTTTAATGCTTCAAGTGCAATGAAATGAGGCATTATGCTAATAAAAGCCCTAATCCACGGGTTTATGATGATCAACGTGAGCAACCTCTTAAGGGAAAGGACAAAGGGAAGTCACATGTGATCACTATTGGAAATGTTGATTATGAAAACGATGTGGTGGAATGATTAAGTGCTTATGTAATGGGATTCCAAAATAAGGTTGTATATAGTATTGTGGAATAATGGAATATTTATGTATTGGTCTATTGTGGTTTTCAATAATTTTATGGTACCAGTAACCATATAAAGTGATTGAGATATTTTTGGAAAGAAGGTGATATGCTTATAATGAAGGGATAAGGAGAAAATAAAATGTTTGATAGTATTCATGAGCTCATTAATGATATAAGGAAAAAGTTATATCATGGTTTGAGTATATAGAAATTTTGGATTTTTGTATGTGGAAAGAGTTAACTTTTGACAGCATTCATGTTTTCACTAAGATTCAATGGGTATTCATTTTTCAAGAGAATACATGATTAAGGTATTCACATGTTTGGAATGTGACCCACAAGATATATCTTATATGGGGGATAAATGATGGTATTCACGTACTTATTATGTGACCTCTCAAGTAATAATTTTATTTACACTATGAGATTGGACAAAAGTATTTTCGATAATATTAAAGGATGGAATGGATTATGTTGTGCATCAAATAGAATTTTTTAAGGATACAATTTTTTTTCTTTCGATATTATTTATGGAATGTTATAATAATGTAGTTTTAGAAAAAGGACAACCTGCAGGACGGGCGACAACCCGTCGCATCAGACAAGGTTATGGGAATCGAACCCATAACTGAAGTGCGACAGGCCTTTATCACCTACCAATGACCTACAGAAAGTCACTGGTTAGTATAAAATAGTTTTATTTTATTAAGCAGTATGATTGATGAAGTATAAGTCCATGTTTGGAATCATATATGATTAACCTCACCATAGATGGACTTATGTATATTTGATAACTTTTGTTAACCTTTTGTTTGAGACATATAGAATGATCCATCATTCTATCACATGATCTACTAACACCTCATGAATGAAAAATTCAACTTCATTTCGTTAAGAGATGAAGTGGAAATTGTTCAAGGCACGAAAAACAGTGAGATTATACTGAAATAAAATAAGTATTTATTCTGATTTAAATTATTCAAATTTAGGGAAATGATCTTGAAAAACAAAAATGTTGTCCTAGTGCCCTTATATCTTATGAATCATATGGTACCTTAGATCATCAAAAATTTATGGCTTTGTGATTGTTGGCTTTTTCAAATCCATGCTCTCTACCACTCTCCATCAGAACATGATGATTAGATTTCTCTTCCACTTCTATATTTTTACCTATGTTCTCCTATGTGGAAACCCAGTGATTAGTTAATTTGGGTAACCGTTACATTTCATACGTTAGTTTTTAAATATTGGTTTTGGTATTCGTTTTTATGATGTGGGTTTCAATTAAAGAAACTCACAAGTAGTAAACCATTTATAACCCCGACTAATTTCGAGGGCGAAATTCATTTTAAGGGGGGTAGAATGTAACACCCTGAGATTTTATGAAAAATATTTTTTTAATTTTATTGATGTCTTGTGTTGTACGCTACACCAAAAGGAGATTGCACTACACGCATCCCTGACTTGGATTACATTACACGCAATCACGACCTTCCATGATAGCGTGTGTTATACGCAATACTGAGTTTCACTAAACAACAATATGTTATATAAACTAGCCATTATGAATAGTAATACTCACTTTTTTAAAATTTTATAAATTTTATATTTCGAAATAGATTTCATTTTTGGATTCGGAATATCGAAATTATCCTAGGGCAAAGTTTTGGTATTTTTCTGAAAACTTTCAATTTTTGATGAATAGTGAAAACACTAGGTTACTATTTAAAAACCGACTTCTTATTTAAATATTTCTTTATTTTATTTAAATTTATTTTAAGGAAAAATTGATACATAATACCTATATAAGTTCAATGTACTTTATTTGAGTCATTTTATAATAATTTTAGATATATAAAAATTTTATTGAACTTTTCACCGTCTTTTACCCACCTCCTAGGAGAATTTGGAAATTCACATAAAACATAATTTTACCACTTCTGTGAGTGGAATTTCAAAAATCCGAGATACATGGTTAATATCAAGGACTAAAAAGTGGTTCAATGAGATGAATATAAATTTTGGTGAATAGTAACTTTTTACTTTTATTTTCCACGGTTAAAAGTAAATAGGGTAATTAAGGGTAAAAATGATATTATTATTACCCTAAAACTTGTACAATTCTATTGGATAAGTGTAATTATACCAAAAACAACATTTGGAATAAAATATGACCATTGTGGTCTACTTGGATTAGATTAGGTCATTTATTATTAATTTATTTAAAGAAGGGTTAAAATAGTTAAAATCAACGTTTTGTAACTAATTCATTTTCAATATAGGGTTATACATTAGATAAATTAGACTATAAATATTCATTAGAAAGATAATAATATTTCCTACCTAATGGGAATTTATTTATAACTTTTAGACATTAAATAAGTTAAGTCATTTATGACACAATGGTGATCCAGTAATTACCTAAATAATGAAATATAAAAATAATTGATATTATAAATACCCAAATAAAATTAATTTGAAACTTTTTATGAATTAAAATAATTTTCTAGGTTAATATGACATGATAGTTTTTATTTAATTAAATTTTTTCTAACAAATCATGCTTTTATGATTTTCATAAAAATCATTTACCAAATAGTGTCAAAATTGATATAAAATAGTTTTTAAAACAAATATTATATTATTAATTGTTATTTTATTCCTAAAAATCTATTGTTCTTCCAAATGACTTAGATAAAGATATATCGCATAATAATGATCCACTTGGGGTTCATTGGGCTTGTTATAGTTTGTTTATTAACTATATAGTGTAGGAAAATAAGAATACACGGTAAAAGTTAAATTATTTAACTTAGAGTTAAATCTAAATGATAAGGTTAAAATTGTAACCTAAACTTGTCTAAAATATATTTGTTGAGAGGATTTCGACCCATCCCCACTTTATCATTGAATTAAATTAATTTCGAGCTATTATAAATAGAATATGACTTTATTATAAAATAATATTATAAGTTTTTCCAAAGGTTCCCCTCTCATCCCTTATAAAAGGGCACCCCTTCCCTCTTCTCTTAACACCTTTTTTGAGCCTTGATGCTCAGAAAACCCTGACCATTTATCTTATACACTTACATATAAACATTCTGGATGTTTTTTTCTTCTCAAAAGGCCAACTATACTTCCATAAGAGGAAGCTTAAAAGAGGTGCGTCGAAAAAGAGGTAATCTCTTCTTTCGATTATCTCATGTTTCTTTCTTCTTCTACTTCTTCTTCTTATTCAGCTGTTTCATTATAAAGTAAAAACATCAGTATTACTTATATACTGATATGTTATTAAGAATATGAAACAACCCTATTTCACCTTCTATCCATCCTACGGAAAACGAAATCACCGCGCGTGCGTACGTACGGAATACCGTCTCCACTCCGTGGTGTAATCTGATTTCGACCACCACCTTACTTGGATGGGTATAATGGTGTAAATATATAACTATATATGATTATTGTAATGTGATATTGATTCTGAAATATTATACATACGATTAAATTCAATTCCACGATCATGGGAATGATATCATCGCTCGTGCGTACGTACGGACTACCGTCTCCACGACGCGATGAGATTCATTCTCCATGTTAATCATTCATGAATGATTATAAAGTAAATATAATGAATAAAAATGGAATATATGACAAAATAATGATACTGTATTTATGTGTATATATATATAAATATGTATTACATCTACTTAATTCCATTCAATTCAATAAAGAAAGGAAAACAGCGTTCATGCGTACGTACGACCTACCCTCTCCATGAATGGTGTGTTTCATTTCATTTATCTATCTATTATATATATATTTATACTGAATATATATGATATATAAATCATGTTTTACATTCTGGAAGTTAGTAAATCATTATATAAGTAATAATAATATCAAGAACAACAAGTCCAAACACGTACAATAAATGAAACAATTTTACCCAAATCGCTGCTTTTACATCGAATTTACAAAAGAACGGGTAATATAAATTCATAATTAAACTATATATGACAGCATAAAAATGAATATTATTCTTTAATAATTCAATAAAATTATTTAAATCATTATACAAGAGGTTCGGATACATACGAGGCATATCAGACATAAGGTAAGGGATAAATTTTCAATCTCATTTTTTTGTCCGAGATTGCTTATACGTAAGTATTTTCTGGGGTTACATTTATCATCCATGACCATGTTTTCTAAAAATGTTTTCATAAAATGTTTCTATTCTTCCATGAATTTTTAAAGTCATCTTTACCCTTTATTGACTTTTTACCACATTGTATGAATGGAATCTTTCCTTTGGTAACCATATAAGGTACTTTTTGACTTTTCTGACAAAAGTACGAGGAGAATGTTATTTTTAACTTATACGTCGTGTACAGTTTTTTACGGTTTCATAATGCCTAATTTTCAAGAATCTTCCTCTACAAGATTGAATTATTATTTTCAACAAAACCCTTTTCTTATAAAATTTCATGGCATTTTTTGAAAATAAAATGATTTTGAAGAAGAAAGGATATTTTCCTCAACAATTCATTTCAAGTGTTTTCTCAAAACTATTTTCCATCTAAAATAACATTATTTAATATGTTTATGTTTCAAGTATAATGTCTCTATGATTTAGATGGTTTCACTTTTATTACGATTAAATGATATCCATTTGTTTTATATGGATTATGTTATGATGGGATGATGTTTATGTAACCCATTTTATTCTTTGGGTTATGATTAATGATTTATGTTTATGTTGTGGCACAAGTAAGAATGATTTAATTATGATATGGGTGGGACCTATATCTCCCTCCAATGCATTGGGTAAAGATTTATATCTCATGATATAGACATGGATGGAATGGTAAGTTAATCTTGTTTAGTGTTACAGGACTAGAACGAGGAGTGGACTCGATTCAGAATGGGACTTTGTCCACTAAGATGGTCTTGGAAACAATTCCTTGGCTACTATGGAAATAATATGTTCTTAATGGATGCCACAATTACATGTTTTATTACCATTCTAGTTTATCATGAATAATGTTCCTTTATTATCTATGCCTTGTGTACTTCCAAGATTTATGTCGTTGCTCATGATTTTGATGTTTAGATTTTATGTTAAAGTTTTTGTATTCAAATGTTTATGGATTGTTTTATGTTCTACATGCTTACCATTATTGAGCATTTGATCTCACCTTTTATATGTTTTATTTTCCCCATGATTTAAATAAAGGTTTTAGGTAAGAAAACAAAAGGGGATGATCTTTATGGGAGATGTTGAAGATCTTTTACCATGATTAGAAGATTATTTTCAGAGTTTCCAAAGACAATAAACTATTATGGTCCTTGTGTGATTGTTTTTGTTTTGTATCAAGTATTATGAAAAAGTAATATAATGTCCACATACGTCCTGATTTGGGTCTCTACAGAAACCAATGGCCACCATGTTTTCCTATCCCAAACACTGACACCACCTATACACGAACCCACTCATAAAAGAGTCCCGTATAGAGGTTCCCATCTCAAAAATGTCATAAAAAGGTTCCAACTGGGATTATAAATAATGTAACTTTGAAATATATTTCAAAAAATGATATAAAGTACCAAAAAATCCTTTAATTTTCACAATTCTAAATCTATATCCAAAATCACTCCCAAAACAAAGCCAAAAACCCACAACATGTACAAAAGGTACCAAAAAGGACATTAAGTCACTCAGAAATGAAACCAAATCTCAAAGTCCCAAATAAAACAATAATTAAATAACATATTGAATAAAATACATTGAGTTCCAAGAAACACACTTCACATGTTATGAATCATTTATAAAACTATTTTAAAACATTTAGGATACTTCACATTTAATGGAAAACTTATGAGGAGGCCCATACAAGTTAATTAAATAAATAATAAACTAATTCTAGAAAGGTGAAATAAATTTTACCAAACATATAAATATACGACTTAAAAAAAGAATATTTTTTTAAAATTATCAAGAAATTAAAGAATTCAATTCAGAGGTGTGGGAATAGAGAACCTACCTCAAACTCTTGGAACAATGCATTATATGATAGAAACAAGAATCATCCCCTTTTTCTTGAACTCATAAGCAGTTTCTATTATATGAACAACACATCGACCCTATGTAAATATTTTCATGGAAAAATATGTACAAGGGGATCTTTACACATATTATTATACATTCATATGCCTCTTTACACTTACATGAGTATAAATTTTCATATATATATATATATATAAGAACACCTTGTCCCATTAAATATATTCATCCTTCCATATATATATATATATAGGAGACATACATATATCTATTCCTACCTATGTGTGCACATGTAATATTTGAAAAATGGAGGATTCAATCCACATAAAGGCTCCAAGACTCACTATAATTTGTTAGTGACCCATACACCACAAAAACCATAATTAAAAATAGGTAAAAATAAACTACATAAGGTAACCTTATTCAAAAATAGTGATGTGAAGAGTGAAATGGAAATAAATGATTCAATTTATGCAGAAGATGACAAAACATTCTAGAATTGGACCTAAAGGACCCACTATATACCCTAATAATTAGAGAAACACCTAAAATAGGATTAACATACACCGTTAGGTTTGTCCAATCAAAAAACATATGTGGGAAGGGAAAACCCTCAAAAAAGATTAGGCGGTGAGGGGAGGTCTTACTAAAAAATTCCCCACCATTAATCAGGAGGAGAGGTAGTGACTAGAGGGAGGGAGAGGTGGAAATGGTGCATGAGGGAGACCCCTTCGAGCATTGGTTGAGTGAGCCAGGAGGGGGATAAATTTTACAATCGTGGGGGGGGGGAGGGTTGTATGATAATAATAATAATAATAGTAAATAGTAATATCAATAATAATAACAGTAAAATTATTATAGTAATTTTTTTATTTTTATTTTACTCTATTTTATATTATTTTCCAAAATCCTAGAAATTGCACACGGTTTTGTAGCACAGTTGGCCAAACCATGAACCAACCATGTGCCTCTACTGGAGGACCTGGACAACTAGTATGGTCATCCACACAGTTTTCCAAACCATGAAGTTTTTAGGTGGTTTTAATGTTTCAAAATTATAGACACCCTTACATTGTCTACACATTGTTTGTACTAATCGTGTGTTTCCCACACTCCTATGCTAGAAACCCCGCAAGTTTCAAAAGTAAAAACCGATTCAACCCAAAAATAAAATAAAAATATAGTTATTGTTAAATAATTATTAAATCATTTCTGGTTCTTGAAACATCCATTTTATTATAGTGGTTAAAATTTCTTCTTAGTATCACCTTCAGTTTTTGGAAAAACCACTTCGAATAAATTATGTAGGGTCATAAATTTCATCTCCTTAAGGCATATGAATGATTATCTTATTATCTTGATTTTTCTAAACCAAATTCCTTGAATTTTAATTTTTTTAATATATTCCTTGTGAAATATACTTTAGAAAAATAATTGTGTTATTATATGATAGAAAATATAAATAAAAAGATTCAATGGAAATCAAAATTATAAATTTCATCTCATAAAACATGAAAAATTATTGTTATATAATATGGACATGTTTATATATAACACGTAGATATATTATTCTTATTCATCATATTATATTATTTATTTTAATAAATAGTAATTTAACATATTTTTACATCTTACAGGCACTTCTATCATATTTTATGATATTCTAATGTAAGGGGATTATATTGTGTTTTTTGTTGTGACATTTGAATTTTTTTTGAGGTGTAATGGGCTATTAATGTTTAGAGGATAGTGTGGGAAACCACATGGTTTGCCTCAGTAAACCATGTTCCCTGTGATAAGACACTAGAAGTTAGAGTAATATTTTTTATGATGTCGAGACCCCACTAAATTGTGAAGCATTGGATAGTGGTGGTTTTAACTATTGGAACATGGTTATACTAACTGCATGAAATTTTTTTTCACCTCATCCAAAATACTAGTAAGGGTGTATGGTTAATGAATAATGATTTCTAATGTTGCAGCCTGACCCAGTAAACCGTGTTCTCAGTATTTATTTTCTTGAAAACTCTTTTTAAAATTCCATAACACATGTTAACAATTCATAAACCCCCATTGAAACATATTCTGATTTCTTGGCCTCCATCATGATGAAAAATTAACTCCTACAACCTCTTCTCCTTGAGGATCAAAGAACTGGAGATTCTGTTCAACCTCCTTTCTGTAAGTTAATCTCCTCTCTTTAATTTCTCATTATATTTATTTATATCATACTTGTGAGTGATATATTGTCATATAAATTTATGGATCAAATATTTGTTATGTTAGATCATGATTTTAGGTTTGATTCTTTGATATATGTGACTATAGTTCATTATTGAAATTTCCTATTATGGGAGTTGATTTGGCCACATGATTAATGGTAGGTGGTTGAGTAAGGATTTTCCTATAATTTAAATGATATTTTTTATTAATTATTTGAAATTTGTATTCAATAAATATAAAAAAATTTATTTTATATTACTTAAAATTTCATTTTCAATGGAATTGAAATTATAAAAAATCCCAATTTAAATTAACTCAACATTGTTTTGTATACTTTGAAAACATGGTGGAATGAATTGAAATATATTTCAATGAAATTATTTAATATTGATTCTTATGAAAACATGTTTAAAATTAAATATGATTTGAATGTCATGAATTTGAGGAAAACCTATTTTTTAAATATTTAAAAACTATTTTTGTAAATGAAAATGTGTATTTTAACTATAAAAGATGAATTATTTTAAAATGACTAAATTTACCTTATTTGGTTGATTTATTTATTGAATAATATTTGTTCCAATAGTAATTAGATTATTATTATAACCTAATTAGCTCTATAACTCTTTTTAATGGATTTTTGATGAAAAATCTAATTAACCATTATTCAGTAATATTTTTCCGAGTGGGATGTTGACAAATTAGTGCCATTGGCCTAGGAATAAGAGAGGTTTTCAAAAATACATGATCCATGATTTATTATTTAGTAGTTTAAGGATATATTATTCTAGACCAAGAAAAATGAGGGATAATTTTCATTATTACTTATATTTATGATTTGATTATATATTCCATTTTTTATAGAACTATTTTGTTTAGGAATACTTTTTTATATAATTTTTTAGATAAAATGGGCACTTAAGACGATCTAGAGAAACATTTAAGATAAATTATATAAAATATTGTTTTGATTTAAAATATTTAAAATTGATTCCAAACTTTTTTTTAAAATATAATGAATAAATGGTTTAACTGTTATGGAATTCATTATAGAACCCTTGGTGAGACCTAAATTTCCAGTTATACTCACCCAAAACATTTTACTTATAAAATTTTTAGATGTTGTTATAATAGGTATAGAAAAAGGGAAATAAAACCTTGGTGGTGGTAGTTATGCTTGATCCACATGAATTTGGAGTGAGGATGGTGACTTATACAAATATGGTCCACTAGTTCCATGCAGATTGGGAGACACTTTCTTGATGGATGTTATGTTTTCTTCAATATAATGTGCTATGTCAAGATACCTATATATTGATTGAAAATTTCACCTTTAGGATATTTGATAATACTATAATTTTTATTATTAATCAGCCATGGTTTTATAATATAATTGTGTAAAAATATTTCCATTAATTCTTTGATATGAAGCCAGGTGCCAGTTTCCAACCCTAATATATCAAGAATTCCCCTATGGTTAATGTTAGGATTGATTTTTGTATTGTGTACTAGGACATACTAGATGTTTCTTGAAATATAACTAGATAATGTAGCTAATAAACTATTACATGTAAACTATTAAATGACATAAATGGTATGATTAGTTTTTGAAATATACTTAAATACATGATACTATATTATTTTTAAAATATATAGAGGATACAATATCAACAAATTTTTAAATATTATGTTAATGAAAACATAAAAACTGAGTAAATTAATAAATTTATGTTTAAAAATAATATTTATAAACTAAGAATTATTTTTTTGTTACATAAGAGTTATAATACATAAATATAGAGGTTATAATTGAATACATACTCAAATTAACATAATGTTGGACTAAGAGTTGAAATTTTGAATCTAATGCTTGTTTTATTTATTATGCTTCCCATAATTATTTTTTAATTTCAAATATAAGTTTTTTTATTTTTTTATAATCAACAATGCATTGATGGTTTTATTATTTTCCCTATTATATCTATATGTTCCAAAAATAATTATTATTGTCTTAATTTTGTCAATACACATAAAAGGGATCCACCTTCACGTGCATCCTCTTCAATTTCCTGTTGTTTAATTCTCTCAAGGATTCAAATATTGTGTGATATAATATCCATTATATCATACTAGAAAATACAATGAGTTATGTATTCATAAACCCATAATCCTATTATAATAGTTTCTTCAATTTAATTAATAATATTTGGATTTAATGTTATAGTCAACATTTAATATTTATTCCATTTGTGTAGGGTTTTTTATTAGATTTTGTTTAATAATTAACTACTTGAGATTATCAACTACTTCCAGTGATCTAAAATGAATATTAGGGGATATATGGAATCTTATAAAAAATATTATATTACTATTGATATTTTTCACTAATGTAACCATTGAGTGAGTGCGTAGGTGAACTACATGCATAGATCCTGTTGTTATTGTGAACCATGATAGTGACTATTGATGCGTGAGAGAAAAAAATTTCATATGATACCAGATGAAGCTTCATGTAAAAGTATCATTTAAATATAACAGGTTTAAATTTTTTTATAATTTTTTTATTTAAATATATATTTTATATTTGTTTTCCAATTTTTTTTTCATAAAAATCCTCTATTGGGGTTTCATATAAGATAATGTTATAATTATATTATTAGAAAAATATTATAAATATTATATATAAATAGTTTAATAAATATAATGTATACTTATTGAAATAAATATCGAGATAACTAAATATAATATTTTATAAAAAATATATTTTATAAATAAGGAAAAATAATACTAACAATATCTTCATTGGAAATATAAATTTTCGTAATTCTATTATAAATAGATCAATCATTAATATGAATTTATTGTTAACTATCTTGAGAAAAATATATATAATCTATTAATATTATTATAATTGAGATATAAATATTTTATATATAACATCAATATTTTCCAATAGTGTTTTTATTATTTATCTCATGCTAATGACATATTTTTTTATAAAACACATGAACAATATGAAATGTAACACTACCAAAAGATATGTCCAAATGGAAGTGTTTAATATTTTATTTTTATCCATCCATTTTTTGTGAGGTTGTTTTTCCTTATTGACATTTTATGGAAATTATTACTCTTTTTGGGTATTAGGTATTTTGGTTTCATTTACTATTAATGTCGTTTACATTCTACAAAGATCATGTCTTTATAGTGTCATATTTATATGTGCAAATGCACATTATAACAAACCATATCATATGTGTGATATGTCTTAACCATAACAACTTAGTTAATTTTAATTTTAAAACAATTTCCTGACTTATTAATATTTAGTAATTTTATTTGAGATAGTTTTATTGATTATATAAATATCCTATAATTTCCCATTAAAAAAGAAATTATTTTAATATTAAAATTTTTCTTTATATATAATTTATGGTTTTATATTAAAATGGAATTTAAAATTTTATGAATTTTAATTCGGAAATTTTTTCTCAAAATTTTATATCATAATTTATAAATTATATTACAATTTCTATTGGAAGATATCTAGAAAATCTATTTTTTAGATGAATATTCGAAAATAATGTTTTTTATTTCAAATGCCTCTTTTAATTTCAAGTATTTACATAGTTCTATGGTATATTAGGGCTGTTTCATTCAATTTTTAGTTCATGTTATCCTCAATTTTTCAATAATTTTAATTAGAATGAATTTTATACTTTAATTTTCTATAAAAATATATTATATTTCAGAAAATAATTTCAATGCAAACATATTTTCATCATGTTATTCGTGGTTAAATTTAAATTTATTTATAAACAATTAGTTTATTTAAATTGATAAAATGAATCAAATAGAATAAAAACATTTATTTAATATTTGTAACGTATTTTTTTGTCATAATGATTAGTAAAATAAATATTAATTTGTTTCCACTGTAAAGGTCAAAACAGGTTTTCCTAGAGTTAAACTATAATGATAAGGGAGTTTTATATATCCCATTGGGTAACCATATTTCAAACCTATTCCATAAAATAATTATAAATGGTCTATTTTTATCCATTTATCTTGAGTAGTACATTAATATATTTTAATATTTGTTTACCATTTCATGATTTTCCCCTCCACCACTTATAATTAGACACCACCTCTCATATGTTATCCATGGTTTAAGATACTTTTAGTACTACCAAGAGCTATCCAAATTACCCACTAATATTAATACACTAGTCCTATATTTGTTATTTTTGAGAATAATGCCAACCATTTAGTGATTAAGGTATATAGAAATGGACGTTGTTCAGTGAAGAGTAGTGACATTTAATTGAATGTTTTAGTTTTATTTATTCTTTTACATTTTTAATAAATATTATAAGCATTATGACATAATAAAATTAGTGTATCTCATATATGGATATATTTATATGTTTATCAAACAAAATTTATCAATTTCTTCATCAATAAAATGGAAAACACAATCCACTTTCATGGGTATAATAGAAAACCACATTGGGAAGTGATGTAATTCATTTTCCATGACCACATATTACAACTTTTTATAATGATTTTTAGTTAATTAATATTATATTTATTAAATTGGTAAAAATATTCAAATATGTTATATAATCTATTATCTTATATTTCTATCCATTGATAAATGATAATTAGTTTTCATGTTATTTTGGATTACCACCTCCACAAAGCGATGTGATTCATTTTTCAACAATAAATAACAATGTTTCTATTTATAAACGTATTTAAATAGATAATGTTATATGTAGGATATAATCAACATTATGGTAATTGAAAATAATTTATACTTTCATTACTATGTTATCATTGAAAAATATAAACATTATCATTTGTAAGTATGACATACTATCTCCACGAATATACCATAATTCATTTTTCATTTGGTAGATGGATTTAAAATAATATTTGATGAATTAAAATGATAGTTATGAAATTATTATTATTCAATATATTATGGAATAATGACCACATTTACCACATTCAACATAATAATGCTCTTTTTGGGATTATGAACAAAAAACATTAGAATTTATGATGTAAAATTATGTATTGGCGTAACTAAACAAAAAATGTTAATAAATTTTACAACATAGATAATTATAATGAATTTATCACAAAAATATTATTTGGAAGTAATTTATTTATATAATTTTATTATTTAATATGATAAGAAATTTAATTGATGAGCCAGACTAGAGGTAAGGGACAGGTTACCTTAAACCTAGGTTTTAAATATATTAAAAATATATTTTCTAAAATTTTTATTTATAATAATAAATCATAATACTATTTTATAAATATATTTATATAGACATAAATTAATTATAATTTTAATTTTATGCCTCTTTTTTACTTTCTATCGAATGTTTTAAAAAAGAAACTTTTTACGTACTTTATATAGAGTGTTTTGAAAAAAAGAAAAAGGTGTGTTTTTTTTTGAATTTGTATTCCATTGATGGATTTATCCAACACAATACTAATTATTTTATTTTTTTCATTATAAGACTTCATTTTTTCATTGAAAACCCTATACCCCATGTTTCTAGTAATTTTTGTTATGAATACTGGGTTTTAAATAAAATGTATTTATCAATATATGAAAATGTTATGGTTATGGGTTAAAATTATATTTTTTGAGATTATTTATGTAAATTAAATATTTTATGGGTTTCACATATGTTTTGGTCTATGTAGATTGTTTTGGATAATGGGTGAGCATAATATAGAACACCAATTCATTTAGTAATGATTATGATTTTCATATAATTTGATGAAATTAATTGAGTAGGTTGTTGAAATAATAATGGTTATTCTAATGTTTCATGTTAGTGTTATATGATGTTGATTTTCCCATTAAAACTACATTATAGTTCTATTTCTTATAACGACTTTTCATTAAAATATTTGGAAATCATAGATTAATCTGTTGATCTATATTTAAATTAAAAGATTATGCCCTTTTATGATTAAAAAATATGTTTTTAGCAAAAAAATTAATTGGTTCTCATGTATTCTAAGAAACATGAATAATTATTTTCTTATAATGATTTTTTACATAGTTATATGAAGCAAATTGGGCAATAAATCTAATTTAATGAGTATTTTAATGATTATTTTTGCTTAATGTTTCTTATTTTAATAGAAATATCTCCTTTATCATATCATGGTTTTAAAGTGGACTTACATGTTTCATTACTCTTATTTTTATATGGCCCATAATGAGATATTTTTTCTATTACCACATTTAAATTTTTTATAGGGTTAATGGATGTGGAAAAAATATTGATATCATATTCAAAATTGCAAATATTTTTCATGATATTAAAATGTATTTCATTTTAAAATATTTGAAGTTTTGTAAAAACAGTTACTAAGAGGAACTATAAAATAATTAATGCATGGGTTTGTTATATATCAGTTGTGAAATAATTTGATAAATAATTAATCCTAATAAGATCTTTAGGAATTATAGAAAATGAAATAATTTTTAAAAATGATTTTTTTGTTGAACATGGATAAAATTCTTGTAGTTGTTATCTGATCAAGGATTATATAATTTTATGTGTTACGAAAATATAATTATATACCATTAAGAGATTATAATTTATATTAATCATGATATGTAATTTGAATATTACCATGTTTCTTATCTAAACTATAACTATTATGTGTGGTTTTCTATCTTGGAAACCTAGAATATAAATTTTTAATGCATTGAGAAGACAATATCAATCCAAATTACATACATGGAATATTTTGAATTATAATTGAGTTGTCTATTATTGTGTTGACTATATTCACATAGGCTAAAAATTTTAGTAGTATCCAACTAAGAGTGAAACCACATTCATCTTACAAGAATATATCTATAGTGGATCATCTCATATAACACTATTATCCATCACTTGGTGGATCATCTGGCCCTATGATACCTGAGTTATGTGTTAAATAATTTAAAAAGATATTTAATTTCGTGGGATATTCAGTAAATCAATATGAAACACTTACTATATATTGAATTGAAGGCGAAGTTAGCTAGTTTTTGTCAATAATTACGAATATTATAGAAAAGTAATAGATTTATTCCATTTAAGAGGAAAAATTTAATAAAGTTTTTCAGGATAAATATTTTACCATGTTAAACATGTGATGAAAAGAAAATATTAGAATAGGGAAAAAATGTGGATGATTTAGTGGAAGCATATATTATTGATATTGATTATAAACTTAATAATTTTTATGATGACTGAAATGATGACATTAATGAAAATTTTATTTTCACGATTTTAAATGTTTTTAGAAACATGATCAATGCACCAAGAGGTTTGCAATGTATTTTTTCAATGATCATATTTCATTTGAAAACAAGAATAAATATTCTTCTCGGTGACCAAAAAATAGAAAACATCAATCGAGGAAATATGTTGGTATGAAAATAATTTTTCCTTAATTTCATATTATTGGTAATAATAACCATGGAGAATTAAATATATAATCTATAAATGGTTTTAAATGATTTATTTTAAATCAATTGTCTCATTATTTCAATAAAATATTATTAGATTAATGTTCAGAAATATAATGAAAACCTTAGAGTAAGATGATTTAATTTTAATGAAATAGTTCATTATGAATATACATTATTAAGATTGGAATAAAGGATGGGATGTTTCAAGATCAAATTAATAATGGTAGGGTTAAATCAATTATGAATAATTCAAAAGATGAATGAAAATACATCAAAGTGGTGTCAGGTAAATTATATGTTTATTTAGATTATGATAATGTATATTTTTATTCATGGGATAAATATTCATTAATTTATGATATATTTTTATGGGATATTTAACCTAACAAAATGAATCCATAACTTCATGTAAAAATACTTGTGGTAAATTAATATCTTGATTTATCTCATGATGAGTTTTCTTGTTTTATACCTGATCATAAAATTTTATTATCTATTGAATATGTTTCTTATGCTAATATAAGATCATAAATTCATTATAAAATGTATTAAATATAACATTTAAAATTGAATAATAATAGATAATAATTAATTGAAAATGGATTTATTCATCCTATCAGATCACCACTGCATGATCCTATTTGTTTATCAAGTATAATTATATTTCCATGAGGTTTTGTATTGATTACAGAGTATTGAATGACCTAAATTTTAATAATAATTATATGTTTCCTTATATAGATTAATGTTCAAATAAGATCTCAATAGATCAATATTTTTTAAAGGATGGTCTCTGGTCCAATATCATCAATTGAATTAAATATAGGATTATAATAAAAATATTGTATTTAAAACTAGTTATTAGAATTATGAGTTTTTCATTTAACCCTTTAGGTACAAAAATGATCTGGATTTATTTGTTGAATATATTCTAATATACTCTAAAAGTTATAATGAATATGATAGTCATCATATTTTTGTTCTAAAACTATGAATAAAAAAAGTTGTGATGAAGTTTTATTAAATTTGAATTACTGTTATGATAGATTTACTTCATTAAGCATTCTATAAATAATGATGGAATAACTATTCATGTAGTTAAATCAAATTTTTTAGAAGAGTGACCATGAATAAAAAATTTCACATATATTTTTTTTATGAATAGTAGTTTATTAGAACTAGTTT
This sequence comes from Viscum album, assembly GCA_963277665.1. Classification (NCBI taxonomy): domain Eukaryota; kingdom Viridiplantae; phylum Streptophyta; class Magnoliopsida; order Santalales; family Viscaceae; genus Viscum; species Viscum album. Next base: position 39,276,420 of record OY728140.1, on the reverse strand, counting down.
TTTAAAAATTTTCTTAGTTAACTAACAAATAAACTATGATAAAATAAGAAGTGCTAGAATCAACTGAGTGAAATAATTTGATTAATATTTCAAGGAATTAAAAAAAATATTATTTAATTATATATTTTTATCCCTATAATCTCTAAATGGGGGTATTTGTATCTAAAACGATATATAATTTAAGAGATATTTCTATATTTTAATGAAGAATGATCATGTAACTTCATATGTTTCACAATAAATGAATCCTCATGCGAATTTGTTTTATAAAAGACCTTAAATTACCACCTTTATTTCTTTTATTTAAAAATATAGAAACATAATTACAGTTGAGTTTATATTCAAATATATACAAACCATAAATGTTAAAAGTATATAATCAATCAGAAATAGTTGAATAGATGGTAATTAAGGAGAATGATGTAACAAAATACGTATTGTGAAAAATGGATAAGAAAAGTATTTACCTCAAAATTAATGATTGAAATACAATGAATAAATAATTATGAAAATTATAGAACATGATCCTTTTGAAAATGAGTTGATTAATATTAGTTTAGAAATTTTCATAGAAGAAATTCCTCTATTTTCTTTTAGGTGTCACGTCTACCATAATGATCAGATGTAATTATAAAATTTCATAAGGGAGATCATATCATATAAGAAAAGTTAGAATTAGTAGTGAAGGTTATGTTTCCATAGATTAATATTGATGGAGAAGGTGTTATCATATTTGAAATGAGATTTTTTGTTCCTTATGATTTAAATTTGAAGGCATAATTAATGAGTGATGCTCATGATTATCTGTTTCCCATTCTTTTTGGAAGAACTAGGATGAATATATACAATCATAAGAATTTATGGGGGGATAAAATAAATATATATATCAATTATTTTACCATGAAATGATTTACTTCTCTATAGGTTAATGTATAAAGAATATTATAAAAATGGATTCTTAAAACTTTTATAGTTCTAGGGTGGAAATTGGAAAATATATCTACATATTTCATGGTTGGATTTAAGAATACATCTATAGGTAAAAATATGAAATGTGTTATTATTGATTAGTTAACTAACTATACTCCTTTTTATCACATTCGACATAATATTTCTATAGATCAATACTCTCACCATTAGCATGAAGAGGTAATTAGATTACATAGAATTCCTATTTAAACTATATATGACTATGATTTCAGATTTACATCCCATTTCTGGAAAGAAATTAAATAGTCATTGTGTAATGAATAAAATTTTAGTATATACTTTTATACTCAATTTGATGGATTGTAAGAGAAAATTATTCAGACATTTAAGGTTATCCATCAAGATTGGTAAATTGTTTATTAGTTAAGTTGGGATCAATATATTACTTTTGGTGAGTTTTATTAAAATAATATTATTCATTCCAGAATATAGATGAAAAATTTTGAGGCTCTATATGTAATGTTCTATCAGAACACATCTTATCTGTAAGAAGTATGTGAAATAATTTTTTTGGGAACATAATTTTTATAATTAATTAACACATGATAATTTCCAGGGTTAATAGGAAACATTAGATGGATAAATGGAGTAAATAACCGTCTTTTAAGGTAGTATTTTACATTTTTGTTAAAATAACTCCATGTAAAATTTTCATAAAATGTGGTTAAAAATGGAAGGTTGTGTTTATGGTTCATTGGACCCTATAAAATCATGAAGAAATTAGGATCAATTTCTTATTTACTGGTCTTTACTATGTGTTAATCATATGATGATTATGTGTTTCTAGATTAATTTTGATTTTTTTGTAGTTGAATCTAATGTTTTGGGCCCTAAAGTAGTACATTTGTAAGAGAATATATTGTTTTCGTAAAAACTAATTCATATTTCTGACTAATAATAGTATTTTTGTAGAATAAGGTTATTCATTGGATGATGATTCAAAAGGAAACCCATATGGATGAAAAATAATCATTTTAAATTGAAAATTCTATGAATGGAAAACATTCCAACATCTTACTGAAGTGAACAAAATTATAAGGATGCAATTTCTGAAATGGTTGAATAAAGTAGAAACATGCTAAATGTAAATATTAAAACAATATAATTCCTTATGAATATTCAGTAATTTTATTTTATAGTATTATAATTATGATATGAATATTAAGAAATTATAAATAAAAATAAAAATAGTTTTATATTTAAAAAAAATATATACATTATATGCAGGTTTTAAAAGAATAATTTCAAAATTTAATAATTTTAATAATAAATAATAAAAATAAAAATTGATATCATCATATCATAATTATCTTAATGTCATTTTTGGGAACATTCTTTAAAATTTTATCTTTGGATGAATTGTGAAAAATTCTTAATTTTTTTGAGCACTTTATTTATTTTTTGAATATTTTAAAAGGTTAAATTATATTCTAAAGTAGATTCAAATTAAATTAATTTAATTTAATATATTATTAATCAGATAAAGGTCATTTTATTACGTTGTAATATATATAATTTAATTAAATATTATACATTAGAATATATTTTTTTCTTCAGGAAAACCATTATTTTTCTTGTAATTAACATTATTCTACTTATATTAATTGAATTTAATAAAATTTATTCCTTATTTAGAGTCTCAATATATAATATTATTTATTAAGGTAATCATTCTTTGAGATAATTAATATAGAAATAAATATAAATTGGTTACCATAGTTAATGTAAGAATAGGATCACTAGGGAGTTAAACTAAATTGGTTATGAATAAAATGACCAAAATTTGATATATTATATTTTATGTAAATATTTTGAAAATATATCATACCATATTTCTAAGTGGTCAATTTTTCCCCATTTTTCTTCAGTAAGAGGTTAGTATTTTTAACTATTTTAAAAAATCCTACGTGTGTCCCCTCCCACACTTATAAGTAGACACCATATATCCTATCTTATAAACACTTCAAGGGTGTATTATTTCATCCACAAGAAATTAAATGATTATTATAAAATACCTAATAAAATTAAATATTTTTTTATAATACCTACCATAAATGTTTAAAGGTTTAAAAAAAGAATGTTTTCTGAAGAAGCATTATTTTTTTAACTGAAATTTATGGTTTTATTTATTAATCTACCACATTCAAAATATATATAACCTTTGTGATATATTAAAATCATTATGTACCAAAAACACACAAAAAAATATATATATATATATATTAATTTTTTTGAATAATATTTATGAATCTAATCATTCATAAAAATGTGAAATAAAACCATCATTTATGTGTTTTGAAGACAACTGGCACACAAATAGATATAATTCATTTTCCATCACCGCCTCTCAAAGTAGGTTAAAATGATGAATTTAATATATATATGTATATTATTAATTAAATAATTATTTTCCTCAAAATAAAATATCTTTTGTACTTTCTTACAATTCCATTAATTGGAAAATAACAACGTCGTTCATGTATACATGTAGATTACCACCTCCACAAAACGAAGGGATTCATGTTTCATCAAAAAATCACATGTATCGAAAATATAATTATAGTTAATAATAGAAATTTATATTTATAATATAATAATATTTTGGTAATTTTAATATAATACTAACCTTATTTACCCCATGTTCACTGAAAAATGAAAATGTTACTCATGCTTACATAGGTCCTACCATCTACATGATTATAAGATAAATTATTTTTACTAACAAACATTCATGGTTCGTTTTAATAGTAGAATTAATATTTTAAAATGATAACAATATATTTATTATTATTTTTGTTATTATGTATTATTTACATATTTTACCATGCCAATCAAACATAAGCTATTTTGTGATTATGAATAGAACAGACCGAAAACATTAGACAAAAAATAACTAAAGAGGTAACTAAACTAAAACATTTAATAAATGATATAAAATTGTTAATGAAAATATAATAAACAATAAAAGATATATTTTTCAATTAAATAAATTATATATATGTATTATTTTGGAAGGTAAGGAAAATATGTGACGAGTCAGACTCTAGGTAAAGGATAATTTACCTTCAAACATTATTTTAAATGTTTTTTATATTTATTTTCTAACTTTTTCTCTTTCATATAAATATTTATAATATTATATAATGAAATATTTTATATGTATGAAATTAAAATAGAAATGACTTTTTATGTCCCTTTTGGCATTCAATAAGATGTTTTCAAAATGAATATTATAATATATTATATAAGGATCATTTTAAAAATGGGAAAAAAATTTATTTTTCAAAGTATGACCCATAAATGCATTTTTCTCCACCATAACCATTATATATTATTTATGTCACATTTTACCCTTCGATGGGTTTTTTCAAAGAAAACACTTATTTCGTCATTTTCTTGGTATTTTAGTTTTGAAAATATAATTTAACAGGGTATTGATATTTAAATATTCAAAAATATTTTTTCATATGGGTTTAAAGTATGTTTTTATGAGTATAATGTTGAAAATCAAATAATGAGTCTGTTTCATGTATTTCATCTTCATTGGAAATTGATTATGATCAGGAATGATCTAGATATAGCTCTTTAATTTATTAGGTAATATTTTTGTAATTTAGAGAGAATTGATATAATTAACCCAATATGTTATTCCATTTGTATGGTTTCTTGTAAGGGTTATCATAATAATATGTTGAAGAAAATTCACCAGGGAACATTCATAAATATTAAATGCTTACTAGTAAGTTTTAATGTAATGTTTTTTGATTTCAAAAGGTAAGATACTGCTTTTTTATTTTAAAGGAATGATTATTTCCATTTGGTTAAAAAGGTATATTTTTTAAAAAATATTATTCCAGGGATATAATGATATAAAATAGACACTCATGATTATGAATTAAACTTTATGTTTTCATATAATGTGTTTAATGAAAAATATTTTTGAGTTGATATGACTTAATGAGTAAGTAAATAATTATTTGAGTTAAATGTTTATTATGTTAAAGAGAATTTTTTTATAATCGGATGTTTTTAAAATAGACTTTTATCTTTCTTTTATATTTATTAAATATGAACCATGTAGGTTTTTTTTGTGCTCATCCCATTTTTATGATCCCGACCATTTTTCAAAGACATCTCGACCCCATTTTCAGGTAAATTTTGAGGTTTCTAAGTACCATTGTTTCAAATTTGTGGTTTGAGGTGCATTTGGGTGAATTTTTAAGAAAAATTAACAAATAGTGGGCTATGAACAATTTGTGAACATTTTGACAAAATGTGCACCTAAAATAAGACAACCATGCGAATCATGAAAACATGGACAGAGAGGTATTCATGGTTGTCGTATGGTTTACTAAAACCATCGACCACTACACAAAAAACCATGCACATGAGTTTTAATTATCTGAAACTTTTTTTTAAAATCACCCAAACCACTAAGACCCCTCCATTTCATCCTAGGATCGAGATTGATGAATTATAGGGGATATTATATCTTTTAAGAGGAATTCCAAGGCGATTTGAACATTGATATTCGAGATGTAAAGCCCAAATTGAAGATCTGATCTCTTCTTGGTAAGTGGGTATCATCCAGATATTTCTCCTATTATATCCTCTATCTTTTATTGATCCTTTCATGAATGATCTCCACTATTTCCACAGATCTAAACATATGAGTTGAGATCTCTATCTATGATTGTGGATCTAGATCTATATTTGAAAGATTATGATGCTTTTGATCTAAATTTTGGGTTTAGGTATTTAGATCTAGATCCTGATCGACATCATTATGCTACTCAGATTTTGGGGATTTCTGTCAGGATAACATCCTTTAACAAACCGAGGTAGGTGGTCTAAATTGAACTCACATAGTATTGGATTTGATATGTGTTTATAAGATTGATGAATTTCTAGAATCCCTTTGTAATTTAGTTCCTAAATTGGGTTAATTAGGAATGTAATTTAACTTGTTGATACTTTGGAGATATAAATTATTAATTGATGATTTAATCATGGATCTAAGGGGCTTCCCAAATAGATAATTGATTTGTGGATTTTTTTTTATGATTTGAGATATTGTAATTGAGATATTGAATTTGGTTGGTTTCGAGATAATTAATTGGGGGAAATTATTTATGATATGATGTTTGACATTTTGGGATAATTAATAGCGAATTAATAATGTTTTATGATGCTGATTAAATATATTTAATTGTGAGAATTAATTAGGATAAATTGAGATTTGTGCTGAATAATTAATTGTGAAGAATTAATTATGGAATAATTTTTGTGTTTATTGATTAATTAATTAATTAATTAATTAATGGGTTTTGTAATTATTAAATTGTTGGGTTAACTAGAGTAATTTGATATGTTATACTAATAATTGGATTTGTATTGGAATTTTTTGGTTAATTGTTGTGAATTAATGAATTATTTAAATGATTGAGAATATGGGTGCTAGAAATGGCATTCTAGAATGATATAGAAGTTGGGTAATGTACATGGAGTTCCTCCCCAAAAGTTAACCAAGAACTTGTGTTGTGGGTTTTTATACATGGCGATCTACAGTGAATGATATTTTGGGTGCTTGACATGATGTTCAACACTGAATGAGATTTTGGGTGCTTGATATGGCATTCAACACTAAATGCATGGCAATAATGAATTATGTTTTAAATGGGAGACATGAATAAAAACTAGGTCTAATGTGTTTATTAAAGAATTAATTACAATGTGATAACTGTTTAATTATGTATTGTATTTTTTTTCTTTTTATAATTGCATTCACTATCTTCTGACTTGACTTGTTTTAGTCATTGTTGATGGTGGCGTACTAAGTTGTATTAACACCCTATTTGGACCGCCTTATCAGCACTCAAGAAGACTTTTTTGTTTTATAAAAGGATAAGGGAAATGACCTGGTATAGATTTTTATTTGATAATGGAGCATGGGTGAGGGAGAAAGATGTGTTTCGGTTCCTTCTTATGAGTCGTTGTGTCTTTCTTTTTCAGTTTCATTGTAGACACTTGACACATGGATTATCATTGCATGTTTTTATTTTCTATTGAGTATTTTATTTCCTATTTTTAGATTTTGTGGATGGCATCTTGGAATACTCGAAGTCTCATGATGATCATGACCAAAATCATGAAATTATCATCTTTACACTGAGAGAGTACCAGTTATACACCAAGCTATCTAAGGGTTAGTTTTAGATTGACATGGTACAATTTTTGGGGCACATCATCTCGGAATAAGGTGTGACAGTGGACCAAGAGAAATTTCAGGCAGTGGTGTCCTTATAGAATCCCAAGATGTTTTTTGATATCAAAACATTTTTTTGGATTATCTAGATAATACATCAGGTTCATCTAGTACTTTTACCGATTGGCATCACTGCTAGTGGGTTTGAAAATGAAAGGGGTGAAGTTTGAATAGATGAAATCATGTGATAATGCTTTCTTGGAGTTAAATAAGTTATTGAAATTGGAACCAAAATTGGTATTACCTAAGACAGGTGAGGAGTACATGGTGTATTGTAACACTTCTAGGATCTGACTCAGAGCTGTGTTGATTTAAGGTGATTGATTCATTGCATATCAGTCTCATCAGTTGAGGAAACATGAAAGAAATTACCCTACACACAACCTTGAGTTGGAGGCACCAGTTTAAGCTCTCAAGTGTTGGTGACACTATCTTTTGGGTGAAAATCTTATAGTTTTTATAGACCAAACAATCATGAAGGACATCTTTTCACAGCATGACTTGAATATTCAGTAGCGAATATGGGTAGATTATATACAATCCTTTTATTTTGAATGATCACATACACCCGGAATGGGGAGTAGTGTGCTTGATTCCTTGAGTATGAAAACTCAGAATCAATTGGTATATCATTTGAGTACATATTGTAAGATGATGAATTTATTGGATGAAATGCATGTGGTAGTTCCGGAGAGTCAAGAACAAATGACTCTTATTTTAGTAGTAGTACAGACTACACTCATGAGACTAGTCAGGGATAGACAATACAAGGATCCAGTGTGTTTATCCATAAGGGAAATCCTTGAAGGTTGGGAGACACCTTCATACTGGTTGATAGATGAGTATGAGGTCATCTATATGAAGAATCAAGTGGTGGTTCCTATGAGTATGCGAGAGGAACTCATGCGAGAATTTCAAACCTAGAAGTGGGCGGTACATCCTAGAGTGATAAAAATGTACTATGACCTATGATGATAGTTTTGGTGGCTAGGTATGAAAAGGGAGATAGCAGGTTTTTTGATATGATGTTTCTCCTTTCAGCAGGTGAAGGCAGAGCATCAATGACCAAGGGGTCTATTCTACTTGTTTCCTATTCCCGAATGGAAGTTGGATGACATGAATACGAATTTTGTGGAAGGTCTTCCAAAGAATATTTTGAAGAATGATATTATTTGGGACATTGTGGATCAAATAAATATGGTAAAACATTTCTTTCTTATTAGGGAAACCATTACAGTTGAAGGGTTTGGGGGACTATATGTTCTGGAGATAGTTAGTTTTCATGGGGTGCCATAAACTATTGTTTCATATCGCGATTCACACATTACTTCAGGTTTCTAGTAGGGATTGTAGAAGGCTCTTGGAATGTTGGTTTTTTGAGTATGGATTTACACCCACAAATATATGGGAAGTCAAAGCGTACCATATGGGTGTCAGATGATATGGTTCGAGCATTTGTGCATGTTTTTATGGTTATTTGGAGAAGCACATGGCTTTAGTAGAGTTCACCTATAACAATAGTTATCAGGAACCAATAAAGATGGAACCATATGAGTTACTTTATGTTAAACCTTATAGATCATCGCTATGCTAGATAGAATTGGGTGAGTCAGATCTATTGGGACCCAGTCTCGTGTATGAGATGTTAGAGCTGGTGTAGTTGATTAGAAAATGTATAGCTATAGCTCAGAGTATGTAGATTTCGTATTTTGATAGATAGAAGGAACCTCTAGATTTTATAGTGGGTGATCATTTATTCCTTCAGGTGTTACCTAGGTTGGGTCACCACAGGATACGGAAGTTGGTAATGTTGGCGCCAAGGTTAGTATGACCATTTGAGGTAGTGGAGAGAATGAGGTAGGTGGCATACCGATTGAACCTTCCATAGAAATTCAGTGCTATGAAATATGTTTTCCATGTTTCAAAAATACTATGGTATCAACCTAACATTTCTCTAGTGATCATTGTGTATAATGTTAAACTTGAGATGAATGTGTCATTTCAGGAGCATCCAAAACGTTTGATGGTTCATAGTGATAAAGTTGTGTGGTTAAAGACTATGTGGATAGTTCATGAGTTATGGAAACATGGACATGTTCAATAGGAAACTAGGTAATGGGAATTAGACATGAGGTCTCAATGACCTAATCGTTTTGTCTTGGAATTTAGTGTTGTTTGGTAGTGTAGATCGAGGACGATCTGTTATAAGCTGAGGATATTATGAGATCCCAACCTTTTTATAAAGTAATCTTGGGGCCATTTTTTGGTAGTTTTGAGGTTTTTAAGTACCTTTGTTTTGGGGTTGTTGTTTGAGATGAGTTTGGGTGGGTTTTCAAGAAAGATTAATGAACATAGGGTTGTGTATGGTTTGTGCACAGTCTGAAAAACCATGTGCCTAAACCTAGGTTATCGTGTGAACTGTACAAACCTAGACAGAGTGATCTGCCCGATTGGCCATTAGTTTACCCTAACTATGCACCCCTACATAGGAAACCATGCTCTCAAGTTTTAGTTATATGAAAATTAGTTATAAAATCACCCAAACCCCCAAGGCCCCTCTATTTCGACATAGTCTTGGGCTTGGTGAATTCTAGGTGATCCTAGAGCATTCTAGAGGGATTCCAAGGTGATTAGAACACCGTTATTCAAGATCTAAAGAAGAAATTTAATATTTTCTCTTTTCTTGGTATGTGGATTTCATCACAATTATTCTCCCGTCATTTCTGCTATATGTCATTGATATTTTCATGAAATATCTCCACTATTTCCATGGATCTAAACAAATTATTTGAGATCAAGATCTAGTATTATCAATCTAGATTTGAAAGATATTGATGCTTTTAATCTAAAATATGGGTTTGGGGATTTAGATTGGGATCTAGATCGATATCATTGTACTGCTCAGATTTTGTGGATTTATGTCGGCCGAACATCCGTCAAAAAACTGAGGTAGGTGGTCTAAATCTAACTCTTATAGTCATGTAATTAATATGTTAATCTAAGATTGATTAATTTCTAGAATCACTTAGTAACTGATTTCCAAAATTGGGTTAATTAGGAGTGTTCTTTGAATTTTTGAAGCTTCAGATATATAGATGATTAATTGATTATTTAATCATGGAACTAAGGGGTTTCCCAAATAGATAATTTATTTGAGGAATTTGATTATGATTTGAGATAATGTAATTGAGATACTAAATTTGGTTGGGTTCAAGATGATTATTTGGGGGAAATTAATTATGAGATGATGTTTGAAAATGTGAGATAATTAATGGTGAATTAATAATGTGCCATTAAATCGATTAAAGATAATTAATTGGGATAATTAATTATGATATGTTGAGATTTGGGATGGATAATTAATTTTGTATAATTAATTTTGTAAAAAGTTTTGTGTTGATTGATTAATTATTTGATGAATTAATTAATGGGTTGTGTACTTAGTTATTTTATGGGTTAAGTAATGGGCATGGATATGTTCAACTAATAAATGGATTAGTAAGGGAATGATATGGTTAATTATTGTGAATTAATTAATTATTTAAATCATTGATATTGTAGGTGCTATACATGGCATTCTAGATAGATTTAGAAGTTGGGACTTGGACATGGAGTTACTCCATAATAGTTAACCAATAACTTGTGTTGTGGGGTTTTAGACATGGAGATCTACACCGAATTTGATTTGGGGTTCTTGAAATGGAGTTCAACACCGAATGAGATTTGAGGTGCTTGACATGGCATTCTACACCAAATGAATGACAATAATGAATTTTGATTTAAATGGGAGACATTAATTGAAACTGGGTATAATGTGTTGATTAAAGAATAAATGACTATATGATAACTATTTAATTATGTAATGTATTTATTTCTTCTTATAATTTCATACACTTTCTTTTGACTGGACTTATTTTAGATACCATTGGTGGTGGCCTACTTAGTTGTACTCAAAACCTATTCGGCCCGCCTAATTAGCACCCGAGTAGACTTTGCTGTTACATGACATGATAAGGGAAATGCATTGGGATAAATTGTTTTTTTTTGGGAATGGAATATGGGTGAGTGAACTGGATATGGATCAGAACACATTTTGGAGTCATTGTGTATTTATTTACAGTTTCATTGTAGAAACTAGACACTTGCATTCTCATATCATGTTTTCCCTTTCAGCGGAGTATTGTATTTCATGTTATCCTATTTTTTGTATGACATCCTGGTGTACTCCAATACTCATTAAAATCATGACCAACATCTTGATATAACCCAGATTACATTGAAATAGTACTGGTTATACGCCAAGCTATCTATGTTCTAGATTTAAACAGACAGTGTAAACGTTCTATGGAACATCATCTCAGAAGAAGGTGGGATAGTGGACCCAGAGAAAGGTTAGGCAGTGGTTTCTTGGAAGTAGCGAAATATTTTTTTTGTTAACCAAAGATTTTTGGGATTTTCTAGATATTACAAGAGGTTTATCTTGTACTTTTCCAAATTGGAAGCACTGCTTTTGGGTTTGATAAAGAAAGGGGTAAAGCTTAAATGAATAGAAGAATGTGAGAATTATTTCTAGGAGATGAAGAAGAACTTTCCATCAGCACCAATCTTGATCTTTCCTAGAAAAGTTGAGGAGTAAATACTCTATTGTGGCACTTATAGGATCAGACTCGGAGCTGTATTGATGCAAGGGGATCAATTTATTGTGTATGGGTCTCAACATTTCAGTAAACATAAACAGAATTACCCTATTCATGACCTTAAGCTGGTATCAGGGGTATATTCTCTTAAGTGTAGGAGAAACAATATTTTGTGTAAAAATTTTAAGGTTTTTACAGACCAAAAAATATTGATGTACGTATTTTTACACTGTGACTTGAATCATCCACAATGAAGATGGTTTGAGTATATGTAGTTGTTTGATTTTGAACTAGCATATACACCCAGAAAGGGGGATATTGTCGCTGATGCCTTGATTAGGAAAAATTAGACTCATTTGGTAAATGAGTTGAGTACAGAGTGGAAGATGATGACTTTTCTAGCTGAAATGCATGTGATAGTTCAAGGGAGTCATGAATAGATGACTCTAGTTTTAGTATCAGTAGGGTCTACACTCTTGAGACAGATCAGTGACAGAAAATATGAGGATCTGGTGTGTTTAGCCTTAAGGGAAATCGTTGAAGGTAGGGAGACACCTTAATACTGGTTGATAGATGAGGATGGGGTCATCTATGGGAAGAATCAGGTTGTGGGGACTAAAAGTATGTGATAGGAACTCATTTGAATGTTTCATAAATAAATGTTGGTGGTACATCCTTAGGTGAAAAAAATGTATGGTGACCTACAATGATACTTTTGGTGGATATATATGAAAATGGAGATAGAAGGTTTTGTGACTAGATGTTTCACCTATCAGTAGGTGAAGGCAGAGCATCAACAACCTGTAGGTCTATTGCAGCCATTCCCTATTCCATAATGGAAGTGGGATGATGTGTCTATGGATTTTATGGTAGGACTTACAGAGAATCTTAGGAAGAATGATTCTATTTGGGTAATTTCAGATCAACTAATAAAGGCATATCATTTATTTCTTATTAGGGAAACCTTTATAGTAGAACAGTTAAAAGAACTATATGTTCTTGAGATAGTTCATTTACACAGGGTTCCACGAACTATAGTTTCATATCACGACTCGTGCTTTAATTCATGCTTTTGGTAGGGAATTCAGAAGGATATTGGCACACATGTTTTGTTGAGTATGTATTTCCACCCATAGACAGATGGGCAGTTGGATCATACCATAAAGGTGTTATAGGATATGTTGCAGGCATGTGTGCTTGATTTTCATGGTTGTTGGGAGTAACACTTTTCTTTAGTGGAGTTCTCCTATAACAACAGTTATTAGGAAAAAATATATATGGAACCATATGAGGTACTTTATTTTAGACCTTTTAGATCACCGTTATGATTGATAGAGGTGGGTGAGTGAGATCTGTTGGGACACGGTCTTGGGAAGGAGATGTCGGAGATGGTTAAGTTGATTAGAAAATGTATGGCTACGACTCAGAGTAGGAAGAAGTCATATAATGATAGATAGATACTACCCATAGAGTTTACTGAGGGTGATCATAGATTACTTCCGGTGTCACCTAGGTTGGTTCACCACAGGATATATAGGTAGGGATAGCTGGTTCCTAGGTTTTGTATGACCATTTAAGGTAGTGGAGAGAATTTGTCCTGTGGCATACCGATTGGACCTTCCTAAAAAATTTGGAACTTTGCATGATGTTTTCCATGTGTCACAACTATGACAGTACCTCCCTACCCCTTCTCATGTGATTGACGTGGATAAGGTTGACCTTGAGATGGATTTTTCCTTTGAGGAGCATCCAATACATGTGTTATATCCAAGTGGGAAAGTGTTTTGGGGAATGACTGTGTCGATAGTTTGTGTGTGATGGAAATATGGACATGTTCAAGAGGAAACATGGTAATGGGAAACAAACATGAGGGATCAATGGAATAATATTTTGGGATCAGAATCTTAGTGATGTTCGGGAGTGCAGCTCACAGACGAGTTGTTATAAGTTGAGGAGATTGTAAGATCCCTACCTTTTTACAAAATCAATTCAGGCCTGTTTGTAGGTAAATTTTGTGGGTTATAAGTACATTTTTTTTTGTATTTGTGGTTTGAGGTGAATTTGGGTGAGTTATTATTAAAAAATAAAAGATAGGGGGATATGCACGGTTTGTGCGTTGTTTTACCAACCATGCACCTAAACCCAGGTAACTGTGCAAATCGTGAAAACTTGTATAGAGTGATATGGTTGTTTCATAGTTTACCCTAACCATGAACCCATACCCAAGAAACAGTGTGCGTGGGTTTTAATTATGCTAAAATGTGTTTTAAAATCACCCAAACCCCCTATACCCCTCTATTATGATGTACGCTCAGGCTTGCTAAATTTTAGGTGATCCCAGATCTTTCCGCAGAGATTCCAAGGTGATTCGAACCCCATTCTTCGAGATCTAAATCTCAGATTGAAGATCTACTCTCTTCCTTATAAGTGGATTTCATCCCAATGCATCTCTCATTCTTTCCCTTATATTTCATTGATCATGTCATGGAAGATCTCCACTATTTCCATGGATCTAAAACTATTATTTGAGATCTAGATCTAGGATTATAATTCTAGATCTAGATTTGAAAGTTCCTGATTCTTTTGATCTTAATTTTGGGTTTGGGGATTTAGATCCAGATCTTGATAAACGTTGTTATGCCACTCAGATTTTGGGGATTTTCATCAGGCCAACATTGTTCAATGAACTCAGGTAGGTGGTCTAAATAGATCTCCCATAGTCATGGATTTGATATGTCTATGCGAGATTGATGAATTTATATAATCGTTTAGTAGTTGAATTCCTAAATTTGGATTATTAGGAATTTTCTTTGAGTTGTTGATAATTTAGAGATATAGATTATTAGTTTATGATTTAATCATGGAACTAAGGGGCTTCTATAATGGATTTTTTGGGGAAATTGTTTATGATTTTAGATAATGTAAATGAGATATTTAATCTAGTTGGGTTCAAGATAATTAACTGGGGGAAATTAATTATTAGATGATTTTTGAAAATGTTAGATAATTAATGGTGAATTAATTATGTCCATGATATTGATTAAATATAATAAATTTTAAGAATTAATTATGATAATTTAATATTTTGGATGGATAACTAACTGTGATGAATTAATTATGTAATAATTTGTGTATTGATTTATTAATTAATTGATTTATTAATAAATTTGTTGTATAATTAGTTATTTGTTGGGTTAGTTGATGGAATTTGATATTTTAACTAATCATTATATTAATAAAAAAATTATGTTGTTAATTCTTGTGAAGTAATGAATGATTTAAATGGTTGATAATGTGGGTGTTAGACATAGTGTTCTAGAATAATTTATAAGTTGGGACTTGGACATGGTGTTCCCACACAATAGTTAACCAATCACATGTGTTACGTGGTGTTAGACATGGTGATCTACACAAAATGAAATTTTGGGTGCTTGAATTGGTGTTCAACATCGAATGAGATTTGGGGTGCTTGAAATGGCATTCAACACCAAATGATTGAAAATAATGAATTATGATTTAAATGGGATACATGAATTGAAACCAGGTCTAATGTGTTGATTAAAGAAAAAATTACAATGTGATAACTATTTAATGATAAATTTTATTTATTACTTTTTATAATATCATAAACTATATTTTGACTGGAGTTGATTAAGAAACTGTTGGTGGTGTCCTACTGAATTGTACTCACACCCTATTTGGGCTACCAAATTGGTACAAAGGATAGACTTTGTTGCTGTAGGATAAGATAAGGGCAAGGCCCTATGATAGATTATTGTTTGGGGATGGAGCATGGGTGAGGGAAGTGTACATTGTTTAGTACCCTCTTGGGGGTCTTTGTGTCTTTATTTTCAGTTTCATTATAGAAACTTGAAATTTTCATTGTCATATCATGTTTTCCCTTTCATTTGAGTATTTTATTTACTATTTTGAATATCATGTTGAATTTTTATTGTTCTCATTAATTATATGCTTCCACACTTGTTATTTTTGTTTTATTCCACCTGTGTTTTACTCTGATTAAAGTGGGTATAGTCGTCCCATGACTGACTTACCATACCCTCACTACTAGTAGGAACCCTCTAGTGTACACGGAGGAATTCTTGAAGGCATGTGACTAATCGGATTAGAGAACCTTTTAGTGGAACCTGGGTTGGGATGACACACCATATTTGAGAATGTTTTCATAGTGTTTATGGATGATTTAGAATAATGATGAAGTCATGTTAAAAATTATGAAGATTTTGTAGGAATAGTATACATTTTTTATTTTAAAATGTTTGTATTAATATAAAAAATGGATATGAAGTGAATTTATAAATCATGTAATTTATAGGTTTGTTAAGTAAGAGTTTTGAAATAATTCTATAAAACACT
The DNA here is from genome assembly GCA_963277665.1 of Viscum album. Lineage (NCBI taxonomy): Eukaryota > Viridiplantae > Streptophyta > Magnoliopsida > Santalales > Viscaceae > Viscum > Viscum album. The sequence continues at coordinate 39,260,151 of OY728140.1, read as the reverse complement.
AAACATAAAATTATCCATAGGAATTAATAAATATTGAATCATGTTCAAAAAATTAATTATATTATGAATGAGGAATAAATCCTTATATTATCAATGTTATTTAGTATTTACTAACTTATTGGTGGAATGCGTGTGGTGGGACACCTAAATTTTATTTAATAGACATGCACTTGTGGGTTGGGTCATGTAATATTTGATGAATGGACTAGATATATGAATAAATAACCCTAAATAATATGTTGTTAGGAATCATTAATAAGAATATGTGATAGATTAATTGGGTAAAATGTATGAATAATTCAGATCCATACAAAAAAATATATGAATTAACTGAAACATCAATAAAAATACACATGATTTCTTAAATACCATATAACTGTTACCTAAAGTTTTTTAAGAGACCTGTTGAGTTTTGCAATGGAAATATAACAGTGAATAATAATTATGTAAGAGTTATATAATGTTAATTATTATTCATGTTACATTCTAAATTCTAGGTAAGGCACATGTTATTCTTCAGAGAGAATAAATCTAATTTGTAAAGAATCATAAGAATAATACTAATTAATTTTTATTATTAGTAATTGAATAAATTTCATTATTATGAATAATAATTGGGATGAAAATTAGATATTATTATTCTATGATTTATATAATGTGATTAATTTTCACTGTCAAGTTTTCTATGTGATCATGAACCCATTAAAAATGAGTTATAAGATTTACTATGTTTTTATATGAAAATATGTTGATAACATGACCATATGTATAGGGTAATTAAATGAGATATGTGGAGTCAAAACTAATATCTTAATAGAAATTTATTATATATATACTTTTATTGATTTAAATACTAATTAAATACATAAAATAAAGAAGATATGAAAGAAAATAATGCCAAATACTATGGGATTTCTATATTTTAGTCATTTAAATTTATTTTCAAGATTTTTTAAAAATTAGAAATTATTATTATAGTTTAATATAAATTTAATGATCAAGAGAAGAGAAACCCAAAATGAATAGATTTCATAGAATGTAAAATATTGTTAGAGAGACATGGAGAGAAGGGATAATACACTAATTCAATAAAATATTATATTTTTCAAATTTTAAAAAGAACAATAACTGAGATAAAATTTATATTTTTTGTTTAGGGATAACCATATAAAGATTTTTACAATACCGATGAAAGATATATGATCTATTGATCCCACTAAATAGTTTTTTATCCTTGATTATATAACATTAAGAAGGGAAAATTGAATCTAGATTTAGAGGAGTAAATTGTTTCTAGTATCTAAATACACAAAAATAAGGTTTATTATAATTCTCTTGGGTGTTTTAATCTAATTTTGATGAAAAATCATACTAAAGGGTTTGAAGTTATCCCCAATTCCTTTTTAGAATTTTAATATAATAAAAATTTGTTTTTGCAGGAAACAATACTCATAAAGGAGGATTAATTAACACATTTGAGTGAGTACATTAAAAATATATTTTCTTTATTATTTTAAATATTAATTAATTATTTCATGAATGTAGTGTGAGTGTTGAATTGAGAAAATGTGAGAACAAGAATTACTAATTTGTTTTAATGAATAGAAATTTGTTTTCATTTCTTAAATGTGAGACACACTAAATCACCCACCTCAACCACATGGTGCTGCAATTAAGATTCTTGTGGAAGAAACCATGTTAAGGGAAATATATCTAATGATACCTTTTTTTTGTTAATCCAAAAGGTATTATATTAAATATTTGTATGATAGGTTTTGAAATTTCAGAGATTTTTAAATGTGGATTTAACTATCCATAAAGGATACCATGTCTTTATACACCAATTAGTATGTCAAAGGAAGAGAAGCTCTATTCTGATCACAATAGGCAAGAATAAAGTAATATGGAAATAAAATTTATTAATTTGGAATGATTTTTCTTTATTATAATGTAAAATATAAAAATTATTGAAATTATTAACCTAGAATGTCATTAAATTACATCGATTGAACTATTCCAACAAATAGAAAGATAATAATTAAGAAAGCATCAAAATATAAGAAACAAATTAAATAACTCAGGAATGATAAAGAATAATTTATGTAAACATAAAAAAAAACCAATTTTCTTGATTATAATGAGTCATAAATGAATTACCCATATGTAATAAAAATTAAAAAAATAGAAATATTCATGATATAATTAAAAATTATTTAATTTTGAGTCAATAAATGATACATAAAAAAACACACAAAATTCACTATTATCTATATGGAAACATAGAATACTTAATTGGTCCACTACTATAAATACTAAACAGAACCAACTTTCATCTACATTGTTCAAGTGGGGCCTTTCATTTGCATTAATTGTAGATAAATACATATACAATATTGGGAATTTATTTACTCAAAAATAATATGTGTTAAATGTTGATTTTTATTCACACAAATATCATTACTTGTTTTATAATTAAGTTGTGTTAATTATGATATAGTAATTTATATCATGATTTTATTTATAAATTTGATGGAATGAAAAGATAAAATATGTGTTACCGAAACACTATTTATACCTTATACTAGGCAAATGAACGTATGGATCAACATCCCTATGCTATACTGAATAGTTCACATATGGATCATCATCCCTATGATGGATATTAAACTTACCGTTCGAAAACCGTACATTCAGAGAAAGACCAACATATGGAATATCAACCCTATGTTGGAATCTAAAAAAACTATTCATACCCTTGTTTTGTTCTTTGGTTTTCGGCCACGAAACGCCCAACGGCTCCATATCCAATGATTGATGGACCCGCCTTCCAAAGGCAGGCGTCCGCCGGATGGTCTAACCAGCGACTCTTAAGAACTCATATTGGTTGAGATGATGGGAAGTTGGGCTCATCACACCTTTTTGGGGGGAGTTATTTTATGTTCCGTGACTCTCTTATAGATTTAAGATGTATTCATATGTTCGTGAATATTTGGTTTACTACCAAACATAGAATCGATGGATTCAACCCTGGTGGGAAATGGCCAACTGAACGCAGGGGTTTGGAATTATTTATGCTCGAGGTTTACCATCCCTCATTGGATTAATGACCCCAAAGGGCTGGAACTCGCTTGAGGAGGCACTAGGAGTGGTGTAGTGAACTGACGTGGAGATGGTCAGATTGACCGGCTGTTGGGCTTGAACCTCGGGGAGGCTTCCTACGTACCCTACATAGGAAGCAGGTATCAAAGTCCATGTAGTTCGGATAGGTGTCGGGGAACTGACGTGAGAGAGACCAGGTGGTTCGATGGATGGTGGGCTTGAACCTCATGGAGGCTTCCTACATACCTTGTCTAGGAGGAAGGGATCAAAGTCTAGGTAGTTCGCATAAACAGTTTAACGTCATGCTGGATGAGGGTGGAACTCGACGTGAAGAAACGACTGAGTGGTGGGCTTGAGACTCATGGAGGCTTCCTACGTACCATGGCTTGACATGGATCAAAGTCCCCGTAGTTCACTTTGGCTTGGGGCTTACGCTCTGGGGCAGCCCAGAATGATGGGTTGGGGGTTAGACTCGGAGGAGACCCATAGGAGGATTTCATGGTCGATGCTTACTCTAAGCTCATGTGAGTCATGCTCTGTGTGAGAAACAAGAGGCAGCAGGGACCAAATAATCACGTCGCGAAAGGTGCGTCCGTGTGAAGCAGAGTGGGGCTTACGCATGAAGGCAGCCTAGGGAGATGAATTGGGGCTTACAATCTGAGGAGGCCCAAAAGGTTAGGTCTTACTCCGAGATGGATGCCTGGGGTGACAAAGCCCAGCGGGAGAGGGAAAGGGGGTGCTCCTATTCCCATCTCCTCTCTTGCAGTGCACGAGGGCTTCCTTTCGATGGGTATTTTACCATCTTCACGGAACCCATAACAAGTGGAGGGGCATAAATGGGATTCCTGAGTTCAGAATCCACATTACCAAGGGAATGTGAACCCAGGAATGCTTCGAGAATCTGCTCAAGGGTCGGGGAAACCCCTTTGCCCCTGTTTACCATGGGTATGTGAACAAAAAATGGCGCGCTGATGTGCCTGAAAGTTATACCACGCGGACCCGGTGGCTCTGGCAGAGGCCTTGGCTTGGGGCCGATGAAGAGGCCGATGAAGGAGCCACGGAAGACCTGGATGGATCAGGAGGATTTTACCTGGTTCTGGAAATGAGAACACTGAAGTATTTGGAGGGCCACTGAGAGGTATAGGTGGAGTCTCCCTTTGCGTGGGGAAGTGCCACACGGCTGGAGAAGTCGTCCGCGAACCAGGTTTGTCCACGAACTGATCAGCATCCCGCGAACCAGGGTGGTTCACGGTTTCAGGTTCAATCCGCGAACCAGGGTGGTTCGCGGCTTCGGGTTCAATCCGCGAACCAAGGTGGTTCGCGGCTTCGGGTTCAATCTGCGAACCAGGGTGGTTCACGGAGGATTCCAGGCGGGCATCGATGGCTAAGGGCAGCGTCGATCGGAGGCTCGTCGGTCAGGGCTTCGCCCACGGGGGAGGGTTCTATGCAGTACGATGGATGGGAAAAGAGGCATAAACTCCCTGGTCTACGGGAAAGTCATCCTCAGAGGGGGTATGTTTCGCGGTTCTCTTTTTTTGTTATTTTAGGTTCAGAATTCCCCAAATTATTATGTGTTTTCCAATTCCTTCATAATTCATATACCTGCTGTAGTTCGTGGATGGGAATTTCGCTGTTTGCGAAATCCGAAGCCTTCCTTCAACTGATATCCTATCCCTTCAAATCCGATTATAGTTCCCCGATCCTTCTCTTCTTTCCCCCTTGGTCTCCTTTTATAGAGTGGGGAAAGGAATATATCTGTTGCCATGCGACACCTTTTGCGGAAGCCCGTAACAAAATACCTGGTTCATAGCTGACATGGTCAATCCGCGATTCGCAGTGGGTATTGATCACTCCCCTCCCCCACGAGGCGAACTCAGGGGGTTCTCCGCATCTGCGGAGAGTTCCGCCTCCATTCCGCAAACGACATCGGGTGCGGCTTGAGCCGGTCGACGCGGTCCGCGGTTGGCGCGGTTCGTGACGGTGAACCGGACTGGCGTTCATCCTGCATCACAACCGCGTAGCCTCTCCGCCACTATTTCGCGAACAACAATGGTTCAAAGAGGGGGTGCCTTGCGGCGTCTGGCCGCGTTGTGCTTCCCTGGACCGGTTCGCGGACCGGTCCTTTGTGTCTCCTCTTTGATTATTTCCCCCAATTCTTTTGGGGGATTTTGTGTAAAATTTCCTTTGCGGATTTTTCTGGACCCTACAAATTCCCCCCATCGGAATGGGGTCTGATCGGAACGAAGAGGAGGCAATTCCGATGCGAAGAGGTCCTGAAACTGAGATGGTTTGCGGTAGAAAGGTGGACCCGGTAGGGGACCACGCCTATAAATACGGGGAGCCCTCACTTGTCCTTTACCAAATTCTTCGCGAAACCAGAGCTCCTTCACCTCCACATGTTTTCTCCTTTGCGAAGTGCCTCGTCCGTGAACCGGAAGTAACTTCCGTGAACTATTTCTTCTTCGCGGTCACCTTCATCCATGAACCAACTTTCCAAACACGAACCATTACTCTTAATTAATTAAAAAGTAAGTGATGACGAGTTTTGGAAAAACTTGCTTCGCGGTTTCGATGCTCCACGGAATAAAAATCTATTGAACTTTAAAAAACATCTAAATCTTCCGAATAAACTCGGGATGGAATTTCCGCGGAGCGAATTGGTTCGCGGTTTCCTGGACAACGCTCCGTGGGTCAGGGATTTGCGGACTAATTTCGAGAAGGTCTAGTTTGCAGAATGATGTCCCAGACATAACCAATTGTTGGCTCTCATTGTGCAAGGAGAATATATGGTTCCCCCTCGTTCTGAGCTGAGGCCTACTGCCGAACCCCTCTCCACCACCTCAGAGAGATGTTCGGCTATGATTCGCAGAGCGGAGAGCGTCACAGGGGACCCTAGCCGGTCCATCATTCCTGATGACGGTGCATTGAAGAACCTGCTCTCTCCGGAGCTTCTGAGTTATCCATTATCTAATCGGCTACCACTCTATGGCTTCAGTCTCCCGGACGACTTCCCTATCCACCCTACTTTCATAGGTCTCCCCTCTCCTTTCCTAAAAGCGCCTTCAAAATGAATTCAGGAAAACATTACCCAATCCGGGGAGATAATATCTAATTTTGGTTCGAAAGACACATCTATTCCGAGGGGCTCGATGTGGACCCAAAGCGATCAGTGCGCTCAAGAATTTTCTCAAAGAGCAGTCCTTAAGGAATACCCTTCTATTATTAATATTTCTCAAAGGGATCCTGATGCGGGGTGGGTTCCCAGGTGGGATCTTCAGTCCGGCAGGCTCTTCTCAAATGATTGGGCTTGGGATTTCTGGGTCCATCACCACTATCGGGATTCTTCCGATTCCCTAGAAGATATCAACCTATACTCCGCAGTGTGGGATTCCCAATTTGATATCTACCGGCCATATTTGATCCTACCCAACCTGTTCAGCCACTGGTGTTCAAGTACTAATACTTTCTACCTTTCCCACGGTGAAGTCGACATTAGTCTGTGGGACATCTACCAGATAGGAGGACTGCCGATTGCTGGTGAGATGTATGACGAATTTTTTCCCACTCCCGATGCATGGGACGATGTTGAGCAGGTGAATTTATTGGTGAAGGAGAGGCTGACCATAGCGGAGTAGTCACTGTGTCAGGCCTTGCATGCCCGCTCGCTTAATCCTTATAGTATTTGGATAGAGTTATTTCTGAACACCACCGGTCCTACACTGAAGATTAAGCATCCCAGGACTCATCCTTCCCAGTAGTCACGAACCAGTCAAGGTTCTTACTGTGCAGTTCTAGAAGCATGTGACTACCTTTCATGGGGTTACGAGGTGAGCCCTGGTGTGTCGCCTATGCTCTAGTTGGCCGGTCTGTTTGCTATGTTTTTGAGCGGATGGCTATTTCCTTCCCGGGATGTTAACCCGAGTGTCCGGGCCTGTACTTTGATGATGTCGGCCGAGTTAGCAGAGGGCCGCTTGGTGAATTTAGCCGTGACCACTTTAGCCTATATCTACGAGCTACTGGGCCACATCCAGGTGGGTTTGTCAACCTACCGACTAAGTGGGACATTTCAATTTTTGTATGGCTGGGTGGCAGATCACTGTCGCTGTTATGAGTATTGTCACAACACGGCCATCTCGCTTCCTACCTCTCGGCCTACCCTACTGGATATAACAGGAGTTCTCTTGAAATATCTCAACTCTAGTAAAGTCCTAGAGCTCCCGAGAGACTTCTCCTAGTTCATATTCACTCCCTACCTCACCCCTTATGGCGTCTTAGTTGACAACCGTCGGGGGATCTTGGAGGAGCGCTCTTACATGGTCTCCCTGCGGGACAATTTTCTGTCCGTACGGATTGAAGGTGTCTCTTTGTGCGAGCTGTATATCCTGTATCACTTTTCTAGCCATTTCGGGTGCATTCAAGCCCAAGCTTCCCTTCCCCCTCCTTGGGTCCAAGGATTGAATCCAGCCATACGTCGTCAGTGGTGGCTGATGCTGATGCGGGAGGGATCTGAAGCAAGCATTCCCCTACCTGATACGGGCATGGCTGCTGGTCTTTCCCTGGAATATGCAAAGACATGGGTAAAATACTATCCTGAGGAGATCCTAGGGAAGGCTGTCTGACAGACTCGAAAACCGGGAGGTATGGTGGCTGTCGCGTCCACTATACCTTCCTCATCAGTTTGAAGGGAGGATCGACTAATGGCTCACCGATCAAAACGATTCAGAGAACTTTCCTCTCCTGACCCTACGGTGGCCGAAGTTCAGGAAAGTTCATCCTTCTTGTGTGTGGATGAGGATGACCCTGTGGTGTCAGGTCCCAGCGAGACTATCCCGGAGGTTCCTCCCGTCGATATAGGGCTTAGAAACTTGGTCCCCAATCCTAAACCGGGGTTAGGAGCTCCAGACATTCCATCTCCAGAGTGAACTTCTAGTGAACACACATCCGCACGGGCTGCCATGCCAGACTTTATTCTCGTTTCATCCAGTGAGGATACCAAAGATCCTTGCATCATGGCGGACCATAGGACAGTGCGCAGGTGGGCCTGGCCCCGAATCTATGATATCATCACTGAAACCCCCTTAGCCGAAAAGGCAACGAAAATCGAAGCTCTTTGTCAGCTCTTCCTGGGTTTGGGGTTGGGTGGCTTTGACTATCGGCACTTCTATTCTCTTGCTTGCCAAGTTTTCTTGCCTCGCGAGGAAGAAATCACTAGTGAATGCACACTTTCTTACTTCGAGACCACTAATTGTAGGGCCCGATCCTTGGAGGAAACCACAACAAATCTCCATCAACTGATAGCACAGGAGGCGATCTCCTGAGATCAGGCGGCCATCCTATCCTCCGAGTTTCATGCATGCGAGGAACGAGCCGCGATGCTAATGGATCAGTTATCGGCTATGACTGGACGTCTTGAAGTCACCATAAAAGGGATCAAAGATCTCAAAACCATAGTGGAGCATATCCGTCCGGTGGCTGAGGCTGAGACCAGGGAGAAGGCAGTGTTGGAACAATCCTGCGATGACCTTCACCGCGCAGTCGCTGATCTGGTGGGGAGAGCAAGTCAGGCTCCATTATAACTATCAGAGCTACTTTTTTATCCCCTTTTTCACTTACCCCTCTGTCCCCATTATTTTTTTGTATAAAGGAGAGACCCCAGCTTTTTGGATGTCCCCTTTTCTCTTCTTTTGAATGAAATACAGTCTCCATCAATCACTCGTTGCTGTGGAATTTTATTGTTACTTCGAACAATTGTTGTGAAAAGAACAATTCACTGAATTAGAACTAATCACAACTCAGGAAAACAAGCTCTAATTTTTGCCTAGACCATGGGATCTAGTGAGCGTAGTCTGACTATTGATAGGGTTTTATAAGAAAACCTGACAAACATTTTGTCTTTTTATTCTTTTAATGCCCTGCTTTTTCCTGGGCCCATTAATGTGGACCCAGCGGGTATAACCCGTCTTTTACGTAGGTGTCCCTTTCGGGTTTTCGGCCTAACATGCTTTGTGCCTCTTTCTTCTGTGAGCGGTTTAAAGTCCCACCAACAAGACTATCATTACTGATGTTTTATGTCGAACTGTTTTGACCAAATAAGGTGGGGTGAGGGCCCCAATAGGGTTCAACTGATTAAAAGATGTCTTAATGACCTTCATATGCATGTGGGGGGGGGGGGGGGAATATATTTGGATTTGAGAGGCATGCATGGCATGTCTCAAGGCATGGGAGTCGTGTCGGCGTACAGAGGTAAGAAGAGCATTGCCTAAGGAAAACATTCCTTTGGTAGATGGGCCAGGGAAAATCAATATGCAGAGCCGCTGAAAGCATGGTATTCATAGTTATACAAAGGTGTCCTTAAGTCAAAGACTTATCCATTTCTGATGGCCATGGGACTTCATGGAAGTCCGTATTATGGAAACCACAGTGGGTGGCATGGAAAGGAATGAAAGCCACAAGGGGTGGATCAGAAGGGGAGTGTGACATCTAAAAAGGGTTTTGGGAACATCCGTACTAATCAGGAGTGTGGTCCAGAGACCACCCCCCTACGCGTTTAGTTAGCGTAAGGGATGGTTGAGACTTGACACAATTTAAAGTCATGCAGCTGGGACATTATCTGAAATGGAATAACTTCTCCTAGTTCTCGGTGATCTCATCAAAGACATTTCGACGCATTCAGGTAGGATTGTGAAATAGGTTGGTAATCTGTAGCTCAGAGGGTTTCCAAATCCCAGGATAGAAATGGGGGCTCAGAGGCCAAGAGGTGTACGAAGAGAAGCATCGCCTAAGGAAATGTTCCATTGGTAGACGGGCCAGGGGAAATAAATATATAGAGACACTGAGGCCATGTTATTCATAGTCGTACAAAGGTGTCATTAAGTCAAAAACTATCCACTTCCGATAGCCGAGAAACTTCAGGGAAGTTGAGATTTGGAACCACCAGGGGTGTCTTATGAGAGTTCGGATTTTTCTGAGTACATAGTATGTTTTATGATGAGAGGGTGCCTGAATACGAGAGAAATATCTAGATTAAGAATCATGAGAATAGGTGAAGTAATTTTTTCTCACACTAGTGTGAGGTGGTAGTTCATGCAGGTATCACCTGTGCACTGCAAGACAGAGAAAAGCCTCTTTTTCTTACTTACCCCGTGATGGGTTTGACCATGCAGTTTAACGTCATGCAGTAAGGACGAGGAGCATTATTAAAGGTTTTCGTGCACTTTAACATCATGCGGTGAGGACGGGGGGCATTTTTTGAAGGTCCCTATGTAGTTTAACGTCATGCAGTGAGGACGGATTCCGTGCATTTTGGCGTCATGCGGAGAATATGATGATATCTTTAAGGGTTTCCGTATAGTTTAATGTCATGCGGTGAGGACGAGGGGCATTATTGTGGAGGCTGCTCTTCATCAGAATATAACTGGGCTTGAATACCTCAAAATTCCCCAAACGTGGAAGGGGGGTTGATGGTGTAAATCATGGTTCCAGGGCTTCCCAAATCAGGAAAAGTGATATGGGGGCTCTGAGGCCGGTAAGCATACAGAGTTAGGAGAAGTAGCGCCTGTGGAAATCTTTCCATTGATGGATGAGCCAAGGGCTATCATTATGCAGAGCCGTTGAGGGCATGGTATGCATAGTCATACAAAGGTGTCCATGGGTAAATAACTTTCCACTTCCGATGGCCATGAGTTGTTATGAGGATCTGTGATTGTCCGGTCCACGAAGTTTGTCATTTGGTAGGGGAATGTCTGGGCATGTTGGGGATATCTGTCCCTGGTTTCTTGTTGAGTTTCAAAGAGCCCCCTGCACTGATTTATCTTGTTCACAGGGTGTGCCTCCACTCCATGCAGTTTAACGTCGTGCGGTGAGGACGAGGTACTCCTAGTTTATCGGTCATAGAGCTCAGACTATTGGGTGACTATTGTTGCAGTCACTTGAAGGATAACTGGGTCAACATGTTCTGATATAATAAGAACAGGGTGGGGGATGGAGGTCGTAAATTGCAACTTTGATCATTCCCGGATCAGGAGGTATGGTGTGGGGGCTCTGAGGCCGGTAGGCGTACGGAGCTAGGAGAAGTACCGCCCGAGGAAATCTTGCCTTTGATGGACGAGCCAGGGGCTATCATTATGCAGAGCCGCTGAGGGCATGGTATGCATAGTCGTTCAAAGGTGTCCCCAGGTTTCTAACTTTCCACTTCCGATGGCCATGAATGATTATGAGAATCTGTGATTTCTCTCAGCGCAGAGTTCGACATGTGGGGATAATGGTGTTCGGGTATACAAGAAACATCTTTACCACAATTGTCCGTTGAGTAAATTTAGTCTAGTCCTGGCTTGATGTTTGTTGATGTAGGTCACTATGTGAACCACTGGAGGACACGCAGGCTTTCCAGATAGGGAAACCCTGGAAACACCCAAATGTGAAAAGGGGAATGAACTTGTAAACCACTTCACCATAAACTTCTGGATCAAGATATATGGTCTGGGGGCTCTGAGGCCAGTAAGCGTACAGAGCTAGGAAGAGTGTTGTCTGTGGAAATCTTTCCTTTGAGGGACGAGCCAGGGGATATCATTATGCAGAGCCGCTGAGGGAATGATATGCGTAGTCATACAAAGGTGTCCACGGGTCAATAACTTTCCACCTCTGATGGCCATGAGTGGTTATGAAGATCCATAATTATCCAGGTCGTGGAGTCTGATGTACGGAAAGGATGTATCCAAATGTGCAAGGAGTATCTCCATCTCATATCGTCATGTGTCCTAGGTGGGTCGCGACGAAGTCTGTGCAGTTTAATGTCATGCGGTGAGGACAAAATCAATGAAAATTTACGTCATGTGGTAAGGACGAAGGTGACCCGACGTGAAAGAAAAAAAAGGGGTCGCACAGTTTAACGTCATGCGGTGGGGAAAACTTCCGTGCAATTTAACGTCATGTGGTAAGGATGAAGATATACACCCCGTGTAGGTCTGGTCTGTACATAGGGGAAGGGGAATTTTTAACATCATTGTTTGTGCTGTTTAACATCGTGCGGTAAGGACGAGAAGTACACCCCGTGCAGGTCTGGTCTATACGGGGGAATGAAGGCATTATTAATTTTGAAGGGCTAGGCCAAGACTGGGGATCCTAGAATCTCTACGTATCCTGTGAGGGAAGGAATCAAGCCGTACGTAGTTCTCTAGAATCCACACAGTTTAACGTCATGCGGTGAGGACATAATCCAAAGAGTATAATCGTCATGTGGTTAGGATGGAGAGTACACCCCGTGCAGGTCTGGTACATACACGGGGGGATGGGCATTCTTAATTCTTCTTCATCCTACACAATTTATCATCACGCGGTAAGGATGAACTCCATGTAGTTTAACGTCATGCGGTGAGGACATGAATACACCCCGCACCAGTCTGGTCTGTACACAGGGGAATTGACAAGTGGTTGGGCTAGGATAGGGAATCCTAGCGTCGCTACGTATCCTGCAAGGGCAAGAATCAAGCCTCACATAGTTCTCCATAAAGATGATACACCCCGTGTCGGTCTAGCCCGTACACGGGGGAAATGGGACATTTTTTTGAAGTGGCTAGGCCAGGATAGGGAATCCCAACGTCGCTACATATCCTGTGAGGGAAGGAATCTAGTCGTACGTAGTTCTCTGAAATCCATGCAGTTTAACGTCATACGGTGGGAACGTGGTCTGTACAGTTTAACGTCTTGTGTTTAGGATGAGGGGGAATTATTTGATTCTGTGTAGTTTAACGTCATGCAGTGAGGATGAGGTGCTTGGTAGTTTAACTTCATACATCTCGGACAAGGGCCAGACAGTTTAACGTCTTGTGGTTAGGATGAGGTGCTAGGCAGTTCAGTGTCATACAGCTCGGATGATGTGTACATCTAATTTTTTTCTTCATCCGTTCAGTTTATCGTCATGCGGTAAGGACGAACTCCATGCTGTTTAACGTCATGCGGTGAGGATGTGAATACTTCTTGGTCTCTATGTGAAATACTTCTCGAGGAATCTCGCATTGGTAGAAGACGTAGTGAATTTCCCATCCATGGAGATCCGGGCGTATGATCCATTGGAGTAGACCTTTTGTATATCATATGGTCCCTCCCACTTGGGCTGTAGCTTTGGAGGCTTCTTGCCGGGTACCATTGGGGTCCGGAGGACCAGTACTAATTCTCCTTCCAAGAAATACCTTAGGTGGACCTTTTTGTTGAAGGCTCACGTGATCCGGTTCTGGTACACATCCAGGTGGTGAAGAGTGTGCAACCGCTTCTCATCTAGCTGTTCCAATTCACATAACCACTTTTCTGACTGCTCATCATCAGAAAATTGATCACAGATGGAAACACGGAGTGAGGGATGTTGGAGTTCAATGGGCAGGTCCGCCTCTGTGTCGTACACCAATGAGTATGGGGTAGACTGAGTAGAGGTGCAGATTGTGGTTCGATAAGCCCACAATGCATGGAGGAGTTTATCCGTCCATGACTTCCTATATTTGTCTACCATTTTCTGGAGGATGTTGTATAGGGTCTTGTTGAAAGCTTCTATCTGTCCATTGGCCGCTGCATGGTAGAGGGATGAGTGGTTAGCCTTGATACCATACTTGTGGTATAGATTTTCCAACTCAGCAGAGCAGAAATTGGTGCTGTTGTCCATCAGTATGGTATGAGGGACACCAAATCTTGTGATGATATTGGTCTTCATGAAGCAGACAATATTTCTTTCCCTGACTTCATTGAGGGCTATGGATTCTGCCCATTTGGAAAAGAAGTCGGTCTCCGTTGAGATATACTTTAGTTGTTTGGCTGTGGTGGGAGGATACGGTCCCACAACCTCCATCCCCCAGACAGAAAATAGCCAGGAGTACTTAGCTTGATGAAGAGACTCTGGGGGCTAGTATTTAAAGTTGGCATGGATCTGGCCTGGGTGGCATTTTGCGGTAAAATGATCACAGTCCTGTGCCATTGTAGGCCAGTAGTACCCAAGCCTTTGAACCTGATGGGAATGATTGGTCCCTGGTTGATGTGATCCACATGATCTAGCATGTACTTTAGTCATGATAGATGCGGTTTCTTCTCCGTCAATGCATCTAAGGATCACTCCATTGAGGCCTCGTTTGTATAGGACCTCTTGCTGACCTGTGCCACCATATAGGACAAAATTGATTGCCCTTATCCGTATTTTCTCTCGTTCAGCCCTGTCTGATGGAAGCTCCACCTATTGAAGGTAGTTCATGATTGGGGTCATCCAGCCGGTGGCAGGAGCATATGGCTCGGAGACAGGACTGACTTCATGGATCTCTTCCATCTTAGCTTGAACAAATGGAAATACCATTCGACAGTGAGCAATATGGATGACCGTTTCATCCCGATCTGGGTCGGTTAGGGCTGTGGCCACATTGGCTAATGCATCAGCTTGAGCATTCAGGGATCAGGGAATATAGGTCAATACTGGTTCTGTGGAGAGCTCGGACATTAACCCTCAGAAATGGTCATCAAGGGGATAAATTCCTCCTTTTTAATAGCATAATCACCATTGACTTTCTTGATGACCAGTTCCGAGTTACCTTTTACCTTATGGTGTCGTGCTTGTGCCTGGAGTGTGAGTTCCAGGCCTGCAATGAGGGCTTGATATTCTACATCATTGTTCGTACATCCCTCTAAAATGAGGAAGGAATACGAAAAAACTACCTTTTCTGGGGACACAAGTGTTATCCCCAGACCCAGTTTGTTGAATCTGGGATCCTCCATCCTCTTCCCGGTGGGGCTTCGGGACGCACCGTCAATGTAGATTTCCCATGCTGGGACCTCCTCTTGAACTGAGAAGATATCTTCATCCAGTAGTTCAGCGTCTGATGCAGTAGTCCCTGTCGAAGGGTGTTCTTCCAGAAAGTCTGCTAATTCCTGGCCCTTGATGGATTTTTGAGGCATGAACCGGATGTCAAATTGCTGCAGGATGACTGCCCATCGGGATAGACGTCCGGTTAGCATCCGGCGACTGAGGATATACTTGAGCGGGTTACTCCATGAGATCAAATGGACCTCATGATGCAGAAGATAATGTCACAGATTTTGAACCACGAAGACTAAGGCCAGACAGCTCTTATCGATATTTGAATATCGAGTCTCAGCATCAATCATGGTTCGACTGAGGTATTAGAGACTGTTTTCTCTTTCGGTGTCATTCTTCTATGCGTGGAAGGCTCCCAATGACAATTCTAGGGCCATCACATATAAAATGAGAGGCCTTCTATCGACCGGGGGCATGAGAACTGGTGGGCTTAAGAGGTACTTCTTCAAGTTTTCGAACGCCTCTTGGCAGTCATTCGTCCATTGGTACGTGACCCCCTTCTTCATCAACCTGGTGAAGGGAAAACATTTGCCTGCCAGGTTGGATATGATCCACCTAATATAGGCTAGGTGTCCTTGGAACCCCCTCTGATCAGTGATATTTCGAGGGGGGTGGCAGGCTTATGATAGCCTTCGTCTTCTTAGGGTCGACTTCAATGTCACGATGGCGTACGACGAAGCCAAGGAATTTCCCTGAGGTGACCCCAAAGGCGAATTTCAAGGGGTTCATCTTCAAGATATGCAGTCGAAGCTTGTTGAAGACGGTCTCAAGGTACGATAGGTGATTCGAGCACTGTCTGAACATGAACACTAGGCCATCCACGTAACATTCAACGAATTTCCCCAGGAATGACTTAAAGATCTGATGTATGGCACGCTGATACGTGGCACCAGCATTCTTGAGACCAAAGGGCATGACCCTATAACAGAATACCCCTTGAGGGTCCCTGAAGGCACTGGATTCTTCGCCTTCTCGGTCCATCCTGATTTGATTATATCCTAAATAGCCGTCCATGATGGATTGATCCTCATACACGGCCATCACATCAATTAACAAGTCGGTGATTGGAACCGGGAAGTCATCTTTCGGACAATGTCGATTAAGGTCTCTGAAGACAATGTAGATGCGGATTTTCCCATTCTTTTTCTTGATAGGGACGATGTTGTCCAACCAAATGGGGTACTGGACCTCTCTGATAAAGACTTCTTTAATGAGCTTATCGACATCAGCCACTATCTTCGCAGTATGTGAGGGGTGTGTTCTTCTAGCGGCCTGTTTGTAGCCTCGATGGTATTCTGGAAGACCCATGTGATGTGTCGCTACTTCGGGATCGAGTCCTAGAATTTCTATGTAATTCCATGAAAATACATCCCTATGCTGCCTTAGGAAGGAGTTATATTCCTTGTGTTCCTCGGGAGACATGGTCGTGCTAATGAAAGTGGGCCTCGGGTCTTCTTTGGTACCCAGGTTTATTTCTCTGAGAGCATCCACAGTGGTGGAGATACCTTCCTCAAATGTAGGAGGTGCATCCCTGAGATCATACCCCTCTTCTTCTCCTAAGTCCCCATGCTCCTGATCTGACAAGGAGATAGTTTCCGGTCTGAGCCTTCGAGGGTATGAGGCATCGTGGGCATCCCTTCTTGAGTATTCGTCCCCAAATCAAGGGTTGGTAGATGTTCCCGCATTGTCGTGCTCGATCATCGTGGCTGAAGTCATGAGGACATCTGAATGCATGTCTGGACTCAAACTTCTACTCTCAACATGGTTGATGGGAAGGACATAATCTCTGTAAAGCTGCCGGAGGGGGTCGTCGAGGACCATTTCCAGGCCATTTGGAGCGGGGATCTAGTCAACGCCGTTAATCAAAGGCTTCTTCTTCTTTTTCTCATATAACCCAGCGTCGATGTAATGTGACTCAGAGAGCTCAAAAGGGGCCTTGTCGGTGTGCAACGTCCCGCTTTTCCCATTGATGCAATACTTGATACACTGGTGGTAGGATGAAGGAACGATCATGTGAATATGGATCCATGGCCTTCCCTGCAAGTCATTGAATGCTGTGATCTTCCGGACCACTAGGAATTCTGTGTAGGCTACTAGGTCACCAAAATGGGTTTTTAACTTAATCTTTCCCATTGGTTTCTTCTAACTCTTGTCGTAACTTAACAAAGTTGTGGCTGAGGGAATTAGATCATCCTCTCTGTAGCCCAACATACGGAGTGTCCGCAGGGGAAGGAGGTTAACTCCAGATCCATTATCTATAAAGAATTTTCGGATCTCAATACCA
Organism: Viscum album; assembly: GCA_963277665.1. Lineage (NCBI taxonomy): Eukaryota > Viridiplantae > Streptophyta > Magnoliopsida > Santalales > Viscaceae > Viscum > Viscum album. The sequence continues at coordinate 39,242,923 of OY728140.1, read as the reverse complement.
TTCAGTGTGCCAGACACATATAGCGGTCTGATGTGTCCCTGCATGATGGTATCTTCATCCTGACCGGTGAAGGAAATCACCGCATTGCATTCAATCGGGTCAGTATCCGTCCGATAAATCTCAGCGACAGCTACCTCAACTTGGAATTCCTAGGGGATTATCAAAGCTTCTATAAGTACCTCCTAGAGGTCGGCTGATAAACTCAGGGCATCCAGGATTGAGAACATGGATGGTACTGACGCCAGCTTCTTAAGGATGTCGTATTTTTTTTAGTGGTTGACACTTCTCCGTCGGTTGGAGAGTCTTAGCGGGTGCTTTGGGAGTTGGAGCATTTGATAAGGAGGGACTGGCGGTAGGGACAGATGTCGATGGTGTTCCAGCGTTTTGAATTCCTGGCTTGGCCGGTCCGTTTGTGTGCCCTAGGTGACCGCACACTTCCTCCTCTTCTGGTGGGTATCACAGAACAACAAGGCCAGAGTGGATGCTTGTGGGGTTTTAGGGGAATTCCCTCTCCTGCTGAGTCCGCTGAAGGGCTCTCTCACGGGTTTCCGTGGTATTGACGGTTTGGGCCGAGGTCCAAACGTAGGGTTGGTTTCGGCCATGGCTGCACCTCCCCTGGTATCCCCTACTTTTGTGATTCCTCCTTCCAGCTCCTCATGCAGGAAACTTGGGTTCATAATCATACCCTTCATCAAGGAATGATTCCATGAGATAGATGACGTTGATATAACCAAAGATCGGCTCCTCATCTTCTGACAAGTCAACCTGGTCGGTTGTCTCTGATGGTGCCGTTTAGTGGGTCAGTGCCCGTTGTGCCAGATTCGAGGGCATGAAATCTACCAGGGATGGGACTAACATTGGCCCCATCGCGGACGGGTCCTCCTTTGATTGTTTCCTCATTCGGCTCTGTCTGGATGACCGACTTGTAGAGGGTTGTGAAGCCGATGTGGTCAGCTCTACGGTTCTAGGGGCTGCTGGTGGCAACACTGGCTGCTGTTGTTGAGCTCGGAGTATGCCCTGGGCTTGGATGATAGTCTTAAAAGTCATTCAGTTTTCAAATTTATGCCCCTGATTGCTGGCGACTTTCTGCCACCCCTCCTCCTTATCAGAGTCGGTGATAGAGATACATGCCACATGTGCTGGGGGTGGTCCCAGCTCGACTTGTCCGAAATCTACCATCCTCTACATGAGGTATTTGAAGACAAAGCACTCTCAGATACTGTGCCGCAACATCCGATGGTAGGGGCAGTAATCTGGCCTGTCATCGTGGCTGACTTCTTCAGGTCTCATCGGCTCCGGGAGGCGGAGCAAGTTTCAGTTCATGGAAGCGATGAAGTAGCCACAGACTTGATCATCTCAGAATGAGTATAATTTTTGTCTTTGTTCCTCAGACTGGTTCCTCTTCGGTCTTCTCTGATAGTCCCGTTTTGGAGGTGGCGGCCACTGATATGTGGGGGGATGATGACTATTTGGTGGAGGACTGAGTGGCAGAGCGGGAACATGGGCCGGATTGAGCGTGACAGCGGGCGCTTCATCCCTAGGTGCTCTTTTCACATGAGCTTGAGAAGCTATTATAGACTTTGAATTAGTCCGCTGAAGGGAGTCCTCAATTCTATGGGCAATGGCCAAGAGATGGCGAAAGCCAGTGGTGCACTCCACTAGTATGAGCGGTGTTCGCAGCTCATCTCTAAGATTATGGATGCATATGGCTAGCATCTCATCTTGAGGCATTGTCCTGTTCAGATAAAAGGTCAGACCTTTCCATCTGGTGATGAAATCTGAGACACTCTCGTTCTCCCTCTGCTTGCAGTTCATGAGATCGCTGACCGTTGTTTTTGGCAGCGTTGAGCTGAAGTGGAACATGAACTGCTGTCAGAGGTCCTCCCAGCTCTTTATTGACTGGGCCGACAGACTCGTATACCAGACGAAGGTGGATCCTTGCAAGGTCCGTATGAAGCATCTGAGTTTCACTGCTTCTTGTTTCTCCGGAGTCCCCATCATTGGGTCGCAATAGGATGTGTAGTGCATCAAATGCAGCTGCAGATCGCCTGATCCATTGATGATGGGGAATACAGGGCTCCCAAAATTGGGTGGAGGTGGTGTGTTGGTCACCCAATCTGGGCAGGGTTTCCGCTCCGGCTGTATCAGGGTGCGTCGACCTTCCATCGCTTCCAATCAAGCTGTTAGTGCCTCGATAGTAATGGTGAGTCCCTGGTTGACATCTTGTTGGGCCCGGTCCTGGGCAGGCGTAGCCTGGGGCATTGCCTAAGGATCTGGATTGGCCAGCACCAAGGGTACATATTCTGTCTGGGGTACCCTCGGAGGGTTAGGGTGTACTTGTCCTGGTTTCCTCTTAATTGGAGGGAAATCTAGGTATTCGTCTGGATCCACATCTAGGTAGCTGGACGTGCCAGGCGCCTCATTGGGCGGGAGCACTGATCGTGCTTCTTTTGCCGGGGCAAGCCTTAGCCTTTCAGGTGCACTTGCTGGGAGTGCATGACGTGGCTCTTCTTGGGATGCACTTTCGATAAAGCGGTTCCTCTGGAGTAGCTCAGCGTTAATCCGCCTCAATTCTTTTATCTCTTCTTCCTGTCAATCGAACCTCTCTTCAAGCGTGAGTGGATCGTTTTTATCGAGAGAATGGGATGGGTTAAGGGTAACCGTTCCTTTTTTCTTATCCTTGTTGGAAGCTCACTGGGAAGGAAGAGGGTGGTTTGCTGAAGGGGTGTCCACATTTAATGCGGCCCTCTGGTTCCAAGTGTGCACACCTGGCGGTTCGTTGTGAGTCACAGCCTGACCGGAACCGTCATCTCCCGATCCGTCTGGATTTTCATTTTCTCCGGTTTCACACGTGGGGTTAGCCTTTATGGAATTAATGAATGAATATTGTATGGTGGGGGGGACGTCATCTTCCAAATAGGAAGAGGACCTCCCGTGTAATCTACTGGCCTTCCCTTTCATGACCTGGGATTTCCTTCGGAATTCTTGGCAAAGGGTGGCGTGGAGAGTTATTTGATGCGACCTCATGGTGTGCCTTCTTCTCATAGGGGATGATGATTCATATGACGGGATGGGACGTGAGCCTCCTCTTCTGACTAGTCTCCCTAGACGAGAGAATATCGACTCTCATGGGGGAGGTTGTTGTTGAAGGGGTAGTAATGCTCCCAGCCCAAAGGGCTGGGGCTGGCTCTGTTCCCTGGACGTTGAGTCTCTTCCCGGTTTTATTGGTCTTACGGGGTCATTTGTTGTTAAAAATTACCCCAGACCTGTAGGCTTGGGTTAACCCTATATTGCGGTAGTGGCTACGACTATCGCGACCTGCCTGATCTCGCGTGCCCCCATCCGGGGGTGATCTGGATCTGGTTCCGAATTCACCTATGGATCAGTCCCTTCTGGGGAGGCAGACAGAGATCGTTAATTCGACTCTCTTAGGTGAGAGGCATGCTGTATGATCTCTGTGGCCTGATTCGGGAGTTTTTGAATGGCTCGTTCCCACTGGGCCGGACGCTTCTGGGACTTACTCAAGGCCCGACTATGTTGGGTGTGTGGCCTTTCCTAAAAAGGGTTCCACCCGATTTCTGTCTCGATGTGATGACTTTGCAAGACACCATACCGAACGAGTTCTTCTAGGTGGGGAGCAGAGTGAAATGTAGAGCTCCGTGTTCCCCCCAGCCCCAGATATGGACTCCCGCTGAAGCATCACCGATGAGGCGGTGCAACTGATGTAGTGCGCGGAGATAGGCTATCTCCATGTTTCCTTTGCGACTCTCGGGGCGTTGTTGTCACGTCGAGGAAAGGGCCTCTAGGTCGATGTGACGTAGAAGGTCCCCTATCATCTTGAAATGGTCTACATACCCATCACAGGGCAGGAAGCCCAATTTCAGCCGGCGGAGGGTCATCCATATGTTATGGCGGATGCTGTACATGAACTCTTCTAACAACTCTCTGGGTATGTCGAACTGAGAGGTGGTCATGGACCAAAACATGACTGGTATATCATTCATGGACAGTCGTTTCCTCAGGTGCAGCATATCGACATACTCCCCTGCTTGCGATTCTTCTACCTGGTCAGCCCAACTGAGGCGCTCACTGCTAGTGTGATCAGAGGTAGTGGGACAAGTAGGTGCTGAATCATTACGTAAGTGATTCCGAGGTGGTTCAGAAGATGAACGCGGCCCCAGACCATCTCTTGATCGAAGAAGGGCGTCGTTAGCGACATGCTGGAAATCTGACATGCTCGATTCCATCCTTTTGAGTGCCTCAGCATACAAGGACTTTTCGGTGATTGATTCGGTAGGAGGAGGACCTTCCTGTTGATATAATATGTCATCACGGGGAGGACCTTCGCAATGACGACCGTAATGGCGAGGAATACTCTTACTGTTTGATGATTCACTCCATAGAGGACTTTTGTAGTGCACACCCTAGGGAGGACCTCCAAGCCATGTTGCAGCAAGGGGAGGACCTTCTGGCTACGTAGCGTCGTTACAGGGAGGACCTTCGCAACAACTGCCATCATGGTGAGGATGACCAACATGGATTGACGTTTGACGCGCATCCTGGGGAGGACCTTCAAGACATGTCGTGACAAGGGGAGGACCTTCTTGTTGCTTGGGGCCATTGCAGGGAGGACCTTTGCAATGACAGCCGTGGTGGCGAGGACTACCATCATAGCTACGGAAATGGAGAGGACTACCATTACTGCTAACATAGGGAGAATATCTGCGGGATACATCCTGGGGAGGGCCTCCAGAATGTACCGCAACGAGGGGAGGGCCTTCTCGTTGCTCGACGTCTCTACCGGGAGGACCTCCGTTATCAGTGTGGTGAGGACTACCACCGTGACCCGATGCCTGGCTGCGTGGAGTTCCATTCCAGCGTAACCCCTGCGGAGGACCTTTAGGGTAGGCCACAACAAGGGGAGGACCTTCTTGTCATAATGAGACGTCACTATGGGGAGGTCCTCCATAGTTGCGACTATGATAGCGAGGACTACCATCACAATCTGTGGTCCCACCACATGGAGAGTGATTGCAGTGTATACCCCGGGGAGGACCTTCATGGTGGACCGCAGAAAGTGGAGGACCTTCTTGCTGGTTGATCTTCTGGTCACGTGGAGGGTTTCCTTGACTTGCATCAAGAGAGAAGCTCTCATGATCGATCGTTATATGCCCACGGGGGAGGCCCCCAAGGGTGCTCTAGGGAGGACCTTCAGAGCTGCTCCTAGCGACATTGCAGGGAGGACCTTCACAACTGCTACTACCACTCCCATAATATGTTAATTGGTTGGTAGGGTTTCGAGCCTTTGAGGTGTTCTTAGTGGAATTGGGAACCCCAGCTTCCAGCAGAGTGGAGTCATGAACCCGCTCTTTATTTTTCGTCTTCCTTCAGTGCGTTCGGGGCGCTCTTTTGGGGGCAGCGTGGATCGTCTGCTATTGACAACGTACTCCACCTTTGGTTACATGTCTAATTGGGTCCCGTGACATTGCCGGGATATTCCGACGAGCATGTTGACTTTTATCAGGGATATATGCCTACTCTGGAGCATCCACCGTGATGGATGGGTGTCCCCCAGTTGGAACGAGTGAAGCAGCTCGATCCCGTTCCCCCTGAGTCGTAGAATATATCCATCGACCCTCTTGGGCTGAACTAGGGATGCGGATCTACTCCGAGGTGGCTATCTCGTCTCTTAGATGAGTCGCCTCAATTGGGGAGACGGGCTCACAGGCCCGAGTCCTTGTTGTTGCCGCTGATGCAATTACATGCTGGCAAGTCTGCAAGATATGATCTGGGATCGATGCCTGCTCCTCCATCATTGCCAGGATATGTAGAGAGACATCTTTGGCTGGGATTGGTATGAAGGCCCATTCTGGTATCAGAGTAGAAATATCCTGCTCTGGTCCTCTAGTGGTCAGTGGGTACTGACAATTCTCCTGTGTCAGGGAAGGTGAACAAATCTGCATCTGTACCGGGATACGCCAGTTTCTCTCTCTGTTTTCCACCACATCGGGGTGGTAGGCTTCACTTGCATCCGTAGGGAGTTGGCCCTTCATAAATTGGTTTCCCACCGTATCGAGTCGGTGGCCTTTTTTGGCAGTGAGACGTGCCCTACTATGATTTTCTGCCACATCTGGGTGGCGGGCATTGTTGATCGCCACCATATCATGATGGCGGGAATCTGAAGAAACTGCCAAGAGCTGGTCCTATAGGTGCCAGGTCGCCACCACGTCAAGCTAGTGGGCTTCACGACCCTGGGCACGGAGAGGTGCCTGCCTGGTAAGTGCCGTCCTGCATGAGCGACGGGTTTGATCGAGCTCGGCAGGGATGCGCGCTGGCTCGTATGATGCCGCCATGTCTGGATGGTGATCTTGGGAGGAGAGAACATGTGTAGGTGCCTGTTCGTGGTATGTCTCTGTGGATGAGCAGTGGAGCTACTCCTTAGGGTCCAGGGTGATGACCGGTCCCCGATTGTACATCTTCTGCCCTTGTCGGGTGGTCCGAGGGGTCGGAGCTCGGGGAGCGTGGGCCTGAATCCTCGAGGAGACATCCTCGTCGGCACGAGGATTTCGGGTTGCGGTGTGACAATGATGACGTCTGCTAGTGGGGTCCTGAGAGCGGAACCCCCGTTAGACAGAGATGATGTCCTCAACGTCGACCTCATCCGCCTCCCTAAGATAAGGGAGGTAAGCATTGTCCCGTTCCAGGGATAGGCTCCCAAAACAGTTGGAGACAGCGACAGGGGCTGTCTGGGTCCTCCTGTGCAGTCGTTGTTGGGCAGGTGACCGGCGAACCATGACGGATTTGAGGGCGTGCATGGCCGCCACCACCGTTGGGAGAGTACCATTCACGTTGTATTCTCGGATCAGCGCATCTGAAATCCAACGTTGAAGACGCTGGGTGGGTGACGGGGTCCTCCGTTGTTGATGAAGTCTCGTCCTTGAGTCATTGGAAATGCGCATTTGTGAGTTCATTTGCGATGCCATTGGATTGAAGGGAGTTTTGAAAGTAGTACCTGCAAAACATTTTAGCAAATACAAACAGCAAACCCATCAAAGCAGCATCTCATAATCCCATGAATAATTAATGACCTTGCTTGGACCTCCTTTAGAGCATAAGGGGGAACATAGTGAGATTAGGTTGAATCTGTCATGTTTGGTTGAAGATTCATGTCGAGTTCACCATTTTTTGTTTCTTCTTTGGTTTTCGGCCACGAAACGCCCAACGGCTCCATATCCAATGATTGATGGACCTGCTTTCCAAAGGAAGGCGTCTGCCAGATGGTCTGACCAGCGACTCTTAATAACTCACATTGGTTGAGAGGATGAGAGGTTGGGATCATCTCACCCTTTTGGGGGGAATTATTTCCTGTTCCAGGACTCTCTTATAGATTTAATACATATTCATATGTTCGCAAATCTTTGGTTTATACCCAAACATAGTATCCACAGATTCAACCCTGGTGGGCAATGACCAACTGGATGCAGGGGTTCAGAAATATTTATGCCTGAGGTTTACCATCCCTTGTTGGATTAATGACCCTGAAGGGGTGGAACTCGCTTGAGGTGGCACTAGGAGTGGTGCAGTGAATTGACGTGGAGATGGTCAGATCGACCGACTGTTGGTATTAAACCTCTGGGAGGATTCCTACGTACCCTACATTGGAAGAAGGGATCAAATTCCATGTAGTTCAGATAGGTGTTGGGGAACCGACATGAAGAGAGACCAAGTGGTCCGATGGATGGTGGTCTTGAACCTCATGGAGGCTTCCTACGTACCCTGTCTAGGAGGCTGGGATCAAAGTCCATGTGGTTCAAATAAATAGTTTAACGTCATGCTGGACGAGGGAGGAACTCGACGTGAAGAAATGACCGAGTGGTGGGCTTGAGCCTCATGGAGGCTTCCTACTTACCATGCCATGACATGGATCAAAGTCCCTATAGTTTGCTTTAAATTGGGGATTACGCTCTGGGGCAACCCAGAATGATGGGTTGGGGTTTACACTCTGAGGAGACCCATAGGAGGAGGTCATGGTTGATGCATAATCTAATCCCACATGAGTCATGCTCAGTGTGAGAAAAAATAGGCATTAGGGACCAGCTGATCACGTCGCGAAAGGTGAGTCCTTGAGAAGCGGAGTGGGGCTTACGCACGAAGGTGGCCCAGGGAGATGAATTGGGGATTACACTTTGAGGAGGCCCAAAAGGTCGGGGCTTACTCCGAGATGGACGCCCGGGGTGACAAAGCCCAGCGGGAGAGGGAAAGGGGGTGCTCCTGTTCCCGTCTCCTCTCTTGCAGTGCACAAGGGCTTCCTTCCGATGGGTATTTTACCATCTTCGAGGAACCCTCAACAAGTGGAGGGGAAAAAAAGGGATTCCCGAGCTCAGACTCCACATTACCATGGAAATGTTAACCTAGGAATGCATCAGTAATCTGCTCATGGGTCGGGGAAACCCCTTTTCCCATTTTTACCATGGTTATGTGAACTCAAAATGGTGAGCTGATTCACCTGAAAGTTATACCATGCGGATGCAGTGGCTCTGGCAGAGGCCTCGACTTGGGGCTGATGAAGAGGCTGATGAAGGAGCCGTGGAATACCTGGCTAGATCGGGAGGATTTTTCCTGGATTTGGAAATGAGAACACTGAAGTATTTGGAGGGTCACCAAGAGGTATGGGTGGATGTGCGCTTCGCGTGGGAAAGTGCCACGTGGCTGGAGAAGCCATCCACGAACCAGGGTGGTCCGCGGATTGATCGAAGTCCCGTGAACCAGGGTGGTTCACGGTTTCGGGTTCAATCCACGAACCAGGGTGGTTCGCAGCTTCGGGATCAATCCGCGAACAAGGGTGGTTCGCAGTTTCGGGTTCAATCCATGAACCAGGGTGGTTCATGGAGGATTCCAGGCGGGCATCAGCGACTAAGGGCAGCGCCGATCGGAGGCTCGTCGGTCAGGGCTTCGCCCGCGGGGGAGGGTGCTACACGGTACGATAGATGGGAAAAGAGGTATAACACCCTAGTCTGCGGGGAAGTCATCCACGGAGGAGGTATGGTTCGCAGTTCTCCTTTGATTTTGTTATTTTAGGTTCACGGTTCACCAAATTATTATGCGTTTTCCAATTCCCTCTTAATTCATATATCTGTTGTAGTTCGCGGATGGGAATTTTGCTGTTTCCGAAATCCGAAGCCTTCCTTCAACCGATCTCTTATATCTTCGAATCCGACCCCAGTTCTCTGATCCTTCTCTTCATTCCCCCTTGGTCTCCTTTTATAGAGTGGGTAAAAGAATTTATCTGTGGCCACACAACACCTTTTGCGGAAGCCCCTAACCAAATACCCGGTTCAGAGTTGACTTGGTCAATCCACGATTCATGGTGGGTATTGATCACTCCCCTCCCCCGCGAGGCGAACTCAGGGGGTGCTCCATGGCTGCGGAGGGTTCCGCCTCCATTCCGCGAACGACAGCAGGTGTGGCTTGAGCCAGTCGACGCGGTCCGTGGTTGGGGCGGTTTGTGACGGTGAACCGGACTAGCGTCCATCATGCCTCACGACCGCGGAGCCTCTCCGACTCCATTTCTCGAATGACAATGGTTCACAGAGGGGGTGCCTCGTGGCATCTGGCCGCGTTGTGCTTCCCTGGATAGGTTCGCGGACCGGTCCTTTGTGTCTCCTCTTTGATTATTTCCCCCCAATTATTTTGGGGGATTTTGGGTAAAATTTCCTTTGCAGATTTTTTAGGACCCTACAACCCTACATTTGGGACATTTAATGTATGTTTAATCGTCCTTATTTTTGGAAAACCTATCATGAAAAAATGAACGTATGGATTCTCATCACTACGTTAATTTTTTCACTATGTTACGCACAAATAAAATTAGGGTTAAGGAACCATATGTTGGTAGGAACCCTATGATATGAAAAGGAACCCTACAATATGTAGTTGAACCGTATGTTGGACTATTAAATTACAAATTTTTAAAGACACATTTTTATACGAGATTCATAGAACGATCTTCATAGAATTACAGGATGATTAAAAGAATCTCTATGACTAACTAAAATCTCATTATGATTGATTCAAATAACCGTATTAATCATAGAAAATCCCTCTTATTATTACAGGAAGTTACGACTACCCTAGTCAATTCATATTTGAATTTATGAATTATTTGTGGCAATTTTCTTGGATTAGGAATTTCCAAATCATTTCCAACTAGAATCCCTTCATAAATATTTTTTATTGAAGCCTTTAATTTCTAAATAAGAAGATACATTTACTATCAGTTTCTATTGTGACTGTGAAGTTCAATGTAAACAATCATAAAATCAAACTATTTTGATTTATTGGAGTACCAACTACTCATACTCTGATGTGGTTTAAGTATTAGATTTATGTACTAAGTTATGGATAAGCGATTCCATGTTAATTAACTAGAAGGATCTATTTAAAATTATTGTAAAGGTGTCAAGATATGACACTCAGTTGTGGATTTTTAGGTCTTGTAATAAGAGGACCTTTCCAGTAAAATTCACCAAGATCGTAGGGAGGGCATTGATGGAGTGGATAAGGTGATATTTTTTTTCATGAACTACAAATGTGGAGATATGATCAGGATATCTCTACACAGGACAACTAGCCATACAACCATGAAAAGGTGGAGAGTTGATTACGATGCAGATGTTGGGGAGGGATAGTTTCATGTAGTCACAAACTATAATGAATATATTCTTGAAAACCTTCAGGTCCTACAATGTCAATGGTTCCCCTTCAAACCTTAAAAGAAGGATTATCAAAATTGAATAAAAAATAAACTCCATGAGGTAATTCTGGAATTTTCATATCCAATGATTATCTTTAATACAAAAGAGAACACTATATATTTTCATAAATAACTAAGATAATTATAAACTAGAATTTATTGAGTTTTTCAAAACGACACAATTCACCCACTCTTGTGTTATCTTTGTATTATTCCAACCTAAAACTGGTATTAGAGTTGATATTTTTGGATAAATATATTGCAAGAGAAATACAATATGTTCTATACAAAGTAGATTTAGAAGAATTATTTTAAAGAAGTAATATCTATGGTTTGTGCTCCATACATTATCGGTGAAAACTATGGATTCTATAAATCATGAATGATTATCTATCTAAATAATATTGGATTCAATGTTTTTTCGAATATCATTACTCTTTATGAGATTGTTGAAAAACCAGTAACTTGGAATAATAAAACATAAACTAAATATGAAATCCATTCAAAAGCAAATGATGCTATTATCTTTGGACTTAGACCATATGAGTTAATCATGTGTCAAACTTTCCTACCTCCTATAAGATGTGGAAAACTAATGTAGTTTTTTATGAAGTAATATAAAATATTATACATATGATATATTATACTGATATTATAATTTTTTAAAACTTTATAATATTTGATGGATAAAGTATCACAAAGATTAATGGAAGGTTAACTATGATTTTTAACATTATTTCTGATTAAGAAGATCCCATAAATCAATCTAATCAAGCATAGAAAGTACTAAGAGCACTTCCCTCTAAATGGAATGGCATATTTTAGGCTATCTGACAGTCATCACCTATCAATAATTTATCTATGAAAAAAATGATTGGAACATTGATGATGTATGAAACAGAAATTAAAGATCAAGCTAAAGATCAAAGTATTTTAGTAAAAAAGGAAAATTTTATACTTAGAGTGACATCTCAGATGCATAAAAAAACAAGAAGTCAAAACAAAAAAAAAATTAGGAACCTTATATTCTAAAATTTAACTAGCTCAATATCCAAAACATTCTGCAGATTTTAAAGAAGAAAATTATATTCCAAAAATACTTCATGAAATATCAAAATAAACCTAGATATGAATGATCCTATGAATGAAGGAAAATTAGGTCACATCTGACTTGATTCACCCTAACAGAAAATGAATAAGGATATAAATAAAGCATCAAAACAATGATGATTATGAGTATAAAAGAAAAAGATCCATGAAGGCTACGTGAAGTGTAACTAATGACTTCATCAGCCCTTCAAAATATGATTGAGAGAAAGATCCTCACAAATTAGAATTCAACATGTATTTTATTGCTATGGAAGAAAAAGTGATAGAATCTTATAAATATTCTAATTTTGAAACTGGTAGTTTCTGAAATGGTAAATTAGCTTCCAATTATACAATGTTAGAAGAGAAATATTAATCTTTATTAAAGAAACAAAAATCATTGAATAATTTTCACAAAAATGTTTTAGGTGAAAGAGGCACAATTCTGTAATAACATCAAGAATTAATTGAAAAGTTTAATTAATCTAAATAAACCTTTATTGTTTATGAAAATATGATAAAATAATTACAAGTTGATGTATAATGTTATAAAAGTACTAAAATTATATTTACTAAAGGGGAAATGGTTTTAAATGAGGTTCTTGGAAAGAATTTTATTAAAATTTAAAAAATCATAATACAAAAGGAGGTTAAAAAATCAAAATTACACAAAAAAAATTTTGTGCCCAATTCAAAAACTAATACATGATATTTTTGTGGCATAGATGGTAATTTCACTAACAAATGTTACTTGATAAATCCTTAAATTAGTGGCATTAAAAAAAAATTTATTTCTAAAAGTTTGTCTAAAGTAATTGGTATAATGTTTTTAAATATAAGGAAGATCAGGATTCTAAGATCATTGATTTCTTACACTGCTAGACCCAATAAAATATGGGTACCAAAAAATGTTTAATTTCTTTTTTAGAAAAAAGCCCGTAGGAACAAAAAGGTTATATGGTTGATAGATAGTGGATGTTTTAGACATAGGAGTAGAGGATCATATAATTTCTTCACATTGACTTAAATTGATGGAGGTCTAGTAACTTTTGGTGAAAATAAAAAAGTAATGATATTTGGAGTAGGAACTATTGTAGATCCAAAGATTATCTCAATTAAAATATTATGGTGTGTGAAAGGGATAAAGAAAAACATGATAGGTATTTATCAACATTGTGATGGTGGTTTTTATGTTTAGTTTTCTAACAACCCCTACTCTGTTTTGAATGAAAAACTTCCTAAAATTAGAGAACCAAGAACTGATAATGTTTATACATTGGATATTAAATCCTTGTGTAAAAAAGTGAATTTTTAAACTTCTTAGACAAATGAGTCGGAGATTTTGAATAGAATACATAGAAATTGAAATATATATGATTAAAAAAATTATCTAATAAACAATTATTTTCTAAAATTTTTAGTCTTAAGTGTGAAAATTATAGATTCTTTGATGCATGTCAAATTGGAAAACAACACAAATCTTCTTTCAAATCAATTAACAAAATTTCTACATCTAAACCATTATAAATTATCGACATGGATTTTTTTGGGCCATAAAGAGTTTAAATATTGGCTAGTAAATTATATTTCTTGGTTTTAGTTGATTCTTATTATCGATTTACATGGCTATATTTTCTAAAACTCAAAAGTGGTGTTTTCACGTTTTTGGGATGTTTTTTTTAAAATTGTTAAAAATGAAAAATTATTTAAAATGATTTCATTAAAACTATCATGGTGGAGAATTTGATAATCAAAAATTAAATTCTTTTTTCTCAAAAATAGGTATTAAACAAACCTTCCCTGCAATAATAACACCTAAAAAAATTAAATTTTTGAAATAAGAAATATAAATATTCAAGAAATGTTAAGGACTATGCAGAATGAATATAGTCTTACTACCTACTTTGGATATGAAGCTATAATAAAAACATTAAATATCATGAATAATGTTTTAAAAAGATCAATTTTTTAAAGGACACCCTATGAACATTGGAATAAAATTACACCTAATGAGAAGTAATTTATTGTATTTGGATGCGAGGTATATATATTGAATACTAAGTACAACCTTGTAATGTTTGATCCAAAAGATGATGAAGGAATATTTTTAGGATACTATGCAACCTCTAAAGCCTATAGAGTTTTTAATAAAAAGTTATACATTTTATTAAGAATCAATTCATATGAATTTTGATGAAACTAACCTTTTTATTAAAGATAAATCTCAAAATGATGAAAATACTGATTTGTTTGAAAATATGAGACTTGAAATCCCAAAAATTGATTTTGAAAATAATATTAATAAAGCTCATTCCAGTTAAGAAGAACATGAAACTGAAGAACTTGAATGTGTCTTACCTAGTTAGTATAGAACCTTAAAGAACAATCCATTATGATATATTATAGGATATCTAGATATATGAATTAGAACTTTAATAAATGTAGGAAACCTAGTTGATTTTTCTACCTTTCTATCTGATTTAGAACCTAAATCTATGGAAGAATATTTATAAGATGATTGTGAGTTTTTAGAAATGGAAAAATAACTAAACAAATTTAGAAGTAATGAAGTATGAAAATTAGTTGAAAGACCATCCAATTACCCAATAGTAGAAACCAAATGTTTCTTTAGAAAAAAATAGGATGATCAAATGATCATAATGAGAAACAAATCTAGATTAGTATATAACAGATGTAATTAGGATAAAGGAATAGATTTCGATGAAACCTTTGTACTTGTAGCTAGATTATAAGATATTGGAATATTTTTAGCTTATGCATCTCATATGAATTTTAAATTATATCTAATGGAAGTTAAATCTTCTTATTATAATGGATATTTAATGTAGGAAGTTTATTTTGAACAACCTCCATGTTTTGGAAACAAGAATAAGTAAATTATGTTTTTAACCTTACTAAAGCTCTTTATGGACTTAAAAAAGAACATAGAGAGTGGTATGAAATATTAAGTTCTTTTTTTTAAATGTATTTACTGTTGGATTGGGAGATCCAACACTCTTTAAGAAAAATTATTGTTCTCATATTTTATTATTACTAACTTATTCTGATGATGTTATTTTTGGATCAACAAATTAAAATATTTTTAATGAATTTTCAAATCTAATTTAAAATGAATTTGGAATGAGTATGATTGGAGGAAGTGAATTTCTTTTTAGGATTTAAAATTTATCAAAAATATTAGGAATTTTTTTTTAAATCAATGTAAATATATTAATGATTTTTTGAAAAAATTTGTACTTGAAAATAGTAAGACTTATACAACTAATATCTATAATAATATAAAACTTGATTTGTATGAAGCCGAAAAACCAGTTGGAAACATGTTATATAAAAGTATTATTGGTTATTTATTGTATCTTACTGCGAGTATACCAAACATTATATTTTTTGTTTGTTAATGTGATAGATTTCCATAACATCCAAATTAATTACATACTACTACTGTTAAAATAATTTTTAGATATTTAAAAGGAACTATTTATCATACTATTATTTAACTAAAACATATAATTTTAATTTAATTTAATATTTAGAAGCTAAATTGAGAGGAATTATATTATTTAGGAAAATCACATCTGGAACCTTTCACTTGTTAGGAAAATCATTAATATCATGGTTAAGTAAGAAACAACAATCAGTTGAAGTATCAAAAACCAAGGTAAAATATGTTTATGTTGGAAGATGTTTTGCATAAGTATTGTGGAAGAAAACAAATCTTCTTGACTTTAGTCTAAATCTTAATAATATACATATTTTTTAACAATACTAATGTAATAAATATTTCAAATAAACTATAATTCATTCTAGGACTAAGCATATTGTTATCAGGAATAATTTTCTAAGATATGAGGTTCTTAAAAAAGACATATCTTTAGAATTTGATAATACTGAATATCAATTAGATGATATTTTTACTAAACCACTTCCCATTGCATGTTTTGATTTATATTAAGGGGTGATAGGATTATTTTATATTAAATGAATGTTTATTAATTTATTTTATTATTAATCTCTTTGTTTTTATTTCCTATAAACTATATATGTTGTATTTAATTTTTATATTAATTTTTATTTTATTTGGTTACATATTGATTATATTTAAAAATATTTTCGTTTTCAATTATTTTTATTATTCTTTTCAAATTAAAAATTAATGACTACTATATCAGTCAGCCTGAGAAAGTCGTCTGACTTATCCCATTCTTCTCCATCATGCCCCTTAAATTTAAAAATATTCTATCATTACAGTTTATTTAAACCCTAAACCTTTGAATCTTTAATTGTGAAACACTCAGAAATGGAATTTTCAGGATGATTTGAAGGTGATTATTTGGGTGTGCCTACTTACCCGCTAATGAAGTATAATAAACTTATTCAAGGTACAGTGATAGACAACAAGTATTTAAATGGGAAAAATATTTCTTTAATGGAAACCATTATATTTTAAGGACTATATTTTTCTCTTAGAGATGGTAACACTCCTCTAATGTTTGATGTAGAATGGAGATAGTTATATATAAATTCAATGTTTAGTTTTTGAATCAATAAAGACTCTGTACTATATAAAATTCATGATGATGGATTTTATCTTTCTTTGGGGGATATAGCTAAGCTGTTTCACTATCCCCATGAGGGGCATTTTGATTTCGACTTAAGGAACATCGATGATGAAAAATATAATTCATAGATCATTATTTTTTCTTTTATTGGAACATTATATATCAAGAAAGTAATGAAAAAAGATCTTACTCCTCATAGAGAAGTTATTATGATGTTTATTCAAAATGGAATTTTATCGAGAACAGCTTAGTTGGAGAAAGTCTTGTATCCAGACATATATGTTCTGTTTCTATTTCTGAACAAAATTATATTCAATCTATGTAGTTTTATGATAAGGTATATAATCCATTGATATCACAAATAAGAAAATATGGGATTCTATACACATTAAATATTTATTTTATTTTTGTTTCTCAGAAAATGAAAAATCCAAAATATGACTCTAATATATAGACTTCTTCATGCAAACATTCTTAATGTTGGAATGTCAAGAAATTGGGATATATCTGGAGTAACTCCTGAAATTGTATTTTACCTGTTGGAGTGGAACAACAATATAAACTAATTAAAAATGATCAGGTGGAGTAGGGGATGATACCATCAGTTATTTCTATCATGCCAAGGCCTGATGAATATGCCAAATTAAGAACTGAATAGGGTGGCAGTTTTCCAAGAATAAAAACAAAAATCAACATTCATGAAGCATCTAATGAGGAGGATAATGTAATTGACTATGAGGATCAATTGAATGAGATCATTGATCAGAAAGATCACAAAGAATAACAACACAGGGAGGATGTCATTGCCTCTGAAAACCTATCACTCATTGTGCTTGATTTTGTTTCTATAGAAGGATTTGTATTGAGAAATAGATAAAAAGGTAATGAAGATCCATGTTTGGCTATGGTAGAGGGTGGAAATACTTCAAGAGGTAATACAACCGAGTCAGATGAATTTTATGATGATGATATGATTTGAAAGTTCATGAATTTAGAGAATAATAACTTGTCTTTGAGAGTATTTAGAAGGCAAGAGTAATAAATTTAAAGAACTCAAATGTTCAAAAATTCCAAGAACAGATTTTGAATCCATTAAAACTCAACTTAGATATGTTCAAGAAAATTTTATTTCTTTGGGAGATATTGAAGAGTTTATCGTATCATTAGGTAGATAATTTAGATCTTTGAAAGATGACTCTTTTAAGAAGAATGATTTTGCTCAGTTGATGCTTATGTTAGGAAGATAATTTCAGTCTATCAGGGATAGTCATCAGACTTCAACCTTTACACCTCAACCTAATTTTCCAGGAATGATATGGATTGTTGAAGAGATTAACTCTATCCTTGCCAAATTTTATAATAGGTTGTACACTCTTCCCTGTGATAGTTCACATTTGAATGTTCTTCTAGACAATAAGAGAGACATGGTCATTCAACTCACCTCTAATAAATTCTAGTTAGGAAAAGTCATTAATCAAGTTAGAGTTATATTGATAGCCTTTATTCAATACGATGAAACTATGAATGAGTATAGTAAGGTGAATTTGGAGGAAATATTGATGACTAGGAATAATACAACAAAAATGATTCAACATTAGATTTATGTCTTCAATAATCATTTTATGAGTCTGTTTTTGAAGATTCCTGAAATTCAAAGTGTTCTCTAGACCACTCCACATCCAGCTACAACTACTACTCATGTAAATTTTAACCAAGACCACCATTCTGATCAAATACCCTCATTTTAAAGACTTATTAAGTTGACTATGGGATGTACTCATTATTTTATCAAAACATTTGATCTGAATTTATCATTACGTTAATTTTATATTTTTTCCTTTTATATATTTTTTAATTATATTTATATGTTATTTATGTTACAATTTCCACTTCTATATCACATATATTAATTCTACACTCAGTAGACTAAAACAATCATTTATAGTTCAGTGCTATATTATCTACGGCTTATATAATTTTCACTTTTAAAATTTCATTTTGATATCAAAAAAGAGGGATAATTTCTGAGAAACTCATATTTTTGAGAGAAATATTTTACATCAAAATTGTTTTATGAAATTGAAATAATTTAGAGAAAATATATTATTTTCTTTAAATGTGTTTACAAATCCTATATTTTGTGTTAGTTATTTTATGGATTTTGTGATCATTAAAAAGAGGGAGATTGTTGGGAATGTATAGTATCAACAATAATCGATGTTAAATGATGATTTTGATGATCATAAATAACCATTTTTGTTTCCTAATAAAGATAAATTAAGTATGTTTTAGGAATTTATATTATAGTGACCCTATCATTTTACATATCAAATTACATGATTTTAATCATAATTATACATCAGAGTACAAGATAAGTATCGTGAAGTCTAGTGTATTTCAAGACTAGGTACATAAAACTAAACACATGGAACTAAATATAACTCTCTTTATTTATTCTAAATAAATATTTCCTAACTTCCATTGAGCCCTTACATTTGCATAGGGTACCCTGATGATCACATGAACAACGGTATGAGCTAAAAATATCAGCAGGGGAATAAACATAAGAATAAATATTTAAAACATGGGTTTGAAGGCATTACCTAATGACATAAAAAGTCATGAAACATATGAAATCATAACATATAAACATGTAATAATATAAACATGGAGTCATAATAATTTTGTAGCAACAAAAAACATGACTTAAGTATGAGTTCAGGCTAACCACCAAGATCGTTTCACATAGTAGCCCAACCCAAGGCTAACTGCCAAGACTGTCGCACATAACATCTCATGTGACTTAACTTTACCCAATGCATTGAAGATCTATCTGGGAACACCCATATTAACTTTTTATGAAATTTTTTTCAATATATATAATCATAAATAATCAATATTACATAAATATAAGGATTACCCATGGAAAAAATTGGATACCATAATCATGACACAAAGTATTATAGATGGGTATAAAAAAAAGTTTCCATGAATGAAGGGAACTAAATTATACTTGTAAATTCATAATGGAAAAATATATATGTATCATTTTGAGTGATTTCAAGTAGAAGTGACAACATGTAATAAAATTATTCATGATATTTTGGCATAAAAACATTTTCGAACAGTTTTAAGGAAAATATTATAGAGCCTTTAAAATAGAAAATGGAACAATTATTTATACAAAACCAGAAGTGAACCAGGATTGTTTTAACAATATAATGACTTATTTTATAATGAAAATTGTGTATTAAATAGAATATATGGTGCAATTGAAATTGGGTAATAATTCAGGAAGCTCCCTCAAAATAGGTTTTCTTATCTGGAAGTATTGAGGAGGGAATCACTTAAAAACATATATATTCCTGAAAGATAATGATAAATGGAACCTATTACATGATTTTTTAACATTAAAATATAATTTATAAGGTGACCATAATAATAATAGATAACCTTATTTATGTAAAAAAATATAAAGAAACCCGAAGAAATAAAGGAGGCTTGGGTTGAATCCCTTACAGAAATCGACATAGTATCGTGTATACTTAAGGGGGATTAATGAGAGAGAAAGAGGTTTGTAATAATTTGAAAATAATGAGGAATGTTTGGGTGAGGTTCTTAATAAAACTCCATCACTAGGAATTACACATAAAAGGACAAAACATAGATGACAATCTTGAATGAATGTGAAATAGAGAGGATCCCTTACCTTAAGTACGATAGTGATATTATCCTGATCTTAATTACTAGAGTAGTCAAATTAGGTTCATTAATTAATAGTTAACTAACCTATTATATATATAATATATATTATAAACTTTTTAAGTTAATTTATAACCATTTTGATTGGTTACAAGGTACAATTTCACTGTTTTGGTCCATTTTCTTGGTTTTAATGACCGGTTCTCTTATATTCATGTTTAGAAAAACATGTGTGATGAAGGTGGTTGTACAGAATTGATGTTATATTATATTATTTAACATCCAAAAGGTTAAATAGTCTAAAATTTAATTGGGTTACATGGAGTGAAGTTGAATCATTATATAAAACATTAATTATAAACACTTGAATTAATTTAGAAATTTAGCTAATAATTAACTTGTTTTGCATTATTATTTTACATCAAGTGTGAAAGAGTATTCTACAAAAACACATATTATAAAATACTCATTTTATAGTTTTTTTCAACCATCAAAATGGATTCATGAATAGAAAATAATATGGTATTAGAAATTGATAATTCATCATCCTTGAATGTGATAAATTAACACATCTCAGACGATATTTTAGTTTCTTTCGTATAACAGAAGGGGAAAAAAATATGATAAAGAATAATCACATTAGAATAAAAAATTATAGTTCATGTATTTTACTAGAGTTATCATACCAATTGGGTTAATGGAGTTAGTGAATAAAAAAAGGAAACAACTTGAAAGGAAATAAAAAGAATTGGAAGAAGAATTTACCACTTCAGTTTATCTCCTTTGAGAACCTCTTAAGGGAAGATGTTTTGGTCTTCTGAGGATACAAAAGGCTGCTGGACATGGGGAAGGATTTTGGGGAGATATTTGGGAAGAATTTAAGTATGAAACAAGTTTTTTGAGTAGTGAAGTGAAAAATAGAGTGTGGGTTGTTTTTATAGTGGAGGGGAGAAGAGTTTTAATAATATTTAACTCCTTAGTTTATTATTTTCAATAAGAAAGAGTAATAGTGATGATACCATGACCAAAAATAGTAATATTTTCTTATGATTTAGAAAACATTAGGCTTACATCATTATAGCATCATAAATGAATCAATAAATCAATTATTTGACATTTATTGTAACTAATCGTTTTTTATTATTCATAAAAAATTCAAATATTTTAGAAAAATCACAAAAAATCACACTAACAATTTTTGAACTTGTAGAATCCAAAAATAAAATCCAATTTTCAAAAATAATTTAAAAAATATGATTAATTTAATATTTAATTAAAATCATAATCTCTTCTAAAAACACCAGTTTTAAAATATTTATTTACTTATTCCAAAAAATAGGTACATCATACTTTCAACTGAATATTATTTATATACTATCATAGGTAATGTTACTATTCAATAGGTTATATCACTATTCATAAGGGTAACATTACTTTTCATAAGAGTATGTTACTATTCACAAAAAATTATGTTTGTCATATCAGACTTCAAACATCTTATTAATCACTACCGTGAATGTCAGATTTTCAAAATTCCAAATACAGAAGTGTCAAAATTATGTTTAAAGGTCACATAGTACTTAGTAGTTCATTGTGTTTTGATTTTATGTGATTATATAACATATTTATAAGCATGTAATTTCTATTGAAAAATATTAGGTCGTTACATTCCCCCCCCTTATGAAATTGCGCCCATGAAATTTTGTTTTAAATTCTAAGCCATAAACTGGTGAAGGTACGTTTTCTTCATTGCCTCCTCTAGTTCGCATGTTGTGTCTTCATACTAATGGTTCTACCATATTACTTTCCACACGTGAGTAGTTTTGTTATGTAGAATGTTATCATTATGATCAAATATCTTCACAGGATGCTTTTCATAAGAAAGGTCATATTCTAATTGTACCACCTCTAAAGAGAGTACATGTGAAGTATCTGGTATGTACTTCCATAAGAGAGATACATGAAAGACATCGTGTACTTTTGCCATGGGAGGTGGAAGTGCCAGTCGACATGCCACAACTCTAACTCAATCAAGGATTTCACTGCGGACGATGTACCTGAGATATAACATTCCTTTGTTCCCGAACCTCATGAACTTCTTCCATGAAGATATTCATAGAAATACCATGTCTCCAACATTGAACTCATGGTCTCATTGATGATTATCTGTATAACTCTCCTTTCAAATTTGGGATTCCTTGATATACTTCTGAATGGATTTCACTTTCTCAACCATTTATTTGACCATTTCAGGCCTTAATATCTTACTCTCACCAACTTCATCCCAACACACTGGTGTTCTGTACCATTTACCATAAAGGGCTTCATATGGTGTCTTTTAGATGCTCGAGTGGAAAATATTGTTGTTGGAGAATTCAGCTAGTAGAATGTGTTGGTACCATCCTTTTTTGAAGTCTATAAAATAATCTCTCAACATATCTACCATTGTATGAATAGTTCAATCAGATTGCACATCAGTTTGAGGATGATAGGCCATACTAAAGTTTATTTCAGTGCTTAGTGAATGTTGGATACTCATCTAGAACATCGAGGTGATTTTCGGATCACAATCGGATAAAATAGATTGTGTTATGCCATATAGCCTTACCACTTCATTGATGTAAATCCTTTAAAGTTTATCTAATGCAAATTCCTCTCAATTTGTGACAATGTGAGTTGTCTTCGTAAGAAAATCCACAACAACCCATATAGAATTTTTTCCTCCAGATGTCCTTAGACGTTCAATGAATAAGTCCATGGTAATGTTCTCCCACTTCAATGTTGGTATGGATAATGGTTTCATCATCCCCTTAGACTCCTGTCTTTCAGGATTCACTTGTCGAAAAAACAAGGCACTTTGATGTATACTCAGAAATTACCTTCTTTATATTTTCCCAACAAAAGTTCTTTAAGAGATCTTAATACATCTTTGTTCTCCCTTAGTGGATAGAGAAGTTTGAGCTATGTGCATCATTCAGAAGATCTTTCTTTATCTCTAGATCAGATGGTACACATAATCGTGTCTCATATCTTATGACTCATTCCTTGTCAATTTTGAAACTGGAGGATTTACCATTTTGGATAGCTTCCACCATTTTCTAAAATTCCACATATTTTCTTTGAGAATACTATATTTTCTCCACAAGAGATGGTTGAGAAATCATTTGAGAAAGTATTGATGATCTTCCTCCCTTAATGATTCCCAGGTCCTTCCTAAAAAAATCTATGAAGGTCGAATCATTTTCAATTATCATCATTGATAAAGATGCAAGATCCTTTCTACATAGAGCATTTTCCACCTTGTTTTCCTTACCCGGATGCTAGTAGACTGAGTAGTCATAATACTTGATGATCTATATCCATCTTCACTAGTTTATATTATGATCTTTTTGTGTGAATATATATTTGAGATTCTTGTGGTCAGTATATATCTCAAGATTTTTCCCATAGAGATAATGCCACCGGATTTTTAATCCAAAGATCATTGCCGCAAACTCAAGATCTTGTTTTGGATATATTTTCTCATGGATTTTCAGCTACCTTGAGGCATGGGCTATCAATTTATCATTTTTCATTAGCGCACAACCTAATCCCTTCTTTGAAGCATCACTGTACACCATAAAGGGATCTCCACTTGTTGGGAGTGTGAGTATTGGCACACTGAGAAGCCTTTTTCAACTTTTTTAAATAGTCTTCACATTACCGGGTCAGGAAAAAACATACTCCCTTCCATTTCAACTTGTTCATTGGGTTTGACAATCATTATACATTTTTCAAAAAATCATCAATAATAAAAGTATATATACAAAAAGCTGCGAATATCTATTTTATATGTTGGACTGGGCCACTCTTCAATTTCTTTTATCATGGTAGGGTCCATAGAAATCCCTTTGCTGGTGATAACATGCCCCAATAATGACATTTTGTCCATAAAAAACTAACATTTACTTTACTTTACATAAAAATTCTCCCTTCACATAGTCTTTAGCATATTATTCAAATGCTTCTCATATTCCTCCTTGCTCTTGGAGTATATCAGAATATCATTGATAAATACTATCACAATTTTTTGAGATAATATATAAGGAACTCTATTCATTAAATCCATGAAATGTTTTAGAGCATTAGTGAGTTTTAAGGGCATAACTATGAACTCATGGTGTCCATAACGCATTCTGAAGGCAGTCTTGGGAATATATTCCTTCCTCTCCTTTAATTGGAAATATCCCAATAGAAGGCCCACCATAGACAAACAACTAGACCCATGAAGTTTATCAAAAAACGTCATATATCTGAGGTAGGGGATACTTCTTATTTATCTAAATTTTATTGAGATCACGATAATCAATGCATTGGTGCATTGAACAATTGTTCTTCTTGATGAAGAGGACTTGCGCACCACATAGTGAAACACTAGGGTTTATAAAAACCTCCTCCAAATTCTAATATGGCTGATTCTTTAGCTCTTCCAGCTCTATGATGGTTATTCTATAAAGATTCTTTGATATAGTAAAAGATATAAGAATATGTTCAATTGAGAACTCAACCTCTCAATTAAGTGGGAGTCCATGAAACTCTATAGGGAATACATCTGTTTAATCCCTCACGGTAGGAATATCTTCGATCAATATTCTCTCCTTTGTCTCAATAATTTGAGCTACAAATGGTTGATCAGAAGGAATTAATATCCAAAGTTGAGAAATTGGTTCTAAAGGAGATTCATCTTCTTCCATACACTTGTAAATAATTGGAGGATGCTTTGGGATATGAAGAGTGATATCCCTTTCGTGACAGTTGATGTTGTATTTATATAATGCTAGTCAATACATGACCAAGATAGCCATAAACTTTACTAAAAGAAGTATGAAAAGATTTTCTGGGAGGTTCAGTCCACAAATGTTAATCGGGTATGAGTTATAAAACATGGACATAATAATTTCCTCATTCTTTGTTCTAAAAAATATCTTATCCTCTAAATTTTAATGTGGCATTGAATAGTTCTAATAAACTTTGAAGATATGAAATAATTCATAGAACCACTATCAAATAGTTTGTTCTCTATTCTTGAATGAATAACTAGCGTACCTTTGACCACATCATTGTACATCTCCACCTTAACAGTAGTGATAGCAAAAGCCTTTTTTTTGATTCCTTGGATGTAGTTGTTGATTTCCTTCTACAAACCTTGTCTTAAAGAATTTTTTTTATAATTCCCATACTCCTTGTAGTTGTAACACTATATTACAGGTTGAGTGTTGATTTAAACCTTCCTTTCTTCTTCCACATATACAGGATTCTTCATGTACCATCAGCAGTTTTTAGCCAAATATACCAAATTTTCACATTTTAATTAATTTCCAGTTCCCATTAGATAGTACCAAGATGCTTTTTCACACAATATTTACATATAGGATACTCAGGTTTATTTACCTCATGGGATTTTTTTTGTTGAACCACCCATTTTGCTCTCCATTTTTCGCTTCTTTTCACTAGGACTATGAGACTATTGAAATTCGCCAATATCCATTTTAACCTTGAGGGGACAACATTCAATCTCCCCATAGCTATCAAAGTCTATAATCACCAAAAAATTTCATAGACATGGATTTGGTACTCTAAACACGCGATCCACCTTACTTTTGGTGTTTATGAAAAATCCAGAGACGTACCTTGAAAGACTTGTAATGTTTTCTTCATATGCCCTGACAGACTCATCTTCCTTCTGATTGAGTCTGAGGAACTCTCCTTCCATTTTGAGATGGAGGGTTCGAGGAAAATATTTATTAAAAAACATCCTCTTGAATTCCTCTCAATACATGGAATCAATTTCTTCCAACGGATTCATATTCCCGATCAGTGTCCACCACTAATTAGCTTCCCCATAAAAATGATAGACCGACAATATGACTTTCTCTTCTTCTAAGAACTAGAGGACAGAGAATATCTTTTCAATGGTTTTAATCCATAGTTCTGTGAGGAGGTGATCATATTATACAATAAATATGGGAGGACTTTTCCACATGAAGGATTCAAAAACAACTTGTTCTTTCCTTGGAGGAGGACGGTGTTATACATGATTAAAGTTATTTTTCATAACATGAGCTAGCCGAGCAAGTACTTTCATTAAGTATTGATCACCCATTATCATCATATGAGGCACATGTTTAAGTAAATATTCACATTCACCATCACACTGATTGTTGGAATGTGTTCTTCTATTTCCCTCCATTAACTAAGAAAACTAACGTACAAATTAGAGATCTTGAATACTTATCTATTGATCATAAAAAGGAATCTTTGAACATAAGAGGATAAACTTTTAAAGGATAAGTATATCCTAACTTGTGACTCTGTATGTTTTAATCTAGGTTATCCTTGATATATTTCTTAACTTATATTCTTATGGAATTTTTTTATTCCCTTAATAATTGTTTATAATAAGATAATGAATTTACCAAAGCATATCCCCCATGTGGGTCAAACATAGTGTGTAGCAAGGCCCATTGTCGTATACCTAGATACACCGGTTTAGTCTTGAAACTCCTTGTTAGATTTTTTACTCTTGGGTACATATGGGACAGATCTGTCTCTACATGTTTTTATCCATATAGGGATTTATTTTCTTGATAAACCACTTACTATATGCTTACAAAAATTTATGGATTTTTTCTTATACTTCATCTCATACATAAGGTTCATACTAATTTACTCTATTACTAATCACCAAAAATAATTATACTGTCATCTGATACTAACTACAATGACCCTAGCCTTTTACATGTGACATTAAATCATTTTATGCATAATTATACATTAGATTACAAGATAAGGATCATGAAGTCTAGTGTCTTTGAATACTAGGTACATAAAACTAAAAACATGGAACTAAATATAAAATCACTTTATTTAGTATTTATAAAGATATCCTAACTTCCTTTGATCCCTTACATCATCATAGGGTACCCTAGTGATCACATGAACAAAGGGAGGACCTAAAGAGACCATCAAGGGAATAAACATAAGAATAAAGATTCAGAACATGGGTTAGAAGGAATAACATGGTAACATAAAAAGGAATGTAACATTTGGAATCCTAACATATAAACATGAAATCATATAAAAACTGAGTCATAATAATTTGGCACAAACATTAAACATGACATAAGTATTAGTCAAGGCTAACCGCCAAGATCGTTTCACATAGTACCACAAGCCAAGGCTAACTGCCAGGATCATTGCACATAACATCTCATGAGACATAACTTTACCCAATGCATTTGAGCACTATCTAGTCACACCCATCTTAACTTTTCATGCATATTTTTTCCACATAAAAAATTATACAAAGTCAACCTTACATAAACACAAGGATTAACCATGGAATTAATTGGGTACAATAATCATGACACAAATTATAAAAGATGGGCGTAACACAAAAATATCTATGAAAGAAGGGAGCTAATGTATGCATGGAAATTCATGAGGTAAAAATATATATGTGTCATGGTGAGTGATTTAAATTATAAGTGAAAACATGTAATAAATTTATTCATTAAATTTTTCCATAAAAACATTTTAAGCGGTTTTAAGGAAAATACTATAGAGCCTTTAAAATAGCATAGGGAACAATCCTTTATACAAAACCATAAGTGAACCAGAAAAGATTTAAAACTAAAAGTACTAATTTTATAAATAAAATTTTGAATTAAAATAGAACATAGAGTGTACATGAAATTTGGTAAGAATTTGGGAAGCTCCCTCAACACAGGTTTGCTGAACGAGAAGTATTGAGGAGAGAATCACTTAAAAACATGTATATCCCCAAAAGATAATGATGAATAGAACTTTTTTACATAAGTTTGGAACATTCCAATATAATTTATAAGTTGAAAATAATAATAATACATAACCTCATTTAGGTAAAAAAAGATAAATAAACCTAAAGAAAGAAAGAAGGTTCGGGTTGAATCCCTTACAGAATATCGACATAGTATCGTGTGTAGTTAAGAAATCTTAACCAGAGATAATGGGTTTCACACCATTTAAAAATAATGAGTATAGTATTAGGGAGGTGTTTAACCATTCCCCAAAACCATTAATTACACATAAATTGGCACAACATAGAGGAAAATATTGAATAAAAGAGAAAGAGAGAGGATCCCTTACCTTAAGTTAGGTGGTGAACTTCTCTTGAACTTAATGACCTGAATTGTAAAATTAGGTTAATTAATTAATAAATACGGAATATATTATACAAATATAATATTTATTATAATATTTTAATTTCATTTATAAACATTTTGATTGGTTATGATGTTCAACTTCATTGTTCGGGTCTATTTTCCTACACTGTTTTAATGATCGATGCACTTATATTCATGTTCGAATAAACATGTTTGATTAAGGTGGTCGTACATGATTGAAGTTATATTTTATTATTGAAAATAAAAAAGGCCACATGGTTTAAATTTCAATTTGCTAATATGGTGTAAAGTTTAATCATTATTTAAAACGTTAATGATAAACACTTGAATTAATTTGGTGATTTTTCTCATAATTAAATTGTATTGCATTATTATTTTATAGAAAGTGTGATAGAGGATTACAAAATAACAAATAAGATAAAATAAATTATTATAAGTCTATTTTAACAATAAAAATGGTTTCATTATGAGAATAAAATATGATAATAAAAATTGATTAATCGTCGTCTTTGAATGTGATAAATTAACACATCTCAGACGGTGTTTTCATTTCTTTCATATAAAAGTATGTGAAAGGATATATGATAAATCATTATCCAATTATCATAAAATAATGAAAATATATTTATGTTAATGGAGTAATCATACCATTTGGGGGAAGGGAGGTGAGAAAAGATAAAATAAAATAAATGAACTTGAAAGGAAATAGAATGATTTGAAAAGAGGAATTTACCTCTTGAGTTTCTCTCCTTTGAGAACCTCTTAAGAGGAGGGGTTTTAAAATTTTGAGGAGCCCAAAGGAGGAAGGTCATAGGGAAGTATGTTGAGGATATATTTGGTAAGAATTTAAGTATGGAACAAGGCTTTAGAGGAGTGAAGAGAATATGGGAGTGTGGGTGGTTTTTATAGTAGAGGAGAGGCGAGTTTTCATAATATTTGACTCCTAAGTTTATTATTTTCCTTCCAGGCAAAAAATATTGATGCTAAATTGACCAAAATTAGTAACATGTTCATGTGAGTTCCAAACAAATTGCTTCTTATGTCATTAGAACATTATCAATGACTCAATAAATCAATTATTTAGTATTTATCATAAATTATTGTATTTTACTACTCATAAAAAATTTAAGTATTTTAGAAAAATATGAAAAATTAAACCTAACCATTTTTCAACATGTAGAATCAAAAAATGAAATAAATGTTTCAAAAATATTTTTCTAATATTAATGAATTTAATATTTAATTAAAATAATGATTTATTCTAAAAAACCAGTTTTAAAACCTTAATTTACTAATTCAAAAATATAAGAACGTCATAATTTAACTTGAATATTATTTATATACTATAATTGGTAAGGATACTATTCATTAGGATATATAAATATTTATAAGGGTAACATTACTATTCATAAGGTTATGTTTCTATTCAAAAAAATTATGTTTTTCGTATCAAACTCCAATCATCTTACTAATCACAACCGTGAATGTCAGTCTTTCAAAATTCCAAAAACATAAGTGTCAAAATTATGTTTAAAGTTTACATAGTACTTAGTAGTCCTTAGTGTTTTTATTTCACATGATTATATGACATATTTATAATAAAGGAATTTCCATTGGAAATAATTAGGTCGTTACGTATATCATGTCTTTATTTGTATCCTTGATGGAAGGAAAAGCTACGGGATGTGTTATAGAAACTATGTTCATACCCTACATTCGGTAAATGAATGTATAGATCATCATACCAACATTATAATGAAAAATTCATGCATATATCATCATCCTAATGCTATATATTAAACGTATAGATCAACTACTCTATGTTTGATGGAATGAAAAATGTATGGATTATAAACCTTAATTTGGAATCTATATACATTGTTCATACCCTACATTCAGGATATTGAACGTATGGTTAATCAACCTTACGTTTGGAAAAGAAATGATGAAAATATGAACATATGGATTCTTATCCCTATGTTACATTTTTCCCTACATTACATGTAGGTGAAATTATGTTCATAAAACCATATGTCTATTGGAACCCTTCACTACTAAATATAACCATATGTTACACAATGGAATCCTATGTTATGATGTTGAACCTTGCAGTTGTATATTCGATAGAGAGGATTTAACGCTACATTTTTATTCAAGATTATGGAAATAGTATTTATAGAATTAATGGACAATTAAAATATTATCTAAGACTAATTCAACATTCATTACGATTGATTCAAAGAACTATATAAATCAGAGAATGTTACGCATATTCTTAAGGGAAGTTATGAATCCCCTAGTCAATTCAGACTTGAATTTTCACTTTCATTCAGGTGATTTTCATGGATCTAGAATATAAAAGTAATCCATATTCTCTATATATTATATTGAAATTTATTTTGAATGTGTCGGAACTTTTCACATATATATTAATTTATTCATGTGAATATATTTTACTGTTCGACTACAAAAATTGATGGATCTGAGGCTATACTTTTGTGACATACATATTTCAAACATTGTGTTACTCTAAAATTACTACTTCCATTTATTGATATTTAAATTAAAGATCATTTTCAATAATAATAGCTTCAGAATTATTCTTTCTTGAATACATTCCTTTTTGATGAAGAATATTCATATACTTTTAGTTGTTGTTGTGACTATGAATTTCTACCTAAACCATCAACAAATCAAACTCTTTTGATTTATTAAGGTAACAATTAATAATACTTAGTTGTGGTTTAAGTATCATAGTTTTCTACTAATTTTTGGATAATAAGTTACCTATTAAAGAACCAGAAGGCTCTGTTTAGCCTTGTTGTAAAGGTGTCAACTGCCTACAATTAGTTTTGGATTTGAAGGTCTTGTGATAAGAGGACCTTTCTTGTAACATTCACCAAGCCTGTAGGGAGTGCCTTGGTGGAGTGGACTAGGGGATATTTGTACCGTGAACCACTATTAAAATTGATGTTTTCATTATTTTTATTTATCCACAGATTCTCCTTAATATAGAAGAGAACTCTACATATCTGCACAAATTGCTAAGAGATTTAAAAACTTGAATCTGTTGATGTTTTAAAAAGATACAATTCACCCCTCTTGTGTTATATTTTTACTATTCTAACCTATCACACACACACACACACCTCAAACCTTGTATTGAGGATATAATAAAGAACCCCTTTATTAATAACCCTCTTCATATTATACATATCCCTTTATGAAACTAAAAATAAAATTGTAGTTTGATATTATAATATGATAAATATAAGATTTTAATGAAATACATGAAACAATATTCATTATATAATAACCTTTTCCTTCTAGAAATTCATCAAACTATAACTAAATCAATCGATGATAAATACATGCATGAAATTAAATAATCATTATTATATATATTTACCTGCTGGTATATCTACACATGTTCATAGGATATCTTATAGAATTAATTACTCATGAAACCATTATTCTATATATAAAACAAGTAAACTATTATCCATGTAATTGATAATATCCAATGAAATATAATTTCACCTAGACTACATTGTAGAAATTTTCAAATATAACTAACATAGATAAAAATAAATTTCCCAAATTAGATATGTTTTTAGTAATTTAAACATCCTAGACATTATATAATTAATTAAAAATAAGTGTACATATTTCAATGAGGTTTTTATACATTAATGCACCTTTGTATTAAGAAAAAAAGTTTACTTTTAAAATATATACCTTAAAAATGTAATAATTAATTTTTTTAAGAGGTTATGCATTTATAATTATATGTCCCAAATATAAATTAATAATATAAAATATATTTTATCTCAGTTTTTAATAAAAATTATATCAACATATCATTAAAAAAATGTCTAGTTTATACAATCACATATGATCATAAAAATAAACATGATCCAGAAACTAAATGATTACCTCTTAAATAGTTATCTTAGTAATTACATCTATAAAAATTTAATTTCATAATCAAGGATATTCATGGATGTTTTAATTCTTATTCATTCTAGATAAAGTGTATATATGTGATTTTTTTGAAACATACTAAAATATTAAAAAATGAATAAAAAAGTATATACATACATTAAATAATTAAATTATTAAAACTTAATGAAAATTTAAAATGATTTTGATTAAGTAATAACATAATTATGATCCATAAATTAACTTAGATTTATTATTGTTAAGTACATTGAATTAATCAAAATTATGGCATTATACTAATAGAAATAGAAATTACTTTAAATCACATATCCTTTCCTTTAATTCAAGGGGGATGAAATTATAATATATGGGGACATTCCACATATACAAAACACAATGAAGAATACACAAACACATAATGTAATTAATACATTTATAGGTAAATAATACTTCGACAAATAGTGATGTTTATCTAAAACTTTGTAACATAAAACTATCACATTAAAAAAATTAAAATAAATTTTACATTATTTTCTTAAAATTAATATTAATTAATTATGTGTTACAAAAATATCATTTTAAAATTTTTGAGATCAATGTTGTTAAGGGATAAATAGTTTTTTAAACCATCACAAGGGTAAAAGAGAAATCTATTTAGGATCATAAATAAAATATATACATTGTTTTAAAAATCTATCAATATATAAGTAAAAAATATATTATTGTGGTTTTACTAATCTAATTTTATAAAATTCATATAAATTTCCCAAACATAACTTGATAACTCACCTAAATGCTTAAAAACAACCTTTCATAATAATGTTTTATCCATTCAATTCCAATTGATCTCTAATAACCCCATAAACATATCTGAATAAAATTTTTATATGAAAGGAATACTAATTTATAATCATACATAAACAAATAATATAATATATAAGTGAATTATCTTTAAAATGAATCATAAAATACATTACAAAACATTCCAACCTATAGTACATATTAAATCATCTATATCATCCCATTAATAAAATCCTACAATAAAAATAACAATGAAAAAAGGGAAACAAAATCCTTTCAAAAAAATAAAGGGTGATGGGAAAACGAATCTCTAGGGATTATCATTGATAAAAAAATAAGAATCCTCGAGGTTGTAAGTAACTTCACCAGGGTATGTAGAAATCAGAAAAAATATAACATAAAAAAATAGATAACCATAAATAAGGAAAGATAAGGGAGTAAAATGAAATATAGAATTAATAACCTTGATATTAATGGATTAAATCTCCTTCTTCCCATCATTATCAATGAAGAATAAAAGATGTAAGAAGAACACAAATAAGGATCCAAAAGTTATAATAAGGATCACTATAATGAATAAATCTCAAGAGACAATAAAAAATGGTTAAAATATTTAAAATATATGACTATAAATCCTTTATGTAAGTTATATCTTATCAAATTATACAACGTACTCAATATAGCCACACATAAGAACTGAGGAACCCGCAAATTACAAAATATCATCATGGGTCCACTGACTACCTGTTACACCATGATGCATAGACAATGTCCCCTATAGTTTTATATTGTCAGAGGGATCCTCTTATGTATTTACAAACTATCGGATTCCCCCTTAAACCTCAACCCTGAATGAAAAACAATAATACCCTCATCCTCAATCTTTATAATTTAAGTTGAATCCAACAATGAAACATGACTTGTTGTGTTGATGTAACAATTTAAAAAGACCTATGATTTATTTTTCTACTCTCTATATATTATCATAATTTCACATTTTAATAAATATACACAAATCGGACTTTCTATACACCCCAATATAGTGCATCTAATATATAAGAAGTTAACTGACCATTCATTTAGAATTCATCACATCCCTAAAAGAAAAAACAAAACAATGACATGAAAATACACTATGTCTCCAAAAAATAATGTTTATATACATGAAATAATACTCATCTCGATAGATCTATAATGATTCAGATTTGTGAAACCCAAATCCTAGGAAAATGAAAAAAAATTAAGTATACATTAATATATATAAGGGATGACAATAGAAAATGTATTAATATTTATCTAAACTCATTATAACATGTTTAATTATCTATTATACAATATAAATAAAACCAATTAATTTTAAAAAATAAAATCTCCAAAAAGTCATCCAAATTATGTAATGATTAAAAAAATGAAAATATCCTAATATAATATTAAATATTAATAAATTTCACTCATAAAAAATTCAACATCTAAAATAAACTTCCTCTAATAGTTATATTGATACTAAAAAAACATACTTCACATATTCCTTCCATGCCCCTCAATTAGAATTTATCAAAAACATTGTAATGTTAAAATGGTGCAGTAGAAAACATTATTTGCATTTAAAAAACAATAAACCATCTAATCCTAAGTAATTGAAATTTAAAATATTTCCACAACTTTCATATAATCCATGAAACAAATTTCTCAGGTCTCCCTTCATAAGTGATAACCCTATCAATGAAATCATTTTTCACATCCTCTTCTCATTTAAAACATAATTGTTTTAAAACAAAATATCATTACATTTCAAATAATAATATGTTCCAAATGACTAATAATATATGGAAACAGAAAATATACATAGAAATTGAAACTAGATGAAAAATTTCATGGTTAATAACAAAAATAAAAATAAAAATCTAGTAAAAAAATATTATGCATAAATTTATATTCAGTCATAGAACTTTAAATAATATCTCATTAAACAATAAATTATTTGACCACTTGTTTATCATTCTCAAGAAGAGAGGTTATAAAATACCATTAACATTTATTTACCAATAATATAAAATTTAATAAATATTAATATAACATATAAATTGTTTATCCAGGGAATTAGAACACACCTAAGATGGTATGTAGAAAAATCTTGATTACCATATTCATTTTATTTATAATTAATTATAACAATTCCCTTATATGTATTATATTATATAAAATATTAACGTTACATAATGTTCCTCTAGAAAAATTTTCAGAGGAACCGAATGAAGAGTGACTCTTTGTTGATCCCTATACCTCATCCCATGTTTTCTAATTTATAAATAATGTTTTTCAAATGAAAAATCACTCAATAACTAGAACACCTATACAAAACACTAAGAAATCTAATTATAAAATAATTTTTCACCAAAAATTAGACGATTATTCCATTATGCATTTTATTACTAATTTCATGAATATCCTTTATATTGTATACATGAACCAAATAAATCCTAAAAAATCAATCCGAAACCACTTGTGATAACCCCCTGACTCAGATACCCATAAAATACAAGAATTATATTCATTAATCCCAACATAGGAATTCTCTAATAACAAGTCAATAGTAACTTGAAATTATTTCTACATATATCATTGGGGAATAATTTTCCATATTTTATTATAATCTTAACTCATAAACAAGACTATCTTTAAATCATACATTACTAGTCTAGATTCCAATCATTCCCAACAAAATAAATTAATAAAAAATAATTATTTTAATAATTATATAAAATAGTAAATGATATCATTGAAAGAATGCTTCAAAAAATTGAAAAATCTCAAATATAGAAAAGATAAAAAAAGATCATGTACAATTGAATATACATTACATGACTAAATAAGACATTTTATATTCCAAAATTTCACCAGCGAACCATAGAATGCCCTCTTTAATACATCATAGAGTATGAATACATGGATCTCCAAAGAAAAAAAATCACAAAAACTGTAGCCATTAGCTACTTTATTATCTATTAATACCTAAAATATATCAATGAAATATCTTGTCTAAAAAGGTGTCCATGCATGATGTGAGAATAAATTCTCAAAAGGGCACTAAGAATGATCTCTTAACTAAATTGAGAATTAATATATATATGTATTAAAAAAAATAAAATTTTAAATAAATATGTAACAATACGGGTTTAAAAATATTTATCAAAACATAGTTAAAACAACCAAATAACATCATAATAAATAATATAAAATAAAATAGTTTACTATATATATTTATATGGAGGTTTTATATCACACATAAATTCTTCGAGAATATATCTAAAAATCATAGAAAATGTGAGTAAGGAAACTATGATTATAATCCCAAGAATCCTAGTATATATAGTTAGGGAAAAAAAGATACCATAAAAATGGAATTGTGTATAATAATTAGTTATTTATAAGACATCACATATGGAATGTGGATGTAATTAGAAAAACTAAGATTAGCTTCAAGAATTCTATATGATAGTTTAACATAGAATATTTACATAGGGATTTATGACCCTCCATATTATATCTATCTATTCGTTAAAATGGTTGGTTTATTTTATGTGTTATATAACACATATGTTATAAATTCAAAATATAATGAATTATATAAAATTATTATTTTTGACTAATTATTCAAAACTAATTATAACTGTTAAATTAAAAAAACGTTATGATAATGGAATATTTTTTTATGAAATAAAAATCCATTCATTAAAACTGAAATAAATAAATCCTACATATTCACATGAGATATGTATTAAAATATTTTATAATGAAATTTTAACATGAAAATAATTCCAGAATTATATCATAAATAGAAACATGGAACAAATAAGTAAAGAAGTAATTATATAGAAACATTTATAATATTACACTAATAAAATAAAATGGAATCATAAAAAATACTTGGTTTACAATGTTCAAGTAAAAAAGAGAAATTAAATAAAATACAAGAAAGAATTAGTCCATACTAGAGGAAAATAATGGGAATTAATAATTATAGAATTATTCTTAACGAATTAATTATTATTTAAACCAATCCCAGATATGGTAAATTTTATATTTACCTTAAATTAATAAAATCATATATGTCACATTGTTAGAAAATACTTGGGAATTCATGATATATTTCATTTTTGACCTTTTCCAAAAAATGGATTGTTTTTTTTAATAACAGTTTTTAACTTTAATAAGTTTGTGAATAAAAGGAATAAATATGATTTTAATTAAAAATGTGAAAAATAACAAAATATTGTAATTAAATTAATTCATATAAGTTATATTTTATAAATATTTTATTTAAATTCAAAATAATTCCTCTAAAACAAACCCATTTCATTGTGTTTTATATAATTTTAGTAAATAAATCTTACCAATTTTTATTCTAGCATATAACATCTTGTATTTCATGGAATGAAAATAAGTGTATGATAATAAACTATTTATTCTAACTAAGGAGTAGATTGATGTTGTGTAAATTATTCAGGATAAAGTTATAAGGAGTGGCATATTTTTTTTAAAACATGCGTAGCTCCATATATAATGATTATGTATGGAGAAAATATTACACCAACGAAAATATTATTATTAAAGGAATGTAATATTTTTATAATGTAATACATTACAAATAAAATGTTATAATTAATTTAGAGTAATAAAAATTATAATGGAAAATAGAGAAATATAAATAATTTTAGTTCAAGGTATATCTCTTTAATACATTTTCTCTTATTAATAGAAAAGTTATTAAAGGAAATCTAAAATTGAAACAATAATGTAATTCATAAAATATATATATTGAAATATATAATGTGAGATGTATTATTTTTATTTATTTAAATAAATTTATTCAAATTATGATTGGACATTAATACTATTGGTCATTTTTAACATTATTCATTTTCTTTATTGGTAATGTAGTTATTATAATGTGATTATTAGTATTATTTTATATTAAAGGTAATGAAGAGACATAGTCAATGCAAATGAGAGAAACCATTCCATAAGAAATTAATGACAACCCTTCTGAAGTGAATTTATCAATTATTGTGAGGGAGGTAAAATCACTGGGGTTCCCCCTTAACCAATTTAAATACATGTTTTTCAAATAAGATTAAAACATAATTATTGGCAGTGTATGTTCAAGTTATTACAAAGAATAACTGGATCAACGATATTCATATATCCCCATGAACGTGCCATCATCAAACACCATTCCCTTTATCCTAATGATTGTGTGAGAAATGTTTTTGTATCTTGACCACGTGATATATGATTGTTTCAATTAATTTAGATTTTTAATAGTTATTATAATGATGTAACATTTTTATTTATCATATCAGACTCATATAAAATATTAATTTCACATGATTAGAGGATTAATATGATGAAATTGATTTGTGATATTAAAAATACATAATTATATTATAATAATACATAAATGTATGAATATTCTTTAAAAAGTATTTTTGATGGTATATTAAGAAAATAAAAAAGATGTTATATTATTTTTTTAATAATGAACAATATTAATACTTTTATAAACAATGAAGTAATTTTATATTATAATAAGTCAGTCTTATAATGGTTGGAATCTTTTTCATTTAATAAAATATGATTTTTTCTATAAATAATTATTTTATTTAAAAATAAAAAATTATTATATATATATGTTTATTTATTTTGATAAAAAAGTTTCATTTTTGGAATCTTCATGTAAAAATTATACATTAATGATGTTTTTTTGATAGTTTTATACATAGGATTTTTTTTGGTAAAAAGTAAAATATTTTTTTGAATATACAGCCTTTATAATGATATCTTAATGACGTAAAAATGATTTCATAAATGTAATAAATGAATTCAAAACCAAATAATATGTTTTTACATTTAAATGTTGTATTTTATTTTAATCAAATTAATTTTCCCAAACAATAATTAATCTTCCAAATCCTATTTTTTTTTATGATTTATGAAACCTATTGAAATAATAATTTATTCCATCTTCAAAATGAATATTTACAATGGATTTTTGTTTCTTAAAATTAATATAAAAAAATTCATACTTGTCGAATACTATGGTCTAAAACCGTGTTATGATGCATAGTTATCTAATTATTTTATATCATATAGTTCACATATTATTTTTTCAAAGTAATTTTCAATTCCCCATTATTTATAATAATACCCACTAATGGCCCAATTCCACTCTACTCCAAATCCATTGCGCACAAATTACATATTATTTACCATCCTAATAGTCTCTTCAGGGTGTATATATGGGTTTATGTTGTTCTTCTTATCCTCTAAGAAGATAATTTTAATGTATGGGTTTTTATATAAATACACATTATTAATTAATTTTTTTTAATATTCCTTATTCGTTCAATAGATTTTATATGTGTTTATAATAATTTGATTAATGTTAAAATAATTATGTATTATTTAGAGTTTATTATTATCTCAAATTATATCATAACAAAATATGTTTTATAAACTCGTTATATTGTAAAAAATAATTAATTAATTTTCTATAGAATACTATGATGTTGAGAATATCCACCCCTGTATTAAATAAAGGGAAATCTGTCCTAAATAACTACACATCAATGATAGTGAACTGGGATGAATGAAAACCACATTACCAATTAATGTGTTAAAGAGATGATATAAATTCATGTGATATATGATGTATTTGTCACACATAAATCTAGCTGTACGATGAGATCCCCTCGATAGTTTCCCCAATTATTGGATAATGAATTAACAAAAATAAAATAAATTATTTGTATATGATAGAAGAATGGATTTTTAATGTTTTATTGTATATTATTCAACAACATTTGTAATGTATTTTAGGAATCCTTGGTGATGAACCATTGTCACATGCTTATGAATGTTTCATTTTTATACTGTAAAAATATTGTCATGTTGTTCCACATATAAATAAGATATGACTATATTTATATGTCTTATAATTTCTCCTTGATTATCACCAAATTTAATTTCTAAATTTATCCCCTTATTAGGATTTATGATCACCCTTTATTATTGTTGTATGTATAATGGAAATCATATGTTGAGAAAAAAAGTCTTTCAGGACAAATAAATAATCTTCATTTTTTCTATTACATATTTTATTCCTATATTATTTATATTTTTTCCATGATACTAAACCTCAAATAATCATGTGATATTTTCCAATTTGTAATTTTATAATATTATTATTTTCCAAATAAATTTTTTAGAATGTAGGATGTCATATTATGTTTCAAAGATATGAATATTTGATTTTATAATTTTTTATTAGATAAATATTATTAATCTCCTTGGAAAAATTATTAATTAAACAAAAAATACTAATTTTTAAAGTATATAGTTTGGGGTATTATAGTAACAACAACCCTTTTGGATACATATAATTTGATTAAAGATATGAATTTGATGCACCTTGGGGTAATATCCATAAAATATGAAGGTAGGTCATTAATTTGATCACAACTTTGTACATAATAAGTAATAGTTATCTTACACCTAATTACAAATTACCAAGGGACATTCTTCGGTTAAACACATGCTCTTTTTGAAATATTATTATGTATATATATATATAATGTAGTAATTTCATTTTTATTGGTATAAAATCTTACAATATATGATCCTAGAATGTAAATATAATATTATTTTGGATTTAATTATAGTTAAGGAATTATTATTTTTGAGATTTATAATAACATCAATTTTCTAATTTTTTCCCTATTCAAGAAATTTTTCTAAAATTGAAGGACTTGTTTAAATAATAGATGTGAAATACAATGTAATAATGTACCATATAGTGGATGTGAGAGTTGAAAACATCACAATTTTGATAAATCTATAATTTATTTTTGTGAATAGATTTATAAACCATGATGAGCATCCAGATTTTGAAATGAAGGAATAACTAATAGTTTAATACTTTATGTATAAACAAAAACATAATTTTAGTGGAATCTGTAATCAACTAATCACATGATAAAGGATAAAAATTATAGAATCTATATTTTCATAACTATATTGTTCTGTAAGAGAGAATGTTACTATAGTAGTATACCCCCTATAGGGAGAAGTTATCCAAGGGTTGAAATAGAATAAAAGTATGAATCCAATTGATATAGTCGAAGATATGAACTGTAAATAGTTTAGGAAATTCTTATTGAATATGTAAAATCCTCATACCTTCGAAAAAATGGAATGAATATTCCTTTAGGTTGTGAAAAAATGGAAAATAATCCATGGGATGTTATATAAAAACATTAAACTGATTTCATAATACTCGTAAGGTTTTATCATAGACACTAATTGGATGTTATATCTATTAAATGGTATAATAAGACC
This sequence comes from Viscum album, assembly GCA_963277665.1. Taxonomy (NCBI): domain Eukaryota; kingdom Viridiplantae; phylum Streptophyta; class Magnoliopsida; order Santalales; family Viscaceae; genus Viscum; species Viscum album. Next base: position 39,201,455 of record OY728140.1, on the reverse strand, counting down.
ACATCTATGGAGAACTCATTAAATCTATGACATTGATAACTATTATGAGGTAGTATGGTTTTATCTTAAAATGGTTATGGAGGATGGATATGTATAGTGGTCTCATGGACTAAATTATAATAAGATAATGATGGATCCATGTTTTGGGAATAATTGTGTCTATAAAAGTGGTGGTATAAAGCTAAAACTACCCATGTGAAACAAGGGTGGGAATACACCTTCAATGACTTATCATCCTCAAGTGAAAAGTGTTAAATGTTTTTAAAATATAACAATATACCACAAAAATATTACACCCATCCTAAACAATCAGGTCTTAACTGGAGTTCCACATGACCCTATCTTCCCCTTCCCCTATGAAAAAGGCGATATGCCAGATGTGATGGTCTATATCCATTAGTATGGAGAATTTATCATTAGTAATAACCCTTTTACAATAGTATATTAATATAATATATAATAAATATAAAATTCACGGTAAATATTTAGAAACTATCTTGATAAAATACCAGTCCCGTAATAAGATATTCATGATAAAAAATTCGAAATATAAAACATAATATAACATAACATGTATATAAAATCGACACAGTCCACCAATTTCCAACCAAGATTTTCTCCAAACTATATGATTCTCTACTCAACTATATTCTATTTTCCCCTACCCCTAACTAATATATATATATATATATATGATTTTTTATATGCATTAAGATTACTGATCATGGTATGAGTAATAAAACATAATTGGACACCCCCAATAAATTTTCAATAGATTTTATCATATAAACAAGTACATTCCATATAAAAATAAAAAATCCAAAGGAAAAACAACAATATAAAACTGATAAATCTTGTGTTATCCAAGATACCATGATCTTTAAACATACCTACTATAGATAGCTGAAAAATAAATTTCCAAGATATCAAAAATAATTAATAACTATCCACAAGGAAAGTAATCATACATCCTAAATTATAGTGTATGTACTAGTCATACAAGAGCCACAACCTCTTTGGAGAGGACTCGACAAGTTCATCCAAGAGACCCGAGTTCAAAACTAGGTGAAGACATATTTCTGGGTTACTGTAGAAATACTGTAGCAGGAACTATAGAATACATTATTATAGACAATGTTTGGTACTGTAGCAACCAGAACTATTCATCTGTTTGGGCTTTTAGGCCATAGGTTTGGGCCTCAGGTTCATTAATTCCTTTAGTCCACCCAAAGACTTCAGGACAGTAAGGATTTCGGGAAACTTCAAGGCCATTGGGCCACCAAAAATTGTGCTTAAATGATCAGACAAACTCTACAAGGGGAAGACTCCAGATGGGGATTCAGAGCAGCCGCATTTACTAGAGTAGAAGCTGTGCAGATTTTTCAGAAAGAGCGGGTATGGATTTGCCATCATGACCATCCTATTCTTGCACTAGAAGCCTAGCCGATCATCCATGCGAAGGCGGAGAGATGATATCACAATGAAGAATCTTGGAGGAGGAGTTCCAAGTATAGTCTATATATTTCCTAAGACCTACGAGTCATGTAATCTCTGAGCCTATGGGCCTTGTAATGGTTTCCCCTAATCCCTTAAGGGGGGTATCAAAAATCAATAAAAATAAGGCCTTTGAGAAATTCAGGCAATGTTTATGTACTAATCATCTTCAACTATGAATTGGTTAAGTAATTTTCTCTAAATCAAGTAGGGATCAAGTGACCATGCTATATGGAATCCATTAACCATCAAGTAACATGATCTATAGAATATTGTAAATATCCTGTGTATTAGAAAACATATCAGAGGAATCATTTTATCCTTACCATATTTATTGGTTCATATTCACTCTAATTGATATTCATTTATACCCCCACCTCATAAGAAAGTACATGGAATTACAGTTCTCATGCTTTGGTTATAAATAAAAATATATAAACATGATTACATACAAGGGAATATCCTAAATAAAAGAAATCAATTCCATCACAAGTAAATTTAGAAACATACAATACATGTGATAAACTAAAAATATGTACAAAAAATATAAGAATATAGCCAATAAAAATTACCATATAAGATTGTCACATGTCTCCCACACCCCCATATGTATTCATAATCCATCATGTATATCAAGTATGATGACACAATAGTTATATAATGGAAAATAGTGTGGAAAAGATCCCAAAAAAGTGAAAATAATATCTTACATTCATGTTTTTGATATCTCTATCAAGTTTTATAAAGAAAATAACATCTATAACATTCCAAGTGTTCAAATTCTCAAAATACTCATGAAGAATTACTAAACCTGATTAAACTATTTTATTTCCAGGAGAAATAAATTACCACATGTGATCATATCCTTTTCACTCATAGATATTTTCATAACGACCATTTTAAGATACAATATTCACTCATTATTTCATAAATAGAGTTAAAAATAATTGAAACAAAAATTATTTTTTAATTTCTATAATAATTATGGGTAAAATGGTAATAATAATTCCTTATAAATCATAATTTTTTTACATATTATTATCTTATATGAGTTCTTAATTCAATTTCTATTTATGAAAAGGAAGAACTAGATTCAATTTTACTCCTGAACATAAGAAAAATTTGACATAAATCTATACCCGGATATTTTTCACACTATAATGTATAAAACCCAACATAAAGGTGGAATAGTTGGTTCTACAACACCTGAAATTTTTATTAGTACTTGGTTTCATCATAGAGGCATAATTGAGTTAACATTAAGGAATGTTTTGGCTATCCAAATGAGAAGGAATATTTAAAAAAAATTATTAAAGGTTTTTTTAAAGAATAGTCAAACGGTGGCTTGAAACATTGATATTAAACAATTAAATACATTATTCAATATGTTTATTGAAATTTATCATGAAACCGAAAGTTCAAAATGATTTTAAAAGTGGTTAAAATATTTGGCGATTCAATGGAATTAACTTCAAATTTTTTTTGACCAAAGAAATCAAGAAAAGTTTTTATAAGAGTGTCATGGGGAAGAATAGGCATACAAAGGGTGTTTTTAAAAGAAATTCCCAATTTTTTTTGTTAAATGGTAACATGGTTTAAACATTATGAAGCACCTATTTATCTTGTGAGGATATTAAGATAGACATACCCCACACATTGGATGATGGAGTTACCCTTAATAAAATAAAACATAACCTTACTCTACTTTTAGAAGATGGGAGTTACCCATAAACAAAGAAAAAACTGCACTTACACAAAATTTGGAAACAATAATCTACTAGTAGAGTGATTATATATTCTAATTACTCTTATGTTGACCATTAAAATTTGAATCATTAGGACACCCTTATAAAAACAATATAAAAAGGCATATACCCTTATACAATCCTTATTAAGAGAATTTTAACATAATTAATTAAGAGTAAAACCCTTACATAAGAGATGAAAAACATAACTTCCCTAAAAAAACTCATAGAATCTCATATTTAACATTATGTAGATAATGTAATCTTGTGATTAACCTTATATAAATAATAGTTTAAGTGTAAAGTTAATAATTAAATAGAAAAATAAAATTTTCTATATAAGAGGATTTTAAAATATAGACAAAATACAGTTTTAAGAACATTTAAAAATTTAGATCATTACTATTCTACCCCACCCTAACTGCTTCTTAACCCTGGGAAGTATGAAAAGTTTTATTCTCTAAAAACTTTGGAAATTGAGCTTGTACATGATACTCATACACCCCTGTCTCCTCCTGGATTTGACCATGCTTCCAGATGATTTGGAAAAGCAGTATCATGTTACATTAAAAGACTTTATCAATATAGACTATAGTATAAAACAAATTCTAGTCATATAATACTTTAGTATTGATTTCAAAGACCTCATAGTCAATTACATTTTTAGGAATTACCATGTTCCTATGAATATATGTAATTTGGAACACATCAATCATGCCTAAATAACATGGAGGGTGTTCTATAAGGTATTCCATTCCCAAACTAGTTTGTTTATCATGACCAGTTAATAAAATATGGTTCGAGTATCCCTTACTTCTGTAAATTATGACGCTACCATAGAGTTTACAACTGAATTACAAACATATTTTTGACATCAAAATCCTAATTTATTCTCCAATATGCATAAAATTGATGCTTACAATGAGTAGTCACCAACCACTTCCTAATCAATATCACCCTCTATGTGGTATCATGCACTATAATTTCTCCAAAAAAACTACTGAAACACCAACCTCATAATATTGAAATAGCAGGTATCCTAATAAAAAATATATATATATCTTCAAATAGTTCCTTATATTTATAAATCATTGTATCATTTGTTGAAAGAAAATTCCACCATGGATAGGTTCACATCCCATGCTCCACCAAAGATTAGAAAACAATATTTTAGTATACTGCTTTTTATTCCAATCATTCAATCATATTTTATGTCTATATGATAATGGTAGAATTTACATAACCACATTTTTCTCCTAATAGATTTATAAAATTCTAAACCAAAGAATGTGAAACCCATGTTCATATTATAAACAATTATCATGGTAACTTCACGTAGATGAGTTATCTCATAGATATAGAAAATTATTTATTTTCAACAGAGTGAGTTTATCAAATCAGTAAGAAATGGGGACCACTCATCATGCGGTCACCATTCACAATGATTACATCATTAATCCTTGGGGTCTTGTGTAAAATCATCATAATTTATGTCATGATGCACTTAATCTTCTACATGGGAATTGTTTTTCTAGATAAAACCAACATGAAGCAAGTGATCAACCTTTACCCACTGTCTAGTATTTCATTGGGAAATAAAAAATGAATTATTCTTATTTTTCCAATTCCACATGAACTGTCATATGATGTTTTGTAATATCATTTTAACTCTATAATTTACCACCCACATAGGGATTTAGATTTCCCTAATCCTCTCCTCTCAATTTGAAGGAGTTTCTACTACTTTCCCATGAATAGGGAACATATCATCATCTCCCAATAACCCACTAGGTATTTGGTCACCTCTTTCCAGTTGATCCTGTATAATCTTAAACTATTGGTGTGTCTCTTATCCAAAATTTAATTTTTTTATTAGAGAATATTTGGCCATAAATATACCAAAATTCATTAATCCGTGATCACTTGAAGCATCCATTATCCTTTCGACTAGAAATGTAATCATGATACACTCCTCCTCTAATGCCCACTCATAGTGCTAATGAGATTACTATGAATTTCAACTAAGGTAATCCACAATGATGTTACCTTTTCAAGGTGAAAAAGAAATCTTGAAGTCAATCATATGAAGATACTGTACATGGTTCCACTACCTCAGGTTCATGTCCTATTGTGTCATGATATAAAGGAGGATATTGTGTTCACTGTAGTCTAAGAATATCTTTATTATGATATATTATATCCCATACTTTATAGTGTAGAACACTATAACTATCTACAATACATTAGTAGTCTAGTTGCACTCAAGTAGTTAAAACTAACATGACTCATAAGCTACAACCATTTCTAAATCTATTATAAATGAACCATAATAAAAAACCCATGCATTATAGTACATGTTGTATATAATCTATAGTTCTATGATCATCAAAAATTGTGTTATAATCATTATACTCTATATAAAAACAAATGTTTTTTCACACTATTTTAAATAGTGGAACTTTAAAACCTTCTACTTAACTATAATAATAGGTCTTTATTTATGATATAATTTTGGGATAAAATGATGTTAGTATACATAATAATCATATAATTCTACTGATTTATAAAAAATTCCTAAAAAGATTATTGTAAATTACTACCTATAATTTATCATGATCCATGGAATACATGTCATTGAAACCACATTCCCAATGATATAAAACTCTTGTATCAAGATGATACACATTTATTTTTTGTAGAATTTTTATTTGTTTGAAGCATAATCAAGACTATATCAAGATATATAGAATGTATATTTTGTGTATGTGAGTATATAAGGGTGTCATAAACAAATAACTTGATGATTATGTCTATGTTTGAATGAAATATTTGGTTCATGAGGATTATGAATAGTGTGTGTGCATTAAACAAAACAAACAAAATATCATGATACTAACATAGCACATACCTTCTTTAAAACAATATATTCAGAATATTACCCTATATAACCCATAGTTAGAGGTAATATGAATGAATATTAATCATAGGTAACCACAAGGATCCCCATAAATAATCAAAAATAACATCCATCTTGGGTAAATGAAATCTATTTTTCACCATCACCTAGTTTGCCTTCTAATAATCAATAGAATTAAATTCTAACATCCTTATTCATTGGGAAAATGATTGGGGAATCACATGGTGAATTACCTTTTCTGATAGATCCTTTTTACTCATGTCCATGATTATCACCTTGATCACCTTTAACTCAACCAGTTCTTAATGATAATAGGGAATTTAATTGGGTAATGAACCTAATATGAGATCATTCTTATATTTACTTGTATATACTTCAGAGTCTCAACTATGTCAAGGAATCTCATAATGATTTCACCCCATTCCATAGTATCTTAAGGGCCTTAGGTTTCCTAGAAGGATGAATAATTGTTTATTTAAAAGAAACATAATATTCAACCATTGTTTCGAAATCGCATACTTGGAGTGGCATTAAGTGAAAGATGTGTAGATAAAGAGGACCTACTACTAAGATAGAGATCATGTTCATGATCATGATCAACTACCTTATTATACACCACCAGTGATTGAGCATGAACATCTAAAATTATATAATAATTACAACCCCACTTGTCATGTTTTTGAATAATTATAGTTATAAAAATACTCTAATTTATTTCAGTGGAGAAACTTCAAAAAATTGAATAAATTATGATAGATCCTATTTTTCTATGATATCACACAAATTTTATACTTGGAATCTACGCACAACCCAATGTATAACTCTCTTATCACTAAGAATAGAAACTAAACTTTACATTTCATTTCTGTATATAAATTCTATCAGAGATATATCATAAAATAATGGAGGGAGATATTTCACACAAAAGAGAATAAAATACTATCATAAAAATATTGTAAAAATTAAATAAAATAACTAATTTTCAATAGAGGAAAATTTATATATAGGGCAAGTAATCATATGTTTTTAGTTATGATGCATGAATTCAAAATATATATATATATATAAAATAGTAACAACATTCTTTCTCATGGTAACATAGAGTTATATTGCACATGTATTAGCCCAGAACATTATAAATCCCCTAAAAAGTACCAAACAACTATCAAATTTTAACAATGTCCCATGTTAGTCTAAAAAGAAATAAAGAAAATATTACCTTATAAAACATTTTAACACCCCATATTGAAATGTGGGGTCTGAACGAGAGTTCCTCATGATCTGAAGTTCACCTCACAATATAAAAGAAGATGTCAAATAACCATGAGGGTATATGTTTATTTTTGGGAGACTATACCCTTAGTTTTAATTGTCACCAAAAAAATATAATAAATTTAACAATAATCGTAATCAAGAGAAACCTATCTTGATGGAATACCTATCATACAAGAGGAAATAATGTCCCCCAAATATCTAAAACAAACATGATTTTATTGAAAATGTAAAATTTTAAATAAAATAGTGGTATCCCTCTAGAGTTAATCCAAATAGATCTCCTAGATTTATGCATCTCTTCACAATTTTCTTCCATTATCCCCATTAACTTAATAAAATACATATACATGATGCCTATATGTCCATAGAGATTCCTATGTATGGTGTAAGTAATAAAACCCATTAAGAAACTAAAAATGTGTCCATAAATGATGTGTATATGTAAAAAAGCTGATTAAATAATTTATTAATAATTTCACATGTAACACAAAAATAAAAAACGAGCACCCAACCACTAAAAATACAACTCAAGACCAATTTGTACCTTCTTTGACTACATTCCAAAAACAAAATCAAGATATTAGGAGTTATAATTAACATTACAAGATTTTTTTTAATAAGTATTGTCAATATATATTGTATTTACTACATGTAATCCACTTAGAATCAAATGGGTAAAAATATTATCATCCAATAGTAATTGAGTGTTCTTTCTACCTAGTATGAACTTTACATCAAGTAAAATTCTCCTTGGAATCCACTACACTTCATGTGTATCAAAATAAATCAATGATGCATTTATTTTTCCTAATATTTATCTTTAGTACATTATTTACATCATCCCATTTCATTCCCACTCACCCTCTAAGGAATAAAAATATCACCATTGTTTGCATGGTTTCCATAATAATAAAATTAGCTCCAAAGGCAATCATGACATGGTAGAAAATTAACAAAATCATAGATTGTAACCATAAGTAAAAATGAAAAATATACAATTCACATGGTCTACATCAATAACTGAAAAAATGAGATATGAATTTAGAAATGGAAACAGTGATCATATAAGGATCCCATGGGATATACACATGGCCACATGTGACCATAATCAAGAAAATATATCAAATATTCCACTAAAGGAATTGTATCACGGATAAAAGATTGAAAATGATCCCCAAAAAAGGTAACGAAATTTCTACCTCATGGGTTTTTTGTTTTGACATAAATTTTCATAAAAAAACCATCACTTGAAAATTGTCCAAGGGTTAATTGGTCCAAATTTCTCTCTATGTATTCCTAGAACTAATTATATTATTTATTTTCCATGAGAAATAAAATATAACATGTGATATTATCATTATTAATCCTGGATAATATCTAAATATGAATATTTAATTATACAATTAACTCATTATTTCTTAATTATAAAACAACTTAATCAAATAAAAAATAATAATATTATATATTTAGAATAATCATTTTTAAATTAATTAATAATTTATTATAAATTATTTATAATTTCAATATTATTATCACTTAATAGATAGTTGTAAAATTTATCTAGGATAAAATGAATAACCAGAATAATATATCCCCATGAAAAAAGGAAAATGAATAAAACATCAATCCATGGTAATTTTATCTCTATAATACACTACACCTAATAGAGGAGTGTGGAAATTTGTTCTTTTAGGCTTATAAAGTGTTTGAGAAACTTTTTTGGATGAAGATACATCATATAATTCACTAATGGGAACCTTTTTACCTCCATATGTCAATGGAATATAAACAATAATGTTCAAATATTTTTCAAGTACTATTTTATGAAAATTTTGAGGGCGTCTTTCACAGTTTCTATTCCAAAACTAAATTCTTAATTTAATTTTTTATTTAAAATGATTAATTATTGAAATTGTTTTTAATATATTGAACAAATATGTATTAAAATTCAACATTTAAATTTATTTAAATCTAATAAATGTTTACCATTATAATCATGAAATTATGTTACAAGACTCTAATGGTTAGAATAACTATAAAATTTTATTTTCTAGGCATTTTCCCTAAAAAGAGACTTGGGTAATGATAACAGGTTTTTATACTTTCATTTTTCTTATGTGTCACATCAGGGTAGAATGATACCCTTACACAACCCATAGAAATAATTTGTTACACTTATGAAACTCTCCCTACCCTTATACACCCTTTTGTTGTTAGGAGTTACCCTTACACAGAGAGGTATCTATGCATATCTGGCATTTAGAAGGTAGATGGTACGTTTATACAGTAGCTACAAATTTCTTTAGAACATATTAATTTCATAGGTTTCTCAAATTTATCATTTAGAAATTAATGGATAAAAATACAAAACCAATAAAAATGGATCATCACTTACGAAACCCTTATATATAGGTAACTAAAATTAATAAGTACTACCAATACATAGTGCATGAATTGATGATATTGCATTACACAACTAACAATATTTCAAAGTTACATTTATATAGCTCTAGAAATCATGATATTACCCCTACACAAAGCATGGTTATATATAAAGTTATGTATTAAATTGATGATTTAAATTTTTCATACAAGAGGAAAATAAAATATTAAAAAATAGGGTTTTAAGAGAAAGTAAATATTGAAAATTTTCTAAAATGAATAACTAATATGTAATCAAAAAAATCAAATTATAAGAGAATTATAGGGAAATTCTTGCTTGTAGTATAACACTTCATGTGATGAGATTATGGATAATTTTCTAACCAATGTCCATATTATAGGATAATAGAAAGCAACCACCATCAATTTGAGAAGAGTCTAATAGGGAACAATTATGTTATTAGAATGATGAAAATTGATTTTGAGATGCCAAATTATGTTCTAGTTAGTAGGATTATTTCACTCTCATACCTAGGAAGTACATAGTAATATTTTTATTCTACTTATTCCACTATTCTATTCATGTTTTAAAAGAATATTGAATTCAACCTTGCTATTACGGATGTTGATTTGTCATTTAAAACTCGTATAGTCTCTATTAGACCATTAATTTCCTATTGAGATACCCTTATTGAAATTAATGAGTATGATATCTTCACATACCTTATTTTCACTATAATAGTGGAATTTGATAAAATACATGTGATTTATTGGATTTAAATTTATAATTCTATGATAATCCAGTTTTTCAAGATAAAACCTAAAATAATAATATATAGAAATATATCATTCCATTTTTTTTCAATAACCACTTATTAAATTATTCATTGTGGTAATGAATTGTAATGAATGGGAAAAGGTAATATAAAATAAATTGGAAATATAATAATTGTTTTGAAAAAATTACTGTATTTACAGATGAATTATGTGAACCTACCCTAGAAAGAGATGTAATATTTTTAATTAAATGAATAGTAACATAAAAACATATATCATGGAACCCATATAAAATGGATTATTTATATTTACAATGATCTAATAAAAAACAAGAACATATTTAAGATGATGGTTTAATTCGAGTAAGTGTGTATCCTTTGGGTACCCTTGTTGTATTTTTAAGAGGAAAAATTAATCAAAGTGGATATACAATATTCACAAAGAACATAATGGGATCAGAGTGAAGAGATAATACTATCATCATATGATTAATTGTCTATTTGAAAAACATTATGGGGATCAAATATTCTCCAATGATTGACCTTTGATGAATGTATACTCTGTTTATGGTTTAGAAAGTGAATATCCTAAAGAATACATAACAATGATATTACAACCATTATGATTTTATTTACATTCCATTTGGATCAACTAATTCTATAACTATATTTATTTTTTGATGAATAAAATAAATATGGACTACATTGTTATATAAGATTAGGAAAATACCAAGTGTATTATTACTTATTCTAATTACCATATAGAATATGACGATCTTTTAAGGGCCTCTTACAGACTCAAAGAACAGGGAGGGTTTTTACAAAATTTAGAATATGTGAGTTCTTCTGAAAAAATGTTGAATTATAAGGATTAATTGTATCCATTAATAGATTAATGATTTATCTAGTTAATACTATGTTTGTAGAGGACTGATGTCTTCCAATAATAGTGGTTGAGATTCATATTTTCCTTAATATAGAAGGATAATATATTATGGTTTTGGAACATAACTACTAGATATCTAATCATCGATAAATGTTATACATAATAATATAAATGTTTACCTATACAAAATAGTGTGAAGAATGTTCTATCAATTTAATAAGGTATAATTTAGTACACATGAGAAAACATTAACCTATAAGAAATAATGTTTTGTAATATATAGTTCTACATCCTTGAAAACACTAGGATGTGTAATAATTCAAAATAAAATAATTATTACCAATGAATCACAATAGTTGAGGACTGCATAACATAATTATCATGAAATTGATTTGATGTTTCATGTAGTAATTATTCAATTAAAAATAGATTTAAATTATCCTTTTTGGTGGATTTGTGATTTATATCTACACCACAAACTCCTAAAGTGAATTTTCAAACGAAATAAATTAAACATGATACCATGAAGACAGTTAAAGCATCCTAAGTATAATTATATTAATATTTAGTATCACCCACTAAAATAACATAATGTTACTGATACATCATGTAGGAAATATATTAGAGTCTGTTAAATGACTAATATTGGTGGATATTGTTTGATCAATGACTTGGTAAAAATGGAAATATATATCCTAAGGGAAGGGACATCATTGATCCAATCACAAATGGTTTACTAAAAACTAATATGGAAGAAAATCATGAAAGAAAATATAGAAAATCATATGTTGAAAAAGAAGATAGATTCTATAAAAAAATTGATAGTTTTCATATTTTATGTGTGATCAAGGAGTAATGAGGTTTAGAACAAGGCTATGTATCTCATATATTCCTTAGATAAATAAATACATCATTGTTAATCTCAGAGTGAAATAGTGTTAAGACACCATAGATGTGTAAAATCTTAAACAAATTATTGATATAGTTATTGGTTGGATGGTATTATGGATTATAGTTTTGATTATACTACATGATTTTTTGTATGTTAGTAAGTTCATATAGAGAGGAAGCATCCTATCAGAGAAAAAATAACATAGACTATATCTATAAGGAAGTATGACAACATCTATAAAAACCTTATTACTTTTATTCTTAAGAATCCCAATGTAAACAATGTAATATGGGTGATCAATGAAAGTTTAACAGTGTATACCACATTTATCTCCATACGAGAGGACTTATCCCTTAATAACCATGATCCTAAGAATAATCATATTGTGGTGAAATTCAAATAGAATTATTCTCAATTTTTTATGACCATGATAAAATATTTACTATATAGTTCTAGATAATAATTAAATTGGACAGAAATATTAAAGTTAACCTATGCGTACCCTATCATCCTAAAAAAATGAGCACTATAATATGATTATTCAAAAATTTTATTAGACTTTATAGACTAGATCAGTTGATATGTAAGGTTTTATTAACCATCATATTCTACATTAAATGTTTTAGTATGGAAATAATTTCTAAAAAATTATAGAAATGGATCACTATAAAGAAAATTATGAAAAATGGTGTAGAAATCCAAAATAAATTGATAAAGGTAATGAAGGAAAGAGTTTCAGAATATGAATTTTGAACAAAATTTTTAAAAAAAATATCAAGGCTGGTCAAAGAAGAAAAATACGTTATAAAAACTATAGAAGGTTATATATATATAATACCAATTTAGGGACAATATTTTCCTCAAAATATCATCTTTGAAAAGAGTCATGTTTTTTAAAATTAATGGGTAACTAATACCAAGTTTCATTAAATAATATTATATTAAATATAATTTTATAGAAGTTTCCTCTCAATTAGTGCTATATATTAATGATTCTACTGACTAATAAAACTTATTTTCATTTCTATTAATTATTAATATGTAAGAATCAATGCATATACTGGATATTAGTTGTATAGAATTGTAACCAAATCATTCAGGTGAATCTAAAACATCCTTGATTATTGATGAAAGGAAATATGTAATGAGGAATATAACAACCTCACTTTTGATGTTTTTTGAAGAAATATATTTTTTGAAGAAGAATCATGGATCCAAATGAAGATATTCTGGAAATATGTTCCCATTTATTTTGAGGTAAGACTAATATTTCAATATAACAATAGTTTTTAGGTAGTGAAAATGTAACACTTAACAAAATTATAGTATATAATAGATATATGTAATTAAAATGTAATGTATTTCAAATCGAGGACATAAATTTATAAAGAATACTATAACTAATAATTGAAATTAATATGAAAATAGAATTATAATATAAATTTATCCTTACACATATTTTCCAATAAAAATTATAGTTATTATGAAACTAATAAAAAGGAAATTTAATATAATTTATGTAATAGATATATCGATAAAGATAAAATGAATGGTATTTATGGGATTGTTTTGAATGAATTTATGGGATGTAAATACAAATATTACAATCATTATTGATTTTGATATTTATTCATTGTTACTACTGTCGATTTTCAAAGTTGTAAATTATAACCATTGGTATTGCAGTTCTAATAATTTTAACATTGTTATTACCTTATATTAAAGGGAATGGTGATAGATAGTTATTGAATAATGAAAATACCATTGACATAACCATATGGAAATTATGTAAATATTTTTGTTTATTAGTGTTTGGGAAGTGCTTATAGACATAGGGGTCCACCCTTGAACAATCCCCAGAAGAGATTCAATAACATAAAATCAATTGGAATCATTAGCTAGAGATGTTCAAGCTAGTAGATATAACTAACAGATCCTTATTAAATTTATTATAACACCCCATTATATAATCTACCAATAATTACATGATTTATAATATGGGTATCTCATTATTACAATTAAAATATATTTTAGATTTAGAGTTCTAGAGAATTATCAAATACATTATAGTACATAGTTGAAATTTCGAAATAATGTACACTATTTGAGACAAAAAAAGTTTTTAGTTTTACATTGTTGTCTTATTTATGTCACATTTTCATCATTCCAGAAATTTCATCATTGACCTTTTTATAATCCATAAATATCCTTAATACCACTGAAATAAATTTTAAAACACTAGATAAGAAAAATTACTCAGTTAAGGATTTAAAACGAAATGAAAGATACCAGTATTTTTTAAGTAATTCATGAAAACCCATATGTAAAGATTATTTTATAACATAGTAGAAATTGAGCTCAAAATAACTGTTATATACCAATTAAATCTACTTTAAGGCACAACAATTTCCCAATTTTTATTAATAAATCAAATTGTAAAACTCTTATTCATAAATATCTTTATATGAAACCTTAAGAAAAAATAAAAACAAAAAATTTAGCTTTTAATGTTCATGAAAATTCAACTACTCATGATTTCATTGCCATATCTTTAAAATTCACATAATACAATATCTTTAAAATTCACATAATTCCATTCTAACCATGATATAAATTAAAATATTTTCTAATAATATTGAGAAAAAACCCAAAAATTACCCTCACACAAACCCTTGTAAAGGAATAATCGTAATGGTATATTCAAGATTATCCCTTAAGAGTAACTTATTTCTCGTTAACATTAACATCGTCACCCATTATATTAGAGAGTTTTATCAGGTTCAATTATTATGAGAGATATCTTTTTTAACACATATTATCATAAATAAAATATATGAAAAATATTCTGAGTGCAATAAATAAAATCATTCCTTTCTATTAAAAAACCTTAAAAAGTTGGAATAATATTCCATAGGTAAAACAAATGTATAGTATGTAATTAAATTATGATTTGGAATGTTTTTATTTTGAAAAAATAAAAAATTAAAATTCTCAGAAAAAACATGATATATCTAAAGTAACATAGATAATTATAGAGAGCAGTTTATTATGAATAATTTCTATGATGGAATAAAAATATTTTTGTATTTTAAGAATCAGAAGACAAATTCTTTTTCACTTGGATGAATATAGTAAAATGAATTGTCCCAATTGGAGTTACATAACAAATATAGAGGACATGGTGAGAATTTATATCATAAACTTTTAACCACTTTTAAAATTAGTTCATAAACTTTTATCTATTAACTTATCTGATAGGAAGTAGATATAAAATATAATATGAGAACATATAAGATTTATAGTGTTTTGGTAACATTGTCTCTTATTCCACATAAAAACTATCTTTTTGAGATCATTCATTCACACTATGTAGGTAACTTTTTAGGGACCCCAATAGTTAACGAAATTAAATAGAAATGATTTACAAAGAGTTTTTAAGATCATTAAACTGGGTTCTCACATTATATAGTAGATCTTAGGAGACTTTACAAACAAAATAATGTTTCAAAAATAATATATAAAAATATATGTTGAAATATTACATTTTTGGTGACCAGTTAAAGAATAAAATGATATTTGAAGGATAAATTTTACAAATAAAGAATAATTTAATTGAAAAAACTCTAAATTAATATTTTTTTCTGTATTTTTAGCTATAAATGACCACAATAATAAATTTCTTAATCTTATATTCAAATAATAAATATTTTAATTAAAAAAATATACATGGTATTTCTATAGAAAACTTTTTATTACCAAAAAACATATTTATATGAATATCACTTATTATTTTTCGATCCTAGCACCTCTCTCAAATTCAAAGTGTCAAGTTTAAAGACTTTAATATTTAGAGATTTAATATCTTACAAAAAAAACGTTAATACATTTGGAAAGAGACATAATAATTTATAGTTCTAGTGATTTATAAATCTTCCATGATAATTTTCACTACTTTTAAATAATATCTCTATTTATTCTGTTAATTATTATTGTACATATCACAACATTTGATTAAAAATAAATATTGAGAATAATTATCTTGATATAAAATAAGGGTAATAAATCAGCTTTAAAAATTATAAATAATCATAAACTATCTTAATGGCTTCCAATACCATTAGTCTTCATCATCATAAGACTTTTAGTCTTAAAAATAGTACATCATCATATGCTTTTCTTGGTCATTAAATTTTTTTTCAAATCTCAAAATAATAATAACACAAAACCCTTCATTGAATGTATAAAATTATTATTTGATCACATATTGTTTTTTCCTTCTATCTGATTGTACAAATTTATAGATTATTAGGAATTCCATCCAGTGTAAGGATTTGTTGAGAATATAATTCTTTGTCAAGAATTGTGAATTAGATTATAACTTCACCACAATTATTTTTCTAGAGATATATTTTCTTATAAGCATAAAAAACCCCAAAATAGAGAAATTTTAGAAAAATAGAATTTCACTCAGACTTTATTCACTAATAAAAAATTAGTTTAAATCTTATGGTATTTTATGAATTGAATGTAATACCTCAAAAATTATAAAAAATCATCAATTTGAATTTTAATATCTTAATAAAAAATATATACAACATTAAATATAGTAATCATTATGACTTGATAAAATTCTTTAGATTAAAAATTGAAGGTGTTTATAATCATTGAAACAAAGGACAAAATGGTATATATTTGAATTAATTTTTTTGTCCAACAATCTTCTCAATAGTTTTGATAATGACATAGATAAATCACGAATCCTCAAATATTAAAGATTTCAAAATTAAAAAATAATCCCAATAAAATATGTCAAAATGTACTAATTAAAAGGGTTTGTAACACCACAATATTTTATTATTATTTTTTCAAATAAATTTAACTCCTTTCTTACCATTGGTTTCACAAAACATTGAGTTTAAATGAACAATGCTATAAAATTATATCATTTTAAAGTAACCATTTTATCCTAGGAGTTAAATTGGTGTGATTGAATAGTACTAAATATATTTTGAAAATCATATGTTTTATACATCTATAAAACAGAAAAATAGGATATAATTTTTTTTAAATGAAACTGAATCATAATTTCAAATTAAAATCAATGTTCTTATAAAAAAGAATTTAATTACACATGCAGTGTGTACTTATCATAATAAACTAGATTATAAAATATTTTAAAATTAAGGTTTTCATCTTTTATAGAATATGAAACGTCTCTGACCTTGGATCCACTAAACTGGTGCTCGAGCCGGGTTACCACAAGACCTTAAACATGCCTCCCTGTATAAAAGAGGTTTTCGACTAGCTAAGAGGTTCTAAGAGTTAAGTAGGGATACTATTCCCATTTTATCAAAGTAAACCACAATATAAAATGGATATAATAGTGTAACAACGTAATAAAACAAGTGAACATGAATAAATTACCATCAACCAAACTGGGTACAAACACAACCAAGAGTAAATATTTCATTTCATAATATAGTACCAAGGGGAGAAAACCCAAAATAAAGACAAACAATGTAACACCCAAAATGGTTCTGAATCCAAGTTGGAACGTCATCCACACAAAAACCAAATCTAACTCAACTCCCAAGCACCAGTCCCTTTCAATTTACCTGACATGCAACCATGAAATCTGCTCAGGTACCCAACAGTGGACTGAGTATGGTGTGAGCACAACTTAGTATTCCACCGCCAACGATGTATACAAAATATCCATTCTAAACAGATAGTGCATGAAATTTCTAAATAATTTTAACTAAATAAAATACACTTCATATAACCATTAGTAATAAGGTTTCCACCAAAGATAAGACAATATAAAATTCAGATTTAGTACTTATAACATCTTAGTTCATTATTAACATTTTTCATATGTTTAATGGATTAACTTGTTAAATAGTCACTAGGAATATGGGAATAGGCCATGTCCTATCTCACTAGGGAAAAAAACCACCAAAACCACATTATCCTCACCATAAAGCCTTAGTTCAGGTGGAATGAAACCATTAAGGGAATAGAACATTGTCCCCTTCCCTGACCTGTTCATTGATGTTGGAGTTTAGAGACTTAGTCCAACTCAACCTATGGGTATAGAACTTCATGTATATACCCCACTCTAATAAGCCATGTACTCATTCTTATTTATTTGTTCACCACACATAACCACATTGCATCCAAGAATAGTTAAAATCATAGTAAAATCACAACAATAAAAACTAAAATTTGAATATATTGTATGAAAAAATCTATTAACACTTTTATCATTTATATAACATAATCATTTAGCCAAATTACCCTTCCCCATGCCTAAATCACTAAGCATATTCAAGTAAGAACATGGTTCATCGACACATTACCTTTATCCCCATTTAACCCATTTACATGCCAAACCAAACAACCCCTTATCCATAATACCAAACTAAACACATTTACCCATAATAATTTTCTTAATCATTATATTGACCAATTTACACATTATTCAATGTATCTACTTAATCACAACTCAATTTCACACTTTATGATTCCATTAACCATGTTCAGGAGGGTCGGCACATGAAATGGGTGGCCCTAAATTGGTCAATTCTTCTTCCATTCATCCCATGGGGATCATGAGGGGGTTGAATTGGATGTTTAGACACTCATTATATCAAATCTTGAAAATGACACCAAGAACACATCATGTAAAGAACAAGAGCATAACCCCAAATGCACAAATCTATGTAATAACTAAGGGACAAAACATTTTAAATGACCTAACTCAAATACATTGATGAATTCACTCATAATAAACACCTTAGACCATGATTCAAAAAACATTTAATCCCTAAACCAAGATATTACCATAAAAGAAGGGTTTTAGAACTTTTTATGAAGATATGATAAGATTACAAACCCTAAACCAAAAAAGAGAATAAAGAGAGGGATTAGAGTGACACAGATCATTGATCTGAAATTGATGGAACTCGAAAAAACCTAATATCGAAGGAGAATCACCCTTGGGATGGTTGGGTCATAAAATATTATATCTAGTGTTGAAGGAAGATGAGAGAATAAAAATCCCGAGTTAGACTTAAAAATCACTGGGTGCCAATTTTCTAATTTTTTCAAACATTACTGGGCTGTATGGTTTACCCTCATGGTATTCTAAACCATGCACAAACCATGCTTAATCCACTGTCCAAAGAATCTAGATCTCATAGTTACCAAGGTAGACCTCATGTTTTGATTGATGGTGCCCATACCATGAGTTTACCATCTATCTAAAAGGTTACATAGTTACTCGGGGATTCTACTTAGTTTTATGAACTATACGCCGATCGTGCACTATTCTCAGATCGGACCTTTACTTCTCTTTGTCATGTCTTGATCCTTTGGGACACCACAATGTCCCGACATACTACCTTAAACCATTTCATTAAAAAAAGATATTTAAACCAAAATTTAAATAAGTACATACCTCCAAGATGTCTGGGTTCTTAAATCCTACAAACCTTATGACGAATCATCCTTGAGCCACTCTTTATGAGTGTTATTGAGTTTTTTAAGAAAAGATATTTGGACACTGAGCCTGAATATCCAAATATCACTCTTAAGTTTCATCATAAATAATTATATGTTTCCAAAAAAACTCAAACTAAAGTAATAGTCTTTCCCCAGAATAATTTCTCACATTGATCAACAATATTAACCACATGCTCCTCAAAGGGAACATCAGACACCAGCTCTACATCCTCAACGTTAAACCCATGATATGGGTCAAGGTGAAACTGTCAGAGTTGTGAGACTTGAAAAACATCATTCATCCCACTGTAGCACTATGGAATATACAATTGGTAAGGAACCAGTCTGATCCTCTCCATGATCTCGAATGATCCCACATACCTAGGTGACAACTTTCCATGCATTCGAATTCGATGGTGAACCAATCATTGCAACACTAAATGAAACACACTGTTACCCCCCATAAACTCAAGAAGTCCAAAATTATAATCTTCCTATAAATTCTATATACACTTGTCCATTTTTAAATTCTTATAAATAAATCAAAACTTCTATGACGTCTCCTGTATGAGACTCCATCCCAACCATTTTGATTTCCTAACATCTATGTACCACAACAACAATCTACCTAGACTTCCAAATATTTCTTTAAAAGATTCCATCTAAATCCTAGAATAAAAAATATTATCATAGGAAAACTCAAAAAGCGACAACTGTTTTTCCCCTGAACCAACAAAGTCCAAAACACAAACTCTCCACATATCTTATAATACCTAAATCGTACGATCTGACTATACATTTTTCAGAAGGTGATAATCCATATTATATAATACTTTTTTACTAAGAGAATTATATAATCCTTTCTAGAAGCATGATGTGAAACACAAATCCCGATCCAAAACTATGGTCCTCAGCACAACATAAAACCATAATATCTCTTGAAAATATAACTAACACAACTGGTCAACTGTGTAGGACTCCTGGATCAGTAAGAAATGGGACACCTTAGCCAATCGGTCTAGGACTACCCAGACTACATCATTCTTATGAGGCATTTCTTGAAAGACTCACCACAAATTCCATTGTTATTTCATTACACTTACACTTCAGAATGGGAAATGATTGTAATAAACCACCTGGGTGCTGATGCTTGGCATTCACCTATTGAAAGTTAAGGCATCATACCACAAAAATATACAACCTAATTTTTCATTCCCAGCCATAAATACTACCAATAAAGATCATGATATATATTAGTCAGTCCATGATGCATGACCTAATTTCTTGACTCTCAATCTTCAAATATTCCCACATACACACTGGTACAACCACATTCCATAAACGTTGAAAATCAAATCATCACCAACAAACCAACAAGAAAGTGACTCCCCTACTTTAAGACCTTCCTTCACTAATTGACACTCAAGATCCACTAGTAGGATTTTCTTGACCCGTATCAAAATATTGGACTCAATTTCTATAGTTTCAAGGGACATTTTCCCATGCCCATCCTGCACTTCCAGGTCTATCTCAGTAAATAAGGACATCATTTTCCACGCAGAGTTGGATTCCTTAACCACTATATTATGATTCTTCTAGCTCAAAGCATCTAAAAAACTATTCCCTTTTCTGATTTTGTAAACCAACTCAAAATTGAAGGATTTCAGGTAACAAACCCACCTCCACGACAGATTATTCAAATCCCAATGAGAGAAAATGTACATAAGACTTTTATGGTCAGTAAACACTGTGAATCACTCTCCCAACAATTAATTCCTCCATCACATCAAGTAATAAATGAAAGTAGTTAACTCAATGTCATTAGTATGATATTTTCTATCATGAGACCTCAACTGTCTTGACCCATAAGCCATAAGTTGATCATCTTTCCTCAACACTGGCCCAAGTCCAACACCAGAAGCACCACAAAACAAGGTGTACCTTTTACCATGTTTAGGTGAGATTAAAATTGGTGCGGTAGTCAACTGCTTCTTCAACTCTTGAAAAAAATTCTCATATTCCCCTGACCACACAAACTTAACCCCATTAGTTTTTAATATTGAGAGTGTCACATCCAAATAGGATAAATATCAAATGAACCTCTGGTTCTAAATGTCCAAACGAAGGAAAATCTGAATATCATAAATGTTCTTGGGCTGCTCCCAAGATGTCACAACCTGCAATTTCTCTAAATCCACCAACATGCCTGACATGTAAATTATGGTCCCCATTAAATGGTCTATATCAATCTAGAACATCCATTTTGATTTCGTGGGATAAGCCTATTCTCTCTTGGTTTACTCAAGAAAATTTCTAGGTTTTTGGAATGATCATCAGTAGTTATTGTGTACCATAAGATCTCATCAATGAAGATGAATACAAACTGATAAATATGTGGGTTAAATATCTAGTTAATCAAGGCCATGAACATAGAAGGTGCATTGGGTAACTCAAAAAACATCACCATAAACTCATACAATATGTAAATACTTAAAAAATCTATCTGTGGTACGTTAGAAGGTCTCAACCTCAACTGATGGTGTCCCTATCTCTAATTAATATTGGAGAACACCGAGGTATCCCTCAATTTATCAAATATGTGATCAATTCTGGGAAGAAGGTATCTATTCTTAACCATAATCTTCTTAAACCTCCTATAATCATCAAATAAACATAACAATCCATCGAAATTCATATAAAATAGGATGGTATATCCCCATGGTTATGTAATAGGATGGATAAAACCTTTACGATCTAACTACTCTAGCTGAACCTTATGTTCCTAGAGTTCTTCCTATGCCATTTTATGTGGCATAATGGAAACTGGCTCTGTCCCTAGCATCAAATCAATTGCAAACTCAACATCCCTATCACGATGTAGCACTAATAAGTCCTTAGTAAAAACATCCTAAAATCAATCCGCAATGGGAGGTAATACTGGTTGTTCCCTACCTCCATTATCTAGAACAAGGAAAGACACATGAGCTATGAGTACTCCAAACATCTAGTAAATTTTCCCAGAACAGCCTTCTCGAACATAAGACTCATCAAGAAGGACATAGGTATATCCATTGAGATATGTGAACATCACCCAACATTACAAAATTAGGTCAAAACCTGACATCACTAGGATAAACAGATTCCATAGAAATTGATATCCACTAACCTCCATGGAACGACCCTTACAAAGTATGATATCGTCAACCCATACCCCTAACAGAGTATCAAGTGGCATAACTCCACATGCACATTCCACATTTAGTCCCCAAAAACTATGAGTTGAGATATAATAAAAGAATACATAGCAAATATATGAAAAAATCCACTACTGAGTGTGGAAACTATAATAATCTTACCTCAGACAATAAATGGTCATGTCATTCGACATTCAGGTGTAGTGTAAACCACATAGAGATGACTTTCCCCTCAACCCTATGCTCCACCCTGAGTACCCTACACTGCACTACCTTTCTAGTATGGAAAATCTCTCCCCGGAGTTCCACGTCCACCACCTATACCAGTATGACCCATGGAGATCTGACTACCTACTTGATATGGAGTCACTAAACCTCGTCCTACACTCAATATCTGCCTCTGGCCTCCATCAATTCCCAAATCCCTTGGGATCCTATAGAACATCTACACATGGACCAGCCTTCCACACAATCGGCACATGACTGGTAGTTGGGGACATGGGTCGTGCATGTGCCTCATCCTTCCTCACTAATAATAGAACACCTAGTTGCCACCTATAGAGGTTGGACTCCTCTTCTGACTACTATGTGCACTTCTACCCTGATGGAGATTCCTCAAACAATGCTTCCTTCTCTCGAAAACTGCAACACTTTCCTACTCGGTTGGAACCACTAGTCCATGAAATGAATCTCTCTTCATGTTACCTTTGGAGATAAAGGCCTAACCCAATACCTCATAAAACCTTGTTAGATTAAATATGTTCACCTAGGAACTGATCTTGTGTCTCATCTCGTCCTAAAAATGCTCTTCCACAATTGCCTCATCTCCTACCAGTGTCGGAACGAATCAGTGTAGATTTGTGAAAAGACTGGCATAATATATTAATGAAATTTCCCCTTGTGTGAATCGCATAAAATATGTATTATTCTCCTAGCTCAAGGATTCTAGATAGATATTTTCTATAATCTTTTCTTGGAAATATTTCCACATCATTCCAGCATCTTTCTTTGTTTGTACCATGATGTCCCATCAAAGCTTTGCCTGACCTCACAACATATAGGTTGATAACTTCACTTTATTCACAATATTAGTCTCAAAATGATCAATAATATTATCAATATACTCTATCCATAACTCTAATGCTTCTATACCATCGGAGGTTGATACAGATGAGACACCCTAATCCACTCGAACATACTCATCACAACCCCACCATGGGTCCCATTACATCATATGCATGAAATGAAAAAACTTCTCACATAACTACTCTTACCTATTTTCCTGTGTCACCACATTCTATTACTCCACTATGATATGCGTGTTCTTTGCAACACCCTTTTGTCACCTGACCATCACACGTCTTCATGGTGTCGATTCTCTACAATGCCAAACATGATCCTTAGAACATAGAACATAAAGCATTGACATTATATAATGAATATTTTATCATTATCCATAAAAAACAATTTCTCACACAGTACCTGAACATGAATGAACATACCCGAAACTACCTTATAACATACACACCATGGTTACTGATAAAAAAAGACAACCAACTTGCATGGTTATAAGCCTTACCTTCTACTCATTCCAAAATTGTTTCCATTTCACAAGCTGCTCCAATAGTAGTTTGATTCACTTACTTCCCCTTATCAAGAACACTTATTTTATTATTTTTTTAACATTTTACTCCCTCCTTTTACTAATTTAAACTATATCATTAGACACCATTTTCACTAATTTTTAGAAACTTGAATGCCTTCAACCTTTTTTGCTCTACAAACCTATCTCGTGTGTTACTACCATGATGAATGCATCTTATATACCTAGTTTCCAATAATGATGCATGGACGCACAAACCAATGCAACTAAATCAATGAGTAAAATATGAAGAAAAAGTCACATCACACAACATGAGCATTACCCAGTGGTAAAATATCATCAAATATAACAACACAAAATAAGAAAAATAATTCTCACCATGGGTGACTTGGGTTGTACTCATACTCGGGATAGAATCTCCCAAGAACTAGCTCATTTACAAGGCCCAAAACTTTCCTAACCTCCATTATACCATACCAAAAACTATTTCACTGAAAATACCTCCTCTGACTCCACTTCGTAATGTCCCCAACTCAGGATCCACTAAACTGGTTCCCCGAACCGTGTCACTGTATGACCTCAAGCGTGCCACCCCGTACGCCAGAGGTTGAAAAGTAGAATCAAGGGACTAAGAGTCATGTAGGGAGACTATACCCCCTTTATAAGATTAAACCATAATATCAAACATATACAACTGTGAAACAAAACATAAACAAACCATTAAACATGAATAAATAACCATTACCCAAACTATGTACAACCACAACCAAGAGTAAATATGTCATGTCATGCTACATTACCAAGTAAAAAAAAGCAATATAATGATAAAAAACATAATACACAAAATGGTCCTAAATCAATATCTATAATCCCACCAAAGAAAATCCCAAATTTGATTTAACTCCAAATCACCGAATCTTTTCCCTTTACCATACTTACAACCATGAAATCTTCTTGAGTACCCAATGATGGCCCAAGATGGATGTGAGTACAACTCAGTAGGCCACCACCAATGATGTCTACAAAATATATAGTCTAAACATATAGTTCATCAAACTTAAAAACTAATGATAATTAATTGAAAGATAGTTCAAATTTCTATAAGAAATAAGGTTTCCCCTAAGATAAACCACTAGAAAATTCAGATTCAATACCTATAACATCTCAGTGTTAAATTCACCCTTTTAATGTGTTTAATGGATTAGGAATGTTCAATAGTCACATGACATATGGGAATAGTTCATGTCCAGTCTCACTAGGTCAACACATCACGAAAACCACATTATCTTCACCTAAAATCCTCTGTCCAGGTGGAATGGAATTGTTAGGGGAATAAACATCCATTCCCTTACCTAACCCATGCATTGAGGGTGGAGTTTAGAGCCTCATTCCAACTCGGCCCATGGGTGTAGAACCACATGTCTATACCCCAATCAACATATCCATGTGTACATGGTTATTTAATTATTTACCACACATAACCACATTAAATCCATGAATAGTCAATGTAATATAAAAATAACAACAATAAAAACTAAAATGGGAATCTATAGTATGCCTCAATACATTAAAACATTTATAATTTATAATAAGAAACCATTTATACCAATTAACATTCTATATTCCTAACTAACTAAGAATATTCAATTATGAACATGGTTCATTAACACATTACCTTTAACCCCATTATACCCATTTAGAAGACAAACCAAACAACTTCATATCCATAATCAACAACTAGACACATTTACCCATAATCCTTTTCTAAATAATTATATTATCTAATTTACATATAAACCAAGGGATATATTTAATCACAATTGAATTTATCACTTTATGATTCAGTTAACCATGTTTGAGAGGGTCAACACACCCCATGGGTGTCCCTATATTTTTCAATTAATCCTCCATGCATCCCATGGGGATCATGAAGGGGTTCAATTGGTTGTTTAGACACTCATTATATCAAATGATATAAATTAAACCAATAAAACATCAACGAAATAAACAAAACATAACCCCACAAGCACAAATCAGTGTAAAAATTTAGGTATATAACCTATAGAACACCTACCTCAAATCCATTAACGAGTGCACTCCTAATCAAAGGCTTAGATCCCAATTCAACCACCCTTCAAATCCCCAACCTTGATCTCACCAGAAAAGAAGGTTTTTAGAGATTCAGATATAGATAAGAGAAGGATGAAAACCCTATACCAAAAATAGAAGGAAGAGATGGATTATAATTACTCGGATCATCGTTCTGCAACTGATGACACTCAATACGACCTAGGATCGAAAGGGAATCTCCCTTGGGAAGTTTGGGTCATCCAAGTGACCTTAATGGTTGTTAAAGTCTGTCAAAGTTTAAAATTTATATTCCTTCTAACTATTGTATATGTGGAAAGCAGGGTCGAACCCACATAGAAGGTAAATTTGGTAACTAATATTCTAAAAACTTGATAAACTCCACTGTTGTTAGCAGTGGAGTGAATATTTTATTTATTATTTTACTTTTTATATATTTATATAAGAAAAAAAGTGAAAGAATATTTAAAACATGTTTAAAAACTATATTGAATCTAGATATTGTTATAAAACAATGAATAACAGAGGATTAGAAAACTGATAAAATGATCAATCTATTTAAACGCTTGGGGAGTAATCTCCATTCTACTGGTTTTAAAGGTATTTTGTTTCACTTAAAAGTTATCACAGAGTACCACTTAAAAGTGAATGACTTACCTCCCTCGCTAGAAGTTAAGTCACACTAGTCAATCTACTCTAGAGTTTTCCACTCCAGAACAAATCCACTAAGAATAGTTTGAATAATTAACAGCAAGACAAACTCAGCGTAAGTCTTGGACTATATTGAATCTATTATCTTTTGGAAAGTGTTCCACAATAAATCTCACCAAATTACAGTGAATTTTTCTGATTATGTTCTAGTCGTAAAAGAAATTGGATAAAATCCGTATCAATCTCACCGATCAATACTGAATACATATTAAGTTGAAGTGAAAAAGAACATAAAAAAGTAACTAGTGAAACTTAAATTTATCCCCAAACTAGGGACATATATAGAAAACATCTTTAATACATATATTAAGATCATAAAATTTAAAAGGAGAAAAATAGAAAGGAAACAGAGGAAGAAAACTACCTATGCTAGCATAAATTGTTGCTGCTCCTAGCCTCATCCAGCTCCTAGAAGTGTTTCTAGAGTCGCCCTCTGGTCTCCTCTCCTCGGATCTGGTTCCTGATGAGAGAGAATCACTTGAGTATCCAATGGTTCACTATCTGAGTGAATTCATCCCATATCTAATGAATTTACCTTTTTCTAATATGCTTCTTGCTCTGCTTTAAGTATCATGCTGTCTTCTAGAGCTTGTCACAGAACATCTTCCACTGACTTTGAAAACCCATCACAAAAGCACTGCGAAACGTGCATTTTTTCATGATTGGAACGTCGCACAAGTTTTTACCTTGTAATTAACTTCAACTGAGTTAGTTGCGTGAACATAGACGTGTTTCAGACTTTGGTATGAACCTGCACATGTTATAAACAAAATAAAGTAGTTAAAACTCAAATAAAATTAATAATTATTAAAAAGTTAACTAAAGTTAATTAATAAATATCTTAGTTGATAATTATTATTTACTTTGTTATTATTTATAAAACTATTCACTTAAAATTACTATGGTAAAACATGTCATTATTAAAAAGTTATTAATTAAATTAAGTTAATAAATATAATTACTAAGTTATTATTTTTATCATTTTTAACTAAGTTATTAAAATTTAATTTCATAAGTAAAGAAGTAATTACAAATTTGTAATTTATATTGCATTATTTTGTAATTTACTAATTTAATTTTTGTTATTGTAATTACTATTTAAGAAATTAAATTTCATAATTAATTTAAGTAAAAATAAATTTATTAATTAGTTTATTTCAATTTAATAATTAGAATTAATACATTAGTTTTAAATATATTTATATTAATAAGTATATTTGATAGTTTAATTATAATTATTATTAATTAAATATTTATACTATAATCAGTATATTAATTTATTATTACCATTAATTATTAATTTAGTTTTTTATTTTAATTTTTAATTTATCAATTTATTAATGTCATAATTTTTTTAGTTTATAACTTTTACAAATTCTGTTATATTCATTTAATTTATTGACGTTAACTTTAACTTTAACTTTTTTTTATATTACTTTTTTTATAATTTATTTATTTATTTATTTTTTTCTTTATCTTCTTCCTTCCCCCTCCCCCAATTATTGGCGCACAGGGGGGATGGTTTTATTCTTCCCCTGAACCAGGCAGCCTCCTCCTGGGCTCCACAGTGGCACATCACCAATGGAGGAACCTTCAACGACTGATTGGGACCAACCACCTCCTCCTAACTCCCTCCACAGAGGCGCGACAAAACCAGCAGGTGCAGTAGTTTCCCTCGGCTCCAGCATGACGTCTAGCAGTGGCAGACAATAGCGACTTAGTTTCAGACATCAGCTTCAGCTCCCCGATGATAGTGGACTCCAGCAGGTGGCTTCAGCTTCATCAAGACAGACACTTCACACAGCAGCGTGATGGCTGGGGAGAGTTCATCCAGCTCGACTTCTCCTCAGTGTGGCAGCGACCTGATTCACAACGGTACAAAGCATCACTTCTCCTACTTACAGCGTGGAGACTCATTCTACACCAGATCTGCACAATGGCTAGCTCCAACTCCTCAGTACCAATGGAAGACTTATTCTTCCCGGCGTTGGGTGATTCTCATCCTCAACACCAGTTTGGAGTTGACCCAACTCGGCGTCACCCTTATTCTTGAGCACCTATTTCAGAAAATCATCAGATTCATCGGATCTAGATTTTCCAGTTGTGTGTTTTTCATTTCAATAAATACACAGCTGGGAATTGTTTCTGCTCTAGTTTAAGGTCTATGGTGTGGGATTTTCAACAACTATGAAAGTCGTGATGATGACTGTGAGTATGGAAGAGGCGAGAATTGAAGGAGGGGAACATGCGAGAAAGATTGTATCACAATAAGGTGTGGAAAAAGTATTTTAACGATGAGAGGGTTACCGATATAAATAAATTAGATGCTACCTTTATGAGGCTAACAGTGAGGAGGTGAAGGGAAGACAATCTAATCAGTGAGGTGGTTACTGAAAAAGTTAAAAAAGCAAACAAAGGCATAATAGTGAGATGCAGGGGAGTTGGGAATGCGGCGAAAAGGTACTAATAGTGAGAAGGTTACCGTTAGTATAAAATAATGAAAGGAAATAATTGGCGCAAGGGTCACTAGTACACAGTAGTAACAGAGAGGTGCGAAGGTCATCGCTAGGACAAAGGGTCACTGTTGGGGATATAAATTAAGGCTATCGGTACACAAAATGAAAGCTCACCGTTACTCCAAAATAAAAGAGTCACCGTTAACACTAAAATAAATAACTAACAGTGACCTTCCAAAATTAAAAACACATAAATGAAACATAAAATTAAAAATTATGTTATTTAAAAAAGGATTGAAAATAATTAAATACAAAATAGATAAACATCATTAATTAAAACATGATTTTTATTAAATTTTAGAATTATAAGACCACAACTATGATTATTAATTAGATAACACTTAAATTAAAAACTTAATAATTAATAAACTAAGATTATGAAAGACTTACATTATAATTACAATATAATTAATTTACAAGGAAGCATCATGTGAAAATGAAAATCAGCGGTGACCCATTTGGTTACTGATAGTTACAGTCTACCTCACTTGTATACTAAAACCAATAGAAAATGAATTATTAATCAAACTGCATATATAAAATAAAATAATTAATGTTTAAAAACTCTTAATAAATTAATTAACAACTATTTGAACACATAAAATTAAAATAAAATTATTTAATTTAATTTAAAACACAAATTATATACTTAAATAATTTGCAGGATGAATAAACATATTAATTAACATTGTTAACCTATTCTAATGTAACTAAATTAAAATATAATATATAAAAATAAATAATAACTTAATTAAATAGAATTAAATTGATTAAATAATTGTTTAAAATAGTTATTAACTTATTAAAAAGTCAAGAAGATTTTAATTAACCAAACTAAATAAGACATAATTAATGTAGATTAGTTGATTAAGATTAATATTATTATTTTGATGACTAAAAATACATAATTAATTATAAAAATTGATTAATTAACAAGGTTAACTATAAAATTTTAAAAGTAAAATAATTTAGTATAAAGTGATTAAATAATTAACTAAATCAACAAAAATTACGTAAAAAGATGTGGAAAAACAATGTAAAAATAGAGCCAGATAAAATACCCCCACACTTAAGTATTGTTTGTCCTCAAACAAACTCATGTTTTATTTTCATTGAAAAACCAAAGTATGGTATGACAGATTTTTCTTAAAATGTAACATGTCCAGCATTCAAAACAATTGACAATACATAATAGTAAGCTATAAGAAAATGAACTACTCATATGAATCTTTCCTATAAAAAAATACTCAAGGGTAATTAAGAAAACAAAGACCACCCATCAAAGAAGATGTTATGACTCATATGTGATACAACATAATGACTCACTTCAATCCCATCTCAGGTTCTAAGTCCAAGAATGGCAGGAGGTAAAACATCAATGGAATTAATACCTAAACCAAGGAACTTTGTAATTAGAATTTTTCACCTAGGTTCCAAAAATAAATAATTTTTTTGAATCACATTAACGATAAAACCTAAATGACTCACATATAATCCAATTGTCCACTTATTTATTTTGTATTCATCATTCCACTCATCTTAATGAGATCATTTTTAACCCTAGAAACTTTATTTATTTATTTCCCAAGCCATGTATCATGTGTTAATCACTGTTCAATGTACTTATTGAAGGTGAACAGAGGGCTTAAAGTTAACAGAAATGCACCCATCATCTAGGGTCTTAGAGACTCACCATGGGATCCCAGATGCCCAAATTACTCAAGTTTCAAAAGATTTATATAAAACTAATTTACATTGTCTCATTAAATCAATTAATTTTAATGATGAAAGAATCCCCTAGAATCAGAATCAAACGTCCAGTTCCAAGGGTTATGATCATAGCTCCATGAAAATTTAACCCATATCACTTTTAGATTCAGGTCCTAAAACGAGTTTCCATAAAAAAACTAAGTAATATTCCTTAACAATCATCCATTATCATTAATTTCATACTTTAAGCAGTTCTTAACTACCAGCAAGGAACTTGTCTACATGAAAGACCCAATTGAGTTCAATGTAAAGCATAAAATTATGCAAAATGTTTAAGAAATTTATCCTTTTTATTACATGAAATATTGAATTTAAGTGAAGTGGGAATTGATGGACTTAAATTAAAGCACAGTTTAGCATAATCAAGAATTGACCCCCTCCCCCACACTTAAAACACAACTTTGTCCCAAAATTTAAATTCTAAATATGGAGAAGAACAATTAATCAATTAAGGTTCAACACAGATTTTCAATTAATTATATTTATGACATGTAAAAAGGGTCTCTATGAAGTTCAAAAATATGAATTTTTCATAATGAATAAATAATCAGTAGGTTCATTAGCAAGAATATGCATTAACATTGATGTCAAGTGTCAAAAACTTTCCATTAAATTTCAAAAAAGCTTGAAACTTATTGGTGCATAGTTAATTGGGTGTAAGCATGTTTAGCATAATTTATTCAGTTAGATATTAAATAAAGCAAACTAAGTTCAAGCTAAAAACCCCAACATTAATCAGATTTAAAAAACCAGTAGCATGTACTCCCCCACACTTAGTTTCATCCAATAAAAATATTTTATTAACAATGCAATTCAGTTTCTAGTAGTGAAGTACATGCAGATTATTTTTTTCAACTCAGTGACCTACAACAATAGTTTTTTATATGAAATTTATACAGCATATTTTCATTAAATATTTAGCAGAATTTTCAATAGTCATGAAGAGTTTATTAGACAAGAAAAAAATATTTAGTAAGCTGAATTTTATTAACCAAAACAAGAGTAGAAATAAAAAAAAGTTCAAATACTTCCATGAATAGGTTCTTGTCCAAAAATGATCGTGGGAATTCCACTCCTTTATTGACACGAGCATCAACATCCTAAAAAAACACAAAGCATGTAACTCAGAAACCAAGAACATGCAATAACAATTATTTCAAAAAAACAGAGCACATAAGAAGCACTTTATTCATGGTTAAAAAGAAACAACATAAAGACAAAAAGAACCATGGTTTGCCTCCCCGGAAGCGCTAAGTTTAATGTCCCCAACCAGACTTTTTTCAAGAACAGTTTTTATGCTCAGTGAAGGCAGCCAAGCCCTTCAATTGTCCCTCAAATAAAGTTTCACTCTATGCCCATTAACTAACATGGGTTTTTTCTCTTCACCTACAATTTCTAAATCTCCATTCTTAAGAACTATCTTAATTGTAAAAGGTCCAGAACATTTGGACTTCAACTTTCTAGGAAATATTTTGAGTCTAGAATTAAAAAGAAGGACCTTATGTCCAGGTTTGAACTCTTTGTTTTGAATGATAGAATCATGAACAATTTTAGTCATTTCTTTATAAATTCTTGAATTATCATAACTATCTCTCATAATCTCATCATGTTCAATCATCTCAATTAATCCCCTCTCACCAGAACTCTTAAAATCAAATATAAGAGCCTTAACTACCCAATTAGTCTTATGTTGCAACTCCATGTGTAAATGACAACATTTTCCAAATAGTAGCCTATTAAGGAGACATACCTGTTGGGGTCTTAAAAAGAATTCTATATTCCCATAATGATTCATCCAATTTAAGAGACCAGTCTTTCCTAGAATGTGACACAGTTTTATCAAGTATTTGTTTTAGTTCCCTATTAGTAATTTCCACCTATCCACTAGACTATGGATGATAAGGAGTACCGGTTTTTTGACTACATCCATATTTGTACATCAAAGATTTAAATTTATAGTTCTTAAATTTTCTTCCATTATCATTAATAAAAACTCTTGGGACTCCAAATATTGTAAAGATGTTATTTTTAACAAATTTGATTACAGAATTGGCTTGATTGTTGGGCAGTTCCACTGCCTCAACCGATTTCAAAACATAGTCAACAAAAACAAGAATATACTCATTCCCATAAGATGATGGAAATGGACCAATGAAATCTAAACCCCACACATAAAAAATATAAACTTCCAAAATTCTTTTTTGGGGTAAATCCTGCTGCCTACCTACATTACCCAGCCTCTAACACCGATCACAACCAACGAAACAAATTCTAGCATCCTTAATAAGAGTAGGCCAATAGAAACTAGATTGAAGGAATTTTTGAGCGGTTAATTCACCACCATGGTGACCTTCCCAAGGTAATGAATGAAAACTTTCTATGACATTTATCATATCTTCCTTGGGCACACAACTCCTAAGGATACTATCAACACACCTCCTAAACAGTAAAGGATCATCCCAAAGGTAGTATTTATATTCAGAAATGAATTTCTTTCTTTGGTTATTGGAAAATTTTTGGAAAAAACACCAGCTGCCAAAAAGTTGGAAAAATATGAAAACGAATCAAATTACCTGATTGACACAGAAAGCATCTTCTCATCAGGAAAGGAAGAGTTTATCTCCCGAGGATTTTCATATTCAAATTGAGTAAGCGGAAGCCAATGTAGGTGATCAACAATAAAATTTTCAGCTCCCTGCTTGTCCCTAATCTCTAAATCAAATTCATGTAACAATATAATCCATCCAATCATCTTGGGTTTAGTTTCTTTCTTAGACATAAATTACTTTAAAGCAGAATAATCAGTGAAAATGATAACTTTTGGACCTAACAGATACTGTCTAAACATCTCTAAAGCAAACACTACAACTAACAACTCTTTTTCAGTGGTGGTATAATTATTTTGGGCATCATCTAAAATTCTACTAGAATAATAAACAACATGCAACTTTCTATCTCTAATCTATCCAAGGATAGCACCTACAACCATATCACTAGCATCACACATAATCTCAAAAGGTAGTTTCTAATTAGGTGCAGTAATGATAGGTGATGTAGTGAGTTTCTCCTTAAGAAGATTAAATGATTTCAAATAGTTTTCATCAAAATTGAAAGGTGCATCCTTGACTAGAAAAGAACATAAGGGCTTAGTTATTTTAGAAAAATCATTTACGAATCTCTGGTAGAAACTGGCATGCCATAAAAAACTTCGAACACCATTAACATTAACAGGAGGTGGAAATATTTGAATAACCTCAATATTAGCAGTATAAACTTCTAAACCTCTTTTGGACACCTTATGACCAAGAAAAATACCTTCTGTAACCATGAAATTACATTTCTCCCAATTAAGAACAAGGTTGGTTTCAATGCATCTCTCCAAGAATAATTCCTGATCTCCAAGACAATTATCAAAAGTACTACCCACAATAGGAAATCAATCCATGAAAACCTCAATAATTTTATAAATAATATCTGAAAAGATAGCCATCATAAACCATTGAAAGGTGGCTGGAGCTCCACACAACCCAAAGGGCATCCGCCTGTAGGAAAATGTTTCAAAGGGGCATGTGAAAGTGGTATTTTACTGATCCTATGGATTAACAAGAATCTGGTTGTAACTAGATTACCCATCCAGAAAACAGAAAAACTCATTACCAGCAAGCCTCTCAAGCATTTGATCCAAAATTGGGAATTGGAAAATGGATCTTCCTAGTGGATGAATTAATCTTCTCATAATCAATACAGACTCTCAATTTTGTGGCTTTACAAACATGGAATTATTCATTTTTTCATTTTTAACAATAGTGAAACCTCCCTTATTGGGGATAACCTGGATAGGGCTGGCCCAAGCATTATTAAAAATTTGATAAATCATTCCAGTGTCTAGTAGTTTAATCACTTCTTCTCTCACAACTTCTTTCATGTTTGGACTTAACATTCTTTGACATTCTACACTAGCCTTATGGTTAGGCTCCATAGGAATCTTGTGCATAAAAAACGAGGGACTAATACAATTGATATTAGCCATTGTCTGAACTATGGCAGATTTAAACTTCTTTAAAACATCGAACAATATTTTCTCTTGGTTTTCATTATGTTCAAGAGAAATTATTACAGGCAAAGTGGAGTTCTCACCATGAAAAGAATACTTAAGATGGATAGGTATTGGCTTCAGTTCAAGAGTGGGTGGTTCTACACTAGTAGGAA
The DNA here is from genome assembly GCA_963277665.1 of Viscum album. Lineage (NCBI taxonomy): Eukaryota > Viridiplantae > Streptophyta > Magnoliopsida > Santalales > Viscaceae > Viscum > Viscum album. The sequence goes on along the minus strand of OY728140.1, from coordinate 39,165,494 downwards.
GATTCTTATGCCTGGGAGGTCAAAGATCATCAACATATTTCTTGTAAGGAGTATTAAATGACCAAAGATTTTCAATTTCATGCTCAGAATTAGAACTAACAGTGTCATTGTCCAGTATGGGCATCACACTATCCAGATTTTCCCGATTAGATTTCAGCAAGTTAATCAAAGAAGAATTCTCTAATTGTCTTATAAGTTCTCCCTTAATGTTGGTAAAGTGTTCAGCAAGGATGGTGTTAACAGAAACACCCTCAAATTCACTCAAAAATATCCTAAGTTAAAAAATAGAGGATCCTTCTATAGCAGAAACTAGACAGTTGTCCAGTTCTGGAAAATTTTCTAGTTTTGGAGTTTGAGTAAAATTTTCAATTTTTAAAACTAATTCAACAGGATTTTTAGCATCACAAATTATTTATTTAGATTTTCCATCATTTTCAGTTGAGTTCTCATTTTCTAAGGAGTCTACCATTGAACAGTTAAAAAAAGTTGGTCTTTTAACATATTTAAACACATTGAGATCTTCTTATTGTTCTCCAATTTTTAAAATTAGTTGACCCTTAGAGACCTCAATAACAACAACACATGTGGCCAAGATGGGTCTACCCAAGATGATGAGAACCTCTTGATCACATTCTATATCTAAGACAACAAATTCTACATGAAAAAATTGCTTCCCAACCCCAACTAGAAAGTCTTCTACCCTACCCACAGGATGAGTGAAAGATCTATCAGCTAACTGCAGTATGACTGTGGTGGGTGAAGGTCACCCAACCTCAATTGTTGAAACAGTGAGTATGGGAGAATATTAATACTAGCACATAAATCACACAAATATTTGAGTTGGTTATAGTTTCCTAGTGTGAAAGGAATGACAAAACTACCTGGGTCTTCCAATTTAGGTTGGATTTTCTTTTGAAGTACAACACTACACTCCTCAGTGAGGTTGTAATTAGAAAATTCTTCTAGAGTTTTTTTGTTTGAAATAATTTTATGAAGAGATTTAATGTAACATGGGATTTTAATTTAATCTTTTATGAATGGTATGTTCTCTTGAAGTTTAGAGAGGAGACCAAGGAACTGAATAAGTTCAGCCCTGGTGTTACTTTGAGGTTTCAGCTTTTCAGGGAAAGGGATGGGTGGGGAAAAAAATTTCAGGAGAGTAGGCATATTCCTCACCTCTTCCTCAAATTTTTCTTTACCTTTATTCTTTTGATTCTTAGAAGAAATTTTAGATTGATTTTCAGGTGAAAAATTAATGTTTAGATCATTTTCAAGACTTTTCTGGGAATTTCCAGCATGTGTGAAAATCAAATTTTTATTTCCAGATTGAAGTGGATCTTCATATTGGGTATTTTGATAGTCTTTTTCAGCAGTAGTTTGAGTATTAAGCCCACTTCTAGTTACAAGATCCATGGAATTCCCTCTAGGGTTATGTTCAGTTTTACTTGGAAGTCTACCTTTTTCCCTAGATGAAAAGTATCTAGAAAGTTTACCGAGTTGTGTTTCCATGTTCTGCATTCTACCATCAGTTTTCATTTTATCAGACTCATATTTATTTTAGTGTTTGGTTAGCTGATTCAAGATTAGATCAATATTAGAAGACATGGGACTATCATTGTTTCCTTGTGTATTTGAAGACTCTCCCCTTTGTTGATTCTGAAAATTTGGTCTTGGTTGTTTAGAGAAATTAGGGGTAGTGGATTGTTTAATTAAGCCTTGATCTTTCTAGGAATGATTGGAATGGTTCATATAGACTTAGTTAGAACTGTTTGAAAATGGATCTTCTTTAGGAGTCATTCTAGGACCACAGTTAACAAAGTTTGAATTTTCTTATTGTTGAGATGGCATATCAAAGTTAGGAAACTTTTTTTATTATGCCCAAACATACCAAACTGGACACATTTTCCCCTTATAGATTGATTGGTATTCTGAAAAACTAGTTGGTTAACAGTTTTTTTGAGTTCTGGTTCTTTAAAGATTGAAGTTGGTTGGTAATTTTAGCAATTTGAGCATGAGTTTAATTCATTGAACTAGTGTTTGAATTAACATTTCTATTGACTCTTTTTTATCTTGAATTTTTATGTTGTGAATTGAGTGCACGATTATTAAATATCTTTCTATGTTCTTCATTAGTTTTATCATTGTAATTACCCCCAACAGCTTAGTCAACTAGATTCTGTCTAGAGGAGGACAACCCTTCATATAATATATCCATAAGAAGGTGTGATGGGAGTTGATGAAGGGGACATTGCCTAAGAAGATCCCAGAATCTATCCCAAGCATCATGAGAGCTTCTTTATCCTCTTGATAAAAACTTGATTTTTTGTTCTATGTTCACCTTTTAGTCTTTGAGGATAAAATTTCATAATAAATGAGTTATACACTTGATCCCAATTTTCAATAATGTTCTCATGTAGACTCAGAAACAAATTCCGAGCATTCCACTTAAGGAAAATGGGAAAGACTCTCATTCTATGTTCATTTTATGTGAGTCCTAGAAGAGTTAATTGTTGCACAGTGTTATAGAAGTCTCTAATGAAGGCAAGAGAGTCTTCATTAAAGTGCCCATTAAATTCATGCTACAGTGAAATGTGTGATTTTTTCAATTCATTGTTTCTATCCCTAGGACTATGTCTGATGGATGATAGATTTCTTGAGACTTGAGGAAGTTGGAACTCCCTTATCCCAGGCCTTTCATTTTCATCTAGAAGATCAAGTTGATTTTGGAAATTATTATGTGCAGGAACTCTATTATCTAAGTTTTCCATTTCAGTTTTGTTCATCCTTCTTAGAGTAGTGAGATGTTTGTCTAATTTAGGGTTCAGAGGATCTAATCTAGCACCAGATGTTCTTGTTCTCATACAAACACCAATAACAGACACTACTCAATAGTAACAATTCAGCAAGAAGAGACATATTTTTTTTGATATTTTCTAATTTTAATTTTTTAATGATTTTTTTATACGTGATTTTTCTAGAGTTTTTTTAATGGCTCATGCCTTCCCCAGCAACGACACCAAAACATGACTTGAAATATCAGTGAATTCGGTCAAAGTTTAAAATTTATATTCTTACTAACTACTTTATATGGGGTGAGCTGGGTCGAACCCACAAGGAATGTAAATTTGGCCACTAATCTTCTAAAAACTTGTTAAACTACACTATTGTCAGCAGTGGAGTGATTTTTATCCATTTTTTTACTATTTATATATTTATATAAGCAATGAATTGACTGAATATTGAAAACATTTTTAAAAACTATATTGAATCTATAGAAGATTATAAAACAAAGAATAACAGAGGTTTAAATATATGATAAAATGAACAATATATTTAAATGCTTGGGGAGTAATCTCCATTCGACTGGTTTTAAAGGTATTTATATTCACTTAAAACTTATCACCGAGTACCAATTAAAAGTGTATGACTTACCTCCCTCTCCAGAAGTTAAGTCACAATAGTCAATCTACTGTAGATTTTTCCACTCCAAAACAAATCCACTGAGAACAGTTTGAAAATTTAACAGTAAGAAAAACTCACCATAAGTCGTAGAGTATTTTGAATATATTATATGTTGAAAAGTTTTCCACAATCAATCCCTACAACTGATAGTGAAATTTTGTGATTATATTCTAGTGGTACAAGCAATTGGATGAACTCAATATCAATCTCACCGATCAATACTAAATATATCTTAAGTTGAAGTGAAAAAGAACATATAAAAGTTACTAGTGAAACTTCAATTTATCCCCAAACTAGAGACTTAGCTAGAGAACATCTTTAATATGTATATAAATATCATACAATTTAAAAGGATAAGAATAGAAAGGAAACAGAGGAAGAGAAATCCCTCTACTAGAATAAATTGTTGCTGCTCCTGGCCTCCTCCCTCTCCTTGAAGTGGTTCCAGAGTCACCCTCTGGTCTCCTCTCCTCACCTCTAGTTCGTGATGAGAGAGAATCTCTCGAGTCTCCAAAGTTTCAGTACTCCTAGTGAATGTCTCCCATCTCTAAGGAATGTCCCTTTTTCTAATATGCTTCTTGCTCTGCTTTAAGTATCATGTTGTCTTCTACTGCTTGTCACAGAACAGCTTCCACCGACTTTGAAAACCCTTCACAAAAGGACCACAAAACGTGCATTTTTTCCTGACTGGGACGTCGTATAGGTTTTTACCTCGTAACTAACTTCCGCTGAGTTTGTTTCGTGAACATAAACGTGTTTCTGACTTTTGTATGAAACTACAAATGTTATAAACAAAATAAAGCAGTCAAAACTCAAAGAGAAATACTTATTATGAAAAAGTTAACTAAAGTTAATTAATAAATATCTTAGTAGATAATTATTATTTACATTATTATTATTTATAAAATTATTCACATAATATTACTATGGAAAAACATATGTTTATTAAATAGTTATTTATTAAATTAAGTTAATAAATATAATTACTAAGTTGTCATTTTCATCATTTTTAACTAAGTTATTAAAATTTAACGTCATAAGTAATAAAGTAATTAAAAATTTATAATTTAGATTGTATTATTTTTTAATTTACTAATATAATTTTTTTATTGTAATTAATAGTTAAGAAATTAAATTGTTATATTAATTTATGTAAAAAATAAATTTATTAATTAGAATATTTTGATTTAATAATTATAATTAATACTTTATTGTTAAATATTTTCAAATTAAAAATTATATTTTGTAGTTTAATTATAATAAATATTAATTTAATATTTATACTATAATAGGTATTTTAATATATTATTAACATTTATTATTAATTTAGGTGTGTATTTTAATTTATAATTTATCTATTTATTAATATCATAATTTTTTAATTTACAACTTTTAAAAATTCTTTTATATTCATTTAATTTATTAAATATAACTTTAACTTTAACTCGTTGAATATTACTTTTATTATTTTTATTATTTATTTATTTATTTATTTATTTTTGTTGTCTTTTTCCTTCACCCTCCCCAAATTATCGAAGCATAGGAGGGAGATTTTTCTTCTTCCTCTAATCCGGGCGGCCTCCTCCTCGGCTCCACAGTGGCGCAACACCAATGGAGGATCCTTCTGCGGCTGAATGGGGCCAAGAACCTCCTCCCGACTCCCTCAATTGCTGTGCGACACTACCAGCAGGTGCAGAGGTTTCCCTCGGCTCTAGCACGACATCTAGCAGTGGCGGAAAACAGAGACTCGGTTTCAGACATCAGCTTCAGCTCCCTAACGACAGCGGACTTGAGCAGGTGGCTTCAGCTTCGTCACGACTGACACTTCACACAGTAGTGTTGCGGGTGGGGTGGGTTCATCCAACTCGACTTCTCCTTGGTGTGGTGGCGACTTGATTCACAGCGGCATGACATAGCACTTCTCCTACTTACTACATTGAAACTCCTTCTACCCTAGATCTGCACATGGGATAGCTCAAAATCCTCAGTACTAGCGGAAGACTTCTTCTTACTGGTGAGGGGTGATTCTCCTCCTCAAAACCAGCATGGAGTCAACCCAACTCGGTGTAACCCTTCATCTTGAGCACCTATTTTAGAAAATCATCAGATTCATCGTATTTTTATTTTCCATTTGGGTATTTTTTTTCGATAAATTCACAGTTTGGACTTGTTTCTACTCTAGTTAAAGGAATGTGGTACATGATTTGCAACACTGATGAATGTAGTGATGATGACTGTGAGTATGGAAGAGGTGTGAATTGAATGAGGAGAGAATGTGAGAAAGATTGTCTAATAGTGAGGTGCATAAAAATCATTCTAACGGTGAGAGGGTTACCGATATAAATAAATTAAAGTCTACCATTATGAGGTTAACAGTAAGGAGGTGAAGGGAAGACAGTCTAATCAGTGAGGTGGTTACTGATAAAGTTAAAAAAGAAAACAGAGGCGTAACAGTGAGATGTAGGGGAGTTGGGAATGTGGCGCAAAGGTACTAACAATGAGAAGGTTACCATTAGTATAAAATAAAGAATGGAAAGAATCAGTGCGAGGGTCACCGGTACACAGTAGTAACATAGAGATGTAGAGGTCACCTGTAGGACAAAGGTTCACTGTTAGGGATATAAATTAAGGCTACCGGTAAACAAAATTAAAGATCACCATTACTCCAAAATAAAATATTCACTGTTAACACTAAAATAAATAACAAACGGTGACCTTCAAAAATAAAAAAAACATAAATTAAACATAAAATTAAAACATAAGTTATTTAAAACAAGGATTAAAAATAATTAATTAGAAAATAGATAAACATCATTAATTAAAATAGATTTTTTATTAAACTTTAGAATTATAAAATCACAAATAATATTATTAATTAGATAACACATAAATTAAAGACTGAATAATTAATAAACTATGATTATGAAATACTTAAATTAAAATTACTATATAATTAATTTACAAGGAAGCGAAAAGTGAAAATGAAAAGCAACGGTGTCCCATTAGGTTACCAATAGTTATAGTCTACCTCACCGGTAGACTAAAACCAATATAAAATGAATTAATCATCAAACTGCATACATAAAATAATATAATTAATGCTTAAAAACTCTTAATTAATTATTTATGAAACTATTTGAACACATAAAATTGAAATCAAGCTATTTAATTTAATTTAAAACACAAATTATGTACTTAAATTATTAACAGGATGACTAAACATATTAATTAACATTGTTAACCTATTGTAATGTAACTAAATTAAAAGAAAAAATATTAAAATAAAGACTAAATTAATTAAATAGAATTACATTAATTAAATAATTGTTTAAAATAGATATTAACTTATTAAAAAGTAAAGCAGATTTGAAATAACAAAACTATGTAAGACATAATTAAAGTAGATTAGTTTATTAAGATTAAAATTATTATTTTGATGACTAGAAATACATAATTAATTATAAAAATTGATTAATTGACAATGTTAACTATAAAATTAAAAAAGTACAATAATTTAGTATAAAGTTATTAAATAATTAATTAAATCCTAAAAAATTAAGTAAAAATATGTGGAAAAACAATGAAAAAATAAAGCCACATCACCAAGTTCACATTTTGGGTTATAGGATGAGAGGAAGAAAATATCGACTTATAATTGAAAATCCAGAGGTTTCAATTTTGTAAATTTTCCCAACATTACTGGGCCACACAGTTTATACACATGGATTTCTAAACCATGCGCAAACTATGTGCAAGCCATAACACAAGGAAGTTGGGTCGCATGGTTACCTAGGAAGGCCGCACAGTTTGATAGATCATATAGAGACCGTGCATTAAGCCTCTATAAATGGCTATACGGTTACATGGGGATTCTGCATAATTTTCCTAACCAAGAGCCAAATGTTCTCCTTGCATAGATCGGCCTTGTTCTTCCCTTTCTCTATCCCAAACCATTCGAACACCCCCAAGACCCAACAAACTACTAGAAACCATTTCATTAACAAAAAACGAGAGATTGAATCCAAAATTTAAATAGGTACATACCACCATGAAGTTTGAGATATTACAAAATACATTGAAATGATTAACTTAAAATTTTAAATAAACATTCCGAAATCACATTAGGGTGTTTTTTTAGATTTTTAGGAAATGCTTAATATTTAATGAATATTGAAATATAAATATTTTTATTGAAAAACATTTTTTGTTTAAATATTTTAAAAGGTTTGATTTTGTTTTATAATGGTTTCCATTTAATTATAGTTTTACTATGTAATTACTAATTTATGTCATTATAATCAATTTTATGTTCTATATTGATAAAAATAAATTTTAATCTGTGAAAAAAATCATTGGAAAATCATTTTTTCCTCACCTCTTAAAATTTAACATTAAATTATACTTATTCACCATAGTGAGTTATGTTTGGATAAATTTATTAAATACATTGAATTTTCATATTTACTATTATTTAAAAGGTCACCTTAATTTTTTTCATAATTATAGTAAAAATAAATGAATTAATTATCATGGTTAAATTTGAAACGGAGTTAATTGGAGATTAGCCTTAAAAATATGCATTCAAATTTCCTAATAACATGTCCAATTACTATAATATGGAAAAATATAAAACTAATATCATATAAGATATTTAAAAGTTCCATGTATTATCTTTTGAGAATGTATAAATTGTGGGTATCACTTTTTCTTTTAAAAAATTCCAATGGTGTCCTCTCCAACACTTATAAATGTGATCCCCTATAATTTCAACTTCACACTCCAACTCCTAGGCCATACTAGGGTTTTTGTGGCTCCCCTTTGAGATTGTAGTGGTGGCTGATGATACTCTCGGTTCCTCTTGGGCTGCACATCTTCTACTGTGGTGACATACCCTATGTGGTTGTTCATTAGCTAACCTAATTTGTTTGGGTCCCTCACCGGACCAGAGATCCTTCAATTAAAGTCTTCCAGTTTGGTGTTCTTCTTTGGGTTGTTGATCTTGAACCCCCACCAACTTTCATTCCTTTGATTTGGCCATTCATGTATATAGATCTGGTTCGAAGTATATCAATTTTTCCCTCCCTTTTGGTAGATCTGGGTCTAAGTCTTTGAATCATCCATTCGAATCAATACATGTTTCATCTTGTGAGTTTGATTAGAGTTTTACAATTCCTCTCTAGCATGATTTTTTCGATTATTTGCCTATGTTTTGTCACATATGTCTTTAAGATCTATTATTTTAGATCTTCATCTGCAGGTTTCCCGTATAGGGTTAAAGACACGATGGATCGGCCTCATGCAGGGTATTGAGCATGTTGGATTTGTTCACTAAGGGTGGCCTCACATAGGGTCTTTATTGCAAAGGTGTTTCGTGCATAGGTCCTGGGATAACACATGACATTGAATGCGACATTAAGGGTGGTCCCTAAGGTGATCTTCTCGCACAGAAGGTGGTGCTCACCTAAGGGTGTGCTCACAATAGTTATTTCCCATGAATAATTATGCTCAAATTGGTTTTTCAGGTTAATTATTTTATTGCAATGATTTTTTATCTAGTAGGGTGGTGCATGAAAACCATTTTTCTAGAAAAGAGTGGTGCTCGGGATTTGACGACTACCCTTCCACAAGAGATCTTCACTCTGTCTATAGGCTTCCTATGGATTATGGAATCCTATCATTGGAATCATAAATTGTGAATCCTTGGAAGAATATTTTGTCAAAAGATAAGAAGAAAGAAACAATATCATCCTGAAAGAATTATGATTCACTTCTTTCACATTGCATGTCTCTCCTGATGATTAGGAAATATAAGGCCAAACGGTCTTTCAATGAGGGTTCTCTAAGAAACATGATTCAAAACATCTAGATATTGGGGGATAGTGTTACCATAAGAAATGTGGGAGAGGGCCTTCATATCGTTGATTATGTCAATGAAATATCCATTAAAAAGGCCCTAAATGGTAGGCCATGGTCCATTGATAACCAGATCATTCTAATAGAGGACCTAAAAAGCAGAGAATATATTCATAAAATTAATCTACTAGGTTACCCTTCTGGATATGAATTAAAGGAATTATGTGTCATGGTATAACTAAGTGAATTATGCATGAAATTGGAGGCCTCATTGGTAAATATATAGAATGGGAATGGTCAGGTCCAATTCACTGGGGAACCATTGTGTAAATCAGAGCATTGGTTATTGTTGGGAAACCTCAAATGAGGGGCTTGTTCTATTAATATAGGACTCCTACATCTGGATATCCAATGAATTTGAAAATCCCCTAATTTTATGCTTATTTGTGGGTGTATCATAATCTTAGAGAAGGATTATGGTTCGAAGAAGGAGAATAAACACATCAATTCTATTATGCAATATGTCCCCTGGCTCCATGGAAAATTTCAATGACGGTCTTTATTGTCAATTTTGAAAAACTAAAAGATTGGGACTGGCATTTGAAGGCCTCCATTTAGAATTCTAAACCAAATTGCAATAATATCATCATGCTTGGTAAACTAGTGTTTTCTGCCGGCACTCAAGTCGGTTAGGGGATGACAAGAGTTCTTCCATGAAGCGAAGTGGCTTTGGTCGAATTTGGGGAAAATAATGTCAGTCAGGGGAAGGATATGATTTTCCACTCAACTAGTGTCTCAGGTTTTGTATAAGATATGACTTTAACATATTTTGGGTGGAATCCATAATGTAATGAACTACGAAACAGAAGCTCCAGATTTGAACATTTTTTCATTGAACTTGACAGACCGAGTTATTTATTTTGGTTATGAGTCCCCAGTTCTCGACTTTAAGGATGGAGAAGATATTCATTAGTTAATGTAGTCAGGTTCTAAAATACATCATATGTGGGGAAGGATGATTATATGGGATTAGGGTGGCAACCCAGTTATCACATTGGCTGGTGAGCATAAACGTACCTTGGAGGATGGTCAGATAACTGAGACCCTTCCAAAGAGGTAGAAAGAGGTGGGTAATGGATAGTTTTTTGAAATTACATAGGTAGATGCTAGTGTGTCTAGCCCCACCTCGATTAATGAAAATCAATTTTAGAACTATCGGGGGCTTGGAAACCCCTGAACGATTCTTAGTATCCATTAATGGAGCCCAAACAACTACCCTAACATAGTTTATTGTATCTAAAACTATGTTGAATAACAAGGATGCATGCATCTTAGGTTTTAAGACGGGTGATAGAGTTAACATTTTCAATATTATTAATATGTTTTAAATGATTTAATCCCTATCAATTTTTCAATTTGAGTGTATTTTCATCAATTATGTGTTTTTGGTATATTTTGGGCTTAAATGTGAAAATGGGGTAATTCTGTAAAATTGACAGCTTTATATAGCTTATGTTTTGCTAGCATAATGTTAATAATATTGATCCAATTCAAGTGAATCCTTTATTTTAGGCTTCATATGCTCGTGGGATTTAATTTTTCCTGCTGGACCAAAACCCAATTCGAAACCCAATGGTAAAAAATATTCAATCAAGTGGAGAAATCAGTCAGGATGGTAAAATGGACCCCACCGAATTAAATCAACAATATATCATTCAGATGACCTTATAATGATGTGATTGTAGCTGGTGTCGACAAATGACATTTAAAGGATGGTTCACATTAAATATGATAAAACATGAAGCTCATCAAGGCCTATTTTTGGCGCGTCCAAGTAGAGTGGGTGAAACAGTTTTTGGAGGCTAGAAAAGTAATAAATATTTTATTCATCCATATATTTCAATACACCTATCCAATGACTCTCAAATTTGATGGTCGATAGGCCACTTCATTTCCAACATTCTATAAGAAGGGACCTCAGTGAGTTTCGACAGGCTGGTGGGAAGAACAGAGGCAATCATCCGTAGGACATATTCTGGAGGATCAAAATTTTTGTTCTTGCTTTTCTTTCTTTTGTTCTTTTTAGATTATAATGACTTATTCTTCCCCCTTCAACTCAGTTACTCTTACCCCGGTGGGGTAGATCCTTTGAGGTATTGGGAAGGGTAGGTTTACCCTTTTTTAATTTTTGAGTTCTTGCACGTAATGTTTTAATATCCTCTTTTCTCTTCTGCGAATATGTTTCAATTTCTTAAAATAGTTTTTATTATCATGTACGATTGTATCTGATTTTATATTCTGTTGTTTATTTATATTTGGTCAATGATCAATATCTCCCTCCACTAGGTTATGGTCTATAAACTATGGAATAGACTAGGATTTAGTGGTGTTGTACTTGGTGATCACCAGTACGTGTGTGACGAGTAGTGAATGTTCTTGCTTACTTGGGATAAACAAGACCCGATTGGGAATTGCCTAAGATAATTTGGCGTATTTTCTACAAATATTTTACACATTGGAAGGATAGTAGAACAATTGGAGGTTTTAGTATGGTTTATTCTCACATTTTTATTTGACCAAGGGGGTAAGAAGAAATGATTGTGGATTCTCACTCTTAATGATTTAGCATAAGAGAATTGGGTAAAAGGAACTATGATATAATTACAATTGGAAAACCAATAATAACCTGATCACCATTTCATATCACTAATTTTAATCACAACGTTTTTCAATTAGATTTATAACTTTCACTTAATTGCTTCGATTTATTTATTTTCTTTATTGTATTTTCAAAATCAAACAATTTAAAAAACAACATCTCTTCTTCCTCTTATTTTAAGTGACAAACACTATTGTTGAGCACTCCTCTTTGGAGACAACCTAGGTAACCCACTATAATACATTTTAACTTAGGGGATATTTTTTTTCCACACACCAAAATATGCACATGTCAAAACTTGGCACCATTGCCGTAGAGGTAGTGCCAACATTTCTTTTCTTTTCTTTCCTTTATCTTTTCATCATTTCTCTTCAAAATTGCATGACTAGAACCACAAAAATTGAACCTTTACCCATAGATACTAAAATTGAAATAACCTTATTGAATAGACTTAGAGACATTAATTTGGAATTTGAATTTGAGGAAGTTCCCCTTCTAGACTCAAAGTGAAACTTCAAGTGTTCACTCTGAGCCTATCATCATGGCTGATAATCAATACCAAACACTTAGAGACCTCTGTGCACCACAATTCCTTAATAAAAAATTCAACTTGTCATGCAAGTGTTGCAAAATGATTTTGAAATGAAACCTAACATGATTAATTTTTTTTCCAAAGCTTCATGGTTTGGTAGGTGAAGATCCAAATAAATACATTAAATAGTTTACACATGTGTGATCAACTTTCAGACCCTGCGGAATTACCAAAGAGAAGTTAAAGTGGAAGGAACTTCCATTTTCATTGGATGGGGCTGCAAAAGAATGGTTGTACGACCTACAACTAGGATACATGCATGACTGGAATGACCTGGTAAGATGTTTTATGAAAATATTCTTCCCCACCTCTAGAAGCATATACATTCAGAAGGAAATCTACTCCATACGACAATCATCTAGGGAAACACTTTATGAGTACTGGGAGAGATTTAAGAAGCTATGTGCCAGCTGTCCGCATCAATACATTGAGGAACACCACTTTCTTGTATTCTTCTATCAAGGACTACTGGAGAATGACAGAAACCATCTTGGTGCATCATATGAAGGTGCACTGATTGATAAGTCATCATAAGAATCCAAGGTCTTGATTGAGAAGATTTCCCAAAACTCACAGCAATTTAGAACAAGAGGTATTTGAACAAGAGGTATTCATGAGGTACACACTTCTCATCCATCACCCTTATTAGAAACTAATATTTAATAGCTAACTAGCTTGGTGAGGCAGATGGATTTGAAGCAAGATAGTGACCAACAATGGCCAGCTAAGGTATATGGTTTATGATCATCACCTAATCATTTTACTGACCAATGTTCTGAAATACAGGGAATGGAAACATGTGTAGTAGAATTTCAGCCAAGGAAGTTGCAACAAAACCAAGGATGGAGCGATCCTAACCAAGTCCAATATGGATTTGGAAATCAGCAGAATCAAGGTAGACCCCCATACCAAAACCAGTTTCCAAACCAACCACCATTCTAGAATCAATTCCAAGATCCACCACCATTTCAATAGAAACCTTCTTATAACCATCATTCTTACCAAAAACCAACCAATATCCAAAGACCCTACGAGCAACCATCCACCAGTGCACTACCTCGAATTCAAAAACAATAAAAATATGAGTTTGATGGACTGAAAGTCACTATTAAAGATTTGTACAACAAGTTTGAAAGTCTCATGGACTTTATGACCAAAAATCCAGGTAAAATCCCTTACAAAACAATCCAAAAACCAAAATATAATGTTAGTATTATAACTAGAAGAAGTGGAATAGAAATCCCACCACCATTCACCATTGAACCTAAAACAAGAATATCTGAACGGGGAGAGAATGAAGTTGGAAATTATTTAAAAATTCATCGGGAGGAAGATAAGAAAGAAGTGAAGGAGAAGAATAGGCCTAGGAAGAAGAAACAAGAAACACCATTTCAAAGGATACATAGTGAGAAGAAAGATATACCCCCACAATTTCCATCAAGGAAGATTGAAACAAAGAGTTTTCAAGAAGAAGCACTGCAAAAATAAATTTTGGACACCTTCCAGAAAGTGGAAATCAACATACCACTACTTGAAGCACTCAAAAAAATTACAAAGTATGCTAAATTTTTGAAGTATGATTTCACAAAGAAAAATATACTTCAAGGGAATGATAGGATCAATTTGGGAAGAAGAATCTCAGCTCTTATCAAACCACAATTGTCAACCAAATGTCAGGATCCAGGGATGTTTTCTATTTCATGTACCATTGGTTCTTTAAATTTTGCTAATGCCAGGTGCAATTTAGGTGCATCAATTAATGTATTGACTCACTCCATATATACTTATTTGTAGATGGGAGACTTGAAGCCCACAAGAGTGGTGGTCTAGCTTGCAAAAAATATCAACAGTTTTCACAGCATGAGTTCTAGAGGATGTCCTAGTAAAATTCAAAGATCTTTTATTCCCTTCTGACTTTTATGTGTTGAATATGGAAGTTTATATGATCCCATCACACTCAACCATCATTCTGAGGAGACCTTTCTTGAATACGGCCAAAACCATCATCAATGTCCATGAAGGGGAACTTACCATGGAGTTTGGAAACAACATCATCCATTTCAATATTTTTAAATCCATAAGGCACCCATCAGTTGATCATTCACTCTTCTCACTCTCCCATGAAGATGGTATAGAACCAATTGAGGAATCAGGTATGTTTCATGAATTTTCTTCATTTGGAAATAATTTTTCCATTGAAAATATCACTGAACATATGGATGACCAAACTCTCGAAGATTCTGATTTCCAGTTGGATGAAGAGGTAAAATATGATTTCTTTGACAATTTTACAAATGATGATGAAGATGATATGATTTCTTGTGTACAAGATGTCAAACCATTGGAAGTGGAGAACCTCAATTTATATTCATCCCTTGAGAATCCTCATGATCTAGAATTAAAACCACTCCCCACTGATTTAAAACATGTTTACCTTTTGGAGGGAGAGAAATTACCAGTAATAATTGCTAATAATCTATCTGAAACTCATGAAAAATCATTGATTGATTTTTTAGAGAAAATTTCCATGAAATAGGTTGGTACTTAGGTGATATCCTAGGAATGAACCCAAAAATTTTCTCATATAGAATTTTTCTTGAGGGAGATTCCAAACCTGTCAGACAACCCCAAAGGAGGATGAACCCCACCATGATGGAGGTTTTGAAAAAAGAGATTGAGAAGATATTAAAAGCTGGAATCATCTATCCAATACCATATTCACAATGGTTTGGCCCCATTCATGTAGTCCCAAAGAAAACTGGCCTAACCCTTGTGAGGAATGAAAAGAATAAATTAATCCCTATGGGAATTCAGAATAGATGGAGAGTATGCATATATTTTAGGAAGTCGAATCAGGTCACTCAAAAAGTTCATTTCCCAATTCCTTTCATTGACCAGATTCTAGAGAGGATGGAAGGTAGACCTCATTATTGCTTTTTGGACGGATTTTCAGGTTATTTTCAAGTACCCATTTCTCATGAGGATCAAGAGACGACAACCTTTACTTGTCCTTTCGGTATTTTTGTATACAAAAGGATGCCATTTGGATTGTGTAATGCCCCAAGTAAATTTCATCGGTGTATGGTAAGTATATTTCATTATCAAATTGAAGATTGCTTGGATGTTTTCTGGTATAATTTCACAGTATTATGAAATTCTTTTGACCATTGTTTGAATAATATTGAATTTTTTTTGGAAACTTGCATTGAAAAAAAAATTTGTTTTGAATTTTTAAAAGTGTCATTTTATGGTTGAGGGCAGAATTTTTCTTGGGCATGTTATTTCCCAGAAAGGCATTGAAGTTGATATATCAAAAATTGAAGTGATAAATTCATTACCTTACCCAACTTGTGTGAATCATGTTAGATCATTTTTAGGACATGCAAGATTCTACAAGAGGTTTATCAAATATTTTAGTAATATTTCTCTTCCTCTCTCTAGAATAATTTTTAAAGACTCTGATTTCGATTTCAATGGTTCATGTAGGGAATCCTTTGATGAGTTGAAAAGGAGATTGATTACACCCCCAGTAATGCAGCCACCCAATTTGGCATAACTATTCAGGCTACTTTGTGATGCTTCAAACCAAGCAGTTGGAGCAGTACATTCTCAGATAATTCAGGACAGACCACAAGTCATTGCATATTCCTTGAAAACCTTAGATGTGGTCCAATTCAGCTACACAACAACAAAAAATGATTTTTAGCAGTTGTTTTTGCTATAGAAAGATTTAGATCATATCTGCTTGGAACTAAAGTCATTTTGTTTTCTGATCGTGCATCTATTAGGTACTTGATGAAGAAGGATGAAGCAAAACAAAGGTTAGTGAGATGGATGATACAACTACAAGAGTTAAACATAGAAATCAAAGATAATAAGGGATCTGAGAACCAAGTGGCTGATCACTTAAGTAGACTACCCAACACCGCTGAAGTTGAAATTCGGGACATTGAACCACTAAATGATTGCCTTCCAGGATATCAGTTGTACTTGATTAAAGGAGAACTACCATGTTATGCAGACATGGTCAATTATCTATTAACATCTTAGGTCCCATCTCATTTTAATTCTCACCAATTCAAAAATAGAATGCTGAATCTAAATATTACCTTTGGGATGATACATTTCTATGGATGATTTCCAATGACCAAATAATAAGAAGATGTTTTCCTAAAAATGAAATTGATTCTGTATTTATGTTTTGTCACACATTAGCTTGTGGAGGCGACTTTGGACCTCAATGGACGGTGAGGAAGGTTTTAGAATCTGAACTTTATTGTCCAACACTTTTCAAAGATTCTCATGAATTGTTCAAACATTGTGAAAAATGTCAGTTTACATGAAACACTTCAAATAAAAAAAGAAATTCCCCGATATCCACTTAATTTTTGAGAAATATTTGATGTTTTGGGGATAGATTTAATGGTTCCTTTCTCAATGTCATTTGGAAATTATTATATTCTTCTTGCTGTTGATTATGTTTCCAAATGGGTGGAAGAAAAATCCACTAGGACTAACGATGCTAAAGTTGTTTGTGAATTTATCAGGGCTAACATAATTTGTAGGTTTGGAGTTCTTAGAGCCATCATTAGTGATCAAGGGACTCAATTTTTTAACTGGAGAATGGAGGCTTTGTCGAAAAAGTATGGGGTGAATCCTAAAAAATCAACTCCCTATCATCCACAGACTAATGGGAATGCTGAAGTGTCTAATAGGGAAATCAAAGGAATTTGGGAAAAGACTGTTAATCCATATAGGAAGGATTAGAGCCAAAGGTTAGAGGACACATTATGGGATTATAGGGTATCCTACAAAACCCCAATTGGAATGAGTCCCTATAGGTTAATTTATGGGAAAATCTATCACCTACCTGTGGAATTGGAACACAAGGCATACTGGTTTGTGAGGAAGATGAATATGGATCTTGAAAGTACTGAGAAAGAGAAGAGATTTTAGTTTCAGGATCTGGAATAAATTACAAGGGAAGAATTTGAAATCTCTAGGATTTACAAAGAGATAACAAGAGTGGATCATGAGAAACTGATCCAACCAAAAGACATTAATCCTGGAGACAAAGTGTTGTTATTCAATTCAAGACTCAAGTTGATGCCAGGTAAACTTCATTCCTAATGGGATGGTCCATTTATAGTTACTAATGTCTATCCTTTTGGTTCTGTCTATATTGTGAAGGATGGGGCAAAGGATCCATTCACTGTTAATGGGCACAAATTGAAGAAATTCCTTGGGACCATTCCATCTGATCCAATGGAGGAGATCACACTCCTATAACATGTTTATCAATAAACTCCATAAGGTCATACCTCTCCTTTATATTTTCATGATTGTTGTTATTCAATTTCTAATATTCTTACGTGTTAAATACATTTGAATGCATTGCAGACACTACATCATTTAAGTGTGGGGGAGGGAACCGTTGTAGTGTAGGATTTTTATGTGTTGTTTGTTTTCCTATTTGTTTTAAAAAACATGTGTGTGTTTAAAATATTGTGTGATTATTTTTCAATTTTTGTGTGTTTTTGAAACTTTTGAGCTGAAATGATTATTATTGATATTTTATAAATCCATGTCATTGAGTGAACTGATTTATTCCATGAAACTGAGCTTAAATGAATGCTAAAAATGAATTTGTTTCAAGTTAAATTATTTGATAATTTCAAGATAATTACTCTTATTTTTGAATCTGATGCCATATTCCACTGTCTTTTTCTTTGAAATCACTTTCTTGTGAGGATTCTGAACCATTTTTAACATATTATTTTCATTTACCTCAGTTCTTGAGAGGACCAGACTATTCTTGTCTTAACCAAAATTTGATTTATTCCTTTCAAAACATTAGGGTTTGGGGTACATGTGTTTTAAATTACTGAGGAATTTATTTGTTTTGAAAGCCCCCTTTTCAATATAATCCCTTTTATTCTAGAGTACCTTGTAAATTTAATCCATGTATCCCATAGAATCCATGAAAATCATGTCAGGTTAGCCACATTACAAGACAAGTTTCCCTATACAACCTCCGCCTGAAGTGTAATCGCATGATCTAGTTGAACTTAAGTGTGGGAGAAGACGTCTTGTGTTATTCTAGCTCATTTTCTAAAACATTTGGTGGAATATAAAATACCGAAGAGATGTTATTTCTACAGTAAAAAAACATTCTCCTGAAAGATGTGCCTTTTTTGGAGCTTTCACTATGAGAGAAGTTGTGCCTTTTGGAGCTTCTAATGTAAAAGAAAGCTGTACCTTTTCTGGAGATTTTACGAAATATTATATTTGAGAAGATTGAAATATTTTATGCTGAAATGATGAACTATGTAAACATTCCTTGCTATTCCATGAATAAGGAGCTTATTTTCTACTGAGGGGAGTGAAGACGATACCATACTTGTTTGAAAATCAAAGTAATGCAGTTTTTCTTCAAAAAGCGCCAAGCCCTCTTTATTCAGCCTCAGATTTTTTCACATAAAATACTATCAACCAAAATCTACAGAACAACCCTGTAAATTCCTCATGATAACCACATTTCCTTGAATCACATCTCGGGGAGAATTAGGAGCTTTTCAAACCTATGGTGACCCTTGCATTAGTTTGTATGAGAAAAACTTTGTTGAAAATTGATATTTGTGAGATGAGAGAAAACTCATGTGAGGTAGGTGTCTTGTACCATGGGAGGAGAAATGAAGAGGAAAAATATTGAATGATCTGATTTGGGAAATTGGAATAATTTTTATGGATGAGGCATGATATCTTTTATTTCTTGGTGTGGCATTGGTGGATCTCAATGGCATGTGTTTTGAATTTACATTGATTTCATTTTGATTCTGACTTGTCCAGGAGTCCAAGTGATAAGTGTCGGGGAATTTGTAGAGTTATTATTTTCAGTATTATTAATATTTTTTCAATGATTTAATCCCTCTCAATTATTCAATTTGAGTTTATTTTCGTCAATTATGTGTTTTTGGTATATTTTGGGCTTAAATGTGAAAATGGGGTAATTCTGTAAAATTGACGGTTTTATATAGCTTCTGTTTTTCAGACATAAATTTTAAAATATTGATCCAATTGAAGTGAATCCTTTTCTCAGGATTTATATGCTCATGGGATTCAATTTTGTCTTCTGGACCAAAAACCAATTTGAAACCCAATGGTTTAGAAAATTCAACCATGTGGAGAACTCAGTCTGGATGGCAGAATGGACCCCACTGAATTAAATCAACAATATCTCATTAATCCCACCATATAATGATGTTCTTATAGATTTTGTAGACAGAGGACATATAAAGTACGATTCTCAATAAATTTGATAAAATATTAAGCTCATCATGGCCTATTCTTGGCGCGTCCAAGTGGAGTGGGTGACACCGTTTTTGGAGGTGAGAAACCTAATGATCATTGTTTCAAATATATATTTCTTTATTCCTATTCAATGACTCTCAAATTTTGAGGGTCTATAGACAAATTCATTTCCAACATTCTATAAGAAGGGATCTAAGTGTGTTTAGGCCAGATTTTGGGTATAATATAGGCAATCTCCCTGAGGACAGATTCTGGAGGATCAAAATTTTTGTTCGTGCTTTTCTTTCTTTTGTTCTTCTTAGCTTGTAAGGACTTCTTATTCCACATTCAACTCAGTTACCCTTACCAAGGTGTGGAAGATCTTTTTAGTTATTTGGGAAGGGTAGGTTTACCCTTTTTTAATTCTTGAGTTCTTGAATGTAATGTTTTAATATCTACTTTTCTCTTATGTGAATCTGTTTCAATTTCTTAAAACATTTTTTATTATCATGTACGATTGTATCTGATTTTAGATTCTGCTGTTTATTTATATTTGGTCAATGATCAATATCTCCCTCCACTAGGTTCTGGTTTATAAACGATGGAATATACTGGGATTTAGTGGTGTTGTACTCAGTGATCACCGGTACGTGTGTGAGGAGTAGTGAATGTTCTTGATTACTTGGGATAAACAAGACCTGATTGGGAATTGCCTAAGATAATTGGGGGTATTTGCTACAACTATATTACTAATTGGACAGAGAGTAGACCAATCTGAGGTTTTAGTAAGTATTATTCTCACATTTTTATTTGACCAAGGGGGTGGGAGGAAATGATTGTGGATTCTCACTCTAAATGATTTAGCAGAAGAGGATTGTGTAAAATGATCTATGATTTAATTACAATTGGAAAAACCACCCTAATCTGATCACCATTTTATATCACTGATTTTACTCACATAATTTGTCAAATTTTTTTAAAACATTCACTTAATTGCTTCTCTTTATTTAGTTTCTTTCTTGTATTTTCAAAATTAAACAATTTCAAAACCAACATCACTTCTTCCTCTTATTTTAAGTGACAAACACTATTATTGGGCACTCTTCTCTAGAGAAAACCTAGGTAACCCACTATAATACATTTTATCTTAGGTTATATTTGTTTTTTCCACACCCCATGATAGGCATGTGTCAAATGGAATTAAGAATGTCTTTACTATGGGAAACAAGGACACTCTGCTGGGTTATACCTCTTTTGAAAGTAATACCTTGATGTTAAGGTTACAAACATTTTTAGTAATGAAATTTCCTTGACAGTTTTTGTTCCAAGATCATCATCTTTTTCATTTTTCGTATTCTATGGGTGGATGGGTTGAAAAGATAAACATAAGTCTTGGAACATGTTGAATTGGTTTCAGAACTCCCTCATTGGCCCTCTGTTGGTTGGGGGTGATTTTAATAAGTTCCTTCTTCCTCAAGAACAATAGTGGGGACTTTTGAGGAGTGGTTCTTCATTGGAATATTTTAGGAATTCTCTTGTAATAAAATCTCTTCATGATCTCGGTATTTCTAGCTCTCCATTTTCATTACATCATGGAAGATCAATGGAGAATCGTATTTCTGAATGGTTTGATAGATTTTTTGGATTAGACAAATGAAAATATTTCTTCCATGACTTTTCTATTGTTCAGCTACCTCCAGTTTCTTTCGACCACTATTCGAACATTTTGTTGATGTTATCTCAAGGGGAAAATAAGAGGCATTTGTGTTGCTTTTACTTTGAATGTTTGTGGATCCCATATAGTAATTGTTAGAAGGTGGTTCAACCAGCTTAAGAAGAACCAAACTACTTATTTAACTCCAATATCTATAATACTACATCCTATTTAAAAAAGTGATGTATGGTTAGGTTTGGGGATTTTTAAAATGAATTAATTCTATAAAAAATAACTTGAAGAGTCATTACTCTCTTCCCTATTTTGAATCTATAATCTAGGATATCACTTTTATTGAAAATAATCTTAATTTAAGGGATAAGGAGACATTTTGGTTCCTGAGGGATAGATAATTCCATATTAGGGATGGTGACAAGAATACTTACTTTTTTCACCAAAGAGAATCTGCAAGGTAGAGGAGAAACCACATTTCTCAACTTGAGGATCATTTTGGGAGGCTTTTAATGATAAATTTGATATTCACTCCATTATTGTAATTTGTTTTTCATAAAACTCTATAAAATGGAAGATACTAACACTCATTAGTGTTTGACTAGTTGTATTCTAATATTAGTCACAGAGGATATGAACCGTAAGTTGGAACGAGATATCACTGATGATGAAGTGCTTGGGTCTCCCCATCTTATTCAGAGTATAAAGGCCCTAGGGCCGAATGGGTTTCATGAATTTTTTTTAAAACACTGTCGGAATATTCTTGGGCTTAATGTGGTTATCATGATGAAGGAGATATGGGTAGGAATATCTCATCTCAAAGGCCTGAATTAAACTCTTAGCTCTTTTATCCCAAAAACCCAGTGTCCAGAGAAAATCACAAAATTTAGACCAATCAGTTTGTGCAATTTTTTTACAAAATATTTTTCATGTTCTTGGTGGCCAAACATAGGGATTTCCTCTCGCAGCTTGTTATTAAAAATTAAGGAGATTTTTTGTCCAATGATATCTTTTACAAACAATGAATCCTTTGAATATGAATTATTCCATTCTATAAAAACATTCTCCTCATCCAAAAAGGGCATCATGGAAATTATATTAGATATGATGGAAGCTTCTGATAGAGTGGATTGGCCTTCAATATCCTGAACTATGTTACATCTATCTCTCTCAGAAATAATTTTAATGGGACCCCTTAGGTAAGTTGTAGGGCCTCAAGAGGTTTGTGGTAAGGGGGTCTACTCTCCCCTAATATTATCATTCGGGTGGATGATGTCTTTTCTCATCTCCTTTTGAATGTGGTAGAGTAAGGAGTTATCTATGGTGATAAGTTATGTCAAAATTTTCCTTATCTTTTATCTATTCTATGTAGATGATAGTCTCATTTTTTACGTGATACCCCGTAATAGTGCAGTTCTATTCTAAAAATAATTAATCTATATGAAAGGACTTCAGGGAAACATATTAACCCATTGAAGTCAAAATAATACTTCTGTAATGGCATGGTACAGGAGAAGAGGGAAGGATTCCAGTGGGTGTGTGGTTTTCATCTGGTTGAAAAACATTTAAAATACCTAGGCATTTCTACCATTATTGGTAGATTGAAGAAACATGTGTTCTCTTCAATCCTGGATA
Source organism: Viscum album (assembly GCA_963277665.1). Classification (NCBI taxonomy): domain Eukaryota; kingdom Viridiplantae; phylum Streptophyta; class Magnoliopsida; order Santalales; family Viscaceae; genus Viscum; species Viscum album. Next base: position 39,142,337 of record OY728140.1, on the reverse strand, counting down.
GGGTGGATAATTTGATTTTAATATGGTATAGTAGCAAGATATCCAAGGTAGGGAAGGAATTTCTCATTAATTCAGCATCCCACGAAATCCCATCTTATGTTATGTAATTATTTTAATTTACATAATATTTAGTTGATAAAATCCATTCTTGATTCGCTAACATTTGGTGTGTCTCCCATGACATAAAAAATATCACCCAATGTGTGTCTTGGGAGAAATTTGGTGTTCGAAAGAACGATAGAGGTATCGTCTTTTTTAATATCAAATAGTTTAACAAGTGACTTCTGTTAAAGAAAGGATGACACCTTATATCCAATCCAAATGTCATCTTCTCAATGGGTATGCATGAAAAATATTTTCCTTATTCTGACTATTTTGATGCCCAAATAGTACCATAGCCATGTTTTATGTAATGAAGAATATAGGGCGCTAAATTTTTCTTGATAGAGTATGTTTTTAGGGAATTGATGATGGAAATGAATTTAGTGTTTGGAATAAATAATGGATGGAAAATGGTGCAATCCTTAAGGTTCTCTCGACTAATGATTAAAGATTCAAAAATTAAATGGTCTGAGATATGATAAATAAATCATTGGAGGACTAGGGTTTTTGAAATATTTATAGCTCATTTAATGAGGTTGGTCATCATATCATTTTCCGTATTTCTCTCATGCCCGGGATAGGTAATGATCAGATTTACTGGATGGTGGAATATTCTGGGAGTTACTTAGTTCATTTAGGCAACAAAATGAGAGTAAATGGTTTGGCTCAAGCCCATCCTATTGATTACTGTAAGAAGAAATGGTCGCACGCTACTCCACCCAAGCTAAAAACGATTATGGAATATTTTGTCTTGGGTACTTTTAAGCCATGAACTTTTGGTAAGATGTCTTCTTAGGGAGAACTAAATTTGTCCTTTGTGCCTCTAAGAGGTGGAATATACTTGGAATGCAATTCTATTTTATCATGGGGTGGAAGTGGTGTGGTAGGAATGTGAATCAGATTTTAAACAACTATTTTATCCATCTACTGGGTTGGTCTCAAATCTCAATAAATGGGAGTCTTCATTGGAAATGAACATGGTGGGGCGAATTTCCACAATTTCTTGGTTGATCTGGACTAGAAAAAACAAGTACATTTTCCAAAATAAGGAAACCCAAGATCATATTTGGATTTTAAGGGCCATTTAATGGATGAATTACTAGAATGAGAACAAAATTATTCTATCATTGGGTAGTGATCATCTGGATTCTCATCATTAGACACCCCCCTGAGGGTTTTATCAAAATTAATATAGATGTAGCAAACACTTCTAATTATAGTGTTGGTGTTGGATTCTTTTCTAATCACAGTAATGACCTGGTTATGGAATCCCATTTCATGGTCCTCTAAGCCTCTTTGAATCCTACAGTGGCAGAGTCAGTTTCCATTTTTCATGGGATCCTTTTTTCTTGCTCAAAATATTAGAAATATATTTTGGTGGAATCAGACTGCCTTGAAGTGATTATCGCTTTATCAAATAAAGAAAAGGATTTGTAGTTGATTATCCTTATACTGAAAAATATTTGGTTATTGATCAAAGCTTCATAGAATGAGAATTTTCATTTATAACAATAGGGGGTAATATAGATTTTCATCGATTGGAATTCTATGGTAAATCATGGGGTGATCATTGATGGATTCACTCTTTTTCTGATTGGATATATGGGTATTATGCTTTTGATCTGTAATATCTTATCTATATTATATCAAAAAATCATCACATTCCCAAATATGTTTTCATCATCCAATACCTACCAAAATAGATTCATTAATTTCCTACCCCATTCCTGGAGTCATTAAATTTATTATTAAATCATTATAGGATGTGTTTCGGTTCAAATCTAAGGATATTTTCTGAAGAAGATGCGTATTTCTTAACTATGTTCTTTAATATAATTAATTATTTCACATTTTATATTATTAAACTATGAAAATAAAATGAAATATTTATATCCCATATACTAATAGTTTATTATTTTAATGGAATATCCACTATCGATATCATCTTCCATCAAATGGGAAATATAATCCACGATGAAGTAGATGGTAGACTATGACCTCACAAACCTATATAATTTTTTTCCATCACCAAAACCCATGGATAAAAATAATGACTGATTAAACATATACTATATTATATTTATTATATTATTATATACATGTAATTATAATTTCACAGATACAATTTTACTTTACATTCTGTTGGAAAATGATAATGTTGCTCGTGTGTACGTGTGTACGTGTGGACTACCACCTCCAAAAAGTGTTGTGACATGTTTTTCATATTATATACAAATTTTTGGTATCAATGGTATATTTAATGAATATATATCACATATATTATATAAATATTATTCTATAAAGTGTATATAATATTAATCGTTGTTTTTTATGTCCTTAAAGTGAAAACATCGTTCATTGGTACGTATGACCTACCCTCTTAATGATTGATGTAATTCATTTATAATATATAATTTTTAATGATTAAATAAATTTCTAGAGTATATGGAACTATGATAAATTTAATCACTTAAAATACCAAACCAATGCATACTTGAAAAACAAATCCATTATTACACAAAACGTGATTTTAAGATGAAAATTGTTGCTAAGGCATAGTAAAAAGAAGTGTTTAAAAAATATATGGTGCAATATATATATGAGTATGGTTATATAAAACATTTATATTTAATATATATTTATTATGTAGTATTATTTAACATTTTTTAAGAAATTCAATTCTTAAGGTAAGGGGATTTTCATTTCACTTTAATTTTTGTGGGATACATTCCATATTCACAATTTGATTCATTTTTTAGGAGTATATAATTATAATGAATGAATTTTATGATATTTATTATCAAACATATTAGGAATTACTTGTCCATCAATGGATATTTATTTCATGGGGATAAGGATTCAAACATTACCAAATTTCATAAAGGTTTTAGGTTAAAATATCATTATTTACCGAGATTATTAACAATCATCCATATTATAGTTAAATAATATGATCTATCTCCTAGGAGATTCATGTATTTTATTCTACAATATTTTTTATGGTGGTTACATTTTTATAATTAATTTCCCTCTCGTTACATACTCAATTAGCCAAAACAATGTATTTATTAAAAAATGACATTAATTCTCTATTTGATCTAAAATAAATTTTCTTCCATGTCCGTGTTTTCTAAAAATATTTAAATTATTTATTTCCAAATTAAACATTTATTTTTTTAATAAATTTCTACCGATCTTTTAATTTTAAAAAAATTGTTTAAAAATAATCACCCTTTCTTTTCCTGAATAAGTATCTTTTAAATGTTTAATGAATATATGAAAGGAATATTTTATTTAATTTGATATCAAAGAATAATATTTTTTTCATCATTAAAAATTAATGTATTAATTATTCAATTACAAATTTATAAGGTTATTTTCAAAAAAAATTATGTAATATTTGGAAAATTTCACGATGTTAAATAAGTGTTTTCAATGTGGAACAATTTTATTCTTCATGATTGTTTTCATGATCATTTTATAGAACATATATTTATCAAAAAAAACATAAATGTTTCTTATTCCTTACTAGAGATAAAATCAAATGTAACCATCCTCATCCTTTTTCTAGATTATTTATGATTATAAGGAAATGCCTTTTAGGAAACTCATTTCTTTCACAAGGGCTATTCTCTGATGAAAAGATTATGAATTATTTTGAAGTGTGAATATCCATTGAATGATCTAAAAATGAAATACCATGATCTTTTTTAGAGTGAGGAGTGTCATTAAATGTTCATATATTTGAAGGGGAAGTTGTTCAATGCCCCAGTGATATGGTTTCTAGAGTCATGGGTGATTTTAGAGGTGTTATGTGATGCTTCCCATATGGGCTTGGGATTAATCTGATGAAGCACCGAGTAGTTATCTCTTATAGTTATAGGTAGTTTCATCCCCCTGAACATAACTATGACACCCACAATCTGGATTTGGACGAATTTCGGTTTGTGTAGAAGTTGTGATGGCATTACGTCATTGGGGGTGTTTTTGGTCTCCACAGATCACAAGAGCATGACGTATAACATTTCCTAGTGAGATCTATACTTGTAATAGTGGAGGTGGGTGGAGTTTTTCTAGGACTATGATTATTATATCATCTACACCTTATGAAAGGGGAATGTCGTGGCCAATGATTTGAGTAGAAATTCACAAAATGAGGTTGTTTGAGAATCTGCGGATTCTTAGAATGAAATGGAGGAGTTATCGTCCCTACACTTAGATGTAAAAATTGATAGTGACAGAGGATGTTTGTTTTAGATAACAGTGTATTCATCTTTGATATAGAAGGTGGAGGAGTCTCAGTAGGGAGACTCAGAGGTAGAGGTGATGCAAGATCTCATTGACCATGGTGAAGTTACGGAGGGATGGTTAGAGGATGGTCGAAATCAGATGTTGTTCCAAGGAAGACTGTTTTTTTTCAATTGATATGCATGAAGGGATCGTTCATGAGATTCATAAATCACCCTTAGAGGCACACCGAAGAGTTTCTAACATGTATCGTGGCATGAGGATGCATATTTGGTTGACCGGGATGAAATGGGAAGTGGTGGAGTTTATGGAGAATTGCTCATTGTACCAATAGGTGAAGGTTGAGCACTATGGTGCTGGTGGTCTGTTGCAGTGCTTAGATGTTCTTGAGTGGAAGTGGGATGAAATATCAATGGATTTATCCATAGGGTTTCCTAGGGCTCAGCGAGACTATGATGTTATCTGGGTGATAGTGGATCAGTTGATGAAATTAGCCCACTTCTTAGCGATCAAGGAGTCAGGAATATTGGATTCCTTTGAAAATAGGTAAGTGGATGAGGTGGTGTGGCTGCAAGGATTTCCAAGTCCTATTTTCTTATATTAGGATACAAGTTTTACCTCAACAGTCTGGAGAACAGTCCATAATTCTTTTAGCACTGAATTATGCCTCAACAATTCCTTCCACCTTCAAATAGATGGGTAGATAGAATGGACTATCCATACATTGGAAGACATGTTCCATTGGCATGGATCTGTTTGAAGATTTGTACAAAAGACCATGTCATTCACTGTTTTTTCCGACATATGTTGGAGAGACATCTATTCTGGACCCTAAGGATGTGATGAGCATGATAGAGAATGTTTATCTTGTTTAGGAGAGGATGAAGGCATTGTAGTACTAGCAGAAGACATATGACGATCGTAGGAGGAGGCTATTAGAGTTCATGGTTCAGAACCACATGTTATTGATGGTTCCCCTTGATGTCGGAAGTGGATTTTTGGTAGAGATAATACTATTTCTCCTATTCTTATCTGACCTTTCTATGTTTTGGGATGAGTTGGTGAGGTTGTGTACCATTAGGCATTGGCACTGTAGTTGGAGAGGATCCATGTCGTCTTTCACATATCATAGCTTCACTGGTATATTCAAGATGGATCCCATGACATCAACTAGGGATAGATTGATATTAATGATGATACGATATATGTGGAGCATCCAATAGAGACCCATGATCATTAGAAGAAGGTGTTATGTGAGCAGACTATTCCCTTGGTCTGTATGTTGTGGAGGTATGGTGGCCTAGAGAAGACTTCTTGAAAGACTGAATCTCATATGCGTGCCCCATACCTAGAGTTGTTTTGAGTTTTTACCTATTTTATTTTTCATTTAAATGTAATGTTTGATTCATCTTTTTTATGAAATTATTTGTTTTTTTATTATATAATGTGTGATGAAGTACTAACATAGAAAAAGGGGAAGAATAGATTCTTAATTAATATGCCTTATGGTCATTTTGATTAAACCCGTGCGGGTGAGTTAGTGTCGCCCAAAGTAGATAGTATCTTAAAATGTAGGACAATATTCTCAAATTTGTGTGTTCAGATAGTGTGGCTGTTGTTCTTTTGTGGTGTGTCTTCTGATCGGTTGAGTTATCAAATGTCATAGGAGGTGTTCTTGGATGTTGAGGTTTCACACCAGTATTTGAACAACACAGGGTGGTTTACCATTGAACATTGATGTGATTTGTCGGTAGAGGTGTTTCATGTTTAATTGGATCCTTAAGAGTTATCTCACTAGGTGGTTGTTTGGAACTCTATTTCTTTTGGGATTATTTTTCAATTCTCGAGGGCAAGAATGGTTTGAGAGGTATCTTATATAATGGCCTAGACCTCCCCAATCTGTTACTTTGTGAAACATTAATGATGAATGTTTTCTACTTGGTCATGGGGGATCATTTCAATAGTTTTTTAAAATTAATGTTTTCCCAATGGTATCTCATGTTAATGAGTTTCAATGGTGAATCGCAATAGTGATTTTTCCACTAGTGAGTGAGGACCAGTGAGTCAGAATGGTGACTCACATCAGTGACTCACAACAGTGATTCTCTGATGGTAGGTCACCATGGTACGTTTCAAGTGGTGAGTCATCTGATGGTGAGTCACCCAACATTGAGTCGCCCAATGGGGACTCATCCAATGATGTGTCACCCAATATGGAGTTACCCAAAAATGACTTATCCACTGATAGCTCGCACCGGTGACTCACACTTGTATATTTCTTGCGGTAGCTCTCCACCTGTGACTCGTGATGGTGACTCACCCAATGGTAAGTCATTTTCAATAGGTTATAAAATTCTTTAATTCTTCTATTTATTCTATTTCCTACAGTTTCAGACCTTTAATGTTTTATTAAATGTAAAATAAATTTAATACCATTTTTAATTGTTTTTAGAGATGTTTCCAATCATATCTATCTTTTAAGAACATGAAGCTTCCTTTGAATTCCAAACCACATGGTCTTGGTCAAGACCCACATTTAATGGATTTTAAAAATTGTTTCTCCTATTGATTTAGGATCTAGTATTTCTAAAGCCAAGACCTTATCTACCTTGTGATTTTATCTTTCTCTTGATGAGCTACCTAGAACCTTTCTTACCCCGAGGAGTCATGTAATGCGATACACCCTTTTGATCACATTTTCTCCTAGAGGCTCTTCTTTCTAGGTGTGTGCCCACTTCTTCAGTACAAATAGAACGTGATGACCATTTTTTCGTTGAGGTAGGGACCCCTTCATATCTCTTTTATTTTTGTATCATGCGGGGTGGGTGTATGAATATCTCCCTTGTAAAGATAGTAGAATACCAAATTAAACAAGGATAGTTGAATCATATTAGGATCAATATGTAGGGGATGGGAAAAGTGACTTATGTTAGGATTTGTTATCTGTTGATGTTGTGAATTGTATGAGATATATGCCTACTAAAATTCATGGTCGTTGGGGGTATCTTGTTTTCTCACAAGATGATCTAAGGAATGAATGATGTTTGTTCTTATGTGAATGTTTGTACATGAAAATTGTTAACCACATATACAAAGCTAATAAATAGATTTCCTATGATAACATAGTTCCTGTAATATCCCTCGAATTAACAACTGCAATCAAAGAATGATTGAACTATTAAATCTAAATAGGTTTGTGATCTATTTGGTTTTTGTGGTGTTATTGTCGTTAGAATGGTTTTTTACTGTGTGTGGGTTTATCAACTGTGTACAGGGGATTGGTTTTGTGGATATGGTAATTGGGGTGTTGTATCTTTGGGATATGACACTACAATTTCATATTTTTCTATGTTGGTGTTGGTAAATGTGATGGGTGTGGAATTGTTACGCAGTGGGACTTCCATGATGGCTGTGGTGAGATGTGTTGCTTGTTGCAGTAGTGAGTTGGGGGTTTGTTGTGGTTGATATTATGTTCTATGAAGAATGACCTTGAATAATGATGAAGGAAGTGGTTGGTATTGGTAATTCAATGGGAGTTTCTCTTGGAGAAGCATGAAAAAACCTTCACCTTTTGTCTCGGGATTGGTATGTTATAGAATGAATGGGTGTTAAATGAATATTAAATATGAAGTGTATTAAAATATAAGGATCTTAGCCTTTTAAAATGTCTATGGTGGTGTTGACCATTTTCTTGTGTTGCTTGTTGGTAGTAGTGCATAGTAGTTCCCTGAGAGTAGTGATGGAATGAATACATGAATAGTTTATAAAGAATGTGAATTTGTTAGTTGACTTTTCTAGGGGTATGAATTGAGATTTTTTCATATTATGAAACAACTTTCATTTATCAACATCGATGTTTTTTTGTAGAAGGTGGTGCGTGGAAGAAAATATAAGACACAATTATTATAAAAAAGAGAGGTTACAAGAGTCTAAAAGAAAAAAACATATTAAAATATTTTTTATGAAAGGTAAATAGATCAATATGAAGATCATCATGCTAGGTAATATCTTGTTTAACCCCTTGTTCGCAAGGACATAAAAACCATTCTAGCTTCATGATATATATAATTGATGATATAGTTGATGTCTAGAAGAGTGAGAATGCATCCCATACATCATGTGGTGATCGGTCACAAAAGCTATATCACACTATCCCCAATTTCATTCACAATGGTGGTCTAGTAACTTTAAATCCAAAGGTTTCTCCATCCATTTTATATCCATGATCCCTCTTCTAGTATTTTATATCCCATGATTCTTTGGGTAGGTTGTGATTAGTGTGGCCTAGGTGTCTGCAGACGATTTGTGCTTCCCATGGGTCTTTGGGATAAGATGTGTTGTGATTTATAGGGTTATTCAGGATGAGATGAGATGTTTTCTATTCCCAAGTATCTTTGGGATGTGATTTGGTTTGTGGACAAGGTGTTTATAGGAGATATATGGTTGTGAAGCCTAGGTGTGTGCGGGATGGTTGTGATGTGGTTCTTTCAGAAGAGGCACCAAGACATTTTCTGTTAGGGTGTGAGACCAACTAATCCATGGGAAAGCGGTGTGGGGTAAACAATTATTAACATCTTTACTATATTACTTTACATGACTAATTTTACTTGTTGAGAGTGACTTTGTGTGGTGGGGGTGGCTATAATACCTTGTTAGGTGCTGGTGATTATTCTATTTTCTCACAAGAGAATTAGTATGATTCTCCCAACTGTCCATGAGATACTTTGGTATTTTTTATTTAGTATACATGTATTGTCACCCTATGTTATAAAACTAATTTCAGGTTTCCATGTGGAATACGGGGACTGTGCTGGTCATTACAATGTTGGACTTTGTGATACTTGATGAGTCTCTACATAATGTTAATTTTAGTTATTTACTTTGGATAATTTCATTATATTTATAATAGTTTTATTTTAAACAAGCATGTGGGATGGATTTTGGTTATATGTTATTTATTTCCATGAGTTGTTTTGGTTTGATACATCTTATATCTCAATCATGGTTACTATAAAAGGGTAATGCATTCTATTTTTGTGATATTTTCATACCCTTGGTTCTGGTCACCACTCCAAGGTCTACTGGAGTCAAGGTTCAGGGGTCATTATCTTTCTTTCTTCATTTCCATCCCAGGATGGGTATCATTATTTAGAGGGGTTCATGACATTTTAAATGATAAAATTTATCATTTTATGTGTCAATTATTTTATATGTCAATGAATCTCATTCATAACATTATATGTTGAGATCATCTAAGATATTAATGACACCCCATTAATTTTAAATTAGGCACTAATTTCATTTATTAAGCAGTTATATTTATTCATTCTAATTAATAAAATATCATTATGAATATGGTTTTCTCCCAGATATTTTTAAATTATTAATTAAAATAAATTTTATTCCATGTAATAAAATATGTAAAATAAATTTCTTCTAAGTAAATAATTTAAGGACATTTTTCAAATGTTTTCCGGTTATGAGTGATAAATACATGACCGTTTAAAATATTTCCATAAATTATGAAACTAGAGTATCCAATGGAATGATGTGGTATGGGGAGTGAACCCATGACCTCAATGGGATGTTATCACAATTCTGCTGTGGCTAAGTGGCCTTAGATATTACATATGGTCTGCCAAGTATCGTGATTAACCCAAAAAATTCTTTTTCCAAAATGAGATATCCAAAATAACATTAACATAGAATTATTATTTTGAATATATATGGTTTTCAAAGATATTTAAGCTACTTAAATAAATTTATATAATGTTTAAAGACACCAAATTTAAAATACTTTTTTTATCTAATGATTTCTTTGATATGATTTAAATAGATTTAATGTTTGTAATAAAAATCCATTAAAATTTATTTTTAAAACACCTTACTAGGAAAATTAATTATCACCATATATTTTAAATTTGTTATTCACAAGTTTAGTGAAATATTATTTTATTTTGTGTTTTATATATGGTGGTAGTGCACATGAAGACATTTTTTAATTTTTTTACATATTTGTTAAATTTTAATGTATATGTCTAATTATCAAAAACCATAAATGGAAAAGTTATTGGTATGTAAAAGTATCTATTGATTTTCATTTATATTTTATAAAAAAAATTCAAAACATTTGTATGCGTTGAATCTGATAGTGTAGGTTCTCATATTCACACTATCATTATAGAGAATGGAATCTTACTCACATTAATTGTTTCCTATTGTTTATGAGGACAAGTCTTATTTAAAATATATTTACCATGTGATGTTTGAACCAATCCCTTATTTTATTTTTAAATACAAATCCTATTTATTATATAGTAATAATATATCATCTAAAAAATTCCATGTGGCTCTTTTGATCGATCATGAATGATCATGATCCTTAAAATGTAGGCTACATCACGAAATCCCCCAATGGAGAAAATGTTGATCAACCTTTCCTTAACCACTTGTAATGATAGTATCATGTTTTAAATTAATAATATTCCATAAATATATGGTTATATGAATGTTATGGTACTACCACATGTCATATTATAAAAACATAGATCACATCCATTCCTAATGATACCAAATTATTTTATAGATTTATCAAAGACAATGTTCCTCACCCAGGATGCTTAATTTGATACATAAAATGATATCTAATGATTTAATTCATTTTTTTATTTTCATTTAGTGTCTAAACATTAATTTTTTTATGATAAACATATCTTCTTCATGGTTAACACTAGGGAAAAAGGTTTTACAATCCATCTTCCAAATCTTAAAGTCCTGGAAAACTGCTATATAAAGTAGAGTATTAATGTATTTAAACATGAAAATTATAGAAAATTTTAATTGTATTAAATTTCTAGGTATTTTTTATACCCTTTATCCATGAATCATGATTTATAGGTAATATGTAAACCTTCCATTTACAGTTTTCTATTTAATACCCATTTACATCCAATAGGATTTACTTCTTCTAGTGTATCGATCAGAAACCATATATAGTTCAATTTTAAAAAATCTAACTCATTATTTATATATTATGTCTATATTATTTATCTTGATATATCTAAGTACTCATTTTAGTATAAAGTTTCAATATTATGAACCAATAATGAGTCACTATTTCATTCACTAAAAAAGAATAAATTTCTAATTCTCTATCCTCTCTATTTCTCCTCTAGGGTAAATGTGTTCATACAACTAATTCATCGATAGAAACCTATAGAATATAATACTATAACAACTCATCTATATCTTAAGAAACAATTTAATCAATATTGGTTATTATTGAACTATCATTTATGGGGATTTATTCTATATCATGGAGAAAAAATTATCTATAAACAATAACCTTTTTATATGAGTGGTTGAATAAGTAAAATCCACTCATTTCTTTTGAGTAACCTATAAAGATAGTAATCTTGCCTTAGGGTCACATTTTTTATTGATATATCCTTAACCAAAAATTTATACCCTCATTCATGAGTATTTGATAAGACTAGTTTCAATAATTAACATATATCATAAGGGATACCTTTTTCCACTTTAATTGGAACTCAATTATTCTTGTATACTATCATGTGTAATGTATATCCCTAAAATAAAAATAAAAAATCAAGTGAATAATCATCAACTGTATCATTTAAATCAAGCTAAAATTTCTATTTTTTCTAATATAACTCTACAGTGGTGTATAAGGTGGTGTGAGTTGAGAAATAAATATCATAATATCTTAGAATGTTGATAAAATCTTTGCTAAGATATTCAACTCATCAATATAATCAATGATTCATTGTGTTCAAATAAAAATGATTCTCATATATATTATATTACTCATTTATCATATCAATGGATTTATACCTATACCTCATCATGAATAGGAAACCATACCTATACATTTCATCGTTATAATCAATAATTTATGCGGACCCAACTCTAATTTCAACTTGAAAAGAACTATATACATCAGTGTGTAATATTTATATTTGGTATGTGTCCAATTCACCTTGACCATAGATGATGGTTTATTCATCCTTTATAATAAATAATAAATAAATATTTTATCTAGTTTTACATTTAAAGAGTCTATGTAACCATCAAGATAAATTGTGGTAAATATCATCCCAATTTCCTGAATAATATGACAATTCCATCACTAGTTATTAAATGAGTCACAAGAATTTTTATTTATTATCAACTGGGAACATTGTGTTTTAATAATTTAATACATAAATAGCATTATTCATCTATTATATACCATAAAATATTTATTTATTATAATATTTCCAACTGTAATATCATAATAATGTGATGAAATATACTACTCATTTGAAAAAATTTTAAAAATCCAAAATAATCGTAAAATGATTTTATTTGAAACACCATTCATACATGTAAAGGAATAATGATAACGAATAATTTATATGGTTATAGGAAAAGGTTCTAATATAGTAAGAATTAATTAACATTATTTTTCTCAATGGAAAAAAGAGTCAAAAGTGACCTACATGGAAAAATGTTTAAATGATTCATTTTAATCGACATTATGCTAGAAAAAGGAAATATAAAAAATATATCAAATATTTATGTATTAGGGAATCTTCAATATGAAAAATCTCTAAACATTGAAATAAATATATATTATAAAACCTTTAAATGTATGATTTAATGAAAAATATGAAACATTTTTTCTGATTGGTCATGTATGTCCTTTTCTATTATAAAAAGTAAAATAATATTATATTTTTACAAGCTTGAGAACATTTTCTTCGTCCAATCCCTTTCAATATTATATATATATATATTTTTTATTATCCTTTTTTATATAGTTACTTAATTAGTTATGATGACGTTTTCTGTTTTGGAATAATTCAATTGATGACCTCAAACTAACATTAGTACATTTTTGATACAAAACGGATCATATAACCATTATTTCTATAATTTGAAAATTTTATAATTATAATTTTTACAAATTAAATATACATTTATAACCATAGTTATGGCGGTCATTAAAAATTAATCACATTGTTTCATAGTGGTGTAAATCTATATATGCACATGAACTATGTTTCGATTTTTCCACTTGGTGGAAAGTAAAATAATAGGTAATTTTTTATAATTACATTCTCATAAATACTTTTTTAATTTTTTTAAAATTATTGATTAGTTTTATAGTTATGAGTAACCATTTATTCTGGAAATGAAATAAAAGTTACAGTTAATTGTCAATGAGGTAGTTCAGATATATGCAAGAGAGACATTATCATTTTCTATCAGACACAATGGGTAAGTTGGTAAGTAATATATTATCTTTATAGACAAATAATAAATTCATAAAATTCATCTATAGTCATCAATTTTGTCGTTATAACAATCCATATGATATTGTGATTGGGAATGAAATACATTTCTTTGTAGTGGTGTAATCTCACCTGTGCATACAAGTGATATTTTTATATCCTAAAATATTATATAAAGATGAAATGGGGTCTTATAATAAAAATATATAATAATAAATATATTGGATATACATATGTTTTTATATTTTCATGATTTTAAATTTTTTCAATAAGGTGGAAGAAGAAATTAACATGAAAAACTAAGTTAAGAGTAATAATTTTTCACCGAAAAACCTCTTTTGGAATACACCTTAATCCTTCTTGGCTATACTTTGTGAGATGCGAGAAATAATATAATTTAGGTTTATAATTTATGATGGTATTTTTTGGGTATTTTTTAAGACGTAGTTTTTAATTTCTATGAATAATTTAGTATCAGATGTTCCGTTATATATGTGATGGGAGTGAAAGTCTTTTAATCATTAAACGTTTGAATGTAACATTGAAATACACTCATGGTCATGTGGAACCAAAGGCATTCATTATAAAAGATGTAAGCTGATAAAGATAAAAATCCACTTACCCAGTAACATTTAAACTAATATTCTGTTACCTTATCATATAGATGTTACCATAAATAAAACGTTTTACTCGTGACTATGGTAACTATTTTTTTCCATGCGAACCATAATTTATGAACAAACATTGAATTTACCTAAATATTAAAATTTATGCTCAGAACTATAAATATTAAAATAATATTCAAATATATAATTTTTAGTAGTTGGAAAAATGATTTTAATTTATGAATGGAAAACAACAGGAAAAATAGTTTTGAAAAATAACATTTTTAGTATAAAAAATAATTTACCCCAAAATGAAGATTAATTATTTTCTATAAATAAAATAGTTTTATTATTTATCAATGAAGAAAATTTTTATTATAAAATAATCCAAAAAATGTAAATTTATAAATACTTGAAAAGGAATGAAAGTTATTATAAAAATCATATATTTTTTCATTATTCATTCAAAAATCATTCAGTTTCGAAAAATCTAAAACATTCATAGTAATCTATATCTGATTTGATGATTTCAAAAATAAATTTCATTTCTTAAAATAACATTTTTTAGATTTTTATTAGAATCTTTTAAATGAGTATATATAACTCATTGAAAATAATTATACTAGAATAAATATATTTTCATTTCTACTGAATGATTACATAAATATTAATATAATGAATTTGAATCCATAAAATCTAATCATGAATTTTTATAAGATATAATATTTATTTATTAGTAACATTAAATAGTTTTCACATGAACCACCACATGAAATTTTCTATATAAGGTGATTTCTCTATAATCATTTTTGTGTGATAAATGGTTATATATTTAGAACATTAGTAGTATTATTGTGTAAATTATTTTTGTAATAAAACAGTTGTTACACCGACGATACATTTAAATTTAATTTAGAAAACTTATCTTAAATATTAATTTCATATATGTAGAAGATGAATATTATAAAATATATTTTTTATATAAGAAACCATAAATTATATATGATATATATATCTAATATTCATTATAATACATCATTATAATAAAATAAAAAATGATACATCAAAGTTTCATTTTGATAAAATGGTTATAAAAATATTTATTAATATATAAATTATTAATTTACTTTAAGAAAGAATATGTTTGTTACATAAGGTTCAGAAATCTAATCGTGTGATAAATATAGGTATTTCCAAATAAAAATGTAATTAATTAAAAAAATTGAAATTTAACATATTTTTAAAATTATATAGATAATTTAGTTGACCTTAAAATAATTACATTAAAATAATAAAACATTTATTTCTTAATAATTATAATATATAGTTGAATTTTTGGGTAAAAATTAAAACACAGTTTCAATATAAAATAAGTATAACATCATCAATATGAATTAAAAATAATGGCATAAATATTATAAAATTTTTACTAATATAAAATCAATTTTACTACTAAAATTGTTATTTTTAGGTAATTCAACTAATTTTAAAAAACAATAATGCATATTAAAAAGAATAAAATATAATTTACGATTTAAAAAATAATTCATTATGAATAAAAATATCTTCCACATCAAAAATAAAATTTTATGATGTAGTAGGATTCATTAAAATAATAATACTATCGCTAGGATTTTCATGTCAACTACTGTGGGATAAACCCATTGGAAGGAAAAAACAGTTTATATATTTTATATCATAATGTGTGAGGAATATGGTGGGAAATAAATGAACAACACCACCTCATTTCTAATAAATACCCAACCATTCACCTCTTCTAATCCACTAAAAATAAATTGAGAATGAATTCCCTCAAACATTCTCTATAAAGTGTCTAACTTCATATATTTTATTTTTACATTTTTTCCAACAAATTTATATCCACTTTGTTAGTAAGGGGTTCTATTGTAACATCCTTTATACGTATTTATATTATTATAAGATTTTTTATTTCCTATTGATTTTTTTCAATGTGCTTTTAATTATTTATTTATTGTCCATATGATGACCAATTAATTATATACTAAAATTGTATAAAATTATTATGCTACCTTAACCAATTATATATTACTTATAAACTTACAAAATCATTCTTTTATTTTCTTTATCCCACTATAATATGTTTCTAATACACCATAATAAATTCATTCAAAGTTATCCATATTGATTTAGAAAAAGTTAATTTGTTTCGTGAATCATTGAATGTAAAAAATCACTATTCATGGGTTAAAATAATGGAATGCTATGATATGATATATTATCTATGTGGAACATATAATGTTTAATGTAATGTGGGTGTACCCTGATAGCGGTATATTGAATTTGGTTAATCATTAATCTTCATAGATGATATGAATATATTATCATGGAGTCACATATTTGTAATGTTTCATAGTACCTTTGTAAACAGCTATAATAATGGGTTTTTTAAACTATAGTGAGGAACATCGGTGATATTATTATAAATGTCCAATTTTTAAGTTATAGTCATATTTATTATTTCACCCAATATACTTACGACTCTTCTCTACTATTATGGATCATAATTTATCCATGTTGATCATATACATTCCATTCACATGGTTTGTCCCCTTATTGGGGTTTATTCATACCCCGAAATATTAATGTTTTCCTGAAGAAGAATTCATATTTAGTGATGTGACCTTGTACAGAATTATCAAGTTGTGTTTGAATATAATTAAATATTGATTTTTTTATCAATGTACGTTATCTATTATATACCAATTTTCCAATATAATATTCTTCAAAATATCCTATGGGATTTATTAATTTTTATAATGTTATTATGTTAATTGATAATTTTTTGAAATATGGGATGTTATAAAATACATACAATCTGTACATAAATAATTAAAATGGTGTTAAATTTTACCATAGTTCTCAAGTTGAAAAATAGTAACAATATTCCAAAAGTAAAATCATTTCATAAACATTAAGGATATTTATTATAATTATTTGATTCTTCTATTATAGACAAGAAACCATTAAAAAACTCTAGGACATACTATTAATTCATTGAGATGAAATTTTAATTTAAGAATATATTACTTAATAAAATAAAATGTGAAGCAAGTATGAACACATAATCTAAAAAAGAAATTCATAGATAAATAATACGTTAGTTTAAAAAATAAATTAGAATATTTAATAAAATATTTAAATATAATTTGAGAATCCATCTGTTCATAATTATATAGATATCATTTTAATTTTATAACAAAATAGGAAGAGAAGTAGTAGTAATTTCAAAGAAATGACATATTAATTTTCCTAAAGTATTATAAATGACCAAAAATATTATTTATGATATTTATTGATCCCAAAAATGTCTTATTTACCATTATAAACCATTTAATAAAGCCTCTAAAATCAAATAATAAAAAACAATAATCCACTATAAAGGAAGAACACTAGACCAAAATAAAAAAAAGAATAACAACCCCCAAAATCTATAAAAAAACATGTCAACCTGAATACTGAATTAAAAAAATGACTGAATAATCTATTTTCAATCTCCCGATCAAGAAACCTTATTTACAATATTCACCAATTTTTTTCATAAATGTAGTTATAGATGGAGGTAAAATCACTCAATAATGATTAACTTAGATAAAAAATATGGAATCTTTAAGTTCTGAAATGATTGCATGAAGAGATGGTAAAATGAGTACTCAAAATGGTCATACTATATAATTGAAAAATAAAAGAATAATTTTAGATGAGGGAATAAAATAGAATAGAGGAATAATTATCATGGTTCCTATTGAATAAATCTTCATGATACCACCTTGATATATGAAGAAAGATCAAGGGGAAAAATATGAGGAACCCTAGGAGTTGTCTTACCCAAAAAGAATAAATAGTACAAAAATGACCCAAAAAAAGGGTTAAATGATTTAATATTATTGACCTAATGTACATCATTAATATAAATATTTGGTTTGGATTTATTAGAATGCCTCTATAGGAAAACTAGGAACTCTATTTCACCTATAAAACCCCATATCATTTTTTCTACACATCATACTTGGTACCCTACATCAGATAACTAGTGAAATGTTTAAATTTATATTGTAGATGGTTCTCATATCATCCCCACTAGAAATATATAATTTCTCTTAAAACCTTAATCCACACACAAAAAAACCTACACCCTAATACAAAAAACATAAATCCATAACAAAGTTAGAAAATGAAAAAAGTGCATTCATTCAGAAAAATAAATAGGAATGAATGTGTATTAATTACCAGCACTACAAAAATAAAAAACAAAACTCATTTAGATAAGTCCCAAAACAAATGCGTATGTACATGTGTAACCATCATTTGTTATAAAAATTTTATTAGTGGAAACTATAAAAATGATTACTATAAAATATCAACAATTTTAGTGGGGACCCTGGAGGGATGGATAAAAAGGATTTTAGTTAATATAAACTTGTTGTATTTCCTCACAGAATGTAAATTATGACCATTTTTAGATACAAATTATACAAATAATGATTGAGGGTTTACTTAACCGATATTTAAAAAAAAATTTGTAACATTTCATAATTAGTTATTATTTGAATACATGGATTTTACATTCATTCTAATATATAACCAAATGGAATTAATATGAATATTCTAATAAAAATATATATGTAATGTCTCAGAAATTATGTGAAATTTATATTTCATATGGAATTATTCTGAGACCACATGCTCTGATGGCACATGAATCTGAGGCCCAGAGAGCCCAAAACATAATTTTCATCTGGTTTTATAGTACATTCTGAAAATGTGCGGGCAGATTTTTATAACTTTTGAACTGGTGCTCGGATAAAAAATTTGAGGGCACCGTTGAACTAAAAACACCAAGATTAATATAAAAATGACGATATTTCAGCCAAAAATGGGTGAGCGAAAAAATTATTCTTTGCAATATTTGAGAAAAATAATGAAATAATTTAATGGAAATAATTTATTTCTTTTCTCACCATTGATTGATGGACGATGATGACGAGGTCCAACATCGAGGTAGAGAATAGGCGCATTAATGAGACCCATTAATGTCTTATATCTTGTAGTGTAACGATGAAATAAAGGAAGCATAACAATGACGATGTTTCATAAATGAAACCGTGTAACGACGTGATTTCTCAACATATTTGAAACGTTGAGGCATGTTTTCGTTTTAATTGTTTGATGTGTTGGGGGAAGAGTATTAATCAGACAGGATCATCTGATGAACCTCCGATGAAATTCCTCCCCAACATAGAATGATGAACATTGGTGAGATTTCCTTGTCTTTGGCATGCCTCGAAGAACGGAGATGGAAGAGACATCAACATCTTGAAACATTGAGGAAGAACGCTTTGGAATTGAACGTCAACAAGATAGGGGTTTAGGTTTTCTATGTATTTGATGATTTATTCCTCGTTCTTTAAAATTAATAATGAATACGGATCAAGGCACTAACATATGGATCCGAGAATCGCTCGTTTATAGTGGTGGATATTGTCTGGGGAATTGATTTGGGGGGTTTTCAAGCTATGTCGTTATAATCAGGTTTATCTCCACGATTAAACTCTAATGTGGAGGGAGTAGTCCGACCCAACCAAGTCTCGGTCCATCCACCATAGTTTTTCTTGGTGCGTTGTTCAAGGTTGACCGGTCAACTTGCCAGTAAAGAAAATTTGAATACTTTGTTGTGATGGTGGCACACTACGAAGAATATAGGAACTAAAAACTCCCAAAATGGACCACCGAAGTGACTCTAGTGTCCTGTCAGAGGCACCGCCAGTGTGTCAACTGCTGGCAACATCCACAGACGCAGGGTGTTGGATCACCTGTCGGCACACCGTAGTGGAAAGAAGTGACGACTGGGCGGATGAGGTAATGATGAGACGTAGTTCTGGGTGCCGTATAGGGGGACTGCCCATGTCCGAGCTCTCTGGTGTCTAGTGAGCCACAGTCCTTCAAAAGTGGCTGGAGGAGTCCCTGTGTCTGTGGGGCCAACGGGGGCCAGACACGGTGTGGTTGTCGCATCCCGTCTAGACGACGCACCATCGGCCACCCTTGCAGCCTGTGGGCCGCGCCCTAGCCAATGGGTTAGTCCCACACTGGCAGGCAGAACCCTAGGCCTAGTGGGATGAACCCTCATTAGTAGGACTGACCCTTACCCAGTGGGCCAGACTCGTACCAGCATGCCAAACATGCGGCCTTTGGGCCGGGTCAGACGAGACCGGGTCACTTGATGACCCGACAGGCAGGACACTCGGCGAAATCGGGTCGGGCCCAGCGAGGCCCATTGGCTAGGGCATACCAGACCCACCCCATCTCAAACTGGGTCAGGTTGTTTCTGTATAATTAAACCAAGGTATGTGGGAAACTCTGGTCAGGTAAGTTGGGTCGGTCCGACTGGGTGGGACCAACCCCAGACACAACCAACCCTCTGTTTACTAAAATGCCCGTATCTTTGAAACCACACGTTCTATTGACGCGCCGTTAGTGGTGTTATGAAAACTGCAATGGGGAGGTAATTATGATATACTAAACATGAGTTTTTGATGAATTTAGAGTACAGTTGGGTTGGATCAGACTCAAATCCAACCAGGCCCTTTTTACTAAAAAGCCTATAACTTACAGACCGGGTGTCCGATCGATGCCCGCTCGGTTACGTTGGAACCCTTAAGACATGACGGTCATTGGGGTCACATATAAGTGATAATTTGGGGTGGTTGAAATATAAATGATGGAATGAGGAGAAGAACCTTCCTAACTCATAGGTACAAGGTGCGGAATCCAGTGGGTTATTGTCAAGTGAAGAGTGACACTCCGTCGTTAAGAAAGAGAGAGACCCTCTGTGAATTTACAATGACACAAACCTCCATGGATCGACATGAGAGAGACCCTCCATTGATCGGAAGTAGCACAACCCTTAATGGATTGACAATAGTGTGACCCTCCATGGATCAACCTAAAATCAACCCTTTGTGGATTTGCAGTAGCACAACCTATCATGGACTAGTCGTAGAGGTACCCATAATGGATCAACAAAAGAGACACACTTTTTGGATTGGTAATAGAGAAACACTTCTCGGATTAGCAGCCGAGCCTCTAAAAGAATAAAATGATCTAGCATACAAGTAATCATCTTTATTCCTTTACTTTAAGTTTTATACCTTGTGTGAGCTGTGTCTTTGACTTTGTTCTATGTTTTTTAGATCTTTCATGGTGGTATTTATTATGTGGTATTTCCTTTTCGGTGTTTTCCTTCGTGGATTATAGAGATTATTTTTGGGGTCTATGGATTCCTTCTGAGTATTGTTATAGTCACCCCTACACGATCTTTGCCCGCACCTATTGTGTCCTATGCAGATGATAGAATGCTTTGACCAGGACTTTTGGGAGCCAAGACTGGATGGTGCTTAGAGGTGGATTGATAGACGTGTTTTTCCACAAAGACAAACGACAGAGAGATATACCTACCCTTCATGTAGGATCCTTGGAAAATGTCCTATGGATCTTGTACTTCTTTTTTTCTATTTCCCTTCAGTTGGGCATGTATTCTGGACCATTTACTTTCAGTTACATACTTTACTCTTAGTGGTGGTACTTTGTGGTGGTTTTATTACTTTTCTTTACATCATTGTTAGATTTGTGCAGTTTTCCCTGTGTATGTGTGAAGAAGTTTAAAGGAAATGCCTTTACTTTTGGGGATATGCCTTTTCGGTGCTAGTCACTTGCCCGTGTCCTATATAAGGCGGGCTTGGGGTAGCCATAGGACGAGCTATGGGGTGAAGGTTGTGACAATGTGGTATCATATGTAAGATGATTCTACCAAAATAATTAAGAGGCTATAATTTATTTTCAAGGGATCATTGGTGTTTAGTGTTTTGAGTTTGGATTTTAGCATAGAGAGTCTACTGTTGGTGCGAAGACTGACGTATCCATACAACTAGACCCTAAATTATTTTTTCTGACTCAGTACATGAAAACAATAGTTTCATGTGTTTTGGATGTTTTTGTTTCTCTTGATCTCTTTTGAGTCAGCTCACCAGGTATAACTTATTGTCCGTGGAACATCTGTTTCCTTATAGGATGCCTCTATGAATAAATCCAGCCAGAATTCCAATGAGATATCATTGAATATGGTTCATAGAGTGACGAGGCATCAGTAAAAAGGCCACTTATAGTGATAGAACCTTCATGTGGTGTACTAGAAATACCACCACCCGGAGAGTTTCCATTGCTACTAACCCCACCAGTTGATAGTGCACACCGACTGAGTGCACTGCACATGTTCCAAATACATTGGCCTACGAGGTATTGATGTGAGACAGATCCTCAGGCAGTTGAGGATTGGATAGAGGCAGTTACTTGGGTTTTTCTCCTATTAGAGACCGACATACTAGATGGTAGTTCTAGCCGCTAGCCTTTTTCAGGGAACGATAGAGAGATGTAGGAGCTTGACACTCTAGACACATGAGAAGGTGGCCCTTTACTAGTTATACTTTTAGAGATTATTTAGGATGGAGTTTGTACCAGTGACACTATGCTCTATGTGTATTCAAGAGTTACTCCACATACAGTAGGGCATCTTGACTATGGACCAGTACTCATTAAGGTTTACCGACCTCTCATACTACTCCACCGATATGGTATGAGACCCTTTATTCATGGCTCAGACCATTGAGTAGGGACTCCGATGGGAAATTAGGGCGATGATGATTTCACTCAGTTTCATGATGATGTATGGGGTGCTAGAGTAAGCCCTACTGGTCATGAGATTCCAAGCCGAGCTGGAACTGATGGTGAGAGCCTCCACTAGATGATAGGTGGATCAGTCATCTGTAGTAGGCAGTAGGCAGATGACGTAGAGGCCTAAACAGGCCAGAACTTCTAGATGATGACCCCAAAAGGTAGCTTCGGAAGTGCATAGATCACAAGGTAGAGAAGGTCAGTAGAGGACCAGTTTTCAACTACTGAGTGAGGAAACTGAGCAGTTAGACATGATGTAGATATCCTATATGATGGTGAAGATTCTTACCTTCAATCGATTACTATTACTCCCCCAATCGTACAGCGAGTCAGGGAGGCTCAACTGGTGGATATTGACTGTGAGGTCCGATGTGTTCAGTTATCTATAGGACATGTTCCTGATAGATTTTTGATAGGTGGGGATCACATCATCATTTTCATAGTGTGCACCTTAGTTCCAGTGATGTTGTAGGAGGATGCATTGAGAGAGTTCTATACATACCCTTTGGCGGTACATCCTGGAGTGGCGAAGATGTACTAGAACATTTGATGTCAATACTACTTTCTAGGGTTGTAGCAAGCAGTGGCCGAGTGCATTTCATGATGGCTCACTTTTCAGAAAGTGAAAGACAAGAATCATGTTATAGCAGGCTTGGGCCAACCACTTGAGGTACCAGAGTGGAAATTGGATGGTATCTCGATGGACATTGTGACGGGGTTACCACATACATCCAGGGACCACGACACTGTCTGGGTGATTTTTGACTGACAAACAAAGTCAGACCAATTCCTACCCATCCATGACCAGGGATTGATAGAGGGAATGTGACACCTCTACATCTAGGAGATAGTACGGCTTCAAGGTGCGCCTTAGATGATCGTCTATGATCGCGATGCTCACTTTACATCCTAGATATGGAGGGCATTGCAAGAGGTGTTTGGGATGCAGTGGTTCTTGAGCACATATTTTCATCCCTAGATGGGTGGTCAAATAGATCATACCATACATACCATGGAGGACATGCTATGTGCTTGCGTCTTTAATTTTGGTTGCAATTGGGTGAACCACCTACCACTAGTGGAGTTTTCATACAAGAACAATTATCACTCCACCATTGGCATGACACCATTCAAGGCCTTCTATGGGAAGCCTTGTAGATCATCTCTATGCTGGAAGGACCCAGGAAATTCATCACTCATGGGTCCCAAGTTGGTACAGGCTACCACTGAGAAGGTAAAAATCATCGAGGAGAAGATGAGGACTTCATAGAGCAGGAAAAAGATTTATAATAATAAGAGATGTAGACCCTTGGATTTTGTGGAGGGAGATCATGTGTTCTTTCAAGTCTCCCCTTGATGAAGATTATGGAGATTTGGATAGGGAGAAAAGCTATATCCAGGGTTCTTCATACCTTTTTAAATCTTGGGAAGAGTTGTTGATGTTGCATACCACCAAGCTCTTCCCCCACAGTTAAACCGGGTGCATGATATTTTCCATGTGTCATAGCTAAGGAGGTATGTGCATGGTCCATCACATGTCATCATATAGGGCGAGCTGAACATTCACTATGGGGTGACATTTGCGGAGTTCCCAGTGGGGATAGAGGATCAAAAAGAGAAGGCCCTACATGGGCAGTCAATTCCTCTGGTGCGATTTCGGTGGAAGCACATGATTCTCTAGGGGAGCACATCAAAGCGGGGGGCTCAGATTCATGCACAGAACCCCATCTATTTGATTATTTTTGTTTTCTCTTTCGAGGGAATACAAACCTAAGGTGTGGATAATGTTATTTGTTGGAAATTATGTGTAATAGTTTTTAATTTATATGGAATTATTCTGAGACCACAGGCACTAACGACATGGGATTTTGAGGCTCAGAGAGCCCAGAATGGAATTGTAAACTTTTTTGAAGGTACCTTCAAGAAACTTATGTGTAGGTTTTTCTCACTTTTGAATCAGGGATCAGATAAAAAATATAAGGGAAATGTTGAACTCAGAATGCCGTGATTCACCTAGAAATGACTTTACTTTGGCCTTCAATGGGCCGATAAAAAAATTATTCATGGGAATATTTGAGAAAAATAATAAAACAATTTAAAGGAATTAATTTATTTCTTTTCTCACCTTAGAGTGCCCCACAAAAAAGCTGTGGTGAAAAGATGAGGCACAAAAAGAGGCTCATTAATGGCCCATATCACACAACATAATGATGAAATAAATGAATTGTAACAACGACACTGTTTTATAAATTAAATTGCATAATGACGTGATGTCGTGGCTTAACTAAAATGCAGTGATGTTTTTTCCTTGTAATAGTTTGATGCATTGGGGTGATGAGGATTAATCGGTGAGGATCCTCTAATGAATCTCCAATGAGATTCCTCCCCAAAAATGAATGACGAACACCAGTGAGACTTCATCATATTCGGTGTACCTCGAAGAACAGAGCTGGTAGAGACGTCAATATCTTGAAACCTCAATGGCGAACCCTTTGGCCTTGAAAAACAATGAGGTAGGGGTTTGTGAGTTCTAAGTATTTTTTGATTTCTTTCTCATTCTTGAAAATTAATGATGAACGCTGATCAACCCACTAACGGGTTGATCAGTATATCATTATTTCTTTTGGGTGGATATTGTGTAGGGATTGGATTTGTGGGTTTTCAAGCTATGTGGTTATCATCATGTTTGTCCTCATGATTACATTCTAACGAAGAGGGTGCTGGAATACCCCGAACAAGGCCTAGTACCTCAACCGTAGTGGTTCTTGGTATGTTATTCTAAGGTGACCAATAAAATTGTCAGTAAGGTGAATTTGAAGGCTTCACGATGATGGTGGAACACTATAGATACCATAAGCATAGACAGGTCCGAAAAATGGACCTTCGGAGCGACTTTGGTGGCCGGTTGAAGGAACTGTGGGTGCACCAGTGGCGGCCACCACGGGGCTAAAGAGATGCAGCGCCGGGTGCCACGTCGAGGGATGACTCATGTCCGGACTGTTCAGTGGAAGTAAATCAATGGTTCATCAACCGCAGCTGGAGAATTCCCCATATACATGGATCCAATGGGGGTAGAACGCATTGTGGTTGTAGCATCCTGGCTAGATGGCACACCACTGACCGCCCTTACAGCTAGGCCATGGGCTAGCGGGCCAAACCTGCAGCCTAGCGAGCCAGACGAGTAGCCTAATGAGATAATCCCTTGTAGGAAGGCTAGAACCTCACCCATCATGTAGTAATTGTGGCGACACTCTAAAACTATTTCCTTTGGTCTAGTTTGGATGAGATTGGGTCGTAGGGTGACCTGGAAGGTAGGACCCTCAGCCAAACTAGGCCGAGTCCATCGAGTCCCATTGGGAAGGCCGGACAAGACCAACCCCAACCCAAACCGGGTCATTTAATTTCTATTTAATTGACCTGGGGTATTTGGGAACCCCAGTCATGGTTGGTCGGGTCAGTCCGACCATGTCAGACCAGGCCAGACACAACTAGACCCCCCTGTTTACTAAAATGCTCGTATCTTACAAACTGTGTGTCTGATTGACATACCGTCAGTGGCGTTGGGACACCTGTGACTGGGAGTTTATTCTCATATAGTTTACATGAGTTTTGGAAGATGTTTGAGTATAGATGAGTTGGATCTGACTCAAATCCAACCAGGCCCTTTTTACTAAGAAGATTATAACATACAGGCTGGGCATCTAATCGACACTCCATTTTTTGCGTTGGAACCCCTATGAAAAGATGGTACTTAGGGTTACATATAAGTGAGACTTCGTGGAAGTTGAAATACGACTAATGGATTTTGGTTTAGAAGCTTTGAAACTCATAATTATAAGGTGTGTGAATCCATTGGCTGGCTATCAAGTGAACATAGACATTTATTGGATTAGCAAGAGAGAGACTCTCTATGGATGGAAAATAGCGCAACCCTCCATGCATCAGCATGAGATATACTCTCCAGGGATCGGAAGTTGCATTACTGTCCATAAAAACACAATAGAACGACTCTCTGTGGATCAGTATGAGAGCAAACCTCTATCGATCAATAGTAAAGCGACCCGTCGTGGACCAACCATAGAGAGACCCATCGTGGATCAGTGGAAGAGTGACCCTTTTTGTATTAGTAGAAAAGAAATACTTTTTGGATTAGAATTCGAGCCTCTCAACATAATAAAATGATCTAGATTACGATTAATCAAATTTATTTATATTCTTTATGTTTTATACCTGGTGTGAGTTATGTCTTTTACTTTGTGCTATGCGATTGAGATCTTGTTTGGTGGTATTACCTCTATGGTATTTCCTTTGTGGTGTTTTCATTATTGGATTACTGAGAAACTTTTAGGGGTCTTGGGGTCCCTACTGAGTATTGTTATACTCACCCCTGCACAGGCTTCGCCTGCACCTGTTGTGTCTTGTGCAGACAATATACAACTTTGACGGGGAATTTGGGGATCCAAAACTAGACAGTGCTCAGAGGTGGATTTAATGACAAGGTGTGATGCAGTGACAACAGATAAAGAGCTTTACCAACCCTTCATGTAGGATCCTTGGCAGACATCCTCCAGAGCATGTATTTCTTTTCTTGTACTTTCCTTTCAGTTGGGCTTCTATTCTGACCCCTTTACTTTCAGTTATACACTTTACTCTCAGTGGTGGTACTTTGTGGTGGATGTATTACATTTTCTTTCCTTCATGATTATCTTTGTGCTGTTTTCCCTATCTATGTGTGTAATGGTTTAAAGGAAATGCCTTCCCTTTTTAGGATATGAATTTCTGGTGCTAGTCATCATCCCATGGCCTATGAATGGCAGGCTTGAGGTAATCATGACATAGTCCCCATTGGACAAGTAATGAAAATTTATTATCATTATTATAATTTTATGAATTAGTTTTTATCATGTGAAAAATGTTTTGGGCTTCAAACACAAATTGATGCCTGAAATGAAAATTTAAAAAATATTATCTTTAATTTTTATAGTCACTACATTCACATATATAAATTTCAAAAATAATAGTGCCAAAAAGTTACTAAAAAGAACACTAATATTATATATTTTCTAAAAAAATAATTATTTTTAGAAAAATGGGAATGTATCATATTGCATGGAATAATTCATCCAAAATTGGAAAAAAATGATTATTTGAAAAAAAATATAATTGAATTTAAATTGTTATAAAATGTTTTTAGATCACTAAATAAACAAAGTTAAACTTTATAATTAATCTATTAGAAAAAAAAAATTTCTGAAATGGTGAATTTAAAATAAAAATAAATTTATTATTAATGAATACCATGATTATATCAAAATTTGATATAATTAACATCAATTATTAATGAAAAGATAAAATTTATGAAATATTTTTACCTTTTCATAATGTAACTGAAAAATATATTTGGGGGGTCCTTAAAATTTTTAACAACCATTTGTGGATGAAAATTGAAATAGACTTGAATAATAAATAATAAAAACATTTTTATATGGTATTATATCATTTTTGGTTCATGTAGATTGATTAATATATAATGGAACTCTAGTAATTGAAAATAGGTGATCTAAAAAAGTATGAGGGAGTTCATAAACACCAAATAAAATTTACACATATATTTTTACAATAAAGGGTCATAGAAACATGAATAGGAGTATTCCATGTACCCTCACTACTAAATTCCTCTCTTGGACCTATTTTAAAAATTAAATCATTCCATCATCTTCAAAAACTCTAATTCTATCTCTAAGCCAACATAAATTCAATAAACACTAATTATATTATTCATTCCTATATTAAAATAACTAATAAAACAAACAAAACTATAATAACCATTAAAATATGTTTGTTTGATTATTGGGATATAATATAATAGACAGAATACTCAGGTTCTAGCAGTTATGTTATTTCAAGAGACTATATACATACATGAACAATATCATAAATGGGAAACATAAAATATGTATCCTAAAATAATAAAAAATTATTATGTATTCTCAAAATAACTTTTATCACATGTAGTAATGTTTATAATTTCATAGGGAAATATGGAAACCATATTAAGGGGTTGGGAAAGTCACTCACTAAAGGGTAGCGTATATATGAATATAAACTGGAATAAACATAAAATATATAACATGGAAGAAATAGTTAATCATATGAATCTATATAATAAAATGAGAAAACATATCCACTAATGATATACTTATTTAAATAGACAATCATATGGTCAATAATAACATAAATTATAGTGGTGGAATGTATAATTTTGTACATCATAAACACACTATCAAGGCCTAATTCATGGACATAGTATATAAGTATGTTGGACTACACCAAATACCCTTGTTAATTCTTACAAGGATAATTTTTGATGAATCTAATGTATATATAATTATTGCCCCTCCCATCACATAATTTTCCAATACAATCCATCACATCAATAAAATTACAAATAGAAAATTTCATATTATTTTTTTAGAGACCCATATATAGTAACAAATATGTAATCAAAAAATATTCAAAAATAGAAATAATTGATATATGAATTAGAAATATTTAACAATATAAAATATATTATGGTTATTTTGGTGAACATAGAGTAAATATGTTATATGATATAGTGTATTATGAATACAATTTAATGTACCCTAATATAAGGAATGATAGTTGATAACTATTTTAGTGTACATTCATATAGTAAGGATTTCTATATAAATATGTATTTCCGTACACTATATTTAAATTTTAAGATAATAGTGAAATTATAAACAATATTATGTAATAAATTAATATTTTATGAGACATATACATGGTATACAATATGGATAGGTATCATCTTTATTATGACAGTTTAATATTGTTTTTCCTTGAAGGAATATTTAAATTTTGTGAAAATGTATATTATTAAACATGGGTCCTAATAATGGATCCACTATAAACATTTAAATCCTCCACACTTGGATGAATCTCGACTCCTGGAATTAATTAATCCATAATAATAAAAATACAAAGCATATTAAATGATTTTGGTACTAGGGTTTAGGGGTATGGAAACAATTTTGTATTATTAAGACATAGTAAAGTATTATAACGAGGGTGATTAGTGAAACATATTTA
This sequence comes from Viscum album, assembly GCA_963277665.1. Taxonomy (NCBI): domain Eukaryota; kingdom Viridiplantae; phylum Streptophyta; class Magnoliopsida; order Santalales; family Viscaceae; genus Viscum; species Viscum album. The sequence goes on along the minus strand of OY728140.1, from coordinate 39,112,207 downwards.
CTATAAACTAATGGATTTATAATAATTTTAAATAAACACAATTTATATGGATATTTAAAAAATTAATATTTATTACAAATATGAAACCAAAATTGGAGTCAGGTTACATAAATTAGAAAAGTATCATCCGATAACATTTTGAAAGAAACCCTAAGAAACATAAGAACATCATGGAAATATTCTTGATAGGGAAATATATTATATAACATTGATCATTGTTTTGTAAGGAAGTGAAATTTATTAATTAATGGGATATAATGGTGACACTGGAGAATTTGTTATAACTTTTTGACTTAGAGATTGGTAAACAATATTGTAAAAAATTAATAACCATCTACTTACTAATGGTTTTAAACCATTTTAATAAATATTTATTGAATTTTACTTTTAAATATATAACATTAGGTATCGAAATATATATTTTTTAATTTATTCAGTCCATATAGAAGAAATTTTTTGAAATTGTTTTGATTTTAATACCATGATTTCTATTTTAGACAGAATAAACTCAATTATTATTGTAAATTTTATTTCAGTTCAATATGTTATATTATTTTAATAAATTAAAACATTTCTCATCTACATTAATTTATATATACTGATACATAGTTTTTAAATTATAATTATTCCATAATAAATCCCATCTATACATAAAATATATTATATTTAATTATTAATTGACCACCTTAGAAGATTATTAAGTATTCACCATTATCTAATTGTTCCATGTGATTTATGGAATTTAACATTATTTAAATTAATATAGTTTCCTATATACAAAAAATTTATTTATCAAATAAAACACATGGAGTATTTAAAAATTATTTTTATTACATTGGAAAATGATAATTTTTATTAAATAAATATTATTTTTATTGTAAGAAATATGTTGGTAATTATATTATTATTCATTTATTAATGTACAATATTAAAAATTATTTATTATATTAATTTCAATTATTTTTTTGAATTTTGTTGGATATTTTTAGTTAAAATAGTTACATTACTCTTATAATGGTTATATGGGGTTGTCACTATTTCAATGATTTGTTTCCCAATGGATATATTTTTCTTCCTCTAAATTCACCTCAATCCTTCCTATAATTTTGTTACCTAATTCTATTAATTTCTAAAATGGCTATTAATTTTTTATCCTTCATAATATCATGTAGAATTTTATACCTTTCTTTATTTTATGATTATGATATTCCAACATCCATGTTTATGGTGTTTCTCTATATTTTTATTTATTATATTGAACTAGTTATATTCTCCCCAAAAAACATTTGTGCCCTTAGAATTTAGTGTTTTAATAATTAAAAAAATAAATTAAGTGTTATAATTTATCATTGATTCCTTAATATCCCACAACACTGAATTCCATTTTCTTATTACTCAAATGTATATTCATCATTATATATATCAAATTCCATAAAACATTATATCCACTATTATACATATGGATAGGTTATTTATTTTACTATTATTCCAACCCCAAATTTATTTTTTAGTTGTTAGTGTTGTGTTGGGTTTAGAATATGGTTCCCTTATCGTGATACATTGAATATGTAAATCATATTATCATGGTTGGGTGTATAACCTAATTTTAAGACCAAAGTCATATTATATAAATATTACCAAATTTCAAATATTCCTTAAAAATAGTTTCCACTTCATAAAAATACTTATAACAATATTCTATTTTCAAGGCTTACAGAATATGTGATCACCTAATTAGAAAAACATATTTATCCTATAATTATTTTTATAGTTCTTCTACCAACTTTTTTCCATATCAATAACATTCTAGGTAGCTCACACCTTCTTTGTTATCTTCGTTATAATATGTAGATCATATATCTTACTTTCCCCAACATCATCCAATGGGTTTGGCGTACGAAATCATTTCTTGTATAATGATTCACAATACCCCATTTTTATACCAAACTTGACCCTATTATTATATATGAATTATACTATTTGTATATACCTATAATATATTACATGGATGTTATTCTAGAAAGACATCAACATGTCCTCTAATGTTTTCATCATTTTTTCATAAATTCTATTAATTTGAAAATGATATGCATCGCTAAAATATATATAACTGTTTAAATTAATATTGATACTCCTCCAAAATTTCAATGTGAAATTTGGTTCATCATTATATACATTTGATAATGGACCACTATGACATCTATCAACATCCTTAATATAAATACGTGAGATAAACTCAAGGGCTAAGGTCCTTAAATAGTTTTTTTAAATATACAAACATTGTAATCAAACCAATAATTAACTATAACACTTAATTCATTGAAAATTTCATAATAATCATAGTAAAAATTTCTAATATCATAGTATTCCATATACAATTTTTTATTAGGATAGGTTTAATGATACCCAAAATAATCTCTCTATAAACGTTTACTTGAATGATAGAATTGCTAATAGTACATAGTAACTTATTTTTTCATGTTGTCTCAAAATAAGTGCTCTCATTAATTCTAACTCATATTTTTACTACACAAGTATATATATAATTATGCTATTATATTCATCTATTAGTTTTCTTTCTAGTATATTTACTCATTAAAAACATAATATATTTTAAAATTTCACAACTCTATCATTATAGTAAATATATGTCAATTTTTTTAATCATACATTGATGTAATATATTTTTGTAGAGCATTTTCATCTTATAAAGAAATATTTAGCATCCATAAAAATTATGGTTGGGAAGATTCATGGAAAAATAATGTTGCATCCCATTCACTAATGATTCCCATGAAAAAATTTACTTTATCTATTTACATCGGGACCTTTTTCATCCAAATCATAGAATCATGTACAAGATCATTGAACTCAAAAATTTTTCAACCTTTTCCCTCCGCAAGGTGGTATCGTATCACAAAATAATATTCTATATATAGTTATATCCATATATTTTTTCTCATTATGAGATATATTTTGTTTGAATACATACAAAAAACCCTGTTGATCATTATATATTATATATCTTCAAATATAAAGATAGTGTCCTTGTACTTTCTTATAGAAATTATAGCTTCCATATCTAGGTTACGAGTAGGGTAATATAATTAATGTGTCATTAATTTCTATAATTCATATGAAAAAAATATATCTATTTTTCAAAAGTCACACCCTAGTCCTTCAAAATGATGCCTTATTATATATATCTAATCCATTGTTTCATGATGTTATTTTTAAAAATGGTCCACTAAATTTTAAAATTTCATTTTCCTCAAATCATTCTTCACAACCCATTGACCATGTGAATATAGTGTATTTCCCGAAAAACTACTATTATTAGAAAATACCATATACATTACTATCAAAATTTAGAGAGTATTTATTCAATAATTTATTAAAACATTTGATTTTTGAATTTTAAATAAATTAAATATATTTTTTTAACTCATAATATTATAATTATATTATAATGAGTTATTATAATTTTCATATTCTTTTTTGGTAAAAAAATATTTTTCCATGAATCTTGAATATTTTATGACATAATTATTATATAAATCTTTCCGTGATGTATATATACAGATTTATATCGATAAATAATAATTTATGGAATAAAAATATAAATTTTGAAATATAATTTGGACTCATAAATCTTATTTAAAATGTTTTTATAATTAATTTAATTGTCACTTTAATATAAATGAACATTTGGTCATTTATTAGAATTATTTATTTTCATGGGTTATTTAATTTTGTAAACCCTTGAAAGACTTATATTCATTATTGTTTTCAAATTAATACATATACATCATTAAAATGAGTATCCATGATAATTTTAACATGTATATATTTTCAAATCATAAAAAAAATTATTTGCTATACACTATTTTTATGTGATTAACTGTATTACTTTTAAAATTTATATCCTAAAAATTAGAAATTGTAATTTATAATTTTTAAAATATATTCTATATTAGTTGCATAATTTTTTTAACACATCAATCATAATATTTTAATTTAATATAAATGAATTATTATATAATTTATTTATCTAAGTAAAGATAAACTAGGTTAAAAGTTATTTTGGCCATTTCCTCATGAATTATAACTCTAAAATATTGATAATTTCATGTTTACAAAAAAAATACTATCCCAAATCACTAATAACATGTCAAAATATTCACCAATTCAAGAATCTAAAATCATTCAAATTTCTCAAAAATAGTATTATATTTTTGTTCTCTAATAACCACATCCAATAGTAAATATCTTGTGGTCACCATTAATTAAAATAAATCCATCATTTCCAAGGTGACATCCAATTTCAGGGACCAGATCCATATAATATTACCTTTGTGTGTTTTCTAGGATTTGGGTGCTCAAAGGAGTCTTAGAGTAATTCAAGATGGGTTCAACTATTAAAATCTAAAATCTAGGAGAATAAACAATGTGTAAGGGGTATTCACATCATGTATGAGGAGTTTAAGGACTGTTATAGATGGTTCACAAGGTTCTTTATAATGTGTAATAATTTTGGATTAATGTATTGTAATTTACACATTTTTCAATGAGATCTAAAACATGAAAATTACATGATGTTTAATCTTTTCACTCAGTGTAAATTCCTTAGGAAACAAATATTTAATAGGTGAAGATTCATGGTTGTTTCTCAAAACCCTATGGAAAGCAGAAACTCTATTTCCAAATATAGGTGAACCACATCCCTCCATCTCTCATTTTTTTGAATCGTTCAATGGGGATTTATCATTGGAATCCCATTATTGATGTCTGGTGATCAATGGTGATCTAAGATATGTTGTACCTCTTCTCACGCAATTCATTGATCATTTTACTCCCATTTTACTTTTCATTATATGTTGTATCATATCCCATGTTTCTAATGGAGATTTCTTGGTAATATATTTGTGCAGTTATGCCGTAGAGTCCTTGGATGGAGGCATCTTCTTGTGGTAGAGGCAATCAAGATCTGAAACATTGGTTTGTTCTCGTGTGGATAAAGTTGACGCCATTGAGGAAGGGTATTTGTAGATTCAATTTGATTTAGATTAAATTATAAATTGACTCTTCTTTACACATTAGAATAAGATGGATTTAATCTAAAAACATTTATTATAATTAATAATAAATATCTAGATATTGATTGTTGAAACTCTTGTAAAATTTTAATAGGTCACCTCTTGATATGATAAATAATTAGATATGTATCCTATGATTTATTAATATATTCATATTCCTCTAACAACATGATGAAATTTATAAAGACAATAAAGATGGAATTAATTTATAATTAATTATATTATGAAATTAATGAATATGGACTTCTATTATTTGGTGGTTGATGAAATTTGATGATAATAAAATTGATGTAATGAACATGTGTAATTGAAAATTATATTTCATGTGATTAATGGAATTGATAAATAATGTAAAGCATATTTATGAAAGTTTTTTATTATAATTGAAAATTAATGTTGAATGAGAATGGTTGGATTCTTGAAAACATGTTAAAATTATTTTTTTAATTAAATTTTTATCTTGTTTTTTCTTTTGGCCATAGGTTTCCCATACTTAGAACCTACGAATAATAGATCAGATAATTCATTATATAATATGAACCATTTTTCTAATAAAGATAATTGGTAGGGCATGAGTTTACTACCTACTTGATAAGGACGATTTCCTTTTTTCAATCCATGAGAGCTCAGATGTATATGAAGGTTGAATTTTTTATTTTAGGTCCATAATTTCCATATTGGGTATGTTTTTTGTTTCTTTTAGATTTTGTGATGTTATCTGGATATGAGCCTTGTGTTCTGATCATGATACAAATGAGACCCGGGTATCTGATCTGATATGGGGTGGGGAGGCCTGGATGTGTGATGATCATGGGATGGATGATTCTATAATAGAAACTTTTATGTGGGTGGGAAGGTTCGATTGACGTGGGAGTAGTTTATTACTTTGATGTCAAGATGAATCAAGATATGAATTTTGGTATCATGGAAGACACTAGAGATGATGTAATGGTTTGAAGTTTGGAAAACCTATTGATGTGATATTGAGAGATGGGAAACTATTTTTTAATTATATTTAATAGTTAATGTTAGGATTTCTTGTTTTTATCTGAATTCATTCCCCCACTAGTTGAGGAAGATGGATTTTCTTGATTGCATGTTTCCACTTCTCGGTCACTTAGGAAGGGTTTCCCATAACACATGGATTATTGAATTTTTCTAATAATGGATAAACAATTCTAAAACCACTAGTTTGGTAATTATTAAATTAAAATGACACAAATATGTTAATATTTTCAAAAAATGTCCTTGATTAGTTTTATTCATAGAGGGAATGAATTTTACTTCTATGAATATTTTAATGTTATATGAGATAATTTTAATGATTAATTACCATTTAATAAATTATTTTACATAATGTGGTAGGTAAATGAAAATAATTAATTAATTTAGTTCATTAAATTATTTTATGATTATAGGATATTTTGTCCTAGCAGTGGTGGTTGACATTTTGGTCAGTGTTAAGAAACATTTGAGCTTAAAAATAGGTTAGTCCCACACTATGGTTGTGAGATATATTATATCATGTATATTTTTTGATTTCATACACTACCCCACCAGTGTCAGTTTGGGTAACTGACACCTAGTGCACTCTGGGAGGGTGTTTTCCCAACATATCAGTGGGAGGATGGATGAATTACATCCCTCTATGGACCCACTCCCTTTTATTAGTAGTCTCTTATGCTTGTATGCATATAGGACAATTTTAACCATATATATATATATATATATCTTCAGTCGTTATTGATATATTGTAGTCATTTCCCAAATATTTATTAGCAAATATAGTATTTAATGGATTTTTATAGGTATGAAATGTATAGGTTATGATGGATTCATGTATATACTAATTATATGGGGTGGACGGATTATGGTATAATATCTGATGTTTGATATAAGTCATATGAGCTATGATGTCTCTAAGGAACTACTTTTATACAAAATATTCACATTTGATATGGGTTTTTGTAATGATCTGATGCATGAATTTCTTGTTATGATGAATTTACTAGGGGTAATAGAGATGTCTTATATTTTGAGAGAGATGGACCAGGATGTACAACATTAGGGATGAGAGAAAAACCAATGGGAATGAGGGAGGTGGTACCACGTTTTTTTCCTTACTATAATATATTCTCTCTTATATATGATACAGGGTATGAATTATTCATGGTGTGGCTTGAAACATATTATACCTATTTAGGTGAATATTTAGCCTCACTATTTTAACTTTGATTTATCATGATTTACTTATCTTTTTCATTAGATGCTCCATAGAGGTTCCTAGTAATTATTCTATTATCCTCACCATATATATAACTGATTTTATGGTATGTTAGAGAAGGTTGGGGAACATACTAGATATTCTCTTGGTTGTACATGTACTATTTGGGCTTCATGGTCGATGTCATGTTCTCTTTTTTTGTATTTGTACCTTTTCATTTAGTTTCTTAGTGAGGTATGAAATTTCTTGTATTTACATGTGTTTTATTTCTATGTTTATGTCGAAGAATTTTTTTTCTTTTTATTATCACTCTTTTCTACATGTTTCTATGGGAGGGTAATGTGTACCATATGAATTATTATTATACCCATGGTGCTAGTCACCAACCCAGTACCTACTGGAAGTGAGACTCGAGAAGTCACTATCTCTCTCTCTCTCTCTACATTAAGTATCTTTATGGGGAGGGGGTCATTCAAAAGTGGAATAAATGTTTCAGGTTTAGGGATATAATGCTGTTTGGAGTTATTCAAAGGTGACGTTACATGGGTTGGTAGGGAAACAACATTACCTATTTTAAGTCAGCAATTTAAACATTTGAGACCATCTGAGACACATATATTTAGGTCTTCTTATGATATAATGAATGGAACATTACGTTTATTGAGGCTTAAAAATAGATTCATATTGGTTTTAGGTTAGAGAAGTAGGAATGAATTGAGCATCATTCATCTTCTTCTTGAGATTGAAATGGGAAAACCCTGGGAAAAGGTAAAATCTTAAAAAGATAATTATTTAATTAATTAATGTTATTTATTCTATATTCCAATTTAATGACATGTAATATATTTGTTTCTTATAGATATGGATCTTGGTTGAATACCACATCATGTTCATGAAAAAATTGTTTAGTAGGATGTGCCAAAAGATCATTGTAGTGTAGAGGTCGACGTCGACGACACTAGTAGGAGGAAAATCTAAGAGTGTTTTCACAAGAGTGTATAAAAGTAAGAGGGAAACATTTCAGAATCAGTCTCATAAGATTTTTTGGATGAGGTTGAGATAGTTGTTAGTTTCATTAGTTCATATAAAGAGAACTGAGTTTCCTTTCTTGTGACGAAATTGCATAGAGTAGCAAGGTAGGGGTGTTCATTGTTCCATGGGGATCAAAAGGAGTCAGTATTCTTGTAGTACAAGTTATAAGAATAGTTCAGAGAAAATTTTACTTCTTCAATAGGGAAATAATCTATTCACATAGAGTTTACTATCATTTGGTAGGGGATATCTAGTGTGAGAATGTTTGGGATTCATTTTCGTACACTTCTGTGAAATGCTTCAGACATGTTTCTAGATAATGAGGTTATGGAAAGGCTTTTTAAGGACTCTTTATATATGGAAATCATGTTCTAGGTCACCCCATTTTTGATGAACATATATATCTATCGGTTTGAAAGAGAATATTTTATCAAGAGGAAGATTACCAATGCCATACAATCATGAAAGGGGAGTCTTAATGATTCATCATAATGTAGAGTTCTGGTCCTAAGATTTTATTTATCTATACATAAGAAAATTCAATATTTTGAGTGTTGGTCGCATCCCTTATCTTATTATTTATCCAAGGGTATATTATATTATACGTATTCTAAGGGATCAAACATCTGGTTTTCTTGTAGAGGTCAAGGTCACTAGTGGTGAGAGTTCCCAACTATTCAGAAAAGTTATCATGGATAAGGTGTTCTCCTTATAGTTCCTCTATTAATGCAGTTTTAGCCAATGCAGTAGTAGTAGGGTTTTCTAATTTGGTATAAGAAAAGAGGAGCTAGATAGGCTGAGTACTTTATAAAATTTTCATCCTTATATAAGAGATTACACCCATGGAGGCGATTATTAGCTAGGTTCGAGAGGCCATGGAAAACTTCATAATTTAGTGTTTCCAATGCCATGTCAGCCATATACTGTTCGATTTACCCTTTTCTTGTTTGGTACATGGTTTCATGAATTGTTTTATTCAGGATCCTCTAAGTCCATTTTATATCCTAACCTCATCTGTGCTTTAGAAATGAGTTAGAGAGGCTTCCACTTCCATTTTCTTTAACTATGAGAGTCGGAGTTTGATAAGACTTAAATGAAGTACGTAGAGAATATGATCTAGTGATAGGGCATCACTTATCTTGAAGAGACTTATTATGATTATATATACATCAATATGATGTCATCATAATCATGTATTTGTTATATCTGGTGTATTATATCATGGATATCACTAGGATGAACGTTGTGTTTTATAATTCTGAGTTCATCGATGGTTCAACAGTCTGTGTTTCCCAAAGTTGTAGTAGAGTACCATAATTTCTTTACGATGAAGGTGGAATTGTTAAACACTTAATGGGAGACTGATATTGGAATTTTACTACATCCAAGAGTTCCTATAATCCTAATGGTTATGTTTATGATATAGCCATCTAACATTCAGGATCAATGTGTACATCTCAATGATTTTTTTGTGCATAGTTTTTTTCAGAGATGTGTGTCACCTTAGGGTGCACTAGTAATGTTCATAAAGAAGGATAGTGGTATTTTTCATATTTGTATTAATTATTTTTTCTCTAACCAGGTAACAATGATTAACCACATCCACTTTCATGGATTTATTATTTATTTGATCAGTTAAAAGGAGAAGGATGGTTCTTGAAAATCAGTATGTGGTAAGGATATAATCAGATGAAGGTGAATAATATGGATATTCCAAAGACGACATCCATTTTTTACATATTCATTATGAGTTAATTTTTATATAATTTAGTGAGAAAAACACTCCATCTGTGTTCATGAGTTTAGTGAATGCATCTTCTAGAGAGTCCCTGGATATTTTTGCAGTTTTTTTGATTGATGAAAAACATGTGTACTATATGTGTGGCGAGGAGAATATAGAGTATATTCTAGTTGTTTTTGAAGTTCATGGTCATGAGAATATTTATTGGAAGTTGAAAAGGATTGGTTTTAGGGATTGTGAAGTCTCTTTCTTGGGGAATTTGGTATCTCAATAGGGATTAGGTGTGTATTTATCAACGATAGAGATTGTTATGTCTTGGGAATCCCCCAATATTATGACATAGGTGAATAGTTTTGTTGTTATTTCAGGCTATTAAAAGAGGACTGTAACCAATTTATATTATGTTGTGACTCCTCTAACAACCTTGACCCTAAAGTATCTAGCCTTCTTGTTGACTATCCATTATTATTAATACTTTGAGTACCTGATTAAGATGTCATTTACTTATCTAGTTCATTGTTAGCCTATTGAGGGAGTTCATTTTGATTTTTTCTATGAATCTTATTGTCTTGTCTTCAGTTTTGTTCTTATACTATAATTTTTGGTTGATTTTTATGGGCCTTAGATATTATATCCCCATGTGAATAGTTACACCAACTATGATCTTGAGTTTTAGAATTTGTATATTCTTTTATTTTATGGGGAAATTACCTAATAGTATAGAAATTTATTATTTTTACTCATCACAAAAACCTGAGTTATGTCTTATCCCAACATGCATTGAACATTGTTTAGTATCGATGGATGTAACTCTTTCAAGATTATAACTTTGAGATTTTATATGTGCTATGAAAGTGAAATGTTGTTACTGATTCAAATGGTAATAAATCACTTAGTAATTTCATGCATGGATCTTGGGATTCCTATTGAGTGATGGGGGATCTCTCAGAAATGAATATATATATGGCATAGTTTGTAGGAAAATGTTATCTTTTTCAAATGACAGTTCTTTAGTAATTTGTGTAGTTGGTAAAAGAGTCCTAGTTGGGGGATTCTGAGGTGGAGTTCTAGAGGTATTGAGTTGTTTTTATAAATTCCCATAATGGTTTTTTGAAGGATAGATAAATCAAGGTAATATTATAGGGAAGTATTTTTTTCCTTTGGCCATGCGTGAGTTATTTCTCTTCATTATTCATAGTTCACCGTAGGTTGTACATCCTCATAATAAAAATATACACTGAACCTTGAGAGTTCATTTTTGTGGATTCGTTTTAAGAATGTGGTTTTAGTGTCTATTTCTCACTATTTTTTCTACCAGAAGATAAATGATATGAATTGTGTTAATACTTGTTTTATCTTTCCAATAAATGTTCCCTAGTGGAAGTGAGAGTACATATCTATCAACTTAATTACCATTGTACCTTGAGATCAGGGGGTCTATGATGTTATGAGGTTGATAGTGGATCATTTGATGAAATAAACCCACATTATAGTGATCAATGAGTCTATAATTCTTTGAACCTAGTTTCTTAGAGAGATTGAAATATGTAATTACATTGGCATGATCACATGATATCAAATCCTGAAGGACTGATCAGGTTAGTAGCCTTGAAAAAACTAGATACAAATATAAGTTTTTCATTACATCATGAAATGAAAAGAAACATAGTGACTCCATTGAAAACACTAATATCCCATAGAATATCCCTGAAGATTATTAATAATACACTTTTTCTCATCCTAGGAGAAAATGAAACAAAATAAATCGATGAGATCAGATACTCATTAAGGATACAAAATAGAGTGGAATCTATCATAAATAATCCTAAACATTTAAGACAAGGTATAAAACTGAAGCACAAGCCTTCTAAACATATTATTCAGCAGAATATGGAAATAATAGATCAAATAATTCCATTTAAACATTTTTATGGATATTATAATATTCGAATAATCACATGTTATATCAATAACTAATCTTATAACTATGAAATGTATAGTTTCAAACATCATAAGCTTACCGTCAAGGCCTCATACCAAGACCATACAAAAACACACTATGAAGGCCTTGTTTCAAGATACTAGTTTGTCTCATGAGACCTATTGATGCATCAGGGGTGTATATCATACCCCACCAATCACTTACTAAATATAATGCATTCCTCATATGAATAGGGTGAAACATAACATAAATATTCATATTAAAACTATAATATGAAATGTTTATACTTTAACCATAAAACATGAATGGTATAGAAATGACACATCTATAGTCAAACATATCAGAAAAAGTTCAATACAATATGGAATGTTGTATCATAATGAATTAAACTCAATTACTCAAAAAATCCAACAATGTATGTTGATATAGAGGAAAATAATTTAATAAAATCATTAAAACTCTTTGGGAGAAATTTACCTTTTCTACTTTGAAATAATTTAATAGTAACTCAATTTTAAAAGAAATCCATTGTTTTTAAAATAACCATGTATGATTGTAAGGGATGATTCAAAATGTTAAGGTTTCATAATGGCGTAAAGTATCTGCTCATTTCTTATAAGTTAAAATAACATTCTTTCCTTAACTTATCAAAAATGATATAAAGTACCTCATTTGGGAAGTGATGAAAAGATTCATTTCAAAACATTTTATAAAATGTATAACATGGGAAACAATGTATTTAAATTTTTTTGATAATATTTTGAAATAAATTTTAAGTAACATGGACATGGTTGATAAAGATGTCCCAGAAGATATGTACATATAAACAACCTCAGATAAGAATGAGATTGTGAAATTAACCATGACCATATACTTTTATTTAGTAGAGGGTGAATTAACCTCACGTAAAATGTTTAAAACTTTTTATCAAATTATAATAGGGTCATATCCATATTTATGATATCATATATGATCCTCTTACATCAATTTGTTAATAATATTTCAGTATTACCATTATTTTGGGTGTTACGTGCTTTGTTTTCATATGCATGTTTTTTTGTGTGAGTCATGATTTTTATGAATATAATGTGTTTAATTAATATAAGTAGTGGGTTTATATTCATAATTATTATATTTAAACATCATGTAAATTTTATAATAATTGTTGAATGGTTAACGTGGAGAATGAATCTCACCACGTTGTGGAAATAGTAGGTCGTACATACGCACGAGTGATTGTATCATTCCATTGATGGTCAAATGGTTTGGAATTGGATGGTATATTAATTATAAAGAATAATTATCATGTCATATTAATTATTTATATACATTACTCTCATCATTATACCAATCGAAATAATTTAGTGTTGAATAATAAATTATACCACAACGTGGAGATGATAAACCGTACGTACGTATACATAGTGATATTGTTATTCTTAGGATGGATATAAGTGGGAATATGGTTTCCTAATAATTAAAATGACATCTAATAATGTATATTATACTATATTTATTACTTTTTTTATGGAAACAACATAGGAGGATGATGCAAAGAAGAAAATAACTTTGAAAGAGTTGATAAAAATAATTATCTCTTTTTTTAGGTATCTCCTTTGGATTTCAACAAAAGGACTATAAAGTATGTCTTTAAAAAAATGTATGGACTCAAGGATGAAATTATAGAATTTGGGAGGATAATTATTCATGTTTTTTGCCAATATAAAGGGATTTAGAGGTGTGAAAAAAGTGAAGGAGTGGTTCACTATTATAATAGAGGGGCATGGATCTTTTGGGAACTTTAAAACTATTAATTTATTATAAAATTAGATTCGATTTAAAATAGAAAAAAATTGAGTTATTTATTGTATTATATGAGAATTATTCTATAGCCTCTCAACTAGTGTTTTTTACAGAAGTTTAGGTCACAAAATGGACCATATAGTTTGGGTTTAACCCTCAGTTAAATGGTTTAAATCTTACCATGTCTTCTTATATTTTTATACTATAGGGTTAATATAGTTACAATAAAATGCCAAAAGAACCCAAATTGGATCATTTTTTTCATATTAAGAACTATCCTAGTTATTTTGATGAAGATTATATATTTATGAATTTTTTAACATTTAATAAATTATTAGTTATTTTAAAGTATCATTTATACAATTTTGATACTATTCAATATGTTAATTTTTTAAAAAATAAATAAAACATGATAACTTTGAACTTATACTTAAAATATGACTCTAACATGTCTATTATATCTCTAAAATTCGTCTATGTCATTAGTTAGGTAAATTTATTATTATTTTAATATTTTTAATATCATTTATTTGATATTTCTATTAATAAAATATTTCTTGCTTCACTGTTGTGTCATCATTAAAGGTAATTATATGTTCTCTAAAAATGATTAATTAAATAAAATTATGTAGAAAATTATATTATCATTGTAAATAATATTTATAGTATACCATATCACTTATAAAACATCATATTAAAAATGATATATTTATTAAAATTTGAATATGATTACAACCATCTATGTCCTTTTTTTTAAAATTCAATTCATAGAAGTGACAAAATTTTGTTTAATGAAAATACCATTGATGTGGCTAGAAGGCAGGTAAAAGAGAAATTAAAAATTTCAATAATTTTTTTTCAAAACATAATTCACAGGATCAATAAGATTATTTTTAATGAAAATGTTGTTGATGTGGCAAGAAGGCAGGTAAAAGAGACGTTCAAAAGTTCAATAATTTTTCTATATCTAATTATACTATAAAATGGTTCCAATTAAATATATTGGATTAATATATGAATTATTTATCTAATTATCCTTTTGAGTTAACTTAATGGAAAATAATATTTAAAATGAAAACGTTGTGTTTTAATAACAATGCAGTATTATTCACTATTATTCAAAAATGGAAATTTTTTAGAAAAATACCAAAATTTCACTATAAACTAATTTTAATATTATGAATTAAAAAATGAAATCTATTTTGAAAACTATAATTTATAAATTTCATAATGTAGTAAACACTAATCATAAGCTCTTTTTTAAATTTCTAGTTTGATAGGTCATGGTGCGATCAAACATGTTGTTGTGCGTAGTGTGAGCTATTAAAATATTTAAAAGGAAGAATAACGTGTAATCTTGGGTTGTTATATTCTTCCCTAATTTAAATTGTTTCACCCTAATAAATTTATAGAATATTATTCATAAAAATATTTTTTTGTTTCTTCATATTAATTTCTTCAGGTTCCCATATTGCCTTTTCTATTTTTTGGTATCTTCAAAGAATTTTTACTAGAAGTGTTATCTAATTTCTCAAAACATGTTCTTTGGTATCAATAATATTAACCAGATCTCTACAATAAGAAAAATCGAGTTCCAATTCAATTTCTTCATAGGTTAGTACATGTGCTGGGTCTGGCCATTATTTTCCTAACAATGATATATGGAAGACATCATGATCTTTGGTGAGGCTTGGCGACATTTCCAGATCATATACTACAACTCCAATTCATTCTAGTATTTCAAAGGGTCTGATATACTAGGGACATAATTTACCCTTCTTACTAAATCTTACAACTCCCTTCCATGGACATACCTTCAAGAAAAATTGATCTCATACATAAAATTTAGAATATTTCCTTTGATTATAAGCATAGATCTTTTGAGTACATTGTGCTATTTTGATACGGGTTTGAATAATTTTCACCGTTCCTATTGTTTCCTCAATAAGTTCAGGGCCTATGATTTTTCTTTCACCAACATCATCCCAAAAAGTTGGTTTATGGAATATATTTCTATATAAAATTTCATATGGTGTCATTTGAATACTTGAATGGAATTTATTGTTATAGTAAAATCATACTGGAGGTAAATAATGATCATACATACCATTAATGTCAATAGATAAATTTTACAACATGTCTTCTAATGTTTTAAAAGTACATTTTTATTTTCCATTAGTTTGAGGGTGGTAGGAAGTGCTCAAACAAAGCTCATTATCTTCCGGATTATGAAGACTTTTCTATAATCATGATGTAAGATGAGGACCACATTCAGAAACAATTAATATGGGTACACCAAGAAGTATTAAAACTTGATTAATATAATGTATTTTTAAACATTTGTCTTGTAAATATTCTATTATAGAAATACAATGTGCTGACTTGGTAAGAAAAAGAACAACAACACATATCACATCATTTATCTTTGGATACATTGTTATACCCATGAAAATTTCCATCGTAGTATCATTCCAATTCCACACAAGTGTAGGAATAGTTTTCATAACTCCTCTAGGATGTTTTCTTCTTGCCTTAACCTATTGAAAAACCAAACATCCTGACACATAATTAACAATCTCCCTCTTCATGATGTCCCACCAAAAATGTGTTTTCAAATGTCTATACATTTTGGTTCTACCATGGAGTATAGATAAATTATATCTACGAGAATCACCCAATAATTCCCTTTTTCGGTTACATATAGATTGAACATGATGGCTATTACCAAATTTCAAAATACCATCTCCAAATACGAAGTCAATCTATCACCCATCATCCAAATCATTAATTTTCTTGTGAAAATCCTAATCATCAGATTGAGAACTTTTAATCCTTTCCATTAAATATGATTTTTAAAACATTTTGAAAAAGTAGTGATGTTTCACCACCCATGATAATTCCCATATACATATTTACCAGATCCATGAACATAATATCCTTTTCAACTCTCATTCTATTCAAAACTTCAATGTCATTCATACTTAAAGAATATTCCAGCTTATTTTCCTTCCCTAGGTAGTTGTGTATTATGAAATAATATTACTTGAGTAGATCAATAAATCTCCTTTGTCTCATGTTGATTTAGTTTTGTAAGAAAATATATTTCAATCTATTGTGATTAGTATATTTCTTAAATATTTCATCTTAGATATAGTATCATCAAATCTTCATAGAAAGTATTACTGATTCTAACTCAAGATCATGATTTGAGTAGTTTCTTAAATTTTTAATTGCCTTAATGCAAAACCGATAACACTATCATTATACATAATAACAAAACCATGTATTTTCCTTGATGCATCATTATAAGTCACAAAACCATTATTCCCAGATGGAAAAGTCAACATATAATAATTGACTAATATTATCTTCAATTATTAAAAATATTTTTCACAATCAATTGTCCAAACGAATTTAACCCCTTTACAGTTGAGCTTGGTTAATGAGTTTTACAATAGGGAAATCTTCTAGACCAAATGCTTCTACTAACCTGCTAAACCAATACAAATGTGTACATCAGTTATGAACAACGGTGTTGGAAATTCATGGATTGAGTTTTTATTTGGAGGAACAATAGAGATACCATCCTTTGAGATAATATGTCCCTGAAAAGAAATTTCCAGAATCCATAATTAACAATTACTAAGCTTCCCATATATCTCAATTATTCTAAGAGTCTTTAGAACAATCCTTAAGTGGTTGTCAAGGTATTCATAGATTTTGGATTATAACATGATATCATCAGAAAATATTATGAAACAATTATCAAGATATTCCTTGAACATTCTATTATTTAGATCTATGAAAACAGAGGGTTCATTAGTAAGTCCAAACAAAATTATTGTAATCTCGTGATGTCCATGCTGGGATTAGAATAATTTTTTTAAAAATAAACTCCTTATTTACACAAAATTTATGATATCTAGAATGAAGGTCAATTTTTGAAAAATATTGATATCCATGATGTTTTAAGAATATCATCAATATGAGGAAAATGATACTTGTTCATTATTGTAATAACATTGATTTCCCTATAGTCCATAGAAAGACTCATTGATACTTATATTTCTTAACAAAAAGAATTGGGGCTCTCCAAGGAGAAAAACTATGCTAAATAAGTCCCTTATTACTCAACTCCTTTAGTTATTTATTCAAGTCTACTAATTCCATAGTGGCCATTCTATATGGATTTTTGATATTGTCCTTGCATCAGGGATTAAATCAATAGAAAACTCAACTTCCCACTATGGAGGATGTCTAGGAAAATCATTTGGAAATACACCAATATATTCTTGTACAATAGGTACATAATCAATTTGAATATTTATTTCTTCATCCATATATTTTATTTTCTCTTACTTCCCAAGAATATAATTTAGTAGTGGTACTCGAGGTAGATTTTGATAAGAATCCATAGATGAAGTTTCTGCTCTAAAGATAATGGATTCTACAACTTGTTAAAAAATTGTAAATTTTTTCTTCTAGAAATATATTTTCACATCATATTTTGATAACCAATACATATTAAGGATTATATCTAAATTGACAATATGTATGATGATAAAATCAGTAGATAAATCACATTTATATTCCATAATGGGAACTGCCTGGAACATCTTTGTTGTAATGAGTATTCCCATTGAGGGTTTTACTGAAAACTCCCTTGTTAATGTGAATCGAAAATATATAACTTTTAAAAAAAAACTAGGATGTTATAATGGAATTATCAGATCCAAAATCAAATAAAGATTTGGCTATGTCCGAAGAAATGATTAAAGTACCTACCACCACATCGTTAGGAACTTCAACCTCAATAGTTGTGATCATATAAGATTTTCATTGATACCTTGGACTTTTAAGGTGAAATATTATATGATTATTGGTAAAATAATTTGCATATTGTCCCATATCTTCACAATTGTATCATTAAACATTGGAAGATTCTTTCTTCCCCTTGCAATCACAAGTTCAATGACCTTTTTCTACACACTTGTAACAAAATCACATCTCCTTTAGGCATGTAATGGGGTATTTATTCCCCCAATTACTGTATGGTGGAATTTAAACATTCCCCTTATTACCCTTATTTCCTTTTCTAGAGTGTTCAAAGACCATCTTCTTCTATTTCATTAAATTAAAGTTATAATAATTAGAGAATTAAATTTCCTTCTTGATATCATATGAAATTATATCTTCATATGATGAGAATTATTTTGAGACAACTTTTCTTTTATAGGAATGGTTTTAACCCATAAAAGAATATACTAATCATACTTCTTAGGTTATGTATGTAGTCTGCAACATGCCTTTCTACCCTTTTGAAGTTATCTTCATTCTTTTCAGCATTATCACCCCCCTTCTTCCTCGGACTCAAGAACTGCCTCTCCATATTCTCTCATAGATCACGAGGAATGTATTTTTCCAGGTAGAGTAATTTAAATTCCATGTATTCCATAATTTCCACCTCTTAATACTCTTTTATGTTTTTAATTAATGAAAATGATTGATCTATATATCCTGATAGATGATAGACTATCATAGCCATTTTTTCTCTTTCATTACTCCCCAAAAAAGAAATATAATTTAAAAGGAATTTATTTATTAATTATCTACAAATGTGTATGTTGTCACATTTAATGTTTGAGGTTATTGTGTCATGAAGCAGTCTATCATTGATCCTCCGTGTTACGGATCAAGATGCTTCATACAGGTAAGGTTATTATTCATAAGCTGAGATAATTATCCCAGTATGGTTATAAGATGTTCATCACACGTTGTATCACAAAGAATACTATAATTATACTTAATAAGAGGTAAATACCTACATAAATTATGTTTATATATTAGGATTCCATTCCTTACACTAGGAACTATTTCTAAACAATGGAATACACCTTATTAGGTTATGAATCATAATTCTTAATTCCAAACTAGTATAATACTTAGCATAAATTGATTTTTTTGCATATCTAATCCATAATCATAAAAATGGATTCCCTGGGGACATATTTAATCATATATCCTTTATAATAGTTTTTATACGATATGTCAATTATCCTTAGCGTATCCCCTAGGAGTGCCAAACCAGGTGTGCAGTAATGACCGTTTTTGTGTACTAAAATTACCCCGAGTCAAGATCCGAACACCTTGTTAGAGTTGATACTATTATGTATTTCTATTCAAAAACCACATCCACATATAGTATCTAGACATGTATTTACTTCCTATTAATTCCCACATAATCTCTATTTTACCAATATTCAAGGATGTAATTCTATACTTATCCACAAACTCTATCATATGGTAGTGTCCTCTAATTAAAGTGTTTTATAAATCTAGTTTCCAAGGATTGTACTAAAATTACATTGATACAAACTATAATGCACCAAACCCAGTTTCCCAAATCCAGTGAATTATTTTAATACCTTGGAATGATCATAATACATCCAATCCCGAAGGACCGATCAATTTTGTAGCCTTAGAAAAACTAGATAAAAACACAAGTTTTATATTACATCTTGAAATAAAAAACATAATGTCTACATTGAAGGAACTAATATCCCTTAGACCAACCCTATATGTCTGCCATAATACACTTCTTTACATACTGGGGAAAAATGAATGATAAGAAAGGGGTGATATTAGATCCTCATTAAGGATAAACAATATAGTGTAAGATATCATAAATAATCATAAAATGTTATGGAAATGTATAAAAATGATACCAAATCATTTTAGACATATTATTCAATATAATATGTTAATAATAAATAAATTAATTCTATTTAAATAACTTTATGGATATTCTAATAGTCAAATAATCACATGTAATATAATTAACTAGTCTCATAATTGGAAAATGCATAATGCTGGACATCATAACCATACCGTCAAGTCCCCATGAAAAGAACATAGCTAACCATACCATTAAGGACTTGTTCCAAGTCACTAGTTTGTCTCATGAGACCTACTGATTCATTGAAGGCCTATAGAGGGCCTTTACCATCACTTAATAAGTCTAATTCATTCCCAATATGAAAATGGTGAAACATAACATAAACATTCATACTAAAACTAGAATAAAAAATTATAATACTTAAAATATAAACCATGAATGGTATAAAAATTGTACATTTATAGTCAAACATATCATAAAACATTAAATATAATATGGAAGATTTTATCAATATAAATCAACCTCAATTAAGCATAATCCAATAAAGTATCTTGACGTAGATGAAAATAATCCAATAATATTATTAAAATTAATTGAGTGAAATTACAACTTTTTTACTTTGAAATAATTTTAATGTAGACAAATATTAAAAGAATGTATTTATTTTAAAAATAACTTTATAATCCTATAAGGTAATATTTAGAACTTTAAGGCATCAAAATTGCAGGAAACAGCCTCTCACACCACATAATTTCAAAAAATATTTTTCTTTCATTTGTCGAAAAGGTGATAAAGTGTCTCATTTGGAAAAAAATAGAAATATTTCCTTAAGAAAATTGACTAAAAATTAAAACATGGGTAAAAATAACTTTAAAAAATTGTCGATAATATTTTGAAATACATTTTAAGAAACATGGACATGGATAATAAAGATATACCAGTAGATACATACATTTAAATAACCTTCGATAATAATGAGATTGTGAAATTAACCATTACCTTATACTTTCCTTTATGAGAGGGAGAATTAACCTCTCATGTAATGGTTAAAACTTGTTATTAAATTATACTATGTCCGTATCAAGATTTATTATATCATATAAAATCCACTTATATCATTTTGTTAATAATAATTCAGTATTACCATTGTTTCAGGTGTTAACCGCTTCATTTTCCTATGCATGTTTTGTTGTGTAAGTATTGTTTATTATGAATATGTTGTATTTTATTCATATAAATAATAACAATTTGTTAGTAATTATTATATTTACTCATCATCTAAATTGTTTAATCACTTCTTAATTGTTAACATGGAGAATAAATCTCATCACATTGTGGAGATGGTAGGTCGTACGTACGCATGAGCAGTGGTATCATTCCATTTATTGTTAAATGGGTTGAAATTGGATGGTATATTAATTATACAGCATCGTTATAATTTTATATTCATTATTTATATCAATTATATGAATCAATATAAACTTTTAAATAAACTATTGTTGAATAAAAAATTACACCACGACGTGGAGACTGTAAGATGTACGTACACATGCATGGGGATATTGTTATTTGTGGGAGGAATAAAAGGAGGAATATGGTTGTACCATAATTATAATAACATATAATCATGTATTTTATACTATATTTATTAATTTGGTATAGAAAAAACATTGTAAGAAGAAGTATAAGAAGAAAATAACATTGAAAGAGTTGAAAAAACAATTACCTCTTTTACAGGTATCTCCTATTGATTAGATAAAAAATGACTCCATAAGATGGATTTATGAGAAAATTATGGCCTCTGGAATGAATTTAGGATAATTTTTAGAATATGTGGGTAGGGTTTGGGTGAGAAAAACATGATTTGTAGATGTGAAAAATAGGAAGGATAGGATCCATTTAAATAAATGAGGGGAGGGGCACTTTTGGATGCTCCAAAACTATTAAATTATTTTAAATTTAATTTCTATTTAAAATAGACCCCAAGAGAGTTATTTAGAGGATAATATGATTTTTCTTCCACTTCTTCTCAACCAATATTTTATATATAAGTTTAGGTCACAAAAGTAACCTTATCTTTGGGGTTTAATTCACAGTTAAACTGTTTAACTCCTAACATGTCTATAAATATTTTGATAACATAGGGTTAATATAGTTACTATAAAATAAAACAAAACCCAATTGGATCATTTAGGACATATTTACAACCCTCCAATTTCATTGTATGAACATTATATTTTTACTAATTTTATAACGTTTAATAAAATATAATTAATTTAATAGTATCATTTATGTGGTTTTTCAAACTATTCAATATTTTCATTTTTAAAAATATCAAACTAACATGACAAATTCAAATCAATAAATCCAATATCTCAGTAACATGTATATTTTATCTATAAAATCTTTTTATTTTATTAATTAAGTCAAATTATATTTATTTTAATATTTTTAATATCATTTATTTGATCTTTCTATTAATAAAATAATTTCTACTTTACTTTTGTGTCATCCTTAATGGTAATTATCTAATCTATAAAGATTATAAATAAATTGATATGATTTAGATAATTATGTTAGCTTTATAAAAAATATTTATTGTTAACCATATCGATTATATGAATTTATATTAGAAATGATATAGTAATTAAAATTCAAAAATGATATTTCTAACTCTTCATTAAATTAAATATAATAACTATCGTAATCTAACACAAGTGGATTAAAAATGTTATTATTTTCAAACTATGGTTTACTTTTGTTGAAATAATACTCCAATAATGAAATTATTATAGGTGTTATGGTAATATTATATTATAATCATATTATTGTTGCCCTCCAACTACCCTATTTAACTTTAACCGTGGTAAATAAAATTCAAATGTTACCATTCACCAATAATATTTTGATACTATTAGAACACATTTTTCATATTTATTACAACCATATACGAAATTTTTTCAAAATTCAATTCAGTAAAATGGTAAAATTGTGTTTAATGAAAACCCTGTAGATATCGCTAGAAGGCTGGTAAAAGAGCCATTCAATAGTTCACAAATTTTATATCTAATTCTACTGTAAAATGATTCCAATAAACCATATTGTATTATGGTATTTATTATTTATCAATTATCTATATAAAATCAATATAAAAGTAAAATGGCTAGGATGAGATCAAAAATAAGGGAGACTCATCATTTCAAATCAGAGATAACCAATCTTCATCCTGCTATGATCTGTTTTCTCCATGGAATGATTCAATATGAATTGTGAAAGATCATTCAAAACATATAAAAATGACCTTGGAAAAAGGTCAACCTCTTCTACCTAGCCTTTAAAAGTCTTTAATGTTTTAGATGTTATTGCTGGATTTTCAACTCCATCATTTGATTCTAGAAAATCTCCTATTATTAATTGCTCATGAGACAGATCTATCATAGTGGTCGCTAACCTAGGGGCGATCAAGAAAAGAAGAGATATTGGTAAATTTTTGACTCTTGGTCACATGTCTTAGAGAGGGGAGGAAAACCATATTCTTATTTTGATATAAAGGACAAGATATCCCATTTTTGGATTTCCTCACAATGGAGGCTCATTCCAACCAGAAAAGGATACTTTATTGTCATTTGAGAGAGGAGGGAGGGCTTTGATGCATCATGAAATTTCATAAATCAAAATCTTAAAATAGTGTTCTTTTTAATTACATAATGGGATGCAAATTTCAATCCGTTCAATCAAAGGATTTTAATGGAATAGGTGAGGACAAGGATTCCTGGTCTCCCCAGGGAATATTGGCACCCCAATATTCTAAATGATATTGGTTATGGAATTGGTATCACCTTAAAAATAAATCATATCACTATTAATGGTGTTCTGGGACTATATTCATAGGTATTGATCAGTATCAATATGGAGGCCCCCGTTTAGACTAAGTATCCTTGATAGAAAATGATCATCAAATAAAGGTTAGTTTTGAAATTTAGAATCTTCCCACGTTTTGTGAACACTATAAAATGGCGGGTTCGGTGATCAGAAACTATAGAGTGGTTCATAAGTTTTTGAATCTATCCATTTAATATATGTCTTGGAAAGAGGTTTCATGGAACAAAAAGAAAAATATAAATGTTTATATAACAAAATATGGAACTGATCAACCGAATGGCACAATATTTGAAAAATAAGTTAATGCAAGAACATCGTGGGATGCATTGGATGAAGAGTAATAAGGGAAAAATCCTCAAAATGTTTAGGCCTCTTTCATCCAACTTGATTTAGATAAAAAGTTTATCCTCCCATAGGATTATAACAATGATTTCTCGACTCTATTATTAGATTTCTTTTCCATTTTTATTGAAGTGAAAGCACATATTTTTTTGTTAGATCTCATATCTATTAAACAGAATGTTGTTATAAAATTAGATTTCTCCCATATAGTTCATACTGTGAATAACCAGCAGATTATAGTTATAGGATGTGGTTCAGACAATGTTTCTATTCAAAAAATGGATAAAACCAATATAATTGATACTCCTCACAAGAATAGTGAAAAAGAGGATGCCAAAGATTCAATATAGTCCTACATTGATAGAATTTAAAAAGGGAAAAAATCTACTGCTATTAATACAACAGAATAACCTACTAGAAAGTAAAAGTGGAAAATGAACATGACAAAAAAGGGGGCCTCACTCCCAAACCAAATCCAAAATGAAGACCCTATTTTGGAAGTTCTACGGAATAGCCAACCCTAGCAATGAAAGTTCTCTTAGGATCCTTGTTGGAAGGTAAAAAACTAAAATCAGTGGTCTCCCAATGAAGAAAGTTAATAAATAAAATCATGTTATTTTTAACATTGTTACATGATACTTTGTTCTGGGAGTGTCTCAGCCTACCCCCACTTCTAAATGACTATGGCTCATATTTCACAACAGTGTTGAACATCCTATTATTTTTCAAGACAAACTGATCATTACATTTCGTTTTTATAAATATGGCCATAAACACTTTTGTGCAGTTATCCATGCCTATAATAACTACATTAACAAGAGGTTGTTATGGTTACACATAAAGGGTCTATGTATAATTATCTGGGATTCATGGGTTATCATTGGAGATTTCAATTCCATTCTCTATCCAGATGAGAAAATAAGACTTGTTTACAACATGTTTTACACCATAGATTTCAGAGCATGTATGGAAGAATAAAACTAAAATGAAATTAATATTGTTGGTGCCAAATTTAATTAGTAAAAAATGAATCAAAATTTTATGAGGGATAGCAGGATTGATAGGGATTTTTTGAATAAATCCCTACTTTTAAATTGGAAATTTCTTTACTGTACAACATTATCTAGGAAAAACTCTGATCATAACCCCATTCTGGTGAGCCTATTTGACAATATAGATAGGCAACCAATCCCATTCTGGTTTAATAATTCTTGTATGTATCTTCCATAATGCTATAATATTTTCCAAGCCACTTGGAATTAGAGTGTTAGTAAGGATAACCTTCTGATCTGCATCTCCAAATTAAAACATCACAAGGTCAAACTGAGGGAATGAAGTAAGGCTAA
Organism: Viscum album; assembly: GCA_963277665.1. Classification (NCBI taxonomy): domain Eukaryota; kingdom Viridiplantae; phylum Streptophyta; class Magnoliopsida; order Santalales; family Viscaceae; genus Viscum; species Viscum album. Next base: position 39,086,123 of record OY728140.1, on the reverse strand, counting down.
ATTATGATTGTTTGATGGAGAGATTGATTACCTCGAGTACTATCTTCATGAACTCTTGGAAACCATCACTATGAATAATTTCTTTGGGGACATTGGTGAATAATTTGTGATGTCCTCCAAATTAGAAGATCTCATCTGGCACAGGGACAACATTAACAAGAACATATTCAACGTTAGATGGCTTACATATTGGGATAGAAATGCCAGGTATTTTCATTCTCTCCAAAGTGTAATGAAAGTCAATAGAACCTTCTCTTTAATCAATGATGGAGACAGAATACCAGGAAGTATAAAAGAGATCTCTAATCACATTGTCTCCTTTTACATAAATCTCTTCAATCACCACCAAGGAATGTGTACCTAATGAAAGGAATTATTCCTAAATTGATCACCAAGAGTGATAATTTGTTCCTGAACTCCATTCCCATGGACTCCAAGGATGTATATCCAGTATTTGGAATTAATAAATACAACTCACCTAGATTTAATGGATTCATTAACCATTTCTTCTCATGATATTGGGATGTCATCCAGGATGATGTTTGCATGCTGGTCAATCATTTTTTTAAAGGCGGTGCTTTCAACCTAGGCCTCAATACCCAATTTATTTCTGTTTTTCCAAAAGTAAATAATGATATCAACATCACTGAATTTAGACCAATGTATCTTGTTAAAAAAATTCAAAAAGTCATCACAAATATTCTTACCAATAGGATTACTTGTGTCTCATAAAAAATAATTTCCTATAATCAATTTGGATTTGTGATAGGGGAACATCCATGATTGGTTTCTTAATACCTCATAATGAGTCAATATTCTTAAAAAACCCACCATGGGGAAACACTAATTTGAAAAATAAAATCAATATAGCATTTGATAAAGTGGAATGGGGTTTCATAGGAAATGCTCTTCACAAATTTGTATTTAACATGAAATTTATTTATTGGATCAAATCTCATCTTGATTCTACCCATAACTCTATTCTTATCAATGGGTACCCTGAAGGCTACTTATATTGTACCAGGTGGGGTAGGTAAGAAGATCCTTTATTGGCAATAATATTTTCCATTATCGATGACTATCTTAGTAGACTTCTTCAATATATGGTGAACACTAGTGAAATATCAACTATCATGGCAGCTAGAGGTAATTCTTCTCCTTCACTCATCTTCTTTGGTGATGACATTTTCATTTTTACAATGGGAGATGGAAAAAATATCAAAAACTTGAAATATTATCTCTTTCATTATGAAGGTGTATCAGGTAAATAAATTAACTCAGGAAAATCCTTCATTAATTTTATAAAAACAATTTCATCTCTAAGAAAATTTGGAGTCACCAATGAGTTGGGAATTAGAGAATGATCTCGCAATTTCACATATCTTCGAGTTACCATTTTATTGAAAAGTCCTCATGATTCTCACTTATACACTATTTTGAGTCAAATTATATGAACACATGCCACATGGAAAGGCATGTTCCTTTAAATGGTTGGTAGAATTTTCCTTGCTATGAATGTGGTGGTTTCGAAAAAAATTTTCATGGTTTATTATTTACCTTCATTTGTGATTAAAAAAATTAACACCATTATGAGGAATTCTATTTCGAGTGGTAGAATGATAGAACATAAAATCCTTATAGCCACATGTAAATAGTATTGAAAGACTCATGTACTCGGAGGCCTTGGCATAAAAAATCTAGAACTCTTAAACTAGTCCCTTTAGGAACAATTTGGGTGAAACTTAGTCAACAAAATTTTGTATTCCCTTATCTTTATCTAATCCAGATTTCTTCCATGAGTTATTGCAGGATAATGATATTTCATTGAGTCTTTTATCTACCCAGGTATTAAAGAATTCTTCCAAAAAATCAACAGGAAATCTCATTGGTTGTTGAACATGAATTATTCACTCAAATTTTGGCATCAATACTAGATTGGGACACCCTTAATTGATCAAATTAACTTCTCTGGTCATATAATAGATCAAATCATTTTTATTAAAGATCAAATGGAGAATTTGGTGGCTCTTCCTGAGGATATTAATTACGTTTCTGCTGATTATGTATTCATTTACCAAGATGATAAGGTGATATGGGAACACTCCTACAATATCCTTCTTGACTCAAAGAGCTTCTACAATCCTCTTCTATAAGGTGATAGAAAATGGATCAGGGACTTCAATAAAAATTGGATTCTTCCCTATAGGATCCCTCTTCTCTAGTGAATCGATCTCAAAAAGATTCTTATTGATGATAATATTCAGCGCATTGGAGATTCCATTTACTCTAGATGTTTCCTTTTTCCTCAATATTGTGAGGATGTCAAACACATATTCCTATGAATTAAATTGAATCCTCCCTATAGAATGATTACTTTTATATTTTTCAGATTTCCCCCATGCATGCTGTATCTTTTCATCACTTCATGTATGTTCTTATTTACATTAGGTTATCCAGTTAGATTTTAGTAGTTTTAAGAGTAGCCTACACAGAGCTGATTCACATCATTTTGAGTAGTAGAAGCAAGGCACTTCATGACCACAAGCACTTCAACTTCCAGATGTACCTCGACAATATTATTTCAGTAGTGCAAAGGATAACTGAATGCATTCTAACTTTTCCCGATACATAGTGAATGACCCCATTGTTATTAGGTATAATAATGTATCAAGTAACATTCCTCAATCGCTTAGTACAATTGAGCTATTTTGGTTCCCCCCTTTCATTGGATTATTAAAATGAAATATGGATGGGGATTTGAGGGGAATCCCAGGGACATCGGTATATGGGGTGGTATTTAGGGATCACAATAGTGATGTTGTTGAATATATTTATGTTCATTATGGACATGTTACTAAATTGAAATAGGAACTGGTGGGATTTGTAAGAGCATTTGACTTTTCATGTCAATGAAATTTGAATAAAATCTGGTTTGAGTGTGACTCTACCCTAATTGTTCAAGCTATAAGGATGAGGAAGATTCACCACTCACGGAAACTGACTGTGAAATGGAAAAAATTTCTTGAAAATCATTCTGAAATGAATTACATAGTCACACACATTTATCATGAGTCTAATCAACTTTCTGGTGGTCTTTATAAAAAAGGTTCTACTGAAGAGGTGTGCATTTTCTCAACTAGCCGTCCTTTTCATATGGTTCACATCTTTAAATGGGACAAATGAAAAATAAATTTCCTTATACTAATTTAACATGTATTAATTTTTAATAAATATCCTTGTGATCACTTTTTTAAAAAAATATAGTAAAATAATTATTTAAATGATAATGTCATTTTATAACAACAATGCATTATTTTTCACTATTCATCAATGTTTTAAACTTTTCTGAAAACTAGAAAAATTTCACTGTAAGATAATTTTGATATTTTGAATTCATAAATTATGTCTATTTTGAAAAATATAATTTAAAATTTTTTTAATGTGATTAAAACTATTCATAATTTTTTTTAATAGCTAGTTTGATTGGTCATGGTGCGATCGAACCTGTTGTTGCATGTTGTGAAATAAGTTCAATTATTTAAAATGAAATATACCATGGAAGATTCAGTATTTAAAGAGTCATTCCTATAGGAGGATTTATTAATTTAGTATCTGGAGGTGGTGCTGTGACTCAACTGAGTCCTGATAATGAACCTTTCAGATCAAGATCATCGTTTTACCTCTAGGGTGTGGAGTAGACTATAAAAATATTTTGGTAATTAGTTATTCTGTAAAAATATTTTTCATCACAAGATGGTTTGTCAGATAGAGATGACAATCCAAACACTTAAATACATGTTTCACTCTTGTTTCATGGAATTTTGAGGTTTGTGGATGAGGAACCTTCCCTGGGTCCTGTTTTCTAACATAAGTATTTTACACTACACTACTGGTATATATATATTTGAATATTTTGTACGTCTGAACATGTTATTCTTTATTGTATTGGATTGGGGTTGGATAGGCATCCATTCTCAAGAAAGAACGTGAATAGAATATAAAAGATATGTTCTAGGTTAATCATGAGACGATGGAGGTCGAACATGTTTTATAGAAGTCATATGTTAGTCATAGTAGGATACCTCCAGAGATTGATGTTGGAGATCATGTGTTCAAGATGATGAATCATCATCTTGCGAAGTGAACATTTGGTTATGAGAGTAATCATTCTCCACAGATTTTTGGGCTATTCAAGGTGTTGGATGTTATTTGAGTTATGGCCTATCAAATAGAGCACCCCCCCATAGATTAACTGCTTACATGATTTTTCTTCATTTTTAGTAGCTCTATCATTATCTTATTGACTACTATCAAGTCATTTATCGAGTAGATATTCAATATTGATGATTATTAGAACTTCATAGAAGTTACATGTGGAGATACATGACTATGATGAGAAAGTGTTCTGTATGTGTTCTATTCCCTTGGTGTGTGTCTTGTAGAGGCATTGAAGAGTGTTCCTGAGGTGGTTTAGTTACTAAGATGTAGAGATCATTGAGAGATATCTCATGGGGTAGTTTTTCAGACGAATCCTTTTCATTTTCTCTTTGGGATTTGCTTTTGATTCTCGTTAATTAGAATTATTTGAGTGGTATTTAATATAAGGGACCTGATTCATGTAGTCTGACCCTTCATTTTTTACAGAAGACATGGGGCATGGAGCATGCCTGGAGTGTGTGTGGGGAGGTTTAGCTTTTAAAAGTTAGATTCTAAGAGAATACAAAACTTATATTGGATTTTACATTGTGTATGTGTAGTTCACAGCTAGTTAATATCGGTTCATGGTGTTTTTCATGATGTTTAGGATTTCAGTATTTGAGGATTCAAGGTGATGTGTTTTTAGGGAGATTTGTAACCCTTCATTTACTTGATGTTTATGCTTTAAATGCCATGTAAATCCCCTATAAAACACATATTTTAAGGGTGCATCCTCTTTAGTTTTTCTCAAAAACGTACAGCCGAAGGTCCCTCTCTCTCAAATTATTTGCGAACTGCTACCATCCCTCTTCCATTTTAAGATTCCTTCAATGGATATTGATCCATGGATTCTCATATTCATCCTATAATGATATGAATTATGTTATACATATTCTATTCTAGATCATCGATCTGAATTGTGTTTTTTGGTGAGATATGTAACCCTACATTCACATGATTTATATGATTTAGACACCGTGTAAATACCCTATGGAAAACATATTTTAATGGTCCATCCTCTGTAGTATTTCTCAAAAACCTATGACCAATGAACCCTCTTTCTCAAATTATTTTCGAACTAAAACCCTCCCACCACTATTTATGAGATTCCTTCATTGTGTGCTTCACGATGTGTAATAATTTCGTATTAGAGGATTCACGTTGATGTGTTTTTGGGGGTGATCTGTAACCCTACATTTACTTGATGCTTATGATTTAAACGCTATGTAAATCCCCTATGGAACACATGTTTTAAGGGTTCATTCCCTCTAGTGTTTCTTGAGAACCTACGGCCGATGGTCCCTCTCTCTCAAATTCTTTGCAAACTACAACCGACCATCCCCCATTTTGAGATTCCTTCAATGGGGATTGATCCCTGGCTTCTCATCTTTAATCTTTCATGATCTGAATTATGTTTTACCAATTCTCATGTAGATCATCAGTCCATTTCTCAAAAAACTACTACGGGAAAACCCGTCATGTGTGATGGGTTATTTGTAATGGGGAAGTGTCCCATCCCAAATAACTAACTATTTGAGACGGGAATTGGTAGCACGTCACAAATGGTTTAACACGGACTATGCAACAAACCACGATAAAGGTATTTGTGATGGGTGGCCATTGCAAATAACCTTCGAAGGGTTTTAGTATTTCCGACGGTTGTCATATCTAATACCCTTCGATGGTTTTAGTATGTGCAGTGGACTCGCCACAAATACTCGATTAAGCGTCTCCCTCTAATTAATAGGGGTTTAATATTTGTGACGAGATTCATCACCTGTCACAAATGCTATGTTGACAGGATGATCTTTGGGATGAGACCAATCACAGATACCTTTTTAACTATCAATCCTAATTAATAAGGGGGTTTGTATTTGCGATGGGAATCCTATCACAAATAATGTAACCTATATATACCCTCATCCATTTTTTTTTCATTTCACATCTCTCTTAACTCCTATACCTCTCTCTGAACTCTCATATTTCTCTCTGAAACTTTTCTTTTGTTTAAATTTCATATCAAAGTGATTTTTAAGCCTTTCTGCGTACAAATGATTTCATTTTAAGGTATTTATCTATTGCATTTATTTTTTAGTTAATCCGTTTAATTTTATGTTAGTTATAATTTTTGATAATTAGAGGCAATTAAATTAAATTAGAATTAGATAGTTTTATTTTTTATTATGTATCTTAACAAATAACTTGTTTCATTAATAATAAATACAAATAAATTGTAATAATTTGTGCTAATATGTAATAATTTGCGCTAATTAGTAATAATTATTGATAATTAGTAATAAACAGTTATAAATGGATAATTTTTAATAATTAGGAATTATTCAAAATAAATAATAATAAATAAGAATAAATCGGTATAAATAGGAATAATAAGTAATAATTGGAAAATAATTTGTAATAAATAGGAATAAATAGTAATAAATTGGAATAAATAATAATAATTAGTAATAAATAGAAATACAAAGTAATAATCAGTCATAGATAGGAAAAAGTAATTATAATTTTTAATAAATAAGGGTAATTAGTAATACATAGGAATAAAAAGTAATAAACAGGAATAAATAGTAATTAATAAAAATGAAAAGTAATTAGGAATAATTAGTAATAAATATGAAAAACTAGTAACAAATAGGAATAATTTGGAAAATATAGTAATAAGTAGGAATAAATTTTAATAATTAGGAACAATTTGTAATAATTTGCAATAAATAGGAATAATTAGTAATAATTAGTAACAATTTGTAATAATTAGTAATAATTAGTATTAAATAGGTATAATTAGTAATAATAAGTAATAATTAGTAATAATTAGTAATAATTAGTAATAATAACTAATGATTAGGTATAATTAGTAATAATCAATACTAAATAGGTATAATTAGTAATAATTAGTAACAAATGAGTATAATTAGTAATAAATAGAAATAAGTATTAATAAATAGTAATAAATAGGTATAATTAGTAGCAATTAGTAATAAATAGGTATAATTAGTAAAAATGAGGTACAATTAGTAATAAATTGGTATAATTAGAATTGTTTAGTAATAATTAGTAATAATTATTAAAAAATAGATATAATTAGTAATAAATCAGTATAATTAGTAATAAATCTATATAAATAGTAATAAATAGTTATAAATAGTAATAACAAGTAATAAATCAGTATAATTAATAATAAATAGGTATAATTGTTAATAAATAGGTATAATTATTAATCATTAGTAATAATAAGTAATAATTATTACTTAGAAATAAATAGTAATAAATATTAATAAATAGGTATAATAAGTAATAAATAGTAATAATTAGTAATGAATAGCTATAAATAGTAATAATTAGTAATCATTGGTAACAAATATGTATAATTAGTAATAATTAGTATCAAATGGGAAAAATTATTACTAATTAGTAATAATTATTAATTATTAGTAATAAATTGTCATAATTTTTAATAATTAGTAATAACTAATAATAATTAGAAATAACAAGTAATAATTTGTTATAAATAGGTATATTTAGCAATAATTTTTAATAAATAGGTATAACTAGTAATAAAGGGTAATAAAAAGTAATAAATAGCAATAAATAGATATAAACAGTAATAACTAGAAATGAACAGTATGAAATAGTAATAATTAGTAATAAATATGTAAAATTGGTAATAATGAGGTATAATTAGTAAAAAATAGTTATAAGTATTAACAAATAGGTATAGTTATTATTAATTTGTAATAATTAGGTATAATTAGTATTAATAAGGTATAAATAGTAATAAATTGATATAAATATTAATAACTAGTTATAAATAGTAATAAATAGTAATAATTAGTTATAAGTATATATAATTAGTAGTAAATATGTATAATTAGTAATAAATTTGGTATAATTAATAATAATTAGTAATAATTTGTACTAATTAGAAATAAATAGTAAAAAATAGTAATAAATAGGTATAATTAGTCATAATTAGTAATAATTAGTAATAATTTTTAATGAATAGGTATAATTAGTAATAATTTGGTATATTTTGTAATAATTAGTAATAACTAGTAATAATTAGAAAAAATTTCTAATAAATAGGTCTAATTTGTAATAATTAGTAATAAATAAGTATGAATAGTAATAAATAGACATAGTTAGTAATAAATAGGTACGATTTTAATAAATAGAAATAAATAGTAATAAACTGAATTAAAATTATAATAATAATTTGAGGAGGAAATGGGGTTTTGAGGGGAGCTCCTCCATGGTGATTTGGCGATGATCCATCAATGATTGCATTCTAGGTTTGGCTGCCAAGGAAGAAGGAAAAATGAATCTACTTGAGATCTGGTCACATGCATGGCTTCATTTTAGATCAAGGAACGGTGTCGCTCGGATCAGCAGTACAGGACATACGACACCGCGACATACCAATGCTAGTGTGGGACGTAGGAGGGATCTGGCATAATTTCTACTATGAGAATGCGCTTCATGTTTTCAAGTGAAATTTCAGATCTATATCATTGCAGGTTATATCTTTCACTGGGATCGGTCTATTTGAAATAGTGGCTTCATATCTTCTTTCTACCATGTCTATTCACACTCTCAAGAGGGATTTCACCTTTGCGGAGGTCTTATGCAAGAAATATTCTCCAACCTTATCTTCCCTTGATGTTCTATTGATCTCCAGATTTGAAGATGGGAGGTTCATAGTCATGATGGATCAAGGTGTATTGATGTATAGGTTTGATTTGTGCTACTTCTCCCATATTGGCTGATTCATTTTGGAAAAAGGAAATAAACTGTTGAATTGTGATGAATTGAAATCAAATCTCTCCAGATTATGGAGTTTCTTGGATGGAAAATTATTCTAAAATGTAAGGGGTATTTTCATTTGGTCTTTGAGTCTGAATATCAGCATTCAGTTTCTTAAAACTGTAGATTTTATGACCTGAATCCTTGTGTTTTTTGGGTTTCATCTTGGGATATGAATTTAAATGCTCATAATCAAAATCACACTAACACACATGTCATGGTCAGGATGCATGGTCTTAGTTGGGTTTTTTTGGAACCCTTCGACTCTAAGAGACATTTTCACCTAAAATTGTGCTCTGCTGATATTAGATGATAGTACCAATGAATACAAGACATGCTATTATGTAAGGGAGATAGTGGATGTTGACTTTTTGAAACCTGTCCCTCATAATACTATTCTTTCTACCACTAGGGAGAGGTTTGAGGTAAATTTTGAGTATGAATCAGTTCCACCTTTTTTTAAATTCTGCACGGTGATTGTCTATATGGTATCAGATTAGAGACATGTGAAAAACCTGTAGGTGATGAAAAAAGAACCCCGAAAGAAAAAGAAGGCAATGAGGGCTAAGGACTTAGTGCCAGAGCCTGTAATCACTTCATGAAGGGCTTTGGGAAGATAATTGGGGTGTGAATAACAAATCAGTTGTGAGAAAAATGGGGGTTTCTAGACTGGGAAAGAGCATGGTGTGAATGAAACTTTATTGAAGGTTGATGAACTTGGATCTAACATAGTGATGAACAAGATTGGTGATAGGGCTAGCCTCCCATAGGTACATAATTTAGTGTCAGATAGACCAGATTATCATTGGGAAACCTTGGCCTCTAGTGATGTTGACTCCGACCATGCTGAATTTGAAAATAAAATCACCGTGTATGTAGATATTGATGATTTACTGGGACATGAGAGAAGTCTAGATACATCATTTGACCATAAAGGTAAGAAAAAAAATCTGAGATTGATTCTACCATTATAGGTATGCGCTTAAAAGAATTTAGCATTAACGCACATGTCGACAATAACCAATGAGAGGATAACTTTTCATCCAAATCTCTTGACAAATAACAAGGGAAGAGGAAATAAAAAAGTTTCATGGATGACATGCATGATGGCTCTCAGTTAAAGTCACAAAGATTTCTTGTCATCTTGAACATACCCAATAGCAAGGAGGTAATTTTTTAGAAATTTGGTAAAGCTCATTGAAGCAAAGCCATTGTGACAGACAAGTCAGCATTGGACCATAGTCTAGTGGCTGATCCATACCCACTAGATGATGTTGACGATGGTACATGGTAGCAGCCTAAAACATGGCAAAGGGGACATTACCCAAATGGTAGAGGTGGGGGCCAATTCCATGAATGAGTTTTCAGTTGTTAAGTGACCTGTCACCTGCTTACATTCCACATTTTCTTTTGTACTTTCTTTTATTTTTCAATAACTTTTTGTAGGAGTAGGTTTGCCTAGATCCTAGACTCTATTTTAGAGATAAAAAATAATAAACTATAATAAAGAGTACTAAATTGTAATAAATTTTAATAAATAGTTTTAATTAGTAATAAATAGTTATAATTATTAACAATTAGTAGTAATTAATTTTAATTAGTAATAATTAGTAATAATTAGTAATAATTAGTAATAATTATGTATAATTAGTAATAAATAGGAATAATTAGTAATAAATCAGAATGTATAGTAATAAGTAGATATAAATAGTAATAATTAGTAATAAATAGAAATAATGAGTAATAAACATGTATAATTAGTAATAAATAGGTATAATTAGTAATTAATAGGTATAATTAGCAATAAATAGGTATAATTAGTAATAAATTGGTATAGTCAGTAATAAATAGTAATAATTTATAATAACTTGTAATCAATTGAAATTTATAGTAATATATAGGAATAATGAGTAATAAATATTAATAATTAGTAATAATTTGTAATAAATATGTATAATCAGTATTAATTAGGTATCATTAGAAATAATTAATAATAATTAGGTATAGATTGTAATAATTGGTAATAATTAGTAATAATTAATAATAATTAGTAATAAATAGGTATAATGAGTAATAATTAGTAATAAATAGTAATAAACAGGTATAATTAGAAATAAATAGCTTTAATTCGCAATAATTAGTAATAAATTGGTACAATAAAAAATAAATAAGTATAATTAGTAATAAATGGTAGTAAATAGTAATGAATAATAATAAATAGTAAATAATATTAATAATTAGTAATAATTAGTAATAATTAGTAATAATTAGTAATAATTAGTAATAAATAGTAATAAATAGTAATAATTAGTAATAATTTGTTATAATTGGTAATAATTTGTATTAAATAGGTATAATTAGTAATAAATTGGTATAATTAGTAATAAATATTAATAAATAGGCATAATTAGTAATAAATATGTATAAATACCTCTATTTAGTAATAATTTGTAATAATTAGCAATTATTAGTAATAATTATAAATAATTAGTTATAAATATGTATAATAAGTAATAATTAGATATGATTAGTAATAAATTGGTATAATTAGTAATAATTTTTAATAAATAGTAGAAATAACTAATTTGTTATAATAATTAATTAGTAGTAATATTTAATTAGTAGTAATTAGTAATTAGTATTACTTAGTAGTAACTAATTAGCATTAATTAGTAGTAATTAGAAGTAATTTGCAGTAATTAGGAATAGTTAGTAATAAATAGTGATAATAAGTATAAATAGCCATAATTAGTAATAAATAGCGGTAATGAGGAATACATATGAATAAATAAAAATTTTGTTTTCTAAAACATACTTTTATTATATCAAATTATTCAGAAAAATAATTTTATTATATTTATTAGAGAAATTTGAAAAACGAAGTCAACAAAAGACATTATTAGATGGTCGTGCTTCGATAAATCAGTACACGAATCCAAACAGTTGTGTTATAAATCCTATATATATCTAGGGTATTGAATTTTTCTTATCTTCTGTATCATCAAAAACAGAATTTGTTTCAAAAGGGTCATTTAAGAGTCCATGTAAAAAAATAATGAAATATGTTTTTTTCTTGATAGGATCTCATCCTAGGGGAATTGATGTTGACTTTTATGGCATGCTAGAAGAAATTAATGAATTGTGTTATCTAGGATAGAATAACATGATGATGTTTAAATGTTAGTTGTTGGATATTGAGATAGGCTTACATGTTCATATGATTTATCAAATCATTGATATTAAATATAAAATCCTTCTTATAGTAAATAAACCATTCTTAATAGCTCATTAGGAACATCAAATGTTTTCTGCCAATTACTGTGCTACTTTTAGAAAGTTGTGTGATTGACCAAAAATAATTAAAATGATATCACTGGAAAATAAGATTATTCACAGTGAATATGGTACCACTGAAATATATTGAATTGAAATTTTTAAAGAGACTACTCTAAATCCATATTCTCTAATAATAGAGATGAATATTGATAATAACACCCCACAATTAAGGGCTAATGATGATGATGATGATGATGTCCTTGATGTAACAAATTAATTTTAAATTTCAGGAGATAATGAAACTAAAATTCCTATAGAAACTGATGATACTGAGGATGAATATGAATATTTTGACACCGTCATATACGCCGATGAGGATGGAGATGAATATTGAAATAGTTAAATGCTGTTTAAAATCATATATAATATATATTAAAATATAATAGTTATTTTAAAATATTTTCCAACAATTGTAATTTTATGTTTCCGATGGACTAAAATTGTTTTAGTGAGTTAGAGGGTGCTGATATGCCTGATGATGAGTAGGATAATATAGCATCTGACACTCAGACTACTTGCGGTGTAGAGAGGAATGAGAGCGGTTGTGGTCTTGTACGATTGATGATTGATAACCCTATACCTGAGCAATTTACACATCTTGTATTATATCTACACATGAAAAGGTTTTATAATTTGTGTTTTATAAGTAGTTTTCATTAATTATCATTAATTGGTATATATACTATTTTTTTGAATTTTTTAATTTTTTCACATCTATTAAAATATAGTTGTTGGAAAAGGAAGTGATATATTATGAAATTATTTTTATTTACCATGGGTTACATGGGATAATATTCCCATTGATGTTCAGTACTGCTTGTCCGATTACTGGCTGGTATGGAAAGAAATAATTTTTATGAAATTAATTTAATTAATAAATTCATTTTATTAATTTTTTTGTAGGGTTTCTACTTTCCCATCGATGAGAGCATGCATGACTCTTTCTATAAGGCATGGTAGGGATGTATATGATTGTGTTTCCATCAGTAGTTTCATAATTTGAGGATGAAAACAAGGAAGGAATGAGTTATATAGTTTGATATGTATTATTGTGCCCACTGACCAGTTTACATTTCATCTCAGGATTGGGATGGATTATGTTTACACTGGAAGATAGGACATTTTTAGAGGACATTATTAGTAGGTCAAAAAAACTGAGGGAGACTGGAGGTGACACATCATGCTGGTAGTCGTACATTTAGTACGCATAGGGAACAAATGGTAAGAACATTTTTTTAATTAATTTATACCACTTGAAATGTAAAAAAATTATTGTGTACTCATATAGGTAGTTGAGATGACTGATATTATAGTGTTTAATGTTTATAGGATTATGTATAATGATCCTATCACTGTAGAGATTAGAGGTGATCACCAACATCATATTCTGTTTAGTATAACTTCATTTTGAGTATTAAAATTAACTGTAAATAATATTTTAACTGTTATAAGATTGAATTGCAATTGAAGGGGTCATATGAGGCAACAACGTCTCAGACACAAACTAGGATTATGGGTGAGACCAATGATCGTAAGAGGGTAGTAAGATTTAATGATGCAACATAGATTTATGGGACCTAGTATTCGTTTGAGAATGGTTGAGTTGTTGGTATCAGATATTGATTGTTGCCTCAGAGTTATTATGATAGTTCAATGATGTCAGGATGAAACAAGAGAGGAGCTTAGGGAGAGTCAACATAATCTACCGCGTAGCAGGCACTATGCACAAGGTGGGGATTGCACCAGTTATAGTAGTAGTACTGTAGCAGGTAATGTTCGGTACTATAGTAGCCAGAACTATTAACCTTGGGCCACCGGTTTGGGCTTGGAGTCCTTAATCCCTTCGGGCCACTCGGGCATTCAGGTAAATAGGGCTTTCAGGCCATCTTTAAGGCCTTCAGGCTGCCTCAAGGCCTTTAGGCGACATGAAGTTTCCCTAGACAGACTCTACAAGAAAGGAGTAGCCCAAAGGACGATTAAGAGCAACCAGACTCACCAGAGCAGAACCAATGGATTTGGAAGTATGAGAGGGTATGGAAATGCCGTCAGGACTGACCTGTACTTGCATGGGAAGCATAGCCTGACAACCATTCGAAGGTGGAGAGATACCATCACGATGTAGATGATGGGGAGGGGTAGTTCCTTGAAGTTAGAGTCTGGTTGAATTCCCTAAGACCTTTGGGTAATGTAATGTCTCTTAATCCTATGGGCCATGTTATCACTAATCCTATGAACCTTGAAATGGTTCCCCTCATCTTTTTAAAGGGGGGTCTCAAAAATCAATAAAAATTAAGGCCTTTGGGCCATTCATGAAGGTGTGAGCTCAGGGTGAGATTACAGAGAGTATGTGCTGGGAGTATGAAGTGCTTCGTCGACAGAAGCAGCAGAAACAAGAGGAGATGCGTCGATGATAACATCAACAACATGATTAGACGATGGAGTAGATTTGACGTCCAACTCATGGTTTAAGGATGATGTTCCCCCCACCCTCACCTCTAGCTTCTCCACCTCCTCCAGATGACCCTCCCCCCAATGATGTGTTTTCCTTTTATGATAAAACATTTTAATATAATTTTTTTAATATTATATTTTAACATTTCTATATACTTCATTTTTTATATTGTCATGAATATTACATTTTTTTATTATTTTATGATTTATTTATTTTGTTTGTTTAATTTATTTATTATTTCTGTTATTTATTTATTATTTTATTAAAATTATTATTTTTTATTATTAATTTGTTATTATTATAATTTGTTTTATATTTTGGTGAAAATTGAGGTTTTTATTATTTAATAATTTTTTATAATTTCATTGTTAATTTATTAATATTAATTGTATTAATATATTAATATTAATATTTTTTTAAAACTAATATATTATCAATATTTTATTATTATTATTCGTATAATAATAATAATTATTATTATATTTTTATTTTTATTTTTATTATTAATATTAAAATAATAAAAATAATAATAATGAAATTATAATATTATTTAATTGAGATTATTTTATTGTTATTGGTAATATTATTTTATTCAATTTTATTAATATTAATATTAATTTATTTTTTTTGAGGTTATTAGTGACGGGCCCGTCATAATAGGGTTATTAAAAAACTCGAAGAAACTATTTGTAATGCTATTTTTTGCAATGAGGTATTTACAAAGGATCATGTCATAAATAACTTTTTGCAATGAGGTCCCTTTAGAAATTAATTTTATTGAGAGGGTACCATCACAAATAACCCGTTGTAAATACCTTAATTCATTTTACATTTACTTGATGTTTATTCTTTAAACATTATGTAATTCCCCTATGAAACACATATTGTAAGTGTATGTCATCTATAGTGCTTCTCGAAAAACTATAATCGATAGCCCCCCTCTCTCAAATTTTGTGCGAACAACATCCCTCCCTCCACCATTTTGAGATTTCTTCAATGGGGATTGGTCCTTGGATTCCCATTTTCAATATTTCATGATATGAATTATGTTATACCTTATCTCTTAAAGATCATCGATCCATTTCCTCCAGTTTCTTCATTCCATGTGATAGAATATCGTCTCCCATGTTTCTAATGGGGTTTTAATGTTTTTTGATGCGACTATGCCATGAATTCCACGGTTTGATGCATCTTCTTATGGTATTTTGGATCAGTATCCACAACATTGTTCTATTATAGTCAGAAGCAAATTGACGCCTTTAAGGAAAAATATTCCTTGATTTTGTTTTATTTATGAAAAATCATAAATTAACCATTCCTTATCCATTTTGATGAATGGGGAATTAATTTAATAACATTTTTTAGGATTAATAATAATTGGTTATCCATCACATGTTTATTTGATTTTTACTGGTATTATGGGGTTCCTCATGATTTTCTAGATAGTGTGATATCTATGATATGCTCTGTTAGTATGTACTTATGATTTTAATATCATGTCAAAATTGATAAATAATGTAATGATGGAATAAATTGATAAATAATTGGATTGTGAAATTAATAAAGAGGCATGTTTCCAGTCTAGTGGTTGATGTGATTTTTTTTATAATAAAATTGATGCAATGTGCATGTATAATTTAAAATGATAATATATGTGATTAATGGGATTGATAAACTACATGGAACATTTTTATTCTGGTTGTTGATGATAATCAAAAAGGAATGATGAATGATAATTGTTGGATGCTTGAAATTAGGTTTTAATTAATTGTTTAATTAATTTGGAATATTTATATTGCTTGATAACATAGGATTCTAGTTGTTGGAACCCACTAATAACGAATCAGTGAATTCAAGGATAATAAGAACTATTTATTTGAAAAATAAAATTGTTAGGGATTGATTTTCCCATATGATTTTGAAGGATGACTACCTTGTCTTAGATTCATGAGAACTTGTTTTCATTTGAATGTTGAATCTCTTGTTTTAGGGACTTGATTTACCTATTGGCTATTCAATTTTATTCCTAATTATTTTATGATATGATCTGGATATGAACATTTTGTTATGATCTTGGTATAACTGAGCCATGGATGGATGCTGTGATATAGGATGGGGAGGCCCCGATGTGACATGAGCCTATGATGGACGAACCTAGGATATCTAATGTGATGCAGATGGGGAGGTATGAATGATTTAGTAAGGATGATGATATGAATGTGGGATACAGGGATGACACCAGAGATGAAGAAATGGGTTTAATCTAGGATTATTCATTGATGTGATGCTAAGATATTGGATGATATCTTGTGAAATTGTTTCATGGATAATGGCCCTGTTCTTTATACACACACACACAAACACACACACACACATATATATATATTAATATCCACTATAATTGTTCTATTTGGATATGCTTAGATGCATGTTTCTTCATTGTGTAAGATTAGGATGGTTTTATTTGAGTAAATTTATTTTAGAATGATGCTAAAAATTAATAAACAATTCTTAACCTATGGGGTTGGTAATGATGGAATTAAAATTATAAAAAGATGATAGTCATGTTAAACTGACTTGCCGGATGGGATTATAATGGGAGGAAACAGACCATGTTCATATGAGTAATGAAATATTATTTCTGATAATTGTAATAGTTAATTAATTACTACAACATTAATTAATTTAAGTAAATTCTTAAACTAATCGTTTTTTTCAATTTGTGTCATCAATTCTTTTTTTTCTTATAGGATATAAGTTCTTAGTAGTGGCATCCTAGGGGAAAATAAATGTTTTCTGTAGTTGAGTCTAAGATTTGGTTACGCCCATAGTGTGATTTTGATCTATATTATATCTTTTATATTCTAGAATTTCTTCTGATTCCACACTAATGTAATTTAGGAAAACATACACCTAGTGGAATTTGGGAGGGTGTTTTCCATAATATCCATGAGGGATGATGGATAGATAGCTACATTTTCCAACCCCGCTCTCTTTTCATGGTAGTTACTTGTGCTAGTGTTCATGTTGGTTAGTTTTCCCATAAAAATGTGTGTAAAGGTCTTTGAGGACCTGTACTTTTTTCAAAAAACATTTATTATCAGTGATAGTATCCAATGAATTATTAAAAGAATAATCTATATTGGATGTGGTGGGTTGGGGTACTTACTTGGTGTACAAGTTGTGATAGATTGAGGTATAACATTGTATGGTTTATATACATCACATGGGATATGGTGGCTCCAAGGAACAACTCCGTTACCATATTTGGATATGCTATATAGTATTATGTGATCATGTGACATGTGAAGTGAGTGTTGTGACACCTTTTCCAGGTGACTTTTCACTATATTACATTTGGAGAGAGATATCTCAAGATGTGCGACATTGGGGTAGATCAAAAAAATGGTTGGGAATCTTGGGAGGGGGTACCCTTGATGCTTAATTTTTATATTATATTCTCTCATGTATTATATTTTTTGTGAGAGTACCCATGGTGATGCTAAAAATATAGTATACATGTTTAGGTCACTATTTAATCTCACTATTGTTTAAAGTTATTATGGATAATTTCATAATATTTTCATGAGGGGATCCATGGAGGATCCTAAAGAGTATACTCTTATTCCTACTCACATATATAGAAATTGTTTTCAGGTTAGTCGATGAAGATGAGGGATTGGTCTGGATATTACTTGCTTGAGATTTTATAGGATATTTT
Source organism: Viscum album (assembly GCA_963277665.1). Classification (NCBI taxonomy): domain Eukaryota; kingdom Viridiplantae; phylum Streptophyta; class Magnoliopsida; order Santalales; family Viscaceae; genus Viscum; species Viscum album. The sequence goes on along the minus strand of OY728140.1, from coordinate 39,067,602 downwards.
TGGGTTTCATGGTCACTTCTATCTTTAATATTTTTTTAAAATTTTAGTTTTCATTCCATAAGTTTTTTAATATATGAAATAGCATGTTTTCACTTGGGGTTTATATATATATATATATAAATGTTTGTGTAGGTATTTTTTGTTCTATTCATCTTATCTCTCCCATCTATATGTTTATCCAAGAGAGTGATGCCTCCCACAAAGATTTTTATTATACCCTCAGTTCTAACCACCTTCATAGGGGATACTATAGATAGGAATAAAGTAGTCACTATCTATCTCTCATCGTCACAATATCTTTTTATAGAGGGATTCTTGAATTATAACATCTTATCCTTGGTGACACACAATGGTTCCCCAATCTGGTTGGTCACATTACCTCAAGCACATATCCTTGTACTCCAAAGGTGATCACCTAGTAGCCAGAGACTAGTATCGATCCTAGAGAGACTATACCCTAAATATCATTGTAATACCATGGTGGAAATAAATAAAAAATAGTCAAATTATATAACCAATAACCATATAAAACTATATTATATAATGACTATCATAGTAAAATAAAATATCCAAAAATAAACTGTATATATTCCATACCACATATGGGTCACACATCAATATGAAACATTTAAAATAAATAATGAAACTAAAAACTCCCAAGAGGGTCCTGAATACCATCTGGTTCCCTCAACTACAATCCATCCCGACTCATCCATCTAATATAGGACCTTTTTCATTTACATATTTCGCAACCAGGAAATCTATTTATGTACTGACCAGGCATCCCGAGTTGGGTGTGAGTACAACTTAGTAGGCCACCACTAAAGGTATCTAAAAAAATATCTTGTCAAAATAGGGTATGTGGTTGTATTATGAATAAATAAATCCAATAAACAAACCATTTTTCATCTATTCAATTACCCTTTATTTTACCACATAACCCCACAGTTTACCAAGTACATCATAATTCCCAATACAAACTTTGACTAGTAACCAAGTATGAATTGTCCATAATGGATAACATATTTCTGAATTCCATTGTTAACATTCATCATATCAATTCATATTTTAAATCTACTATCTCCATTAATCTTCTTAATTTCTATTTGAATTCAATTGTTTCCATTCGTAATCTCAATTCACATCCAAAATCCATTGTTATCATTCATCATCTCAATTCATCTCTAAATTTCATTATTAACATTCATCTTCTCAATTCACATATAAATTCCATTTTTACAATTCATCATCTCAATTCATATCTCTCTGTGATTTTTATTCTATAGACCATGTACCACACATGATTATCACATATATCACAATATCAAAATATCACACACATTGAAATTTCACATGTACCCTAAAAACCAATTAATTAATACTATTTAAAAATATATGATTCACATCATTCTATTAATTAATTCAATAATTAATTAATCCCATTAATTCCATTAATTAATTCCACCATTAATTAATCACATAATTTCCATTTACGAATTCAAAAATTTATTAATAACATCAATCCCTTAAATTAATTCACTAATTAATTTATAAAAAAATTTCATTAATTAGTTAAAAATTTAATTAATCCAATTCAAAATCCCAATATCCTCACAATTAATTCAACAATTAACTCTTCTAAACCGACAATCTCAATATCCTAAATTTCATAATCCCTTAATTAATTAATTCCAAAATTTAAATAATTCAATTTAAGAAATGAATTTCTAATCATCCAATTGAAATTCCATAATTACATACATGTAATACAAATTAATACTATTTTATTTTAATAATAGACAACCTCCCTCTATATTGATAATAACTTCTCACGAACGAAAATCCAAAATTTGAGCAGAACAACAATGAAGAATGAGAACTTGATTCAATTATTCAATCTAAGATTTATATGGATTTGATATGTTAAAACCTTGATTTTGATCTGTCATGAAAAGGGTGAAATCAGTTAATGTATGGGAGAGTAATGGGAGTAATATTGGAAATCAAACATGTTGAGATTCACTTTCTAGGAGAGGTGTAGATCTTCATTCTGAGATTTGAATAATGAATAACGAAGGTTGGGAGCCTTAGGAATCAATTTGGGAGACTAAAAATTGAGTGTAATTAGTTATATCCTATTTGGGGTTAATTTGGGGTTAATAAGTAGGTTTATTTAATTTTTTCAAATAAAAATTTGAGTTAATTTAAAACCTCAACATAATTTGTTTGGAATGGGCGTAAGGTTTTCCAAACTATGAACCTAAACTGGCTGCCTTTTATGGGGGTTTATAGTTTCTATTTGATGACACACAATTTGAAAAACCATGCGACAACTATGTGAATACCCTCTATTTGGGTTTGTAAGATTATCTGGGATGGGAATACTGTTTGGGAAAATCATGGGTCAACCATGCAGTACCCTCTTTCCTCTATTGTCCTCGAATTTTCACCCAAATTCACACAATTGAAATCCCAAAAAATGAATACTCCAAACAAGGAAAAATAATAAATAAAATCAAGCCTGAGACTTCTCCAGAAAAGGTTGGTAACTAAAAATATCCCCACCTGATAACATATCTTCCTCTAGCAGTACTCTCAAGAATAACTATGATTCTAATTTAAAATGATAGGTCCATTGAGCCTACATATCCGCTTCTCTCTCCCATGTTTCCTCATGCACATGACCATGTTTCAATGGAATCTGAACTATATGTACTATCTCCCCCCTCAAAACATTCTCACTACGATCCAATTCATGTATCAAATTCTTTTCAATGGACACATATATCTCACGTTTTACTTCAACCACAACAATCACATGAGATAGGTTTGGGTGATAGTGTCGATGTTGTGAATTATTGAAAACATCGTGCACAACACTGTATCTCGGTGGATGATCTAACAACTACACCACCATACCAATTCTATGAATAACCTCATATAGTCTAGTAAAACTAGGTGCCAACATTTCATTACTCTATATCCTATGGTGACCAAATCTAGGAGACCCCCGAAGAAATAGATGAGCACCCACTACAAACTCTAGGGTTTTTCATCATCTATAAGCAAAAAACGTTTATCTTATCTAAGATGTAGCCATATACTTTTGAATAAACAATACCTAGTTTGATGTCTTTTGTATGAAACTCATTCCAAATGGATTTGATTCACCTATCTCCATCCAATATAGAGATGATCTTCATGGCCAACAATAAATATGCTCATATGGTGGCATCTAAATAGTGTCTTGATAACTGATATTATAGGTGAAATCCACAAACTCTAGGTGATTCTCCCAGGATAAAATGATGTATATGACACATTCCAAAATCATATATTCAATAGAATGTACAGTACATTCTAACATCCCATCTGTCTATAGGTGAAAATCCATACTCAATAAAATATGTCATTCAAGTGCCTTATACTAACATTTCCAGAAGCACGAAGTAAAGTACAAGTCTTTTTATGAAACAATACTCCATGGTACTCTATGTGGAAGGAATATATTTTGAACATACATGTCTCCCAAATGATATACCTAGAAAATATATCATATTTGAAAGAAATGATCTAACTTTGTTATCCTGTCTACAATCACCCAAATAACGTCATTCTTTTTAGGTTTCCTTGGGAGACCCACCAAAATTTCGATGGTTAGATCAGCCCAATTCTATTCTAGAATGGGAAAATACTATATTTAACCACCATTTTATTGATACTTTACCTCTACCTATTTATAGTTGTCGCATTATATCATGAAGACTACTATATCCTTTTTTATGCTTGGCCACATAATTTGTCAACCAAGGTCCCAATACTTGTTAGTCATACCTGAATGTACTACCATATTTGAAGAATAAAATTTTATCATCATATAATCCCACATAATTGTAGTCAGAATAAAAATACCCCCATGTAGATGATATTATCATCATGTATGGACTAATCTGATGGTGTCTCCCCACATTCATTGCTTTTTTCAAAGGCCAAACATTACAGATACTCATAATTTATATCCCTTATATGTCCCAAAATTATAGACTCTATTGATTATGACATGAGTGTCAAATTAACATGGCTCTACAGATCCGCAACATGAATCTATGCCATTAAATTAGACATCTTCTACACAACACTAGACTCATGAACAATAATATTTGGGGTTTTTCTAGTTAAGGTGTCAGCCACACTATTTCATTTCTCGAGCATATATACTAGCTCAAAATAAAATTCCTATATCTACTCCACCCTTATCTACTACCTATGATTCATATTTTACTATGAGAATATATAATTTAAACTCCTATGATCATTATATACATTAACATTCTCACCCAGTAGATAATGCTTCCAATACTTCATATCATAAACTACTATGACCAACTGGAGGTGATGCGTAGGGTAATTAATTCCATGTGGCCTCACATGCTGAGACCCATACACAACAACTTGATATACCCACATAAACACTACTCCAAGAACAATCCTAGAAGAATCAGAAAACACTTTATAACCCTCACTTGTATCATGTAGAATCACCTTTTGTGCATATGTCAACAACTTCTTCAAATCCTGGAAGTAATTTTTAAACATTTTTGAAAATTCTAAAATTTTCCCCTTTTTGGTCAATATTTTAACCGTTTCTTTCAATAAATAAAATTCCTAGATGAACCTCCGATAATACCCATCTAATCCTAGAAATCTATAGATATCCAAAATATTATTATGATTCTCCCAAGAGACAACTGTCATAACCTTCTCTAGTTCAACTAACACACTTTCCTCCAAGATGATGTGACCCAATAAGTGTACTTAATAAATGAAAAATTGGAACCTAGATAACCCGGAATATAGAAAAATATATCTTAGTGTACTCAGGATGATGTCACGATATTGGGAATTATCATCACGAGTCATGGAGTACACCAATATACCATCCAAAAAAAATACAATAACCTGATCCAGGTACTAGAGGATGATTCTATTCATCAAATATCATAAACAGTCTTGGTGTGTTCTTCAACCCAAACCTCATTATGATGAACTAATATGCTCCATACCTAATAAGGAAATTAGTCCTCAGTATATCAGAAGGTTGAACTCTCAACCGAGGATACTCTGATATCAAGTAAATCTTTGAGAAAATATAATCTTCGCTATACTAGTAAAAAATATGATCAATAAGTGAGTGTGGATACCAGTTTTTCATAATAATCTATTTAAAATTCATATAACTAATAAATATTCCTAGAATCCCATCTAACATTTTTGAAAACAAATTATAGAACCCCAAGGTGACATACTTTGGAAGATAAACCCATAATCCATCAAATTTTAAAGCTGAGTATTAATCCCTTGAATCCATGTTGGTGCCATTATATATGATAGAATAGAATCTGGTTCAACACCTAATATAATATAAATTGTAACCATCGTGTATATATCAGGTGAAATCCTAGATATTTTTTAGGGAAAAAATCCTAAAATTGTACCACTATGGGGGGAATGACATCCTCTTTCACACCCCCTTCATCTAGAAAGAAACTAGAAACCTGGCCAGTAATATCCCACAATTTTGAAAAAAACTAGACCAGCACGACCCTCCTTGATATCTTACTCTCCATGGTGAATTTATTTTTCACCCTTGGGATACAAAAAAGTCATTGTACTATGGAAATAATAAATCTGGTCTTGGTATTCCAATAACCATTACATATTGAAAAATAGATCAAAACCTAACAATTCATGGATATAAAGATCCAATAGAAAACCATACTCCCAAACAATGAAAAAACACCACTCTTACAAACAGATACCTCTAGACTATACTCCCAATGTTGTATCTATTATCAACATCCCACTCATTAACACCACCTCCAATATAAAAACATTAACAATTTGTTAAAAATAATGTTATGAGAGGAACCAATATCAAATAACAAACTAGATAGTGTAGAAGCTACATGAATAGTAACTATAATTTTCAGTGGACCAACCATGCTATCACCCAATATATGATTAATTTCATGTTACTATGCTTCCCCAATTTCTTGTGATGCAGTATGAGTCCCTAGATCTACACCACTCTACTGATACATGAAATATTTCACATAAGTAACTCAGCAACTACCTCTATTGTCGTGGCCGATTGAACTCCAATTTTCAGATTGATATGGTATAAATGATCCCCTATACACACTCTAGTTCTATCTAGATCCTTCATAATAACCCTTCTATCATAGGTTCAAACAGAACATTTATTGATGTCCCATCATGTCAAAAGATCAGCACTATAGTAGTGGTTAGAGAAAATATCAACGATAGTTTCCCAACCTACCACAGCAGTGGAAACTAACTCAGGTAAGATACTAAGTAACTGATCCATCCCATAGAAATTTTTTCTACTCTCTCCCTAACAATCATTCTTGTAAAGAATCTTCCTACTCTCGAAAAATGTTTATCTTTATCATTAAGTAACAGCCATTTGTCTTGCACAGGAAGTGTCCTCTAAGTTCCACTTATTTATGAGAGGCTGATCAACCACCTCATAAATCTTCTTTAATCAAAATTTTTTATCTTGGTACTTAATCTCAGATTTAATCTCATCCTAGAAATGTTTGTTTCTTATTGTCTCATCCCCTTCCAATGTTACAATAATGTGCTCCATGATTATAAAGCAACCAACATAGTCTATCATGGACACACTTCCCAATATCAAATCAGTGAACTCAGATTTTATCTCCTGTCTTAGAATATATATATATTAAATTTCTCTATGAATGTCTCTAAAAAGGCCATTCATTCCATCCCATATACCTTCCCTATCTGGCCTTGAACATCACACAAGTGATTCACTAAGCCTCAAAAGATGTAAGAATCAAACTATACCCTCTTCTCTGTCATATTCTACAAATAGTTATTTATAGTCTAGATAGACTCAATATAGAACTCTTCTTCCTCAGGTCCACCATATCCTATAAACATTGGAGACACATATAATTGAAACTCTCACGTCATATCGGGAATTATTTTCATGACATACATTGGGTCACTTTACATCAATTAAATTATGCGAAGAAAGTTCTCTCAGAACTTCTCCCTTACATCCTCAAATGGCACTACTGATTCCTTAGTTTCCATCATTCGATGGTCATCTATATCTATGTCATCCTGTCCCCCTCCTAATATGTATCGTCATAGAGGAATATATCTAAATGTTAAAACACACGTCTCTCCAAACATAACACAAATTTAAAACATTTCACAAGATGGTTTTCAAATTAATCCCTTACAATCCATTATGCCTTTCCCATCACATGGTCAATAGTGAGGAATTGTCACTACCCTTAACAATCTTACATCCAGGTGAAGGATAATAAGGGTAAACAAATTCACATCTTCTAGTTTCTTATTAGACACCTAATTATTCTCAACCTTTAACATTTATAATTATAAATTTCATATTAAGAACTTTATCATTTTAATATTCACAAGAGAAGAAAATTAGTTCAATTTTAAAAAAATATCCAAAACCGACTTTTCTGTGCACACCTAAATTGATGCATGTTACAATATAATAATGAGTTCCTAGAATAAATCATGTATACTCAACTATAATTCCATTTCGGCCCATGAGTAAAATATCAAAAATAATGATCACATCACACAATAAGAGAATCACCCATGCTGAAATAACATCAAACTCTAATAACAAATATAAATAACAAAAATACCACCCGGGGTAATTGGGTTTCCCTCAATACATGGGTTAGCTACTCCCATGCATAAGATCATAACCAATGACAAAATATTCATAGTCTCTTGTCTACCATTATAAAAAATGATAAAAATAAAATAAAATAAATATGGTCTCAAACACCACTTTGTAACATCCCAACATAGGTGCCACACACTGGTGCCCTGAGCCGGTCGGTCACATTACCACAAGTGTACCTTTACATATGCCATAGGTTGCTGACTATCAGTGAGGGTATAATATAAATCATGGAAAAACTATACCCTCTTTAATAGATTAATACCAAAAAATAAATAAATAAAATATTGTAAATTATATAACCAACAACTGGAAGAACCAATATCACATAATGACTGAAATAAGAAAATACAAAATACAAAACTAAATAGTAGACATTTCATGCCATGTACATGTCAAATGTTATGATGAAAAACCAAAAATAAATAAATAAATTTACAAATCCCAAGAGGTTCCTTAATCTCACCTTATTCCCTCAACCGTGATCCATACTGACTTAGTCATCTAAAAAGGGCCTTTTCTCATAACCTTTCTGGAAACCATGAAATCTATTCAGGTACCGATCAGGAAGCCTGAGTATAGTGTGAGTACAAAAAGTATGCGACCAATAAAGGTGTCCAAAAATATTAAGTAAAAATGTGTACAAAGTTTAATAATGAATAAATAAAATAAATAAACCATCCAATTTACATTTATTCAATTACACCTTATTTAAAAAATAACCCTTGAGTATCTTTAGGACACCCAAACTCTTACTGCCTACTTCATCCCATACTGAAGTCTAAAATATCCCTTTGGGATATCATATATATAAATTCTATTGTAACTATTCATTATCTACATTCATATATTAATTTTTTTGTTACCTTTCATGATATCAATTCATATCTAAATTCTATTATTTCCTTTCATCATATCAATCCATATCTTAATTACATTTCTAGCACTCATTTTCATAACTCATATATGAATGACATTGTTACCATTCATTATCTTAATTCACAACTAAATGTCATTGTTTAAGTTCATCATCTCAATTCATATCTCTATGTGATTTTGATGTAGAACACCATGTACCACACATTATAATCTCATATGTCACAATATAAAAATATCACATATATGAATATATCACATGTACCACAACAACCCATTAATTAATTCAACAATTTATTAATTTGAATGTAAAAATTTCATATTCACATCATTGCATTGATTATTTCGACACTTAATTAATCCCATATATTCTATTAATTAATTCAATAAATAATTAAATACATTAAATACATTAATCAATTACAACATAAAATAATAATTTAAATAAGAAGTATCATGGAGACCACTATTATGATTGAATTACAAATGATAAAAACTATAAATGCGTTATGTGGAAAATCAGATGAATTCATGTGGAGAATGGTTATTTATAAAGTGTAGAGAAAAAAAGTTATATGATTATGTTTTTTAAAATTATTAATTATTATAGATATTTCAGTTATAAATGAGGTTATAATAATTTCATTGAGGTAAGAATAAAATTAATGGATTTTCCATATAATGTCCATCTCAATAAGCCTTATCTTTTATTATGTACCTAATTTCATTTTTATAGTGTATATACTACATAAATGGAATTTTATATCATCTAGTGCCTTTATTCATGGTATTTCAATATTATCTCAAATACATATATTAGATGATGTGATGATTTAATTTTTTTTAAATCCAAAAGTGTGGAATTTACTTCCTAAATTTTTATCCATTGAGACTCCTGTCACATTTACTACATAATAATTTTTGGGTGTTGCACACATTTCCATTGAAGAATATTTTTATTTCACTCAGGAAAAGTTTGTGATTTAAAAATATATTATTGTTACCCTACTCATATTATTGACATTAAAGAGTTACCAGAATCAACGTAAAATAAAATCATATTAACGGTGAAAACCCCATATAATGTTTTGGTAAATTAAATGTATTTGTATATTCATATTAAATAAATAAAATATTGGGAACTATAAATTGGATTCAGTTGTGGTGTCGATACATCTAGGTGATGTAATACCTAAAATCATCAGTTCAACATTTAATCAATCATCAGTATGCTACATGATGATTATGACTAATATATAACATCTTGAAACACACTATCGAGGAATATGAGTTGGGGTATTCACACACTCATTACAAAAAACGATGAAGGATATTTCCCACAATAACCTTGGACTCATATCAATGAAATCTATTGAATTTAATTACTATCTTTATAAATAACCCATCACATTTTCTTAAAACTCACCCAAATAATTCATTGATTATGGTAAATTGTTATACTATAATGACACCCCCACATATTCTATGTTGATTAATGAATTTTATCTTATATATACTCATCATTCTATTGAATGGGGTTGCAGTTTAGTTTCTTATTTCTCATTATACATAGGATGATGTTTTATACAGTAAGGGGTTCCTCAAGTAATTATATAAAATGTCTTAATGAATATGATTGTTATTTTATTCAACTTAACCAGATTATGGGTGAGAATAAAATAATATTTCCCATTTATACATAAATATGTCTCACATGAATTTTTTTTGGGTTTTTATGCATACCGCTTGACATGATAGGAAAATGTATTGGAACAAGTCATTTGGAATAACTGTTTGATGTCCAGAATTATGAATTCCATCAGTATAAGATCCGTGATTTTTCTTCCATATTTAATTTTATTATATATATATATATATATATAATTCCATCATATTTAGTTAATTATGGATTCATGTTTTTAATTAATTCATACCCTATCACTTATTCAATGTTTATGTTATTATAGTTTCTTATGTAGGTTACTCCTTATTGAGAACCTAAGATTGCATCTATTAACTTTACCTTTCTCAAGAATCATACATGGGAACTATGTGTGATTTTTAGTGATTTTATGGTAGTTATAATACTATTATCTCAAAAAATATTATTTTGTATTATGTTTTGAAATTTATTGGATCCATCTATATAGTTTACCTAGTCCTCATAATTTTTGGATTCTTCAAGAGATCCTCTATTTTATAAAAATAATTTAATATTAATACCATCTGTGTGTTTCTAGAGTCTGTGATATTTAATTTATCCATATTTTTCTTGACATCATAAACATTTCGGATAATATATCAAATTTTTAAATATTCCACTGATTGTACAAATTTATTCCCATTAAAAAATGTATCACAATAATATATGTTGGTGAGGTGAATTATTTTACTTCCTTTTTATTTGAAGGATTACAAGATATTATATCCTTAGAGACAATATATATTTTTATATAAACGTGTTTATGCTCATATTAAATCTTATAATTTTCCTAAATAAATCATTTTTGATTAATGTCAATAAAAATATATAAATTTTAGTTATGTTTTTCATATATATAGGGTGTATAATGATAAAATCAATAAAGGCCATAAAAATGTACCTTAATAATCCCTGAATACTGAAATTATCATATCCATAAACACAAATGGTTAATCAATAAATTTAGATGTTATTACTAGGAGATTTTAATGTCAATTCACCCTACTAAAATCTATATTTATAATATCATCATATTTAATGTTTTTAAATTATAGCAGATAACATTTCATTTTTCATAATGTTCTGAGAAACATGATAATGATCAAGAAAATCATCAATGTGATTAAAGGTATAATTTATTATAATAGTAGCGAATCTAGTTTCTCTATAATTGATAGGAAATAATAAACTTCCATCATTCTTTATAAAAAAATCATTACTCTTTATTTTGAGAAACAATGGTGCCTGAATCCCATATCATACAAATCTTATAGTAGTGTTTATAATTCATTCAATACTAATAAATATATTCAATAATATAACTTATCTATAAGGTATAATGACCCAAGTCATTAAAACATATTTCTACATGATTTCAAAAATAAAAATACATTAATTTCATCCCAAATATCATGATGTATGTAGTCTTTGAAGAACAGGGTATATAAAACATCTACATAATGTAAAATGTAAAATATAATTTTTGTTATATATAGTATGCTCTGATGTCTTATTGAGTTATTAATATTAAACATTATAACCTTGTGAATATATAAATGAATTGGGTGCAGGGAAAATCCAACCAGGGAATCAATATTATTATTAAACATAATGTGTGACTAAAAGGCCTAACATTAAATCATAAAAGCGATTCCTCTTGAGTAATCACATTTATGAATAACAGAAAATTGGTATCCTAGGATCGTATAATGATAAAAAAACATGTAATCATCTTGTAACTTGACATAAACAGGAGTTAAGGATAACTTCCTATAAAATATCATAGGGAGGACAAAGTCCCATAACAGAGTATGTTTACTTCTTAATCTCATACTTAACTTCTGATGAGAATTTGTTTTACCCAATTCAATGGAGTATTATTTATTCATGTATATTAAGGCATATACATTTTAATGAGTTGATCAAAAGATAAATAATTCATAAGGTATAAATATTCGGATTACCCAGTGATGGAAGTGGGTTTTATATTTAGTCATTATGTCATAAACAAAGAAGATTTTATAAAAAATTCATTTGATAAATGAGGGTAAGGAATGTATTACCCCATAAATTTAAGGGAATATGAGAATGTTATATATATTGGAGACCTATATAATTTTTTTTAGTAATCTAGAGCATCAATGTCTTTATTCAATGATAAAAACTTCTTTATAAGATATTACAGTTAATTTCATTACAAAAATAACACATTCACTTTTAATTCACTTCTTTAATATATAATAATTTATAAAATATTAGAGAAAACTGTTTCACATTAATTAAACATGGATAAATTTAATTTAATAAAATAATAATTGAGCATTGATGATGGTATGAAATTTCTTTCATGTAGCATAATATAGAAGGAATCATTATGTCCACAGTTTATCAAAAAAAGTAAAAAGGTTCCTCATTTATAAATTAAAAAAAGACTCATTTTAAACTATTATATATAAATTAAAACATTGGTAAAATTTTTTATAATATAAAAGAGTATTAAAAAGAGTATTAAATTTATTTAAATGAGAAAATAGGCATGGAAAAAGATTATTACCAATTGAAAATAATATATATGACTTGTATTACATACAAAATATATTATTCATGTTTATTTATTGAATAAAATTGGAAATGGAATAAAAAATAGTGAATTTTTTTCATGAATATAATAGAATAAAATGGAATTGGTTCAAGAATTTCTTTTTATTTTATTACCCCCAATGGAACCCTGAACATAACTGATCTTGATAAGAATGAATATTGTAAAATATAGCCTTTACTAATTTAGTAACTTTCAAATTAAATCAAAATTAATGAAGTAAAATGAATTTAATTTTAATATTAAATCAGGTGTTAAGGATTCATGACATATTATTTAAAAGTATAAGAATATACAACTTATAAAATAAATTATATTCAGAAAAAGAAAATATTTCTCGATGGATGGAAATATTGAAAACAAATCCCCTACCTCGAGTTCAGGTAATCATGTAAGTACTTTATCTACCTGAATAATGAACATAAGGTAATAATTTACTTTATTATGATTTTTTAATATTTATTATTACATTTATCTTATTTTTACCATGTTATATTTAATTTCTTATTCAATTATTTTCATGTCAGATGTTTGAATGTATTTCATACATATGTCTACAATGATGTTAGTAGATTGATTATGGTAAAATAATTAATTATTAAATAGTATATATAATAAAAATAAATCCATTTTAATGTTTTTTTTAAAATCTATTACACTTTTAAAACCAACCTTTAATAATGGTTTTCATAAAATAAAAATGTCACAATCATGGATATGGTAGGTTGTATTTATCCATGTCTAACATTTGCATTTATCAATGTTCATGATGGAAATAACTTAAGTGTTATTTTATCTATCCAGAATAAGAAATATATAATAAATAAAATATTTTTTCTATAAATAAATTAATATATACCATCAACATTATGTGGTGATTAAAAATGAATCACATCATTTTAAAGAGGTGGTAGTCAACACATATGTTCCAACAATGTGATCATTTTTCATTGGATATAATGATACGAAAATATATAATTTATTACACTTCCAAGAAATATATATACATAATAAATATAATTGATACATATATATTATATGAGTAAATAGTTTTGAGAGGTTATTATTGAAAACAAATTCATAAATTCGTAAGGCATTAGTCTACCTTACCCAGGAATGATAGTTTCTATTAAAATTAACTTGAATATGATATAGTAGCAGGTTATTACATAAAAAAGGAAAAATATATGTTTAATAATAATATATATGTTATTAAATAGATATTTTTCATAACATTTTAAGGAGGTTGAAGAAAAAATAAATCAAAACACTTTTTTTAGAACAAAACCTCTTCTTCCAAAAAATAACTTTTTGTTTGCATAAAAATACTTCATTTGATAGATTTATAGTAATAATGGTTGTATCAAACATGGTAATGGTTTTAATTATGGGATTTGGTTAGGAAAGTTCTGATCCTCACGTATTTTTATGTGTGAAGATAATAGAATATTGATTCCATTGTATAGTTAATCAGTATTGGCAAATTTTTAAATACACAAAATATTCAATAATGGGAAGTCACGCTATAAAAAATTACCTCAAAAGTAGATAAATAAAGTATTTTTGGGATGATAATATAAACCCACACCTGAAAAAGTAATAAATTGCATGATTTGAAAATTTTATTCCCTTTATAATTATGGTTACTCAATATCACCATTTTACTTTTAAAAATGTTAACTTATTTTTACCTTATCAGTTTTTCCTTTAATAATAAAACAAAAATAAACCTTTTAATATAATTTGGACTTGTATATTTTTAATATTAAATAAAATATATCAAATATAAATCTTATGTACATGTGAAAATAATTTTAACAAAAGAAGATGTAATTCACAAAACCCCATTTTAATGTAAACTATGGTAATTGTTCTTACTATTTTTAAAATTCATTATGAAAAAATTTAAATACACATAATAAATATTATTAATTAATATTTTTCTACATATGGTAACCATTATTTTAATTCATATTCTCATATTTTTGATAATTTAATTTTAATTTAAACGCACAAAACATCAAATTATTGGTTCTTCAGAAAGATCCATATTCCAAGAAATAGATGATATTATATAAACGCACTGACTAGAAATAATAATTATATAAATTTAAATTCTTATAAATAGATATATAATATATAAATATCATTTACATATTTCCTTTCCATGTGTTATTTATGTTAATTTAAATGGATAATTTTTTTTAACATGAAAACATATTAAAGAAAACCATTTTAATGGAATAATAAAGTTATAAAAATTAATGATGATTTTTGACTCATTTAAAATTAATTATATTATTATAATTTAAAATATTTTACAAATCACTTTAACACAAATTATAAATATAATTTCACTTTTAAATTAGTTTATTTAATTAAAATAATTGATAATTTTTAAAATGTCGGTAATTATTACCATTCGGTAAACAATCTATCATTTTTGAAAAAACCCAAATTCTATCCAGAAGTTATTTTTTATATTTTTATTTCCAAAAAGGAATTAATTGGAAAAAAAAATTAATAAATTTTCCCAAATTTATATATAATATTCACTCACAAGACGAAATATAAATCATTTCTATGAAAATAATTTTAAAGAATGAAATGAATTAATTAAAAAATTGAGTTCATATTTCCTATAAATTTATTAAAATATTTATAATGATTCTGATATTTATATATATATTTTATAATGTATTTAATACTATTCATACATTTAAATTTAATTGAAATATCATAATATGTAATGTCATGAAAATTCAATGTTATTTTTTAGTTTATTAAATTAGCTCGCGTGCACAGTTTTTCAACCTCCTTTATGGGTGACCGGATTAAAAATCCAGAAGCACCATTGTTTCTGGAACAACAAATTTTTCTTAAGAAGGAACTAACATCAACCTCTATGGGGTGAGGGTAAAAGTTAATTTTTTTTATCATTTTTAAAAAAAAAATAAACTAATGAAATTTTATTATATTCAAAAAAATGTTTCAGTACAATGCAACGTCGAGCCAGCTAATTTATTTCCAAAATAAAATAGAGTAATGATGATTCAACTCAAGAATAATATAAATGATTATTCGTTTCATAAATGAAACAACGTAACGACGTGATAACTCATCATAACAGAAACACTGAAATGTTTTTCTTCCATTTAGTTGATTAATAGAAATATGAAATCAGGGGAGGATTCTCAAGTCTGCTCTGAAGCCTTGGAAGAAATTCGTTGGCAAACGACGAGTGATGATGAACGAGAATCACCAATGACAGCTATTGACCCCTTCTCTTCGAAGGATTTTGCTAACGATGATGGTTTTCAAATCAGAGATTGGCGAATGATGGAATTGCAGCTCTATGCTTAGCCAATGACCAATCCAATCCCAGGTAGCAGTTTTATTGTTTTTTTTGAATTTTTTAATTACCCATTCATCTTTTCTAAATGAGGAAGACTGAACAAATCACTAACAAGTTGACTATAGGACCGATCGTTCATACAAGATGATAATTGGTCTTGCAGGGATTAAAGAAAAGAAATTATATCTTTTTGTTTATTCGATTGTCTACCATTTTTCTCCCAATGCGATGAACAAAGGACAAACAAACAAGGAAAATGTTCATTTCATTAGGTGTTCTTTTTTATTACTCTCTCTCTCCTTATGTTCAACACTAAGAGACCCATGTGGGTGTATAGAAATTTTTCTGAGAGGTTCTGAATGTGGTTGGACCCCAGATCATTGGAGAAATGGATTGGAGCACATGATAGTGGAGGCAGTGACCCATGGATCACAATGGTAATCTTGAATCAGAGAACAATCCACCAGACCGAGTCTGATGGACTGTGGAAGAACCCCCAGTGAGCCACGACGAACGCAGAAGGAGGGTAGTGTCATGCTATCGGAGGTCGCAGTCCTGCTGGACTTCAGATGTGACATGCAGGGGATGTGTTAGGTATGCCACGTTAGGCGTCTAGAGGCTGTGGTCTAGTTGAACCATAGAGGTGTCCCACAACAATGGCCACAGGTGGGATGTGGTGCCCATAGAATCTTGGGTGGACACCACACTCTAGTGGACCATTCTCAGAAGGTAGTTTGGGCTAACGAAGCAGGCGGGGCCCAATAAGGGAGGGTTGGGTTAGTCCGACTAGGTCTGTCTATAACCAGAACTAATCTTATCCTTTTCACTAAAACAATAAAAACATTCAAACCATATGTCTGATGGACGATCTGTTTGTGGCGTTGGGGCCCTTGCAATGACTCAGTCTTTTTGAGATACCATATATGAATTTTCATGGAATCAGACATGTGAACTTTGGATTGAGGAGAGAGTTCCCCCAGTATGAGGACACTACATGCAATAATCCTATGGATGGCTGTGACGAGAATACAATGACTATGAGTCTATGTGACTTAGAATGTTTTAGTGACTTAATGGGCCTGATTGAATCAGCATGTTTGAGTGACATAGAGGGTCTAGGTGAATCACTGGTTATAAGTGACTCAACAGGTCTAGGTGACTTAGTGGGTCCAAGTGACTCATCAAATATAAGTGACTTAATATCACTTGGGGTTCTATTATTATGTATTACAATATTGTTTTTGATAATTTAGATCTATATTTATGTGAGATAACAATACATTGAATGTAATTTCCTTTGTGGCTATTCCTTTGTGGTAATTTTTTTTGGTTTTGAGGTATCCTATTGAGTATTGTATTACTCACCTCCGCAGAGACTTCTCCTACACGTGTCACGTATTATGCAGATGACAAATGTTTTTATAGAGACCTTGATGATTTGGGACCAGGTGGTGCTTCATGAGATCAGATAGACGATGAGAACTCCTAAAACATCAGGCAATGTCTCTTTACCTACCCTCAAGTAGGGGTTTTTTACAGATGATATTTTAGCGACTG
Organism: Viscum album; assembly: GCA_963277665.1. Taxonomy (NCBI): domain Eukaryota; kingdom Viridiplantae; phylum Streptophyta; class Magnoliopsida; order Santalales; family Viscaceae; genus Viscum; species Viscum album. The sequence continues at coordinate 39,049,736 of OY728140.1, read as the reverse complement.
GTTTTCTTGTTTGTCTACCGATATATTTTATATAAGACTTTTATACTTGGAACTTTACCTATATTTTTGTATTGTTACTCTCAGTGGTTGACTTAGTGGAATTCATGATCTACTTAGTGTTTACTTTTCAAAATTAGTGTGCTTAAAAATCTGTTCTTGCATACAGGTTTAAAGGAAATGCCTCCCAATTGTGATATATGCTTACTCAGGGCTAGTACCTAGCCCATGGTCTACTAGAGGTAGGCTTGGGTAGTCACAACACAATCCTCACTGGGATGGGTCATGAAAGTGTGGTATCAGAGGGGTTTTCGGTTCCTCATTGGGTCCTGGAGTCAGTGTGATTGGATTTAAGCAACAGTGTTAAGTGTTGCGAGTTTGGTTTTTTGGCCAGGGACTCATGTGTCAGTGCAACAACTGACGTATCCATACACGACGACTATAGACACCTGATTTCCTAATCGGTACATGAAAAGATGGGTTTCAAGAAAATAAATGGTACATGCATCATATAGGATTTTGAGTGTGTCCCCTTTTCCATCTTGAGTCAGATCACTAGGTTTACTCTATTGATGATGATTCATCGTGATCTATTTCAGGATGCCTCCACATAGACAGCCATCCAGGATTTCGTTGCATGACCATGAGGAAATTATGCCTAGTGATAAGGAGTTAGTACAAGGACCAGCTCCAGAGGAATCCCTATCGTGTGGTGAACCTATGTTACCACTACCTGTCGGTCAACAGTTGCTACCTGCACTACCGATAGAGGATGCACACAGGCTTAGTGCATTACATGAGTTCCATAGGTAGAGAAATCATTGCTATAGGGGTGAGACAGACCCCCAAGAGGCTGAGTATTGACTCATGGTGGTTACACAAGTCTTCCGTCTAGTGAGGACACCTCTCAACCTTATGGCGGTCTTAGCCACGAGCCTTCTTTAGGTCTTGGTGGGAATATGGTGGAGCTATATGATCTAGACACATGACGAGGAGACCCTCACATGGATATTTTTCAATCACGTCTTTAGATATGAGTTTATTTTAGTGACATTACGCTCTATATCTATATGAGAGATAAAATACCTACAGAAGGGTATCATGATAGTAGTGGAGTACTCGGTGTGGTTTACTGAGATTTCTCGCTGCTCCACAGACATGGTACAAGACCCTTTTTTAGGGATCAGTGTTTTTGGAAAAGAATACTCCAAGAGATTTGGGTGTCCATGGTGTCTCTTATAATCCCTACTCAGGCAAGGGTGTTAGAGTGAACTCTACTTGTGAAGAGATTCTTGGAAGAGGAGGCGCCAGTAGCAGGAGATACTAGTAGACACCGGTTGGCGGAGCCTTCAGCACTGGGTAACAGGTAGTAGATATAGGGACCCTAACGGGACAATCCATATAGGGGACAACCACATGACACATGTCCATCATTACAAGTATTCTAGGGAATATGGAGTCAATAGAAGATAAGGGTGTGCTACTCAGGCAGTGGTTATAGGAACATTGATCATGCTTTCCCAACTCACCATAAAAATGACCAATAGATGGTCGAGGGACCATTGAGGTAGAGTCATGAGGTCGAAAAGGGTGGTACACAGGGTCACAGACCTAGCAGGGGTGCATGAAGAGTGTTAGGTTGTGGACGAAGGTTTGTGGTACTACCACCTCCACCCTTATCTGGTCTTCCACGAGCTTAATGTGCTGATGTTATGTGGTAGGCCCAAATTTAGGTGATAGAGGACTATAATACCAATTCTCAATATATGATTAGTGTTATGATCTGTGTCTTATCTTCCTTATCTTTAGTTCTTGTAAACACAAGTGCTAGCCAATCTTTCCTTTCCACAGAACATGTTCGAAGTTCAAATATTCCTATGGAGTCATTGGATCAATCATTATAATTTTAGACTGATACCGGAGGGGATTTAAGGATCACACACTGGTTCCGGCAGTACAAGATTACTCTTGGTGGTGATAACTTTGGCCGGTATCACATAGTAGCAATGTCGATGCCTTACGACATCATTCTGGGTATGGACTGGTTATCCACAGTCTATGTTTAGATTGATTTTTTAGGCGCATAGTGTGGTCTGTCCGTATAGATGGGACAAGGATGTACATTACCAGTGAAAAGAGAATGCTTGCACCATATGACAGAATTTCTCGATGGAGGGTGAAACCAATCACCCACTAGTTTGATAGCCTTACCCTTGGTGAGGTGGACGAGAGTAGTCATCAATTTTGTCGAGTATTGGATGAGTATGAGGACATCATCCTGAGGATGTTCCAGGCTTTCCTTCTCAAAAATATGATTACTTATGAATTGAATTGTACCCTAGGATGGCACTTATATCCATACCAACATATCAGATGGCTCACATGGAGCTTTATGATTTGAGGGTACAACTAGTGGACCTACAGATGAAGGGCTTTGTGAGGCCTAGTGTTTAACCTTGGGAGGCCCCAGATCCGTTTCCAAGTAGGAATATAAGAGCATGAGACTATGTGTGGACTACCGATGCATGAATAAACTGAAGATGAAGAACATATATCTATTTCCAAGAATCAGGGACCTCATTGAGCAGCTGAATGGAGTGAGGTGGTTCTCGAAGAAGGATCTTAGGTCTGGCTATATTCAGCTTTGTGTACGGGATGGGGATGTACCAAAGACAATCATTAGATGTTGGTATGGCCACTATTTTTTCTTAGTGATTCTATATGGCATGACCAATGCTCTATCAATGTTCATGGAACTCATGAATATGATCTTACAACCATACCTTAACCGGGTTGTCATAGTATTTATTGGCGACATCCTGGTGTACTCAGTGTCAGAGGAGGAGCACCCGACACACCTAAGGGTAGTCTTGGATACACTCTAAGGGAACCAAATATATGGTAATATATTGAAATATTAGTTCTATATTTGGGAAGTTTACATTTTGGGACATGTCATTTTATTTTCTAAATTTGTAGTTGATCTGGTGAAGATAAAGGCAATGCCTTTTTGGGAGACACCGAAGAGCGTGATCGGGGTGAAGAGTTTCTTGGGTTCCTATGGATAATATAATAGGTTTTTTCCCAACTTTTCTAGGGTAGAAGAACCATTATTTTCTTTTAAATAGAAGTTAGAACCCTTCGTGTGGATGTAGAAGTGCTAGCAGAGTTTCCAGGAGTTGAGGTGGAGACTGACGAGTGCCCCTATCTTAAGACTACTAGAGGAGGGTGTTGGGTATGTAGTGTTCTTATATGCATCGAGGACCATATTGGGTAGTGTCCTGATGCAGAGGTAAGAAACAATTGCATATGGTTCACTAAAATTGAAGAAGAATGAGTTGAACTATGCAACCCATGATGTTGAGTTAGCAGCAATGGTATTTGCTTTGAAGATGTGGCAGCACTACTTGATGGCTGAGCGGTTTACCATCTACTATGACTACATGAGTCTCAGGTATATCTTCTCACAGAACTAAGTGAACAAGAGGAATTGGTGGGGGCTAGAGATCCTCTAGGATATTGACTTTGAGATATTCTATACCCCTGTGAAGGGGAACATGGTGGAGGACGTTCTCAACAGGAGATCGAGGTTGCAGTTGCGGAGTGTGGTGTAATTGAAGTTATCCATGATATAGATATCCTTTGTGGATTGTGATGGAGTAGCTTATTTTAATTTTTTGATTATCACCACTCCACTCTTCCAGCATGGGAGGGAGTCACATCTAGGGGATGTTGACCATGAGACCCGATGTGCTCAGTTATCCACAGGGCAAGACCCTAATGGATATTCAATATGTGGGGGGCATGTCATCATTTTTAGAGTGTGAACTATTGTACCAGTGGTGTTGCGAGTGGATATTCTGAGATAGTTACTCACCTCCCCATTGGAAGTACATAAAAGAGTGGAAATAATGTATCGGGATCTTCAACATCAGTACTGCTTTCTAGGAATGAAAATGAAGTGGAAATGTTCATCTCTCAGGACCCTACCAATCAGCATGTGAAGGCATAGCGTCTTGTTCCAGAAGGCTTAGCTCAACAACCTGTTGTTCTGCAGTGGAAGTGGGATGATATATTAATGGAACTCGTAACTATTTTACCACACATGTCTAGGGGGTATGATATCATCTCGGTGATTGTAGGCCGACACACCTAGTGGGCCCACTTCCTACACATTTGGGAGAAAAGTTCGGTAGAGACCGTGGGATGCCTCTATGATCGAGAAAACTTTTGGTATCACGGGGTGAATTCTACCATCATTTAAGACCATTATGCTCACTTCACATACCATCTGTGGAAGTGATTGTGGGAGTTGTTTGGGACTCAGCTGATCTGGAGCACATATTTTCATCCCTAGACATATGTTCAAATAGAGAGGACTATCCCAGTTTTAGAGGAAATTATTTGTGCTTATATCTAGGACCTCAGTTTTTATTAGGAGTATCACCTACATCTGGTGAAGTTTTCAAACAACAATAGATACGACACCATCATCAGTATGGAACCGTTAGAGACCTTGAATGGGTGATCATGCAGGTCACCGCTTTGATGGACATACCCAAGGGAGATAGCACTCATGGGATTAGGGTTGATGCAGGCTACCATCGAGAAGGTGTATGTTATATAGGAGTGGATGGGGAATGAACATAGTAGGCATAAATTTTACAATGAATGGAGACAAATGCCCTTGGATTTAGAGGAGGTAGACCATGTGTTCCCCTAGGTATCATTTCAATGTGGATTATGTATATTTGGATGGGGCATAAATTTGTCTATGAGATTCATCATCCCTTTCTAGATTTTTAGCATAGTTGGAGAGTTGGCTTACCACCTAGATAATACACCACAGACGCATCATGTGCATGATGTCTTTCATGTGTTGTAGCTGAGGAAGAACGTGCATGATCTGTCGCATATCATCGACTAGGTAGAGTTAGACATTGATGATGGGGTGACATTTGCAAAGTTATTAGTGGAGATTGAGGATAAGAAGGACTAGGTCCTTCTTGGATAGTCTATTCTTCTATTTCATGTTCAGTGGCAGCATGAGAATATCCTTGGGAGAACCAGGGAGTAGGAGGCTCAGATTTGTGGCCAATATCACCATTTTTTTAGCTCCTGTTTTGACTTATGAATAGGTAATACCCTAAGGTGGGGAGAATTTAATATCTCATAAATTCCATATAATTTATTTATTTTATTAAATTAGAACACATTTATAGTTTTAGAAACATCCAAATGGGTTCTCAGATTAAAAATATGGGGACAACATCTCATCAGGAATGAAAAATTTTACATTGGAAGGACCAAACCTCAACCGACATGGGTTGAGGGTAAAAGTTAAGTTTTGAGTGTCTTAAATAAAAATTAAATAAACTTAAGAAATTTTATTTTATTCAAAAAAATGTTTCATTGCAGTGAAACGTTGATCTATATGTTTCATTACATAAATTAAATAGAATAATGATGCTTCAACTCAAGCGTAATAGAAACACTGTTTTATTTCATAATTGAAAAATCATAATGACCTGGTGAATCAGCATAATATAAACACTAAAACATGATTCCTCCATTTAGTTGATTAACATAGATACGCGATTAGGGGAGGATCCTGGAGTTTTCTCTGAATCCTTGGATTAAATTCATTGGTGAATGGCGATATACGATAAAAGACGGACCACCAATGACAATGAACACCCTGTTCTATTTAAAGGATTTGGGCAATAGTAATGGTTTTCAAATCAGGGATTGATGAAAAATTATGGTGCAACTCTATTCTTCTCCAACGAACTGTCTAATCCTTGGTAGGTGTTTTATTATTTCAATGTGTTAGCCTTAAATCTCTTTTCTTATTTTCTAATCATTGAATGTAGATGAAATCACTAACAAGTTGACCCACATATCAGTCGTTTATGCAGGATGGGAATTTTCATGCAGGGATTAAAGAAAGAGGATTCTATATTAGTGATTGTCTGATTGTATTCTTTTTTTCATAAGGTGTTGAGTGAAGGAAAAATGAAAAAGGCCAATTTTTGTTTCTTGGTGTCATTTTAATCCATCTCTACCTCTCTCTCCTACATTCTTCAATTATGGACCCTCGTGGTTGTGTCTTACTCTTTTAGGGATGTTCTGAGCATGGTCGGACTCCCAGATCTATGGAGAAATGGATTGTAGAACACGAAAATGGGGGTGAAGACCTAGAATTAAAAACAGTTCTCCCGGATGGTAAAACACACCACCATAACAAGTATGGTGCCCTGTGGCAACACACATAGGTTTCCACATGTAGGAGGTGGTGCACTACGATAGTGGAAGCAACCCCTTTAATCTGCCACAGGTGGTGAGAAGGGGATGTCGACAGGCGGGCGGCAATGATCCATAGAGGAGGTGGAAGATGAGACAAAGAGGATGTGGTAGGAAGGACACATCAGGTGGAGGAGGACATGGGTGGGACACGGTGCCTGCTACATCTTGAGTGGATTACAATGGCCCGCTCCAACATGCCAAGCTTAGACCCATCTGACCACTTTTCATTATAATGTTCATAACATTCAAACTGAATGTCTGATTGATGAGCCGTTTGGGGAGTTATAACCCTCATGAGGGCTTTTTCCTTTTGAGATAACCTAAGTGGGTTTTCATGGAATCTGACATGAGACCTTTGGATTGATAATAATGTTCCCCCGAAATAAGCGTGCTATGAGTGGGACTCATATGGTTGGATGTGATGAGAAGACCATGAATACTATTCTATGTGACTCAGTGGGTCTCAGTTACTCCGCAGGTCCGAATGAATCAGCAGGTCTGAGGGACTCAAGGGGTATAGGTGACTCATTGGTTCTGAGCAACTCCGCGGGTCTAGGAGACACAGTATGACTAAGTGACTCAGCATGTCTATGGAACTCAACATTATAATGTGTTATGTGATTGTGTCTGATAGTCATTCATTTTCATTGTTTATATTTATACATATGTGAGATGAAAATTGTTTGTGTGTACCTTCCTTTATGGTTATTACATTTTTGTATTTTATTTGTGGTATTTCCTTTGTGGTTTTGGGGTATCTTACTGAGTATTGTTTTACTCAAACCTGCATGGTCTTCACCCACCCATGTCATGTCTTGTGCAGATGACCAACATATTGATATACACCTTGGAGGTCTGAGACACGGTGGTTCCTAGTGTGATCCAGAAGATGAGGTGTACTACTATGACTTTAGGCAGTGGCCCTTCAACTACCCTTCATGTAGGGTTTACTAATGATGAGTTTCCAACAACTGGTGTAATCATTTTTCTATAGATTTAATTTTTAATGGGCTTGTATACTGGCCCATTTACCTTCATAGTTGTACTGTTAATCATGGTGGTTTTCTTAGTGTCATGCATGGGTTACTCAGTGTTTACTTTTCAATAATTCTTGGCATGTAGCTATGTGTGTGCATACAGGTTTAAAGTCATTTCCTTACATTTTAAATATATCCCACATGATTCTATTCACCATCCCCTAGCCTATTGGAGGTGGGATTGTGGTAGTCATGGGATCAGCCCCACTGGGTTAGGTTTTGACATAATGATCTTATTTAAATAATAATGTGTCATGGTTAATTTAGGCTGGATGTTCTATTTCAAATACTATATAAAACATGGTTTCATTCTAAAATATATGTGTGTTAAATAATGTATTCATCTAGTATGACATCGTTTGATAAGAAAGAAAAAATTATTTATGAGTTTATAGGAATTTCATTCATAAATACATGAATGTATTGTTAAAAAGTAGTTACATCCACTCTTCTTTGAATATCTATCGCATTTATGGATTGAAATCAATCATCCCTTTCTAATAAAATATCATAAATATTAGATATTATTGGTTTTTTATAAAAAATACTAAAGAAATTATTTCTCTCCACAAATAATATATATTTATATTCTATCCAAAAAAATTAGATCATTCGTCCGATAAAAAATTCATGCATTATATGTTCAGATTCAATCCATCACATTGGATATGTCATTATAAATCGTTGGTATAATGAAAATGTTTGCAACTACAAAACCACCATTTATTTTAGTATAAATCGCAAAAATATATTTTAATTATGATAATATTTCAACATGGATATTTAGAAAACACCTTCATTAGGAATCACTTATAAACAATAGATATATGTAAATACATAATGAGTGTCGCTATGGAGTATAAAAAAATGTATAAAATTTATATCTAGTAATTAAAAAATTATAAAATGTATTCTATCAATTGCAATTACATTCGTAAAATTTCTTATTATTTTTTCATGTGGTTATTTTCTCAAACTATTTTCTTCCATATATAGTCTTTATAGTTTCAGCTAAAGTCACACTAATGCCAACTGTAATAACATTGAATCAACAAATCTAGAGAAGGAAATTTTTTATTACTTTGGTATACAATATATATATGGGAAAACATGATATTCAATAATTTAGTTTTCATATTAGACTAGATGAATCTAGGAAAAGTATATTACAAATTAAAATTAAAGTATTTCATTATAATCAATTCAAACATTATTATTTCATATTGATATTCCTCTGATGGCACACAGTTATAATCATGCTTTCCTATTTAAATTGGAAGAAAATTATTAGGAATTCATAGACACTCATTAATCGGTGGCATGTAGTGGAAGAAAACATGAAAGAACATATCCTATATAATATCACCATAATTAATAATCAAAATATATATTATAGTAAAATTATTGTATAATATCCATAGATTACATATAAATTTAAAAAAAATAATCAAATCGATATTGATAACTAATATAATAGTGATTTAATAACTCGTTTAACATATTATAAACATACCGTTAATGAATTGTGCTAGGAAATCAGAAATAAATGGGATGTCATACACTAAATACTCATGATTTTTTGTCACATGATACCTACTGATGAATCAATGTGATATGTAATTTAGGCCTCCATCCATTAAAAATAATTCTATTACAATACATCAAGAGTATAGAATGGATTACAATAAATATAATATGTTTCTTTAAGCAACCTCATATATAGTGATAACTTTGTAATATATAAATAAACCATATAGAATATTAGAAATACAGTTTGTTAATATTTTATCAATGAATGAAATATTACATATATCTTGGTGAATATACCTCCATTACAATAGAATAAATTTATGATATTAAAAATAAAATGAAATGTACCCTTACAAAAGGAATGATAATTGATTAATAATGTTTGATACAATAATTGTATAGGGATAAAAATAATAATAAGAAATTGAACACAAAATGTTCTATTGGTTTAGATAAAAAATATTATAAAAAACCCTTTAAAAAATTACATGTCTTGGAAACATAAATTAATATGTATTAGGGATATAAAACTTCATTATACTGAGGCACACCGATTAGTGAGATTTGATATAATAGGTGAACATTTTCTAAATTTTAGTAAAATTATCTTAATAACAAATAGGGGTACCAAAAAAATGTAATTTCTTCTTATAAATAAACACATATAATGAAATTAATACTTCCAAAATACTAAAAATATATAGAGTATGTAGTTCACATGATTTTTTAGTCAATACAAATGTAAAATTTTTAGTATTCTTCAGAAATATAAAAAATCTCTTATGAGATGGAATAATGATCCCTCATTAGTATACAGTAAGTGAAGAATAAAAATAGGTCTTATAATTGATATAGAAAATTAGTGGAATTGGAATTGTCCATGATGGGCAATAAAAATGATTATATTTTTAACATATATCTTGTAATGTATCTTCCTATAAAATAATGAAGAACTAAATATATAAATTTGAACATTTTTGAAGGACTTGGGATAGTGAAATCGATGAAAATACATTTATAATGGGTTATTAGTGAAGAGTACATAGAGAAGAGGTGAGTATATATAGAAATGAGTGAGAATTGTTAATTATTTTTGGGATTTAGTCCTTCGAAAAATATGTTTTCAAAAAAATGGACAACCATGTGATAACTTGTTTTTTTAAATTATAATATTTGATATTGAATCCTTAGATAGATAATTATTCATTTCGAATAACAAACATCAATATTTCTTATATCACATTGCACAAGAAATGTTATTTACCCCCAAAATAATTCTTTATAACCAAAATTGTAATTTTTAACATTGTAATTTTTATAGGTTTTTATGTTTATTTTCATTCATTAGTAAAAATTATTTTAATATATTAACAAATTACTTATTAATGATTCGTTTATATTGATTATTAAAAAAAGTTTAAACTGTAATTATTTTAAAATATATACTTTATATGTAGACTATATTTTACTATTTACCTAAATATATGGATCTCTTAGAAAACTATGAAAAATTAACAATTTTTTATTTTTTATTTAGTTATTCCAAATAAGACTTCGATTTGATAAGAAATGTTTTTGTGTGAAAAAATTATTTATAAAATGAAATTCTCAATAAAATACCCAGGGACACCCTAAGAGGGGAGAGGTGAATCGGGGCAGTTAACTTTTTCTTTTATAGTATCTAATATTGTTCCCACGTTGGAATGAACATGTTAATCCTGTATGATGAATATGAACATCAATAAAACAATCACATGCAAAGAGACTACACAACACTTTTACTTGGATCACCACAAAGGGCTAAGACGAAGGAGAAAATGTCGCCAGTGTGTCTGTCGTACGAAAATACACTAATCTTAATTAGTTGTGGAGTAAAAGAGTTCAGACACAATCACTATGTTCCAAACACACTACCTTTATAGTGGTTTTGGGATAGCTCACTGCGTCCCACATATCACTTCCATCGACCCCCTCCGCCAGCTCACTGCCTTGAGAGAAGTATAACTCATTTTTATTGATTTTAAGGTTTATTCAATTGATTTTTTTGATGTCTTTTTCTCTGCCCATCATGAGATTCTACTTGCATTGATGTCAAAAAATTATTCTCTTGAAGGAATTTATCACAAAAACTAGATTTTCAAAATCCTATCGGAAACATAACATCACCATTTCATTCAATACCTCAACTTGCACGCAATTTTTTGGAATTGTCATGATAGATGACTTTCACGCAACCCCTAATTTCCATGAAACTCATATCTTTCGCACAACTACACAAAAGGGATCACTTGGAATTTTGATACTAAAGGAACTCCTTGCACACAATATTAACTTTCTATAATTCATTCACGGGTAAATATTTCATGCAGCAGAGTAGCCAGATTTTCATTGGAAATTTCTTTTTCTTTTATGGAGGCAGTTTCCAATTTATAGGCCACGATGAACCTACGTGCAAATTTCTGACGCATATTTGTCGGTGCGTGCAAGATTCTTCGTGGGCGCGCACAACCCTTTTTGACATCGCATTGGGAATTTAAGATTCCTCTACGCAACCTCATCATTCACACATATTTTAATTCTTTCACACACTTTTTTCCATTTCCATATTTTGATACAGTAATCCCAAAGTAGTCCTTCAATGCATGTTTCAAAACACTCTTCAATCTTGCATGCAACTCCCTCTACTAAAAACACTTTTCTCGATATTCCAATTTCTGGACCCAAAAATTTGGAAAGCACTAGGAAACGTCGGCACCTTCAAGACTATTGCTCGCCTGAATTGTATGATCCATTTCCTTGAAATATTTAGGAACATCCATAGAAGATTGAAAAAAAAATATACTCCATTTCCAACATAGAATGGCTATGGTTCCAAAAATCCCCCCCCTTTGGGTTTGTTGGAAATATCTAGATAAAATAAATAGAGCACCAGCCACTAACAAAACAAAAAATTCCATAAACAACTCAGCGAACACTCTATGTCTACATGATCAATGCTCGGTGTAGAAAACTAGAGGGGAAGAGTGAATTGGGTCCCCGCGTTTTGGAATTCTAAAATACGAAGAAGATATTCTCTTACTATGTCATAGAAGCATTAAATAACCGGTATTTATTCCTTATAATCCTAACACCAAATTCTCATCATGTCACAGAAGCATTACTTATCCTAAATTTATTCTTTCCCACCCATTTAAAATAAACCCAATGATCAGTATTTTATGATTGTATAACTCAAAACACACTCCCCCTAGAAAGTATCTCTGCTATAAACATACACCACTTTCACAAACATATTAAAAATAGTTTAAATAACTAGAGAGAGGGGGGAATACATATTCTCTTCATGAAATCAGATGTGGATGAACACCTAGGTTCAACCGATGTTTCTCAAACATAGACACTGATAATGGATTGGTCATAATGTTATCCACTTGATCATCAGTTCCCACATAGTCCATTTTTATCATGCATTGTTCAACTTTTTTACTTGATGAAGTGATATATGATTTCAATATGTTTTATATGAGAATTATGAACACGATTCTTTATATGATCAATTGCTCTCTTGTTATCACAGAAAATCACCATTAGTTGTTTTACCTCATCTCATATGTCAGTTAGTTGCTACATCATCCAAAGTAACCGAGTGCATGCTTTTGTAGGAGAGATATATTCATCTTTAGAATTACAAAGAGATTTACTTTCATATTTCTTTCTCAACCATCCCACACATTTAGCACCATTATTGAATACCCCACCACTAGTTGAATTTTTGTTAAATACATCTCTAACCCTATCAGCATCAGAAAACACTGATTTTCACTATCCTTTCTTGTATCAATGTATTGCCAATAATTATGAGTACCTTAAATGTACCTCATGATTATTCGTACTACTATCATATGTTCTTCCTTCAGACTACTCTAAAATTGGGCTGCCATGATTGTTGCAAATATAATATCAAGATGTGTCACCGTTAGGTACAATAATCTTCTGATGATTCTTTTATACTTGGTGGGATCCACAGACATCCCACCTTCATGCTTTCTAATTTTTGTTCCAACTGTAATTAGAGTCTCCATTGGTTTTTAATATTTTATATTAAATTTCTCCAATAGCTCTTTTACATAATTTTCCTGAGAAAAAAAAGTATAATCTTTCATTGGAATCACTTGCTTCCCTAAGAAGTATTTGAGTTCCCCAATCATAGAAATTTCAAATTATGACTTTATGTGATTATAAAATTCTTCAACTAATCCCTTCCTACAACTACCAATGATAATATCATCCACATAACCTAGCACCATGAACTGATATTTCTGAGAATTTTTCACATAGATATTGTGATCTACTCCTCTTATTTTGAATTCCATATTCTTGAAATAAGAATATAGTCTGGAATACCATGCTCGTAGTGCCTACATTAAACCATAGAGGGCCTTCTTTAGTTTTCAATCCTTCATTTCATTATTACCAAGAAACCATCCCTCTAGTTGTCCAATGTATACATCGTCTTCAAGAAAACCATTCAATAATTATATATCAACATCCATTTGATATAATTTATATCTTCATAGGATTTATATGGAATGAAAAAGACTAATTGAATCTAGTCTAGCCACTAGAGAAAATGTTTCTTCGACATCGTCACCTTCAATATGTGAGAATCCTTTATAGACTAGTCATGCCTTGTTTCTACTAACACATCTATGCTCATCGAATTTATTCTTGAAAATAAACTTTATAACAATAACATTGTGACCTACAGGTCTCTTAAGTAGGTCCCTTTTTTGGTTCTTATTAATCCGATCGAACACTTCATTCACAGACTTAACTCATGATTCCTCTTTTTCAGCTTCTTCAAATGAGGATGATTCCACAACAGAAAGGAATGACGATTGTGCATTACACTTTATTCTTATTGACTGTGTATATATTCTGATACTTGATAATTTGGGACTAATCAATCTCTTCTCTTCTATTTTTCTTTTGAAGTTTGATAAAATTATCTCCAACTATGGCTTCCTCCTCTGAATATTCTCTTGAGTCAACATCATGACATGTATCATGAGTGTTTTTCACACCTTTCCATACCTCGATTTAAGAATTTGTTCACTATTCAAATTGTTTCTCATTTTATAACATATCACATTAATAATTCCTTGAAGCATTCATATTTTTCTCTTTAATGATCTTAACAACACTATTTTCAACAATTCTTCCCAACTGCTTATTGAAATACATTTAGGTTTTTCTGTTCATTGAGTATCCAAGAAATATTCCTTTGTCTGTATTGTCTCCATACTTCCCTTGTTTTCGTTCTTTATTTTGGATGAAACATTTGCTTCCAAAAATATGAAAATATTTCAATGTGGGCTTCCTTCCATTCCACAGTTCATATGGTGTTTTTGTCTCACCCATATATAGACTTGTTTGATTTTGAATATACACTGAAACATCAACAACCTCTTTCCATTAATGTCGAGGAATATGACCGTCGATCAACACTGTTATGGCCATGTTGTTTACCTATCGATTCACGCACTCTATAACTCCATGTTTCTATGGAGTTCTCACTGCTACCACCACAAGTTGTATCCCATGATTCTGTATGTAATTTTCAAATTAAATGGATTTTTATTCTATTACATTTTTAGACAGTAGGACTTTGATCTTCCATCCAGTATCATTCATAGTAATTCGTCAATAGGTTTTCATGAAATAAATCACTTGTAGCTTCTTGTGTATAACAATCACACATTAAATTCTACTATAATCATATATGGAAAGAACAGTTTTCCTTTCTCCATGTGTTCTGTAAACATTTATTAGCCCACATACATCTGTATGGGTAAGCTCAAGAATATTATATGCTCTTTTCTTCTTTGGCCGATAGGAACTGTAGACCATCTTCCTTCGCATACAAGCTTTATAGGACATTTCTTTTTCATGCTTCAGATTAGGGATATCCATGACTATCTTAAGTTTAGTTATCTTCTCAATGTCCGATTAATTGATGTGCCCCAATCTATGATGCCACATATTGTTTTCTTCTTGAACAATTAGATAAGAAATATTCTCTTTTTTGTCAACCTGATATAAGATTCCATCTATTCTAGAGCCTTTCATGAGAGGATTCCCAGACATTCCTTTTATAGTAGAACTATTCTGATTTAATGTCACACAAAGACTTAAGTCTTAGAGCTGACTCACATTCAGAAGATTATGACATAGACCATCCACATAAAGGATTATAGTTTTATTCTTCTCTCTATTACCTATCTCAGTACTTCCAAAACCTTATTTCATTAAATAACGGTCGTTAGAGAGCCCCAATGTTCCATCATCTTTTTTCTTGACATCCGTTAATAGGTCTGCATTACATGTCATGTTGGACGAACATCCACTATCAGAAATCAAGGTGCTGTTATTATTTGTAGCATTGATGGATACTTTTGCATGATTGGATTTTTCACTTTTCCGCTTCTGTTTCCATTAGTTATTGTGTTGAGTGTAGGAAACTGATGGACTTGCCACTCACTCTTCCGCATACATGGATTTTTCATATTCAAGATCATCCTCTAGAGGGGAAAAACTATTTGGAAGAGAAACATTTTCTTGTTAATAAACATTGATTTTTCTTTGACTTTGATATAAGGTGTATGTTTCACTCCTCCACCTACAACAAGTCGATTTATGTCCAATGTTAACCCAACAAAAAATATATCCATATAATTTGTTTCTTATAAAAGAACAAGGATATTAATTTTTTCTCTTTTGTTCAAATCCCATCTCTTATATATTCAAATATCTCCTTTCCTCTTATAAATAAGACATGGTATGGCCCATATTTCCCCAAAACCGACACTTCATGAGAGGAAATGTATTCTCACTTCTATTTATCATCATTCATTCTTCTGTGAGATAATAGTATGACTGTATATTATACCTATAAGATCAAGGATATTCTTAAATTATTCTTTCATATTGAAATGGGTTTTTTTTATCATTTTCATGTAACTTTTCCACATGACCCACTTTCATCCTACCTTTAATTTGGCCACCTTTATTTGCATCATTTGATGACTCATACTCACAACCAATTCCACTTTTCCCATGTAAGCATGTATTTGATCATTCAAAATCTTATCAACACCATTAGAACCACATTTTTAACTCTCCAATAGCTCAACATCTATGAGCCTTCCAAATTTTATTTTCTTTCATGATTCTTTTGAAATTGATTCACTCTCAAGTTTAATCTTAAGAGTAATAACTTCTTCTTCAAGACCCTCAATAGACTTTTGAATTTTCTTTTAGTCTGGAGGTGAGGAAATTGATGATATTTTCATGCCCTTCAATTCTCATCTTCAGATCCACTACATAATCAGCGATTTCAAGGATTTTAGACTGTACTATCACAAATTCTCCCAGTCATTCTATTCCAGCTTCAAGCTGATCAACATATTAAAATGATTCAAATAAAATTGATTTCCACTTATTGAAACTCTTAAATTTAATCTTAAGCCTACTAACAACATCCATAAGTTTTATCTTTCTATTTCCATTATTTTTCATTATATTATCTCAACCATTATCTTCTGATGGTTTTTATTTTTCAACAGTGGCCATCATGGAAGCATCTTTTCCAGATTTAAATTCTGCTTCCTCTTCCTAAAATAAATCATTATCATCATCGTTTTATTCACACACAAAACTATTTTTCTATAGTTTCTTTTCAAATTTGATGTTTCCCTTTTTGATTAACCTTTTCTGAGGATTCTAAATGTTTTAAAATTCTATATCTTCATCATCAAATTTACTTGAGCACTGAGAGTCTATGTACCCAAATTTACCAAAAGAAAAACATGCCATAGGTATCTTGCCTTCAAAATTAATTTTGCCCTTCTTGAAATTTATGGAAATGAGAGAAAGAGATTCTTTTTCCTCATCTTCCTCACTCCTAATATCTCTAGAAATTTTCTACTTTTCTATAGCTTTTAATTCCATTTCCTTACTCACACGAGTCATAGCATATTCCGGTTTTACTTTCATTTCATATGGAACTAGGCTACTCAATAGAACATCCAAAGAGATCATAGAGAGATATATTACCTCAATCGATGGAACCTTTTCATTGTAAAGGGGCGGAAGTATTAAGAATATTTTCTTTGTAATTTTAATTTCTTTAACTACTTTTCTCAGTCCTTAAATTGATCCTATAACTTCAGTAATTTTATTGAATAAGGAGTCTGCATTCTCATCAGGGTGAAACTTCATATCTTCAAACCTATTGTGTAGTACTTAAAGTTTATCCTTGTTCACTTTTCTATCTCCATCATAGATATTGACATGTTTATCCCACTTGGACTTTGCTGAGGTGCAACTCATCACCATTAGATAAATCTGATCTAAAAGAGCTGCAAAAAAGAGCATTCTGTTGTTTAACATCTGTATCTAGAATTTTCTTGTCTGTCTCATTCATAGCCATCCATATTGGATCAGTAACCTGTATTCCTTACACAAAAGCACAGAAGAATTCCATTTCAAAAGATATTAGATGAGATATCATTCTATTCTTTGAAATCTGAAAATTATTTCCATCGAAGAGGGGGACACCCCTAACAGGGGAAGAATTCTTCATAACGACAATGGACATATCTAAAAAACTCATACCCCCTCTAATACCACTTGAAGGACCCGGAGACACCCTGAGATGGGTGGGGTGAATCAGGGTGTCAAATCTTTTCTCTAAATGTATCTGATCATTTTCCCACGTTGGTAGGAATGTGTCAAACCTATATGATGAATATGAACAATAATAAAAAAATCACATGAAAAGAGGACACATAACACTTTTACTTGGTTCACCACAATGGGCCACATAAAAGGAGATTATGCGGACAGTTTGTCGGCCATACCGAAATCTACAAATATTTAGTAGTTGTGGAGTACAAGAGTTTGGACATAGTAAATCTATGCCAGACACATAGCCTTAACAATAGTTCAGGGATAGAAAAATCTGTTCCTCAGATCACTTCTGTTGACCACCCATATCACTTCCTTGAGGGAAGTCTATCTTAGTTTATCTACTTGAAGGTCGCTTTAATTTATTCTCATTGAAGTCATTGTATTAGTACTGCATGAGCCACTACTGGAATCTATATCCTAAAATAACACTCTTGAATCCTCTGATCACACGAACCAGACATTCAAAAGCCAGTCAGAATCATAACACCACACTTGTGTGCAATAGCTCAACTTGTGCACAAGATTTGAGAATTATCACGAAAGATGAATTTCGTGCAACACCTACTTACCGAGCTACTATTATATTTTTTGTAACTACACCTAACAGTTCACATGGTCTATTTAGACTAAAAGAACTCTTTGCACACAATATTAACTTTAAATAATTCTTTTTTCGCACAAATGTTTCACACAAAAAAGCAATAGAATTTTCGTTGGAAAGTTCTCATTCTTTTGTGGGGGGTATCCACCAATTTATAGGCCTCTATGACCCTGCATGAAAGTTTCCCACACATATGTGTTGGAGCATGTAGATACCCAATGCTTGACTTACATGGAAATTACATTACTTTTACAAAATACTTAATACATGACAAGAACAGACACCCAAATACTGTATTAGTTTAGTGTCTTTGGAAACTCGAAACAAAATATTCTAATCATGTTGAAAGATTTTCAACATATCCCATAATGTTCTTCCCCTTTTTTTCTTACCTAAAACCATTATTTATATCATGTGGAAAAGAAAACATAAAAAGGGTGAGCTCAAATGCTCAGTAAGGGTAAACATGGAGAAAATTAAAGAAACCATATACATTTGAACATAAAAACATGAACATAATGTTTGAACATCAAGTTATTGAGTCATGAAATAAATCGTGGCTGTACGTAAGTCATAGATCATAAAGGAACACTAATCATGACCAAATATATTGGGAATAAAAAATGTAATTGTGGAAAACCAAAAATCACATAATATGATCTCCATAGTAGCCAAGGCATTTCTACAAAGACCATCATAGTGGACAATGTCCATTATTGAACCGGGTTTGCCTACTGTTCCGACCCTATATTACTAAACCATATTTACATTCCATTCCAGCCATGTCTATCTCATGAGATATAAATCTTTTTCCAATGCATTGGAGGGAGATATAGGTCCCCACCATCTCTTAATGAAATCATTCTTTTGTGTTCCATAAAATAAACATAATTCATTCAGCATAACCCAAAGAATAAAATGGGTTTCATAAACATCATCCCATCATAACATAATCCATATAAAACAAATGTATATCATTTCATCATAAAAAAAGTAAAAATGTGTAAATATTAGAGAAATTATACTTGAAACATAAACATTTTAAATAATGTCATCTTATATGGGAAATAGTTTTGATAAAACACATGAAATGAATTCTTAAGTAAAATATCCTTTCCTCTTCAAAATAATTTTGTTTTCTCAAAATTCAATGTAATTTTAAAATAAAAGGATTTTCTTGAAAATAATAATAAAATCTTGTACAGGAAGAATCATGAAAATATGTCTTTATGAAACCATAAAAATTTGTTCATGCTGCCTAAGTTAAAAAAACAATCTTCTCGTACTTTTGTCCGAAAAGTCAAAAAGTACCTCGTATGGAAAACAAAAGAAATATTCCTTCATACCACATAGTAAAAGTCAAAAAAGGGTTAAACATGTCTTTAAACATACATTTAAGAATAGTAAAATCTTTATGAAATTTTTTTTATAAAATATATAATGGATGATAAATATAACCCCAATAAATATGTACACATAAAAAATCTCAGATAAAAGTAAGACTACAAAATCATCCCTTACCTTATGTACAATTTCATACATATGTGTCTGAGACTCCTGTATAGTGGGTTTATACATATTTTTAACTTGTAACAGAACCATAATAATATTTATGATATCATATATGATTCACTTACGACTTTATATTACCCATTCATTTGTCAATTCCATGTTAAAGCAACGTTTTGGGTAAAATCGTTTCATTTATCGTACGTGTTTTGAGTTGTAATTATTCATATAATTTATTATATCTTGATTAATTAATTAAAATATGTAAAACATGATTTATATATAATATATATTTAGAATATAAATATATATATTATATCGATAAATGAAATGGAATACACCATTCATGGAGACGGTAGGCCGTACGTACGCATGAACGCTGTTTTCGATTCTTTATTAAATTGAATGGACATAAGTAATTAACATATACATAAATAAATTATTATAATTATGTCATATATTTCAGTATTATTTATTATATATACTTTATAATCATTCTAAAATGGTTACCATGGAGAATGAATCTCATCACGTCGTGGAGACGGTAATCCGTACGTACGCACGAGTGATGATATCATTCCCGTAATTATTGAATGGAATTTGAGTGGATTATATAATATATCTGAATTAGTATGATTTTATAATAATAATATATAGTCATTATTTCCACCATTATACCCATCTATGTAAGGTGGTGGTGGAAAAATAGATTACAACATGACGTGGATACAGTAAGCCGTACGTACGTACGCATTGTGATTTAATTTTTCATAGGATAGATATAAGGTCAAACAGGGTTGTTTAATCTTTATAATAATAGATCAGTGTCTTAGTGATACTAATTTTATTACATTATAATTAAACAACTAAAGAAGAGGAAGTAGAAGAAGAAAGAAACATGAATGAATTTGTAGAAGAGATTACCTCTTCCTCAACGTGCCTCTTTTAAAATTCCTCTTAGGGAACTAGAGATGGTTTTCTTAGAAGACCCAAACCTCTATAACGTAACTGGAGAGGTTGAGAAGAAGAACTGGCAGGGGTTGGCTA
This sequence comes from Viscum album, assembly GCA_963277665.1. Taxonomy (NCBI): domain Eukaryota; kingdom Viridiplantae; phylum Streptophyta; class Magnoliopsida; order Santalales; family Viscaceae; genus Viscum; species Viscum album. The sequence goes on along the minus strand of OY728140.1, from coordinate 39,028,958 downwards.
ATCTTGAAGGCTCAAAATGGAGTGAAGAAAGGAGGGAGGAGGTTCCCTTTTTTAAGAGATTAGAGGGGCACTTTTGGAAACCTGCAAAATATTAATTTATAATAAACTCAATCCCCCTTAAAAACATTCCAAATTACTCAAATTATAATATGAGATGATATAGGGTTATAATATCATCAAAAAATAAAATTTATACATGTTTTGATTTTATTTTAAATCTTATCATTTTTATTTATTCGTTTTTAATCTATTTTATTTTATTTATGGTAATAATATTCTAACTTTTAAATTGTTATAAATACATACTTAGGTGTTGATAATTTTACCTAATTAGATACATTATTACATTACAGGAAATAAAATTTTTAATTTGTAATTTTTAATTATTTTTGTTATTTTTAAACAATTTAATAATATGTTATTTCTTTATATTATGAATAGTGTCAATTTAAAAACAATTCACTTATTTGAAGTTAAATAAACTCCACAGAAAGGATATATTTGAACAAAAATATTAAATAGATCCATAACATGTCATATACATATATAAAATTCTTTTAGAACATTAATTAGTTCATATAATATTTATTTTAATATTTGTAAAACCATTTATTTGATATTTCTATTAACAAAATAATTACTACAACATTTTTTTATAATAATTTAATATGCTTATTTGTTGCCTAAAAATGAAGACTAATATACGATGATGAATATAAATCTAATATCATTCATAATAATACTTTTAGTCTAATTTATATTCTAAAAACCCATTTTTTAAAATGATAAGTTTAATAAATTATGAATGTGACAACTTTGACATTATTTAAAATAAAATAATATAAGTGAAAAAATCCCTTTTATAAGGATCCAAATGGTCAAACATTAGACCATTGGATGACTATGGTCTAGATATACACGACCAATAAGTTTTGGTCATGTTTTTGGGCCTTTTATGGGTATTAGTATTATAATTAAAACTATATTATTGATTTTTCACTAAATAAATAATTTTTGCATCATTAATGTATAAGCTATTAAGGCAATTAAATATTTTTTGAAAATTAAAAATAAATTAACATAATAAATAAAAACATTTTATATTTAAAATGAGTATTTATAATCGATTTTATATTCTGTATAACCTTATTTTAAAAATACTTTAATTATTATAGTTTGAGTGAGAAATATTTCACTTTCTTTAAATAAAATAAATTAAAGGTCTTAATCACATCCATGTGGGTTCCAAAAGATACCATTTCGAACCAAATATATTTTATGATGAAATATAATCATCCAATTATATTAATACACGTGTTAAGTTAATTTTATATTATTATTTTTACCCTTAATTACCTGATTTAACTTTAACTGTAGTATATAAAATTTACCGTAGTTACTATTCATAACGTCTAAAAAAGTAGCCTGTTATCATAATTTGGACCTAATAATTCCAAATATGGAATCCATTTTTATAAATTAAAAACACATAAGTTGAAATATTTAGTTTAAAATAAATAATGCTATTGAGAAAACAGGTACTAAAATTTAAAACATTGCAAAAGATTGAAATGTTTTTACCTATGAATTCAATGTAAAATTAATGATAATGACATAAATAATATAAAATGGTAAAAATATATTATATTTATACTTTAAAACTATTCAATTTTATAATTTAACCATATAAATCATCTTGATGAAAAAAGATGTTTTTAATTAAAATTTAGCGTAGTTTTACTATTCATCAAAATATGAAAGTTAACAGAAAAATATTAAAAAACTATTCAAAGTTAATTTATATATCTTTATTGAAATTAATAAGTTTATTTTTTCAAATTTAACTTATAAACGTGTCAAAAGTTAGATTTAAAGTTGGTGCGCCATCAAATGGCGGCAAAACTAAATTTTTTGAAAAATAATTATTTTACCCTAAAAATTTATTTTACTCTCATAACATGTTCTAGAATATGTATAAAATGAATTATATTGTTATAAATTTAACAATGTGTTAAATAATATTCACAATGGCTAGTTCATAAAAATTTTATAACAATATATCATTGTTTAGTAAAACTGAGTATTGCGTAGAACACACGCTATTGGGAAAGGTCTATCTTGCGTGCAACACAAGACAAGAATAGTATTTGCATATAATACAAGATAATACGATGTTAAATATAACTCAAGATAATCTTGGTGTAACGTACAACACAACATATCAATGAAATTAAAAAGAATATTTCTCATAAAATCTTGGGGTGTTACATTCCACCCCCGTTAAAATGAATTTCGCCCTTGAAATTCATCGGGGTTATAATTTGTTTACTACTTGAATGTTTATTTCATAGAATCCCACATAGTAAAAAGGAATAATATATCTTAATTTTAAAAAGTAAAGTAAGAAATGTAATGATTACCCAAATTAACTCATCATTGGGTTTCCACATAGGAGAACATAGGTGAAATCATGGATATGGAAGAGAATTCTAACCATTAGGTTCTGATGGAGAGTGGAAGAAAACATGGCTATGAAAAATCCAACAATCAGAAAGCCATAAATTTGTGATGATCTAAGGTACCATCTGATTCCCCATATATGAGGGTACTAGGACAATATTTTTACTTTTCAAGATCATTTCCTTAATGATGAAGAATTTAAATTTGAAGAAATACTTACTTGATTTTGGTACAATCTCACCGTTGGTCATTCCTTGAAAAATTTACACTTAGTATCTTAAAAAGATGAAGTTGAATTTTTCATTCCTGAAGTGTATGTAGATCATGTTATAGAATGATGGGTCATTCCATCTATCTAAAACAAAAGGTTAACAATAGTTATTAAATATACATAAGTCCATATATGGTGATATTAATCATATATGGCTCTAGAAATGGACTTATAATTCATATATCATACCACTTAAGAAAATAAAACCAACTTCTACAAACCAGGAAAATCATGTATGTCAGTGGTAGGCGATAAAGGCCTGTCACACTTCAGTTGTGGGTTCGATTCCCACAACCTTGTCTGACGCGACGGGTTGTCGCCCGTCCTGCATGTTTTCTTTTTTTAAAACAATACTATTATAACATTCTAGAAAAAGGTTTTATCCTTAAACAATACTTTCTGATGTAAAACATAATCCATTCGAACCTTTAGGGTTATTGAAAATACCTCTGTCCAATCTCACAGTATAATGAAAAATATTACTAGAGAGGTCATCTACCAAGCATGTGAACACCATCATTTATCCCCAATATATCATAAAATATATCTTCTTGGTCACATTCCAAACATGTGAATACCTTAATAATGTATTCTTGAAACATAAATTACCGTAGAACCTTAGATAAAATATGAATTCTTTCAAATGTTAATTATTTCTACAGACCAAAATCCCAAAATTTTTATATACTCAAACCATGATATTACTTTGTGCTAATATCAGTCATGAGCTCATTAATACTATAAACCATGTTATTTTCTCTTAATCCCTTCATTACGTGCATATCATCTTCTTTCCAAAAATATTTCAATCAATTTTCATGGTTACCTGTACCATATTCTTATGGAAATCCACAATGGACCAATACACTGATATTTCAATATACAATAAAAGTACCTCAACAACATTATTCTTGAAATCCAATATATAAGACATTAAATCCATCCTCTTTAATGATTGGCATGTAATATTTATTTCCTCAATTTATAAGTAACCTCTTAGGTCAGGGCATTGAGTTGGTTCACATTGTCCACAGATAAGACATTGAACTCCATAACAGTCTGTCACTCTATGACCCTTTTACCCACACAAATAACATCTTCCATTCCATTTGAGGTATTCTTCAAGGTTCTTATTCCATTATTCTTGATACGTAGAAAGCTGCATATTCCTTCTTCAATGTAACTCTCCATGAGAACATGCATAAAAGTACATCTTTCTCTTATTTGATGAGTTAGGAATACCACTGAAGGTCACTTTGTTAATCATATATCACGATGACTGATTCAGAATAATCACAATATCTTTCTCTATAGGCATCACACAATTTCATTGGTCATAGTCACCAATTTGTCTATTGGAATCAATGTTAACTGAATTCCTTCTCGTTCCTTCCATTGACTAAAACCAGAAACCATAGTGTATGCAACAATTAAAATAACGAGGAACCACATAATCATAAAAAGTCACTTACGAGATGTCTAACTTATAAAAAATTCTTTAATACATGACACCTTAGGTTCACCCTAGTTTATTCATGACCATCAGCATAATTCTAGGACTGTAACCTATAGTTATACTAATCCTTAGGGACATCCCTAGACATACCATAAAAATATTTCTAAGGATCTCACTAAAGGTTACACATCCTAGTTTCCAAATTTTGACTAAACCATTGTTATGATACCAACTGTAGAGAACCAAAGCTTGACATAAATGGAAATTACATTACTTTTGAGAAATACTTAATACATTAAAAAAACAATGTAGAGACCCGTATCTTGACGTACATGGACATTACATTACTTTTTGCGGAATACTTAGTACATAACAAAAACACACACACAAGGATCGTAATAGTTTAGTGTCTTTGGAAACTCGGAACGTAGTCTTCTAATTGTGGTGAAAGATCTTCAATATATCCCATAAAGATCTTCCCTTTTTTTTACCTAAAACCTTTCTTTATATCCTGGGGAAAAGAAAACATAAAAGGGTGAGCTCAAATGCTCAGTAAGGGTATACAAAAGAAAAATCAATCACATCATATTCATAAGAACATAACTTTTTGGAAATCTTAACCTGCAAAAGAGAGCATAAAATCTTAACATGGAACAAATCATAGAAGTAAAAATGAGATCCCCATAATCATATCATAAAACTTGAAACTTTGTGGCATGCACACATAATCATGGAAAATCATTTCTTGTTAGTCATGACTCATTGCCAAGACTATCTTAGTGGACAAAGTCCCTTTCTGAACCGAGTTCACTCCTCGTTTCAGTCCTGTATCACTGAACCGAAATAACCTTCCGTTCCAGCCATGTCTATCTCATGAGATATAAAATCTTTACCCAATGCATTGGAGGGAGATATAGGTCCCACCCATCTTATAATTAATCCTTTCTTATGTGTGCCACATAATCATAAAACATACATCATCGCATAACACATGTAACAAAAATGGGATTCTTGAAACATCATGACATCATAAATCAATTTATATAAGATAAAGGAATTCATAAAAATAATTCCATCACAACATGATCAAATCAATGTAATAATAGGGATAAAAATAGAACCCTTTATTATCTTAGATGGAAAATAATTTTGATAAAACACTTGAACTTTATTCTTGAGGAAAATATCCTTTCTACTTCAAAAATACTTTTCCTTTCTTAACATGTCATACAATTATAAACTAAAAGAAGTTGATTAAAAATATTCTTGAAAAATTTTAAAGGAAGATTCTTGGAAATAATGTTTTAAAAATCCATTCATGCCGTATAAGTTAAAAAAAACATTTTCGTACTTTTGTTGGAAAAGTCAAAAACTACCTCGTACGAAAAAGCGACAAAAGATTCCTTTCATATTCTTTACTAAAACTCACCGAAGGGTAAAATTGGATTTAAACTATTGTAAGTGGATGGAAACAATATTATATATTTAGGGAACATGGATGTGGATGATAAAATACACCCCAGTAAATGCCAAAGTAAAAACAATCTCGGATAAAAATGAGATTGCGATATTTCCCTTACCTTAGGTCCGATTTGCTTCGTATGTGTCCGAACCTCCTGTATAATGATTTAAATAATTTTATTGACTTATTACAGAATCATATTCATTGTTATGATATCAGATATGGTTCACTTATGACATTATATTACCCGTTCTTTTTTAAATTCCATGTTAAAGAAGCGTTTTGGGTAAAATCGTTTCATTTATCGTAGGTGTTTTGACTTTTTGTTCTTGACATTATTATTACTTATATCATGATTTACTTACATCCAGAATATAAAATATGATTTATATATCATATATATTCAGTATATATATATATATATATAATAGATAGATAAATGAAATGAAAAACACCGTTCATGGAGACGGTAGTCCGTACGTACGCATGAACGCTGTTTTTCTTTCTTTATTGTCTTGAATGGAAGTAAGTAGATGACATACATATATATATATATACATAAATCCAGTATCATTATTATGTCATATATTTCATTAGTACTTATTATATATACTTTATAATCATTCATGAATGGTTAATCATTAAGAATGAATCTCATCGCGTCGTGGAGACGGTATTCCGTACGTACGCACGAGCGATGATATCATTTCCATAATTATTGAATTGAATTGGAGTGGATTATACAATATATCAGAATCAATATGATGTTTTAATAACTATGTATAGTTATTCTTTACACCATTATACCCATCCATGTAAGGTGGTGGTGGAAAATAGATTACACCACGGCGTGGAGACGGTATTCCGTACGTACGCACGCGCGGTGATTTCTTTTTCCGTAGGATAGATAGATGGTGAAATAGGGTTGGTTCATACTTATAATAACATATCAGTATATGAGTGATACTGATGTTATTACTTCATAATGAAACAACCTAAGAAGAAGAAGTGGAAGAAGAAATAAAGATGAAAGAATTGGTAACGGTAATTACCTCTTCTTTGAAGCGCCTTTTGGAGACCTCCTCTTAGGGAACTAACATTGGTATTTGAGGAAGACCAGAACCTCTAGGATGTTTCTAGGGAAGTGGAGAAGAGATTTTGGCAGGGGTTGGCCGAGCTTGAGTGCTCAAATTGGTGTGAGGAGGAGGGGGAGGAGGTGCCCTTTTATAAGGGAGGAGAGGGGCACCTTAGGAATATCTCAAAATATTATTTTATATTAAAGTAAAAATCGGTTTATAATGGTTCCAAAGGGTCTTATTTCGAAGCTAAAGTGGGTATGGGTCGAAATCCTATCAACCAATAGGATTTAGACAAGTTTAGGGTATTATTTTAACCTTATCAATTAGATTTAACTCTAAGTTAATTAATTTAGCTTTTACCGTGTCTTTTTGTTTTCTTTCACTATATGGTTAATACACTTACTATAACATGCCAAACGAACCCCAAATTGTTTATTATTAATATATATATCCCTATCTAAGTCATTTGGCCGAACCTTAGATTTTTAGGAATACAATAACAATTAATAATATAATATTTGATTTAAAAACTATTTTGTGTCAATTTTGACACTATTTGATATATGATTTTTGTGAAAGTCATAACAGAATTATATGTTCGAACCAAGTTGCTTAAATCAACATTAATATATCATAGTAACCTATAAAATTAGTGGAATTCATAAAAAGGCTCAAATTACATTCATTTGAGCATTTATAACATCAATTATGTTAATATTTCCTTAAAAGGGTAATTACTGCATCATCGTTGTGTCATAAATAAATTAATTTATTTAAAGTCTAAAAATTATAAATAAAATGTCATTATGTAGGAAATCGTTTTAGCTTTCTAATGAATATTTATAGTCGAATTTATCTTATGTATAACCCCATATTAAAAATGATTTACTTATTAAACTTTGATTTTAACTATTTTAACCCTTCTTTAAATAAATTAATAATAAATGTCCTAATCTAATCCAAGTGGGCCTAAATGGTCATATTTTATTCCTAAGTTTGTTTTTGGTCGAATTACACTTGTACAATAGAATTAGGACATGTGTTAGGGTAATATTAATATCATATTTACCCTTAGTTACCCTATTTACTATTAACCGCGGAAAAAAAAAGTAAAAAGTTACTATTCACCAAAAAATTATTTTCATCTCATTGAACCACATTTTAGTCCTTGATATTAACCGTGTCTCTCGGATTTTCGAAATTCCATTCACAGAAGCGGTAAAATTAAGTTTTATGAAAAATTCAGTTTTTTTTAACTACCACTTAGTAGTTTCACTATTCATCAAAAATTGATGTTTTTCAGAACAATGCCAAAATTTAATCCTAAGCTATATTTTATATTCCGAATTCAAAAATAAAGTCTATTTTACCAAATTCATAACATAGAAGTTTCATTAATTATTTTTATAATTAAATCCCGCTGTTAAAACAAATAGCGTGTTTTTAAGAAACAATATCTATCAAAAGATTGACACTTGATTATGTCTGGTTTAAATGTGAAATTACAACCAATGACCAACATTGTATTAAATTGTAAAAATACATTCTAAATATACTTTAAAACCACTCAAATTAATAATTTATCACTATTAATTATTTCGATTAAAAAAGTTGCTTTTAATTAAAATTTAGTAATTTTCACTATTCATCAGAATATGAAAGTTATCCGAAAAGTACCAAAATTTCACCTTAGGCTAAATTCGATACTCCGAATCTAAAAATGAATTCTATTTTGAAAAATAAAATTTACAAAATTTCAAAAAGTGGTTATTACTATTCATAACGGCTAGTTTTAATAATATTTTAATAGCATATCGTTGTTTCGTGAAACTCAGTATTGCGTACTACACACGCTATCGAGGAAGGTTGCGATTGCGTGTAATGCAAGGCAAGTCAAGGATGTGTGTTGTGCAAGCTCCTTTTGGTGTAGCGTACAACACAAGACATTAATAAAATTAAAAAGAATATTTTTCATAAAATCTCGGGCTGTTACATTCTACCCCCCTTAAAATGAATTTCGCCCTCGAAATTCGTCGGGGTTATAAATAGTTTACTATTATAATGTTTCTTTAATAGAAACCCACATCGTAAAAAGGAATACCAAAACTTGTCTTTAAAAACTAAAGTATGAAATGTAACGATTAGCCAAATAAACTAATCACTGGGTTTCCACATAGGTGAAAATATGGATATGGAAGAGAAATCTAACCATCATGTTCTGATGGAGAGTGGTAGAGAACATGGCTATGGAAAATCCAGTAATCACAAATCCATAGATTTGTGATGATATAAGGTACCATCTGATTCATCAGGTATAAGATCACTAGGACAACATTTTTGGTTTTCAAGATCATTTTCCTAAAGTTGAAAATTTGAATTAGAATAAATACTTACTTTATTTTGGTACAATCTCACTGTTGTTCGTTCCTTGAACAATTTCCACTTCATCTCTTAAATAAATGAAGTTGAATTTGTTATTCATGAAGTGTTAGCAGATCATGTGATAGAATGACGGGTCATTCCATCTGTCTCAAACAAAAGGTTAGCAAAAATTATATACATAAGTCGATCTCTAGTGAGATTAATCATATATAGTTCCTAAAATGGACTTATACTTTAAAACTAGTTTCTACTAAACAGGGACTTCCTGTAGGCCAGTGGTAGGCGATAAAGGCCAGTCGCACTTCGGTTGTGGGTTCGATTCCTACAGCCTTGTCCGACGCGATGGGCTGTCGCCCGTCCTGCAGGTCGTCCTTTTTCTAAAGCTATATTACTATAACATCTCATCAATAATATCAAAAAAACATCTATCCTTAAACAATACTAACTTGTGTCCAACATAATCCATTCCAATCTTTAGGCTTATCCATAATACTGCAGTCCACTCTCATAACATAGTGAAAACGATTACTATATATTTAATACCATCGTTGATCCCCATATATCATAAGATATGTTTTGCTGGTCACATTCCAGACATTCAAAGTCCATAATCATGTATTCTCTTGAATACCCATTGAACCTTAATGAAAACATGAATGCAGTTACCAAAATCCTCAAAATTCTATATACTCAAACCATGATATCACTTAGTCCTTATATCAATCATGAGATCACGAATACTGTAAAATATTTCATTTTCTCGTTTTCCCTTCATTATGCGCATATCATTCTTTTTCCAAAAATATCTCAATCACTTTCCATGGTTATTGGTACCATAAAATTATTTAAAACCACAATCGACCAATACATAAATATTCCAATACTCCATGATACAACATTATTTTGGAATCCTATTACATAAACAATTATTCATTCCACCACATTGTTGTCATATTCAACATCGCTAATAGTGATCACATGTGACTTCCCTTTGTCCTTTGCCTTAAGCGGTTGCTCATGTCGATCATCACTAACCCTTGGATTAGGGCATTTATTAGCATAATGCCCCATTTCCTTGCACTTGAAGCATTGAAGTGTTGGTGATGTGTTCTCTGCAATGTTTGCTTTATTCACATCATTAGAATCCCTTTTTCCATTACTTCGACACTCAACTACTCGATGACCTTCTTTTCCACACTTAAAGCATATTCTAGTCCCTTTAAGACAATCTCCACCATTCTTCTTTCCACACTTTGTGCATAAGGAAACATTCATCTTCTTTTCTCCATTATTCTGAGATTTCTCGTTGAATTCCATCTTTCGTTTCTTGTCAAAACCATGAGATGGATATGTAACACCAACTTCCATTTCTACCTTGACAGCACAACGCACAATTTCTTCATAGCTACTGAAGTCTCTTATAGCTAATGCCCTTCGAAGACTTGGTTTTAAGCCACTGAAAAATCGATCAACTTTACTTTCAGGTTGGATAATAATTCCAGATGCATACCTTGCAAGTCTTGTAAAATTTTCTTCGTATATACCAACAGATTCATCATCCTTCTGCTTCAGCTCAAGAAACTCCTTTTCCATCTTTGTTCGAAGAATACGAGGGAAGTACTTACTGAAAAACAAGTTCTTGAACTCGTCCCATTCCATGGACTCAATTTCATCTCTTTGCCTCGTATTCTTGATAACATTCCACCATTGATCAGCTTCACCTTCCAAACGATATACTGCTAAGATGACTTTATCATGTTCAGAACATTGAAGAACTGAAAATATCTTTTCAGTGGTACTGATCCATTGTTCTGCAACAAGTGGATCGGTAGTCCCACTGAAAGAAGGTTGATGTTGCCTCATGAAGGACTCAATAGAATATTGTTCCCTTCTCTGCTCATTTGGAAGTCCAGAATGATTCATAGCTTGTGTAAGTATAGCAATAAGATTTTGTACTCCATCTCCCATAACATTTGTTTGTTCAGGAGGGCAATCATTGCATTGTCCATTGCAATGATCAACACGGTTCCTTCGGGTTCCAGCCATCGTCTAAAACCCAAAAAGAATAGTGTGAGAGGCAAAAATCATGCTAGGGAAAACAACATAATAAAGGGGGAGTACCTTCAATATCTAACATCTTAGGTTTAATTCTATGATCGTTAGAGTAATTCTATTACTATAACCTATACGTATACTTAACCTTAGGGACATCCCTAGACATACCTTAGAAATATCTCTAGGGATCTCACTAAAGTTCTCGCATCCTAGTTTCCAAAGGTTGACTAAACCTTTCCTCTGATACCAACTGTAGAGACCCGTATCTTGACGTACATGGACATTACGTTACTTTTTGCGGAATACTTAGTACATAACAAAAACACACACACAAGGATCGTAATAGTTTAGTGTCTTTGGAAACTCGGAACGTAGTCTTCTAATCGTGGTGAAAGATCTTCAATATCTCCCATAAAGATCTTCCCTTTTTTTTTTACCTAAAACCATTCTTTATATCCTGGGGAAAAGAAAACATAAAAGGGTGAGCTCAAATGCTCAGTAAGGGTATACAAAAGAAAAATCAATCACATCATATTCATAAGAACATAACTTTTTGGAAATCTTAACCTGCAAAAGAGAGCATAAAATCTTAACATGGAACAAATCATAGAAGTGAAAATGAAATCCCCATAATCATATCATAAAACTTGAAACTTTGTGGCATGCACACATAATCATGGAAAATCATTTCTTGTTAGTCATGACTCATTTCCAAGACTATCTTAGTGGACAAAGTCCCTTTCTGAACCGAGTTCACTCCTCGTTTCAGTCCTGTATCACTGAACCGAAATAACCTTCTATTCCAGCCATGTCTATCTCATGAGATATAAAATCTTTACCCAATGCATTGGAGGGAGATATAGGTCCCACCCATCTTATAATGAATCCTTTCTTATGTGTGCCACATAATCATAAAACATACATCATCGCATAACACATGTAACAAAAATGGGATTCTTGAAACATCATGACATCATAAATCAATTTATATAAGATAAAGGAATTCATAAAAATAATTCCATCACAACATGATCAAATCAATGTAATAATAGGGATAAAAATAGAACCCTTTATTATCTTAGATGGAAAATAATTTTGATAAAACACTTGAACTTTATTCTTGAGGAAAATATCCTTTCTACTTCAAAAATACTTTTCCTTTCTTAACATGTCATACAATTATAAACTAAAAGAAGTTGATTAAAAATATTCTTGAAAAATTTTAAAGGAAGATTCTTGGAAATAATGTTTTAAAAATCCATTCATGCCGTATAAGTTAAAAAAAAACATTCTTCGTACTTTTGTTGGAAAAGTCAAAAACTACCTCGTACGAAAAAGCGACAAAAGATTCCTTTCATATTCTTTACTAAAACTCACCGAAGGGTAAAATTGGATTTAAACTATTGTAAGTGGATGGAAACAATATTATATATTTAGGGAACATGGATGTGGATGATAAAATACACCCCAGTAAATTCCAAAGTAAAAACAATCTCGGATAAAAATGAGATTGCGATATTTCCCTTACCTTAGGTCCGATTTGCTTCGTATGTGTCCGAACCTCCTGTATAATGATTTAAATAATGTCATTGACTTATTACAGAATCATATTCATTGTTATGATATCATATATGGTTCACTTATGACGTTATATTACCCGTTCTTTTTTAAATTCCATGTTAAAGAAGCGTTTTGGGTAAAATCGTTTCATTTATCGTAGGTGTTTTGACTTTTTGTTCTTGACATTATTATTACTTATATCATGATTTACTTACATCCAGAATATAAAATATGATTTATATATCATATATATTCAGTATATATATATATAATAGATAGATAAATGAAATGAAAAACACCGTTCATGGAGACGGTAGTCCGTACGTACGCATGAACGCTGTTTTTCTTTCTTTATTGTCTTGAATGGAAGTAAGTAGATGACATACATATATATATATATACATAAATCCAGTATCATTATTATGTCATATATTTCATTAGTACTTATTATATATACTTTATAATCATTCATGAATGGTTAATCATTAAGAATGAATCTCATCGCGTCGTGGAGACGGTATTCCGTACGTACGCACGAGCGATGATATCATTTCCATAATTACTGAATTGAATTGGAGTGGATTATACAATATATCAGAATCAATATGATGTTGTAATAACTATGTATAGTTATTCTTTACACCATTATACCCATCCATGTAAGGTGGTGGTGGAAAACAGATTACACCACGGCGTGGAGATGGTATTCCGTACGTACGCACGCGCGGTGATTTCTTTTTCCGTAGGATAGATAGATGGTGAAATAGGGTTGTTTCATACTTATAATAACATATCAGTATATGAGTGATACTGATGTTATTACTTCATAATGAAACAACCTAAGAAGAAGAAGTGGAAGAAGAAATAAAGATGAAAGAATTGGTAACGGGAATTACCTCTTCTTTGAAGCGCCTTTTAGAGACCTCCTCTTAGGGAACTAAAATTGGTATTTTAGGAAGACCAGAACCTCTAGGATGTTTCTAGGGAAGTGGAGAAGAGAATTTGGCAGGGGTTGGCCGAGCTTGAGTTCTCAAATTGGTGTGAGGAGGAGGGGGAGGAGGTGCCCTTTTATAAGGGAGGAGAGGGGCACCTTAGGAATATCTCAAAATATTATTTTATATTAAAGTCAAAATCGGTTTATAATGGTTCAAAAGGGTCTTATTTCGAAGCTAAAGTGGGGATGGGTCGAAAATCTATCAACCAATAGGATTTAGACAAGTTTAGGGTATTATTTTAACCTTATCAATTAGATTTAACTCTAAGTTAATTAATTTAGCTTTTACCGTGTCTTTTTGTTTTCTTTCACTATATGGTTAATACACTTACTATAACATGCCAAACGAACCCCAAATTGTTTATTATTAATATATATATCCTTAGCTAAGTCATTTGGCCAAACCTTAGATTTTTAGGAATACAATAACAATTAATAATATAATATTTTATTTAAAAACTATTTTGTGTCAATTTTGACACTATTTGATATATGATTTTTGTGAAAGTCATAACAGAATTATATGTTCGAACCAAGTTGATTAAATCAACATTAATATATCATAGTAACCTATAAAATTAGTGTAATTCATAAAAAGTCTCAAATTACATTCATTTGAGCATTTATAACATCAATTATGTTAATATTTCCTTAAAAGGTTAATTACTGCATCATCGTTGTGTCATAAATAAATTAATTTATTTAAAGTCTAAAAATTATAAATAAAATATCATTATGTAGGAAATCGTTTTAGCTTTCTAATGAATATTTATAGTCGAATTTATCTTATGTATAACCCCATATTAAAAATGATTTACTTATTAAACTTTGATTTTAACTATTTTAACCCTTCTTTAAATAAATTAATAATAAATGTCCTAATCTAATCCAAGTGGGCATAAATGGTCATATTTTATTCCTAAGTTTGTTTATGGTCGAATTACACTTGTCCAATAGAATTAGGACATGTGTTAGGGTAATATTATTATCATATTTACCCTTAGTTACCCTATTTACTATTAACCGCGGTAAAAAAAAGTAAAAAGTTACTATTCACCAAAAAATTATTTTCATCTCATTGAACCACATTTTAGTCCTTGATATTAACCGTGTCTCTCGGATTTTCGAAATTCTATTCACAGAAGCGGTAAAATTAAGTTTTATGAAAAATTCAGTTTTTTTTAACTACCACTTAGTAGTTTCACTATTCATCAAAAATTGATGTTTTTCAGAACAATGCCAAAATTTCATCCTAAGCTATATTTTATATTCCGAATTCAAAAATAAAGTCCATTTTACCAAATTCATAACATAGAAGTTTCATTAATTATTTTTATAATTAAATCCCGCTGTTAAAACAAATAGCGTGTTTTTAAGAAACAATATCTATCAAAAGATTGACACTTGATTATGTCTGGTTTAAATGAGAAATTACAACCAATGACCAACATTGTATTAAATTGTAAAAATATATTCTAAATATACTTTAAAACCACTCAAATTAATAATTTATCACTATTAATTATTTCGATTAAAAAAGTTACTTTTAATTAAAATTTAGTAATTTTCACTATTCATCAGAATATGAAAGTTATCCGAAAAGTACCAAAATTTCACCTTAGGCTAAATTCGATACTCCAAATCTAAAAATGAATTCTATTTTGAAAAATAAAATTTACAAAATTTCAAAAAGTGGTTATTACTATTCATAACGGCTAGTTTTAATAATATTTTAATAGCATATCGTTGTTTCGTGAAACTCAGTATTGCGTACTACACACGCTATCGAGGAAGGTTGCGATTGCGTGTAATGCAAGGCAAGTCAAGGATGCGTGTTGTGCAAGCTCCTTTTGGTGTAGCGTACAACACAAGACATTAATAAAATTAAAAAGAATATTTTTCATAAAATCTCGGGCTGTTACAAACAAACCCCCAAATACCATATTAGTTTAGTGTCTTTGGAAACTCAGAACAAAATCTTCTAATCATTGTGAAATATCTTTAACATCTCCCATAATTTTCTTCCCATTTTCTTCTAACCTAATACATTTATTTATATCTTGGGGGAAAGGAAACACAAAAAGGGTGACCTAAAATTCTCAGTAAGGGTTATCATGTAGAAAATAAAATAAATGATATACATTTGAACTTGAAAACATGAACATAATGTTTAAACATCAAGATCTTGAGTTGTGAAATAAATATTGGCAGTACATAAGGCATAGATCATAAAGAAACATTAATCATGATAAAATATCATGGGAATAAAACATGTAATTGTGGAAAACCATTAATTACATAATATGATTTCTATAGTAGCCAAGTCATTGCTTCAAAGAACCTTATAGTGGACAAAGTCCATTACTGAACCGGGTTTACCTGCCGTTCCATCCATGTATTACTGAACCGGATTTAATTGCCGTTCCAGACATGTCTATCTCATGAGATATAAATCATTACCCAATTCATTGGAGGGAGATATAGGTCCCACCCATATCTTAATAAAATCATTTTTTTTGTGCCACAAAATAAACATAAATCATTCAGCATAACCCAATTAATTAAATTTGTTTGATAAACATCATTCCATCATAACATAATCCATATAAAAAATGAATATCATTTCATCATAAGAAAAATCAAACCATGTGAATAATAGATAAATTATAATTGAAACATAAACATATTAAATAATGTCATCTTAGATGGGAAATAGTATTGATAAAACACATGAAATGAATTCTTGAGGAAAATATCCATTCTTCTTCAAAATCATTTTCTTTTCTCAAAATTCCAAGAAATATTAAAATTAAAGGATTATATTGAAAATAGACATGAAATATTGTATAGGAAGCTTCATGAAAATATGGAATTATAAAACCACAATAATATTTTCATGACATATAAGTTAAAAATAATCTTCTTGTACTTTTTCCAGAAAATTTAAAAAGTACATCGTATGGAATGCAAAAGAAATATTCCTTCCATACCACATAAAAAAAGTGAAAAACGGGTAAAAATGACTTCAAACATACATGAAAGAATAGTAAAAACTTTATGAAAACATTTTTATAAAATTTGGACATGGATGATAAATATAACCCTAGTAAATATGTACGTATAAACAATCTCAGATAAAAGTGAGACTACAAAATTATCCCTTACCTTATGTTCAATTTCATACATATGTGTCCGAGACTCCTATATATTGGGTTTAAAAATATTTTTAACTTGTAACAGAACCATAATAATATTTATGATATCATATATGATTCACTTACGACTTTATATTACCCGTTCATTTTTCAATTCCATGTTAAAGCAACGTTTTGGGTAAAATCATTTCATTTATCATACATTATTTGACTTTTAATTAATCATATAATTTATTAGATGATGATTAATTTATTAAAATATGTAAAACATGATTTATATATAATATATATTCATAATATAAATATATATATTAGATCGATAAATGAAATGGAATACACCATTCATGGAGACGGTAGGCCGTACGTATGCATGAACCCTGTTTTCGTTTCTTTATTAAATTGAATGGATGTAATAATGTAACATAAACATAAATAAATTATTATTATTATGTCATATATTTCATTACTATTTATTATATATACTTTATAATCATTCTAAAATGGTTAACATGGAGAATTAATCTCATCGCGTTGTGGAGACGGTAATCCATTCGTACGCACGAGCGATGATATCGTTCCCATAAGGATTAAATGAAATTGGAGTGGATGATATAATATCTCAGAATCATAATGATGTTATAATAATAATATATAGTTATTATCTCCACCATTATACCCATCCATGTAAGGTGGTGGTGGAAAAACAGATTACACCACTACATGGAGATGGTAAGCCGTACGTACACACGCACATTGATTTCATTTTTTGGAGGATGGATATAAGTTGAAATAGGGTTGTTTCATAATTATAATAATAGATCAGTGTATTAGTGATACTTATGTTATTAATTTATAATGAAACATCTAAATAAGAGGAAGTTGAAGAAGAAAGAAACTTGAAAGAATTGGTAGAAGAGATTACCTCTTCCTTGACGTGCCTCTTATAAACTTCCTCTTAGGGAACTAGAGTTGGTCTTTTGAGAAGACCCGCACCTCAATAATGTAACTATAGAGGTTGAGAATAATAATTTGCTAGGGGTGGCTGAGCTTGAAGGCCCATAATGGAGCAAAGAGAAGAGGGAGGAGGTTCTCTTTTATAAGAGAGTAGAGGGGCACTTTTGGAAACCTCCAAAATATTAATTTATAATAAAATCAAACCCCAGTTGAAGACATCCAAAATTTAATCAATTTTGAAGATGAGATGAGATAGGCTTTTAATCTCATCGAACAATAAATTTAGAATTTTTTTGATTTTATTTTAAACCTTATCATTTTGAGTTGTTCTTTTTTAATCTATTTAATTTTATTTGTGGTAATAATATTGTAATTTTTAAATTTTTATAAATACAAAATTATGTGTTGTTAATATTAAATAATTAGATACAATATTACATTAAGAAACATAAAATTTCCAATTTGTAATTTTTAAATATTTTTGTTATTTTAAAACAATTTAATAATATATTATTTTTTATAAAATATCAATAGTGTCAATTTTGAAATTATTCATTTATTTGAATTTAAATAAAATCCACACAATGTATATATTTGAAAAAACATACCTAATAGATTCCTAACATGTCATATTAATCTATAAAATTATTTTAACCCATTAATTAGTTCATATAATATTTATTTTAATATTTTTAAAACTATTTCTTTAATATTTCTCTTAATAAAATAATTACTACAACATTTCTGTATAATTTTTATTTGTTGCCAAACAATTAAGACTAAAATACTATAATGAAGATAAATCTAATATATTTTATAAAAATAATTTTTTTAGAATATATTTTTTAAAACTCCCAACATCTAAAATGATATGTTTATTAAATTATGATGGTGACAACATTGACATTATTTAAAATAAAATAATATAAGTGTCATAATTGTTTTTATAAGGCTCTAAATGGTTCCCAATTCGACCATTGGGTTATTATGGTCTAGATATACACGGAAAATAAGTTTTGGGGTGGTTTTTGGGAATTTTATGGGTATTATTATTTGAATAAAAACCATATTATTGATTTTTCACTTAATAAATAATTTTTGCATCATTAATATATAAGCAATTATGGTAATTAAATTTTTCATGAAAATAAAAAATAAATCACCATAACAAATAAAAACATTTTATCTTTCAAATGAGTATTTATAATTGAATTTGTATTCGGTATAACCTTATATTAAAAATGTATTAATTTTTATAGTTTGAGTGAGACATATTTGACTTTCTTTAAATAAATAAATTAACGGTCTTAATCACACCCAAGTGGGTTCCAAAAGAAACAATTTCGACCCAAGTATATTTTAGGATGAAATATAATCATCAAATTATATTAATACACATGTTATGGTAATTGTATAATATTATTTTTAATCTTAATTACATGATTTACCTTTAATTGTAGTAAATAAAACTTACTGCAGATACTATTCAAAATGTCTAAAAATTAAAAGTAGCATATTAAACTAATTTGGAACTACTGATTCTAAATATGGGATGCCATTTTCCATATTCTAAACACTGAAGTTGCATTATTTAATTTAAAATTAATCCCGCTGTTGAGAAAACATGTTCTAAAAGTAAAAACAATGCAAAAGATTGAATTGTTTTTACCTATGCATTCAATGTAAAATTAATTATAATGACATACATAATATTAAAGGGTAATCATATATTATATTTATACTTTAAAACTATTCAATATTATAATTTAACCATATAAATTATCTTCATGAAAAAAGTTGTTTTTAAATAATCTTTACCGTATTTTTACTATTCATCAAAATATAAAAGTTAACATAAAAATATTAAAAAATTGTACAAAGTTAGTTTTTATATAATTATTGAAATGAATAAGTTTATTTTTTCAGATTGAAATTATAAATGTGTAAAAAACTAGATTTAATGTGTGTGCGTCATCAAAAGGTGGCAAAACCGCATTTTTTTGAAAAATACTTATTTTACCCAAAAAATTTATTTTGTTCTAATACATTGTTCTACAATATGTGTAATACGAATGATATTGTTATAAAATTAAAAATGTGGTTAATACTATTCATAATGAATAGTTCATAATAATTTTATAAAAATATATTGTTGTTTAGTGAAACTCGATATTGCGTACACCATACGCTATTGAGGATGGTCGCTCTTGCGTGCAACACAAGCCAAGAATAATGGTTGTGTATACTAAAAGATAATACAATGTTGAGTATAGAACAAAATATTCTTGGTGTAGTGTATAACACATGATATCAATGAAATTATAAAGAATATTTCTCATAAAATCTCAAGGTGTTAAAGTGCACACAAGATTCTTCATGGGCGCACAAAACCCCTTTTGACGTCGCATTGGGCGTGTAAGATTCTTCCGCGCAACCTCATCTTTCATGAAAATTTTATTTATGGAATGCACATTTTTACTTTTCCATATTTTGATGCACATATTCCATGTTAGGCTTTGCATGAATGTTTTCAAACACCCTTCAGTCTTGCACGTGACTCCCATTCCCAATAACAATATTCATCATATTCCTCTTTTTGGACCCAAAATTTTTGGAAATAACTGGGAAACCGTGCCACCTTTAGTATTGTTGCTTTCCGGAACTGTATGACCCTTTTCCTGGAAAACATCCCGAGCATCTAAAGAGGATTGAA
Source organism: Viscum album (assembly GCA_963277665.1). Taxonomy (NCBI): domain Eukaryota; kingdom Viridiplantae; phylum Streptophyta; class Magnoliopsida; order Santalales; family Viscaceae; genus Viscum; species Viscum album. The sequence continues at coordinate 39,008,417 of OY728140.1, read as the reverse complement.
AATAAACACAAAACACACTCCATTTACAGAATAAAATAATCATGGTTACAACACTCAACATATTTCAAAACAATTGTTTTGGAACCAAAAGGATAAAAAAGTAACAATATTTTTTTTCCATGAAAATAATTGTTATCATAGTAATATTAATTGATTTATATTCAAAATTAATTACTATTTATAAAATTATGTTAAAATTAATTTATATAATTTATTGGAATGTTTTATTTCTAATGTTATAATTCAATTAAAATAGTTATATTAGGAGGTTATTTTTTCAATGGTCTAATTGAAAATGAATATATTACAATAGTAATATTCCAATTTTTATAGATTCTATTCAATCATAACTCAATGATTGTAAAATTATATTTATGTTTTTTTTTATTCCTAAAACCCATAATTAAAAAATACATTATTTGGGTTTCGTTTGGGGTTTCATCAGGTGAACACTTTTTAATTTTTTATGTTTTGGGGTGGTGAACAGTTGGTGAAAAGTTTTCAAAAATGGCGCACACTGCTAAAGAAAACTCTGAAAACATAGTTAGATGGGTTTTTCATGGATGGTACATGTATTACAACCTATTTACCCTCTTATGATAAACCCTACATCCCATTTAAATAGGGAACATGGATAGAGTGCATGATATGTGGAAACAATGCAGCTTCTCAAAAAAAAACATTTTATGAGTTTTTTTAATATGAAATTATGTTTTAAAATCCAAAAACCTCCATTTTAGATCCCCAATAGACTGATAGGACCCCAAAACAATTTATACTACCAATAAAGCTCCCAAGATAAATTTTTCTCCCATCAACACCCTCCTGGAAGAAGATAAAATCTTGAACAATTTCATTGGATCTACACATGGTAGGATTACTCTTCCTGTTCCCTATCTCCTTCTCTCGTTTCATCCTCATTAGGGTTTTGTGGATTTTTGTATTGTTGGAAGATCTAAAAACCTTTTTTTATCACAAACCTATGTTTAATTCTTGGATCCATTTTTCCATTCTTCTTCATTGGTGAAACCTAATTAGGTTTTGGCATTTTGAGATCTAGTAATACTAAGGTAGTTTATTCCAGTTTGATTAACAAATTTAATTAGAACTAAATTTCTTAAATTTATTAAATTTAATTCCATTGAAAAGGAGGTATTTTATTAATATGAATTTGGATTTTTGAAAACCCAATTCTAGAGAAATGGAGGGTTTGGTATTGGAAATTAGTTTTTTTTCATAAAATTGGGAAAAACCCCAAATTCCATTGAATTATGGTGGAATTGTTAAATTTTTGGAAATTAGTAGAATTTAAATTATTGAATTTAAATTTTTGAAATTTATGGAAATTGTTTGAAATTTAAAATTTAGAATTTAAGTTGTGGATGTTAATTATTAAACACAATTGTTAATTGATTTCAAATTCTTATTTGTTAAAATGGATTAACATGGTTTTTATAGAAACCTTTTAACTTTATCTTGGAAATGGAATGTTTTTTTTATTAAAAACCCCGATGATGGTTTTTAATTGGAAATTAGAATATTTAAAATGGGATAATAAGACAAATTATTTTTTAAAAAAAATTAATTAAATTTCCTATTATTATTTTGTTATTAGAACACATTCGGGACATATCTAGTTATTGAGTTATTTGGATAACAATATATGATTTACAACATTCCAAAATAGAAATTAAGCACATCAAATACATGATAAGATGTTCATGAATTCATTTTTGACTAGTCTCTAGAGTGAGTGTGTACAGACATACATACCTCATCTTGAGTGTGTGGAGTCGTATACCCTAGAACTATTGTATCTTTTAGGCATATAATCATGTTACTCACTTGTTTGTATTTTAAATGAACATATTACATTATTGTACACTATTTTAAATTACTTTTGAATTTATATAAACTATTTATTAATTTTGTTTATTAATCCATTTTTCTAAACATTCTATCTTTTAAAATGTGAAGCCCTTATTTAATGTATATCCATTATTATAAAATTAAGCATGATTTTTTTCAATATGCTTTTTGAAATTTCATATCATTTTATCTAAAATTTACATCTCTTTATTTTTTTAATTAAATGTTGGAATATATTATTGAATCCATCGTAAGACCAAATTTTTTTAGCTCACAACATACTTGTTCCTTTGAGTTTTTATATATTTCATCTTTCCAGGTTCGAGTTAGGGTAATAAACCACCTAGAGATGGTTCTAGTTATTGATTTGTGGAGTTGTAAAGTTTCATCCCTTGTAATGGGGGGTATCAATACTATTTTTATGATACTTTTTGTAGTAATTTTGGTTATTTATACCTATTTTAATTCTGGAAAACTTCTCTGTATATAGTTTTTCTTATATACATAAATACTATTTTATACTTATTCTGTGATGTTTGTTGAAAAATAATTACCACTATCATTTTTCATAATGCTAGGTTCTAGTCACCAACCCATGGGGATCGAGAACACCCATCAGTTCATGTAAGGGATGAATTAGTCATCAGGTTACTAGGGTATCTAGGATGGTTCCTAACAATGTGGAATCAAAGATCTATATTGAACTTATTATCATGAATACAGTATGCATTTTGTATTCTTGTCTGGGTATAAGAGGTAGTTGCGATTGAGTACCTAGAAATATCACAGTAAAATAAACCTTAAGTCATTGGGGGTGATTTTTGAAAGATTTATGGAGGATTAGTTCTCGTATTTTTCATAATTTTGATTTGGATAATCTGAAATAAAAATCTTATTGTCTATCTGTGGGGATTAAATTCCCCTTGTTACTCTATTTAAGTGTTAATATGAAACCTTCTTTGTTTTCTGTTGCAATTGTGTATCATCATAACTCTGAGAGAAGTGTGAATCAGATCCAAGAGAAAGCCTCTAGTGAACCTCAGTGAGTAATTTCTCTTGTATACCCAAGCCTTGTAACACACCAAGATTTTTTGAATTATTATTTTTCAATTAATTTAATCATCTAGATATTTTTCATTTCACACATCATTGATAATTGTTTATTTTATATTAATGCACTATATTGGTTTAAATTATACTCAAAACCATGTTAATCATGAACTACATGCAATATAAATTTTAGCTTTCTATATATGGAACAATGAGGTGAGCTTGTGTTACATGCAATTATGTCTTTCCTTAATGAATTGTATGACACACATGACTGAGTTTTACCAATCAATAATATATTATTATTTAATATAATAATATATAACATAGATAATAAATTAGAGTTCATGAATAATATTAACTAATTTATGGAAATATATTGTTTACACAAAGTTTAAATGAATTAATAGGTCACCAATTAATTTGAAATGAATATGAAAACTGATTGAATATAAAAGAAATATTAATATTTTATTGTCACTAAGATGTTTTACCATATTAAATTAAATTAATTATCATTATTGAGTGATATTGTGGTAATATATATTTTATATATTCAACAAAATATTTTTTACATTTCTCTAATAGATTTTATTTGCATAAGATAAGAAAAAACCCTATTTTATCCTTAAAACCCCATATTTTTAGTAAGTTATTATTACAGACTTTTATTGGAGAATGCATATTAATTCCATTTTTTCACCTATATAGATTTAATAAGTCAAAATAAACTTTGTATTTTAAATTGAAACATAAGAATTAGGTTTGGGTAATTTTTGGTAATTTGTGTCTGATGTGTCATTTTTAATGAATAGTGAATAATACTGAATATTAGCTCAAAACATCTTTTTCATCTAATTTATTTATAATGTTAAATTAAATTTTCAATTGGTTTATAAGTTTAATTAGATAATAATATTTATATATTGATACAATGTATGTAATACAATCCAATATCACATTGAAATTGTAAAATAAAGACAAAGAAAACTTTTGATCATTTTTACATTAAAAACAAACTATGTCATCCCATCCGCGGGATTAAATTTAAATTAATTTATTCCACTCCTATTATTGTAATTTGGAAAAATGGATTCCATATTTGGAATCATCATAATTTATAATTTCATATACTTAGTTTTTGAAAAAAGGATTAGTGAATGTAATTAAAACTAATTATATCGATATGGTAAAATATAGCTTAACGTAGGAGTAATCATTTAATTCAAGACCAAAAAAATTGATAAAATCTCCTAATATCCATTTTATATACATATTTATACCCTATCATCTGTTGGATCACTTTTTTTTCATTATTGTATCCACATGACATGTTAAAAATTTGTATGGAATTCCATTATAAAAATATTACAAGAGTGACACACGTCCTCCAATATAAAAAGGCATCTTGTCCCCCCAATTCTAAAAACCTCAAAAAACAAATTTTCCGCAATTATCTACTCATATACCCACCCAAAACCCTTCATTCCTCCTTTAATCTTCCCTTTGGGTATAAAGTCTTCCATGTAATCACATTTTTGAAAACCAAAATAAGTTACCAGATTAAGTGGTAACACCCTCCCTTAAACTCCTTTTTGTAATTTTTTATCCACTCATTCAACTATTTTTATTACATGTTTTTATAACAACACCAGTAACCTAAATATATTATGATTTTTTATGGTATGGGTTTTACAAACCCTCACACACATATCAATAAAATGGTTAACAAACATACTGTTTATGTGTACAATGAACTACAACCACACTAAATAATGAATTTTCTTTTTTTATTTACCACCTATCATGGTGGAAATTATGATGTACACTCTATTTATTTATGTTATATATTATATTTTTTATGTATTTAAACTTAATTAATAACTTTTTAACAAATAAATTTATACTTTTTAGTTGTTTTAAATATGATAATTTCAATTTAGAATGTACGGACTACCTCCCCCTCAATGCGATGTGATTCATTCACACACTATGTGGAATATATTAAAGATGGGTTTAGTGAACTTATATGATATATATGATATAAAATTCAACTAGAATTATTATATATACATTTATACATATATTTCATTAACATTATTTCTTTCAATACATAAATAAAATAGAAGCAGCGTTCATGCTTACGTACAACGTACCATCACCTAGAATGGTGGTTTCCATTTTATACATGTATATTATATATATTATTTTAATACATATATACTCAATATACATAATATTTGTATCATGGTTTACATTATGGAAATCATTATATAAGTATAATGACCAAAGATATAACAATTTAAGACACCTGTGAATAACAAAGTAGTTATGACCCAAATTGAAACCATAATAAAGAATTATTAAGAAGAGGTTAATATAAAGCCATAATCAAACCATATATGATATTATATATATGAATATGATTCTATGTGTAAGGACCTAAACCTAGTTACCCAAATCTAGTGCCTTATTTAATTACGTTTTCATGATCTCAGGAAAGTTATATCCCTAAGGAAATTTTTTTAGTAGTATTTGAAAACTAGATACATATATAAGTTCAAATTTACAACTTGAAAGGGAATAAAATATCGAAATTCCTTTAAAAACATCAAAAAATATTAGGTTATCGTTGTATATCATTTATAACATACCTATTGATGTCGAGGGAAAATGAATCATAAGAATGTGGTGAGATCAAATTCTCAGTAAGGGTAAAAAATTCAGAAGAAGATATCCTAAACATAAACATTGTGAAGGTTAATAACTAAAAATACATGCCTTTAATATTGAACTTGAACACATTATGAAAGGAATAAGAGTTGAAAAAATAATTAAATTATAAAGAATAATTTTGGTTATTTTACTAGTTGAATAACTTCATGAACTTTAAATTACAAGATCCATCATGATGGAATGAATAATGTTGGACATCATAACCATAAAGTCAAGGCCTCATGCTGAGACCATAAATAGTCATTTTGTCAAGGCATTATGCCAAGACCGTAGTTATTCTTGTGGGAACTACCGATGCACCGAGGGGATATAGTGGTCCCCACTAATCAATTATTATGTCCAATGTATTCCTCATTTGAATGAGGATAAACATAAACAACATATACATTCATATTGTAACTAACATTTGAAATGTAAATAACTTTCCCTAATCATTAAGCATAAACACATATCATTCAGTGAAAATTGTTGAATGGTTTTAAGATAGTAAATCCATAGTAAAATATTTATAAATAACGAAAATTAATATGTTATATGATATCATACATAATAATCAACAATATATTTGAAATAGATGAATATAATCTTATAAAATCATCAAGCAATTCTTGAGATAAATACTCTTTTACTTTGAAAAGAAGAGTTTTTTTGGAAAAGTATTTGTATAAAAATATAATTGAAGTAAGATATGATTTTCAAAATAAAATGAGTGATTTTATAAAGATAATGGGTTTTAAAAACATATTATAGATTTCTCTCTAAAATATGTACGAATTTGAGAAATTTGCTTGAATTTGGCTTATATTAAGGGAATAAATTTTGAAAGATAATTTTAAAAAATATAACTCGACAAAAATAAAATTAGGATTCTGGTTTGGACACACATATAGAATATTATTACAGAATATATGAGGATTGCATAAGAATAAATATTAAATTAATTATGATAAATAGAGAATAAGTGTAACCCAAATGAAAATTGAGGTTCGGGTAAAAAAACCCTTACCATAATTCTGATGATATAATTCACTTGATCTTTGTGTCATGGATAACCAAATTAGATTCATTAATTAATACTTCAAGAAACACATATTAATTTTATTTATTTATTATATCCTTATTAAGATCATTCATGCCCTTTTTGATGGGTTTAAGAGGTTCAATTTTACTGTTTGGGGGTTTCTTCTTCCTTAGTATTCATGACCGGTTTACTTAAATACATTTAAGGATAAACTCGTGAGATGAGAATGGTTTAACAGAATAAAATTTTTATTTTATTTTTTAACATCAATAATTTTACATGGTTATAAAATTAATTTTGTTATTGTGAGTGATGATGAATCATTATAAAAAACATTAAAGACAATTGTTTGGGTTAATTGGCGGGTTTTGATCACAACGAACTCAATTTGATTTATAAATTAATATAAAATGTAAAAAATATTCCAGAACTGTTAATAACTTATTATACATGTATAATAGTATATTTCAACCTTTAAAATGGTTTCCTGTCCATAAGTTAAGATGGTAATAGAAATTGAAAACCTGCCGACCTTGAAAGTGATAAATCAACAAATCTCGGATAGTGTTTCTATTTCTAGTATAAAATAAGGGGAAATAAGAGATGATGATTAATTATTACATTATCATAACAAAATTACATTACATTTAAGGTAGTATTGTTTTCATAACATTTGTATTAAATGTGTTTATGAAATAAAATGAAAAAAATTAACTTGAAATAAGAAAAGATGTTGAGAAATCTCTGACAAAAATTCGGTAGGCTAACAACATCACTTAAAATTCATAAAATATTTTGATGTGATAAAAAGGGTTTACCATGATTCTTAAATAATATGGAATGTAATGGAAATATTCAATGACATATCTAAACATAATCTAATATAAATTAAAATGGAAAATCATAAATTTAGTGCTTGAAAAATAGAAGGGTGGTATATTCCCCAACCTTGTAGTGTAACTCCTAAAACATAGTGGTTGGGACCCTGGGGGCTTAAGGAAAACTTTTAAAGACTCTGAGGGAGATAAAAACAACTTTATATTCGAGGATAATGAATTTTAATGAATGAAAATGAAGGAATGAGAGGGTATTCAAAGTAAAAGATAGAGAGAGTTTCTTACTAATTTGAAAGGACACTTCATTAGTGGTATTTGTAAAACCATGGGCTTTTCCATGATATTTTCCCAAGGTATTGGTCACATGGGATAAATCCTATTATATATTAATTTACACAATTCTACCAGAATTTTATATTAATTATTACATCATTATGATGTCATTAATCAAACAAAATACTCAAAATTGTAAATTTACTATTCACGAAATAACAAAAGTATTTTATAAAATTATCATAAATTCAATGTAACATTATATAGATATTATGTATTAAAAAATGTACTCCATTTTTTGAAAATAATTTTCTGAATATAATTAATTTATATAATAAAAAAAATAATAATTTATTCCAAAAATAATAAATTTAAAACTATATTTAATTTTATATCACTTTGAAAAATGAATAAAGATCTCATTATGTTATAACCTTAAGAAAATAAAATAATAATATGATTTAATATTGATAAGGGTAGTATTATTATTCAAATTAATATTGATACATGTATGTTACTAATCACCAAAAATTATATTTCTCTTATTAGACTCTAAATATATTACGAAAAATACTATGAATATCAGTTTTACGTAATTCAAAACATAGAGATGGAAAAAAAATTTTTACTAGAGAGGTTATATCAAATTGGATTTTTTTAGAGACTCAGAGTTTCATGATTGAAAAATTAAATTCATTTATAAACCCTCGGGGTGGTACATTCTCCGATCATTTCAAAATTTTCAACTTCAAAATTTACAGAATTTTACCTCACAAAAGAATTTGGGTAGTTCTTCATCATAATCTCCTTAGGATCCCATGTTTCCTCTTTGATTTTATTATTTCTCCAAATTATCTTTACTAGTTGAGTCATCAGATTCCTCAACACCTGTTCTTTTGTGTCATGAATTTAAATTGTCCCTTCACAGTAAGATAATTAAGGTTTCAATTCCATACCTTCAGAAGTGAGGACATGCATTGGGTATGGCACATAATTTCTCAATAACGAGACTTGGAACACATTATGTACCTTAGAAAGGATAGTAATAATTTCCAAATGATAAGCCCTAGCTCCAATTCCCTACAAAATTTCAGAAGGTCCTATGTACTTAGGGATCCAGTTCCATTTCATCCCAAATCTTATAGCACCCTTATATGGAGATACTTTTAAGAAAAGATGATCTCCCTATTGAAATTTCAAATCCCTCCTTTAATTATTATCATAGTTCTTGTGTCAGAAATGAGAAGATTTGATATGGGTTTGTAAATTCTTTACCTTAGTTGTTGTTTCCTCTCCAAGCTTTGGGCCCATAAGCTCCCTTTCACCAACTTCATCCCAAAATGTTGGTGTATGACATATCATTCCATGTAATTCTTCATATGGTGCCATTTGAATTCTTGAATGTGAACTATTATTTTATAGAAGCTCCAAAAAGGTAAATACTTATCCAATATAACATGAAAACCAAGTTAGAAAAATCTCAATATGTCTTCTAAAATTGGGATTTTCATTTCTGATTTACCATTAGTTTGAGGATGATAAGTAGTTCTCAAATGAAGCTCAATATCCAATGCATTACGATGGAATTCCTATAATTTTGATGTAAATCAAGAATCGTGATCAGACACTATTGAAAGAGGTGATCAATTAACTCTTACAAATTTATTGATATAAAGTCATACAAGGCACACTAGAAGAAAATCCTCTCTTATAGTGAGGAAATGTGAATGTTTTGAATGTCGATCCACAATTACCCATATTTCATCATTATTTATTGGAGTTTTGGGTAATAAAGTAATAGAATCCCTGGTGGTGTCATCCCATTTCCATGTACGAATTGGTAGATGATTCATGACTCCTCTTGGATGTTATCTTTTAGCCATCACTTTTTGATAGACTAAACATCTAGATAATAATCAGAAATTTCCCACTTCAAGTTATACCACTACAAACGTTCCTTAAAATATCAATTCATTTTAGTACTACCAAGGTGTATAGAGAAATTCGAGGTATGGGCATCATCCAATAACTCTATTTTCAGCTCAGATGTAGAGGGAACACATATAATCAACCCAAATTTCATAATTCCATCTTCACAAATAATGTCAGTCAATATCCCATTTTCCACAACATTAATTTTCTTTTGATGGTTCTCATCATCAGGATGAGAACTTTTAATCCCATCAAATAAATATGGTTGGGAAGCCAATTGAAAATGTATTGATGTTTCACCTTCTTTGATAATTTCCATATCTATCCTTATTAGAACCATGTATACAGGATCCCTTTCAATCCCTATATTGTTTATAACTCCATAATCATTCATTCTCAATGCATAAGCTACCTTTTTTCACTTTACTGGGTGTTATTGTACCGAATAATCATAATCCTTCAGTTTTTGAGCCATCACCTTTTCCTTATGTCCAGTTATTTCTATGATAAGATATACTTCAGACTCTTCTGATCTGAATATATCTCACATATTACACCATAAAGACAATATATCCATATTTTTAGAGTAAGGATCATAGATGATAACTCAATATCTGGAGTATGATAGTTTTTTTTCATGAATTTTTAACTACCTTGATACGTAGACAATAACTCTATCATTACTCATAAGGAGACAACCATGTCATTTCATTGATTCATCACTATAGATAACAAATCCATCATTCCTCGATAGTAGAGTTAGGATCAAAGAATTCAATAATAACCTCTTCAGTTCTTCAAAACAGTCCTCACATTCTTTTTTCCATACAAACATAACCCACTTACGTGTAATCTAGGTCATTGGGTTGGCTAAATGAGCGATTTTTTTAACGAAACACCGATAATAACGTACTAAACGAATTAAACTATGTACCTCAATTATGTTCGTCGGAGTATGATATTCTTGAACAACCTTTTTCTTCATAGTATCAACAGATATTCCATCCTTCAAGAAAATGTGACCCTAAAAAGAAATTGATTGAAACCAAAATCCACATTCGCTAAACTACCCATACAATTAATTTATTCTAAGAATATTCAGAATAGTGTGCAAGTTATTTTAATGATCTTCTTAGATTTTTGAGTATACCAATATACCATAAATAAATATCAAAACAAAGTCATAAAGATATTCCTTGAAAACCCAATTAAATGGATCTATGAATACAGAGGGTGCACTATTCAATCCAAAAGGCATTTTTGTAAACTATGAACGCCCATACCTGGTTCGAATCACTGTCTTTGGAATATTATTTTCCCTCTCTCGAAACTGATGATATCTACATCAATGGTTAATCTTTAAATAATATTTGTCTCAATGAAGTCGATCAAATAAATAATCACAACATGGAAGGGGTTACTTGTTCATTATTTTTATACATTTATCTACATGTAGTCAACGAATAACCTCATTGATCCATCTTTGTTCTTAATGAAAATAATAGGGTCTGCCCATGGGGAGACACTATGGAGAATAAATTATTTTATCACGCAATTCCATTGGTTGTTTTTTCAGTTCTACTAATTCGACAGTTTCAATTCTATAATGAGTCTTTGATATAGGCATTGACCAAGAACTAAATCAATAGAGAACTCAATTTCCGGCTCTGGAGGATGTCCATGTAAATCCTCAGAAAACCCATCAAGATATTCTTTCACAATAGGTACATCCTCTATTTTAATATTCTTTTCCTCGCCCATTGTGTTCTCTTACTCAACAGTAATTGAATTTAGTATATCTAATATGGGTGGATCTAGATGAGAATCATGTTGTGAGGTTCTTAATCTAAAGATAAGGGATTCAACACCATTCTCAATAACTATATCTTCCCTCTTCTTGCAATAGATCTCCATATGATAAAGTGAAATCCAAATCATACCAATGATTATATCAAAGTCAATCATGGGTATGATGATAATGTTTGAAAATAAATAATTTTTAAGTGTCATAAGGGGGACTGATAGACACATCTCTTTTGCAATAATACTTCCCTTAGGAGTTTTAATTGACAAATACTTCATTAAATAAAATTTTACATGTCTAATTTTCTTGGAAAACTATACAGATGTAAAATAATGTGATGATCCAGAATGAATTAAATCAATTGGCTACGTTTGATGAAATTATTAATGTACCTACCCCCATATCAATAGGAACTTCGATATCAGCAGTTGTGATCACATAAGCTTGGACTTGCTCCCTTTTCATTTTCTGCAGCCCATTTCCTTGACACATTAGACAATCATTAACATAGTTCCCCATCTCCCTAAAATCATAGCATTTATCATTGTTATGTTCATTCTTCCCCTTACAATATCGGGATAGGTGGAATTTGTATCCACACTGGTAAGAAACACCCACACCCTATAGGTAAGTACAAGTTAATCAATTCCCAAAATTATTACCGGGGGGAAGGTCAACTCTTCCCTTCTTACCCATTTACTTACTTCTTTTTCCAGAGTTTTTAGTATCCCTCTTCTTCTCTATTTTTCCCTTAAAATCATAATACTTAGAGAATTTATTTTCCATATTGATGGCACTTGAGACAATATCATCATAAGATGATTAATGTTGGGAGACTAGAGACCTTTAGAGAAATGGTTTTAAACCATCAAATAATTGATAAATTTTTCTCCTTGGATTACATATATAGTCTGAGGCAAGTATTTCTTTCATTTTGAAGTTATCATCACACATTGAAAAATTATCAACCCGTTTTTTCCTCATATTTAGAAACTACCTTTCCATATCTGCTCGATGTTCACAAGGGAAGTATTTTTCTTAGAATATTTCCTAAAAATAACCCCATTACATTTATTCTATTTCTTCCCCCCTTTGTTTTTTGAATTAAATGCCACTACTGATCCGCATTTCCTGATAGACGATAAAAGGCATGGAAACCTTCTCTCATTAATTACATCCCAAAGTGATAGATATATTCTATAACAAATTTATCCACTACACCACTATGAAAGGGTTTCTAGTCCCATTAAATGATGGATCATGTTGTTGCATAAAGTGGTCTTGCATAACTCCTCCACAGTGTGGATCCATATGCTCCATACGAGTATGGTTTGTGTTTTGTCTCAATATAGTTATAAGATTCTTAGCACCAATCAAAACACTAGATCCAACATCATTATCTTTCATCAGATGGAAATACCTACATCATACATGTGAATTCATGTAGTTTTAAATCCTTCCACTAGGAACCACTTCTAAATAATGTCATACACTAGATTTGGTTATGAATCATAATGTATAATCCCAACATAGAAAAATAATTAGCATAACTAATATCATAATCATAAACATATTTTCTTGAGAAAAAATGTACATTTAAATCCTTCATATAGGCTTGTTATGAAATATTAATTATCCTAAGAATATCCCCTGGGAGTTTCAAACATGATGTATAGTAAGGCTCGTTTTCATGTACTAGGATACCTTAGTTCAAGCATAAAACTCCTTTTTTTGGAGTTTTTACTCTAATGCATATCTCTTCCATATCAATGTCCACTAGTAGTATCAATATGACGACCTAAGCATGATTTACATGAGAATTAAATTTCATTTTAGGAATTCATAATACATTAAAAAAATAGAAGCCTAAAGATCGTATTATTTTGGTGTCTTTGAAAACATGGAACACTATATTCAATCTTGGTTAACAATCTTCAAAATATCCCATAAATATCTTCCCCTTTAGTTTTACTACCTAAAAACATTTTTTATATCATGGGGAAAGAAAAAAAATGGCGACATCAAATGATTAGTAAGGGTAAACATGGAGATCATAAATCAAAACACAATCATAACAATTTATAAACATTAAAATATATTTTTAATATCAAAATTATGAGTCATAAAATAAATCTTTCCAATACGTAAAGCATAAATAATAAAGGAACATTTACCATGATAAAATAGCATTGGCATGAAACATGGATGTGTGTGAAACAAATAATCACATAATTTGATTTCCATCATAGACAATGAATTGTGTCCAAGACCATCATAGTGGAGAAATACAACTATTGTACTTGGTTAACTTGTCGTTCTAGCCATGTATTACTGAACATGATTTACTTGTCGTTCCAGCCCTGTATTACTGAACCAAATTTACATCTCGTTCCAATCATGTATATCTTAGAACATATAAATCGTTATCTAATGATTTAGAGGGAGATATATGTCCCACCAATTTCATAATGAAATCATTCTCATGTGTTCCAAGAAAAAACATAAATCATTCATCATAGCATAACCAAAACAATAAAATGGGTTTCTTAAAAATCATTCCATCATAACATAATCCAATTAAAAAAACAAGATTTCATAAATATAATTCCATAATAAACATAATATACCATAATAATAATATAGATATTATACTTGAAAAATATCTATAATCTTAGATGGAAAATAATTTTGATAAAACACTTAATGTTAATTCTGAAGGAAAATATTCGTTCTTCCTTAATAAAAATATTCTTTTCCAAAAACTCAGTGAAATTTAAAAGACTAAAATTTCATTAAAAATAACATTGAAAAATTTTAAGTGAAACATAATTGAAATTAGGTGTTATAAATGTGTAAAAATCCATTCATTCTATATATGTTAAAAAATACTCTTCATGTACATTTTCCAGAAAAGTCCAAAAGTTCCTCTTATTTGATAACAAAAAATGATTCATTTCACACACTTAATAATAATTTTATTATAGGTAAAATAGAATTTAAAATTTTTTAGAATAGGAGAAGTAATTTTATAGAATACATAATTAGGAAACATGGATGTGGATGATAAATGTACCCCAGTAAATACTTACGTATGAACAATCTCAGATAATAATGAGATTGAAAAATTATCCCTTACCTTGTACTTTCCATTATTCAAGGGTGTGAAAACCTCTTGTACAATGGTTAATATATGTTATTAAATTATAACAGAACCGTATACATATTAATAATATCATATACAATCCTATAGTATAATTTTGTTAATAATGTTTCAATATTTCCATTATTTCATGCAATAACAGCTTCGTTTTCCCATTCCTGTTTTTCCATGTAAGTCATGTTTTTTTATATGTTGTATTTTTTTAATGTATAAAATGAAATTAAGTTTACAATTATTACTTCTTTTCATCATTAAATTTTATAATCATTCTTCAATTGTTAACATGGATAATGAATCTCACCCCGTAGTGGAAATGGCAGGCCGTATATACGCTTGAGAGATGATATAATTCCATTAAAGGTTAAATGATATGGAATTGGTTGATATATTAATTATAAAAAATAGTTACAATGTTATATTAATTATATAAATCTATTATAATTATCATTATACCCATCTGAATAATGTATTTTTGAATAAAAAATTGCACCATGGCGTGGAGACGGTAAGCTGTATATACACACGCATGGTGATATTGTAATTCATAGGATGGATAAAAAGAGGTATAATATTGTAACATAATTATAAGAAAATATAAAAATGTAAAATTTACTTTATTTATAACTTTATTATGGTAAACATATAATAAGAGGCTATAGAAAAAGAAATGAATTTTGAAAGATGTTATAAAACAATTACATATTTTTCGATTATCACCTTTTGATTTGGAGAATTTGTCTCCATAGAATGGATTTATTTCCAATGTTTGGCCTATATAATGAAGTTAGGGATGTATGGAGAGTAAATGAAAAGGGTTTTTCAGAAGAAAATGTGTTTAGAGGTGTGATTAAAAGGGAAGGAGAGATTCCCTTTTATAGGAGAGGGGAGGAGAACCTTTGGAAATACCAAAACAATGAAATTAATATAAATTATTTTTTAACTTAAAATGCATCCAAAGTGGATTATTTTGAAGATATTATAATAATTGTTAAAAATAAAATCATCCAATAATAATTTGACAAGTATTAAATATTTTTAATCCTTATTTCTTTGGTTTAACCATTATTTTACCCCTTTTAATCTTACTGTGATATCCAATTATTTACAATTTCTGTGTTAATGTAGTTATCATAACATATTAAAAACCCAAAAAGTGTAATTTATAACATATTAGTAATTATCTTAAACATTTAGGAAAATAAAAAATTTAATAATTTAAAAACATCTAATAAACAATTTTATATTTTATGTTATGAATTTTGTCAATTTTAATTGAATTCATACACAACTTTTTAAAAAATTGATAACAGCTAGATTACTTAGAAAAAAATACATTAATTTAAATTATAACATGTTATATTAATCCCAAACATTCATTTATGACATTTATTATTTAAGAAAATATTTATTTTAATTTATTAAATATTATTTATTTGATATTTTTCATTATAAAATAATTAAAAGTTCACTAATGTGACAATATTTATGGTAATTATGTAATATCTAAAAAATAAAAATAAATTCAAATTATTTATATAATTTAATTAGTTTTTTAAATACTATTTATTTTTTGTGTTTCATCAAATTTATCAGTACATTAAAATTATTATACTTATAAGAGATAAGAGAGTGACATGTTTTTACATTCTTTTTTTAATAATAATTACATCACATTCAGGGATAAAATATAATAAATGAATCCATTACAAACCTTCGGTGATATTGGAAGACTTTTATTCATAAAATAGTACTTTTCGAGGTTTTAGGGTAATTTTATTATCCTTATCATATTATATGTTATCCTAATTTACTCGATTTACATTTAACTATGGTAAATAAAAATTACCAACGTTACTATTCATAATGTCCAAAAAAGGTACCTATTTACATAATTTGGAACATCTCATTCAAAATACGTAATTAGTTTTCAAAATTCAAAACACATAAGTTTTATTAACTAATTTCAAATTAATTCCCATTGTCAAACCCAAAAAGTGGGGTTTTTATGATTTACAAACTATCAAAATATTTTCATGTGTTTATGTCCAATTTAAATGATAAATTAATTATAGGGACCAAAATTGGAATTAATTATAAAAACATAATCTAATTATAATTTAAAACCAATAAAAAAGATAATCTAAATATATTAACAAATTAGATGAAAATGATGTTTTGAATTAAATTACAGTATATTTCACTCTTCATTAAAATATGAATTTCATCATTAAAATACCAAAATTTCAAACATGGAAAATTTTAATGTCACTATTATAAATAAGAAGTTTCTTATGTCAAATAGAACATATAAAAATGTAAAAAAATTATATTTAAAATTGGTTTTCCATCAAAAGGCTGTAGAACTGTATTTATTGAAAAACAGACATTTTATCAATAAAATCGAATTTTTACTTATATCATGTATATAAAATATATAAGATGAATTTTAAACATTAAATTTAATATATTACATATATGTTTCAATAATAAAATCCATAAAGTGTGATTTAATTATTTTACAGTCTAACTTTGTTTCATTTAAATAGTTTTTTTAGAAGAAAGTTAATACCATTCATACCCACCATTATATTGACTAGTTTATAATATTTAGTTATCACTTATCATCTATATTTCAATAAATAAATTCTATCAAAATAACTAGAATTTTGTTAACACAATCCAAGAATAGTTTTTCATTTACTTCAAGTTAAAACGATTTTTCATATAGCGCAAGCTAATCTTGGTGTAGTATACAACACAAGACATCCAAGAAAATAAAAAATATATATATCATAATATATCAGGGTGTAAAATTATACTCTCCTTGAAATTTATTTCTCCATAAAAATTCATCTGGGTTATAAAAGGTTTTCTACTTGACTGTTTCTTTCATAAAAACCTCATCGTAAAAAGGAATACTAAAACATCATTTAAAAATAGGAAATTTAGAAACATAACAGTTGCCCAAATTAACTAACCACTAGGTTTAGACATAGTCAAATATTGGAAGGAAGTGAAAACATAGATATTTTAGAAATAAATAACCATCATGTTTTGATGGATAGTGATAGAGAACATGGTTTTGATAAAGCTAACAACCAGAAATCCATAAATATGAAATTATCTAATGGGCCATAAGACTCATCAGATAAAAATGTACTAGGATAAAACTATTTGATTTAAATATCCTTTACCTAATGTTAAATAACAAGAGACTAAATACGTACTTTTTTTCATGACAATACCACTGTTGGTCATGCCTTAAACACTTTCTACTTCATCTTTTATTCAAAGAAATGATGTTGAATTTTTCATTCCTGATGTGTTAGCAGATCATCCGATCCAAAAATAGAATGATAGGTAATTCCATCATTTTCAACAAAAAGGTTAGAACATGTTAAAAAATATTCATAAGTATACCTATAGTGAGACAATACATTGATCTAATATACATCAACCAGAGTAAAAAATATACTATCTATAAATAGATAACCTTATAATCCTTCAAAAACCATTAAATATAAAACTTTATAGAGAGGTAAACTAAATCAGATTATAATTTATCTCCCATATCATTTATGTTAGTTCTTTGTTGAAACATTCCAACATGTGAATACCTTAATCATCTATCTTCTTGAAACATGGTAATAAACTAATTTACTATACTACCTTATTGAGAACATGTATGTTTCCTTATTATTAAGTCCAAAAATATATAAAATAATCTATTATATCATAAAAAACGTTTCAACAAATCATTAATAAGTTCCAATAAAACAAGTATCATAAAATTTATTTATTCAAATCCAACATATCTTTGTCCAAATAACATTATCTCAACATCATGATCTTATTAAGTGTTATACATCCTTTAATAAAGGCCTTGAAAAAAACTTTTCCTTATTACCTCAATCAGTTTTTATGGTTATCTATAGTATTTAACATATTCTCTCATGTTAAAAACTACATTGGACCAATACATAGATATTTTACCCTTTGATAATACCATAAAAGTGACTCTACATCAATATTCTATAATCTCATTACATAAATACTCAATCACTCCACCACTTCGTTATTGTACTCTATATGAACAATATTGACCACATGCAACTTCAATTAGTCTTTTTTACTTATGAGGTTGTTGACATCGATCATCATCATTAACCCTTGTATTTGGTAATTGGTTATCATAATGACACATTTCCTTTCACTAGTATCATTGAAGTGTGGGTGGTGAATTCTCTGTAGTCTTTTCTTTATTTGCATCATTAGAAACTATTTTCCAATTACATCAGAACTCATCTTATCGATGAACTTATTTTTGACACATAAAACATTTTATAGTCCCTTTAAGAAAATCTTCACCATGATTATTTCCACACTTTGAGTTTAAGGAAACATTCACATTCTTTTAACTATTGTTTTCAGATTTCCCCTAGAACTCCATATTTTGTTTCTTGTCGAAACCATGACATTGATATGTAACACAAACTTCCATTTCTTACTTTATATAACAATGCCCAATATCTTCATATATAATAAATCATTTTATAGCTAATGAAATTATAAGACTTGGTTTTATGCCATAGAAGAATCAATCAACATTACTTTCAGGTTGGATGATAAAGTCAGAGGCATACATTGAAAGTCTTGTAAAATTCTCATCATATGTACCACCAAATTCATTATCCTTTTTCTAAAGCTAAAAGAACTCTTTTCCCACAAATTCATTATATAATTTAAGGGAATTAATTTTAAAAAAACAAGTTCTTTAACTCATCCCATTCCATGTATTCAATTTCATTTTACTACATTGTATTCTTGATTACAGTCCATCACTAGTATGCTTCGATTTATAAATGATAAATAGCCAAAATGAATTCTCCATGTTCTAAAAAATGAAGGATGGAAAGTACCTTTTCAATGTTACTAATACATTTTTCATCAACACATGGATTAAAATACCCAATTAAAGAAGGTTGACATTGCCCCATGATGAAATCAACCAAGTGTTGTTCTCTTTTCTACTCATTTGGTAGTCCAGAATGATTCATAACTTGTTTAAGCACACCAATAGGATTTTTGATTCCATATCCCATAACATTTGGTTGTTTAGGCGGACAATCATTTCATATCCTAGTGTTTCGATCGTTAATATAGTTCTTTTGGGATCTATCCATTTTCTAAAACCCAAAGAAGAATAGTGTGAGGGAGAAAATCAAACTAGGAAAAAAACATTATCAAGGGGGAGTACATTCAATCTCTAACATCATAGGTTTAATCCTAGTTTATACATGATCTTTAAAATAATTATATTAATTTAAACTATATTTATACATACCCTTAGGGACATCCCTAGAAATGCCTTATAAATATTTTTACGTAAATCATAAAATGTTTCACATTAGAGTTTCCAAATTTGAACTGAACCTATTCCATGATACTAACTCTAATAACCCAAGCCTAAAGTAAATAGAAATTAAATTTATTTTGTGTAATACTTAATACATTACACATATATATTCCAAAATATAGTATTATTTTAGTGTCATTAAAAACTCAGAGCATATTATTCTATCATGGTGAAAGATCTTTAACATCTTCTACAGATATCTTTCTATTTAGTTTTCCTACCTAATACCATTCTTTATATCTTGTGGAAGGAAAACATAAAAATGGTGAGATGAAATGATCAGTTAGGGTACACATTAATATCATAAAAAATCATCATAAGAATATAAAAACATGAACATATATTTTGAAAATGAAAATCTTGAGTCATAAAATGAATCTTGGCACTACGTATAGAATAAATAATAAAAGAACATTAACCATGATAAAAAAGCATTGGAATAAAACATGGAATTATGGAAAACAAATAATAACATAATAATACGTCCATAGTATCCAAGTCATTGCTTTCATGACCATCATAGTTGACAATGTCCATTACTGAATCGAGATTACTTGTTGTTCCAGCCATGTATTTCTCAACCAGATTTACATGATATTCTAGTCATGTATTACTAAACCATATGTACTTTCTATTCTAGTCATGTATATATATCATGAGATATAAATATTTGCCCAATGAATTTGAGGTATATATAGGTCCCACCGATCTCACAATGAAATCATTCTCACATTTTCCACAAAAACATTAATCATTCACTATAGCATAACCCAATGAATAAAATAGATTTATTAAAAATAATTCCATCATAACCTAATCCTTGTAAAACTATTTGATTTAATAAATATAATTTCATCATTAAAAAAATAAAAAACAATAGTAATAGTAATATGAAACATGAACCATACCATTAATCTTATATGGAAAATAATTTTGATAAAATGCATTAAATTGGTTCTTGAGGAAAAAATATTTTCATCTTAAAATACGTTTTTTTATTAAAAAACAATGAAATTTTAAAAGAAATTAATTTATTTTAAAATAAAATTGAAATATGTTAAGTTAATGTTCATGGAAATCAGGAATTATTAAATCAGAAAAATCCATTCATGTCGTATTGGTTAAATAAACATTTTTCTCAAACATTTGCTGGAAATGTCAAAAACTGCCCCGTATTTTAAAATGAAAAAAGATTCCTTTCATAAAAAATAATAATAATTTACCAATTGGTAAAATTTAATTTCAAAAATTGTATCAGAGTATAAATAATATTATAGAATACCTAACCAGGAAACATGGACGTGGATGGTAAACATACCCAAGTAAATACTTATGTATAAACAATCTCAGATAATAATGAGATTGAACAATTATCCCTTACCTTGTAAATTTCAATATTAGTGGGTGTGTTAAAATCTTTTATAATAGTTAAATTATGTCATTAAATTATACCATTACCATATACATATATATGATATCATATATTATCCAATTATATAATTTTTTAATATTGTTTCAATATTTCCACTATTTCGGGTGTTAATTGCTTTATTTTCCAATTCCTGCTTTTCCTTGTAAGTCATGCATGTTATGACTAGGAAATATTAAAATAATTTACATAATGAAATTAAGTTTATCATTATTATTTTTCCTCATCATAAAAACATTATAATCTTTCTTTAATTTTTAACGTGGAGAATGACTCTCACCGCATAGTCGAGACGGTTGACTATACGTACCCACGAGCGACGAGATCATTCCATTTATGGTTAAATGGTATATAATTAGATGGTATATTAATTATATAAATTAATTATCTTATTTTATTAATTATTTAAATCTTTTGTACTCATCACTATACCCATCGAGGAAAACATATTGTTGAATAACAAATTACACCATGACATGTAGACGATACACCAGATGTACGCACGCAAGGTGATATTGTTATTCGTTGGATAGATAAAATGAGGTACAAGGTTTTTACATAATTATAATAAAATATCAGAATATAGAATATTCTATATTTATGACTTTATTATTGAATAAACATAATAAGAGGATGTAGAAGAAGAAAAGAATTTTGAAATAGGTGATAAAATAATTACCTCTTTATCGAGTATCACTTTTTGATTGGCACAAAAGGTCTCCATAGGATGGCTGTCTACCCAATGTGTATCCTCTAGGATGAATTTAGGTAAGTTGGGAGAGGAAATGGGCTGTTGATGGCCCAGAAAAATGGATTTATATGAGTGATTAAATGAGAAGGAGAGATTCCCTTTTATAAGAGAGGGGAGGGAATCCTTTGGAAATACCAAAACTATTAAATTAATATAAATTAATTTTTAACATTAAATGCTTAAAAGTGTACTATTTCAAATATAATATGATGATGTTTTGAAATAAAATCATCCAATAATTGTTTGAAATATTTTTAATATTTTGTAATATTTATCTTTTTAGTTAACCGATATTTCACAATTTTTAATCTTACCGTGACATCGTGCTATTTACACTTTGTGTATTAATGTAATTATCATAACATATAAATCCATTAAAGAAGTATAATTTATAAAATATCAAGACAAATATTAACCATTATATCAAATATTATATTTTTATGAATTTTATAAATTTTAATAAATTTTTTATATTATAAGTTTGAATTATGTCATTTTGGAAACTATTCGTACATGACTTTCTCAAAAATTCATAAAAACATGATTACTCAAAAAAATACATTAGATAAATACTAAAATGTCTTAGGAATCCATAAATATTTTTTATGATATAACATATTTTATAAAATATTTATTTTAATATTTTTAATATCATTTATTTGATATTTCTCATAATAAAATAATTATTATTTCACTATTGTGTCAATATTTATAGTAATTATTTAACCTCTAAAAATTTAAAATAAATTCCCATTATGTAGATAATTTCATTAAATTTATGTAGAATAAATTTTTTATGTTTCATCAAGTTTATCACTACATAAAAATTATTAAACTTCTAATAGATATGAGAGTGACATATTTTCAGTTTCTATTTTTCTAATAATAATTACATCCCATTCATGGAACAACGTCCATTAAATGAATCAATTACAACCCTTATGTGATAAGTGTCTGTGTGGATTCATCCAATAGGGTTTTGGTTGGCCTTAGTGTAATTTTATTAATCTTATCATATTGTTTGTTACCCTAATTTACCGGATTGACCTTTAACTATGGTAAATAAAAATTACCATAGTTACTATTAATAATATCGAAAAATATAAGGTACATATTTAAATAATTTTTCCTTATGATTCCAAATATGGAATTAATTTTTCAAAATTCAAAACATATAAGTTTCATTAATTAATTTAAAATTAATTCGTGTTGTCAAAACCTGAATACAGGGTTTTAAGAAGTAAAAAACTATCAAAAGATTAACATGTGTTTATATGTAATTTAAATGTGAAATTACTTCCATTTACCTAAATTGGATTAAATGATAAAAAAATAATCCAATTAATATTTAAAACCAATTATATAGATAATCTAGATATATTATAAACTTAGATGAGAAACCAATTTTGAATTAAATTGCATTATTTTTCATTATTTATTAAAATTGGAATTTCATTAGAAAAATACCACAATTTCAACCAAAGTAAAATTTTCTATCTTGATTCCAAATAAAAATTATATTATGCCAACTAAAACTTATAAATGTGTAAAACAAAAATTTAAAATAGGTTCTCCAGGAAAAGGTGGTAAAAATGAATTTTTATAAAAACAGTAATTTTATCAGTAAAATTGAATATATACTTATATCATGTCTATAAAACATATAAGATGAAATTTAAATTATAAATTGAGTATATTACACATATATTTAACTTATAAAATTCATATAGAAAGGTTTTACTATTTAACATACTAACTTATTTTCAGTTAAATAGTTTTTTAAAAGGAAGTTAATATCTGTCATACCAACCATTATAATGACTAGGTTAAAATATTTTGTTATCACTTATATTTAGTATTATATTAAATTAATTGTATTTAAATAAATTAATTTTTTTTGTAACACAAGCCAAGAATAGTGTTGCATATACTGCCAGCTAATAGAGTGTTGTGTATAAGGAAAGATAATCTTGGTGTAGCGTACAACACAAGATATCAAAGAAATTAAAAATAATATATCTCATAAAATCTCTAGGTGTTACATTCTATCCCCCTTAAAATCCTATAAATTCATTTTGTTTAAAAAACGTTTACTACTTGAATGTTTCTTTTATAGAAACCGACATCGTAAAAAAGAATAATAAAACATCATTTTAAAAAAGGAAAGTTAGAAACATGACGGTTAACCAAATTAACTCATCACTGGGTTTCCAAATCGGATAAAATTGGTCGGTAGTGAAAACATAGATATGAAAAAATATGAATATAATGTTCTTAAGGATAATTATAGAGAAAAAGGTTTGGAGAATGCTAAAAACTAGAAAGACATAAATTTGTGATGATCTAAGGGGCCATTTGATTCATCGGATAAGAAGGGACTATGATAACATTTTTAGTTTTCAAGAACATTTTCGTAAAGATAAAGAACATGATAAGAAATAATAAACTGATTTCAGTACAATATCATTATTGGTCGTGCCTTGAACAATTTCCACTTTATCTCATATTTAAA
Organism: Viscum album; assembly: GCA_963277665.1. Taxonomy (NCBI): domain Eukaryota; kingdom Viridiplantae; phylum Streptophyta; class Magnoliopsida; order Santalales; family Viscaceae; genus Viscum; species Viscum album. Next base: position 38,983,628 of record OY728140.1, on the reverse strand, counting down.
GAAATTAATTTTAGTTTGTCATTCTTAATGTGTTAGTAGATCATGAGATCCATAAATAGAATGATAGGTCATTACATCTATCTCAAAAAAAGTTTATCATAGGTTATCATATATATATAAGTCTACCTATAGTGAAATAATAAATTGATTTAACAATCTACAACCAGAGTAAAAATTATACTATCTATAAATAAATAACTACAATATCATTCTAAAAACTGAAAATCTAAAACTTTAGGAAAGGTAAACTAAATTGGATTATCATTTATCTCCTATATCTCAATGGGTAGTTCATGGTTGTCACATTCCATCCTGTAAATACCACAGTCATGTATCTTCTTATAACATGGTAATACCCTGATTTAGTATAATTACTTATTGAGAACATATATGTTTCCTTATTCTTAAGTCCAAAAATCTATAATCTAATCCAGGATAGAATAAACCACTTGTCAATAAATCTGTAACCAATACTAATGTAACTAGTATCATCAAATTTATTAATTCAAATCCAACATATATTTTTCAAAATACCACTATCTCAACAACAAGCTCATACTAAGGGTTATCCTTCCCTTAAGCATGTTTTTTTCCAAAAAAACAATTCCTTATTACCTCAATCACTTTTCATGGTTATCAGTAGCCTTCACCATATTATATTTTGTCAAAACTACAATAGACCAATGCATAAATGTTTAATTATTCCAAAATACCATAATAGTGATTCTACAACATTATTCTAGAATCTCATTACACCAATACGCAATCATTCCCGAACTTTATTATCATACTCTACATCACCAATAATGATTGTATGAAAATTCCCTTTCTCGATTTTCGTAAGAGGTTGCTGACGTTGATCATCATCATTAACCATTGGATTTTATTATTTTTTATCATAATTACCCTTTTACCAGCACTAGTATAATTGAAGTATGTTTGGTTTATTCTCTATAGTATTTTCTCTATTCACATCATTTGCAATTGGTTTCCAATTACATCAATACTCAACTGATCGATGATATTTATTTCCACACATAAAACATGTTCTAGTCCCTTTAAGACAATCTCCACCATGATTTTTTCCACAATTTGAGCATAAATAAACATTCATATTCTTTTTTCCATTGTTTTAAGAGTTTCCCTTGAACACCATCTTTTGTTTCATATCAAAACCATGTCATATATATGTAACACCACCATCAATTTCCACCGTAATGGAATAATTAAAAATCTATACATAGCTACTAAAGTCACTTATATCTAATTACCTTCGAAGACTTCATTTTAAGCCACTGAAGAATCAATTAACTTTACTTCCAGGTTGGATGATAAATCCAGAAGCATATCTAGGAAATCTGGAAGGGTACCACCATCCTGTCTTATAAGATCACTTCCTCCTGAATTGACTATCTGTACACACTCTCCTCCCTCAGCTTCATTGTTACACATGATTACCAGAAAGAGAACAGAGTTTATGATGCCCCTGCCAACATGGGCGTTGATAAGGACACTACCTGGAGAGATGATCTTCCCCCTGGGCTTCATCCTCTTTATAAGCGGTATGTAAACAAAATTCCTTCGTTTTGACTCATGTAACCCTTTTCTTTTTATAATAAATTTTGTGTTTTTTTATATTAAAGGAACACTAACTTTCTTAAAAATTATAAAAAGGATGTAAAATATTTCTTGAATGGTGCTAATCCATTATTTCGCCAATCTATTATCCGAAGACCCACTGAAAAAAGGTGGATGATGCCTCATGAAGGGCTCAACATATTATTGATCCTTTCTCTTCTCATTTCGAAGTCCAGAATGATTCATAGATTGTGTGTGTATAATAATGAAAGTTTCCATTTTATCTCCCATAACATTTGTTTTTTCAGGGGGATAGTCATTCTATTTCACAATGCAAAGATCATTAAAATGGTTCTTTCATGTTCTTTCCATTTTCTAAAACCCAAAATAGTAGTGTGAGAGGAAAAAATAATTCTAGGAAAAAAACATTATCAAGGGGGAGAACTTTAAATATCTAACATATGAGGATTAATCATAGGTTTTTCATGAACAATAACATATTTAGAGGGTTGTAACCTATAGTTATAACTATCGTTAGGGGTATCCCTAGATATAACTTAGAAATATCTGTATGGATTTCACTAATGTTTTGGCATCCTAGTTTCCAAAGGACATCTAAGTCTTCTCTCTAATACAAATCTAATGACCTAAGATTGACATACATGGGAATTACATTTATTTTGTAAAATACATAATAAATTACACAAATAGATTCCCAAAGATTGTAATAGTTTATTGTATTTGAAAACTCAGAACACATTATTTTAGTTTGGTAAAGGATCATTAACATATACCATAAATATCAACCCATTAATTTTCATAGATAAACCCATTCTTTATATCATAGGGAATGAAAGCATAAAAGTTTGTGATCAAATGATAAAAAAGGGTAAACATAGAGATCTTCAAACAAAGCATGAAAATAAGAATGTAAAAACATTAACATATATTTTTGATATAAAAATATTGATTCATAAAATAAATCTCGGTAGTACATAAAGCATAAATCATAAGGGAACATTAACTATGATAAAATAGGATTCGAATAAAACATAGAATTGTGGAAAAAAAATAAGCACATAATATGATTTCAATAGTATCCATGGCATTGCTTCTAAAACCATCATAGTTGAATAATTCCATTATAGAATCAGGATTACTTGCCATTCTTGCCATTTATTACTTAACTGGATTTACTTATCATTCTAGACCTATATTACAAAACCATATTTACTTTCCATTCCATTTATGTCTATCTCAAGAGATATAATTATTTACTCAATGAATTGGAGGGAGATATAGTTACAACCAATCTCATAATGAAATCATTTTCATACATGGAACAAAAACATACTCAGAGAAAGAATAATGAGATATGGGTTGTGATTGACCGACAGAATAAATAGACACACTTTATACCCATTCACGATACAACACATTTTGAGCATTTTGAAAATCTCTTTGTGGTATATATTATTTTATTTCATATAGTTCCATCTTCTATTATCTCTGATATTGATCTAGAGTTCACTTCTTTCTTTTTGATAGGCCTTTTGGAGGCACTGGATATCTGGTCTATTTGAGGAGGATATACCATCTACAGTTAGAAGGATAGATAAAAACAGATATACATATTCTTGAGGATATGAATCACTATAATGTTCTCATATTTTATAGAGATTTGGATAATAATTTTATGGCAAGTTAATTTTAAAAAATTTCAGCAGTCTGTGATCAGAATGGCTACTTTTAAGGCCTTTTATGACTATCCCTATAGATCTCTATTATGACGACTGAAGATTGGTGAATGTTCCATGGTTGGACCAATCATGATAAAAAATACAACCACAATGATTCAGTGGTTTCGTTATATAATTTATATGGAATAGAGATGATATAATTATTATGTTGATCATTATCATAGGCCATTGAAATTTTTAGTTAGTGACAAAGAGTTCTTGAATGTTTGACATCAGTTGTTTCATCGATGGAATAAGATGAAATAGAATCTTCCTACTCAGTTTTTGGGACCTTTTTATTTTATTGAATTTTTGTGGAAAGTGTAATATCGATTGGATCTTCTACCATAGCTAACATTGATAAAAAACATGTTCCATGTATCATAACTATAGAATTATCTATATGATATATCTCAAGTTATGATATAGATTTATCTTGAGTTTTCACCTGATTTATCTGTGTATGAACATACAGTTAGGATAGTTGATTCTGAAACAAAGGTACTTTGAGGTAGGAAGGCACCTTTGGTTTGTCTCTTATAAGAGCATTTTTCTGATTAATATGAGATGCATAAGAGGAAGGAATTGTTGTGATATTAGTGGACTCATCTTATTTACTTAGAATATTTGGAATAGGATTTCTAGGGACATAAAGTTTCTATAGTGGTGAGGTTAAAACATCCTGTTACTATTTTTTGGTATTCCAAAAATCCTTCTTTTGAAATTTCATTTATTGGGATTCATTTAGGGTTTCATTGATTAAAACATTTTGAATTTTTAATGTTCTATTGTTATGAATAGTAGGTTCATGATGTTACCAAACTGTTCACCCTACTAGAAAAAACCGTGAAAACCTAGGTAGTGGGGTTTAGCTTGGTTGGACGTTTGTTTACAACTTTTCCTATTACGAGGAACCATGCATCCCATTTTTAAAGGGAACACTTCTTGGGTTTATAGTTTATCTAAACCACAAGGTTCTTCCCACATACCCATCAAAACTATTATATTTTTATCCTAAATTAAGTTTTAAAATCCCAAAACCTACAATTGTGGTCCATAACAGATAAGTACAAACCCTACGATATTTCTCATTCCAATAAAATTCCCAATAGTATTTTTCCCCATCATCATCCTCATGGAAGTGGATCAAAGCTTAAAAAATTACATTTGATCTCCACCTGGTTGGTTTTCACTTCCCATTCCCCATCTCCTGCTCTCTCTAAATTCTCCTCCCTATAATTTTGTGGGTATCTATGATTTGGGAAGATCTAATAACATTTGTTTTGGACATTAATCATAGGGTTAATTCCTAGATCATTTTTCCATATTTCTTCATTGGAGAATCCCAATTTGGTTTAGTCATTTTGAGATATAGTGATCCTCAGTAGGTTGTTCTATTTTGATTACACAATATAAATAAACCTAAATTCCTTGGTATGATTAAATTTCATTAAATTCAGTATGGGGGATTTTTTTAATTATAAAATTGATATTTTGAAAAATCAATTTTATTGAATTGGGATATTTGGTTTTGGAAATTTTATTTATTTGCATCAAATTGGGGAAAACCTCAAATCCTATTGAATTAGGGTTGATTTATTAAATTGGTGGCATTTTTTATAATTTAAATTAATGAATTTAAATTTGTGAAATTGATGTAAATTTTTTGAAATCTGAAGTTTTTTAAAAAAAAAATTGAATGTGAATTATGAAATTGAATGGCGAATTGATTTAAAATTATTAATTGTGAAAAATGACTTTAAAATGATTTTGATAGAAACTGTTGGGTTCTATCTTAGAAAAAATAATATTTTTTGATTACAAACCCACATGTTAGATTTCAAATGAAAATTAGAATATTTTAATGTGAGGAATAGTATTAATTATAGTTTAAATAGTTTTAAAATAAATCACGCGTCATAGTTTTTTTATTAGAGCCCATGAAAGAATTAGGTAGTTAGTGAGTTATTTGGAAAACAATATATGATTTATAACATTTCATAACATAAATGTAGCATTTCAAATCCCTAATTGTATAGTGATGAATCCATTTTCAATAATGTCATGGGGGCATGTGTATACACAAATTTTCATGTCACCTTTAGTGTGTGGTTCCCTATACACTGGAACTGTCATACCATTCAGGCATATGGTCATGTTGTTCATTTGTATGTATTTTAAATAAATATATTCCATTATTGTAAATTTTTTACTTTCCTTCGGAATTTATATAGTGTTTTATATAAAATTATTTATTAATATATTTTTATAAATATTCCATCAATTGAAATGCTAAGTATTTTTTAAAGTATTTCCATCATTTGAAAAGTAAGCCAGATTTTTTTAAAAATGATTTCTTGAAATTACATATCTATTTATTTAAAATTAGAATATCTCTATTATGTTAACTAAATGTTGGAATATTTTATGGGGTCCTTAGTGAGACAGTACTGGTATTTTAGTTCACACCCTACTTGTGTCTTTGGGAGTTTATAGACTTTCTCCCCCCAATTTCATGTAACGGCAAATCAACACTTTAAGGTGGTTGTAACTGTTGATCCATGGACTTAGAGAGTTTTATAATTTGGGAAATGGTTTATATATACTATTTTTATGGTAATTTTTATAGTACATTATGTTTTTTATACCTATTTGAATTCTCTTACACTTATCCCTATTGATATTTTCCTTTATTCATTTTATCTTGTTTATCTTTATTTTGAAATATTTGTGGAAAAATTGATCCCACCCTAATTTTGTATGATGCTAGGTGGTAGTCGCCAACCCATGGGAATCGGGAACACCATTCAGGATATTTTATTGATGGATTTTTCATCACGTTACTAGGGTAATTGGGATTTTTCATGATAATAATCATTGAACTCATCATCCCTAAATCAAGAAAAAAATTTATTGGCATTGTTTTATGAAAGTAGTGCATTATTAATATTTTTCATTATTTTTTTTTCAGATCACATAGACCCCATGATTATGGTGTGTCCTATATTTTTATGTGTTTTATAGAACTAGTTTCATTCACTCTTTTTAATGTAATTTTCTTGTTAGTGTTATACTAGAATAATAATACAAATTAAATGTCTCATATTATGATATGGATATTATAATATTTTTTTATATTTTTTATATTCATGTATAATTTCATAAAACCATAATTCCTGAAAATCATTGATAGAGAACCAAAAAACTCCGAATAAGAAACCATCATGTATTAAATAATAATGATAACAAACTCATATCCCACTATGAGATTCACAGTCAAAGGTTTATAAACTATCTAAATATAGATATTGGGAATTGGACCAAAGAATAAACTAATCCATCCATGTAAACATGATAAAAAACAACGTTAGATAGAATGAAAAATTAAGAGGAGGATACTATGGGGAAAATAATATTCGAGGGGAAACAATTTAATTATAAATAAAATTTGGGTGGTGGTAGAACCTAACCCTCAAAAATTGAAAACATGAGTGAAATGTATTCCCATTATCAGGCTGTGGGACCGAATAGGGGTGATACTAGGAGACATTTTGGAATCATCGGGGTGTTAGAGTGATATGGAAGGTGTTAAAAAGATGCCCAAAAATTAAAGTTACAATTATAGGATCAAACATATTCTCCATCCTCAATATATATTTGTTTATAATTTAATGTAATTTTTCATTGAATGGAATTCCATTTTAATGGTCCGAGCAACAAATTTAATTCTTTAAAAAAATATATAATAATATAGTAGTTTTAAATAATATTCACAATAAAAAATATTTTTTTAAAACAATTATCATTATTATTTTGAAAATTATAAAAATATAAGTTCAATTAATGTTATTATTTTATAATATTGTTGTTTTTTATTAAATAAAATTTTTTGAAGTAATTATGGATATTTCAATTTTTTCACGAATAGTGATTCTTGTGGGATCTATTATGAGAGATGTAATTTCCCAAGATAATTAATTATAATAACCACTTTCATTCCATTGATCAAAATCATTAGAACAGTCTTATAAAATAAATATTATTTCTAAATATTGAAAATTTATTCTTTGAACTTCATTTTTGTGTATTTTTGTGTTAATATAATATGGAATTGAGAACTTTTTTATTCATTATTCCATGTTTTCAACCAAAATATAAATGTTTTTTATTATGGTTTTATACTTTTTATCATCTTTCATTATTCTACATTCATTCTATATAGATTCATTTATACATATATTAATGTTATTATTTCATTATAAATTGCAATTTTTAACATATTTATATTAGTTATTTTACAACTACTTATTAGTACATGTTATACTAGAAAAGATTCATTAGTATAATATAGTAATCCATATTTTCAATGATAAATAATAAAAAACATGGATTCAGATCTATAATCATTTAATATAATTAGAATTTAATATTTAAATTTATTATATAAAAAAATATTTACCCACTATTATCCATTGTATTTTAAATGAAAATTTTCCATAAAATATATTTACTCATAAGAACCCTAAAAACAGTTGAATCTATGAGAGGAATAAATTAAAATTTTCTCTTAACCCTCAAATATATTCTCATAATGGTTGTATATTTGAATTAACACATTTCAATCTATCATTAACCTTAATACAACCACATTAAATATTAGATAGATAGTTAAATTATATAACATAGGAACACACAGATTATTACATAGTTCACCAAAAATACACTACAACTACATGTCAAAAAAAACAATGAGGTCATTGTGTACGAAAAATCCACAAATATTACACCATTATGGTCGATAAATTAAATTACATTACGATCTCTGCATTTCCAATAATTCTATAGTTAAAATAAATAAATAATGAAATAAAACTATCCCCCAAGTGTCATGCTCTATTAAATCATATGAAAATATTTTTTTTAATTGGGTTCTAAATATTATATTGATCAATATATTTATATATTATTGGTATAGAAAAATTAATATGGTTTCCCCATATTTCTAGGAACGATTAATCAATCAAATTTACTTTCCACTCCTTATTCACCAGCCATATGTCAATAAAACATTTTATAATGGTTTACTTATTTTATTCCAACTAGTCATAAAAATAAAATAATGGGGATCAGATGAGAAAAACATTCAATCAAGGGAATTACATTTTTTTATTATTCTCTTATTTATCCCAAATATTTCAGACGTATCAATGATACTCTATATAATCTAATCTCAAACAATGAATCTGATATTTAAAATAAATTTTTTATAATTAGTTTCACTTATAGTATAATATTTTTGAATTTATCTCTAACTCTCAGGGATCTACATTTATCATTTTTTAATATAAATATAAATTTAATCATCAATATATTTAGTATGTAATTTTGATCAATTTATGTTTTCACAAACTTCCATGATCAGTTCATTAATCGGAAACATTTTTTATAGTAATGATTATATAATCAAATTAATACAGGTTTCAAAATCATTTTATATAATCATATATATAAATATATTGTTAAAATCGTTAATTTTAAATATATTTTTTAAATTATAGTATATTCAAGTGTGTAATTGTGTAATAAACTTCAATAACCATATATATCAAAAAATATTTTCACTATAGTTATTAAATGACCTATAAATCCTATAATAAATAATCTCTATAAAAAAACTAGTTATATTTCTTATAATGTATTGAATATAGGTATATTATAATCTAAATTTTTTAGAAACAACTACACCTAGTTGTGATGAATTTTCTATTCAATTAAAAACAAAGTGAATTATGTTTATCAAAATATACTTTATGCGCACATTATGTAATCCCATTACAGGGTCATATATTATCACAAAACCCACAAAATTAAATTATATCTTAGGTCACAAGTCCCAAGGATTTTCTTGTACAATTTTTATCATAACAATTTAATATTTTGGCATAAATAATATTCACAAATAACATTACCATTGTAAAATTTAATATTATGTTTTAAAACATCTATATATTTTTACTAAGGTTCTAGATACACTTATTCTGTTATCCATTGGGCACCTTTGTTATAAGTTTTCAAAATAATCACATAATGTCTATTATTAGGATCTATTAAGGATATAATGAAATCGTAAGGAATGTTTTTGATGTCGTAATGACATAAAACATCCTATGAATGTATACTATATAATATAATCTTCTATTCTTCATATTAATAAAAAACATGGTTTTATACTATCGTCAGTAGCACATGTGCTCGATGTATCTTTCTTTCCTATTCTAGAAATAAAATTTAAAACAAAACATCCTGAAAACGGAAATAACTAAAAAGTTACATTCATATAAATGGTTATATTATTTAAAAGTTCATTAGAGAACATAAGATAAAAATAATTTTTCTATTTATTCATTACTGAAATAATAGTCATTGAAAATAACAATTGCTAACATTTTCCAAGATTAAATGTCATCATAGGTTTGGGAAATATATTGAAGTACATGAATTATGACATGAATTAATATTAATAATAATGTCTAATGATCAATAAAAACATATATAGATAATAATTTTTAGTGACACATATAAATTTCCATTTCATTTAGGCAAGTCAAGTTGTCTTAACCTTGTTTCTTGAGATTTCCATGGGAAAACATGAGGGGATGAAAAATCAATGTATAATGTAAAACATATAATTAATATATTGTATATTATGTGAACTATTATAAGATATAATTAAACCATATATAAATTATTTAATAATATTATCATATACCATTTAGTTACTCATCATACATGCGAACTGTTATAATCATTTAGGGAAATAAATATCTTTTGTAAATTACAAAAAAAAATTGAAAATAGATTAACTTTTATTATTATATAAGAAAATTATTAATATGAGAAATCATAAATCTAGTTAATAATAAATTATTTAATAAAAAATTATAGGAAAATAACATATAAAAATGACCACTTGGGATAAAGCCAACTTCTAACACCTATTTTTCTGCTAGCTCCATATTGATATTTATCATTTTTCAGGGATAATGATATAGTAAAATGGATGAATACATTCTCTTTTATGGATAATCCTCACAACCTGACATCATATATTTGAGGGAATTCCTTCAATAGGTGAGGATTCAAATTTATTTTTTTCATTTATTAAGGTTTCCCTGGATACATTGCTAGAGATTACAATATTTTATCATCATAATACTATGGGATGAAACCATTGATGATTGGAACCATAATAAAATCATAGATTTTGTTTCACATCAACAATAATTTTTTAAAGACATCTAAATAAACAATATAATGATATTCATAATATAATTTCGGAAGATAGACTACATTGAACTTTTCCAGCTCACAACTTCTCTATATAGACTGAAGGAATATCTTAACTATATATTTATATCATTAATAACTATTTGGAATCTAGAATATTTAAATCCATACATAACTATACCCTTATCCCATCCACATTGTCGTTATATATCTATATGAAACAAAAAATATATATGGATGACGTTAACATTACTACTATGTTTTCAGAATGATTTACAGGAAATATGACTATTATATTCAAGGCATAGGAAACACATAGAATTTTACATTATATGGAAAACATGATAACTCCTACTAAAGATTAATATGGGATCCTATGAATTTTACTTATCAATTTTTGTGTACGATGATATATTTTCTATTATATATATAAACCATGTGATGGTAGATCCAAGTCCCTGATCGATTATTTCAAATATATTCTTTGATATATATTTTCATTATATGTAATAGCATATGGTCAAATAATCCTCAATTATTTTTCATTAATGGTATTAATCTCATGATTATAGGATTTATTACCTATTCTATTCATTAAGAATAAATTTTCTAATAATTCATTGAAAACCTATAAGAAATATATTTTATTAACAATAAATAATATTTCATCAAATAGTAATACTTGAAAAATTAATGTTTTCTCACTAGACTAATTGTATATACATGTATAACATTTATTATTTTTTAAACAAACATTTTATGTATTCTTCAACCAAATTTTCTAGGAAGTTGATCATTTCTTGAATTTATATATGTAAATCCGCATCCTGAATCCTTTTTCCCCTTCCCTTGCTGTAATAAAACCTCTAGGTCGTGTCATATAAAAATCTTCATAAACTATCATATTAAGGAAATCTTTTCTCAAATGCATCATACAAATCATAGATTCATGGAATTCCTTAATAGTAATTAGAATGGTGATAGATTGAATAACGGAAAATTGGGAAATTATTTCCCCATGGTATATACCATAATTTATTAAACCCATTATCAAATATCCATGCATTATATGTATAGTAATTTACATCCATGTTTTGTTTCCTATGGAATAACTATTTCCACAAGATGAGAATTAAATCAACTAGTGGATCATCCAGAACCCACAATTGGATCTGATACATTGAATCCCTCTTGAAATTCAATGATTACTTATATCATTTATCTTAAATTCTCTATACTAACTTATTTGAGTAATGTGTATAATAATTTCCGTAATATAATGAGTCATAATATTTCATGAGTATAAAACTATACTAGTTTTTTTATCCTCTTTGGTTCACTAACATAGTGCTTCTATCTCAAGATCAGAATTTTCTATGGGGGAAAATAGAATGTGTTACAATAGAATTTTCTTTTAGAATGAATTTCACCAAGGAAAAAATTTCTCACAATTTCCTATTGGAGGATGTTATCCTTCTTGGAAAAGGTTGGTCATCGATCTACAAAAATTATTTTATCCAATGGTTTTTATTGGTAACCACCCATATTTTACCTATAGCATCTGTTTATGACTAAATATCATATGAAGCATTATACAGACAAGTTTGGATGAGATGATCTTATAGGCTAACCCGAAGGACCGTTTTGGGGTCAATGAGCATGGTTCTCAAATTCTTCTTCATTTTCATGGAAGAACGTCATTTTGTCCGTAAATTATAGGAACGATAAAGGCATTGATATTTTTCTTGTCTTCCTATAGGGTCTATAGGATTACATAGACCAATGTATGAATTAAATATAGTTTGTTCCCAATAAATTTCCATTTAAGGCAATAGGTCCCTTTTTATTCCATGGGTGATGTCTATGGGGCGTGTTGCGTAGCTGATCTCCCACGATAATTGATGAAGTTGCATGAAAAACTCCTTCGCACCCATGGCCTTGAAACCCCACCAAAAAGTATTTAAGATATATGTAGAGACCTAAATCTTTACATACATGGACATTACATTACTTTTGCATAATACTTGATAAATAACGAAAACATACACACAAGGATCGTAATAGTTTAGTGTCTTTGGAAACTTGGAACATAATTTTCTAATAGTGGTGAAAGATCTTCAACATCTCCCTTAAAGATCATCCCCTTTTTTTTTACTTAACTAAAACATTTCTTTAAATCATGGGGAGAAGAAAACATATAAAGGGTGAGCTCAAATGATCAGTAAAGGTAATCATAAAGAACATAAAACAATCCATAAACATTTGAATGCAAAAACTTCAACATAAAATCTAAACATCAAATTCATGAGCAACGACATAAATCTTAGAAGTACACAAGGAATAGATCACAAAGGAACATTAGTCATGATAAACAAGCATGGTAATAAAACATGTAATTGTGGAATCCATTAAGAACATGTTATGATTTCCATAGTAGTGAAGGTATTGCTTCCAAGACCATCTTAGTGGACAAAGTCCCATTCTGAATCGAGTTCACTCCTTGTTCCAGTCCTGTAACACTGAACCAGATTAACATACCATTCTAGACATGTCTATCTCATGAGATATAAATATTTACCCAATGAATTGGAGGGATATATAGGTCCCACCCATCTCATAATGAAATCATTCTTACTTATGCCACAACATAAACATAAATCATTCATCATAACACAATGAATAAAATGGGATCCATAAATATCATCCCATCATAACATAATCCATATAAAACAAATGGATATCATTTCATCATAATAAAAGTGAAACCATGTAAATCATAGAGACATTATACTTGAAACATAAACATATTAAATAATTTCATTTTAGATGGAAAATAGTTTTGATAAAACACTTGAAATGAATTCTTGAGGAAAATATCCTTTCTTCTTCAAAATCATTTTCTTTTTACAAAATTCCATGAAATTTTAAAACAAAAGGGTTTTGTTGAAAATAGTCATGAAATCATGTAGGGTAATATTATTGGAAATGTGGCATTATTATACAGTAAAAATCTGTTCACGTCGTATAAGTTAAAAATAACATTCTCCTCGTACTTTTGTCGGAAAAGATTAAAAGTACTTTATATGGTAACCAAAGGAAAGATTCAATTCATACAATGTGGTAAAAAGTCAATAATGGGTAAAAATGACTTTCAAATTTCATGGAATAATAGTAAACATTTTATGAAAACATTTTTAGAAAACATGGTCATGGATGATAAATGTAACCCCCATAAATACTTATGTTTAAGCAATCTCGGATAAAAAAATGAGATTGAAAATTTATCCCCTACCTTAAGTCTGATATGCCTCATATGTATCTGAACCACATGTATAATGATTTAAATAGTGTTATTGACTTATTACAGAAACAAATTCATTGTTATGATATTATATATACTTTACTTATGTGTTTATATTACCTGTGCTTTTGTAAATTCGATGTAAAAGCAGCAATTTGTGTAGAATCCTTTCATTTATTGTACATGTTTGGAGATGTTGTTATTGATATTATTATTACTTATATCATGATTTACTTAATTCCAGAATGTAAAAAATTATTTATATATCATATATATTCAATATATATATATATATAATAGATAGATAAATGAAATTAAACACACCGTTCATGGAGACGGTAGACCGTACGTACGCATGAACGATGTATTACTTTCTTTATTGAATTGATTGGAATTAAGTGGATAAAATACATATATATTTACATTGATACCATATCATTATTATGTCATATATTCCATTATTATTCATTATATATACTTTATAATCATTTATTAATGTTTAACATGGAGAATGAATCTCATCATGTCGTGGAGACAGCAGTCCGTACGTACGCACAAGCGATGATATCCTTCCCATGATAGTGGAATTGTATTGAAGTGTATGTATAATATTTCAGAATAAATATCACTTTAAAATAATCCTTAATTTTAATTTATTTACACCATTATACCCATCAAAGTAAGGTGGCGGTCGAATAGAGATTACACCACGACGAGGAGACGGTATTCCGTACGTACGCACGGGTGGTGATTTCATTTTTCGTAGGATGGATAAAAGCTAAAATAGGGTTGTTTCATATTTATAATAACATATCAGTATATAATTAATACTGATGTTATTAATTTATAATGAGAAAACTGAAGAAGAAGTAGAAGAAGAAAGAAACTTGAGAGAATCGGAAGAAGATATTACATCTTCTTCGATGCACCTCCTTTATGCTTCCTCTAATGGAAGTAGAGTTGGTATTTTTAGAAGCCCAAAATTTCCAGAATTTTTCTAGGGAAGCGGAGAAGAGAAATGGGTAGGGTTTGGCTGAGCTTCAAGTCTCAAAAGGGTGTTAAGAGAAGAGGGAAGGAGTTCCCTTTTAGATATTACTATAAGTTAAGTAATTTAAATTTTACCGTGTCTTCTTGTTTTATTACACTATATGGTTAATAAACATACTATAACAATCCAAACGAACCACAAGTGGTTCATTATTATTATATATATCTTTATCTAAGTCATTAGGCCGATTCTTATATTTTTAGGAATAAACTAACAATTAATAATATAATATTTGTTTTAAAAACTATTTTATGTCAATTTTGACACTATTTGGTAATTGATTTTTATGAAAATCATAACAACATGATTAGTTCAATGAAAGTTAAATAAATAAAAAATAAAATTTCATATTAACCAATAAAATTATTGGAATTCTTAAAAAGTTTCAAATTACATTTATTTGGGTATTTATAATATCAATTATTTTAATATTTCATTATTTAGGTAATTACTGCATCATCGTTGTGTCATAAATAACTTAAATTATATAATGTATAAAAATTATATATAAATTGCCATTAGGTAGTAACTCTCTTTATCTTTCTATTTAATATTTATAGTCGAATTTATCTTATGGATAACTGAATATTAAAAATGAATTAGTTATTAAACTTTGATTTTAATTATTTTAACCTTTCTTTAAATAAATTAATAATAAATGTCTTAATCTAATCCAAGTGGACCTAAATGGTCATATTTTATTCCAAAGTATATTTTTGGTCGAATTAAACTTATCCAATAGAATTAGGACATGTGTTACGGTATTAATAATATCATTTTTACCCTTAATTACCCTATTTACTTTTAGTCGTGGTAAATAAAAGTAAAAAGTTACTATTCACCAAAAATTATTTTCATCTCATTGAACCACATTTTAGTCCTTGATATTAACCATGTTTCTCGGATTTTCAAAATTCCACTCACAGAAGCAGTAAAATTATGTTTTATGTAAATTTCCAAATTCTCCTAGGATGTGGGTAAAAGACCGTAAAAAGTGAAATAAAATTTTTATATATCTAAAATTATTATAAAATAAGTCCAATGAATTAAATTGAACTTATATAGGTATTATGTATCAATTATTACCAAAAATAAATTTATATAGAATAAATAATTATTTAAATAAAATATCGGTTTTTAAATAGTAACCTGGTGTTTTCACTGTTCATCAAAAATTGAATGTTTTCAGAAAAATACCAAAAATTCACCCTAGTCTAATTTCGATATTCCAAATCAAAAAATGAAGTCTATTTCAAAAGATAAAATTAATAAAATTTTAAAAAGTGGGTATTATTATTCATAACGGCTAGTTTATATAACATATCATTGTTTGGTGAAACTCGGTATTGCGTACAAAACATGCTATCGTGGAAGGTCGCGATTGTGTGTAATGTAAGCCAAGTCAGGGATGTGTGCAGTGAGAGATCCTTTTGGTGCAACATAAAATACAAGACATCAATAAAATTAAAAAGAATATTTTTCATAAAATCTCAGGGTGTTACATTCTACCACCCTTCAAATGAATTTCTCCCTCAAAATTCATCGGGGTTATAAATGGTGTACTACTTGTGAGTTTATTTAATAGAAACCCACATCGTAAAAAGGAATACCAAAACAAATATTAAAAAACTAAAGTATGAAACGTAATGGTTACCCAAATCAACTAATCTGTGGTTTTCCACATAGGTTAACATAGGTGAAAATATGGATATGGAAGAGAAATATAAAAATCATTTTCTGATGGAGAGTGGTAGAGAACATGGCTATAAAAAATACAACAATCACAAAGCCATAAATTTGTGATGATCTAAGGTACCATCTAATTCATTGGATATAAGGGCACTAGGACAAAATTATTGGTTTTCAAGATCATTTCACAAAATTTTATGAATTTGAATTAGAAGAAATACTTACTTTATTTCGGTATAATCTCACCATTGTTCATGCCTTGAATAATTTACACTTCATCTCTTAAAGAAATGAAGTTGAATTTTTCATTCATGAGGTGTTATCAGATCATGTGATAGAATGACGGGTCATCCCATATGTCACAAACAAAAGGTTAACAAAAGTTATCAAATATACATAAGACTATCTATGGTGAGGTTAATCATATATGATTCCAAAAATGGACTTATACTTCATCTATCATACTGCTTACTATAATAAAACTATTTTATACTAACCAGGGACTTTTTGTAGGACAGTGGTAGGGGATAAAGGCCTGTCCCACTTCAGTTGTGGGATTGATTCCCACAACCTTGTCTGACGCGACGGGTTGTCGCCCGTCCTGTAGGTATTACTTTTTCTAAAACTACATTATTATAACATTCTTTAAATAATATCGAAAGAAAAAAAAATTCTAGCCTTAAAAAATTCTATCTGATGTCCAACTTAATCCATTCCAACATTTACGCTTATCGAAAATACTTCTGTCCAATATCATTGTGTAAAGAAAATGATTACTTGAGAAGTCACATAACAAGTACGTGAATACCATCATTTGTCCCCCATATAAGATATATCTTGTTGGTCACATTCCAAACATGTGAATACCTTAATCATGTATTCTCTTGAAAAATGAATACCCATTGAATCTTAGTGAAAACATGAATGGTTTTAAAATGTAACTCGTTCCACATACAAAAATCCAAAAAATCTATATACTCAAACCATGATATAACATTTTCCTTATATCAGTCATGAGCTCATGAATACTGTCAAACATTTCATTTTATCCTTATCCCATCATTATGTGCATATCATCTTCTTTCCAAAAATATCACAGTCACTTTCCATTGTTACCGGTACCATAAAATTATTGAAAACCACAATAGACCAATACATAAATATTCCAATATTCCACAATACTATATACAACATTATTTTGGAATCCCATTACATAAACACCTAATCATTCCACCACATCATTTTCATATTCAACATCGCCAATAGTGATCGCATGTGACTTCCCTTTGTCCTTTTCCTTAAGAGGTTTCTCACGTTGATCATCATTAACCCATGGATTAGGACATTTATTAGCATAATGCCCCATTTCCTTGTACTTGAAGCGTTGAAGTGTTGGTGGAGCGTTATCTGTAGTCTTTTCTCTATTTACATCATTAGCAACCGTTTTCCCATTACTTTGACAATCAACAGCTCGATGAACTTCTTTTACACACTTAAAACATTTTCTAGTCCCTTTAAGGCAATCTCCACCATGCATCTTTACACACATTGAGCATAATGAAACATTCATCTTCTTTTCACCATTATTCTGAGATTTCTTCTTGAACACCATCTTTCATTTTTTGTCAAATCATGAGATGGATATCTTACACCAACTTCCAGTTCTACCTTGATAGCACAACGCAAAATTTCTTCATAGATACTGAAGTCTCTTATGGCTAATGCCCTTCAAATACTTGGTTTTAATCAATTGAAAAATCAATCAACTTTACTTTCAGGTTGGATGATAAATCCAGATGCATACCTTGAAAGACTTGTAAAATTCGCTTCGTATATACCAACAGATTCATCATCCTTCTGCATAAGCTCAAAAAAATCCTTTTCCATGTTTTTTCGAAGAATATGAGGAAAGTAATTACTGAAAAACAAGTTCTTGAACTCGTCCCATTCCATGGATTCAATTTCATCTTGGGGACTTGTATTCTTAATTAGATTCCACCACTGGTCTGATTCACCTTATAAACGGTAAACAACTAAAATGATTTTTTCATGTTCGGAACATCGAAGTATGGGAAATATCTTTTCAATGGTACTAATCCATTGTTCAGTAACAAGTGGAACAGAAGACCCATTGAAATACGGTTGACGTTGCCTCATGATGGAAACAATAGAATATTGTTCCCTTCTCTACTCATTCGGAAGTCTAGAATGATTCATAGCTTGCGTAAGTATAGCAATAAGATTTTTCACTCCATCTCCCATAAAATTGGTTTTTTCAGGAGGAAAATCATTGCATTGCGCATTACATTGATCAACACAGTTCCTTCGGGTTCCAGCAATTATCTAAAACCCAAAAAGAACAGTGTGAGAGGCAAAAATCATGCTTGGAAAACAACATAATAAAGGGGGAGTACCTTCAATATCTATCATCTTTAGTTTAATTATAATATCTTTACCATAATTCTAGGACTATAACCTATACTTATACTTAACCATAGGGACATCCCTACACTTACCTTAGAAATATCTCTAGGGATCTCACTAAAGTTTTCGCATCCAAGTTTCCAAAGGTTAACCAAACCTTTCCCCTGATACCAACTTTAGAGACCCAATGCTTGATGTACATGGAAATTACATTACTTTTGCAGAATACTTGATACATAACGAAAACATACACACAAGGACCGTAATAGTTTAGTGTATTTGGAAACTCGGAAAATAATCTTCTAATCGTGGTGAAAGTTTTTCAACATCTCTAATAAAGATCTCCCCTTTTTGTTTTCTTACCTAAAACCATTCTTTCCTGGGGAAAAGAAAACATATAAAGGGTGAGATCAAATGCTCAGTAAGGGTAAGCATAGATAACATAAAACAATCCATAAACATTTGAATGCAAAAACTTGAACATAAATTCCAAACTTCAAAATCATGAGCAACGACATAAATCATGGAAGTACACAAGGAATAGTTCATAAAGAAACATTAGTCATGATAAACAAGCATGGTAATAATACATATAATTGTGGCATCCATTAATCACATGTTATGATTTCCATAGTAGCCAAGGAATTTCTACCAAGACCATCTTAGTGGACAAAGTCCCATTTTGAATAGAGTTCACTCCTCGTTCCAGTCCTATAACACTGAACTAGATTAACTTACCATTCCAACCATGTCTATATCATGAGATATAAATCTTTACCCAATTAATTTGAGGGAGATATAGGTCCCACCCATCTCAAAATGAAATCATTCTTAATTTTTCCATAACATAAAAATAAATCATTCACCATAACCCAAAGAATAAAATGGGTTCCATAAACATCATCAGATCATAACATAATACATATAAAACAAATGGATATCATTTCATCATAAGAAAATTGAAACCATGTAAATCATAGAGACATTATACTTGAAACATAAACATATTAAATAATTTCATTTTAGATGGAAAATAGTTTTGATAAAATACTTGAAATGAATTCTTGAGGAAAATATCCTTTCTTCTTCAAAATCATTTTCTTTTCCCAAAATGCCATTAAATTTTAAAAGAAAAGAGTTTTGTTGAAAATAATCATGCAATATTGTAGAGGAATATTTTTGAAAATGATGCGTTATGAAACCTTAAAAATCCATTCACACCGTATAAGTTAAAAATAACAATCTCCTCGTACTTTTGTCTGAAAAGTCAAAAAGTACCTTATATGGTAACCAAAGGAAAGATTCCATTCATACAATGTGGTAAAAATTCAATAAAGGGTAAAAATGAATTTAAACATTCATGGAAGAATAGTAAACATTTTATGAAAATATTTTTAGAAAACATGGTCATGGGTGATAAACGTAACCCCAGTAATTACTTATGTATTTGAAATCTCGAATAAAAAAAATGAGATTGAAAATTTATCCCTTACCTTATGTCTGATATGCCTCGTATGTATCCGAACCTCCTGTATAATGATTTAAATAATGTTATTGAATTATTACAGAATCATATTCATTTTTATTATATCATATATATTTTATTTATGACTTTATATTACCCATTCTATTGTAAATTCGATGTAAAAGCAGCGATTTTGGTAAAATCGAATCATTTATTGTACGTGTCTGGACTTGTTGTTTGTGATATAATTATTACTTATATCCTGATTTACATACTTATAGAATTTAAAAGATGATATATATATCATATATATTCAGTATATATATATATATAATATATTGATAAATGAAATGAAACACACCGTTCATGGAGATGGTAGGCCGTACGTACGCATGAACGTTGTTTTCCTTTCTTTATTGAATTGAATGGAATTAAGTAGAAGAAATACAGATATATATATATATATATACACATAAATACAGTATAATTATTATGTGATATACTCCATTATTATTCATCATATATACTTTATAATCATTCATGAATGGTTAACATGGAGAATGAATCTCATCGCGTCTTGGAGACGGTAGTACGTACGTACGCCCAAGCGATGATATCATTCCCATGATCATGGAATTGTATTGAAGCATTTGTATAATATTTCAGAATCAATATAACTTTAAAATAATCATATATAGTTATTTATTTACACCATTATACCCATCCAAATTAGGTGGTGGTCGAAAACAGATTACACCACGGCGTGAAGACGATATTCTGTATGTACGCACGCGCGGTGATTTTGTTTTCCGTAGTATGGATAGAAAGAGAAATAGTGTTGTTTCATATTTATAATAACATATCAGTATATAAGTAATACTGATTTATTAATTTATAATTAGAGAACTGAAGAAGAAGAAGTTGAAGAAGAAAGAAACTTGAGAGGATCGGAAGAAGAGATTACATCTTCTTCGACGCACCTCCTTTAAGCTTCCTCTTATGGAAGTTGAGTTGGTCTTTTGAGAAGAAAGAAACCTCCAGAATGTTTCTAGGGAAGTGGATAAGATAAATGGGAAGGGTTTGGCCGAGATTCAAGGCTCAAAAGTGTGTGAAGAGAATATGGAAGGGGTGCCCTTTTATAAGGGAGGAGAGGGGCACCATGGGAAAAACATAAAATATTATTTTATAATAATGTAATATTCGGTTTATAATAGATACAAATTGATTTATTTAGAAGCAAAAGGGGGTATGGGTCTAAATACTCTCAACCAATAGATTTTAGACATGTATAGGTTACAATTTTAACATTATCATTTAGATTTATCTCTAAGATTAATAATATAAATTTTACCGTGTCTTCTTGTTTTCTTACAATATAAGGTTAATAATCTTACTTATACAAGCCAAAAAATCCCCAAGTGGTTCATTATTAATATAAATATAACCTTATATAAGTCATTTGGCTGAACCTTAGTTTTTTAGGAATAAAATAACAATTAAAAATATAATATTTGTTTTAAAAACTATTTTATGTCAATTTTGACACTATTTGGAAATTGATTTTTATGAAAATCATAACAACATGATTAGTTCGAAAAAAGTTAATTAAATCAAAAATAACATGTCATATTAACGTAAAAATTAGTGGAATTCATAAAAAGTATCAAATTACATTTATATGGGTATTTATAATATCAATTATTTTAATATTTCATTATTTAGGTAATTACTACATCACCATTGTGTCATAAATAAATTAAATTATTTAATGTCTAAAAATCATAAATAAAATACCATTAGGTAGGAAAAAGTTTTAGATTTGTAATGAATATTTATAGTAGAATTTATCTTAGTTATAACCCTATATTAAAAATGAATTAGTTATTAAACATTGATTTTAAATATTTTAACCCTTCTTTAAATAAATTAATAATAAATGTCCTAATCTAATCCAAGTGGACCTAAATGGTCATATTTTATTAAAAAGGTTGTTTTTGGTCAAATTACACTTATCCAATAGAATTAGGACATGTGTTAGGGTAATAATAATATCATTTTTACACTTAATTACCCTATTTACTTTTAACCGTGGTAAATAAAAGTAAAAAGTTACTATTCACCAAAAAAATATTTTCATCTCATTGAACCACATTTTAGTCCTTGATATTTACCATGTCTCTCGGATTTTCAAAATGCCACGCACAGAAGCAGTAAAATTATGTTTTAGGTGAATTTCCAAATTCTCCTAGGAGGTGGGTAAAAGACGGTGAAAAGTTCAATAAAATTTTTATATATCTGAAATTATTATAAGAGGACTCCAATGAATTACATTTAACATATATATGTATTATGTATCAATTTTGACCTAAAATAAATTTAAATAAAAATAATAATTTTTTAAATAAAAAGTTGGTTTTTAAATAGTAACCTAGTGTTTTCAATATTCATCGAAAATAGAATGTTTTCAGAAAAATACCAAAATTTCACCCTAGAATAATTTTGATATTCCAAATCCAAAAATGAAGTCTATTTCGAAAGATAAAATTTATAAAATTTTAAAAATTGGGTGTTACAATTCATAACAGCTAGTTTATATAACATATCATTTTTTAGTGAAACTCGGTATTATGTACAACACACGCTATCGTGGAAGGTCACAATTGCATATAATGCAAGCCAAGTCAGGGATGCGTCTAGTGCAAGATCCTTTTGTTGTAGCATACAACACAAGACATCAATAAAATTAAAAAGAATATTTTTCATAAAATCTCTAGGTGTTACAATATAAATACAATATTATCATTCCATATTGAAGAGGGTATTCTAAAGAAGAAACATCTATCGTATTTGAAAAAACCATTCTCTTATGCAATAGGGTGCAACATGGAAGAGACAAGGTAGATAATATATCATGAAAGACCTCAATTGGGCCCCATGTTTACTTTTCCCATGGTTGAGTAATCCTCACACAAACACTCTTAATTTATCTCAGGTGTGAACAATAGAATATTATAGGATGTAACATTGATATGGGAACAACCGTGAAATCATGTGTGCAATGCTGTTTTGTGAGAAAACTACCATATTATGTGAATCTACTCCTTGAGAGTCTAGGTATTCCCTTGTTCTTGAGAACCTTTCTCATTAAAATCTTGTACAAAAAATTACAAAATGCACATGGAACAACTTCCATGTCCCTTACCTAACATCCCCTATGCCTCTATTACATCCATACCGTTTCGTTCAAATCACAAGTACCATAATTCATATTGTCTCTAATCATAGTGACCCTAATTGTTTCCTCTTGAATGACCACTCCCACATGGTATTGTAAATTTCATTCCCCTACCAAACATTCAATATAGGTGGTAACATTTTTCAAAAGGAGTGAGTTCCCCCATGTTCAAGTCGCATGCTATAAAACTTACTTGTTTAACATCCCAGTTAAATGATATTTAACTGCATGACATCTTCCTCAACCCATGAAGAAATTTTAGTCTTACCCAATGTGATAAAAATATGATTCCCCATATATGTGTGGCATGGGATGACCCCTACACCTCTTACCCTTTGAAAAACAAAACTTGATTCTCATGAATAACTCACATGGGATGATATCCTCCTTGGTTAGATTCTCTATGTAAGACCTATATAGTCTCTCATCACCATTAAATGACTATTCCACATCATAATTATCAATGTGTAAGCCCCATACATTTTGAACCAAGAAAAATCTTATTAATAAGGGAATATTCTATTCTTAATCCCTACACCAATCCTCATAGTTCCACCTTTCGCAACACGATCATCCTTTGATATTAAACTGTCTAGATAAGTCCTATTGCATGACTGTAAAATACAACATTAGAATAAGTTTGTTCAAATACCTATATTCAAAATATGTTATGTAGAAGTCCTCCTTGAGGATATATCTTGAAAATGGTAAAATTCAAGGTTTGGAATCTTCCCTCTTATGGACAGACATCCCGGATCCCAGGAGCATTTTGATCTAGACCTTCCTGATCTGATTCCATGAGGTATCCCGATCAAAATAAGTTCTTCTTCCCTAGAAGATAAAATTGTTACCCTGATCAACCTCCACTATATATTCTAATCTATCGATAAAACATCTAGGTGTGAAATATTCCCCCTAATGGAAGAAACACTTGGATCCATCTCAATGGAGTGTTCTGATCTTCACCTTCCCGGTCCACGTCCATATAGAGTCGTCGATCAAACTCACTTCATTTACACAAGGTGCTGCTCTCGTCCCCTTGGTCCACCTCCATAGGGTGTTTTGACCCATTGGAAAACCTTCTAATTATGATATCATCCCTACTAGGAATGTGCCACCTTGATCCACCTCTATGGGTATTTTAATCTACACCATCATGATCCACCATTTTAGGGATTCCTAAAAAATCTCACTTCATATCAACATGATGTTAAACGCATTCCTTATACCAAGACCACCATGACTTTTTTGATCCTTAGTAAACCTTAATTTGGTTACATATTCCCTTTTAGGGACAAAGCTTACAGATCGACCTCTATAGGGTGTTCTTATTTGTACCTCCTGATCCGCCTCTAAGGGTCTTCCTGATCAACCTCACCAATTATAAAAAATACATAAAAATAATAGCCTAGATCCACCCCCATGGGGCATTATTATACACAATAAACTTCATGGTGTGACATTTTCACTCCTAGGTACACACCTCCTGGATTCTCCTCCATCAGGTGTTTTGATCAAAACCAACTGATTCTCCTCCAAAAGTTATTCGGATCAGACAGATTCATCTCCCCAAGATGTAAAACACCTGACCTAATCCATCTCCATGGGATATATAAATTCTGACCTAACCTGAACATCTAACCTATGAAATAAACATGGGATAATTATTGTAAAATTATTTGGAATATTTAATCCCCAGGTGTTTTTACCTCATGATTTACATGATATGTCTTGGGTCTCGCACCATAATATGCCTGATATGAGATTACCTCCCATGGGAAATATTCAAAGGTGAATAATGTTTTCAACACCCAAACATGAAAAAATATTCCCACCATGACTACCCCCTGAAAGAGTGATTCTTCAATAATAGAAAAAAGAGCGGTAGTTAATCAGTGTTCACAAAGAGATTGAACCGATAATGAGTTCCACAAACATGATTTAATCTATTAGGGATACCCAGACTAGGAAAAGAGATACAAGGAGAAATAAATCGATTGCGAAACTGAAATCCCATTTTCTTGATATTATCACGGATCATACAACACCATTAGATGTGATAGATGTCAACAAATTTTGTAAATTGGGACTCTTGAGCTACAATATGACTTGATTAGTGAAATCCATGCTGATTATTAAGAATGTGGGAGCCCCATCAAAAGGGTCAAAAATAGAAATGGTGAACCTGAAGTGAAACTCTTCTCCTCAATATAGGGAATAGTAGAATTTGATACATTAGTGTATTATCATGTCATAAAATAAAATATATGGCTTCAGGTCCCACTAAGAAAAATATTGTGACCAATATGGAACTCACCATGAAATTAGGGTAATTAGAAATTGGTCACCCACAGTCTGTGAGATTACTAGTGTGGATCCCTCTACATCTTTAGAATATCAGATAATGTTGGGGAATTGGTAATCGCTTTTTGTTTACTTGTACTAAATTAAAAATATAAATACTTTATAGTACTGTCACTGTAGGAAATAATTCACCCAATTCATACCGGAACCATGTTAGGGGAAATGTTAATACGGAAATCCCTCATCACACCACCTCCACAATGACTTCTTCCATACCTTTGACTACCAGGCTCCCACACACCATATCACCTTTTCAGATCATCCAGAGGTGGCTGGTCAACTCCCTTTTAAACCAGTATGAGTTTAAGGGGGTCCTTCCCCCAAGGTACATCAACCTCCATGACATGGAGGCATCTACACCTCACTTACACTACCACACTTGAGGTTTGTTCCAGGGAAAATTGCCCCATATTCCAATATTAAACCACCTCTATAGTCTCTCCCTGAAGGAATCATATAAATATCTCCTCTACATTGAAGAGTTAAGGGAATTCTCGAGTCACACCAAACACGAATACTTCCCAAGAGCTTAAATGAATGAATTCCACTAGGCCATATCAGCACCGGAAATGACTAGTCCCTTAGGTTGAAGAACATGTAGACTTTACCTCTTCTCTATTGGCCCTAGTTCGATGTACCCAAACACAATTTCAATGGAAGGCATAGAAGATTTCCCAAAAAGGATAATAATATTTAATAGACCCAATGGCATCTACCACCACCGATGTATCATGCCATAAGCCTATGTAAAGTGAACATAGACCTCTCTCACCCCATTAGGATCAAGGCTCAATATTCCTCATAGGTAGAGTAGGCTGACTCTCTCAACTGCTGGTGAAACCAAAAGATATTATAGACCAAACCATGACGATGTTACTTAGTGTGGGGGTCCTCCCTACACCACTATCATCTCATTTGGATGTCCTCCCCACTCATTAAACAAACAACCTAGATTTATTAAATATTATATTCCTAACTCAAGTGGAGGTCCTCCCCACTCTAGGAACTACATGGGTGGATTCCCTCCATACATAAATGGTGGAACAAGTAGATGACCTTCCTTATATCAATAATGAGGACCTCCCAATGTTTATAGAATCTAAAACTGAGGCCCTAAAATCGTTTTCAACAAATAAAGGTACTCACAGTACTCATGATTTCTATATTAGAGGTCCCCCCATGTTCCTATTAGTAAAAGTAGAGGTTCTCCATAAGCATCTTCCAGTCATTGAGGATGTCCTCTCTACTACAACGAAGTCTGATATATAGTTCCTCCTCATTTCTCAAAAAACTAGGGAGGAGGCCCTGCCGGCACCACAACCCTCCAACATGGAGGTCCTTTTAGGGTCAAAGAGTTAACGCAGCCTTAAGAACCTCCATAGTGAATAATGGTGAACACTCTCCACTGAAGGTGAAATTCTAAAACATTCCAGTTCATCATCAACAACGTTGACCTAACTAATCTTGAGGACTCATATGACCAAAAAATAGAGTATCCACCCTAAATTTCAGATTCTAGGGTAGGATCTTAGTAGATAAATTTTTCAATCCTTGAAAATGAAATCTATAGGGTTTCGGGATCCCTCCCCAAATACGTGATGGCCGAGGATATTCTAGTCCCCTTATAAGGGTTCACAGTGCATCCATTCTCAAAATCGCTAGTTTCCATATTCTATACCTATAAGAAAAATTGTATAGAGTTTTTATGGTCTCGATTAAAACATTTATATGGTGATCATTCAATTGATGCACAGATGAGAAATTCTACTCTCACACATGATGTGGTTGGGAATACCAAATCCAAAAAGGATATGATGATGCAGTTGGTTCCACTCGAAATAGATGTCCCTACATATACTGAACAACTTATTCTTGAAGTGGCTCATTTTCTGGCTAACCATCGGCTAAAAAATACACATAATTGCCACAAAACAACTCTAAAACATCAAAAATCATATTATAGAGTGACCAAAAACAAGGCCCTTCCTCTAGACAAGAAGTCAAACAGGATGTACATGTTGGTGATTAGCTTTCGTGGTATTCTAGAAACCTGTAGCTCTAATATTTTATATACCAGAATATATTATGAACCTCAAAGCAACAAATTTCTTTGAGGTAATATGGGAGACATTTTTGTACCTTACTGATCATCAGTTGTCTTATCAATGAAGATGGGGGAAACATTATGACATCGATCAGATGTGGATAAGGGTTGAGTTGGTAGCACTCTTAGTGGCTCATCACACATATGCATCTAGATACAACCAAACCCTCCAAAAAAGATTCCTCAAGAGACTTATAGTGATCAGTTGAATTATAGAAGATGTGCCTCTATATTTTCAGATCATCTTATAAGGATACTATGCTTCCTTCCACTCCAACACTATCTTTTGGAAACACGACTTACTTGTTGAAAAATAGGGTTCCCCTCGAGGTACCATCATGGTAAACAAATTAGTTCCTGATTTTCCTCGGTGTAAGGTCTCCAAAAGATTGTTTTACGGGTAAATATAACATCAAAGTGTAAGATAGTACTAGGTTGACACTACGATGAGTTTCATCTCCCACCAGCAAGGGAATAAACTCAACATTAGGGTTTCATCCAACCAGACTGTGACCCCTAGTAGACATCTCAACAAGGATAAGGATTATATACTACCATACAATTAGTTATATTTTTCAATAAAAACATATTTAAATCCCACTATAACATTCTTTCTCTTTGAGAATATAGAACAAAATAAGATCCTCACCGATTTCATGTCCTTTCAACACCCAGGTTATGATCCCACACTAAGATATCACATCACTACTCCAGTGGGGAAGCAAAAACATTTCATACTTATCCAAATCCCCCAATTTGATCTTAGTTTCCACATGAATCCAAAAAAATTATAGGTGTGTGTATAGGGAATTTGATGGAGATATAATTTTTTGAACCCGCTTGTGCAGGGTAGTTACCCTCCTCAGTATCCAGGTTGTGCTGCTCCAAAAGCTAATGAGCCCACTTACCTTGTTGATGATATTTTCAGAGCATTCTTTATCATGAATCTTCATTGAGATAGGGATCTTGGCCATGATGATATGATAAAATCTATCACTACTCTCCTTGAGGGAATATATATGTGGTAGGTTGAAATCCCACCTAATGGAAATCCATACCCTTCATAAGTGGATGAAATGCGAGAACCCCTTGAGTATGGAAACCCTAGCTTCACACAAATTAAAATAGTGGATGAACCACTATATAAATTTCCCCAATTCTTCTTAATGTTCAGACCTATGTTGGGGACCCTAGAGTAGCCGGAGGATTCCAAGAATCACTACATGGTTCAAACACTAGAGGGACCCACTTTCATCTGAAACACCGAACTACCCATGTGGTCCATCTCTGGTTGGGATGATATTTGAAGACATTTTATCTACAAGTTCGTATCCACCATATGAAAAATAATAATTTATGACCACTTCAAGTGAAAACAATTTCATGATGGGTGAGTTTCATATTTTGTCACCTGGTGGAAAGGCCTCACATACAAACTCGATAAGCCACTAACTCAAGATTACCTACTAACGACATGTTTGGGGGATG
Organism: Viscum album; assembly: GCA_963277665.1. Classification (NCBI taxonomy): domain Eukaryota; kingdom Viridiplantae; phylum Streptophyta; class Magnoliopsida; order Santalales; family Viscaceae; genus Viscum; species Viscum album. The sequence continues at coordinate 38,953,906 of OY728140.1, read as the reverse complement.
TCAATAAATAGATGATACCTTAACATAACATTAATAATTTTCTCACTGAATTTTATGAATTATATGATAAGGCCTGTCATCTGAAGGATGCCTTGTAGAATGCCAAACTATCTGACATGTTGCCTCTTACAGAACCCCAAAACGGCCCACCAATATAGGGATTATTGTCAACATATGGGTAGAGTTCCCCAAGATATTTGAACTATTAATCCCATTTCTTGAGGAACCTAACCATGTGAATCTTTACCAATCACAACCTCACCTAGTTCAACATTATCAAGTGCATCCTTGCTCAAAACATAAGTTCTGGGCACCACCATGTCAACCACAACCTCCTAGACGAGTTAATGTGGCTCCAGGACCTCTTTAAGGCTTGAATCTCATAGTTACCAATCTATATAGAAGCAAAATAACATTTCTCTTCAAAGATTCAAAGGTTCTGTGATATTTCATCTACACCCCACAGAATTTGATAATGAACCTACTAAACTACTAGAAGCCCCATAAATATAGACTCACTAACTTCCCCCCACCATTCCTATACCACATGATCCTAGGAAATACCAATAAAGAATTATATTTTCTCAAATATTTGTTCAAAGACTATTGGGATCATGGACTAGTTAGTATGTGTGAAATTATGAAGTAGGTGGTGCATATATCCACCAATATCAGTAGTGAAAATGTGGGTTCCAATGAATTCCCACATGTTTCCATCCAAGGGACTCTGAAATAGGAGATATTTTTTTTTTCTCTTAGAGTAATTTCACCTACCCATGGTGTCATCTAGGCACACTTATGCATAATAGAGCCTCATGTTGTCCATACGCCTTCATAGGCCATCACTTCTTCATATCCTTTGTAGCCTTATAAATTTTCATAAGTGTGTGCATAAAATGTGTTTGGGAAATAAGAATCACCCACCTATGAAAATCCATCCCACAATATCGGTGATTTAATTCCTCTTGAGTTGGGAATCAAGACTAATATCCACCCCATATTGGAAGACCCCTCTTATTATGAGGAGTAATCCTCCATAAATTGCATCAAATTAGATTACTGCTTCATAGTTCATGATATTGAGTAGTACGAGGTAAACCCCTCTGATACCTATGGCCTAATTTCTCAAATTACTATTTTGATATGAGTGTACCACTGCAATAATTATACCAAGACATAGAACTAATTCATGCTCACTATTGAGACTACGTAGAAGGTTTTGATTAGAGATCAGCAGGCATAGTACTCCTAGATCTTCCGTCATATACACCTCTAAATCTGGACATATATGATGACTAGAAAATCAATTATTAACAAACCATGGTATACCATGTCCAGCCATATTTAGGCCCCAAGAATTTGACCATCATTCGAAAATTGTTAGAGTGATTAAGCTGGTCAGAAGCAGGATATTGATAGTACCATCATGAACCCAATTGTACAACTGATGAAACCCATAGAACATCCATCCAAGAATCACCCCCAATTAGAAAAACAAGCCTTTGGTGTGTATGTATCATGTATTGAAGAAAATTTCCATAATTATCACTAGCCTCTAGATCATCTTCTCCATCATATTGTTAAAAAACAATTTTGAGCCTCTTGTAGAAGCCTTGAAAATACCACTATAGTTTGAATCTAATATAGCTACCACACAGAAATATTTTATTGAGGGGGATAACAATGGGTAGTTCCTATCCATAATCTCATTATCCAAGGAATATGAGAAAACCCTTGTATAGGGGCACATTCACTCACTCTACATCACAATTTAGTTCAATTGTGTGGATATTCACCAGTATGTTTTGTGTATAGGTTCTAGAATTAATCTCATCCCTACAAGGATGTTTCATAATATGGGATTGATTAAAATATATCTGATGCCCTTCCAAAATAAAAAATCTAGTGTTATGATAGGATTGACCAGAAAATAAGTTGCAAGGTCCAAATGATAGAATCGACCAGAAACATATTGATGTATCTCCCTTGTAATCCTATGAATTTCACTACATGGGTTCCTACTACAATAATATGGAAGTGAATTAGGTTCAAACCAATAATGTTTACCACCCAATTATCATATCCAATCATTATTATGACTTGGAAAATGCATTAATTCTCCCGATTCAACGGTAGGAGACTGTGACACCCGATTTGGAATGTTTCTTTCTTTCCTCCACAAAAAGGTATTTTTCATCACTAAAAGGGTGGCACATCCAAATATTTCCTCGTACTATCACACAAGATAGGATTAAGTGGTAATATAATCTTCAACACTTGTGATGTACCATGAGGTTCACCCTATAGAAACCATTTAATGATATTCCTTTATGTTTTATTTTGTGGGACTAGATTGAGTGAATCCAACGCAACACCATTATTTTGATACGAATAATGGGCCTCATGGTAGAAGGCCTGATTGGATTTTTTTGAATAGACTCTGTAACAAAATATTGAGCAGATCAATAAACCCTTATATGAGATTCCGTGTCTACCCAACCGTCACAAACACATTCTCTATGTCATCTAGCCAAGAATATCTACCCCATAATTCCTATTATCCTATGTTAGATAAAGAGAAGTATATAAATATCACCCTCATAGATTTTAATATTGTTTCTCCACTACCATTGATGATTTGATTCATGTTAACATGGGTGTCGATGATGATTTGAGGCTGATGATGATCAGTGCAGCCATGTCTCTAGATGAGAAACAGAAGTGTGTTGATTTATTAAAGCATGATTATGATGTTTTCACCTTGTTTTGTGAAGAGATTCTGAGACTATATCCTTAGTTCCCCATCCTCTATCCTGGTCTCTCAGGGAGTAATCATGGGTTAAAATATCATCCTAGAAAAATGAATCCCTTTAAGAGTGATGTAGTTGAGGAAAAGGGTGATATGATTATCAAATAAAACATTTTTAGGGAAGTCCATTACCCATATTGGACAGCCAAAATTATCCCATAAAAGAAGAATAATGGGTAGATTTTTTTATGCATTGACTTTCTGGACCTAATCATCCATAGTACAAATGATGACTTTCCCCTTATATTGAAAGATCTATTGATCAATGAAACAACAGGCTTCCAAAACCTCTCCTTTATGGATGAATATTTTATAAACAATTATATCTTGATGGACCATGAGGGTGAACCTTCTACCAGCTTCAAACTGCTGCAATGGACTTTTTGTAATCCGGTTGTACCCTTTGGCTTGAAGAATGCCAGTGACATGTATTAGTGGTCCGTGCACCACATATTCAAAATGATTATCAGGATGATAGTGTAATGCTACATGAAAAAATTGGTGGTCAAATCATGTAACTTTCAAGATAATTTCAGATTCATTTAGAAAGAGTTTAGATTCCACCACTCTTGGAATTTGAAGACAAACCCCAATAAGTATGCATTTGGGGTAACCTCTATGAAGATTCTTGACTTCATCGACTAATGCAAAGTCCTTGATATCAATCTAGAAAAAATCAAGGACATCATCCAAATGCCTCCATGAAACCGTTAGGATATATGAGGCACCGAAGTTCATTTAGCATATATATATATATACTGATTCATAATGAATTTTTATAGAAAGTGTAATATATTTATGAGACTCTTGAAAAAGTAACTGTTTACTAGTGGGATGTGGATTTCAAGACTTCCTATGAGGAAATAATGTAAAAGGATTCTAAAACATCCGGTTCTAATGCCGCAAATATCATAGAATCCTCTGGTCCTATACATTACTACTATGGAATGGGGCCTCCACACAATTATCACCATAAATAATAATAAGGGATAAGTAAATGGTTTATACAACTATATTTTCATACCTGTTAACATGAAGACCAGATAAACCACTATCGAGAAGAGCTACATCACACTAGTTTCTTATGTGATGAAGTTAAATAATTATCTAAAACATCCTGAGATATATTCAGTATCCCTTGTGGACCCACTAAAGTATATCACTAATTAAACCATGTTTAATGGAAAGATAGTATTTTGGGTAGTGATTGTGCTACATTTCAACATTAGTATAATTCCACAGGAATCCTTTAAGGAGTTGACATTGGTAGATTTCATGTTTACTCATCTGACCTCAGAAAAAATGACCCTAGATTTTGATTTCCTAGATGAGGAAATTATCTCAGTGTATTATGATATAATAATTTAGTAGATGTATTTTGATGGATAATATCATATTTAGTCGAGTATAAGTATCAATAATATCAATATCAATAGAGTAGGATTGCTTATTTTCATCATCACCTTGACATAAGATGTTCTTCCATACTCAATCTTGCTATCAAAAGGATACACCAACAACAAGTCAGAGTATCAGGCTCTCAGTAGTGGTCTCAATATCTCCATTGATATTGCTTCTCCCTATATTCATGTGAACAGAGACTCTATGTTAATCATCAATCAAATTAATAGTGACAACATCATTAGAAATATAGAGCTCTTACCCATGTTGGATCACACATTCCCATTAAAGAACCAGTTCCCCTTCTTAGCCAGAAGTGACCTATGTACATTAATTGTAGAATAGTTGATAAGATGCTCTATCTAGTATTTCTGCATGTCTTATAGAGCCTACCCATGATGACCTATTCATTCATGTGGTGCATTAGAGGGTCATCACACCTGTAGTTTGAGATTATGACGATAAGAAACATGTAATCTATAAATCTACCAGAGATTCTACATACGGACCCTTGGGTTCCTCCAAAATAGTTAAATCCCCTAATTGAAAAAAATCCTAACATTGATTTTCTCTGCTATGAAACTATCCCACTAGAACAAGCCGAGAGTGAGTGAATCCAGCAACATGCATTACAGATCACCTTCTAGTGTAGGCCTACAATTGAGAATACTCTCTATGAATGTCAGTTTTATGTAATTGTCCTCTTTTTCATTAAGGGATATGTGGTTACTAAGTATATGTTGAAATTTCATGGGCGGACCTCTGGTGGACTTCATTTAGTGTTGAAACTATTCTACAAGATTTGGTGGTTGGGATACTTCAGGACTACCATGGTCTAGAATGCATTGAGTATGACTAGCAGTGTTAGGCATGTAAGATCCATCAAACATTTGTTCATATATTTCAAGAGGTCCCCCACTACACTAAGTATTCTTTTCACTTTCTAGTATGGGGACTCAATGTAGTGGGTCCTTATCCACCAGCAATAGATCTCTAGTGTAGGTTCATTTTGAATGTGATAGATTTCTTCTCATCATTGGAATAAACTATTCCCCTCAAGGATGTTGAGTCCTGATCCATGATTGAATTTGTGACCTGTCACATGATCAATCGATTCAGAGTTCCATAGGATATTATAACTAATAATAGAACCAAATTATATATTTTTAACTGAATATATTGTACAGTAAGTACAACATCTAATCAATCCATACTTCCTAATATCATGAGAAATATAATAGAATAATAAAGGCGTTAAAAAAATATTTGAAAATTATATAGTTAATAGTGGGCCATAAAACTAAAAAATAGATGGACATGATCTGAAATGACCTCTGGGACTTTAGAAAAAACATTCAATTCCACCAATGTGACCCTATATTCCCTTTTGTATAGAATAGAGTCAATACAACCCCGTGAGTATTAGTTTCCATTTTCATGAATAGTTTCATATGAAAATAAAATGCATGATAGAATGGAAGAAGATCTTCTAGTTGAGCGATAATCCCTCGATGAAAGTTGGCCCAAGGTCTTTGAAAATTCAGAGAGGCATCATAAAATGGTATCAAGGGAATTCGACCAAACTTTTTATCTCTTGTAGTTCCTCTATGGTGACATAGTGTTGTCGCTTAGAATTCCAATGATACCAGGCAGGAAGTGTCTAATGTTGGATCCCAATTAGGAAGGACCATACATCATCCAGAGTTCTATTCAGAAGGTTTATACTCATTGATAATCATGGAAAAAGTGTGTATCACACCTCTCACCAATTCCAAGTTTCCCAATATTTACATCAAGGGAACAATTATTCTAAACTATACGAACTTAAACTTAGTGACTCTGTCATACAATCATGACCTCAGGAATTTTGCAGGTTATCTCTAGAATGGGTTGTGGTGCATCGGGTCTCCTAGGACAAGATTCAAATTAGGTTTTTTAACTCAAACCTACTGCACATATCCATTTGAGGAACTCATCCAACTTTTCTAGACACTATGACCCTAAACTAGGTGACCCATTGGCCCAAACTCTCTGACCATAAATAAAGATCCCCATTAGCCTAAATTATTGGAACCTATTCTAATATCCTCATTAGTTTGAACTCTTTAACCTGAAGCTAAGATACTTATTCATCCAAACCAGAAAACTTTAACTAAGATCCCCACTGGTCTAAACTCAATGAACTTTAACTAAGATCCTTTGGTCGAAATTGTAAGACCATAAACTGAGAGCCTATGGTCCAACATCTATGAGCATAAAATAAGTTTTAATGTCCCTGAATCAAAACATTAAATCAATCTTGAGAAGATATGCGAACATTTTGTGTGATATTTGGGCCACATGGGACCTCAATTCAGGTTTTTTCTCATTCTATTTTTTTTATACAAACCCTATTTGGAACATAATTCCCCATTGGTTCAAACTCTATGAATGTAAAATAATATTTACATAGGTAAAAAATATATGAACCTATACCATTAGTCAAATTACAAGAATCATGACTTTAAACTATGTTCGATTATTCTCTAAGAGTATGTGGAATGGTTCTCTGACACCTAGGAAATCATTTATATCTGAGTTTTCACTCTGTCGCCCCATGAATATCAGTTTGCGATTCTCATTACATGTTATTAACATTATGACTTTAATGTAGGATCCCCTAGTCCAGGCATCATGACTTCAATCACTATAAAATTCTTCTTGGAGATATATGGTGTGACACAGGACCTCCTTGGTCTTCATTCACAATGGGGTTTTCACTCAACCATAATGCATATATCTATTTTAGAAGTCCCTATCCAAGGTCCAAACACTATGACCATAAACTAAGGGCCCTTGGTGTAGGAAATAGAAACACAAAATATTCTCAATAATTCAATTTTTTTTGAATTTGGACTATTTGAAACCACTATAGTCCTTGATGTATGAATTTAAACTAAAAATACCAATGTCCTTAACACATTATGTTAATATTTGGTCTTACTAGGAAAAAAATGGGATGCCTCTTAAATTTTAAATAAGATATTATTTATACTTCATCATGAAACAAGATGCCTCATACGATAAGTATGAGATGATTAAAAAACCCCACCCCATTCCCCAAACATGGGATGCCCCATAACAACCATGGTATGCCTCAAATTCATTTTCCAGAGATGGTATCCCCTAACATCATTGGTCTCATACCACACCATGTTTGAAAACTACATGTGGATAGATTCTACACCTCATTGGATACATAAGAATGCTTATACTTTTCATCTCTTGTCTATGATGTATATTTATCATCATTTTCTATCTTTAAACCCAATTATGGTATGAGGATGATATCTTTAATCTATGTAAATTTTGTATCCTAATACTCATGCAATAGATGAGATTCCTAGGCCCTCATTCACATTGGGTGTTGCCTATTTCATTCTCAAAAGTACACCTGAAACAAAAACATTTATACTTCATGCATCACAACTTTAAAATAATTTACTTTTTTCTATGAAACATGACTCTGAATTGTTTTCCATGGTCCTATAAAAGTGACCATAAATTTTATACTGCTAGCTTCATGTTTGTTTTTTGTGGTGCAGGGCCTCCTTAGATCATTAGAATTTTTTATTAACTCATGCCTCACAGGAAAATCCTTGAACCCCCTTCATCCCACGGTCAAGACCATGTAACCCTAAACTATTTATATTTTCTCCCTGACTACATATAGATTGATTCCCATCTTAACGGGATATGTAGTGATGCCTAGACTTTTGGTCACTGGGCCCAACTATAGATTCACTATAAAACAATCCGTTATATGTTGCATAGACACCCCAAAGTATCTCAGGGACCTTATTCTAGGAATAAGACCCATTTAGTTACCATGACCCATTAGTGGTCCATTATTCCTTCATATCCTAACATGAGAAAGGAACCTCCAAAATTCATGATATTAAACTGAAGTTTTACCTTGGGTATGTTTGGGATGCCTCCAAATAAGAGACGATCTTACCCAATATCATAACAGGATGCCTCATATGAAAACTATGAGTTGAAAACTCATCCCCATCACAAGATGTTATATTATATCCTTAACCTGTATAAATTTGTGATGCCTTAAATCTTGGAATGAAATTTTTTGATACTCTAGTTTTAGAGGGTATCCCCAACCAGGTACTTTATACTAACATGAATTGTTTCAGAATGGTGTGTTTCTTGATTACCTTCCTCATTAGATATGTAGTGATTCCAAGATATTTTATCTGGGTTTGATCCTCCCCAACCCACTCCCCCAAGATATATCACAATATTACATTTTCTTAACCCAGTTTCAAGGTCCCAGATTTATGACCTTAAACTAAAAGATGTAGTCCATGTGACATGACCATAACTTGTTTGAAATAGGTACATGATTTATAAACTTAAACTGAATACCATGTTCTAATAACTATGAAATTAAATTATGTGATATCCACCCAATATTTTTTCTTAGTGAAATTTCTCGCATCATGCTACCCTCCTTCTCCCTCATAACTCATGGATGTGGAAGTATCATACTCTACGACTCACAACATCTCTTTTTGCATGATGTTAAACTATGAATCAACCCCATAAAAAGAATAATAGAATAAATCTTGACCTAAAATGAGGAATAAATGATAATATTCTTGAAACATAATCCCCATGCACTCCTCATCATGGTCACATGACATGAAACCATGAGATGTGTCCTGAATGACCCATCCTTAACATTTGTTGTCAAACTGCATATCCAATTTCCTCACTTTATGATGTGAAACTCCATATATTTTTTCATCAATTCATTATGTAAAGATATTATTCTAATTAATTCATCACCCAAAATGACCATTACATTGGTACAAATCCTCTACCCCATTATTCACTTTCATCAAATATCATTTGGAATTTGTGACAAAGATCCACTCTGAGACAAGTTAAACTTTCCTTCAAGCCTATACACCCAACCACATTACTTTATGTTGTGGTGGAATAAAATTAGGAGTGTTTTAATGCATCTAAAAATTATATCCCTTCATTTTATCTCTTCATGTTCCCCTTATTTGGATCCTTATTCTCTTACACATCTGAAGGGACCCCTACGTGAATGGGGTCTATCCAAAATTGGTCATCTACCGTCCTAGGAAAATGTTTCAAAGGACTTTGGAAAACATTCTAAGACATGTAATATTTTTTAAACATGTTTAGTGGTCATCCCTCAGTTGTATGTCTTCATTCCAAGAAAGACAATATGTATTCTATGTTTTGAACATTATTAGCAGTTATCAAATATGTAATTCCCAAACCCCAAAATCCTGGAGCCGGAGCATTATTTTAATACATTGGAATGATTACAAGTAATAAAGGCCCAAAGGAATGATCAGTTTAGAAGTCTTGTAAAATATATTACATACATGAATTCTAAATTAAAAATTAGAAAAATAAAACACAACAAAAATGATTATTTAAGAATTGTATTAATCCCCAAGCATAACACTACATATCAATCATAATACACTTCTTGGAATCCTGGGAAAATACAATATAAGAAAGGGGTCATCTCAAATGATCAGTAAGGGTAAGAAATACTGTAGAAGATAAAATAAAAATTAGGCATATCGAATAATTAGAAACACATGAACTTTTAAATAATGGACATGTACACTTTATGGCGGGAATAAAAGTTGAGAAAATAATTCCATAATAAAACATAGTCATGGGTACTCTACTAGTAAAATAACCACCAGAACCATCAATATTATTTTCATAATGATGGAATGTATAATGCTAGACATTCTAAATCATTTTGTCAGGGCCTCATCCAAAAAGTCTAAAAATGATTAAGGCCTCGGCCAAAACCATATATCAAATTGGGAAAGGCCCCAACCCATTCCATGCCTAATTGTCTCATGAGACCTACTGATGCATCAAGGATCTATAGCGGGCTCCACCAGTCACTTACTATGTCCAATACATTCCTCATATGAAAATGTTGAAGCATAACATAAACATTTGTATTAAAACTAGCACATGAAACGTCAATACTTTACCCATAAACTATGAATGGTATAAAAATAACTCATCCACAGTAAAACATATCACAAAGCCTTCAATATATTATTGATGATTTGTATTATAATAAATCAACTTCAATCCACTTTAAAATCCATCAAAGTGTGTTGACATAGATGAAAATGATTTTTAAAACTCTATGAGAGAAATATCCCTTTTTCATTAAAGCATTTAAAAGTCACACTATTTAGAAAGGAAGAAATTTAAATACATTTTTGAATCAATGTGTCACATACCACTTTGAAACTTTTGAAAGGATATAACCTTTTAAAACATTCATGTCCATATAAATAAATCCTTAAAACCATTTCGAACACATGGACATTAATGAGAACGGTTTAGAAGAATAAATCATTAAAACATTTAAAATGATGTTTTAATAAAATATTACTTTAAAATAATCCCTTTGGAAACTCTTTTATTAAACATGGAGATGGATAATAAATTTTTCCTAGTAAAAACATACCCATAATCAATCTCAAATTATAATGAGATTGATGAATTAACCCTTACCTTGAACTTTCCATTGGTAGAGGGTACATTTATCCTCCTGTATAATAAACATAGTATGTAATTAAATTATACCAGAACTATATTCATATTTATTATGTAATAAATGATTCATATATGACTCTATACTACCCATTTAATAATTATTTCCATGTTAAAGTAACATTCCAGGAAATAATTGTCTTCTATTTCTTACGTGTTTTAACATGTTACTCATGATCGTATCATTTAGATCATGATTTACATAATACCATAATATATTAAATGATTTATATTTCATATATATTAAGAATATTAATATGAATAATATATAGATATATGAAATGTAAAAAACCGTATATGGAGACGGTAGGCCGTACGTATGCATAAACGCTGTTTCATATCGTGTTGAATGTAAGTAAGTGAATACAATATATGTAAGTACATACATACATATATATATATATTATGTATAATTATTATTTCATATATTACATAATTATTAATAATATATATTTTAGTAATCAACGTTGAATGTTGAATGTGGAAATTAATCTCATCGGGTCGTGGAGACGATAATCTGCACGTACGAATGAGAGACAATATCATTATATTGACTTGAAATCGTGTATAATCGGGTGGTATATCATATATAATGAATCATTAAAATTTTATGTTTATTGTTTACATCAGTTATATTCATTATCATACCCATCAAAATAATGATGTGTTTGAATGCCAAACTACACCACGCCGTGGAGAAGGTATGTCGTACACACACACGTGTAGTGAATTTTCCATTTATAGGATGGATAGAATAATGAATATGGTTGTAAAATATTTATAATAACATCACTTTATATAGTAGGCACATTAGTTAATATTTTGGTATGGAAACAACAAGGACAGAGGAAGTGGTAGACAAAAATAACTTGAAGGAGGGTGGTGCAATTATTACCTCTTCTTCGAATGTTTCCTTTTGAGTTGATCAAAAGGGAACTGTAGGTTGTATTTATAATCAAAGGAATGAATCTAGGTTCATTTGACAGAATTTTGTAGGATATTTGGGTAAGTTTTGGTCTATCCAAATGGCTTTGGAGGTGTAATTTTCCGAGAAGGGGAAGTACCCTTTTATAAGAGAGGTGAAGATCACTTTAGAAAAAGTTTGAAATATAATCTTATAATAAAATAATTTTCGGTTTCTAATGGCACAAAAATTATTTATTTATAGTATAAGGTGGGTATGGTTCTAAAACCACTCAATAAATATGTTTTAGACAGGTTTATGTCACCATATTAACATTATCTTTCTGGATTTAATTCTTAGTTAAATATTTTAACATTTACTATGTCTTCTTGTATTATTACACTACATGGTTAGAAAACATACTCTAAACTTCATATAGAACCTAAAGTGGTTAATTAATGACATATATAATATTATTTAACCCATTTTGAAGAACCATTTATTTTTAGGAATGTTATATAATTTAATAATATAATATATTTTTTTTAAAAACTCAATTTTGTCAACATTGACACAATTTAGTATTTGATTTTTCTGAAAGCCATAAAATCTTTATTACATAGAAAAAGATATATTGAATCATTAAAAACATGTCATATTCACCTATAAAATTCGTGGATGTCATAAAAAATTTGAAATTTTATTTATTTTAATATTTATAGTACCATTTATTTGATTTCGTAATTAATAAGGTAATTACTGCATCGTCATTGTGTCAAAAATAAATATAATTATTTAATATCTAAAAATTATAAATAAAATACCATTATGAGAGAATTTTTTTTATGTTTTTAATGAATTTTTATAGTCAAAAAGATATCTTATATAACACCTTGTAAATTGTTTTACTAAAAGATATATGTTTATGTCATTTTTGTCCTACTTTAAATTAATTAATATAAAGTGTCATTATCACTTTCAAATGGATCCATTTATAGATTTGGTGTCTTGAGAATCAATTTTTGGTACATTGATTACATCAATATGTACTTATTATAAATGTTTCATTGTTCTACATTTCTATGATACAATAATGTCTTAGAATATTTGTTTCCTTAATAAGGTCGTGGAAAATCCCCCCTATGATGAGATCCTTGAAATGATATAAAAATATTCTTAAATAATGTTCTATGGTTGAATGATATACTATGATAGGACCCATAGTATACAGATCATCATGTGCAAGTACTTGTAAGAAGATGAGACTCTCTCTCATGGAGTTCACACTTGGTAATCTCCAAGATGGGAGATTATGAGCACAGACCCGCCAATACTAATTCTGCATGTCTTGGTGTCATCGAATATTTCTATCTATGATCAAGTGTAATGGTACATAGACTATAATATTATCATTATCTCATGTCATGAATCACACACTTAGATTTTCTCATAAAAACCCCCACGTAGACAATTGATAGGAAGTATGGTACGTTGGGTGCATCACGAATGACTTGTTGTTAATTGATAAGTCGAGGAAGGATTTTTCACTTCCATATTTATGGAAGTAGATATATTGGGTCCTTTGATTGAAATAGAACTGTCGCCCAAATTACATGTCCATGGTGTAACGATGAGTTTATTTATGGAAGTCAAAGAATGGCAGATCAAGCATATAGGTTTATGGCACTGCCATGATACCTGCTTCAAGAGATATTGAGACAGAGGGATTAAATTACACAGTGAGCATTCGTATGAGGTGACACGACAATGTGGCGTCAAATGTTTCTCTTGGGTGCCTTGACCCATTACTAGAAATTAATATTGGACTTTAGGAAAGCATGCCTAATGTCAACGAGAAAGAGGCCTAGAGGGTCACACACTAAGTGTATCCAAGTATCTCAAGTAAAATAAAGATTATTCCCACAAATGGTTTATTAAATATTCAAGGAAGCCTAAATCATTTTAATGTTGGAGGTAGAATAAAATTAAAACAAGTTCACACCATATATTAATGATTACACACCGTGTAGTTTTTTAAAAAAAACAGGTACATGTCATGTATTAATGATTGCACGCCATGTAGTTATTATTGAAAAACAAGTACACACTGTGTATTAATTATTACACACCATGTATTTGTTAATAAAAAACAAGTACACATCGTGTATTTATGATTACATGCCATATAGTTTTTCTTGTTAGGATTTTGAAGAAATGTCATTTTATTAAATGATATTTATTATAATCAACGTGGGCGCATGTCAAGGAATTAATGATTAGACATGGGGTTTTCAAAAGAGTTAATGAAATAAATAAAATGTGTAACGCGTTTCTTTATTGTCATAACTCTACAACCTCAAAACCGATTATAAATATTCTCACATCCCCAACATTTTCCCATGGATCGTTGTGCACAACAATTCTGGAGAATTGATTCAAGGCCAAAAGAACCTCTTCCTCCAAGAACGCTCTCAAGACTCAGAGAGTTCCTCTTCCATCAGATCAAGATAATCTTTGGTGGACAAAGAAATCAATTGATTCTCCATACTAGCACCCAGAGACTCCTTTGGAGACATCCATAGATACAAGGTGCACGTGAGGATCACCTCTAGAGGAAGTATACACTTGGATTCTATGGAACAACAACGATTCACATCAGAACTTGATCAAGACTATCAACGAAGAATGAACACCCAAAAGGTAATTCTTCTCAATTAATGAAATTAATTATAATCAACTTGTGATGATCCACTTTTTTGGTTCCAAGACCTTTCTTCTTCTTTGTCTATTTCTGTCATCCAATCCATGGAGAATGGTGTTTATCGTCGTATTGATCCTGGATTGATCATTGCTAATGAAAAAAAGCCAATTGGGCACATCCACCCACGAGCTTCCGCTGTGCCTGAAACCTTCAAATTCAATGAGAGCGAGGTTACAACAATGATTATAGTTATTTAATTTTCATTGAACATTTATGCATTTATATTTGATTCAATTGAAGATAAATAATTCTATAAAACTGAATGAATGAGACTTATTCTTCCTCTTTCGTTTCTCAATTCACATCATAGAAACGAACTTTTAATTTTAATTTTGATTAAATTCAAAAAATGAGGAACTCATCTGGAGGTGCCACTCTTTCTGTCCATACAACACAAGAATATATTGCGTGTATTGAAAAGTACAAACCGTGTACTTATGTTCAACGAACCTGTACTGGTCTTCCAAACCATGTCGTGTGAATTGAGTTTACCTATGTTTTATTAAACCGTGTTGACCAGAATTAAAATGCGCGTGGAAATTGAAATAATCATTGTGTATGTTGAATCAAAATGTCGTGTACTCCGATCTGGTCCAGGTGAAACCGTGTATAAGGATAATCCATGTTCTGCATACACGGGATTTCTAGGACGGTATCCTCGTAACAAGGAAGTACACGCCATTTTAGATTAATCAACACGTCGTGTACTCCAAAATTTCCAAAGTCCATAGAACATGCCAAAGCCCCTAGCATGTACTTTGGATAATGGGTAAAAACAATACACACTGTGTAATACACCATACACGCCATGTACTTTACAGAAATGGAATTTCACCAAGTTTTCTATAATGTACAAAGACCCGTACAAAGAATATGGATGAGAAGAATCTCAAGGAAATTCAAAAAGGAATTTAAGATAAATAATTGATTAATTATAAGATCATAATTAATTTAATTCAATCATGACTTTTCTTGAATAAAAGAACGACTAAAATAATTGGAATTTCTAAATATGCGTGAATTTTGTTACATGCTATGAATGATCATGAGCTAGACCAAAGACCCATTGTGTGTGTATGGTTTCATTTAAATTAATATAATTTAAATTTTTCGGCCTACGAGCCTTCTTCCAATAATATGCAGGGTATGTGTGCCCATGGTTTCGTTAATGTAACCCCAATGTAATGGAGGATCTCCCAAGCTAGAGGAGACAATTCAAAAACCTGAAGCTGAGGTGAAATTAACCTTAGAAGATACAATGGTGGAAAGGTGGGAGCTCCAAAACATGAACCGTCGGGTTCAAGGTGTTTTTCCCTAGGTCAGGGTAATCTTATCAAAACCGCTAGATAAGCTAACCAATATAATCTCATGATCATTCCATATAATTTTATTTCTTTCTGATTTCATGGTTTATTTATTATATATGTGTTTTCATGATCACATTAATAATTAAATAAATAAGCGTGCAAAGATGGAATAAAATAAAAACCAGACTATGCGTAAACATTATCAGAATATGGTTAAGAACTTATTCAAGCATCACTTTATATTAACAAGCATGTGATAATGGAAAACTACGCATAAAGAATAAAATCCCTCAAATACCATATTAAGCCAGACCAAGCCTTTCGTTACTTGATTAAGGGATAGACTCAATAAAAATATGTGTTTGACCAAACCTTGTTGGGACACTTACTTTTATAAAGGAATCTCTTATGAATGATTCAGGTTGACTTAAAAAGTTTACATCAATAGGAGTATCCCTTGCTAGACTTGTTGTAAAATGGAGTCAAGTGTTGAGGAAGTCCAATTTAGGATTTCAGGATTGGGGGGTCCACTCAACAGATTAAGGAACTGTAAGCTCACAGTTGCAAAAGAACAGCCTACCTAAATACCTTCAAATAGCTTGACCAACCCTTGTTGGGGTTATGCGTAGGGGAATATGGATCCTTACCACTAGAATGTCAAAGCAACTGGAAATTCCGAGTTCAATGGTGAGGGCCATTGGGACTTGATAAAATAGTGGGAGAATGAATATATTTATTTATTATTTTTCATAAAATGTAATGAAAAGGTACTGATAAATTTTCTCTTTTATTTTATAGAATCAATATGACAAGCTCGTCAATCACATTTTCTCTATGATCAATTCTAGATAAATACAATATCCTCACATGTAGTAACTTTCAGGAATGGTGTAGGAACCTTTATTTAATCCTATTCCATGAACGAAAGTTTTACATGCTGGAGTCCTCACTTCCTGATTCACCTCCCCATGGGGAAAGTGATGAATATTTCTTGTTCTATGATCAACAATTGAACGATGCACTCCACGTTCAATGTTTAATGATGTCATCAATTTCTATTGAGCTCATGAAGTCTCATGAAGACATGGATGCTTATACCATGATTGACCACCTACATGGTATATACTAGGAGAGAGTAAGACATGAAAGGTTTGATATCTTCAAGGCTCTATTTCAGTGAAAGCATAGAGTGGGTGACCCAGATGAGCCTCATGTAGTCAATCTCATTGGCTACATTGAGCACATGGAGGTTCTAGGGTCTAAACTCCCTGAAGAACTTGGTACTGATCTCATTCTTGCATCACTTCCCCAAAGCATCTCTAAATTTATTGTAAATTTCAACATAAACAACATTGAGAAGTGTCTATCTGATATTCTCATCCTTATTCTCCATGTGGTCAATGATATGAACCGTGAAAAGGCTTATGTCCTTATGGTGAATAACTTTAAAGGGAATGTGAATATATTTAAGCCCAAATCATCTTCAAGGCCTTCCAAGAAAAGGAATATCAAAGGGTAGGCAAGAGAACATGAGGCTATTTATTTCTCATGTGGCAAGAAGGGCCACTGGAAGAAAAACTACACCCATCCAAGGAAGCAAGGGGAAGATTTAGGTGAGTTTGTTATCGAATGCAATCTATCTGTTTCTAGAAATTCGGTATTAGATACTGCTTTTGGTTCTCATATATATATATCAAAATACATGAATTGTGTAGATTTAGAAAGATTGACTGAGGTGAGGTGGATCTGCAAGCAGCCAACGGAGCCAGACTTGTTGTTGTAGCTGTCGGAGACTACCACCTAACATTTCTTACTAGGATGGTCATGGTTTTTAAAGGATGTTATTATGTACCCTCTATAACCAACAACATTATTTCAGTATCTAGATTATATATTTATGGATTCATATTCATGTTTGTAAGTGGATGTTTCTATTTTATAAAGATAACATTTTCTTAAAAGGTTGGAGCTAAAATCTCAATTTATTATATAAAGCATTAACCTCTTTAGACTGGGTGGAGGGTGACCCATTACATAGCCCGAAGACCCAAGGTCAAGTGACCTGAATTCAAGGCTTGAAAGCCCATTTTTTTTGGTATGGCACATTTATATAACAACCTTTATGTTTTAGACTACACAAACCAAATAATGGAAATCGATGGAAAAATTAATTAACATGACTCATACCACACCCAACTTTGGCATCACTGGCTAGGTCATGTCAATGAGAAACATTTGAAAAAATTACATCAAGATGGCTATTTAGATTCTTTCAAACTAAAACCACTTGGTGTATGTCATGAGTGTCTACAAGGAAAAATGAACAAAGACCCATTTAGTGGGAATGGTGAAAGGGCTAAAGAGCTTCTATAATTAGTTCACACATATGTGTGTGGACCATTTCCAGTTGAAGTAAGGGGTGGGTTCTTGTACTTCATAACTTTTACAGATGATTTAATAGGTATGGATATATTTATATAATGAGGTATAAGACAAATTCTTTTGATCGGTTCAAAGAATACAAGAATGAAGTTGAGAACCATCATGGTTAAAAGATTAAGAAACTCTGCTCAGATAGAGGAGTAGAATATCTTAATCAGGACTTCATTGATTTTTTATGAGATTTTGGGATTCTATCTGAACTCACTCTACCTTACATGCCTCACTGGAATAGCATAAGTGAAAGGAGTAACTGTACCCTGTTGGACATGGTGAGATCAATGATGAGTAATGCGAGTATTCCATTATCCTTTTGGGGATATTCATTACAAACAACATCACACATACAAAACCAAGTACCAACTAAATTAATAAATGGTATTCCATATGAGTGATGGAGTGGATGCAAAGCCATGTTATCAAATTTACATGTGTGGGGTTACAAAGCATTTGTTAAGGCCTCTTTAGGTAACAAGTTTTCACCCCAAGGCACAAAGTGTATCTTTATAGGATATCCCAAGGAAACCAGGAGATATTACCTATACAACCCCTCCGATAAAAAGGTATGAGTGGAACGACATGCCATATTCCTTGAGAGGGAGAAAATATCCAAAAGAGATAGTGGGATCAAGATAGACTTCAATGATGTCGAGGCTTAAGACATATAGGAGTTGGTATAAGAACAAATTCCAAAAATCCCCATGGAAAAACAATCTATTCTAGAGACATGAGATCTGCATAAGAGAACAAGAGAGGAGAGGTAACCAGAACAATATGGTTTTCTTGTCCCCAAGGATGGTGACTCATTATTGGTAGACAATGGTGATCCTCTTACCTAGAATGAAGCAATTGAAGGAACATATGATTCCAAGTGGCAAAAATCCATGAATTACGAAATGGATTCCATGTACCAAAACCATGTTTAAATTTTGGTAGATCCTCTAGTTGATGTAAAGCATGTTGGTAATAAATGGGTATTCAGGAAGAAATTGGACATAGAGGGGAATGTCAGCACTTATAAGGCACGATTGGTTGCAAATGGTTTTAGAAAACGTCATGGAATTGACTATGATAAAACATTTTCACTAGTTGTGATGCTGAAATCCATGAGAATTCTATTGGACATTGTTAAATACCATGACTATGAAATTTGAAAAATGGATGTTAAAACAACAATCCTTAATGGGAAACTACAGGAATGTGTCTACATGACACAACCTGAAGTGTTTGTGACTCCAAAGGATTCCAACATGGTATGAAAGTTGCAGAAATCCATTTATGGATTAATGTAAGAATCAAGGTCATGGAACAATCGTTTTGATAAATCCATATTGAAATTTGGATTTGTTAAAAATGAATGTGAGCCTTGTGTCTATAAAAGGTTTAGTGGAAGCGCAGTTGTTTTTTTAATAGTATATGTTGATGACCTATTACTAATTAGAAACGAAGTTCCTATCTTACAGTCAGTTAAGGCATGGTTGGATTAATGCTTCTCTATAAAAGACATGGGTGAGGTAGCATATATTCTTGGGATCAAGATCCATTAGGATATATCCAAGAGAATGTTGGGACTTAGTCAAAGTACCTACATTGACAAGATACTAAAGAGATTCGGTATGGAACAATCCAAGAGGGGATTGTTGCCAGTCTCACATGACATTCATCTTTCCAAGAAAATGTGTCCTCAGACACATGAGGAAATGAAGAAAATGGAAAGGATACCTTACGCATCCGCGATTGGGTCTTTAATGTATGATATGCTATTTACAATGCTATATGTTGCTTATGCATTCAGTGTAGTAGGAAGATATCAAGCTGATCCAGGAGACTGCCATTAGATGGCAGTCAAGACTATCCTTAAGTATCTGAGGCATACTATGGATATGTTCCTGGTTTTTGGGGGAGATAAAGAACTAGTCAATAGAGGACATGTAGATTCTAGTTTCCAGACTGATCAAGATGACATGATGTCACAGACTAGATACATCTTCAGTTTGAATAGAGGTGTAGTGAACTCGAAGAGCTCAAAGCAAGGTGTGGTTGCATATACTACAGCAGAGTCCGAGTATATCACAGATTCTGAGGAAGCTAAAGAAGAAGTATGGACGTGAAGCTTTGTCCAAGAGCTGAATGTAGTACCAAACATTAAAGATTATATCACACTCTTTTGTGATAATACTGCAGCAGTAGCAGTAGTAAAAGTTCCAAGGTCACATCAGCGGACAAAGCACATACATTAGAAGTATCATCTCTTGATGTATTATTCTTATAGAGGTGATGTTACAGTGAGTAATATTCCCACGGAAGACAACGTGATGGACCCCTTGACTAAATACTTGACTCAGCAAAAACATGATCATCATGTGAGGTCTAGAAGACTAAAAGTAATAGGCAATTGGCTATTGTCCATGTGGGAGTTTGTTAGATTTGGAGTCTTGAGAACTAACTTTCTGTTCTTTGATTACATGAATATGTACTTATTATATATTATTCATTGTTCTGAATGAACGTGATATAATAATGTCTTAGAATATTTGTTGCATTAATAAGGTCGTGGAAGATTCTCGCTATAATGAGAACCTTGAAATGCTATAACAATATTCTTAGATAATGTTCTACTGTTTGATGACATACTGTGATAGGACACATAGTATATAGATCGTCACGTGTGAGTACTCGTATGAAGATGAGACTCTCTCTCATTGAGTTTGCACTTGGTAATCTCCAAGATGAGAGATTTTGAGAACAGACCTTCCAGTAGTAATTCTGTATTTCTTGGTGTCATCAGATATCTCTATCTGCGAGCATGTGTAATGGTCCTTAGATTAGAAGATTAACATTAACTCATGTCATGACTCGCGCACTTAGATTTGATGATGAAAACCATCATGTAGACAGTTGGCGGGAAGTAGGGTACATTGGGTGCTCCACAAATGACATGTTGTTAATAGATAATTCGAGGAAGGATTTGTCCCTTACATATTTATGGAAGTAGATATATCGGGCCCTTTGATTGAAATAGAACTGTATCCCAAATTCCATGTCCATGGTGTAACGGAGAGTTTATTTCTGGATGCCAATGAATGATATATCATGCATATAAGATTATGACACTGCCATGAAACCTACATGATGAGATATTGAGGCAAAGGGATTAAAGTACATAGTAAGCATTAGTATGAGGTGAAAAGTCAATGCGGCGTCAACTTCTTTATCTTGGGTTCCATGAACCATTTCTGGACATTAATCTTGGACTTTAGGCAGGCCCACCTAATGAAAACAAGAAAGTGGCCAAGAGGGTGACACACTAAGTGTATCCATGTATCTCAAGTAGAATAAAGATTATTCCCATATATGGTTTAATAATTATTCAAGGAAGTCTAAATCATTTAAATGTTGGAGGAAGAATAAAATTAAAACAATTACACATGGTTTATTAATGATTACACATCGTGTAGTTTTTATTTTGAAAAACAAGTACACGTCGTGTATTAATGATTACAGGCCGAGTAGTTTTTTTGGAAAACAAGTACACGCCATGTATTAAAAATTACATGCCATGTAGTTTTTAATGAAAAAAGTACACTCTGTGTATTTATGATTACACGCCATGTAGTTTTTCCAGTCGGGATTTTGAGGAAATATTATTTTATTAATTGATATTTATTATAATCAGCGTGGGCGCATGTAATCAAATTAATGATTCGACATGGGGTTTTCAAAAGATTTAATGAAACAAATGAAACATGAAACACATTTATTTATTTTCATAACTCTACAACCTCAAACCTGATTATAAATATCCTCACAACACCAACTATTTTCCCAAGAATCGTTGTGCACAACAATTCTGGAGAATTATTTCTAGGCCAAAAGAACCTCTTCATCCAAGAACGCTCTCAAGACCGAGAGAGATCCTCTTACATTTGATATAGACGATCTAAGGCAGACAATGTAAGCAATGGTTTCTCAACACTATCACCTGAAGACTCATTTGGTGTCGTCTAGAGATATGAGGTGCACATGTGGATCACCGCTAGAAGAAGTCTACACATGGTATATACGACGCAATGATGAATCACATCAGAACATGATCAAAAATATCAAAAAATAATGAACACCCAGAAGGTACTTCTTGTCAATTAATTAAATTAATAATAATCAACCTCTAAGGATCAAATTTTGTTGTTCCGGGAGATTTTTTCTTCTTTGTCTATTTCTATGTATCGATCCGTGGAGACTGACAGTTATCGTCGTATTGATCCCAGATTGATCATTTCTAATGGAAAAAAGCCAATTGGGAACATCCAACCATGAGCTTCCGCTACGCTCGGAACCTCCAACAATGTGGTCCCAGAATTGACCAAAGGATTCCCATGGTTGGACATGTATCAACCAATAGGAATAGGACACGTGTTAGGATAATTTAATATTATTATAATAATATTTGTTTACCCTTATTTACCACATTTACCATTTAACCATAGTAAATAAAATATTTACTGAACTAAATATTAATAATGTATAAAAATAAAAGTTAACTATTAACAAAATTTGGACCTCTGGATTCAAAATATGGAATCCATTTTGCAAAATTCAAAACACATAAGTCGCAGAAATTAATTTAAAATAAATTTTTGTTGTCAAAACAAAAGGCGTGTTTTTAATAAATAATAACTATTAAAATATTAACACTTGTTTATGTTCAGATAAAATGTGAAATTACATCCAATGAGGTAAATTATATTAAATGATAAAAATATAATCTATTTATACTTTAAAAACACTCAAATGTACAATTTAACGCTATAAATTATTTCGATTAAAAAAGATGTTTTTAATTAAAATTTAGGATTTTTCACTACTCTTCAAAATATGAAAGTTTTCAGAAAAGTACCCAACATTTATCCAAACTAAATTTTTATTTCCCTATTCTAAAGAATAATTTAATTTAAATAAATTAAATTTATAAATGTTTCAATTATTTGTTTTTAAAAATGTTCTCCATTAAAAGGCGGTAAAATGCATTTTTTGAAAAATACTTATTTTATGTGAAAAAATGAATTTGTTTTTATATTATGTATATTAAACACATAATATTTATTCTAAAATTATATCGAGTAAATAAAATTCACAATTCAGTTAATACTATTAATAATAGCTTCTTCAGCAACTAGTTTGGTAAGTCGTGGTGTGTTCGAACTCAGTGTTGTGTGTCACACAGGTTAATGAATTTCTTTGAAGAGAAAATGTAATATGAAATCGGGGGTTGTTACACTATATCCTCATGTCACTCCAAATTTCTTCCATATTTTTTTGGCCTCATGATTCATAATTTCTTTTCCCCTTTGTTCGGGTAGAATCCAATTCCCTTAGAGTTACCCCATTCACGCAATATAGCACATTAGAAAAGAATTTGTGTTATTCAGAATGCCTCGTTCTCTAGTCACAACACCTCTCAGTCCAAGAACTCTTAGTGGTCAATTAGCCAAGATAGACCCTGAGTTCATGATGATATTCCAACACCCTCATATAAACAATCAACCACATGATCAGATCATGTTTCCCACAATGAGAACGAGTCATATGAGATTAGGTATGAGAGGTTGGTTGTCTCATAAATATTATTAAAATGAGATAATAATACAGAGTAATGTGTTTAAACTATAAATTTTTTAAAACCCTAGTGTTTCATAATGTCATCCACACAATGTATCCTCTCCTTCAAAAAATTTACCATATGGATCTCCCAAATCAATTGGGTTATTCTACTCTGTTAGCCATGGTAGTTTGGCTTAAATAACCAATTTTTTCATCTTGATATCTTCTTCCTATTCCTAAGTTATAGGACGATTCCCATCATCTTTAATCTTCACCTGGTCCCTCTTATTTCAGAGCTCATATAAATGAGATTTTTCTTACTCCAGTGCAACTTGAACAACCTCTAAATGATCCCTCAGTTAGCTGATAAGCAGTAATAGATTGTTAAGGATTGAAACATGCTCATTTATTTACTTCTTCATATGTTGGATCTTCTAGATGACCTCTTGATACTTCTGAGTTCTATAAGGCTGCTGATGATACCACTAAGCAACATGATTTTGACTTTCTTCACACACCCATTCACCAAGGAAGTTTCAATATAGTTAATGGAAAACTTGAAATTCCACCACTCTTTTTCCCAAAATGCATTTCCAAAAGATGAGGGACTGAATCCATCTCACCATCTATGGTACTGAGGTTTGGGTTATTAAACCCTATATTCTCCTCAAAGCCCAATGCAGAACTATACGATTATTCTATAAAACATCAAAACCATGTTTCCTGTTCAACAGTAGGCACATTCTCATACTCATGGAATTATGAATGAATGGTGGGGGTAGTGTCTACTTCTAGGAACCTATTGACCATGATGCACTCTAGATCAATATGTCACTCATCTTTTCCCGACCCTTCCTTAGCGGCACCATCTCTACTATCTTCATGCTCATCCATACAAATGGTGTCACCCATGACCACAAAAGACAGTTATTTTGGGACGAAGGTATCATTAACTTGAATGAATTTATCTACAAGTACCAACATATCCATTACGTAAGTGGCCGCATATGCTATAGTGGTAGCCACTTGTTGGGAAGAAAAAAATTTGATCTCTGATTAGAATATGAACACATTAGTAAATATTTTTATAAAATTACCACTAACCAATAGGTATTTTCGGAGAGAAAAAAATAAATAGGACAAGCATTAGAAAAATTATTCAATGGGTATTTGTATGATCTTTCACTATAAGTGACCCCATGACTTGGGTTCATTCCTTCACAACCAATAAATGATCTAGAAAAATTGTTAATGAAAGAGATGCATGAGAAAAAACAAACATGTTAATGAAAATGCTACATGAACGGTCTAAAGTATCAATGTTGATTGAAAATTTTCCCTACATTTGGGAAGATGGATTCAGGTGATGAGCTGCCTTAGGGACACCAATTCCCCATAAGTGGTCACTACAGTTGAAATATAAGGGTGTGATCCCAAATATATTACAAGGAGGAATAAGGATATGAGTTCATCACTCTCACTTATTAAAATCACTCTCCAGCTATATCATCCTCAGGAACATTCCCCATATTGAGCTATCCATCACGCTTTGGTACACCTTCATTCCCACCAATAAGGGCCCCTTGACACATTATATGTTTCTCCAACAGAATAATATATTCATTTTGAACTATGAAACAATGATAAGGGTAATTATTGAGTGAAAAATATATTTAAATAGAATTACCTTGAGTAGAATGGCTAGATCTTCCTCTGAGGATAAAATATCACCACTCTTTAGAAAACCTATCTACTCATGATCATGATGATTCTTTATCACCATTGTCTTATAAACCATCTTATGATGATTCTTAATTGGATGAGTCATGGATAGGTGGCATGTCCTACCATCACAGATAACTTACAAACAACACCCAAATTAGGGTGGAAGGATCCTTGAGATCCCATTGTAGTCATGAAAAGTCATCCATGGTCATCAAGTACACTTTATTTCCACTGAATCTCACTTTAACAATGATTAGAGTAATCCCAATCTCTAGTAGCATATATCTACACCATACCAACTTTCTACAGAGGTAATTCATTTACATAGACATTCGTAGTGTTCTCCATGACATCTAGATCATGAGGCAAATATTTTCATTAGATGGTTATAGAATATATTTTAGATTATTCTTAGGATCCTCCATGGATCTACTCATCCCAACAAGGAATCCACCTTCGTTCTCAGTATATCATTTCTAGTACCCCCACCTCTAGGGGTTAAGGCGTAATAGTGTATTTTGATGTCCCCACAAAAGCTCTACACCGAGACAGTAAAAATATTTGGGAATATCCTCATAGATAATACCTCCTATATTATTTCCCTAATTCATCACTTGATGGATCTATCACCTATATATGTATATTCACAAACACATTCAAGTTGACTCCTACACAATTTCTATCACAATCCATCGATATACCATG
Organism: Viscum album; assembly: GCA_963277665.1. Classification (NCBI taxonomy): domain Eukaryota; kingdom Viridiplantae; phylum Streptophyta; class Magnoliopsida; order Santalales; family Viscaceae; genus Viscum; species Viscum album. The sequence goes on along the minus strand of OY728140.1, from coordinate 38,927,627 downwards.
ATTTTCATTGGTTGGGATTATTGTGATCATGTCTCCTAATTTTGAGCTTATAATCATTCATTATATATGAATAAGGATACCGAGATATATTTTGTCACAAACCACCATATAGACTCTATTAATCCGCAACTGGAGGAAACTAATTTGTCATGTTAACCTTGATAGGATGTACAATTATTTGTAATAATTGTAGTTAATCAGATACACCAACAATCCTCCATGGAATCTATGTAGGTACTCCTTATATTCCCATGTCCCCTGTAGGTTGTCCACTATCAGGCCATCTGGGCTCGAAAATTGGTGGATTTTTAAGTTCACAAGATTTCAAATTCCAATCGTGACAATTGTCACAACAATATTAACTTTCTGGAACCCAACAATTTTTAGTATAGATAGCCTCCAACTTGCAATCAGTGGGATAATGAAATTAATAAGATCATAACACCGAAAGTGCACCACAATCTATTCAAGAAAGAACTATAATTGAACACATAACCTCCAAGGTATTTATCCCATCACCTCATGGAGTAGAATACAATAGATATGTTCTAGTATATGTACCCCATGTTCACCATATTGATGGAATATAAGACTTCTAATATCACTAACAACCCTAGGAATAAGTCCATATGGGTGTCCCTAAAGGAAAAAATCCATAAAATAAGGAATGTGGATAAGAACAGGGTGTAGTGGAACAAGTGATCCCACACATCAACTATGTTTTATCTCCACCGCTAAAACTTCCCCTCCACTAGCATCATCGAATATGATCCTTGTAATCTCCTTTACAACATTGGCTAACATTTTTTTCCCCACACTGGCTACATCACCTCAAGATCCTTATTCAATAACTTTTAAAACCAAACCTTGAGTGGAATATCCCTTTGAAGGATTTGTATAACGACCCGTACTTTACATACATTGTTAATACTTCAAAATTGAAGCACACTTATTACAACATATGACAAAACCACAAAGGACCGTATAGGTATAGTGTCTTTAGAAACTGGGAAACATAAACAACTGGTTCATAAATCTTCTACAGTGTCTCCCATTTATTTCATCATATCTAGGGTCCCTTTTAGCATATTCTACTTAATATCCATCTTCCTGGCCTGGGGAAAAGAAAACATAAAAGGGTGAGCTCAAATGCTCAGCAAGGGAAAATAAAGGAAATAAAAATCATATCATATCTTTATGAAAATCAAAACCTGCAAAAGAAATCATAATATCTTAACATGGAATAAATCATAGAAGTGAAAATGAGATCCCCATAATCATAACATAAAACTTGAAACTTTGTGGGATGCACACATAATCATGGAAAATCATTTCTTGTTAGTCATGACTCATTTCCAAGACTATCTTAGTGGACAAAGTCCCTTTCTGAACCGAGTTCACTCCTCGTTTCAGTCCTGTATCACTGAACCGAAATAACCTTCCGTTCCAGCCATGTCTATCTCATGAGATATAAAATCATTATCCAATGCATTGGAGGGAGATATAGGTCCCACCCATCTCATAATGATACCATTCTTATGTGTGTCACAAAATCATAAATCATACATCATTGCATAACCCATGTAATAAAAATGGGATTCTTGAAACATCATGACATCATAAATCAATTCATATAAGATAAAGGAATTAATAAACATAATTCCATCACAACATCGTCAAATCAATGTAAAAATATGGATAGAAACAGAACCCTTTATTATCTTAGATGGAAAATAATTTTGATAAAACACTTGAATTGAATTCTTGAGGAAAATATCCTTTCTTCTTTAAAATCAATTTCTTTTCACAAAACATCATGAAATTTTAAAAGAAAGAGATTTTATTGAAATAGTCATGAAATCTTTTAGAGGAAGCTTCATGAAAATAAGGCTTCATAAAACAGTAGAAATCCGTTCGTGCCGTATAAGTTAAAAAAACATTCTTCATACTTTTGTCGGAAAAGTCAAAAAGTACCTCGTACGAAAAACGACAAAAGATTCCTTTCATACGTATTACTAAAAACTCACCGAAGGGTAAAAATGGATTTAAACAATTTTATGTGGATGGAAATAATATTACATATTGAGTAAACATGGATGTGGATGATAAAATACACCCCAATAAATACTTACGAATAAACAATCTCGGATAAAAATGAGATTGTGATATTTCCCTTACCTTAGGTCCGATTTGCTTTGTTCGTGTCCGAAGCTCCTGTATAATGGTTTCAATAATGTTATTGACTTATTCCAGAATCATACATATTGATATGATATCATATATGGTCATATTATTAGCTTCTTGTTAGTAATATTTCATTGTTACTTGTTACTCGGGTCTTTATAACTTTTTGTTCTTATGCGTGTTTTGTCGAATAAATTCTTACTCTTATCTTTAGGTTATAGATAATTCATTTCCAGAATGGTATTAGTGTAGTATATACCATATTCATTCATTCAATTCATTTATATAATCATTATGAAATGAAGATCATGTAGAACGAGTCGCATCACATCGTGGAGACGGTATTCCGTACGTACGCACGAGTGATGATATCGTTCCTATGATCGTGGAATTGTATTGGAGTATATATATATTATTTAAGTATCAATATTACTTCATAATAATCATATATAGTTACTCATTACACCATTATACCCATCCTTGTAAGGTGATGGTGGAAAATAGATTACACCACGGCGTGGAGACGGTATTCCGTACGTACGCACGCGCGGTGATTTCATTTTTTCCGTAGGATGGATAGAAGGTGAATAAGGGTTGTTTCATATTTATAATAACATATCAGTATGTAAGTAATACTGATGTTATTACTTTATCATGAAACAACTAAAGAATAAGAAGTTGAAGAAGAAAGAAATTGAAAAGATCGGTAATGGATATTACCTCTTCTTTGGAACGCCTCTTTGAATCCCCCACTTAAGGAACTAAGATTGGTCTTTGGAGAAGACCAGGACCTCTAGGATTATTCTAGGGAAGTGGAGAGGAGAAAATGGCAGGGGTTGGCCGAGCTTTAGTGCTCAAATTGGCGTGAGGAGGAGGGGGAGGAGGTGCCCTTTTATAAGGGAGGAGAGGGGCACCTTAGGAATATCTCAAAATATTATTTTATATTAAAGTCAAAATCGGTTTATAATGGTTCCAAAGGGTCTTATTTCGAAGATAATGTGGGGATGGGTCGCAATCCTATCAACCAATAGGATTTAGACAAGTTTAGGGTATTATTTTAACCTTATCAATTAGATTTAACTCTAAGTTAATTAATTTAACTTTTACCGTGTCTTTTTGTTTTCTTTCACTATATGGTTAATACACTTACTATAACAAGCCAAACGAACCCCAAATTGTTTATTATTAATATATATATCCATATCTAAGTCATTTGGCCGAACCTTAGATTTTTAGGAATAAAATAACAATTAATAAAATAATATTTGATTTAAAAACTATTTTGTGTCAATTTTGACACTATTTGATATATGATTTTTTGAAAGTCATAACAGAATTATATGTTCGAACCAAGTTGATTAAATCAACACTAATATATCTTAGTAACCTAGAAAATTATTGGAATTCATAAAAAGTCTTAAATTACATTTATTTTGGTATTTATATTATCAATTATGTCAATATTTCATTAATAAGATAATTACTGCATCATCTTTGTGTCATAAATAAATTAAATTATTTGATGTCTAAAAATTACAAATAAAATACCATCATGTAGGAAATCTATTTAGCTTTCTAATGAATATTTACAATCGAATTTATCTTATGTATAACCCCATATTAAAAAATGATTTACTTATTAAACTTTGATTTTAACTATTTTAACCCTTCTTTAAATAAATTAATAATAAATGTCCTAATCTAATCCAAGTGGGCCTAAATGGTCATATTTTACACTTGTCCAATAGAATTAGGACATGTGTTAGGGTAATATTGATATCATATTTACCCTTAGTTACCCTATTTAATATTAACCGTGGTAAAAAATAGTAAAAAGTTACTATTCACCAAAAAATTATTTTCATCTCATTGAACCACATTTTAGTCCTTGATATTAACCGTGTCTCTCGGATTTTTGAAATTCCATTCACAGAAGCGGTAAAATTATGTTTTATGCAAAATTCAGTTTTTAACCTACCACTTAGTGGTTTCACTATTCATCAAAAATTGAAAGTTTTCAGAAAAATACCAAAATTTCACCCTAGGCTAATTTCGATATTCTGAGTCCAAAAATGAAGTCCATTTTGAAAAATAAAATTTATAAAATTTCAAAAAGTGGTTATTACTATTCATAATGGCTAGTTTTAATAGCATATTGTTGTTTAGTGAAACTCGGTATTGCGTACGACGCAAGCTATCGAGGAAGGTCGCGATTGCGTGTAAAGCAAGCCAAGCAAGTGTTGTGTAGAAAAAGATTCCTTTGATGATTTATATAACATAAAAGTCTCGGGTGTTACATTCTACCCCCCTTAAAAAGAATTTCGCCCTCGAAATTCGTCACTTTGCAACAAACAAATGAGGATACTTCTCCCTCATCATATCCTCAAGCTCCCATGTAGCTTCTTCAAGTTGGTGGTTTCTCCATAAAACTTTCACCAAGCGAGTGGTCTTGTTTGGTAGGACTTTTTCGCTACGATCCAGAATCTCTATCGGCTGTTCTTCATAAGAAAGATCTTGCTCCAGCGGTACAACTTCTGAGCTGAGTACATGTGAAGGATCTGGTATGTACTTTCTCAGGAGAGATACATGGAACACATCGTGAACTTGAGAGAGATTCGGTGGAAGCACCAATCGGTAAGCTACCTTCCCAACACGATCCAGTATTTCGAAAGGACCGATATATCTAGGGCTCAACTTCCCCTTCTTTCCAAATCTCATAACCCTCTTCCAGGGAGATATTCGTAAGAACACTTTATCACCCACTTCAAACTCTAGGTCTTTTCTTCGGTTGTCGGCATAACTTTTCTGTCGACTCTGAGCTGCTCTTATGTGTTGTTGAATAGATCTGACCTTTTCTGCCATTTCATCAACGAGATCAGGTCCTAATAGCTTTCTTTCCCCAACTTCATCCCAGCAAGTTGGAGTCCTGCATTTCTTTCCATAGAGAGCTTCATAAGGAGCCATCTGAATACTGGAGTGAAAGATATTATTATAAGAAAATTCTACCAAAGGTAGGTGTTGATCCCAACCTCCTTTGAAATCCATAGAGCAAGCTCTCAACATATCTTCTAGGGTTTGAATTGTTCTCTCAGACTGACCGTCTGTCTGGGGATGATAAGCAGTGCTGAAACTCAACTCTGTATCCAGAGTATGCTGAAGACTTCGCCAGAACTTCGAGGTAAATCTCGGATCCCGATCAGATATAATAGAAAGTGGTACTCCATGCAATCTTACCACTTCCTTTACATATATCCTGGCAAGCTGATCTAGAGAGAAATCCTCTCTAATAGCAATGAAGTGTGCAGAATTTGTAAGACGATCAACTATGACCCAGATAGCATTATTGCCTTTGGATGTTTTAGGAAGTCCTGTGACAAAGTCCATAGTAATGTTTTCCCATTTCCATTCGGGTATGGGTAATGGTTGTAACATCCCCTTAGACTTCTGTCTCTCAGCTTTAACTTGTTGACAAACCAAGCATCGAGAGACATATTCAGCAACATCTCTTTTCATGCCATCCCACCAGAAGTACTCTTTCAGGTCCCTATACATCTTCGTGCTTCCAGGATGAATAGAGAATGACGAACTATGAGCCTCATCCAGCAGCTCATTCTTTAATTCGGGGATGGGAGGAACGCAAACCCGATTCCTGAACTTTATTATCCCATCACAATCAAGGTTGAATTCAGGAACATTTCTCACCTTCTTTTGTAACTCGACATCTTCTTTCTGTGCCTCTTTAATCTTCACATGTATAGATGGTTGAACATTCATTTGAGAAAGATAAGATTTTTCCCCTTCCATTATAATTCCAAGATCCATCCTTTGTAAATCCATAAATATTGGATCTTTTGTGATCCTCATCATGGTTAAACTAGCATGGTCTTGTCGACTTAATGCATCTGCCACCTTGTTTGCTTTCCCAGGGTGGTAATGGATTGAGCAGTCATAATCCTTAATTAGCTCCAACCATCTTCTTTGACGCATATTCAACTCCTTTTGTGTGAAAATATACTTTAAACTTTTATGATCAGTATAAATATCACACCTTTCACCATAAAGGTAATGCCTCCAAATCTTTAATGCAAAGATTACCGCAGCCAACTCCAAATCATGTGTTGGGTAATTTTGCTCATGGATTTTCAACTGTCGTGAGGCATAAGCTATCACCATATCATTTTGCATAAGAACACACCCCAATCCCTTCTTGGATGCATCACTGTAGATCACAAACCTTTCTCCACTACAAGGCAGTGTGAGCACAGGTGCACTGGATAACCTTCTTTTCAACTCCTTGAAATTCTCTTCACATTCCTCTGTCCAGACAAACTTAACTCCTTTCCGAGTCAACTTGGTGAGTGGATTAGATAATCATGAAAAATCTTTTACAAAACGTCGATAATAACCAGCCAAACCAAGAAAACTTCGGATCTCAGTTACTGTTGTTGGTCTTGACCATCTTTCGATAACCTCTGTTTTTGCTGGATCCACAGATATCCCCTCTTTTGAGATTATATGACCCAAAAATGCAACTTTTTGAAGCCAAAATTCACACTTGGTAAATTTGGCATAAAGCTTCTCTTTTCTCAGGGTCTTCAATATAATTATCAAGTGATCTTCATGCTCTTCCTTGCTCTTTGAATAGACAAGAATATCGTCTATAAAGACTACCACAAATTGATCAAGATAGTCTCTAAAGACTCTATTCATTAGATCCATGAAGATAGCAGGGGCATTAGTAAGACCAAATGGAATCACTATAAATTCATAGTGTCCATACCTTGTACGGAAAGCCGTCTTTGGTATATCCTCCCTTTTGACCCTTAATTGATGATACCCTGAACGAAGATCAATCTTGGAAAAGTATTGAGCTCCGCGTAGTTGGTCACATAAGTCATCAATGCGTGGGAGAGGATATTTGTTCTTGATAGTGATCTTGTTAAGTTCTCGATAATCAATGAAAAGTCTCATTGATCCATCTTTCTTCTTAACAAATAGAACAGGTGCTCCCCAAGGTGACGCACTAGGGCGTATGAATCCCTTATCAAGATTCTCTTGGAGTTGCTTCTTCAATTCCTGCAACTCAATTGGGGCCATTCTATAAGGTGTCTTTGAAATAGGCAAAGCACCCGGTACGAGTTCTATTGAAAACTCAACTTCACGATTTGGTGGAAGACCCGGTAATTCCTCCGGAAAGACATCATCAAACTCCCGTACAATGGGCATATTCTTAATCGTGAGTTTCTCACCAACTATTTGAGATAAATAACCTTCATTTAGTGGAATCAATACCCATAAGATGGAATAAATTTCCACTGGAAGGTTATGTTCATCCTTGCATTGATAGACGATTGTAGGTTGATCTGGAATATGAAATGTGACTTCCCTTCTTTGGCAATTGATATGAGCTCCATGTAGAGAAATCCAATCCATGCCAAGAATCACATCAAATTCCACTAAAGGAAGGATCACAAGATTTGCAGGAAGCACTTTCCCACAAACTTCGATCGGAGAAGAATTATAAACTTTTGATGCGATTGATGTGCCATTAGGTGTTGTCATAGCTAACTCAACATCTAATTGTTGAGGTAATACTGTTATACCCTTAGAAAAGTCTTCAGAAATAAAAGAGTGGGTGGATCCAGAATCAAATAAAACATTTGCTACTTTAGAGTGGATGGTAAGTGTACCTTTCACCACATCGTTATCGTACTCCACATCGCTGATAGAAATTGCATGTGACTTTCCTTTGTCTTTGGCCTTAAGAGTTTGTTGACGTCGACCATCATCATCAACCCTTGGATTTGGGCATTGATTGGCATAATGCCCCATCTCCTTGCACTTGAAACATTGAAGTGTAGTAGGTTCATTCTGTGTATCCCTTCCTTTGTTTGCGTCATTAGACATCTTCTTCCCATTATTACAGCATTCAAATGCCCGATGACCTTCCTTTCCACATTTAAAACATTTACTTGTCCCTTTAAGACAACTCCCTCCATGTTTCGTTCCACACTTTGAGCATAAGGGAAAGTTCATCTTCTTTTCAGTGTGCTCTTTAGAGTTTCCTTTGAATTCCATCTTCCTCTTCTTATCAAACCCATGCGACTGATGGGTTACTCCAATCTCCATCTCGACTTTGAGAGCACATCGAACGATTTCCTCGTAGCTATTGAAGTCCCTTATGGCTAACGCCCTTCGAAGACTTGGTTTTAAGCCACTAAAGAATCGATCGATCTTACTCTCAGGTTGGATAATAATACCAGAAGCGTACCTTGCAAGTCTTGTAAAATTTGCTTCATAGGTACCAACAGATTCATCATCCCTTTGCTTCAGTTCAAGAAAATCTTTCTCCATCTTTGTTCGGAGAATACGAGGGAAGTACTTATTGAAAAATATGTTCTTGAACTCGTCCCATTCCATAGACTCAATTTCATCCCTTTGCCTCGTATTCTTAATAAGATTCCACCATTGATCAGCATCTCCTTCCAAACGATACACTGCTAGGATGACTTTATCATGTTCAGAACATTGAAGAACTGAAAATATCTTTTCAGTAGTACTAATCCATTGTTCAGCAAATAATGGATCAGTAGACCCACTGAAAGAAGGTGGATGCTGCCTCATGAAGGATTCAACAGAATGTTGCTCCTTCCTTTGCTCGTTTGGAAGTCCTGCATGATTCATAGCTTGAGAAAGTTGTGTGAGCATGGCTACAAGATTTTGCATTCCAGCTCCCATATCGTTTGGTTGCTCAGGGGGACAATCATTGCATTGCCCATCGCATTCCGCATTAACACGGTTCCTTCGGGTTCCAGCCATTGACTAAAACCAAGAAGAATAGTGTGAGCAACACTAATTATAATAGGAAAACCACATAATTCAAGAATAAAATTTTCATGCTTAAGGTCTTATCCTAGGTTATTCAAGGACATTTCTTAAACACTAAGATTGTGTTCTATGCTTAGACATATCCTTAGGGTTCTTACTAAGGATTTCACATCCTAGTTTCCAAAGGTTGACTATACCTTTCCTCTGATACCAACTATAACGACCCGTACTTTACATACATTGTTAATACTTCAAAATTGAAGCACACTTATTACAACATATGACAAAACCACAAAGGACCGTATAGGTATAGTGTCTTTAGAAACTGGGAAACATAAACAACTGGTTCATAAATCTTCTACAGTGTCCCATTTATTTCATCATATCTAGGGTCCCTTTTAGCATATTCTACTTAATATCCATCTTCCTGGCCTGGGGAAAAGAAAACATAAAAGGGTGAGCTCAAATGCTCAGCAAGGGAAAATAAAGGAAATAAAAATCATATCATATCTTTATGAAAATCAAAACCTGCAAAAGAAATCATAATATCTTAACATGGAATAAATCATAGAAGTGAAAATGAGATCCCCATAATCATAACATAAAACTTGAAACTTTGTGGCATGCACACATAATCATGGAAAATCATTTCTTGTTAGTCATGACTCATTGCCAAGACTATCTTAGTGGACAAAGTCCCTTTCTGAACCGAGTTCACTCCTCGTTTCAGTCCTGTATCACTGAACCGAAATAACCTTCCGTTCCAGCCATGTCTATCTCATGAGATATAAAATCATTACCCAATGCATTGGAGGGAGATATAGGTCCCACCCATCTCATAATTATACCATTCTTATGTGTGTCACAAAATCATAAATCATACATCATTGCATAACCCATGTAATAAAAATGGGATTCTTGAAACATCATGACATCATAAATCAATTCATATAAGATAAAGGAATTCATAAACATAATTCCATCACAACATAGTCAAATCAATGTAAAAATATGGATAGAAACAGAACCCTTTATTATCTTAGATGGAAAATAATTTTGATAAAACACTTGAATTGAAATCTTGAGGAAAATATCCTTTCTTCTTTAAAATCAATTTCTTTTCACAAAACATCATGCAATTTTAAAAGAAAGAGATTTTATTGAAATAGTCATGAAATCTTTTAGAGGAAGCTTCATGAAAATAAGGCTTTATAAAACAGTACAAATCCGTTTGTGCCGTATAAGTTAAAAAAAACATTCTTCATACTTTTGTCGGAAAAGTCAAAAAGTACCTCGTACGAAAAACGACAAAAGATTCCTTTCATACGTATTACTAAAAACTCACCGAAGGGTAAAAATGGATTTAAACAATTTTATGTGGATGGAAATAATATTACATATTGAGTAAACATGTATGTGGATGATAAAATACACACCAGTAAATACTTACGAATAAACAATCTCGGATAAAAATGAGATTGTGATATTTCCCTTACCTTAGGTCCGATTTGCTTTGTTCGTGTCCGAAGCTCCTGTATAATGGTTTAAATAATGTTATTGACTTATTCCAGAATCATACATATTGATATGATATCATATATGGTCATATTATTAGCTTCTTGTTAGTAATATTTCATTGTTACTTGTTACTCGGGTCTTTATAACTTTTTGTTCTTATGCGTGTTTTGTCGAATAAATTCTTATTCTTATCTTTAGGTTATAGATAATTCATTTCCATAATGGTATTAGTGTAGTATATATCATATTCATTAATTCAATTCATTTATATAATCATTATGAAATGAAGATCATGTAGAACGAGTCGCATCGCATCGTGGAGACGGTATTCCGTACGTACGCACGAGTGATGATATCGTTCCTATGATCGTGGAATTGTATTGGAGTATATATATATTATTTCAGTATCAATATTACTTCATAATAATCATATATAGTTACTCATTACACCATTATACCCATCCTTGTAAGGTGATGGTGGAAAATAGATTATACCACGGCGTGGAGACGGTATTCCGTACGTACGCACGCACGGTGATTTCATTTTTTCCGTAGGATGGATAGAAGGTGAATAAGGGTTGTTTCATATTTATAATAACATATCAGTATGTAAGTAATACTGATGTTATTACTTTATCATGAAACAACTAAAGAATAAGAAGTTGAAGAAGAAAGAAATTGAAAAGATCGGTAATGGATATTACCTCTTCTTTGGAACGCCTCTTTGAATCCTCCACTTAAGGAACTAAGATTGGTCTTTGGAGAAGACCAGGACCTCTAGGATTATTCTAGGGAAGTGGAGAGGAGAAAATGGCAGGGGTTGGCCGAGCTTGAGTGCTCAAATTGGCGTGAGGAGGAGGGGGAGGAGGTGCCCTTTTATAAGGGAGGAGAGGGGCACCTTAGGAATATCTCAAAATATTATTTTATATTAAAGTCAAAATCGGTTTATAATGGTTCCAAAGGGTCTTATTTCGAAGATAATGTGGGGATGGGTCGAAATCCTATCAACCAATAGGATTTAGACAAGTTTAGGGTATTATTTTAACCTTATCAATTAGATTTAACTCTAAGTTAATTAATTTAACTTTTACCGTGTCTTTTTGTTTTCTTTCACTATATGGTTAATACACTTACTATAACATGCCAAACGAACCCCAAATTGTTTATTATTAATATATATATCCTTATCTAAGTCATTTGGCCGAACCTTAGATTTTTAGTAATAAAATAACAATTAATAATATAATATTTGATTTAAAAACTATTTTGTGTCAATTTTGACACTATTTGATATATGATTTTTTTGAAAGTCATAACAGAATTATATGTTCTAACCAAGTTGATTAAATCAACACTAATATATCATAGTAACCTATAAAATTAGTGGAATTCATAAAAAGTCTTAAATTACATTTATTTTGGTATTTATATTATCAATTATGTCAATATTTCATTAATAAGATAATTACTGCATCATCTTTGTGTCATAAATAAATTAAATTATTTGATGTCTAAAAATTACAAATAAAATACCATCATGTAGGAAATATATTTAGTTTTCTAATGAATATTTACAATCGAATTTATCTTATGTATAACCCCATATTAAAAAATGATTTACTTATTAAACTTTGATTTTAACTATTTTAACCCTTCTTTAAATAAATTAATAATAAATGTCCTAATCTAATCCAAGTGGGCCTAAATGGTCATATTTTACACTTGTCCAATAGAATTAGGACATGTGTTAGGGTAATATTGATATCATATTTACCCTTAGTTACCCTATTTACTATTAACCGCGGTAAAAAATAGTAAAAAGTTACTATTCACCAAAAAATTATTTTCATCTCATTGAACCACATTTTAGTCCTTGATATTAACCGTGTCTCTCGGATTTTTGAAATTCCATTCACAGAAGCGGTAAAATTAAGTTTTATGCAAAATTCAGTTTTTAACCTACCACTTAGTGGTTTCACTATTCATCAAAAATTGAAAGTTTTCAGAAAAATACCAAAATTTCACCCTAGTCTAATTTCGATATTCTGAGTCCAAAAATGAAGTCCATTTTGAAAAATAAAATTTATAAAATTTCAAAAAGTGGTTATTACTATTCATAACGGCTAGTTTTAATAGAATATTGTTGTTTAGTGAAACTCGGTATTGCGTACGACGCAAGCTATCGAGGAAGGTCGCGATTGCGTGTAAAGCAAGCCAAGCAAGTGTTGTGTAGAAAAAGATTCCTTTGATGATTTATATAACATAAAAGTCTCGGGTGTTACAATTTGTGTATGACCCATATTTTTCATCAATGCCTTTAGAAGGTGATGCGCTGGAATATGGGTACAAAAAATGTCGCCCAAGTGTTATTCGATGGAAGAAACACATAATAAATGAAACAATCTAGTGGGATGCCACCATTGTAGTGGTCATACCACAAGATAATTCTCACCTAACAATGTTGGAGGTTGATGGTGTTGGTATATGGTGACCATCAACTAAAGAGCTCTGGAACCAGCTCTTATTGAAGGTACGTGTGGAACAGTGGTGTCCACACTACCTTGTACAATCAAATATGGAACATATATTTCCAATAATACAAATATGTATATTGTACCAAATATGAATAATACAATTCAATGTTTAAATTTCCTCCGAAACACATATCTCAGTCCTTGTGATCGCCCCTCCAGTTTCTTACTTGGTGCTCTAAAAGGCACTAATGTAGTGTGCCGAGATTTCACCGACCTATTGTTCCTCTCCCTTAACCATCATGATCATGACATTCAGTATGTAGATTTACATAGACCCATTCTCTCTAGAAGGGTTACAATGAATAGAGAGGTTCCAACTGTTGTGCATAACCTCATGCTTGAACCAATATCATCGAGTGTTGACCTTGAATCCTTGGATGTTTACCACATACATCAAAAAGAAATTAAATAGTGGAAGGTTATATATTAGTGAATTTTCTTTGGAACTCAGTTAGTATAGGAACGAGTTCTATTTTATCGAAAATGGCCCTCCTATCTCATTAAATCAGAAGGTTCCTAGCCATTTCGGCCCTCTGGTTGGAAACATCTGCTTGGTTCCCAGCTTGATTCTATTGATGGACTATTTCAAATGATTTTGGAATGTTCACAGAATAATTCACACAAGATTATGGTTTTGGAATGAATATGGAATTTTGTAATTCAATTATTGAAGAGTTCATGCAAAAATAGGCCATGGTTGTGGAAAAATATGTTCAAAAAAGAATTGCGTGAACGACATATTTGATGGTTAGGTTTTTCTATATCAGATTAACTTACAGGAATGAGAGAATAGATTATCATGAAAGAAAATATAGTACCATACAGAGGTACCCCTAAAACTATTTATAGGTGTATAATATTTTATTTCATGAACAAATAACACTATTGAAAAACTGACCAAGAATGTCGTGTGAAACCCTGGGAAATAACCACTCTCATTGGAATTTCCCTCGAAACATTTCCATATAGTCCCCTATCAGCTCAAATTCATAGGGGGAATCTTATTACACAAAATTTATATCTGAATTCGTAAATGTCCAATTATGGGTGAAAATATCATACAAGCCACACCGAAGGACCATTTCACGGTCAATGAGGTTTTTTCATGCACATTTCTACATTTACGTGAAAGAACCTCATTTTGTGTACAAAGGCCATGAAATCCAAAGGGGAGTTAATTTTTCATGGGTTATACCAAGGAAAATAAGATTTCCAATTCCATCACATGTATGAAACAAGGGTTGAATGTGTGAAGTGTTCATTGTGTGAAAGAATTCCCTTTACATGCCAAAAGCAATGTTAGCTAGGCATGTTGCACTATCAAGCTCTCGTAGTAAAGGAAGAAGCCTCATGAAAAGTAAATTATTAACCCAAGGACTTGTGTAACCACCACAGAAGATTTATTTTATAAATAAATTATGATAACCCCTCCTTGAATATGCTCTCTATAAGAAAAAATGCCTCCCTAGTTCCCGAAAACCATCATATTCCATGGAAGTGTGAAACACGAAACACCCAATGTAGAGAATCATTTCATGGAAGTCATTATGTTTATCCCAAACATGAATAGTCCAGTAGATTTCCTGACCCTCATAAAACCCCCTAAATGTATCTAGGTTGAGTGAAAATATTCTTTCTGTCTGCTACACTAATTTTCACACAACCTTGAAATCATGCATGCAACCCTATTTTGTATGAAAACTACCTTTCCGTATGAATTTAATTATTGAGTCCCCATGTCCTACCATTGTATTAGAGAACTTTGATCACACACCACATTCCCACAACACTCCAAACCTGTAAGAAATTATTTTGGGTACCTTACCAGACTTGCCTGATGACTCAAGTGTTGACCTAAATTTTTCTTCTAAATATAATTACTATAATTCAAATTACTTTAAAGAATAATGATCCCAATTTGGATGATATGACTTACTAGTCCCCTACTGTAGTGCCAAAACCTTGTCCCTCCTTAATTCACATGGGTGGTGGTCACATAATTACATGGGGTAAGATTTTAATATCCCCTTTTCTAAGATTCATGACATAAAACTTCCTAGTTCCACATCCTAGTCTTAGGGTGTTAAACTGCTCGAAAACATCCACAACACCTAGAAAAAAATTATATTATTATAAAATGAGACAAAATTAAAATTTCCCATTTTTGAATTTCATGGGATTCCCATAAACCCCATAAACCTCTTTACTATGAGTAATAACCAATGGATTCCCCATACAAAAATCACATGGTATGAGATCCTCCCTAGGAAGCATCCAAGCGTAAGGCCCACACACTCTCTCATCACTATCAGATGACAATTCCACATCATGAAACTCAATAAATAAGCTCCAAAAAATTACATCCTATTGATAAGTAATGATTAAACATGTAATACCCACACTGTACCTTGTCAATGATCTATTCGTGACATGAGCATCCTAACTGCATGTTGTTAAACTATATCGATCGATCCTATCACATGAAATATAATGAAACAAATGAATATTTTGATCTATATATTATAAATATAGTACCTAGGATTCCTCCATGACATTATATCCTGAAAATGGTAAACTTATTGGTGTGGAATATTCCCTCCTAGGCACACACCTTCCGGATCCACCTTCACAAGGATTTTGTGATCCACACCTTCTAGATATGCCTCCATGGGGAATCATAATCATTCTCACTCTGTATACACAAGAAATTATACTTTTGGAATGGATCCAACACCACGGTGTATGCGATCCATCAGTAAGCCTTCCACTAGTGACAAATTTTCATATTGGGATTCACCTTCTGGATCTGCTTCCATGGTGTGTTATAATCTCCCCCTTATAGATCCTCCTCTATGGGGTTTCATGATCAGCAAAACCTCATCTACACAATATTTTACAGTCATGCCCCAGACCCCCCTCTACTAGGTTTTCCTATCCAATTCAAAACCCCTATATGCGACGACTTCTCTTATAGAGATGAATATCTTATATCCACCTCCATGTAAAATTTTGATATACCACTTCCTGATCCACCTCTACAGGGATTACAGATCAACCTCACTTTATCTCCACATGGAGGAAAATATCCACATTTATGGGGTGTTTGTATCCAAAGGTAATCCTTATATGTGATACATATTCTCTTTTAGGGTCACACCTTTCAGATCCACCTCTATGGGGCATTCTAATCTGCACCTTCCTAATACACATCAATGAGGTGTCCTGGTAAACCTCACTCCATCTCAAAAATATGTTTAACTATTCCCTTCATTAACATACCTAGGTGTTATAATATAAATGTAAAATTGAATATGTTACATCATCCCTCGTAGGGATTCACCACCAGAATATACCTCCGGCGATTTTTCTACACGACACCTCCCAATCCTCCTCTACAGCAAATTTTAATCAATCAAATCCATCTCAATAAGATGTCAAACATCTAACTTTATCCATATCCATATGATGTAGAACTTGTGACCAGATCCAAATAGGTTCTTTATGAAATAAACATGAGATTCATGAGGTAAAAATACTTGGAAGACTTACTCACATGGAGTTTTGTCCTCATGATCAATATGTGATGTCTTGGGTTTCACTATTTAAGATTCCTTATATGATAGTCCCTCCCATGAGAAAGACTCACATGTGACAAATGTTCCAAACGTCTAGAAACACATAGATATTCCCACTGTGATTAAAAAAATTAAGGAACCATCATTACTAAATTATATATTTTACTATAAAAGTACCACAGACATCCATCTATACTTATTCTAGAGTCATTATTCCATTTCACCCAAACAAAAAAGTGGTTTGGTCATATTTCTTTATAAGTAGTCTTGAAATCTATCAAGTGATTTTAGTTCGAATTAATATAAATAATTATTTAGATAAATTAGTTTCTCATTCTTAAAAATTAAATGATAATGGTAGTGATGCCAAAACTGAGTGTGATATGATCTACATAGACCCATTTCATTATCAAATACATAATGATGGTTTTACTAATCTAATACACAAAGGAAATTATTTAAATACAAAAAACCACACAATATCTTTTCATTATTAAAATTAAAATTTTAGTTAATAATTTTGAAAAAACCATCCATCTATAAGTAGGATAATGAAATTATATTTTTTTGTAACAGTAGGTATATAAGAATATTATTTTAAAACCAATATAATATATATCAAAAATGGAAGGTGCTTGTCTTCTATAGATAAGGAAGATAGTCATGCTCTATTGGTTGTTGGAACATCCCCTATCATGTAGAAATAACCAAGAATTTAATCTTCTTTGATAGTTTGATAATTATGTGAGTACCAAAAGTTTTATGTAATAAAATGTTTGAAGATATAAAATGATTTCATGTGATAAAAATGAAACTATTGATTCTTAATTTTTCTTTAACATGGATATGTTCTTCTTCTAGTAATCCTAAAATTTCGTGTAGAAATTATGTTTCATCTAAATTATTTATCAATATTTGGATCATCCACTTATTTAAAGGAGTTTTAGACATGTATTCATTCAAGGGGAACATTTACTTATTATTATATTTATTCCCAAAAGATAACAAACTCTTCTCACACCACATTCCCTTTTAGCTAGGTGAATCGAGTTAAGGTGTTCTGTGATATTCTTCTCAATATATGACACATTATTATAAAAAATGATACAAGGTAAGAATTATGGTAGTGAGAATATGTTGAGATTTTTATGTAGATCATCAGGTTCATAAATATCTAGGTTTTGAAGTTCATCATGTAGCTAATCATCAGACTAGATATGGCCTAGATGGTCCCTATTATCCACATTTTTACATAAATTCGTCCCAAAAGATCTCATATCTCTCCTGTCTTAAATTTTATTTACAAATATCATTAAGGATAGAAAAATATTCATGGATTAATCTAATAATGTTACTCAGGATCTCACTACTGACATATGATATTATTAAACAATAGATATCTACCAATAATTAATGTTTTTAATATATAGAGATATTTATTCCTTATAAGCCTCATTAAAAGTCACTTTAGGAGAAATGGTTTCTAGCATAGTTAATTACCAATGATGGTGTAGTATAATAGTTAATAACATATTCCATTCGTAAAAATTTTAGATGAAGAGATGATTAACCTTCAATAATATATATCACATCTATAAAATTAATTTTGTATGGATTTACATTTCATCAATAATGAATATTTTTCTTAAATTTCCCAAACTACAAAATTAGATAAATTTGATAATTTTTCAAATATCAAACTATTTTATCAATATATAATAATTGTTAAATTTTTTTTTTGAATATCATGAATTATGGATATTCTAATGGAAATAATTTGTATTCTTATTATCAGAACTTTGAAAGGGACCTTCCAAATATTAAATGGTATTTAGGTTAGTTTAACATTATCATTGTATTAACATAATGATCTTTAAATAATTAAGCAGGATCCATAATCTTGAAATCATGGATATCAGTTTCCCCAACACTTTCTCATAATTTTTAATTGAAATAGAGAAATAAATTATTCATAATAAATATAATATCATATCAACACAAACAAATCATTGATAAAACCTCATTAAAAAAACATGAAGAAGGATAATAAAAAAATATTATTCATTGGTTATATTCTAAATCATGAAATGAATATAGATATTGAGGTAATTAGTTTATTTTAGGAATTACTATATTTATGTGTAAATTTTCCATTTTATTTTTTTAAAAGATCACAATTTTGTATTAAATTTTACATAATATCTTTACCATGTGTAAATGAATTTTTTGAAAAATTAAATTTTTTATAATTTAATCATGCATTATTTTTAATAAATTTATTATGTAATTTTGATAACTCATCCATAAATAATTATCCGTGAAACATAATGCAATAAAATAATAAATCAGAATGATAAAAAACTTTACCAAAGGATGGATTGTCTAATATAAGACAAACCAAGCATTAAACATAGATAACTAAATAATGTAATCCTGATTGGTTTTATTTATAACAGTTAACTTGTGAGCCTATGTATCTGCTTCTTTTTTTAAAATGTATCAAAAAATTAGTCAACCTCTCATTGCATGGGTGATCCTTCATTTACGTAGGACTTAACACAAACATAGGTGAGATGAAACAATGAATTAGTTAGGTGGATTTTCATAAAATAATACATGGAAACATATGATCTATATAATATAGAGAAGGTCATTACACATTTTCCACTCATTTAATTCAATATTAAACAATTAAGATAATACAATCAAATTTATATTGGCCCAATATCATGATCATCCACACATGAAAAAATTTAAAAATTCAAACTATCCTAAAATCATTACCATTTTATTCATTATTATTAAGATAAATTTTCTTAAATTTATTTAATTATTCACTTAAATAAATATTTTATCTTAATATCCATCCAAAAATTCATTGAGATTATCATATTCTATTTGATGATTGTCTGAAAACAATTCTATAATATTTTTTAGCTAATTAAAGAGAATTATGTGGGATACTATTATTTTAAGGACCATATTTTATATTAATAATAACATATAATATCCTTGTATATTTGTCTTAATGCCGCTATTGAAGACATAAAAGACAAGTTAAGGGTCATGATCGGTGAAGGGTGAATCTTTGAGAAATGAAATGGGAATCGTAATTGTTTTTTATGTTGGATTTGATGGACTAGAACCAATAACTTTGTACTTTATGATAAACTTGTATTAATGGATTTGAATATTAATAAATACCTTCTCACGTCATGATTGTTCTTCTGTGTGAAAATTCATGTGATAATTTATTAAGGACACCTTTTCTACTAAAGGGTAATAACAGATCCCTACTATGATGAGAACCCGGAAATTCAATAACACTATTATTGAATATATGTTCTATAGTCGGATGATTTTATTTGATGGACACAAATAACATAGGCCATTAAGAGAGAGGATTTATAAAAATTTGAAGCACCTTTCAATGGTGTGCATCCCTAGTAATATCTCGGAAGATATTATGAGAATGAGACCCACCAGTAGAAAATACACATTTCATAGAGTTATTGGATATTCCTATCTGCGGACCTATGTATTAGTCCTTAGACATTACGATTATTATTAATGTGTATTAAAACTCAAGTACTAAGATGTATTGATTAATACTACGATGACACAATATTTGTAGTGAGATAGGATATGTTGGCTATATCATGAGTAATATTGCATTAATAGATAACACGATAAAGGATTTCAGTATTCTGGTCCATAAAAGAAGTTGATATCTCAGGCCCTTTGATGGAATTGATATAGCCTAGATAAATCCATCTCCAGGGAGAGTAATGGGAAATTTCAATTCAAGGAGGTCAAGGAATGAGTAATCGAGAACATGAGTTGATGACACTAGCATGGAACCTACTTGTGTCAAGATATCAAGACAAAGGGATTACATTACATGGTAATCATTTGTATGAGGTGACACATCATTGCGTAATAAACATCCTTCTCTATGGGTGCCTTAAAATTTTTATAGGCACTAACCATGGACTTTAGGAAAGACCTGCCTAATTTCATTGAGAATGATTCCTATACAGTCACACACTAAGTGTATCTAAGTATATCAGTTAAATATTAATTTACCAAGTTGAGTAAAGATTATTCCTGATTGTGGTTTAATAATTAATAACGGATTTTGATCGCATTTATTTCAACACTTGTTATTTGAGAGAATGTATTGTGGGAGAAGTAATATATTTATTAGTGAATAATGCAGTGATATTTATTTAAGAAATAAATATTCATTGTTTAAGGTCTAAAAATTCTGGTGGAAGAAATAAACAAAATAGAAAAAAATTAAACACTATGTATATTAATATACATGCCATGTAGTTTTTCTGGGGATTTGTGAGAAATAATATTATTCATTTAACAAAATAATATTAGGTGGAATTAATTGGGCACATGTTAGGTGATAATAATAGTAAAATTTTATTATTAGAAATGGGGTCTTACTAAAAATTAAATGAAATTAATAAATGCCTTTGGGTAATTAATTAATTTTATTATTCTATGTAATATGCATCCAAATTATATTATTCTCATTAGATTTACCCATTATCTATTTTTGTGCTCAATAGATCTATAAAATCCTTTAAATCCAAGAGATAATTTTTTTCCTCTAAGAAAGCCCTCCAGTTACTGGAGAGTACCTTCTACACCAGATCAAGGAGAGTTATTTAGAAGTATCTCTCTAGGAGATCGAAGGTGGACACCGCAAGTGAAGTCCATTAAACTCTATCACATTTTAATCCCTTCAGCGATGTCTAGAGATATGTGGACAATGTGTGGATCACCACTAGAGGAAGACTACACTTGGTTTCTGTGACACAACGAAAAATCACACTGGATCGTGACTAGAAGAATCAAAAAAGTGTTAATTCTTTCAATAAAATTCTTGTATTTTAATTAAATTTATTATAACCGATATATGATGATCCTTTATATGGTTCAAGAATATCCCTATTTGCATTATTTGTTCTTCATTCTATTCCAAAGATCAAACATTTTATCATCAGGTCAGATCTCATATTGATCATTGTTAACAATAAAATCCACATTGGGTACACACATCCAAATGCTTCCTATACACCTGAAACCTCCAAGTGGTATCATAGAGGTTATATAATTGATTTTAATTATTTAGTTTTTTTTCATTGATGATTTATGCATTTAATAATCTAGTTGTTTCAATTCAAATTAATCATTCTATAAATTGGAATCTCGAGATCTGTTCCTTATCTTTCGTTTCACTTTCACCTAAAAAATGATCATTTCTTTTAATTTTGATTAAAAATAAAAATAGTGGTTCTCATCTAGAGGTTCCAAAGGTTCCTAGCCATACAAAAATAGAACACACGACATGTATTCTACTTGACACACTGTGCAGTCAAGGTTCAATGTATCCAGACTGTTCTGCCAAACAAAGCCATGTGTGGTAGTTTTTTGTGTCTTTATGAATCTGTGTGTTGGAAATGAATATGTAACACACAATATCCAAATTACACACCATGTGGACCAATGGAAATGGTGTGTGGTCCTATTGGGTTAGGGTTATACTGTGTACCCCGTACAGGGATTTCCCATCTAGAGACCGTGTAAGGCGGATACTACACAGCATGTGGCCAACTGTATACACTGTGTACTCCAATGAATTCTGAAGTACATCTACACGTCGACACTATAGGCATGTACTTTCGATGGATGGTAAACAATAGTACACAACCTGTATTAGGAACTACACATTATGTACTCATCCAAATTATGCAGATTTGTTATAATTTATTATTATTCTATACAAACCCTTGAGAAGTGTAATATGGTGTGGGAATAAATATGGGTCACAACACATGATGGGTGTTTTATACATATTTTTTTAATTTAAAATATGTGTAATCTTCATTTCTACTCATTGGGTAGTTATGAATGGGAATTCACTGGGTTACCGCCAAGGTACAAGTTATGTATAAAGATAATTTTAAATGAATTTACTTTTTTAAAATTATGATGGATGAGAATATCAAGGAAATTCATAAAAGGGTTTAAGATAAAAGGATTGATTAATTAAAGATAATAATTAATTTATTCAAACAAGAATTTTCTTAAACAAGAAATATTAATGAAATTAATTCTAGTTTTATTTATGTGTAAATATTATTGCATGTATGAATGATAAGGAGCTAGACAAGGACCATTGTATGCGGATGGTTTGTTGTAATTAATATATTTAAATTTAATTTATTGGCCTATGAGCCTTCTCCCCATTAATATGTAGGGCCTATGTACCCATGGTTTCTTTTTTGTGGAACCCCATTTTACCCCTCACCTACGTGTGAGATAAAATCATATGTAATGGATGGGGCTCCAAAGCTAGTAGAGGCGGCTCAAGTTAGGAGTAGGGGAAAAACCAATCCAAGGATATATAATGGTGGATTGGTGGAAAGCAATAAACACAAACCCAAAAGGATCAAGGTGTTTCTACCTTAGGTATTGGGCCAGTTTATCAACCTCTAAATAAAATAACCAATTGAACGAGATTATGATCATTCAATTTATTTTATTTCTATTCATTGCATTATTTATTTATTTTTGGCATGTTGTCACGATCACACAATTAATGAATGGAAAAAGAATGCAGGATGGAACTAAAAGAAGAATGAATTATGCATAAATATTATATTATACATGGATAATAACATAAAATTATGCCACTTAATATTTAAAAGAATGCATGGAATTAATAAAATGGAAATTTAAATATAAGGATAAAACCTGTAAATGAAATATTAAGTCAGTATAGCCTACTATAATCTTGGATAAAATTGAACCATAGTTCAAAGTACATGACCAAACCTAGTTGGGGTGTATTAAATTATCAAGGAATTATTATTAGAGTTTTTGGGTAGGCATGAATTGGTTCACATCAAGGGTTGACTCCCACAGTAGGACTTGGTGTGACCAAGAGGCAAAGGCTGAGGAAATCCCAAATAAAAGGATTTCAAGATTGGGTCGTCCACTAAGCATGTCAAGGAGCTGTGAGTTAATGCAGTTGGAATTTGGAGTTCCTACATAAAACATTTCAATTTTCTTGACCAACCCTAGTTGGGGTAATGCAATGGGATATATGGATCCATTACACTAGAATATTAAGGCAACAAAAATATTCCAAAGCCAATGGTGAGGGCTATTGGACATCTATAAAACAGCTTGAGACTAAAAAGTATAAATTTATTCATTTTTCTCAGTTTTATCATTATAAAGTACTAAATATTTTCTCATCTTAATTTGTAGGAATGGAATGAAAAATGAAATAAAAAAAATCATTGACAACCATTCTCAAGAAGGAAAATCTTCTCTCGAACAACAATTTCCTAGAGTTGAAGAGGCATTTACGCATCATCTTTCGCCATGATAAGAAATTGAATATCTTGGATGATCTTATTCCAGTTTCACCTAGAATCAATTTCAGTGATGTAGAAATGTCTCTCTATATAAAAAATTTGGATGATTCCATAGATGTCCAATGTTTCATTTTATCGTCCATGTCTAATTAACTCATGAAGCAACATGAAAACATGGACATTTAGAGCATGATGTCTCACCTTAAGGATCTCTATCAAGATAAGGGGAGACAAGATAGTATGAGATCACCAATGAATTATTCACAACTAATCTTTGAGAGTCTGTGCTAGCTGGGCCTCATATAGTCATTCATATTGGGTATATTGTACACCTGGATATCTCAGGGATTATGTTCCCAGATGAGTAATATATAGATCTCATCTAATACGAACTACCCAATCCTTATCTAGCATTATTGTCAACTCCAACCTGAGAAACAATGAGAAGAGTTTATCTAAACATCTAACCATGATTTGATAGGTTGATAAGGACATGGGGAATGAAAAAATTGTATTCCTTATAGTGAATAAGCAGAGTAAGGACAAGACCAAGTGGCCAAGGATTTATAAATGGTATATAGCCCTAGAACACTATCCCTTAGATAAGGGGAAGATCCAGAGGCTGGGGCATGGAACACGAGGCAATATGTTTTTCATGTGGAAAGCCCAACCACTGGAAAATTAACTTCACCCAGAAGCGTTGGGATACTAAACATACATTTGTTATCCAGTGTAATATTTCCATTTCTACACATAGGTTATTAGATATATTATGTGGGGCTCACATCTATATTCAAATGCAGAAACCAAGTTGATTTAAAAATATTTATATAAGAGAGGTGGATCTTTGAGATACCAATGGTGCGTGGCTAGATGGTTTGGCCATTGGCTATTAACATCTCTCATTTCAAACTGGGAGGCTTTTGGTTTTACATATATTTTATTTTGTACCTAGTGTTACAAATAACATAATTTCAATATCATGTTTGGATATAGATGGATATATTTTCATGTTTGGAAATAAGGGTTGTTTCTTTTATTAGAAAAACATATGTTATGGTGTGGAACATTTAAATAATGGTTTGTATAAATTAAATTATGAAAACCTAGTGTTGTCAATAGATAACGAAATAAACTCACATGAATCATACAACACCCAGTTGTGGAATCACCGTATCGTTCATGTAAACAAGTGGCACTTTAAAATGATATTCCAAGACATTTATTTAGACTCTACTGATCTAAAAACATCTGATGGATGTCACACTTGTTTATAAGGGAAACTGACCAAGCCAACATTGAATAGATAGGGTGAAAGGGCCATAGAGCTACTCGTATTGGTAAACATTGATGTGAGTGGACCATTTCCATTAGAAGATATAGGTTCATATTATTACTTTATTACTTTTACTAATTATTTGAGTAGATATTTCTATATCTACATAATGAGGTATAAGTCGAAGTCTTTAGATAAATTTAATGAATTAAAGAATTAAGTAGAATATTCTCTTGGTAAGAAGATAAAGAATATTTGATCAGATTGAGGCGGAGAATATATGAACCAAGAGTTCATCGACATTTTACAGGAGTATAGGATTACATCTCAACTCATTCGTTTTTATAAACCATAGTGGAATGGAGTAAGTTAAAGGAGGAACCACACCTTATTAGACATGGTGATGTCAATTATGAGTCATGAATATCTTCCATTATTCTTTTTTAGATATTCATTACAAACTATAACATACACATTAAACCGTGCACCAAATATGGTGGAAAATGGAATTCCCTCTTAGTTATGGAATATAAAGAAAATCATTTTGTTGCACACACATGTATGGGGATACAAGGAATTTCTTATGGCCTTTGGATGTAAATAACTGGAACCCAATGGCATGAGATGTATCTTTATAGGATATCCCATGGAAAAGAAAATATATTATATATATAACCCTTCCAAAAATAATGTGACTATCACCATATAATCTGTATTTCTTGAGGGGGAGCACATCAAAAAAAAAGATAGTGGGAGAAGGAATAACATCAATGAAGTTGATGCTCAAGATACATAAGAGTTGGTACAAGAAAACATTCCACTAGTCTCCATGGAGGAGGTTCCAGAAACAAAAGTACAACTTTTGTGCTCAAGATATGTAAGGGAACCATAAAGATTTAATTTCCTAGTCACTGAGGATGGTGAATCATTATTGTTGGATAATGATGAATCTCTCTCTTATATAGAAGCATTAGAGAGATCAGGAGCTGCAAGATGGCTAGAAGCTGTGAATTTTGAGATGGATTCCGTGTATGAGAACCACGTCTTGGTTTTGGTTGATGAGCCAGTTGATGTAAACCCTATTAGATGAAAATGGGTGTTCAAGATAAATATGGAAATGTAATGTCATGTTAGCACCTATAAAGAAAGGCTAGTTACTAAAGGATTCATAAAATGTTAAGGAATTTATTATGATGAAACATTCCTTACATATTCCATGTTTAATACCAAAATTATCATATTTTCCATAGAAGAAAACCATGACTATAAGATTTGGTAGATGGATATCAAAACAACATTCATTAATCAGAATCTTTAGGAAGATTTAATGTATGACACAACCAGAAGGGTTTCTAACACCAGGTGAATCCAAACATGTTTGAAAGTTGTAGAAATCTATTTATGGGTTAATGCAAGAGTCCATGTCATGGAACATTCAATTTGATGAAGCCATAAAGTAATTTGGTTTCATTATGAATGAATGTGAGCCATGTTTTTATAAGTAGGTTACGGGGAATGTGGTTATTATACTATTAGTAGATTTTGATGACATATTACTTATTTGAAATTATGTACCGATCTTACATTCAGTTAAAGAATTGTTGAAGAAGTGTTTCTCCATGAAGGACATAGGTGAAGCAGCCTACATTCTAGGGATCAAGATTATTAGTTATAGTTACAAGAGGAAACATGGTCTATGTCAGGATATATACATTGACCAGATACTAAAGAGATTAAGTATAGAAATCCAATATGGGTTTAGTTATAATGTCATATGGCCTACATCATTCTAAGAGAATGTGTCCTCAGACATAATAGAAGAAAAATAAGGTGAGTAAGATCCCATAAGCTTTCTCTATAGGATACATCCTGTATGCCATGCTATGTACCAGGATTGATGTTCCATATAGACTGAGCATGGTTTGAAGATATCAAGTAGATCCAACAGAACAACATTGAACTGTTGATAAGACTTTCCTAAAATATCTAAGAATAAATATGTATATGTTCCTTCTGTATGGAGGATACTCAAATATGTTCATCAGAGGGTTTTTTGATGTAGATTTTTTAGACATATCAGAATGATCAGAAGTCACAATGAGGATATGTTTTCTCTATCAACGGAGGAGCTATGAGATAAAAAAGTTCAATGTAGCTAGTTGTATTCTATTATATAGTAGAGTCTGAATATATAGTGGATTATGATGTATCCAAGGAATCCATATGGATTCATAACTTTTTATAGGAGCTTTATGTACTGCCTAGAAGTAGAGACCCTATCACATTGTATGGTGACAATACTTTAGTAGTGACTATTGCAATAAAACCAAGGTCACATAAACAAACAAATCATATTCTTCGGAAGTATCATCTCTTGAGAGACTTGTATCAAAGGGCTGAAGTTGCAGTGAGTAGATTGTCGATAGAAGAAAATGTGGAAGAACAAATGACTAAAGGCCTATCTCAGTCGAAGCATGAATATCATGTGAGAGGTAAGGGTTAAAGGTTGTCAGTAGTTAGCTCTAGTCCAAGTGGGTGTCTTTTGGAGTAGGTGGCCTAGAACCAACTACTTTTTACTTTATGATAAACTTGTATTCATGGGATTTTATATTAGTAAATAGCGTATCACATCATGATTGTTCTTCTACATGAAAATTCATGTGATAATGTCCTAAGGATAGTTGTTGCACTAAAGAGCAGTAGCAGATCCCTACGATGATGAGAACCTGAAAGTTCCATAACAATATTCATTAATATATGTTCTATGGTTAGATGGTATTATTTTAGGGACACAAATAATAAGTTCCATTGGGGTATAGGACTCATAAAACATTGAGGTGCCTTCTCATGGTGTGCTCCTTTGGAAATATATTGGAGGATATTATGAGAATGAGACCCATAGTGTCATTGGATGATCCTATCTGAAGACATGTGTATTTTTCCATAGACTTTAATATTATTATTGATGGGTATTTTAACTCATACCCTTAGATGTATTGATGAAAACTGTGATGACACACTATTCATAGTCAGGTAAGATATAGTGGGTGCATCATGAGTAATAGTGAATTAAAAGATAATGCGAGGATGGATTTGTCGCTTTTCTTCCATAACAGAAGTTGATATCTCAGGGCCTTTGATGGACTTGATATAGCATACATCAATCCATGTCCATGGTGAAGAAAATTGATGTTCAATTTTAGGAGGTAAAAGAAATAGTAATCAAGTCCATGGGTGGATGACAGTTGCATGCAACCTGCTTGATTCGAGATATAGAGACAAATGGATTACATTAAAAGGTAAGCATTCATATAAGGAGAGACGTCATTACGACATTAACATATTTCTCTATTGTTGCCTTGGAATGTTTCTATATGATAAACATGGACTTAAGAAGGCTCCACCTAATGCCACATAGAAAGATCCCTAGAGGCTCACACACTATGTTAATCAAAATATCTAAGTTAAATATTAATTCAACAAGTTGAATAAGGATTATTTCCAGTTGTCATTTAATAATTATTGAAGGATGTCTGATCACATTTATTTTGACACTAGTTATTCAAAAGAATATATTCTGTATGAAATAATATATTTATTAGAAAATAATGCAGTTAAATATATTTATGAAATATATAATCATTATTCAAGGTCAAATAAATTTTTTTCAAGAAATAATGAGAATGGAAAAAAATTTACACACTGTGTATATTAATATACATGCTATGTATTTTTTCTAATGATTTAGAAGAAATAATATTATTTATTTAATAAATTAATATTAGGTGTGATTCACTAGTTGTAGGTCAAGTGATAATAATAGTCAAATATTATTATTATACATGGGGTCTTACTAATAATTAAACGAAATGAACAAATTTCTTGAGGTAATTAATTTTTTTATTATTATATGCAATATAAATCACAACTACATTATTCTCATTAGATCTATCCATTATCTATGTTTCTACACAACAGATCTAGAGATATATCTCAATATAAAAAGGAATTCCTTTCCACAAAGAATTCTCTCAAGTTATGAGAGAGTTCCTCCCCCACTAGATCAAAGATAGTGCTTTGTAAGCATCTCTCATGACGATCAAAAGAGGACATCACAAGTGATGTCTCTTCCCCGCTAGCACCCAAATATCCCTTCAACAATTTCCAAATATACGTGGAACACATGTTTATCACCAGTAGAGGAAGCCTACACTTGGATTCTTCAATGAAATGGATGATCAAAATGGATTGTGACCAAAAGCATTAATGGAGATATAATTCTATAAAAGTAATTATTTTCTATTAATTAAATTAATTATAACCAATATATGATGATCTTATATATGGTTCTGAGACTTCCATTTTCCAGTTTTCATTATTTGTTCTATCCTATAGATATTTTTTTTAATCATTGTGATAGATCTCAGATTGATTGATGTTAACAGTAAAATCCATGTTGGGTACACCCATCCATGTGTTTTGGCTGTGCCCGAAACCTACTGTTAAAGTTACATGAAATATTATCTTATATGAGGATAGTAATACTGAATAAAAATTATTTATCTAACTCCTTAGTGCTGATAAATACCTCCCTTCACTTCAAATTTAAGGGGATATAACCTTTTTACTTCTAGAATAAGCTTCAAAATGGTGAAACATTTCCCTTCATGAGCCAAATAAGAGATGGATTCCTAATGGGGGAATACTCCATGAATTTACATTTATGACTAATCAAGACTATTATCTAATGGTAGTGATGAACATTGAAAAGGATCATCACCTCTACACTAGAGGAGAATACATAATTCCTCTTACTATTTCTTTAGAAACCCATCATTCAAAAAATCACCCCTATGGGATCCAAGACATCATCACTAGGTAAAGAACATATGATTCATGATATCCAAGCCTTTATGGATTCTATATCCATTTCAGTGCCCATGGAAGTCACAAAACCCACCACATTTTCCCTTAATTGATTCCAAAATTCATCAGAAAAACCTTTTCAAATTTTGAGTGTCTAAAATCCCTATAACAATTTAAATGAGATTTATTCATTCCCCAACCATCTTCATGAAAAGTGTCATCAAACACTATATTGATACCCTTTACTCTAAAACATTTCATAGGAAAAATATAAATATTTTTCTTTTAGGAATATGCATCGTAATGTATGGACACC
Organism: Viscum album; assembly: GCA_963277665.1. Taxonomy (NCBI): domain Eukaryota; kingdom Viridiplantae; phylum Streptophyta; class Magnoliopsida; order Santalales; family Viscaceae; genus Viscum; species Viscum album. Next base: position 38,897,127 of record OY728140.1, on the reverse strand, counting down.
TGAATTCCAACCAAACCTATATAATATTACACCTTATTCCATCTAGAAACAACTGTGTAGTAGACATATAATCCATGAGGGTGGAATCATCACAAGAATCAAAATAATTTTCCCCATGACCCTAAAAATTCTGTCCTAACATGGGTGATGAACATATAATTTCCCGTGTATGACACATAAGGGATGAAACCAAACCTCCCATGGAACCACTATTTATAATCCCAACACAATCCCCAACTTTTACTCTTCAATAGAAAAATAATCCCTATCATACAATGCCAAACTATATAGAAATTTACCACCCAATGACTATAAAATGTGCACACCAACTACATTTCCATTGATCCTTGTCTCATAACAAGTTGTGTAGGATTCATCCCTGAGGGTCAATACCAAAAACCAACTCTAAAATTAAATCATTATGTCTCCCCTATGTGCCTTCAATAAAAAAGGGTGATAAATTCATCCATAAACATGATCAACCTCATTATCCATCCTTATTATTGTACGAATCCCATAATAGCTTAAACCTGTGACAAATCTATCCCCCCAAGTCAGTAAACATATGAAACAATTGTCCAAATAAGACATTAGACTTGTGATCGACCTATCCCTACATGATGGTAATGTTATGGCCAACCTATCCCAACAAAAACAAAAAACATTTTTCTAAACTATCCCCATAAAAAGAAAATTCTCTAAAACATTTATCTGTATAATAATTTAAATAATTGATCTACCTATCCCCAAAAGAAATTAATCCTATCAAAAAAATATCCTTATAATACTATATAAATATAAACCAAATATACCCACAAGATGTTTATCTTTTTAAAAATGTTTCCCAAAAATAAAATAAGTCTATGAAACCTCTTTATATATTACAATTTCGATATCTAGAAAACTACATGGGATGACCTAGGCCTCACTCCGGGGGTTTCTTATGTCCGTAATGTACGTTTACCCACAGTGAAAAGATGATTCCTTGGATTTAAATATTAAGATGCCTCACACATGAGACTCCATCAACATTGAACGAGGATGAAATATACAAGATCCCAATAATCATTTGACAGGCAACATCCACATTATCTCCAAACCAAATTAGGATTCCCTATATCAATAATAAGTAACATAATTTAACAATTTCCACCTTGAGATGGTTCCATTAATGTGATTCATGATAAGGTATTAGATATATGAGGGAGAACTAGAATAGGAAAGAAACTCCAAGTAATAATCATTTTAAATAATATCTTTTAACACATTAAAATATTATAATAAATGATCATATATCACTTATAATAGTGGTAGAGGCCGCTCACCTTTTGAAAGTGTGAAAAAGGGTTTTGCACCCAAGGTGGAACCAGAACTTGTCCAAGGATGCTGAAAACACCAAAATAGAAAATATATATTATACCAATCTGGATGTTCCACCATGATAGAATTCATTAGAAAACAAAATGTTGAACAATATGCTAATATATTATCCATAACTAGGGGAAGGTGATGAGAATTAGATGTATCCAGTTATAGGACATCACTGGCATGAATATATTACCCTTCTCCAAGTTGGGATGATCAGAGTTAGATTGATTTGGAATCAAATTCATCAAAAATGTAATTATGGTTTAAACCATATGTTTACCATAGAATTCAAGATTCAAGAAATTCTCTCTGACCCTCCTCTAATTGGTGTGGTTGTATAATGGTTGAAGATACTACAATTTAATAGTAAAAAAATTTCCATATTATATTGGCCACCCTTTTCTGGACTCATGGGAACCTACAATACATCTTTCCCTATCGTCCCATTAAAAGGAGGGTCAAAATCCCCTTTTTTTATGATATTAGTAGTAAAGGTTCATCGTTGACAATTATATAGCCTAGTAAAACCTAGAATACAATTCTTGACACAATTTATTCTTACCTTAAAGGTATCATAGGGAGACATCTCCCTCTCTCTAAAGCAAACTATTTTGGGATCCTCTTAGTTATAATGTCCAAAAACTCCCTCCTCTAAACAGATGAGGTAAGGGATACATGGCTTGCACCTATAGATACTACCACACAAGGTCCACATTGGAGGGCCATCACAACCCAACACCCCTAAAACATCTGGCCATCCCATAGAAAAATGAGCCGGTTCCCATACACAGTAGATCCTAGTCTATAAAACATAGAAATGTCACTAGGGGATGGTTTTTTAAACCATAAAAAAATATGTCTATTTGAAAAATGTCATGGACCCTTTTATAAAAAACATAATTTTTTTCCCTCGCAACCACTGAAGAGTGTACTTTTCTCCTTGACCCTTAACGATACTGAAACCACATTCCAGGTACGTCAGTTTGACTCTGTTTATTATGCGTACCAAAAACAATAATCATGTTCTTTAAAATGATGAGGTGAAACACCATGATGGAATCCCCCATAACACAATCATTTGGCATAGAGGTCCTCCAATTTTGGGAAAATCCCCTCTTGCTAAAGTCTTACAATAGTGATGGAGGAAAGATAATGGTTGTGGGGTCCCGACCTATGGTTCTAGCCATAAAAAATATTGGATAAATTATCACATCTCCCAAGGGATCATAATTGGGAAATTCTCAACCATTTTTTAAAATTTTATGGGGAAAAACAATATAAATATAATACTCTCAGTGTCCATGATGATAGAAATCTCAGTAGAAATGCCTCTTCCTCCACCACAATGGTTTGGCATAGGAGCATGCTGGTTAATTTTGACCATTCCTAAAATTGATTTCCATTAATTCATCATGTACCTATAAAAATAACTAAATGTGGAGGATGTATTATATTTCATCCATGGACTCACCATAATGTTTTCCCTATCATCATTAGCTACCCTCCACCACCGAAGAATTACGGTTTTTGGAGAACGATCGGAATCTGGATTTGTTCCCTTAGATGAACATGATCACTTATTAATATTATAAGGGAATAAACACCTTCTAAATTAGTTGAAGACCACAAATAACCCAACAAACAAATATATAGTATTGAATATGGATCATACACTAGAATAAATCACTGCATTTCAGGTAATATTAAAGTATATGATGCCTCTACTTCCACAAAATCAGAACAATAGTAGGTGCATGTAATTTCCACCCTATATTTAATATCCATTTACACTTGGAATTGGGTAGATAATGAGTAGGATGACCCTCCGGAAAACATGAAGGAGTACTAATGTTTTTGAGAGATTCTAGCCATTGAACACCTACCAGTAGTGTTTTCTACACCCTAGAAATTATTCATCTGAATCCTCGAGACCATTACTAAGAACCACAAGGAATTAATCTATCATAATATATAGAAAACATTCAATGGTATCGATGGAAATTTTCTAACCTATACTATGATCTAGGAACACCTCTAGTCTATTCATCAATAATGTTGAAAGGTAAATATTGCTTCACTCATAGTCCCTCAACACCTTGATTGGTATGGATAATTCAAATATTCCTAGTGGGCCTCCATCAGGAGAGTCACCATGATATAGAAATTTATGAAGGAGGAGTATCACAACATGAAAATAAGATACCAAAGGTAGTATACTGAAATAGAATATAGTACCATTGCCTTATGGAAATAGAACAATTAGAATAACCTACCATAGAATTGATATAGATCTTATCTAATAACCTCCATCATGAATTTCACCATGATAAATCATCTTAATGTTAATAGGAATATAAATATTTAAATAATACATGATTAATATAATATACCTTTATGGAGACACAACACAAGAAGTACAATCTTGTGTGTGTACACACCAACCAGCAGAGACATGAATGGGTCCTTGGAAGTCCAACTGATGTTTTACTACCACCTGATTTTTGAAAAGTCGATAATTTCATGGGGATCACAGAACCAAATGGACCATATGAGGATACAATAGAAACTTATTTTGATATTAGAATATCATTTTTCATCATGATCATGAGGGATATAGGAAGGTGACTGCAAGACTTATTACTGAGCATTATCTTTGGTGAGAACAAAAAATTTATTACATGACTTTCAAATCCTTTATTAAAATACATAAAATAATAGTAGTGTATTCAATGATATAAAATTTTAGAATATTGGAAAACGTATGAACATGCATCATTTATACGTAGTATAAAAAATGTTTTATTAAAATACTTCATTATTTTCCATTTAAAATCTTACATGGTCTCTATAGTACATATAGTCACTAATAAATATATATAAATGAATGGGGTGAACTAAAATCCTATCAAGGTAATTGATAACATATATAGGGTAAGAGACATGAATAAGTAGTACATGGGTAATCATAATAATTATCACTTCGTAAACATGAAATCATCATCTCATTCATGATCATATCATTTGAAAAAGTAGTGAATTTCGAATCAGAATAATTATTAAACATTATGACACAGTGGTCTAATACCACAACTATTTTTGAAAAAATATTCATACAAGTTAAAAAAATGATAATAAAAAGTTAAATAATAATTTTGAAAAAATATATCATCATTTTTATGCAAAATACACATAATCTCATGAGATATAAAATGTATAGCCTAACCCCAGAAGCTCGGATCCAGTGAATTATTCTAATACGTTATCATGTTTACAAGGAATCAAATCCCGAAGGATTGACCAATTTAGTAGTCTTAGAAAATAAATTACATACATGAACATTACACTACTATTAAAAACATTAAATACCACATAGAAAGTATTTTTGGAATACAATTATTCTCCTAGACTAACCCGACATATCAGTAAAAATACACACCTTAGCCTCCTAGGAAAATAAAAAATAGAAAATGTGGGATCTTAGATGCTCATTAAGAGTAAAAAATATATATAAATATATAAAAAAATAAGCATATAATTTTATGGAAATTTATAAAACTAAAACAATATCTATATGAATATAATCAACAACATAATATAGAAATAATAAATCAAATAATACCATAAAAACACTCACATAGTTATTCTAATAGTATAATAATAACATGTAATATCAAAAACAAATATCATAATGAATGAATTCATAATTCCAAACATTATAACCATATCTTCAAGGCATAATTCCAAGACTATAGATAAATGGGTAAAATCCCAAACTAGTTTGTCTTAAAAGATCATTCAATGCATTGAGGGTCTTTCATTAACCGATCCCTAACCCATATGGATTTCATTTAGAGGTCCCCAACCGGTCACATATCAGGTACAATTTATTCCTCATATGAAAAGAGTGAAACATAACCAACATAATCATCATATTAAAAATTAGTATATGAAATATGAATACAATAACTATAAACCAATAATGGTATATAAATATCACATCCATAATAAAACTGATCATAAACCATTAAATAAAATATAGTAATTGATATAATAAGATATCAACCTCAATTAATAATAACATCCATCAAAGGTTGTTGACATATATGAAAACACCCTATTATAATCATTAAAAATATCTTTATAAAAATACCACATTTTTGTTAAAATAATTTATTCAATTTTAGAACACTTATAAGAGAATACATATAAATTTAAATTTCTAAATCAGTGTGTCCCATATCACATTGATACTTTTTAAAGTAATAAAAATTTTAACACATTAATTTCCATATCAATAAATCATTAAAACAAATTTGTATGTTTGTACATTAATGAGAAAAAAATTAGAAGAATAAATATTTACAATATTTAAAATGATGTTTTAGTTAAAGATTCACATAAATAAAAAAATAAAATATTCATTTTTAAAAGTTTTAATGAAATTAAAGATCAACATAAAATGATCATTATAATCCATTATATACAAATAAGTTAATATCTATGATATTATCAAGAATACAAGAAATGGAGATAGGATTAAATTTTTAAACATTCAAATCATCCCATACCACTGGGAAAATTTAAATAATAATACCAATATAATAAAATACGATGATGAAAAATTTATTCATAATATCAAATATAATAGTGGTTTTACATACACCACATAGAATAAAAAGGCAGTGACAATGGCTTATATATCACAGAATTTAAAGATAGACTGGATTCCCTTATAAAGTTCATATCACTAGAGTGAGGATTAACAAATGACATAATTATGTTTAAAAAATATAAATCCACAAAATTTAATTGAATTTACAGTATTAAGAAATCAAGGAGAATTCATACATATTTATGGGATAACATAACCAATGACATAGATGTTTAACTAAATGAAAGGAAATAGAGTAATGAATTACCTTACCTAAGGTCTGATACTCATTGTACATGTAAAAAACCCCTATATAATAGGAATAGAAAAATTATTAACCTCTAGCAGAATAATAATAATATTTATGATATCATATATGATTTATTTATGACATTATATTATCTGGTTATTAATAACATTTGAGTTAATGCAACATTTTTTGTAATAATCTCTTTACTTATCATACATGTTTTGACCTGTTATTCATTATCTTATTACATAGATCATGTATTATATACATATATAATATAAAAATAATAATAATTATTTTTTATATATTCAGAATATAAATATATATAATATATATATGAATGAAATGGAATACACCGTTCATGGGGCAGGTAGGCCGTATATACATATGAATGTTGTCTTTATTTTCTTATCGTATTGAAAGGAAGCAAGTAAATGACATATATGGGTATATATATATATATTACTCCAATATCATTATTATTTCATATATTGCATACTTATTAATTATATATTTTTGTAATCATTGTTTGATGGATAACGTGAAAGACGAATCTCATCGCGTAGTGCAGAAGGTAAGTCGTACGTACACACGAGCGATTGTATCAATCGGTAATGGTAAAGGATAGGGTAAAAAATGGATGGTATATTAATTATATATAATATTTATCATGTCATATTCATTATTTATATCCACTATATTTATCATTATACACATATAAATAAATAAGAGATGAAAACTAGTTTACACCACAGCTTGGAGACTGTAAGCAATATGTACACACACATGCTGAAATTGTTTTTCCTAGGATGGATAAAAGAGGAATATTGTTTCCTCATAATCCTAAAGAAATATAATAAAATATTATATTATCTATTAATTACTTTAGTATGGAAAAATCATATGAAAAGGATGTAGAGGAATAAAAGAATGTTGAAAGAGTTGGCAAAACAATTATCTCTTCTTCGAGTGTCTTTGTTTGATTTGTACAAAATGACTCCATAGGGTGACATTATGACAACATTATGGATTCTTGGATGATGTGAGGGATGTTTATGGTTTTTTAAAACTAATGGGCTTTAGATCTTTGAATAAAAGAGGATGAGAGGTGACCTTTTATAAGAGAGGGGAGGGGTACTTTTGGAAACTCCAAAACTATTAATTTAACATAAATTAATATTTTAATTAAAATAAATCATCTGTAATTTATTTATAGTCTAATATTATAATTGGTTGAAATAGTATCAACTAATAAAATTGTAATTATTTTTTTATTCTATTTTAAATCTTTTCATTTTGATTTATCGTTAATTAATATATTTAATTTTAATGGTGATAATAAAATTCTAAAAATTAAATGGTCATAAATATTTACTTATATGGTTTAAAATTTCTATATGTAGACACTTAATGAAACTTTAGACCTTATAAAAATAACTTTTTTGTTTTTAATGGTTTTTATGATTTTTAAATAATATAATAAAGTGTTATATTTATAAAATATCAATAATGTCAATTTTGGTACTATTCATCATATTGGCTTTAACTAAAATTCAAAAACCAATATATCTTCTCTCCAAAGAATTTAATACAGTCTTGACATGTCATGGTAATATATAAAATTCATTTAAAATCTTAATTAAGTAAAATTATATTTATTTAATTATTTGTAATGTCACATAATTTATATTTAATACTAATAAATTATATTAGTTCTTCACTATTGAGTATTTATTTATGGTAATTATATAATGTCAAAAAATAATAAATAAAATTATATTATATATAAATTTCAATTATCATTCCATATAATAGTTATTATCGAATTTATCTCTTGGTTATCCCCATATTAAAATTATTATACTTATAATAAATAGAGTGTGACATTTTGTCATCTTATATAATTTTAGTAATATTTATGTCATTTTATTGGACAATTGTAAGTTAAATTATTCAATTTATAAAAATAGGTGATAGGGTTATCATTTCATTCATCTAATAATTTTTTGAAATTTTTTATTTTGTTTGTAATATTTATCAACTTTTTTAACCCTTATTTAAACAGTTTAACTCTTACCATGTCTACTTGTATTTTTACACTGTAATGTTATTATAGTTTCAAAAAAATTCCCAACTAACGCAAATTGGATCATTTTTTACATTTTTGACATTATTATAGTTTTTTAGGCCGAATTATTATTTTTAAAATAATTATTTATGTCAATTGTTTTACTATTCATTAGTTTTTTTAGAATATCATACCATCATGGTAATTTAGTTCAAATACTTAAAATATGTAAATTACATGTATAGGTTATCTATATAATTATTTTATGAAATTAAATATTTAAAATTATTTTTTTTATTTTTATTAACATTTATTTGATATCACAATCAATTAAACAATTAAAACATCATTATTATACAAGCCTCTAATTATGTTATTTCTTCTCTAAAAATTAAAAAGGAACTTTAATGATGTAAATAAATTTATTATATTTAAAATTCATAATTATAGTATAATTTATTTATGTAAAACCCTATATTAATGATAATTTAGTTATTAAAATTTCAAAAGGACATTTTTAACTATTCTTTAAAGAAATATAATAAATGTCCTAGTCTAAAAGACGTTTCTTAAAAATGGTAATATTTTACACCTAGTGATTATTTGGGTCAAGAAACACATATCCAATGGATGTAAGAAAAGTGTGAGTGTAATTATATATTTTCATAATATAATTTTGACCTTTAATTAACAATTTACCATTAACCGCGGTAAATAAAATTCAAAAGGATGTATTCAAAAAAAATTATTTTGATCCTATTAGACAACATTTTTTATACTAATTATAACCATGAATTTCCATTTATCCAAATTCAATCCACCGAAGTGGTAAAATAATGTTTAATGCTAATCCCACAGATGTGGCTAGAAGTCAGGTAAAAGAGACAGTCAAATGATCAATAAACTTTTTTATCTATTTCTATTATAAAAATAATTATGAAGAAATAAATTAGATTAGTATATATATTATTTATATACTATTAATTTAAAATAAATTTAAACTAATATAATTATTTATATGGAAAATTTGGTTTTTAATAACAATGTAGTATTTTCACTATTCATTGGAAATTGAAACTTTTCGGAAAAATACCAAAACATCACCCTAATATAATTTTGATATTCAAAATTTAAAAATAAAGTATATTTTGAAGAATAATAATTATAAAATTTATAATGTTGTTAACACTTTTAAAAATTGTGTTTTAAAAGACTAGTTTGAAAGATTATAGTGCCCTCAAACTCGGTGTTGCATGCAACACATGCTATTGAATTTATTTAAGAAGAAATGTACCATGAATTATTTGGCTGTTATATTCTACCCTAATTCAATAAATTGTTTACTCTCAATTTTCAAATTCGGGTTTGGTAACTAGGGTTTGACAATTAAAAATTCTTTTATTTAAATACCACATCAGAATAAGAATTAATGAGACCTCCATTTTAAGATAAAGAAAGTGAATTACAAAGGTGAATAAATATAACAAATATTAGGGTTCCATGTTAGAAAAAATTGATATTAAAGATAAATATAACCATCATATTTGATGGAGAGTGATAGAAAACATGATTAAGACAATGTTGTCCATCACAAAGCTCTAAACATGTGATAATCTAAGGGGCCATTTGATCCATCGGAAAAATTAATAGGATAACATTCTTGGTTTTAGGATCATTTACCTAAAGTTGAATAATTATTTTACTATTCATATAAGCACTTAATTGATTTATTTACATGTAATAAGAATTATCTCATCCTTTGGTTTCACTTAGATTAATTTTCACTTCACCCCTTACTCCAGGAAAAGAAATGTGAAAATGAATATTTCACTCCTAAAACACTTTTGAGAAATTATAATGCCCGCAAGTATTGCCTTCGTCCTCTAAATGTTTAATAATCCCAATTAGTTTATCCCAATGTACCCAATGAATCATACTTTAATCTCAAACAATAATATCCAGTGGTAAACGTACTCCATTACAAAATTAACACTTTCACAAAATACTTCTGTCCAAATTAACAGTCTAAAAAGTTACCTAAATTTCCAGAATCAATCATAACATATTCTTCCCAAAATAAAATAATGTATATCTTATTGAATAATATATTTAAAACCTCAAAAAAACCATAATAAAATAATTCAACCTTCCAAATACTTGTTGAACATGCAGGGAAGTAAAATCCTTATATATCTCATGAATCGTATAGACATTGAAGCATTTATGTTATAATTATTGAATCCAAATACAAAATAACATTAATAATTCCACTTCACTCTTAAAACATTAACTACACTTAAATATATTAGTCTTTAATACCTGATTCATCTCAATTTTATTTTGTATCCTCTTCATTATCAGCAGTATAACCATTTCATGTATAAACTTATTGATTCTAACTATTGACCAAAACTCAAAGTATAATGTCAGAAACAATAATCATAGTAATATAGTCACAAATAATAGTTTATATGATATATTAATGGTAGAATTTTTTCTCAATAGATTTATCCATTGGATTAAACTAGTTTATCTATTACCAAATCTAAATAATGATATTCTATACATAGTTTTATCCTCAAAGTCATTCCTAGGATTTTTATTCTCTTTCTTCTAAATCAAATTTCCATGGTTGTTTCAAAACATCCTTAGATAAAAAATGTAATGATTTGACCCTAGATTCCCAGAGTTGGTACATTAATTTAGTACATTGGCATAATTACACGGAATCATATCCCGAAGGACAAATTAGTATAGAAGTCTAGGAAAATAGATTACATACAGTAACATTATATTGCAATATAAAATGTTAAATAGAACATTGAAAATCCATTGATAACACCGTTATTATCCCAGATTAACCCTTTATATTAGTCATAATAAACACCTAGTCACCCTATGAAAATAAAACATAAGAAAGGGGTGAGCTTAGATGCTTTATAAGTGTAAAAGATATAACATAAGCTATCATAAATAACCATAAACTTTAATATAAGATATAAAACATAATCATAAGACTCTTTAATATAATAATAATCCTAATATTGAAAGAATAAATCTAATAATTCCATTAAAACCATCAAATGGATATTATACTAGTCAAAAAATCACATGTAATATCAATAAATAATCTTATAATGAGGGAATTCATAATGTCAGACATCATAACTATATAATAGAGTCTGCTTTCCAAGGGCCCAATACCCCTTTAAACTAGTTTTATTTATTCCCTAACCATCCTGGTGACTGACTACACCAATACTCATACTGAGACACATTTCACAAATAATTTTAAAGGATAACATTACACCACTTCCTCCTAATAATAGTCAACATAATTTTGTGATCTCCATATTTCTTCTAAACATAGTAGTTATTACTCCATGATCCATCCTGAAGAACCCCCATAGTGGACACATATTTTTGGAGGGTGGAATAATCATGGGGAACCAGTTACTTCTCCAAAGAGGATGGAAAATTATTTATCTTTATATCATATATTCAAATGTCTCTTATGGACCAAGGTCAACAATTTCATATTTATATGATTCTATAATTAAATAAAATTTCATATTCATATGATGTTATGTTTTAGGAAAACATCACTAATTCATGATGTTAAAACATATATTTACTATGTCTTCTGAAAATAGGATGCCCCATGTACTACTCACATGATAACAATCCCAACATCATGGTCATCTTTTAGGCATAATAACCATAATATCCATTGTTTTCACTCCTTCCCTGATTTACGCTTCCTTACAATGTGATTTTAATCTATATTGACCATTCCTATTATAAGACTATAAACTATGAACGTTAAATATGTGGGTTTTGATCCCTATATCTGAATTAGGTACATTTTATTCCTTTATTAGGTTTGTTATTCATACCCCAATGCTACCATTAAATCCTTTTATATCCCCTCTATAATTTATTGACTAAAAATAATTATTGTTTCCCCTGATAACACAGTCAAACTCACCACCCAAACCAAAATGAATAACTATTACCACATGAAATTAAATGAATAATGAACATTTCTCCACAATATGATAAAAACATGACTTTAATGGCCCCATAAGACATTAAAAAAATAACTAACCACCTTCTACAAGATATTAAACCTATGACCAAACTCTTCTAACAACATGTCAAACATATAACCAAATTTCCCCCAAAAAAGTCATTAAACCTTTAACCAATATCTAACCACACTACTCTAAACTTATGACCAACCATCCCACCCTATGTCAACCATATAACCTACCAACAACCATAGGATGTTATTACTCTGAGAAAACATTCCCCACAAGATGTTAAAATAGACTCTAATGGGTCCCCACATGACATTAAACCCAAAAAACTACTTTATACATATGAATCCCAACCTAATGAAATGCCTATTATGTGCATTTGGGCTTATGCTTGGGATGTCATATGTACCTAATATATGTTTTTTTATAGTGCATATAAGATTTCCTTGACAATTTTTTTCATACATGATATACCCTAAACATTAAAAAAATAATTATTAATTAGATGACCACCATGTTTGATATTATAACCATCGTTATCAGGTTTGAAAACAAATTACCTAATTTCCATCATAGAAAGTGGTGTAAGTAATTATTTTCCTACTCATGATGACACTAGTAATAAAATTTCAGAATATATCGTAGATCATTAAGGGATTCCAAGAGTAGTAGTAAAAATCTATTAAGGAATCCATGGATAAAAGTGATGATATCCCATTATCCCATTATGATAAAGGATATGACATTATCAATAATGGTGGTTGAGGTAGCCAAACATTGTATAATTGGAATGTGGGGAAGCACACACTAGTTTTTAGGCGACCAGTCCAAGTATGCAAGCTACCCTAGATGAGAAGAGGGTGTGCATCAAAATACAGATTCACAAAACTGGTGGAATGCATCATAAAACAATAGAAGTAATAAATTTTTAGTTATATTAATTTTATTAATTACAAGGAGGTTGAATGGTTCACAATACCAAGATACATTACATGTATGCTACTTTCTGTATAAAAACCCAACTCTTTATTACACATTTAAAACTGTTTCATTAAATAAACATGCAATTAATACAACCCAAATGATCGAGAGGTCTAATGTATTTGTGGCTTATGAAGATCACATTACAAATTAAGACATAAAATACAAAATCTTTATTGAAAAATAATTTTACATGACCACATCATTCCTTCGTACTTAACATTGCATGGGATAACCTGAGGAAATACACAATAAAATGGTGAGCAATATATCCTACTAATGGAGTAAACAAGTCATAACATTATGAATACAATAAATGTTAGGAAATAGGCATAACAATGGAGTCAAAGAGAAACAACAACATAAAATAATGGTATAACATGATTATCATAACATGGAAATGTGGAAAACAACTTAAAACATTGCATTATTAGCATAAATAAATCTGGTAAAACACTATCCCAACATGGTGTAAAAACTTCCTAAATGGTATCAGGTAAAAACTTATCCCAACATGACATATTATGATACTAAACATTACCCAATGCATTGGAGCGCTATTAGGGTTCACCCTCTAGAATCATTTCAATCTCATGCTTAAGTGTGCCACATAGATCATAAAACATCGATTCATTAAACATCATTGTTTTTTATATTATAAAGGAATTATTAATACATACATGAAATTATATAATCAATAAGTATATGTGCTTAAATTTGAATACCCTTGACAGAGAAATTTTCCTGGTATTCACAACATGGTTATTTTGGAATTTAAAATCACGGGGCAATTTCAGCAGCCTAATGACGTGACATAAAAATTCATAAAGCTTTTTTATGAGAGGGAAAGGGGACTCTCATAATATGTACATAATATGTAAAGTAAGGGTTTCATATAGATACATGTCCCAACACAAGGAATTTGGATATAGAATGTCAAATATAATAAATAAACTTGAAGAAAGAGGATAAATGGAATAAATATTACAAAATTTCAACATGGTAACGGGTGTACATGGTAGGGATTAATGACGTAAAAAGAGGTATATCATCTTTCAAAAAATAACTAGGGTAATATTTGGGAGGTAATAAATAATACCCCAACAATTTTAATTGAAATTAAAAGGTTATAACAATAGAATGAAACTTGGAAAAAATGAGAAATGAAGGAATCCCTTACATGGATGTGTCTCTTCAAAATATTGAAGAGGAGATTATTGAGGGAGTGGGGTGCCCAATGGGTATTATAGATAGGGGTAATAAGATTAGGGAAGTTCTCCAAGGATTATCAGTGAATGGAATTTGGATATTGGGTTGTTTTATATAGGAAATGATAGGGGAATTCTTTAATATTTCACAAACCTAGTTTTTAGAACATATAAAATTTAATACACAAAACCACAAACCCTTCCCTGGGATTTGCCCATGTTTTTTTAAAATAGGAGTGGATAAAATTATTTTATATTTCCAATTTCTAAAAATATTAAAATACTATACTTTCTTATGTGGAGGTGAGTCACATTATTAAAGAAATGAATTTAAAACCTTAAAATATATTATGCATTTTGGAGGATTAACTAAGGTTTTATAAAATAAGTTAAAAAAATAAAACCAAATTATTTTAATGGTAAATAATATATCGGGATGATTATAAAATTATTTTATTTATTACATCATTTTGGGGTCATTGGGATGTCACAAAACATACTACATATTTATATATTATTTAATTTTTACCCAAAACATCAACTTTCTCAGAATATTATCAAAAAATAACCATTGGATAATTTTAACTTCCTCATTCCAATAATAAAATTCATTTTATCTAAATTATTATCTATATATGTGAATTTTTACATTTAAAATGAAAACATGACATATATTGAAAATTTATAGTTTTTAACAAAAACAGTTTTAAAACCTTAGTAAAAATTACATTTGACTTCATAAAAATTTTATATTAATTTGTTATTAATAAAAGTAACTGGTTGATAATATTTTATTAAAATATTAATTATTTAAAAAATTCATTAATTTTGTAAAATACATTCTTTAAAAAATACACTTTTTGTTTTATCATATAAAAAATACGACTCTTATCAAACTGATTACTGAATCATTTACAGATAAAGAACTAATATAATCTTCATTTATAAGACTTTATTTTCTAATATAATTAATAAAAAACATTAGTTTTATATAAAAATTTATATATTTATCAAAATTACCTTTTTTACCTAAAAACTCAATTTATAAAATTTATCATTCCTTTGAGAAAGAATATTCTCATTACTGAATTGATTGTATAATAATAATATTTATAAAAAGGGATTACACAATAAGTAACTAATACCTTATTATATAACCCCTTATAACACATTCATAAGACCTATGGGTAAGGTGTGCGATGGTGACAGACACTTGGGGAGGCTTAGATAACGTCGCCCAAGTGGTAATCTCTATAAACATGAACTTATCCCTTAGGAGATCCCGTTCAAGCTTTATGTGGTGAAGCATAGCTTGGACATTGTAAAGAGTGAATCCTGTTGATGCTACCTCCTTTATGAGCTCTAAAAATGATCTTCATATGGCATGAGTATAATAAATGAGGCCATGGTCTCCTTTTTCTATGTTGAAAGTATTGTTTTTAAACATTATATTTATATAAGTTGTGTGATCACTATTCAACAACTATATCTTCAATTGTAAGGATACATAATGGTAATTTAAACACAAAAATAATGATAAAAAAGTTCATGCGTTTTATATATTCTTATGACATTAAAATAAAGGTAATTTTATTCAAAAAATTTCAGGTCAATACAACATTACTCCCTTAAGAAATTTCACCCTCAAAATTTTGTTTTTCCATACAAAAACAGATGAGGAATACTCAGCCTCATCACTTCCCCCAGTTTCCATGTTGCTTCTTTAAACATGGGGTTTCTCCAAAAAACATTGATGAGGGGTATTGTCTTATTTTGTTGAACTTCATCCTTACGATATATGTTCTTCAAAAGATACTCTTCATAAGAAATTTCATTCTATAATGGTATAACCCCTAGATTGAGTACATGTGACCGGTCATATATGTATTTACTCAATAGTGATACATGGAATATATCATGTACTTTAGACTGGTTCGGTAGGAGACCTAGTCAATAGTAAACTGCTCTGAATCGATCAATGATCTCAAAATAGGTGATGTACCTAAGACAATGCTTTCCCTTATTACATAATCTCATAACTCCCTTATAATGTGATATGTGTAGAAATACCATATCTTCAACATCAAACTCTAGGCCTCAGATACGGTTGTCAGTTTATCTATTTTTTATACTATGAGTAGCTTTGTGCTGTTGGATGGTCTTAACCTTCTCCACCATTTCTTTGACCATTTTTGGACCAATATTTTTTCACTCTCCAAATTTAGGCCAACTTGTCTATGATCTTCACCTCTTCCCATAAGGTGGTTCCTAAAGATCCATTTGGATGATTGAGTGCAAACTGTTGTTGTGAGAGAACTCAAACATAGGAATATTTGGATCCAATCCTCCTTTGAAGTCTATTGAGCATTCTCTATACATGTCCTCGGGTGTTTGGATAGTCCATTTAGATTTGAATAATTTTCAAGATGACAAGCTATACTGAAGTTCATCTCAGTATTCAATGCATGTTGGAGAATCTTCCAGAATATAATGATGAAGCATGGAACTCGATCAGATAAAATAAATAGTGGAACACCATGTTGACTTACCAATTCTAATATTTATATATGTTCCAATTGATCCAATGAGAAAAACGATCAAATATCAATTAACTGTACAATCTTTGTAAGAAGATCCACAATAGCCCAAATAGCATTGTCTCCTTTTCATGTCTTCAAAAGTTAGGTGACAAAGTCCACATATATGTTCTACCATTTCTTTGTTGGTATGGATAATGGTTGCGTCATCCCATTAGATTTCTGCATCTCACCCTTTATTTGCTAACATATCATGTACTTTGATGTATACTCTGTGATATCCTCTTCCATGTTATCCCACCAATAATGATCTTCGAGATCTTGATACATCTTTGTGTTTCCAAGGTGGATGGTGAAATTAAAACTATGTGAATCATCCAAAAGTAATTTCCTTTACTCTAGATTTTATGGAACCCATATTCTTGACCCAAATCTCACAATTCCTTCTTCATTAACATTAAACTCCAAGGATTACCCTTTTCTAATAGTTTACAATTTCTTTTGAAATTCCCATATTATTGTTTTTTACCACCCTTTAACTTTTCCCAATGATATGGGTGGGAAATCATTTGTGAAAGGATTTATGAGGTTCCCTTCTTTATGATCATCATGTCCATATTCAAAAAATATAAGATGATTGGATCTATTTAAATTATCATCAATGATAGAATTTATGGGTCCTTTCTACTTATAGAATCCACCACCTTGTTCTCTTTCATAGGGTGGTAAATATTTGATTAGTCATAATCGTTTAGGTTCTCTAACCATCTTCATTTTGGAATGTTCAACTATTTCTATGTGAATATATATTTGAGACTTTTCTGATCTGTATATATTTAAAACATTCCCTCAATGAGATAATGTGTCCATATGTTCAACATAATTATTAGAGCTTCTCACTCTAGGTCATGCGTCAGATAGTTGTTATCTTTTACATTCAACTTCATTTAGGCATAGGTGCTGATTTTTTCATTCTAAATCATCACACATCCCATTCTCTTATTTAAAGCATCGCTGAAGATTATGAAATTCTCCCCACGTGTGGGTATTGTGAGAACATGGGTAGTGGTAATCCTCTTCTTCAACTCAATAAATCATTTTTCACATTCATCATTCCAGGAAAACATGAACCCCTTCTGAGTTATCTTGGTAAGAGGGTTTGGAAATCATGTGAAATTTATCACAAATCAGCGATAATATCCAGTTAACCCCAGGAAGTTATGGAGATCCATAATATATAATGGCCTCAACCATCCCTCAATTTTTTTGGAAAGATCCAATGATATCCTTTTTCTTGTGATGATATACCCCAAGAATGAGACTTACTTCAACCAGAACTCACACTGGTTATACATTGCATAGAATCCTTTCACAAGGTCTGTTGTATAGTTCTTAAATGCTCCTTATGCTCCTCCTTTGTTTGGGAGTGTATTAGAATGTTGTCAATAAAAACTACCGAAAACTTGTCAAGGTAATCTCTAAAAACTCTTTTCATTATGTCCATAAAGATTCCTAGATAATTAGTGAGTCCTAAAGACATTACTATGAATTCATAGCACCAGTAACAAGTCTGAAAAGTAGTCTTGGGGATCTCCTCCTTCTTCACCCTTACATGGTAATATCCCGACCACATATCTACCTTAGAGAAGTATTGTGCTCCACTGATCATGTTATCAAATCATGGAAAATGAAAATTGTTATTTATCGCGATTATGTTGATCTCATGATAATCAATGAAAAGGCGCATTAACCTATCCTTCTTCAGGGCGAAGTGGAATGGTGCACCTAATGGTGAAGCACTTGGGCATATAAACCCTTTATCCAGGTTCTCCTGTTGTTGTTTCTTTATCTCCTCATGCTCCACAAAAACCATTCTATAAGGAGTATTGGAAATTATAAATGTACTCGGTATAAGATCAATCAATAATTCAATATCTCTTCTATGAGGAAGTCCAATAAATTCCTCGGGAAACAGACCCACAAATTCCCTTACAATAGTCATGACTTCAAGGATAGTTCTTTCCTTAGACTCAATCATATTAGACAGATACGTGTTCTCATAGGGAATTAATATACATGCATTAGATTATGGTGCTAAAGAAGATTAATTGTCCACCTTCTACTTGTGTAGAATCAGTGGTCAATTCACCATATTGAATGTGGTTTCCCTCTAATGGAAATTTAGGTTGGCCCCATATAGGGAAATCCTATCAATTCCAAGAATTGAATAAATTTCTACCAGTGGTAGTAGGATTTAGGTTTTTGGGATGTTCAATCTATAAATATTGTTAGGGGAGGAGTTATATTCATGGGAAGCAATAATTTCTCTATTTTCCATTCTCACCGACATCTCTTCTTCAATGATTTATGGCGGTGTTTGGATTGTTCTAATAAAATTTCAGGATATAAAAGAATGCATAGAATAAGAATAATATATTATGTTTGTTATTATTGAATGATTTATAAGAATACATATCACCACTTATTTTTGGGGATTCTCTTTGGCTGTAGTAATGGAAACATTCCACCCCTAATGCCTTGGAGGTTGTTGGTTGCCTCCAATTACCCTTGTATTTGGGAACTGGTTTGCAATGTGCCCTAGTTCCTTGTAGTTTTAGTAATGAACAACACGTAGAGGGTTCACTCAAGATTTCACCTCCTCTTCCATACAAGTGAGTTTATCTTATTGGAAATCGTTACATAGGTGCCCTTACCTTCCGCACCTAATACATTTCCTCATCCCCTTCCAGAAATTGTTTGGGTGTTACTACCGCACCTTTGGCAAGTGGGATGCTATAATTTCATAGCACCTTTTATTTTCTCCATTGGACATATAGAATTAAAGTCCACTCTTTTACTACTTATCCCCATGATACCCTTGAGAATCTCAAATATCCATCTCGACTTTGTGGGCATATCAGACAATCTCCTAATAGCATTTAAAGTCACAGATCCCCATGGCAATCCGTTGGCTAGGTTTTAGCCCACCAATGATGTGATCAACATTGAATTCAAAGGTGAAGACAAAACCAAAGGGTGTATCATGAATGTTTGGTATATTTTCCTCATACAAAGCAATAGATTCATCCTCCTTTTTCTTGAGTTCCATGAAATCTCTAAACATCATAAGATAGAGGGTGTGGGAAAATATTTATCAAAAAACAATTTTCGGAAATAATTTCAATCTGATGCCTTGATCTCTTCCCCAGACTTCATATTTTTTTAACAATGTAAAACCCTGAACAAATTCACACTCTATACGATACGCAACCATAAGAACCTTATATTGTTCGTAACATTGAAGGTTAGAGAATATCTTCTCAATGGATTTGATCCATTGTATGGCAATATAGGGATCAAAGGATCCATAGAAAGATGGGGCCTTTGAATCATGGTTTTCTTGATTACAATTAGTTCTTGGGGGGTGGGGGTGGTGTTGGAAATTGTTCTTGACCCGTGGTTCTATTCAAAATATGAGTCAACTAAGTGAGTATTGTGACAAAATTTGTGATTCCCTCTCTCATTGGATTTGGCATCTCACTAGAAGAGTCATCACATTGATCTCCACATTGGTTGTTATCATGAGTCCTACAATTACTGACCATTTTCTAGAATAAAAGGAAAATTAGGGGTATGTATTTTAAACTATTAAACTCATTAAGGTGAATCAATTAAAAAAGGATGACCTATAAATTACATTTTTCTCCATATTGGATTCAATATATGTTATCCATGATCTATTTCCTAACCTATATTCTATTATGATCCCCCCATAATAATGGTTCGTAATTAGATTATAAATTTACCAAATCATATCTCCTGGGAGTGTCGAACCAAGAGAGTAGCAAGACCCATTGTCATTCACTAGTTCCCTATAGAGTCTAGCTGAAAGGGGTGATTTTAGGTTTTACCCCTAGATACATCAGTTCCAGATCCACCTATATATGTTCTAATACAGATAGAGTTGTATTTATTTGATAAACCACATAATATATACTCTCCATAATTTCGGGATTACTTTCTTATACTCAGTCTTATCCCTAAGGTTTTCACTATAATTTTATTACCCTAATCCCAAAAATAACTAAACATATCCTCTCATACAAACTATAACTACCCTAATCTTTATTAGACATTTAAACATGATTCATTACATAAACATGCACTTAAAACACCACAACAGATCGAGAGGTCTAGTGTTTTTGGGGATTAAGAACATTATATGAAAAATTAAGACTTAAAATACAACATCTTTATTGAAAACGTCTTTTTTATGACCACAAAATTCTTTCATTCTTATCATTGCATGGGATAACATGAAGACACAGACAAGAAAAGGGTGAGATATAAAGTCATGCAAAGGAGTAAATAAGGAATAACATGATGTATACAATACATGTTAAGAAATATGAATAAAAATGGATCACAATAGATTCATGAACATAAAATCATTATATAACATGCTTATCATAACATTGAAATGTGGCAACAACTTAAAACATTGCATCATTAACATAAATAAATCATGTAAAACCCTTATCCCAATATAGAGGAAAAAATACCAATAAGGAATAAAGTAAAATACTTTCCCAACATTATGTATCATGATACCAAACATTACCCAATGCATTGGAGCTATATCAGGTTGCACCCTTCATAATCATTTCAATATCATGCTTAAGTGTGCCACATATATCATATAAGAGGGATTCATTCAGTATCATAATTTATTCCATGATAATGGAATGTGGAATAAATAAATTATGTTCTATAATCAATATGTATATGTGATTAATGGTGAATAACCCTAATAGAGAAATGAAAATGGAATTCAACATGTGATGATTTCGGCATGATACATTACGGTGCAATTTTGGAAACCTAACGTCGTGACATAAAAAATCATAAAAATGGTTGATGAGAAAGAATGGGATCTCTCATCATATTTACATGACATTGATAGTAAGGGAGTCATATATATATATTTACCAATACAAGGAATTTGGAGATATAAGCCGTAACATAATTATGAAACCTATAGAAAAAGAAGAAATGGAATAACTCTTAGGAAATTTCGGAACGGTTAAAAGTGTACATGGGAGGTATTAATGAGAGATAATGAGTTCTATAATCATTAAAACATAAGGATTGAAGTATAGGGGAGGTGAAAAATCATACCCCAACATTTTTAACTGAAAATAAAATGGGATAACAACATAAATAAACTTGGACAGAAATGAGAAAGAAAGGAACCCCTTACTTGGATGTGTGACGTCAAAAGCATGAAGAGGGGACTATTGAGAGATTGGGGAACCTTTTTGGGATTATAGAGAGGGTAGAGAAGAGTATGGACGTGTTCCATGGATTTTTAGTGAAGATATAAGGGAGATCAGGTAAATTTATATAGGAAATGTGGGGGGAATTCTTTAATATTCCGCAAACATAAGATTTTGAATCTGTATAATTAAATACTCAAAACCACAAACCATCCCATGGGTTTTGCCTATGTTTTTTTCAAAAAGGAGTGAAAAAATATTTTATAAAGCCATTGGCTGAAAATTGTAAAATATTATCCTTTCATGTGTGGAGGTTAGTCACATTATTAGAAAAAAAAATTAAAATCATAAAATATATTATATATTTTGAAGGATTCACTAGGGTTTTATAAAATAAGTAAAACAAATAAAAAATAAGATTATTTTAATTGGAAGACATATAATGGGGAGATAATACCATTATAGAATTTATTACATCATTTTGGATTCATTATGATCTCATAAAACATATTATATATTTATATATTATTTAATTTGTACCCAAAAATTCGACTGTCTCTAAAAATTATATAAAATTAACCATTGGAGAATTTCGACATCTATATTCCAAAAATAATATTCATTTTATCAAAATAATTTTCTATAAATGTGAATTTTCACTTTTAAAACAAAAACTAACATTTATTCAAAATTCATGGGTTTTTGATAAAAATAGTTTTCAAACCTAAATAAAAATTACATTTGACTTCATAAAAATTGAATACACATTTATTATTCATAAAAGTAGTTTGATGATAATATTTTTTTAAAATATTAATTATATAAATAATTCATTAATCTGTAAGATAAATTTTACAAAAAATAAACTTTCTGTTTTATTGTATAAAAAATATAACTCTTATAATACTTATTACCTAATATTTTAAATATATAAAACAAATATAATAATCATTTATAAGAAGTTTTTTATAATATTATTAATAGAAAACTCTATATTGATATAGTATTGTGTGTATTTCTCAAAATTACCATTTTTACCTGAAAACAAAAATTATTAAATGTATTATTCTTTTAAGAAAGACTATTCTCATAAAGGAATTGATGGAAAAAAAAATTTATTTACAAAAAGGTATTACATAATAATTAACTAATACCTTATTAAATATCCCCTTATAAAACCCACATAAAACCTATGGGTAAAGTGTATGATGGTGACAGACTCTTGTGGCGGCTCGGATAACATCGCCTGAGGGGTAATCTCTATCAACTTGAACTTCCCCTGTAGGTGATTTTTTTCAAGACTAACGTATTGAATATCAGATTGGGATTGGTCAATAGAAAATCCCAGTGATGCTAACTCCTTTCCAATATCCAAAAAACTATTTTTTAGGACCCAGGTATACTAGATGAGGCCATACTTACTTCTATCTGTGTTGAAAGTATTTTCCAAACGATATATTTATATCAGTTGTGTGATCACTATTCAATGGCTATATTATCGATGGTAACGATACAAAAAGGTAAGTTATACCATAAATTAATGATAAATATGTGCATGTGTTTTCTATATCCATAAGATATTAAAATTAAGTGAATTTTAATCATAAGGTTTTGGGTCATTACATTATTCGTGTCCAAGATATATGCATATGGAATCAAATTTTATCTTGTAATTAATACATAATGTTGACTAATAAGATACCTTAAATTAATATATCATTCCATTTTTTCTATGAAATAATCCAATGGAAATATTTTTTATTTTAGAAATGAATAATTATGTGGTAAATGTGTCATGACTCTAGATACAAGACATCAAACCAATATGTTTCAAAGCTATCATTCCAATTCATTGAGTTTTAACACATATTGATTATTTTACCTTTTAATATGTAAGGAATTCATTTTTAAAGTGCATATTTTATATCATGATTTATATTTTACTTGTCAAAAAATGGTAGTCAATTACTTCACAACATGATAATTTCTGTTAGGTGAGGGGTGTACCCTAAAACTAGTTTTCTTACATTGAACATTGTTACATAGTTTGTACCTTCCTAGTACATATCATGTAACGGTATCACAAAACCATTAAATTCGAAAACTATTGAGGGAATCAATATTCATTATCACCAATATGTAACATTTTTAATATAATATGAATATTTAAATATGTTTATCTAAATAAATTTAGAATTCAGTAATGATAAAATTAAAAATTGTAAAGTAATAAAAAATGAATGTAATAAATCAATGAATGATTAATAATTATAAAATATTTTATGGATGCTATAATAATACATGGTGGTTCGAGGATATAATGTAATTTTTTATTATTATGTCCTTAAAAGGCAATAATTAATGTTCTATAAGTATCTCTGTAATATTTTATGATTTGGAACACTCTAATTAATGAGAAATGATCGTCCAATATAATTTACAATAAATTAATGAAAACATATAATTACATTATATTGGAAATATATTTTAATTATCACGTTTATTTATGGCTTCACATCATATCATCATTTTTTGAAAGGATTCATGGATACAACTACTTTATTAGAGATCATTGGGTAAACTACGAACCTTAAAACATATAAATATGAATCCTAATGTTTTAAGAAAAAATATTATAACACCTATGTTGTTAAGTGTTTATCACCACACCATTCACTTATCTGTTAAAATGATTATTTTTCTTCCTCTAGAGTATATAGAGTAGAATATTATAATCAATATCATTTAATAAGAACATTATAGTGGAGTATCTCTCTAGTAAATGATGGGGTTCTCTAGTAGTTTCTATGCACACAAGAAATTCTACAGGAAATAGTTATATTTGAGAATATATATATATATTTGTTAAAGTAATTTGGATCTAGCATAGGCTAGGGTGACCAATAATAACCTACACGTATAAAAAAATATTTTGAAAAAATACTCTTTATATCTCATAATAATATACAGCCTTGAAACATAAAAGTTGAGTAACTGTTGTGTGTTGATAAATTATATTCTTTTTAATGAAAAATCATCATTATATCCCACATGATCATATTATATAGTATGTTTTATGGAATATTCCACTAATTTTATTTCTTCATAACCCGTGGAATAAAAAATATAAGAAAGTGTCAACTCAATTTATAACTAAGGGTAATCATCGGAGATGTCAATTGGTTATTTTAAGTATTCATATAATAAGTATAGGTGTGTGAGAACTATCTCATGACTAACAAACACATACCCAATAGGTCATGAAACCTAAAAAAGACTAATACAATAAATATTTAACAAAAAATTGTTAATAGGAGTTCATAATCATCAATAATCATTCAAAATCAATTAGAGTGTATCACAAGAATAATACATATTCCAATGAAATATACATATGATTATAAAATTATTTCCTCAGACAAAGAAAACATCCATGAAATTTATTATAAATAATGTCCCATATGTGATCAGTTTCACACCCTATCTCCATAAACATAGTGGAAAGAGTCCCATAGGTAATTGGGTTCACACCCTATTCACTTTAATATCATGATATGAGAAATTGTATTAATCCCAAATCATTGGATGGAAATATAATTCTCATCCAACATGTCACAAAATAATAACAACGCATATGAGTTTCATGATAAAAAGAAAACATTCATTTTTATTTTTAAAAATTTTTATCCATAGAGATCAGAGGGGTTCATGATAACATTCATGGAGAATAATGTAATTATTCTAGATGGAAAGTTAGGATAAATGTATGACAATATATACAAATAATAACATAAATAATATCAAATAATGTTGACATAGATGGAAAACCCTTTAGAGATTACTGCATAAATCAATTTCAAACATACAAATAAATATGAATTTTATTTTCCAAAACATTAATGATTATAATCATTTTTAAAAAACATAACAAATATAAAGTAATATTAACAAATAATATCTCTTAAAATCATGAAATAATGTATTCAGGCACAAATAATTAAGACAAATATGAAGGAATTGGCTCCCAACTCTCACAACTCCAATTTTGATTCCCTAAGATAGTGATGCTCTCGGCTCCAATCCCTCCCTCCCCAATGGATGTAAGGGGGTGATTGTATTTCTACATCCTCTTCTATGATATGGATCTTTGTTACATTCAATACACCCAATATCTTTACCCCTATCCCTATGATTCCTCTTTTCCCTAATGTTCGTGGCCACCACAATTTCTCTCACCACCAAGAGATTTCAACAAAATGATTCAACAGGGCTTCAGATCTTCATAGGATGACACTCACAGATCGTTCTAGGAACTGTAAACCTTCCGTAGATGCATTTAAACGATTCATTTTTGAATCTTGGGTTCTTAATGAACATGAAGTGGTGGTTCTTATTTATAATATACACTTGATGATTCAAATTTCTTCAGAGGATTACATGATCGCTACCTGGTCCAATGCTCCTTGGGCCATCAATAGTTGAATATTTTATCTATTTTTATTGTCTTTCTAGTTTATTAAGAAATGTGATGTCACTTCTATGGTAGTATATGTTAGGTTTCCATATTTTTCATTGCCTTTATAAAATCACAATATTATTTTATGCTGGATAACTTGGTAGGCCGATATTTTTGTTCTGATGGTATCAAAACATCCGTTTTCATCTAATCTCCACACTAATTTTTATAGATGTTGATGTTTCAAAGCCACCAAAAATGTGTATTTTTATTTTGTATAGAAAAGAATTTATATAGAAGCAATCATTGGTATTTGAGTCATTGACTTCATATTTTTTGAACTGTCATCAGTTAGGAAATCAAGTCTTAGGATACTGTCGTGAACTTAGGGACAAGAAAGGATTAGTCTCTACCTCAAGACCACCATTTGGGGTATATGTGTACAAAAACCATGATTCAAAATAGAATTTTTTGGATGATTTTGATTTAAGAATGGATGAGGAGGTGTATAGAGTGGTATCATGAAATTTGGGACCCCTATACCACAATAATTACCCAGTAAGGATACCACGGGTGTCTAGGAAGGATACCCTTAGGAGGTTCCTTATACATTTTTATATGTTATGCTCTTGAAGGTCCCTCATATGATGGTTCATTTGGTTTTAGGGTTGGGGATACCTTCAGTTGGAGTGAAGGGTGAAAAACCTATGGATACATGGTTGTGGATCGTGAATGTTTTTTATCATTTGAGGCATGATTTTAGCATTATCCCCTTATCCAAACTGGTTCAAGAAAGGTCAGAGGATGTTGTTAAGGTATAAAGAGTTCTGACATTGAACTCCCTCACATCTAGTGATGCAGGGAATGAGTAGAGGGATACCTTATTGTATTTTGATTTTGTTAGGAAACTACTTATATCTGGTCCTATCGATAAAGCTGAGGTGATCATGGAAGTCTTTGTTGATGAAGGTACTAGTGGAAATCCCCAATGTCATGTATAATAGGACACTAATAATAAACCCTAATTTTTGGGACATGGATTTTTGCAACCCAAATTTTTTTCGTTCAGTTATTCTAGTGTTGAAATTTTAGACTAGACCATACTAAGCAGAAATAGCTAAGTCTGGAGGAATGGTTATCCATTCTACAAATTGTTTTGTAGTGATCGAAGAAGAAGAGTTTCTGATTTTTGAGATAGGGAATGATGTGTAGGCTTCCCACGATGATAAAGGTTTTGATTAGAAATCCCTTATCGAGTCCATGGAATTAAACATTGAGGAGTACCATATTATATCTTCTTTAAAGAAGGTAAATAACACTATAATCGATTCAGATAGGTTTATCAAGAACTATTGGAGGCCACAAAGAGTTCATGATTACTATTACTGACCTCGTATTCCTATTACTTGGTCCCCATATAATGGAATGCTACCTCTGAATTTTTCAAAGCGTGATGATGTAAGTACTACTAAGGAGCTAAAATCTACTACATGGTAATCATCTCTCTCTGACCTGGAGAATGTTGAAAAAGAGGTTTATAAATCTGATTTCCACCCAAGGAAAAAAGAATTAATGTTGTGTGATTAGTGGTAATGAATGATCAATTGTAGAGAAGATTTATTTTACAATATCATGGAGGTAATTACTACACAAGTAGTGTTTGATAGGATAGTCTTGATGCCTATTAATGTTAGATTAATTGAGGGGCATGGTGACTGGATCCCAAAACCATAAGGATACCGGCACATGGGTCAAATGGGAAGAGTATTACTATGGATTATATAATTAAAACTTGGAAAATAATATCATACAACATTGAAAAGTTCATAAAAGATGAACCAAAGAGAAGGCTACTGTTCTATAATGAAGTCTCCATAGAGTTAATCTCTCTAAAAGGATAATATTGACATTTATAGATTCTTCTTTGATGTATCGGGATGAGTGATTATATTTTATGTACTTAACTAGTTCAACTATTTTAAAAGGTTATTATTATTAATAAAAACATATATTTTTTGGATGTAGAAAACATTATATAGGGATACCTTTTTAAAAATGACACATGTTGAAAGCATTTAAAGAAGTTAATTTTTTATAGTATTTAATTATATTATAACATTATGTTATTCAATTTTTGAATCCCAGAAATAGACTTCCCAAAAAATAATATCAACATAATACTGGAGGATTCATAATCGAAAGGGAAATTATGGGTCATTTTCACTTATATCTATCACATTAACTAAATTATCAAACATGGGAAATGAAATTTATTGAGTAAATATAGTACCCCATAATATCCAATTGAGAAAAAAATATGTTGTATGTTTTATATATGCTTTATATAGTATTTCCTAGATGTAAATTAATTTACTTTCATATCGATTTGAAGTTGATATTAGAAATAATCCCTTATAACATCAAAACCGTTCTAATATTTATTCCATTAAAGGAAAAACCTAAGATGAATTCTAAAAAAATGGTTTTAATTATACATATATAAAAATAATGTTCGTGGATAGGATAAACATCATATAATAAAATTACTGTTTAATATGAATAATATATTAATAATGAGAAAGTTATATGAGGAAATCCATATCCTTTTATCCTAACATAAACAAAAGATCAATAACCTCCTTGATAATAAGTATAACCTTATTAGTAAATTATTTGAAATCATTATTCAAACCTATTAAATATTTTAATATTTAATTATAATTATTCCACACTTATATTTTAGAAGGATAATGTTTTTTTCGTAACTCGATGTTATAAAATTCAATTGTTTTATATATGTTTGTTAGAAGTGACGTAAAACCCTATTTTTTAAAACATTGTTAATAATTTATTTATTATAAAAGATATTTAAAAATTATATTATCAATTATTTATCCATCCCATTACCCAAAAAATTGAAATTAGGATAGTGGATTTTAGGAATGAGATCTATGATGGAATTGTTTCTATTAATTTTCCTATATTTATGGATTACCATATAAGAAACATTAATTTTTATGTCATATTTTACAAAATGTATTAATGACTTATATTATTCATTAATATTATATATTTTCACAAGATATATTTAACAACCATCCATTTATGGGTGTAATTTAAAATTGATCACATATCTCTATTGAGTTTTCTGTTCATAGGCATTCACAAATTCCATTTCATTTCCCATAGAAAAAATAACTCAAAAAATGGTTTATCCTTTCACAATAAAATATTATAGAAATATAATATTCATTTATTAATTACCAATTTTATCCATCAATTTGTTTTTATTTTTTATGATTAAAAATGTTACTTCATAGAGGTGTTAGACAACACAAACACATAATTAACATCATCATATTTTTAAGGGAGAGGAAAGGGATGATATTAGTTATAACATTAACATAATATCTTATAAATATATTAATAATAGTATTATAATAATATTATATTGGAAAAAATTACTAGTTTAATGATAGTGAAGAAAAATGGCAGAAAACAGATTAGTACTCATATTCAGTGTTTGACCATTTCCTTTGAGTACCTAATAGAAATGGAGGATCGTTTGATTTTAATTATACCAAGGGAAAAACAATATTGGTATAGGAAAATATGTAATATTAAAATTATATATTACAAAGAGGAATTTGGATATTACATTATAGGTATATTGGGGCTAGAAGTCCCCTTTTATTAGTGAGGAGAGTATCATATCATGAATAATATAAAATTTTAAGTCACTATTCAATGATTGAGACTCCATATATAAAAAACAATGGAGTGGGGATGAGTGTAGGTAGAGACTCCTATGAACAAATCATTTAGATATATACTTTCTGGAATGATGGGAATTTTAACAATTGTTTTAACAATTAATGTTATTTACTTATACACTAGAAACTATTTCATTAAGCTTTATAAAGTTATTATTACTATTAAAATATAATCACTATTATAATATAATTTAGATATTATAAATTAAACTATTTAAAAATTTCATAATATTAATGTTCTCGAATTAATAATAACTAATTATAAAATATTAATTGTCTATCACATTAATTGTTTTTTTTTAAAATATAACCTTATGTTTTAAAAGATCAGATATGGGTTTGAAAATTAGAATTATTAATTTAATGTTTAATTTTGATTATTTAATAGATTTTTTATTAATAAACAGGTTTTATAAATTATAATTCATTTTATACACTAATTTTGTTACACAAGTCAATATATTCATTAAAACGGTATTTTGTACTATTTACCTAAAAAATTAATCTTCAAAGAATTTCAAAAAATGAATCTAGAGGATTTTTTTTGATGGACTCAAAAATGATGTTAATTCTTCAAAATAAAAACTCTATATGTTTATAAATTTATGTTTTAAATAAAACATATAATATACAGCAAAAATATTTTATGAAAAAAAAAATTTTGATTAACAAAAAATAATTAAAGTAAAACATTATATTATTACATAGTTGTCTTTTTTGTATTTGATTTCATTTTATTTCCTTTCAATATAATTAGATTTTATAGGAATAAAGCATCAAATACCTAATTTTAGTGATGTTTTCATCATATGATTTCTCAAACATAGAATTTATTAAATATAATTAAATTCTAAAATCATATGGTGATATATTCTACCAAAGTTATAATAATTTTCCATTGAATTTATTTAATTATAATGAAATAAAATTTGGACACTTCACTCTATTTATATTCTTAGCCTCCAAAATAGATTCTATATATTTATGTTTTCAACAAAAAAATCACCATCTGAGTTGTCTTGTTCAGCTATAGTTTAACTCATAAATACAAAATATCCACTTATTAATCCTCATATGAATAATAATTCAGTAACAGTACTACCCTGTATATTTAACATGTAAGGGATCATATATATATATCATTATATGAGATAAATATAACCAATTTTGAACATGGGATAAGTTTTATAAAATTTCCAAGAATTGAGTTATCATCCAATTATGATCATGAATCTTAAAGTGATTTATATATCTTCGGAATAGATTGGCCTAATTTATAAATCCCATAAAATTCATCTAAGGAAATATTTTTTCGAATACCATGTGAAAAAATGTGAACTAAATATCTTACTGATGATTGTTATAATAAATATTACATCAATTATGAGAAACCATTATTTTTTGTGGAAGGTATATGAAGTTATCTCTTGTATCCTTAGTTATATTAGGTCCCTATATATTACATTATGAAACACTATCTCAACATGTTAGATTTTTGAACATCATTACATTGTATGTATCATTAGATACCATCTAAAATATCGATTGAAATTTTTTCTTCATGAAAATTCTAGTAGATGGTGTTTTTAGTACAAAAACCTTTTAAAAATATAGATATAGAACTCGATATTTCATCTCAAAAATGAATGTTCCTATCATAATAGAAAACTGTCTGAGAATTATATGATGTGATAATGATCAACTTGGTAATCAACAGTTCTTGAAAATATTTCTAGAACATTTGGGTAAATCTCCTTTCCTAACCAGAAAAAATTAGGAGTTGTAACCCATGTTGGATTACCATTTCTATGATATATTTCCAATAATTTTTTCAGTAGAAAACTATTCTTATATGAAAGTGAATTTTTTTACTATCTATATTGGTTTGAAATTAGATAATGGTCTTTAGACATATTCTAGACATCAATGAAAAATAAATAGTTGATATTTCCCCATTTACATATAGATATGGGTAATTGGTTTATGATACCCCTATAATTTTTGTGTTCTTACTTGATATTTTCATATATCATTAATCGAGGTATATAATCATCAATGACCCTCTTCATTTTTTACAAAAAAATATGATATATATATGAGATCATTATAAATTTTTTTATATGAGAATGGATAGATAATGATAATATATTCAATTCATCAAGAACTCCATATTCAAATATAGCATCATAGTGACACATATATTATTTTTAAATCATATTAATATATCATAGAAAAGTATGAACACTAGAATATTCAATAACTTATTTTTTTGTTCAATATCCTCATTTTACATTCCATTAATCTATAAATGGATGGATATTTTTATAGTAATTATTGAATTCTATGATTTTTTCATCTTCCATAATGATTTCATTGTATATCCTCTACAAAAAAATGAATTAAAAAACCATTTAATTCCAAATTATCTAAGAAATCACATGGTCCATCTCACTCAGAGCATCAATAACCTTGTTTTCCTTCCTATGGTGATAATTTATTGGGATGTGATAATTAGTAATAAGGTCCAACCATATCCTATGGTATATATTAAAAGTTTATTTTATATATATATGCATTTTATTTTTTGATGCGTATATATTTTATGAAAGGAACAATATGTATAATTACTATATATTTTGGAAACCAAAAATTACCACTTCTAACTCCACTTCACGACTTTGGTATTTTGGAACATGGACCGTTAATTTGAAAGATGAATATAATACAAATGTGTTATTATATATGTGAAAAAATACCATTCTATTAACTTATCAGTCAATTTATATCACAAAACCATCTCTACTATTTGGTATTGAGAGAACAGGTTCACTGAAAAATATTCATTACAGTTCATTAAATATTTCATTGAGTTTATTTTTCCTAAAAAAACATGGCCACCTTAAAAGTGAACATGGTAAATGATTTTTTTATCTATTATAAATAATTTTACAT
This sequence comes from Viscum album, assembly GCA_963277665.1. NCBI lineage: Eukaryota > Viridiplantae > Streptophyta > Magnoliopsida > Santalales > Viscaceae > Viscum > Viscum album. Next base: position 38,863,567 of record OY728140.1, on the reverse strand, counting down.
TATTGGTCGTACAAAATTATTCTAAAAAAATTATAGATCATAATTATTGAGGTTGGTCTATTCAATTTTTGAAAAAATTATATCTTAGATGGATCTCTAGATATTCCTTCACCAATGATTACATAACCTAAGAATTGAAAATTCAATAACCTGAAATTTCATTTATAAATTATTCATAAATTTTATCATTCCTCAATTTCTTTTGCATAATACCCAAATAAACATATTGATATTACATTTTCATGGAATATATGACAATTAGAAAAATAAATTTGACCCCAAATTTTTTGTGATAATCATTAAAGACACTACACATCTGATCTATGATGATAATGTATGGAATTGGTGTTTCCAAATGGAATAAATATAAATTCATATTGTATAAGTATTTTATAAAACGTTTTGGTTGTAATAACCTCCTTTCTAAAAAATAATTGATGATATACCACTTGAAATTAAATCTTTGTAATTAATTGATCACTGCATATATGGTAAAGAAAATAATTAATTCAATAATAAGAATCTTGTTTTTTAGTGATTATATTATGTTTTTAGTAATAAGTAAAAGGTAGAATTATCAATTATTTATTCATTAAAAAATAATAAGTCCTACCCATATTGGTTGACTAGGGTGTTTTAAATTCTCAACCATATTCCCCTATAAATTTTTAATAAATTACAACATTTAATTTATGACCATTCAATTAGAAGTATTAGAAATTAGTGTATAACCATGTTTGAGTTATATTGAAAACCAAAAATCATGATTAAGGAGAAGTATAATAAATTCATTATGAAATACATTATAATGTTAATAATCTATAGTCATGTAACCCATATGAATTTCTTCCCTTACTATTTCTTATTGATAAACCTCATGAATGGACATCAAGACCCATAAAATCAAGCTATTTTAAATTATAAATTCATATTCAACCTCATGGTTTTAATATTATTATGGAGGCAAAAGATATAAAATTTGAGTATCCTTACTCAAGAAATTGATATGGGATCTATATATAGAGTGCCAATCCATTCAACTAATTAAATCACACCAATCTTTATGGATAATAGTAATATTATCATGAATATAATTCTAACTAACATTAATCAAAGAGTATACATATACCTAAGTTTTGATCATCATAATAATAATATATCAATTTATAATAATTTTTTGATGATGTGATACACTTACAAAATATTATAGATATAAAAAAAGTTAAAAATAATAGAATAAAATAAAATATTTTTAGTTTTATAGGGAATGATAATTATCTGTTTCATCAAAGCACCCTCATGTCTCCCCTTAGTAGTCGTTAATACTTGGGCCTTCCACCTTTAATTTGTGTTAGAATTGACATTACTATAGAATTACTGTAACATCCTGAGTGTTTATGAAAAATATTATTTTTAATTTTATTTATGTCTTGTGTTGTATGCTACAACAAAAGGAGCTTTCACTACATGCATCCCTGACTTGGCTTGCATTACACGCAATCGCGACCTTCCACGATAGCGTGTGTTGTACGCAATACCGAGTTTCACTAAACAATGATATGTTATATAAAATAGCCATTATGATTTGTAATACCAACTTTTTAGAATTTTATAAATTTTATCACTCGGAATAGACTTCATTTTTGGATTCAGAATATCGAAATTATCCTAGGGTGAATTTTTGGTATTTTTCTGGAAACTTTCAGTTTTTGATAAATAGTTAAAACACTATGTTACTATATAAAACCCGACTTTTTATTTAAATAATTATTTATTTTATTTAAATTAATTTTAGTTCAAAATTGATACATAATAACTATATAAGTTCAATGTAATTCATTGGAGTCATTTTATAATAATTTTAGATATATAACAATTTTATTGAACTTTTCACCGTCTTTTACCCACCTCCTAGAAGAATTTGGTAATACACATCAAACATAATTTTACCGCTTCTGTGAGTGGAATTTAAAAAATCCAAGAGACATGGTTAATATCAAGGACTAAAATCTGGTTAAATGAGATGAAAATAATTTTTGGTGAATAGTAACTTTTTATTTTTATTTACCACGATTAAAAGTAAATAGGGTAATTAAGGGTAAAAATGATATTATTATTACCATAACACAAGTCCTAATTATATTGGATAAATGTAATTAGACCAAAAAAAACATTTGGAAAAAAAATATGACCATTTTGGTCCACCTGGATTAGATTAGGACATTTATTATTAATTTATTTAAAGAAGGGTTAAAATAGTTAATATCAAAGTTTAATAACTTATTCATTTTTAATATAAGGTTATATATAAGATAAATTTGACTATAAATTTTCATTAGAAATCTAAAAGTATTTCCTACCAAATGGTATTTTATTTATAATTTTTAGACATTGAATAATTTTAGTTATTTACGACACAATAGTGATGGAGTAATTACCTGAATAATGAAATGTTAGAATAATTGATATTATGAATACCCAAATAAATGTAACCTAAACGTGTCTACAATCTATCAGATTAGAGGATTTTGACCCATACCAACTTTAGATTCGAAATAAATCAATTTGGACCTATTATAAACTGTATATGACTTTATTATAAAATAATATTTTAATTTTTTCCAAAGGATCCCTTCTCCTCCATTATAAAAGGGCACCCCTTCCCTCTTCTCATCACACCCTTTTGAGCCTTGAATCTTGGCCAACCCCTAACCATTTCTCTTATATAATTCCATATAAATATTCTGGAGGTTTTTGTCTTCTCAAAAGACAATCTCTACTTCCATAAGAGGAAGCTTAAAGGAGGTGCATCGAAGAAGAGGTAATCTATTCTTCTGATTCTCTCAAGTTTCTTTCTTCTTGTACTTCTTCTTCTCCAGTTATATCATTATAAAGTAATAACATCAGTATTTATTATATACTGATATGCTATTAAAAATATGAAACAACCCTATTTCACCTTCTATCCATGCTACGGAAAACAAAATCACCGCGCGTACGTACGTACAGAATACCGTCTCCATGCCGTGGTGTAATCTGTTTTCGACCACCACCTTACTTGGATTGGTATAATGGTGTAAATAAATAACTATATACGATTATTGTAAATTGATATTGTTTCTGAAATATTATACATACGCTTCAATACAAATCCATGATCATGGGAATGATATCATCGCTCGTTCGTACGTACTGACTACCGTCTCCACGACGCGATGAGATTTATTCTCCATGTTAACCATTCATGAATGATTATAAAGTATATATAATGAATAATAATGGAATATATGACATAATAGTTATACTGGATTTATGTATATATATATATATATATATGAATTTCATCTACTTAATTTCATTCAATTCAATAAAGAAAGGAAAACAACGTTCATGCGTACGCACGACCTACCATCTCCAGGAACAGTGTGTTTTATTTCATTTATCTATCTATTATATATATATATATACTGAATATATATGATATATAAATCATGTTTTACATTCTGGAAGTAAGTAAATAATGATATATGTAATAATAATATCAAGAACAACAAGTCCACACACGTATAATAAATGAAACGATTGTACCCAAATCGCTGCTTCGACATCAAATTTACAAATGAACGGGTAATATAAAGTCATAAGTAAACTATATATGATATCATAACAATGAATATTATTCTTTAATAAGTCAATAGAATTATTTAAATCATTATACATGAGGTTTGGATACATACGAGGCATATCAGACATTGGGTAAGGGATAAATTTTCAATCTCATTTTTTTATCCGAGATTGCTTATAGGTAAGTATCTACTCGGGTTACGTTTATCATCCATGACCATGTTTTCTGAAAATGTTTTCATAAAATTTTTACTATTCTAACATGAATGTTTAAAGTCATTTTTACACTTTATTTACTGTTTACAACATTGTATGAATGGCATCTTTCCTTTGGTTACCGTAAAAGGTACTTTTTGACTTTTCTGAAAAAAGTATGAGGAGAATGTTATTTTTAACTTATACAGTGTGAACGGATTTTTATGGTTTCATAACACCTCATTTTCAAGAATCATTCTCTAAAATTTTTCATAATTATTTTCAACAAAACCTTTTTCTTTTAAAATTTCATGGAATTTTGTGAAAATAAAATGATTTTGAAGAAGAAAGGATATTTTCCTCAAGAATTCGTTTCAAGTGTTTTATCAAAACTATTTTCCATATAAAATGAAATTATTTAATATATTTAGGTTTCAAGTATAATGTCACTATGATTTACATGATTTCAATTTTCTTATGAGGAAATGATATACATTTGTGTTATATGGATTATGTTATGATGGGATGATGTTTATGGAACCCATTTTATTCTGTGGGTTATGATGAATGATTTATTTTTAAGTTATGGAAAAAGTAAGAATGATTTCATTATGAGATGGGTGGGACCTATTTCTCCCTCCAATTAATTGGGTAAATATTTATATCTCATGATGTAGTCATGGCTGGAATGATAAGTGAATCTGGTTCAGTGTTACAGGACTGGAACGAGGAGTGAACTCGATTCAGAATGGGACTTTGTCCACTAAGATGGTCTTGGAAGCAATGTCTTGGCTACTATGGAAATCATAACATGACCTTAATAGATTCTACAATTACATTTTTTATTACCATGCAAGTTTATCATGACTAATGTTCCTTTATGATCTATTCCTTGTGTACTTCCAAGATTTATGGCGTTTCTCATGATTTTGATGTTTAGATTTTATGTTCAAGTTTTTGCATTCAAATTTTTATGGATTGTTATATGTTCTCTATGCTTACCCATAATGAGAATTTGAGCTCACCCTTTATATGTTTTCATTTCCCCAGGATTTAAGGAATGTTTTTAGGTATGAAAACTAAAGGGGAAGATCTTTATGGGAGATGTTGAAGATCTTTCACCACGATTAGAAGATTATTCTCCATGTTTCCAAAGACACTAAACTATTATGGTCCTGGTGTGTCTGTTTTTGTTATGTATTAAGTATTATGAAAAAGTAATGTAATGTTCATGTATATCAATCTTTGGGTCTCTACAGTTGGTATCAGAGGAAAAGTTTAGTTAACTATTGGAAACTATGATGCAAAAACTTTAGTGAAATCTCTAGAGATATTTCTAAGGTATGTCTAGGGATGTCCCTAAGGTTAGCTATAAGTATAGTTAATAGTCCTAGAATTATTGTAACAATATTAGAATTAAATCTAAGATGTTATATATTGAATGTACTCCCCATTTATTATGTTTTTTTCCTAGCATGATTTCTGCCTCTCACACTGTTCTTTTTGGGTTATAGACAATGGTTGGAACCCGAAGGAACCGTGTTGATCAATGTAATGGACAATGCAATGATTTTCCTCCTAAACAAACCAAGGTTATGGGAGATAGAGTGAAAAATATTATTCCTATACTCACGCAAGATACGAATCATTATGGACTTCCGAATGAGAAGAGAAGGGAACAATATTCTATTGAGTCCTTCATGAGGCAACATCCACTGTGTTTCAATGGGTATTCTGATCCACTTGTTGCTGAACAATGGATCAGTACCATTGAAATGATATCTCCCATACTTTTCAATTCAGAACATGAAAAAAGTCATTATACCTGTTTACTGTTTAGAAGGTGAAGCAGACCAGTGGTGGACTCTAATTAAGAATACAAGGCCCCAAGACGAAATTGAATCCAATGAATGGGACGAGTTCCAGAACATATTTTTCAGTAAGTACATTACTCGTATTCTTTGAACAAATATGGAAAATGAGTTTCTTGAGCTTAAGAAGAAGGATGATGAATATGTTGGTATATACGAAGTGAATTTTACAAGACTTTCAAGGTATGCATATGACTTTATCATCTAACCTAAAGTAAATTTGATCGACTTTTCAGGGGAATAAAACAAAGTCTTCGAAGGGCATTAGCTATAAGACACTTCAGTGGCTATGAAGAAATTGGGCGTTGTGAAATCAAGGTAGTGCTAGAAGTTGGTGTAATATATTCATCTCATGGTTTTGATAAGAAACGAAAGATGGAGTTCAAGGAGAAATCACATAATAATGGTGAAAAGAAGACGAATGTTTCTTTATGCTCAATGTGTGGAATGTTGCACGGTGGAGATTGTCTTAAAGGGACTAGAAAATGTTTTTAGTGTGGAAAAGAAGTTCATTGAGCAGTTGATTTTCGAAGTAATGGGAAAAATGTTGCTAATGATGTGAATAGGGAAAATACTACAGAGAACGCTCCACCAACGCTTCAATGCTTCAAGTGAAAGGAAATGGGGCATTATGATAATAAATTCCCTAATCCAGAGGTTAATGATGATCAACGTGAGGAACCTATTAAGGAAAAGGGAAAAGGGAAGTCACATGCGATCACTATTGGCGATGATGAATATGAAAACGATGTGATGGAATGATTAAGTGTTTATGTAATGGGATTCCAAAATAATGTTGTATATATTATCGTGCAATATTGGAATATTTATGTATTGGTCTATTGTGGTTTTCAATAATTTTATGGTACCGGTAACCATGGAAAGTGATTGATATATTTTTGGAAAGAAGATTATATGCACATAATGAAGGGATATGGAGAAAATGAAATGTTTAATAGTATTCATGAGCTCATGACTGATATAAAGAAAAAGTTATATCATGGTTTGAGTATATAGAATTTTTGGATTTTTGTATGTGGAAAGAGTTAACTTTTGATAGCATTCATATTTTCACTAAGATTCAATGGGTATTCATTTTTCAAGATAATACATGATTAAGGTATTCACATGTTTGGAATGTGACCAACAAGATATATCTTATATGGGGGATAAAGGATGGTATTCAGGTACTTGTTATGTGACCACTCAAGTAATCATTTTATTTACATTATGGGATTGGACAGAAGTATTTTCGATAAGCTTAAAGGTTGGAATGGATTAAGTTGGACATCAGATAGAATTTTATAAAGCTAGAACTTTTTTTCTTTCGATATTATTTATGGAATGTTATAATAATGTAGTTTTATAAAATGGACAACCTGCAGGATGGGCGACAACCCGTCACGTCGGACAAGGTTGTGGGAATTGAACCCACAACTGAAGTGCGACAAGCCTTTATCACCAACCACGGGCCTACAGAAAGTCCCATGTTAGTATAAACTAGTTTTATTATACTAAGTAGTATGATACATGAAGTATAAGTCCATTTTTTGAATCATATACGATTAACCTCACCGTAGATGGACTTAAGTATATTTGATAACTTTTTCTAACCTTTTGTTTGAGACATATGGAATGACCCATCATTCTATCACATGATCTACTAACACCTCATGAATGAAAAATTCAACTTTATTTCTTTAAGAGATGAAGTGGAAATTGTTCAAGGCATGAACAACAGTGAGATTATACCGAAATAAAGTAAGTATTTCTTCTAATTCAAATCCTTCAACTTTAGGGAAATGATCTTGAAAACCAAAAATGTTGTCCTAGTGCCTTTATATCCGATGAATCAGATGGTACCTTAGATCATCCCAAATTTATGTCTTTGTGATTGTTGGATTTTTCATATCCATGTTCTCTACCACTCTCCATCATAACATGATGGTTAGATTTTTCTTCCATATCCATATTTTCAATTATGTTCTCCAATGTGGAAACCCAGTGATTAGTAAATTTGAGTAACCGTTACATTTCATACTTTAGTTTTTAAAGATTGGTTTTGGTATTCCTTTTTACGATGTGGGATTCTATTAAAGAAACTCACAAGTAGTAAACCATGTATAACCCTGATTAATTTCAAGGGCGAAATTTATTTTAAGTGGGGTAGAATGTAACACCCAGAGATTTTATGAAAAATAATCTTTTTAATTTTTTTGATGTATTGTGGTGTACGCTACACCAAAAGTAGCTTTCACTACATGCATCCCTGACTTGGCTTACATTACACGCAATCGCGACCTTCCACGATAGTGTGTGTTGTACACAATACTGAGTTTCACTAAACAACAATATGTTATATAAACTAGCTGTTATGAATAGTAATACAACTTTTTAAAATTTTATAAATTTTCTACTTCAAAATAAACTTCATTTTTGGATTTGGAATATCGAAATTATCCTGGGGTAAATTTTTGGTATTTTTCTGAAAACATTCAATTTTTGATGAATAGTGAAAACACTAGGTCACTATTTAAAAATCGACTTTTTATTTAAATAATTATTTATTTTATTTAAATTAATTTTAGGTCAAAATTGATACATAATACTTATATAAGATCAATGTAATTAATTGGAGTCATTTTATAATAATTTTAGATACATAAAAATGTTATTGAACTTTTCACCGTCTTTTTCCCACCGCCGAGGAGAATTTGGAAATTCACATAAAACATAATATTACCACTTATGTGAGTGTAATTTAGAAAATCTGAGAGACATGGTTAATATCAAGTACTAAAATGTGTTTCAATGAGATGAGAATAATTTTTGGTGAATAGTAACTTTTTACTTTTATTTACAACGTTTAAAAGTAAATAAGGTAATTAAGGGTAAAAATGATATTATTATTACCCTAAAACATGTCATAATTCTTTTGGATAATTTTAATTAGACCAAAAACAACCATTGGAATAAAATATTACCATTTAGGTCCACTTGGATTAGATTAAGACATTTATTATTAATTTATTTAAAGAATGGTTAAAATAGTTAAAATCAAAGATTAATAAATAATTAATTTATAATATAGGTTTATACATAATATAAATTCGACTATAAATATTCATTAAAATCTAAATATATTTCCCACCTAATGGTATTTTCTTAATAATTTTTAGACATTAAATATTGTATGTTATTTATGACACAATGGTGATGTAGTAATTACATAAATAATGAAATATTAAAATAATTGATAGTATAAACACCCAAATTAATGTAATTTGAGACTTTTTATGAATTCCACTAATTTTATAGTTTAATATGACATGTTATTTTGTATTTAAGTAATTCTTTTCGAACTAATCATGTTGTTGTTATTTTCATAAAAATAAATTACCAAATACTGTCAAAATTGACATAAAATAGTTTTTAAAACAAATATTATATTATTAATTGTTATTTTATTCCTAAAAATATAATTTTCGAAAATATGACTTAGATAAGGATATATATATTAATAATGAACCACTTGGTGTTCTTTTGTCTTGTTATAGTATGTTTATTAACCAAATAGTGTATGAAAAAAAAGAAGACATGGTAAAAGATAAATTATTTAACTTAGAGTTAAATCCAAATGATAAGGTTAAATTTGTAACCTCAACATGTCCAAAATTTCTTTTTTGAGGGTATTTTGACACATCCCCACTTTATCTTCGAAATAAATCAATTTCTAGCTATTATAAGCCGAATAAGACATTATTATAAAATAATATTTTAATTTTTTCCAAAGGTGCCCCTCTCCTCTATTATAAAAGGGAACCCCTTCCCTCTACTCTTTATACCTTTTTGATCTTTGAAGCTCGGAAAAACCCTGACCATTTCTCTTCTCCACTTCCCTAGAAACATTCTGGAGGTTTTGGTCTTCTCAGAAGACCAACTCTACTTCCATTAGAGGAAGCCTAAAGGAGGTGCGTCAAAGAAGAGGCAATCTCTTCTTCCGATTCTCTCAAGTTTCTTTCTTATTCTACTTATTCTTCTTCAGTTTTATCATTATAATGTAAAGACAAAAATATTAATTATATAATGATATGTTATTATAAATATGGAACAAACCTATTTCACCTTCTATCCATTCTATGGAAAACGAAATCATCGCGCGTGCGTACGTACGGAATATCGTCTCCATGCTGTGGTGTAATATGTTTTCGACCACCACCTTACTTGGATGGGTATAATGGTGTAAATAAATTACTATATATGATTATTGTAAAGTGATATTGATTCTTAAATATTATACATATGCTTCAATACAATTCCACGATCATGGGAATGATATCATCCATCGTGAGTACGTACGGACTACCGTCTCCACAACGCGATGAGATTCATTCTCCATGTTAACCATTCATGAATGATTATAAAGTATATATAATGAATAATAATGGAATATATGACATAATAATGATACTGGATTTATCTATATATATATATATGTATTTCATCTACTCAATTCCATTCAATTCAATAAAGAAAGGAAAACAGCGTTCATGCGTACGTACGACCTACCATCTCCATGAACGGTGTGTTTCATTTCATTTGTCTATCTATTATATATATATAATGAATATATATGATATATAAATCATTTTTTACATTATGGAAGTAAGTAAATAATGATATAATTTATAATAATATCAAGAACAACAAGTCCAAACACGTATAACAAATGAAACGATTTTACCCAAATTGCTGCTTTTACATCGAATTTTCAAAAGAACGGGTAATAGAAAGTCATAAGTAAACTATATATGATATCATAACAATGAATATGATTCTGTAATAAGTCAATAACATTATTCAAATCATTATATAGGCAGTTTGGATATGTAGGAGACATATCAGATATAAGGTAAGGGATAAATTTTCAATCTCAATTTTTATCCGAGATTGCTTATACGTAAGTATTTACTAGGGTTATGCTTATCATCCATGAAAATATTTTCTAAAAATGTTTTAATAAAATTTTTATTATTCTTACTTGAATTTTAATGTCATTCTTACCCTTTATTCACTTTTTACCAAATTGAATGAATGGAATCTTTTTGTGGTTACCATATATGGTACTTTTTGACTTTTCCGACAAAAGTACGAGAAGAATGTTATTTTTAACTTATACAGTGTGAATGGATTTTTACGGTTTCATAACGCCTAATTTTAAAGAAGCATCCTCTACAATATTTCATTATTATTTTCAACAAAACCTTTTTCTTTGAAAATTGATTGGCATTTTGTGAAAAGAAAATGATTTTGAAGAAGAAAGGATATTTTCCTCAATAATCCATTTCAAGTGTTTTATCAAAACTATTTTCCATCTAAAATGACATTATTTAATATGTTTATGTTTCAAGTATAATGTCTCTATGATTTTCATGGTTTCACTTTTCCTATGATGAAATGATATCCATTTTTTATATGGATTATGTTATGATGGTATTATTTTTATGGAACCCATTATATTCTTTGGGTTATGATGAGTTATTTATGTTTATGTTGTGGAACAAGTAAGAATGATTTCATTATGAGATTGGTGGGACCTATATCTCCCTCCAATGCATTAAGTAAAGATTTATATCTAATGAGATAGACATGGCTAGAATTGTAAGTTAATCTGGTTCAGTGTTACAGTACTGGAATGAGGAGTGAACTCGATTCAGAATGGGACTTTTTCCACTAATATGGTCTTGGCAGCAATGCGTTGGCTACTATGGAAATCATAACATGCGCTTAATGGATTCCACAATTACATGTTTTATTACCATGCTATTTTATCATGACTAATGTTCATTTATGATCTATGCCTTGTGTACTTCCAATATTTATGTCGTTGCTCATGATTTTGATGTTTAGATTTTATGTTCAAGTTTTTGCATTCAAATGTATATGGATTGTTTTATGTTCTATATGCTTACCCTTAATGAGAATTTGAGCTCACCCTTTATATGCTTTCTTTTCCCCAGGATTTAAATAAATATTTTAGGTAAGAAAATAAAAGGTGAAGATCATTATGGGAGATGTTGAAGGTCTTTCACCACGATTAGAAGATTATTTTCTGAGTTTCCAAAGACACTAAACTATTACGGTCCATGTGTGTCTGTTTTCATTATGTATCAAGTATTCCAAAAAATTAATTTCATGTCCATGTACGTCAAGCTTTGGGTCACTACAGTTGGTATCAGAGGAAAGGTTTAGTTAACATTTGGAAACTAGGATGCGAATACTTTAGTGAGATCCCTAGATATATTTCTATGGTATGTCTTGGGATGTCCCTAAGGTTAAGTATAAGTATAGGTTATAGTCCTAGAATTATGGTAACGATATTAGAATTAAACCTAAGATGTTATATATTGAAGGTACTCCCCCTTTATTAGTTTGTTTTCCTATCATGATTTTTGCCTCTCACACTGTTCTTTTTGGGTTTTAGACGATGGATGGAACCCGAAGGAACCATGTTGATCAATGTAATGGACAATGAAATGATTGTCCTCCTGAACAAACCAATGTTATGGGAGATGGAGTGAAAAGTCTTATTGCTATACTTACACAAGCTATGAATCATTCTGGACTTCCTAATGAGAAGAGAATGGAACAATATTCTATTGAGTCCTTCATGAGGCAACGTCCACCATATTTCAATGGGTCTTCTGATACACTTGTTGCTGAACAATGGATCGGTACCATTAAAAAGATATTTCCCATAATTCATTGTTCAGAACATGAAAAATTCATTTTACCTATTTACCATTTAGAAGGTGAAGCAGACCAGTGGTGGACTCTAATTAAGAATACAAGACCCCAAGATGAAATTGAATCCACAAAATGGGAAGAGTTCAATAACTTATTTTTCAGTAAGTACTTTCCTCGTATTCTTCAAAAAAAGATGGAGAAAAAGTTTCTTGAGCTTAAGAAGAAGGATGATGAATCTGTTGGTATATACGAAGTGAATTTTACAAGACTTTCAAGGTATGCATCTGGCTTTATCATCCAACCTGAAAGTAAAGTTGATCGATTTTTCAGTGGCATAAAACCAAGTCTTCGAAGGGAATTACCTATAAGAAACTTCGGTAACTATGACGAAGTTGGGAGTTGTGATATCAAGGTAGAACTGGAAGTTGGTGTGACATATCCATCTCACGGTTTTGACAAGAAATGAATGATGGAATTCAAGGAGAAATATCATAATAATGGTGAAGAGAAGATGAATGTTTATTTCTGCTCAAAGTGTGGAAAGATGCATAGTGGATATTGTCTTAAAGGGACTTGAAAATGTTTTAAGTGTGGAAAATAAGTTCATTGAGCAGTTGATTGTCGAAGTAATGGAAAAAATGTTGGTAATGATGTGAAAAGAGAAAAGACTACAGAGAATGCTCCACCAACTCTTCAATGCTTCAAGTGCAAGGAAATGGGGCATTATGCTAATAAATGCCCTAATCCACAGGTTAATGATGATCAACATGAGAAACCTCTTAAGGCAAAGGACAAAGAGATGTCAGATGCGATCACTATTGGCGATGTAGAATATGAAAATGATGTGGTGGAATGATTAAGTATTTATCTATTGGGATTCCAAAATAATGTTATATATAGTATCGTGGAATATTGGAATATTTATGTATTGGTCAATTGTGGTTTTCAATAATTTTAGGGTACCGGTAACCATGGAAAGTAATTGAGATATGTTTGGAAAGAAGACGATATGGAAATAATAAAGGGATAAGGAGAAAATGAAATGTTTGACAGTATTCATGAGCTCATGAATGATATAAGGAAAAAGCTATATCATGGTTTGAGTATATAGAATTTTTGGATTTTTGTATGTGGAAAGAGTTAACTTTTAACAACATTCATGTTTTCACTAAGATTCAATGGGTATTCGTTTTTCAAGAGAATACATGATTAAGGTATTTACATGTTTGGAATGTGACCAACAAGATATATCTTATATGGTGGATAAATGATGGTATTCACGTACTTGTTATGTGACCTCCCATGTAATCATTTTCTTTACATTCTGAGATTGGAAAGAAGTATTTTCGATAAGCTGAAAGGTTGGAATGGATTATGTTGAACATCAGATTGAATTGTTTAAGGATAGAATTTTTTTCTTTCTATATTATTTATGGAATGTTATAATATGTAGTTTTAGAAAAAGGAAATCCTACAGGACGGGCGACAACCCGTCGCGTCAGACAAGGTTGTGGGAATCGAACCCACAACTGAAGTGTGACAGGCCTTTATCGCCTACCACTGACCCACAAAAAGTCCCTGGTTAGTATAAACAAGTTTTATTATATTAACCAATATGATAGATGAAGTGTAAGTCCATTTTTGGAATCATATACGATTAAACTAACCATAGATGGACTTATGTATATTTGATAAATTTTGATAACCTTTTGTTTGAGACATATTGAATGACCAATCATTCTATCACATGATCTATTAACACCTCACGAATAAAAAATTAAACTTCATTTCTTTAAGAGATGAAGTGAAAATTTTTTAAGGCATGAAAAATGGTGATATTATACCGAAATAAAGTATATATTTCTTCTAATTCAAATTCTTCTACTTTAGGGAAATTATCTTGAAAACCAAAAATGTTGTCCTAGTGCCCTTATATCTGATTAATCAGATTGTACCATAGATCATCACAAATTGATGTCTTTGTGATTGTTGGATTTTTCATAGCCATGTTATATACCACTTTCCATCAGAAAATGATGGTTAGATTTCTCTTCCATATCAATATTTTCACTTATGTTCTCCTATGTGGAAACCCTGTGATTAGTTAATTTGGGTAACCGTTACATTTTATACTTTAGTTTTTAAATATTTGTTTTGGTATTCCATTTTACTATGTGGGTTTCTATTAAATAATCTCACAAGTAGTCAACCATTTATAACCCCGACGAATTTCAAGGGCGATATTTATTTTAAGGGGGGTAGAATGTAACACACTGAGATTTTATGAAAAATATTCTTTTTAATTTTATTGATGTCTTGTGTTGTACGCTACACCAAAATGAGCTTGCACTACACGCATCCCTGACTTGGCTTGCATTACACGCAATCGCAACCTTCCACGATAGTGTGTGTTGTACGCAATACCGAGTTTCACTAAATAACGATTTGTTATATAAAATAGTGATTATGAATAGTAATACCTACTTTTTAAAATTTTATAAATTTTATATTTTGAAATTGACTTCATTTTTGGATTTGGAATATTGAAATTACCATAGTGTAATTTTTTTTTATTTTTCTGAAAACTTTCAATTTTTGATGAATAGTGAAAACACTAGGTTACTATTTAAAAACCGACTTTTTATTTAAAAAATTATTAATTTTATTTAAATTTATTTTAGGTCAAAATTGATACATAATACCTATATAATTTCAATGTAATTCATTGGAGTCATTTTATAATAATTTTAGATATATAAAAATTTAATTGAACTTTTCACCGTCTTTTACCCTCCTCCGGGAGAAATTGGAAATTCACATAAAAATTAATTTTACCACTTCTGTGAGTGGAATTTCGAAAATCCGAGAGACACGGTTAATATCAATTACTAAAATGTGGTTCAATGAGATGAAAATAATTTTTAGTGAATTGTAACATTTTACTTTTATTTACCATGGTTAAAAGTAAATAGGGTAATTAAGGGTAAAAATGATATTATTATTACCATAACACATGTACTAAATCTGTTGGATAAGTGTAATTCGACCAAAAACAACCTTTGGAATAAAATATGACCATTTAGGTCCACTTGGATTAGATTAGGACATTTATTATTAATTTATTTAAAGAAGGGTTAAAATAGTTAAAATCAATGTTTAATAACTAATTCATTTTTAATATAGGGTTATAAATAAGATAAATTTGACTATAAATATTAATTATAAAGATAAAACTCTTTCCTACCTAATGGTAGTTTATTTAGAATTTTTAGACATTAAATAAGTTATGTTATATATGACACAGTGGTGATGCAGTAATTACCTAAATAATGAAATATTAAACTAATTGATATTATAAATACCCAAATAAATGTAATTTCAGACTTTTTATGAATTAAACAAATTTCATAGATTAATATGACATGTCAGTTTTGATTTAAATAACTTTTTTTGAACTAATCATGCTGTTATGATTTTCATAAAAATCAATTACCAAATTGTGTCAAAATTGACATAAAATAGTCTTTAAAACAAATATTATAATATTAACTGTTATTTTATTCAAAAAAATCTAAGTTTCGGCCAAATGACTTAGATAAGGGTATATATATTAATAAGGAACCACTTTTGGTTCTTTGGTCTTCTTATAGTAAGTTTATTATCCATATTGTGTAAGAAAACAAGAAGACACAGTAAAAGTTAAATTATTTAACTTAGAGTAAAATCTAAATGATAAGGTTGAAATTGCAACCTAAACTTGTCTAAAATCTATTGGTTAAGAGGATGTCAACCCATACCCACTTTAGCTTCGAAATAAATCAATTTGGAGATATTATAAACCGAATATGACATTATTATAAAATAATATTTTAAGTTTTTCCAAAGGTACCCCTCTCCTCCCTTATAAAAGGGCACCCCTTCCCTATTCTTTTCACACAATTTTGAGCCTTTAAGCTCAGCCAATCCCTGCCCATTTCACTTCTACACATCCCTAGAAACATTCTGGAGGTTTTTTATTCTAAAAATACTGACTCTACTTCCATAAGATGAAGCATAAAGGAGGTGCGTCGAAGAAGAGGTAATCTCTTCTTCCGATTCTCTCAAGTGTCTTTCTTCTTCTACTTCTTCTTCATCAGTTGTCTAAATATAAAGTAATAAAATAAGTACTAATTATATACTGATATGTTATTATAAATATTAAAAAAACCTATTTCATCTTTTATCCATCCTACGGAAAATGAAATTACCGCGCGTGCGTACGTACGGAATACCATCTCCACCCCGTGGTGTAATCTGTTTTCGACCACCACCTTACTTGGATGGGTATATGGTGTAAATAAATAACTACATATGATTATTTAAAATTTATATTTATTCTGAAATATTATACTTATGATTCAATAAAATTCCATGATCATGGGAATGATATCATCGGTTGTGCGTACGTACAGACTACTATCTCCACGACGCGATGACATTCATTCTCCATGTTAACCATTAATGAATGATTATAAGTTATATATAAAGAATAATAATGGAATATATGACATAATAATGATACTGGATTTATGTATATATATATATATATGTATTTCATCTACTTAATTCCATTCAATTCTATAAAGAAAGGAAAACAACGTTCATCCGTATGTACGACCTACTGTCTCCATGAACGGTGTATTTCATTTCATTTATCTCTCTAATATATATATATATACTGAATATATATGATATATAAATCATGTTTTACATTATGGAAGTAAGTAAATCATGATATAAGTAATAATAATATCAAGAAAAACAAGTCCAAACACGTACAATAAATGAAACGATTTTACCCAAATCGCTTCTTTTACATTGAATTTACAAAAGAACGAGTAATATAATGTCCTAAGTAAACTATATATGTTATCATAACAATTAATATGATTCTTTCATAAGTCAATAACGTTATTTAAATTATTATACAAGAGGTTAGGATACATATTAGGCATATCATCCATAATGTAAGGGATAAATTGTCAATCTCATTTTTTTATCCGAGATTGCTTATATGTAAGTATTTACTGGGGTTACATTTATCATCCATGACCATGTTTTCTAAAAATGTATTCATAAAATTTTTAATTTTCTTCTATGAATTTTTAATGTTAGTTTTACCCTTTATTTAATTTTTACCACATTGTATGAATGGAATCTTTCCTTTGGTTACCATATAAGGTACTTTTTGACTTTTTTGACAAAAGTATGAGGAGAATGTTATTTTTAACATATACGGGGTGAACGGATTTTTACGGTTTCATAACGCCTCATTTTCAAGAACATTCGTTACAATATTACCAGATTATTTTCAACAAAACCATTTTATTTTAAAAATGCATGTCATTTTGTGAAGCGAAAATGATTTTGAAGAAGAAAGGATATTTTCCTCAAGAATTCATTTCAAGTGTTTTATCAAAACTATTTTCCATCTAAAATGACATTATTTAATATATTTATATTTAAAGTATAATGTTTCTATGATTTACATGGTATCACTTTTCTTATGATGAAATTATATCCATTTGTTTTATATGGAATATGTTATGATGGGATGATGTTTATGGAACCAATTTTAATCTTTGGGTTAGGATGAATGATTTAGGTTTATGTTGGGGCACAAGTAAGAATGAATTCTTTATGAGATGGGTGGGGACTATATCTTCCTTTAATACATTGGGTAAAGATTTATATCTCATGAGATAGAAATCTCTGGAATGGTAAGTTAATCTGGTTCAGTGTTACAGGTTTGGAACGAGGAGTGAACTCGATTCTGAATGGGACTTTGTCTACAATGATGGTCTTGGAAGCAATGCGTTGGCTACTATGGAAATCATAACATGTGATTAATGGGTGCCACAATTTCATGTTTTATTACCATGCTAGTTTATCATGACTAATGTTCCTTTATGATCTATGCCTTGTGTACTTCCAAGAATTATGTCGTTGCTCATGATTTTTAAGTATAGATTTTATGTTCATGTTTTTGCATTCAAATGTTTATGGATTGTTTTATGTTCTTTATGCTTACCCTTACTGAGCATTTGAGCTCACCCTTTATATGTTTTCTTTTCCCCGTGATTTAAAGAAAGGTTTTAGTTAAGAAAACTAAAGGGGAAGATCTTTATGGGAGATGTTGAAGAACTTTAACCATTATTAGAAGATTATTTTCCATGTTTCCAAAGACACTGAACTATTACAGTCCTTCTGTGTCTATTTTCATTATGTATCAAGTATTCCACAAAATTAATGTAATTTTCATGTACGTCAAGCTTTGGGTCTCTACATTTACAACATTAAAATCTGTATCAAGAACTAATTTTCATACTATATATACAGTATGAAATTATAAAATTCGAGTATCAATGGTGAAATTGGTTGATATTAAATCCCATTGTTGGTTTTACTATTCTTGTATTGTTAGAGATTGTTGTCTTGATATAAAAAACATCAAAAAATAATCATTTTCCTATTCCATTAAGGATATTTCTCCAATTATTCTGTCAATATTCTTTTCAAGAAGGGAAATAAATGTTTTACTTTTTGTGGTTTATAAAATTAAACATTCTTAAAATAAAACTTCCCCTTTAATTACCCAAATCACCAGGAATAATAAGATACTCCACTCTCCATTTCTACAATGATTTCATATTAAAAGATTAATTATTATTGATACAACACTCTTTTACCATGTTAATTTTAGACTCATTGTCTTAATCCTCTCTAAAATAAATCAATTTTTGTTAGTAGATCAATGATAAAACTAGATTCATACATGTATGTATGATGGAATTATAGTTATAAGGGAAAACAGATCAATAATCCTTTTATATTAGTTATAGGAATTTCCCCATCATTTTATAAGTATTTGTTTTGAGAAAAATACTTACTGAATAATATTTTCATAAACTCTTCCATTTTAATGGATAAAATTTCATTATATTCCCTCATATTATTGATGATGGTACAAAATTAATGAGCTTCACCTTTTACACTATGAAATTTCCAGACAACATTAGCATAATAAAATAAAAAACGAAAAATAAAATATATTTTCAATAAAATTTATCAATTTAATTGAAATAATTAAATTTAAGTAACTATTAATTAAAGGATTACATTATTTCATAACAGAACAAATTAAATGTTATTACTATGATGATACCCTCATGATCTCAACATAGTTGGAATTATTAATACCAACTTGAGAATGTGAGGATAGAATTTCTTTATTGTTTTATACCCCTTTCACCCATCCCATTACAGTGATCATTAAGGCAATCACTGTATTCCCCATTCCACACATTGATAACTCACATACATATAATTTCACACACTTAATGAAATAATTGAACGATACATATGAGAAAATACTAAAATAAAAACTCAGAAATTAGAAGAAATATATAATTAATAATTAATAGACCATGTCTTATGAAGATATATATTTTAATTTAGGCCATTCATTTATGATTTACATAAAGGTCCCATTGTTAAAATATGATAATTTTCTAACATCCTTTATAATGGTTAATTTTGATATTGTGAATCATTTGAGTATTTCCCATTGGTTTTTGAAACATGATGTTCAGTTAGGAAAAGTTTTCATGCACTAGTTAAAGAATAGGTTAATACTAGACAATCATATTTAGGGTTATTACCTTGAGATGAATCTGTTATAGAACTTATAACAAACTATTGTATCTATAAATTAATTTCATTGAAAATAAAAACAAACATTCACTTAATTTAAAATATTTCATGATGTTATTTGATACATAGAATGTACCATTATGTTTTCACTAAGGTTATCAAATTATATTGGTTAAAAATAAATAGAATCATATCTTAAAAACTAAAACCTAATCTAATACCAATAAGGAAAATTGAATCATAATATATTAACATAAACCCTAATTTTATGCAATTTTTCAGTACTACTCTCAATAATAAAAATATGTGAATGATATGGGTTATTGTTTAAAGAGACTATTTATATTATAAACATACCTAATAAAAGTCATCAAAATATTCCATAAGATCTTATCTCAATGTTCCCTTCTAATAAATATCATTCTTAATTATTTTATTCCTAAAAAGGTTAAAGGAAACATATGAACATTAGAGATCAAATTCCAAATATGGGTAAAAATGGGAGATATTAGTTGAAGATCATAAGTGATCAAAAGATAATCAAAAGGTTAATAATATTTATTCCTAACTTTAAAAAAACATTACCAATGAGTCCCAGGCCATAAAACATATGTAATGGAAAAAGAATATTTCATAAAAAAAGGAAAGAGTATCATGTTTCAAGAGTTATGAATAATTAATAATGATCCCTCATATAATATCATACTCATAATAAATAATCTAATGGCACAAAAATAAATTTGAAAATGATTTCACAGTCAATGATAATATCGATGAGTATCAGAGTGAGAATATTCTTATAGTAGAAGGCGGTAACTCCCCATTCTAATAAATCAATTTAATATAATCCTATATTAGATTGAGTTATTTATCCAATTCAATTACAACCCTATCAGTTTTTATCCTACAATACCGAATTCATTATTGGGAAATATAATTTTTCACAACCTATAAATTTATGAAATCCTGTCATTTATGTTCAATGAGAACATTAAAACCATAATATTTCAAAATAAATCAGTTTACCTACGTAAAAAAGACATATTTCTTGTTGTAACAACGTAAAATCTCTTAATCCATCCTGTTAAATAAATATTATTCTAAAATGAGATCATATACTAAGTGTATCATTAAGAATATAAATGAATGAAAACATTCATAAAAACAAGATTATTAGGAGTATTGGATAATAATATTGAAAAATAAATAAATTAGAATCATATTTTTAATATAATGATGGAATAAAATTATTTTAAAATTCAATTTTAAAGCCTCCAAATAAAGCTTAAAAATGATCAACTACCATAAAAATGAATGAGTTTCTTCATAAAGAAAATATTAAAAAGGGATAATTTCTTTTTAAAATGAAATGTGTGTAAAATGTTTAATGATTTTTCCAAACAAATTTTAATGAAATAAAAAAATTGTATAAAATGTATTAAAAAATTAATTGAGTCAAGGAAAAGAAAATATATAAATTGAATATGGATGGTGAGGTGGATGATTCTCAAATAAAAATTGGATGTGGAGCCACATTCACTTACAAGTCTTATATATATTAAATTGGTAAACAAGATAAATTAAATATATAAAAGAAATGAATATACCAAATAATAGATACAAGTGATTAAAATAGATAGGGTTTTAAATAATAATTTGTTACATGGTTTTCTGAGATGGAAATTTATTCATACCATTACTAATTTCGAAATGAGAATGGAAGGAAAATCTTACAAAATTGTTAACATTACAGTTGATATCACATGAATGATAGAATATAAGATATATTGTTAAATATCTTTTATTTTATGGTAAATAAATGAAAAATAATCCATTGGAATTATATACAACATAAAGTAAAATAATATTTTAATATGAATAATACCTTAATTAAGAAAATTGAGATGACAAAAACCCTAAAATATTTCTCCAGAATTTTTCAAACACTTTTTAATATCATGTATAATAATAATAAACTCTATAATAAGATATTTTATAAAAATATTTTAATACTTTAAAAATTATACTATTAAATTATATTCAGTAACTAAATATTTATTATATACATAAGAGTTATTTTCATCATGAGATATTAGAAAAGTTTAATTTTTTCATGCATATTTTTAAAATGATATATTGAACCCCATTAATTTAGACCATATTCATCTCTCATTGATTATACAATATATTCAAATATTTTTTAAACATATTTTGAATCCTCATATTCTCTTAATGGAAATTTTGGGTGAGGTTTAGTATAATTGAATACATCATGAACTAATTTTAGGTAATATATATATATATATTAATGGATTACTTTATAAATAATTTTTATATTGATGTAATAATATGAGAAAAATATTAATGAAAAATATTATCCCTTAATATTAAATTTTTATTATAAAAATATAGAATACAACTATCAATTTAGGGGTGTGATGAAAATCGAAAAAAAACTACTATTTAGAGGTGGTGGTCCCAAACTGCACACAGATGCCTAATTAATTTTCAATTGAAAAAAATTTAATTATTTTATTTAATTATGTTTTTAATTATGAATAAAATATTTATTCATAAAATACCCCATTTTATTCATTTGTGTTTTGTGGTTGTGAAAAAAATACAGCACTTTGGGGAGGATGTAGTTCTCATGTACACATGAATTGTGTTTTCAACTTTCTAAATGGTAAAGGGTATATATTGGTTATACCACAATAAAATAATAATGTTTTAGTATATTAAAAATACTAATTTAATTTTACTATAATGTTAAAATATATTTTTATTATAAGGATTGACAAGGGAAAATAATGAATTGATTATTACTCACGTTCGGAGTTTGAACCTTCTCTAAGAGAACCTCTTGGAAATAGATGATTTAAATATTGTAATTGGATTATGTGTATTCTAAACATGTGTGGGGTATATAAGGGTACATAAAAGGGTAGAATATAAAGACATATTAAAATTTTATTTTTTATGTATAGGGGTGGTTTATGTCCCATTTTATATGTGAGGAGAGTGGATCTTCTGTTCTAATATAAATAATCATGTCACCATTCAATGTATGTGGATAAAAAGTGATAACTAAAAAATTGTGGATAAGATTGGTTAGGTATTACACCAAAACTCTCATTTTTATAAATGGATTTAGGAAATTAATTCTTTTCCAATTTGGTTTAACATTTACCAAAATTTACATTTACCCCTACAAAACACAACTTTAAAATTTCATAACTTATTTTTTTAGAAAAAAAATTAATTACCCTCAGAATTGGATAGGGTTATTATTATTAATAATATTAAAAGAAATAATAATATAAAAAATTTCAAATCATATTAAAATAATTCTGAAATAATAAGTGTATATCTCATAAAATAACTTTTATAAAAATATAAATTTTGTTTCTTAAAAGACAGATATATATTTCAAATAATTTATAATTTTACATTCTAAATATATAATGGAATTGAAAAATTATTTCATTAATTTTTATTTCACAGTGATATCGTATTACACAAAATATATTTTGAAGTATTTTCATAAAAATTAATCATTAAGAATAATTCAAAAATTTATTCCCTAGAAAATATTTGTTTGAATAATCAAAAAATGTTATTCATTCTTCTAAATCAATTTCAGATTTTTAATATTTTTATATATTAAATAATAAATATAATATATAATAAAAAAAATATTTACAAAAAACAATTATTTTAGCCATTAATAATAGTAGTAGTACTATAAATAATTGTTTAATTGATTTTAATAATTATTTTTCTACTTAGAGTCTTATTGTTTATTTAACTTTTTAACAAATAATTTTTTAATTTTTCTCAGTGTTTCTTGAATAAAAATATATCAAACAGATTAAATTTGTTAAATATAAATTAATTCCATAATCTAAAGATTTTTTATGGTCTATTATTATTATAATAATCCTCAACTAACCTCACATAATAATAATAATAATAATAATAATAATTTTACATGTTATAAAATCAATGATATATAAATTACAACTCCCAAATAATAATTATAATTTATAATCAAATGATATTAAATATATCATTTTTACCGGGTTGTTAACTCATCTAATATTTCTTCTATAATTTTTATCAAAAAATTTTTATTTTATTTATATTTAAATAAATAAAAAAATCTATATTATATATTGATAAATATATAAATATTATTTTATCAAAAAGACTTCATGAATATTTATTAACATTGTAACTCAATTATATATTCTGTTAAATAACTAGAAAATAAATATATCCAATTAATAAAATAGAAATAATTATTTATCTATGTATATAAAGAAATTGACTCATCATGATAAATTAATATAAAATTTAACAGAGATTCAATATACCCTTGCTATGTATGAGCATTTGTAACATTTGTTTAGTGTAATTAGGTATAACAACCTTATGTCTATGATTTTCATCTTTAAACATTCCAATAAAACTATACCAAAAGTTGTTATTATTATAATGATATACAACCTCCTATGAACAATAAATTCTATAATATAACATATTTATCTTGATAACTCTAAAAAAGAGTACCTATTCTTGTTCCATCATCTTATGTGTAATCATTCTCATGCACCATCATTTGAAAAATTAAATTGCTAACATAATTCTATATCAATGGAATTAATTAGGTAGTGAAATTTTTATCAAACAGATAACGATACCAACATTTAATAATTAATGGAATGAAAAAATCTATTATCACATGATTCATTAATGAAATACGAGTCATTATTCACCCAAAATCCCTTAATTCTTTATGGAAATATTTTGTCAATGTTTATCATATTAATTAAATGTATGAATATAATGATATGTAGTAACAATAATCTTAATGTCAAAAGAACATTACAAACATCCTCATAGTGGACCATCTAATATCACATATATATTTTTATTTTATATAGGTGAGTTATGTACTCTTAACCATATTTATTGAGATTAGTAAGTCTGAAATCCATAGGATGATGCCTCAAAATCTTCTAAACCCCTACCCCATGTAGCCCATATCACCATTATCTCGTTAATTGATTTTATATGGACTTGGGACAATTTTTTTAGAATATTTTCATCACATATTTTGGTTCTCATCATATCAAAGAACATTTAAGTTATTTTACGACGAAATATATGATTTGGAAACACATTTCCAAGTAGAATAAAATTCATAATGTTATAATAATTTTATTAATATTCATTTCCATGAACATAGATAATAAAAAAGGATAAAATTTTAATGTATCACAAAAACACAAAAAACTCACACATATAAGAATCCCTCTGTGATGCATTTCAAAAATACCCAATTCACAAAAATAAATTAAATCATAGGTCACAATTCAGAATTATCATATCGAAAAATATTCGTAATTATATTTTTATATTTGGGTGTGAATTATATTCAACATGAAATTTCTTATTCTTGATAAATCAAATTACAATGGAATTCTTCCAATTTAATGAATAATATTTCATCAAATCTATATACATTAATTATATTTTCCATTAATCATGTTTAACATATAGTCATCAAGGTGAATCATTAATTGCACCATCTATTAATATTCTATATAAAAAATTATAATGTCGTCATAATAAATTCCATATTATTTTTTAAGCATCCTAAAATTATCTTTTATATATCACCAAATATTCTAAAATATTTCTTAAACATCATCCAATTCAAAAATATAATACTATAAACATCCCCAACCACTTAACATATCTATAAATCAGATATTATAAACTTATACACTATAACAGATCTCCATCATCTCTATAAAACATTTTCCTTTCAACGTTATGCTTCAATGTGTCTTAAGAAGTTTATAACATAGAAGCCAAAATATCACGTAAATTTCTATCTCCAACCTTGATTAATGAATTTCTATATAATTCCAACTGTATAATATCTATAATGTTATATATCAAACTATTTAACCCTTTATGATGAGGAAAATATCCATCATTCATCAGTCTATATTCACTGATATCCCGTAAACAACCATTCAATCAATCTTTATCAGATTGAAACATTTTTCATTTTGAAAATATTATATCCAAATAATCATTTACTAATAAATATTCCTTCAAACAACAATTTATTGAAGTATATATATATATATTTATGTTGATTCAGATCACTAAAAAGTCAAACACTACAATAAGTTTTTTCTTCCAAAATGTTGATGACTAATCATATGACCCCCATGAATTACAAAATCCAATAGTTTCTTTGGGTACATATAAATATATAGAGAATCAGTTTTCAAGACCAAAATGATCACTTACAAGATCGATTATTGATACGTAAAATAACTCAATATTGAATAAAAAATGAAGTTTCTAATCCAAGGAAATAAATTAATTGCAAGAGGACACCTTTAAATGGAAGAGGAAATTAAGGAGGCTACTGAACCGAATCCCAAGAAGAAAGACACACATGGAAAACATTTCAATCATCGATATTATGGTAATTGATATAGTAGAAACGTTGTGGAAATTTTTCTATCACAACATCAAATATTAATAAAAGATTAACTTAGAATATCAAGTTATTTTGATATTATATATGTAACTCTATCACAATATTCACGATTTTAAATTGAGTCAAATAATTATTCTATGGATTGATTCCAAAATTTAATTCTTTCATCATCCTTGTTTATTGTATCATATTATTAAATAATAATAATAATAATCATCATTTTTAATAAAAAATAATGACAATTATTGTTTTCAAAAAATATTATATTAGTATTTTTTTTAAAATTCCCATTTAATATTTTAAAATATGACATTGTAAATTAATCCTGGTTTCATCAAATTTTTCATATACAATTATACCTATGGGTGACATTCCCATGGGTGGAATTTCTCATGATTTTTTTCATTAGACCATGTGATTGGTTAATTGTTTATTGTAGTTATATCATTCGTTTATCATCAGGATTAATGGAAATGTTTGATCATATGTTCGAATATTATATATATAGATATAATTATATAATAATGAATTAATAACATTTTTATGAATTGTCATATATTTTATTATAGTCCTTATTTATACTATAATTTTTTTTATGTTCATAATAATCAATATTTATTATACACTTATTCATCCTCAAATCATTTATGCTAATTTCCATGTCATTACTTCACGATACATCACAATTTAAATATGTATTATCACATTAAATTAAGAACTTCATTTCTTGATGGGTTATACTAGGATAAAGAGAACAATATAATCCTGTAATCATTATATTTAATTTTAAAAGTCACTAAAAATGTTATCCCATATAATATTAATGAAAATGTATAATAAATTATTTTCATCATATATTAAAAAATATTCATCGATTATTGACTCCTGAAATATAATTATGAAAAATAAAAAAATTTGTCACATACTAGGAATTATAAGAGTATATTTAATCAATGAGATATCTAAATTATTCTTTTGTATTAATAAACCCATATGATCTATTATTTTTCCTTTACAAGCCTGGAAATGTTTTAATAAATATAATTAATATAAAGTACATACGAATCTAAGTGATTTTACATGGTACACATGCACTATGATGCATCGAAGTGACATATATAAAATGATGTGTTGGTATACTAAAAATAAAAAAACGATTCACTGTAATTATGGTTATTAGAATTTAATTTACTATCAATCCATGAAAAGGTTTACTACGCATAAAATAAATTATCATGGATGGAATAACACCTCCCAAGTGGAAAAATCTCTTAATTATTTAATAAACACAACATTATTGAGGGAATATATTAGTTTAATAGCCTATAAATTTCTCTAAGATATGTATAAAAAAATGATTCATAAAAAGGTTTTTAAAATTACATGGCAATTTCAATTACTTTTCTACCTCCTTCACCAGCCACACGTAATATAAATCTTTTTAAATAGTTAAATTAGTTTCATATAAAAAATCATCAAAAAATTCAACCACATATTAAAATGATATCTTGATGAGAAAAAATTTCATTCAAGTGAATTTTATTTTTTTATGATTCTCTTCTCTATAGAATGTATTATTTATATATATATATGGTAATCAATATATGAGCCTCATTGTAAAAATGAATATGATATGTAAGCAATAATTTTATAAATTGTTAAATCATAGTTGACCTGAAATGATTTTTTTCATTTACATGTTAATCAAAAATCATCTTCTACGATTAAAAAATATAAAGAGTCTTCAAATAAACAAATAGATCATTCAATAATTAAAAATAAATTATACTCTTCAGGATGTTTTATTACAATTTCAAGTGTCTCAATTTTTTTGTACAATGAAAAATATCAAAGAACATCAATTAAAACATATAAATAACATGTCATATCCTTATATATTTTTTCCATATTCTATTATAATTTGCTTTATATATTTTTGATATTATGTAAAACTAACGATTTTAAACAACAAAACATACTTCAATTACAAAATCCTTATAAAATTAACTACATCATAAAAATTTTATAAAACCAAATTCATAAAATAATGGGACATAGAAAAAACATTTAGATATATTCATTATGAAATAATGAATATAATAACAGAATAATTCAATATTTTTCACCTAACTCTGACCTCTCATTCCCATAACATAATACCTAGTATGAAAGAATTATTTTTCAAGACATATCCATAAATACATAATGGAATCCAATTAAATTATGATTTTCAAACATGAAATTCATAGTATCATTTAGTGAAATACCATAATAGTCATAATATACATCATGAGAAACTTGTTTCTATAAAAATTACTAAATTATATATATATAATTCATTAATGGTGATAACATAATGAAAATAATCATGATTTTATAATATGATGAATACAATTTGATTCCCCATTAATAATAAACATGAAATTGGGATTAAAAAATCAAACATGAGATTTTTTTTATATTTTCATTATTTCAAATATTAGAATCGAGGAAGTCAAAATCATTTTTGACCCAATTCCATGTGTATTGGATCTTTACTTTTTAGTTCAATTAGTGTCTCCCGGCTATGATTTTTATTGAAAATAGACCTAGCGGTATAGATTTTTCATATTGTTAACATAGATCGTATGTTAGAGTATACTTCAATTGTTGTTGAGATAATATTGTATAAGTTTATATGGATAATGTTTATTCATAAATCATGCTTCACCTGTAATAATTTCCAAACCGTAGTACTAACTAAATTAAACCTCACAAGACACTGAAAAGTCATAGATGATTCCACTTCCTCTTATAAAACCCATATTCAACGAAAAGTAACTAATTTTTATGAGGAAACAAATTGGAGGTCCCTAAAATATCAACAAATCCTTTAGACCATTAGTTTCAAATTATAATTAAAACATATTATAGTGTGAAACAAAATCAATAATTCCTTACTCTATATTAAATCTTAAATCTCTAATCTTATATGGTAACAACTATGTCCTATTTATAGCACACACACCCCATCTTAATATAGTTGTTTGTCTTGGACTTCTAGGTACCATCGGTGGCCCCGCAGACACATGATCCCCTCCCTTGGGCCCAACCACATGCCCAAATGGTTTATCTAACTAATTAATTGTAACATCCCAGGTAAATAACAAATATAACTTTTTAATATTTATTAATATTTTTGAAATAAATATTAATTGTACTTTAAAAATGATTCTATGTTCGATGGTGTACCTGATACACAACAATGGGTTTCATTGATGTTTAATATCACACAAAATGTTGAGTCATACTGAAAAATAATAATATAATATTATTTTAAATGGTAGTTAATGTATATCTGTTGTATTGGTGGGAATAAATAGAATTAATTACAATATGATAATACATGTTAGTTATTTTTTTACATTTATCCAATAAATGTTAGAGGCTTAAAACATGAATGAATCTAATTTTAAGCTTAAATTCTCTAATATTCTTTAAAAGGTTTATTTATAAACTTATGATGTTGAACCCTATTTAAATATAGTTTTGGTTCGTTTTATATGCTCTACATGAAAAAATAAAATTCTTCTTTAGAATATAGACATCAAATTTTACTTTGGGTAAATTTTTGGTATTTTTTGATATTGTTTATTTTTAATGAATAGTAAAAAATATTGTATTTTAATTCAAAACCGCCATTTAATATAATTTATTTATATGGTTATATTATATTTTTAATTTAGTTTTTAGTGAAATTATATTATATTTTTACTATATATTCTAATGATCATTATTGATAGTATTTCACATTGAAATTAGACAAATACAACTATCAATCTTTTGATAGTTATTATTTCTTAAAAACACGTTTTTGTTTTGACAAAATGAATTAATTTTAAACTAATTATGAAAATACCAAATTTTAATTTGTTAAAATAGAAATAATTTTTGAATATGAAATATCAAATATATCATTGGCAGAATGTGTGGAACTTTTCTAAAAAACATCCATTTTTTATGAATATTGAAAAATGTGAGTAGTAGTTTAAAAACAGAATTTTTCATTTAAATGAAAATTTACTACTTCTATGACTTGAAGTTACACAATTAAACATACATGTTTGTTATTATAATGTAAAATATTGTTTAATAAGATGAAAATGATTTTTGGTGAATAGTAACTTTTGACTTTTATTTACCACGGTTAATAGTAAATAGGGTAATTCATGGTAAAGACAATATTATAATAATATATAATTACCTTAGCACTTGTTCTAAACTTATTATATGTGTATTGGCTGACCAAGGAAATCCTTGGGTGAGACCTTTGGCCTTTTAAAGACACTTGGGTAAGATAATGATATTAACAACTTTTTATTTAAAGCAAAAAATAAAAATATCATAAACATGTAATGTTTTGCTAAAGAAATTTTAATATAGGGTTATATAATTTATATATTTGACTATAAATATATATAATAAATATAAAACTAGTTCTGACATCATGAAATTTGTTTTATAACTTTTAATCATTAAATAAATAAAATTATTTAAGACACAATAATGATGTAGTGTTTACCTCATTAATGAATGGTTTAAATAAATAAGATTATAAAAATAAAACTAATATCCAAAACCTATCCAATTCATATCGGCATTTTTTTTATAACATGAGTCATCTTATCTTCTACTTTAATGTGTTTTGGACCTTTCGAAACCTAATATAATTATGTAATAAAATAATATTATTAAACATTTTTAAGAACCCCCCTCCCCCTTATAAAAATCCCTCACATCTAACCCATTACTATCAACTCTGAAGCCATTGGATGATCCAAAATCTACCAAATTAAGATCTCAATATCCCTATCTTACACCTATAATCCTTACTTTATGCATAAGCTACTTTATTTAAATCCTTTGGTTCAAACCAACGAGAGTTTCCTGATTTAAAGGTAACATCTTATCTTTTGTTATTTTCTTTTATTTATACTTCTTCAACCCCAAAACACATTTTTTAATAGTTACACCATTATCCTACAAATTCTATGTTGTTTTTATGATATTTATTCGAACTACACTTACACATACCTCCATCTAATTGTTAAAGAACCTACAGTTTCTGTAGACGGCGAACTACTACCTCAAGAAACGATTATGGTTCAAACATCTCCTATAACCTCTTATGGTGTTCATAAAAATGGAATTTTATTTAAATTTGATATATATTATATTTATATTGACTCTATACTTTGTTATTTATCATTTATATCATACCTTTACATTTTCCATAATGGGTAAATACGATAATGTTATTTGAGGAAGTGTTGAATACCGCCCTCTCAATGTGATATGACTCATTCATGCCATATGTAGAATGTATAAAAGATAGAGTTACTGAAATTATATATGATATTATACTGTAATTATAATATAACTATGTATAATTATTTTTTCTTTCCATTAAAATTCGAAATATAAATGAAAGTAGCGTTCATGCAAACGTAAGACTTACAGTCTCAATGAACAGTGCATTTAATTTCTTATATCCAAATGTTATGAACTATTATAAATAAATATATATACTAAATATATATGATATATATTATATCTAAATCATGAATATAATTATGTAGATAATTTAATTTTTACCACATGAACAACTTGTAAATATAAGAAGGTCATTTTCGACTCAAGTGCCAATTATTGACCAAAGAAACATTATTAACTTAAATGATTTAATAATGTTTATAACATTGTAATAAGTGATATAAAATGAAAAAGAAACTTGAAAAAGGTCTTGAGAAAGTAGAAAATAACATTATTTTATTATTCAGGAGAATAAATAATAAGCAGGCCAAGTCAGACATGAGGTATGGGGTTTCTTATCTCACTTTTAATTCTATGAGATTTCCATTGTTCACCACTTATTTATTACATATGGTGTATTGTGTACTTTTTTTGATATATATTATCATGATTCTATTTATATTCATGGTATTCTATGATTCATTTTTTGGTTATTAACTTTTGGTTAGCTGACTTGATGGATTATGATGTGGTAAGGGTTTTTTATCTCACTTTTTATTCTAGTGAGATTCATGCTATATTTTACAATATTTCCTTTTGTGTGGTGTATGTACTGACCATTATTGTATTCATTTTTTAATATAATATAATTTATTTGTATTTAAATCTTCATTGTATGATCTTTTTTTCATGTGTTGTATGTTTTGTATGTTACCAAATTGATAAGGGAACCATTCACCACACTCTTTACGTCAAAAAATTCATTTATGACACGTCTTTTAATTTCCATTTTCATATGTTGGAATATGTTCTTCTATATCCTTATTTCTATACATTTTATTTTCATGTGATGAGAGACCCTTTTCTGTCTCACCAACTCATTTTTTTAATTTTAAAGCGACGCTGTTAGGCTGTCAAATTTCTGTTAGAGAACATCTTAACCCAACTTCAATTATTTGGTTTAAACTTATACTTCTTGATTATGTCATGCTATAAATATGTGTGAATGAACTCTGATTTTCAAACACATAATATCCAATTGTATTTAGTGTATTTATATTTGACACACATAATTAGGTCATTGATTTATCCTTAATCTAATGGTAGGAACTTTGTAAGGGTTTTCGTCTCAATTTACATTCTATTGAGATGTTTTTGTTGTTCTGCACCTATTCACATTTATATGGTGTATATACCTCTCGTTGACAGATTATATCATGAATATATTTATTATCATGATATTATAATCTTTTATTAATGTTATTCCACAAATATTTATATTCAAGCATCTATATTTTGGTTAGGAACTCCTTATCAAAAATATCATTTTAACAATTTAATCATCTAAATATTTCTCATAAATGTCCATGTTATCAAAATGGGTTTATAGATTAATTTATATAGACATTAATGTTTCAAAATTTTAATTACTTTAAAATATTTAATGTGTATGGGACACTTTAATTAATAAATCTATTTATTGAATGTTTAAAATGGTTTAGGAAATGGTTTTATAAAGCATTGATTATGTAAATATATTGAATTGATATATTATGATTGCAATGTGGAAATGTTATATTTCATTTTTGTTTGTTTAATGTGCTATGATTATGTTCTGGTTATTGGTTATTGTTTACGTATACGGGTGGTTCCATGATAAACCAATGACGGGTGAGGCCGAGATAACTATCCAATACATTGCGTAATGTGACAGAGGTAAACATTAATGTGTCTCATAAGTGATTTTGGGAATATACTCTAATGGGTATTACAACATAACTCCCTATGTAGTTGTGATTGATACAATGAATGTATGTTATGCATGCCATGAGTTACTTTTATGATTTATGATTTCTGTGTGTTATTCATAAATATTATGATTTTAGGATGTATGATAAGATTAAAGAGTATGGTTTCATTTATTTTTATTTGTTGATGGGTTAATGTTTCCTTTACTTATTTTATAACCCTTAATGAGATCTTTATGCTCATCTCATGTTTTGAAATGTTTTTTAGTGGACTTAAAGATGAATAGGTTCAATGATGGGATCATGGAAAAGTCATGTTGTCTAAAACATGGAACTAGACATGACTCTTTTTTAAGAGTTTTTATTTTTTGAAAAAATTGATATAGAGTTGAAGTGTCGAATTTTTATTTTTTGAGATGAAATGTAATAATTATTGCCTAATTATCTAAATCTCTAAACCTTAAAAGATTCACAATGTGAATTATTAATTTAATTCAATATTGTGTAATGTTTTAAGGATGGAGACTTATAGTTTTAATCAATGGTCTACTTAGATAACTTTATAGGTAAGGGTGTTATATAAGAATAAGTGACATAACAACAACGGTTAGAATATTAGAAAGATACATAATTAATTTAGTTAAATTGAATGAGTTTAAGATAACATGAATAAATCTATCTTAGTATTTACCCTCCTCATAAGATATTATATTATTCTTTTAATGATATACTCACACTAACCTTTTTTGGTTTTATTAAATGGTTGGATCTAGCAGGAACCAAAGTTATTGTGGATGTGAAGAAAACTATGACCGTTTTCTGAATGAGAAACTAAATAAAATGGGTGTTGCAATGATAACTCTTGTGGTTATTCTCAACCAACTATCTGGAGTCATGATTTACCACCTGAACCATTGTGATATTTATAAGCTATTGTATATGTTAGAACAAATCCCTAAAAAAGTTCATGTAATAATCATAATGTTAAGTATGTTAAAAATACTATGTTTTAAGGATGTGGAAATAAACACCTTGGAAAATGATTCAAAGCTACATAAATATCCTATATATGTGGTAATTATGGTCTTAGAGAATGAACCCACCATGGAAAAATGATTCATTGAGTTGACTCTAGGAATGGGAAATAACTTCTTTCGGAGTGATCAATTGAATGTTTAAAATGTGGTGTGCATGTTCATTATACAAATAGATGTCTAACGAAGAAGGTTCAGCAATGGGATCACCCAGATTAGACAAATATATATTTACTAATATATAATTCCATTTCGATTGAGGGTGGAGAAACTAACAATGAAAAATGAAAGGTGTGAATTATTTCTTAACATTTTTTTAATATTATTGATTTTTAGGGTATTATTCATTATTTCTTTTGTAGGAAAAATGTATTTTTTAATAATTTGGTAAATAATGGTTAATGGGTCATGAAGAATGTTGAATGAGTTATAAGTCAACATATATGGTATTCAAGAGTTATGGTAGATTTTAAGATGATGAAATTAAAATTACTGAGGCTCTTTTGATGATGTGATAACATAGGAAGACTTTTTATAGTATGTGTAACCATGAAATTTGATATATGAAAATGGTATTCAAATAATAATTATCATTTATTTTGATGAGTAATGATGGTATTTAATTCTTGAAGAATCTATTTTTTTATTATGTACATATGGTGATTTGGGTTATTTATGGAAATGATTAATATATCATAGAGAATATGTGATTTGGTTAATTACACTTCAGTATGAGACTTTAAGAGTAGTTGATTATATTTGCAGATACATGTTAATATTTACTATGGAAGACTATGTGATTAAATCCTTCTATTTTTTGGGTTACAATCTTAGTTTGGGTTGCATTGAAAAATTTTAGGGAAATTTATTTATTGAATGTTATTTTCTGAACTTTGGGTATTGTTTGTTGAATTTTGGGGAGTAAGAGTAGCATTTATTTTTATAAATTATTATCATTTTTTGTTGATTATCTTATCTTGTAATAAATGTTTCTCTTTTGGTTGATGTCTAAAGAAAAGGAAATATATAGTTCACCTTTTTTGGATTATTTGATACTCTAGATGTTTATTATAGCGCTTTGAATGTGACAATGCATGTTTGAATACTCATCATTTGGATAAAAGATGATTTTGTGTTAGAAATTTAGAAAAGGATGATAATCTACATGGCAAGTAAGTATTATTCCTTATGTTTTTATTTAAGCTCATAAATAAGTTCCTCAACATTATGAAAATTAACGTAAAAAAACATTGTTCATTAACTTTTCCTACTGGGGAATCAAAGACCGTTTAACCAATCAAAAGTTGGTGATTTTCTGGTGGTTAACTTTCTCTTAATCATGTTTTCTACAACTCTCCATCAAACCTTGATGGTTTTTTTTCTCTTCTACATCCATGTTTTCATATATTGAATCCTACTATGGGTTATCTCAGGTGACCTTCATATTTATAACTCATTCTTTTAATGTGATATTTTTTATTGACTCTTTAACCAATGTGGGACTTTAAATGAAGTTTCAAAGACCAATTTAAAAATTGTGAGGACACAATTCCTATAAGTGGTGAAGGATGTAACATCCTTAGTAAATCAAGAATATAAAATTTTCATATTTATAAATATTTGTGAATTAAATATTTATTTTACTTTGAATGGGATGTTATGTTCAATAGAGTACCCGATATGCACAAATTTGTTTATTTGAAGACTAATATTACACACAATGCGGAGTCATTATAAATAACAATAATATAATATTATTTTAAAGAGTATTTAATGATTAAAAGTTGTATTGTTAGAAATAAAAAGAACTAAATAAAATATGACGATACATGTTTGTTAAATGTTTTTACATTTATCCAATAAAATTTAGAGGCTTAAAATGTGAATAATCATAATTTTAAGCATAAATACTATAATATTCTTTAAATGGTCGATTTACCGCATTTTGATGGAGAAAACTCCTTAAATATAGTCTTGGTCACTTTTATATGTTATAATTGACAAAATTAAATTCTTCATTATAATAGAGACATAAAAATTTATTTTCCGTAAATTTTTGTTATTTTTCTAATAATGTTAATTTTTTAATGGATTGTGAAAAATATTGTATTTTAATTCAAAACAGCATTTTAATCTGATTTATTTATATTGTTATATTATCTTTTTAATTGGTTTTAAAGTGTAATTAGATTATATTTTTAACATTTAATCCAATGTTCATCATTGGAAGTAATTTTAGTTTGAAATTAGACATAAACAAGTGTCAAACTTTTGATAGTTATTATTTCCTAAACATAGGTATTTTTACAGTGGGAATTAATTTTAAATTAATTAATGGAAATTATGTGTTTTAAATTTTAAAAAATGGACATATTTTATGAATTCTAAATATTAAATATATATTAGGTAAATTGTTTGGTATTTTTCTAAAAAAATCAATTTTTGATGAATATTGAAAACAGTGAGTACTATTTAAGAAACAGACTTTTTCATTTAAATGAAATTATACTACTTCTATGAATTGAATATTAAAAATCCAATATACATGGTTGTAATTAGTATGTAAAATTTGGTTCAATAAGATTAAAATAATTATTAGTGAATAGTAACTTTTGACTTTTATTTACAGCGGTTAAAGGTTAATAGTGTAATTCAAGATAAAAACAATATTATAATAATATAAAATCACTTTAACAATTGTCCAAACCATATTGAATAAGTAATTTCAAACCAATAAAATCCTTGTGTGAGACTTTTGGCCTTTGAAATCTACTTGGGTAAGATAATGATATTAATAAATATTTATTTAAAGTTAATGTAAAAATATCATAAACATGTATTGTTTTTCTAAAACAATTTTAATGTAGGGTTATATAATTGATATATTTGATTATATAGACTCATTTAAATGATAAAAAAAATTCCCACATCATCATACTTTGTTTATAATTTTTTGAAATCAAATAAATAAAATTATTTTTGACGCAAAAATGATGTCGTGTTTACCACATTAATGAATTATTTAAGTAAATAAGATTAAAAAAATTAAAAACAAATATCCAAAACCCACCCAATTTTTATTCAATGATTTTATTTAGAACATGAGTCATATTATATTTGACCATAATTAGTTTTGGACCTTTAGAAACCGAAAATCATTATATAATAAAATAATATTTTTAAACTTTCATAAAGAGCCCCTCCTCCCCCTTATAAAAAACACTCACCTCGAGCCCATTACTCACACCTCTCAAGCTCCTTGGATAGTCCAAACTATGCACAAATAATCTCTCAATATCCCTGTATTCCACTTAGAATCCATACCTTAGGCCTAAGTCACTTAATTTAAACCTTTTGGTTCAAACCAAAGGGAGTTACCTGAATTAAAGGTAACGTCTTCTCTTAAGTTATTTTATTTTATTTTTTAATTCCCAACCCCCTAAACTCTCTTTTTAATTTATTTTAAAGAAAAATAGTATTTTAAATATAGTATTTTGTTTTTATTAGAAGGATTAAAACTACACTTACACACACC
Organism: Viscum album; assembly: GCA_963277665.1. NCBI lineage: Eukaryota > Viridiplantae > Streptophyta > Magnoliopsida > Santalales > Viscaceae > Viscum > Viscum album. The sequence continues at coordinate 38,825,084 of OY728140.1, read as the reverse complement.
TCCATCTAATTGTTAAAGAACATGCAGTTTCTGTGGACGGCGAACTACTGCATCACGAAATGATGACGGTTCAAAATTTTACTATAACCTATTATGATGGTCATTAATATGGAACTATATTTACATGTGATATATATTATATTTATTTCTTGTTTATACTTGTTTAATTTTTATTTATATCATACATTTATGGGTTCTATAATGGGTAGATACGATAAGTTTATTTGAGGAAGTGCGGACTACCGCCCCCTCAAAGTGATATGACTCGTTCATGCCATATGTGAAAAGTATAAAGGAAGGAGTTACTAAAATTATATATTATATTATTCTGGAATTATAATATTACTATGCATCATTAAATTTTCATTCCATTAAAATATGAAATAGAAAGGAAAGTTTCATTCATGTGTACATACGGCTTACCGTCTCCATAAATGGTGCATTTCCTTTTTTATCTACAAATGTTATGTACTATTATAAATACATATATACACTATATATATGATATATTTTATACCTAAGTCATGAATATAATTTTGGAGATAATTTAATTTTGACAACAGGAATAACTTATAATTATAAGAAGTTCATTATTGACTCAAGTACCAAATATCGACCAAACAACCATTATTAACTAAAATGATTTCATAATGTTTATAACAAGGTAATAAGTAATATAAAAGAAATAATAATCTTGGAAAATGTTCTTAATCAAGTAAAAATTAACCTTATTTTATTATTTAGGATATTAAAGAATGAACGGGTCATGTCATACACGAGGTAAGGGGTTTCTTATCTCACTTTTAATTCCATGAGATTTCCATTATTCACCACTTATTTCTTAAATGGGGTGTATTTTAAACTTCTATTTGATATATATTATCATGATTGTCTTTATATTCACAGTATTCTGTGAATTATTTGGTTGTTATTAGATTTTGGTGACACGACTCGATTTATTATAACGTGGTAAGGGGTTTTCATATCACTTTTTATTCCCGTGAGATTCATGCTATATTTTCCACTATTTCATTTTGTGTAGTGTATGTACTGTCCATGATTGTATTAATTGTGTAATATAATTTAATTTATTGTTGTTTACATATTCATTGTATGATCCTTTTTTCATGGGTTGTATGTTTCAAAAGATACCAAATCAGTAAGGAAACCATTCACCACACTCTTTTAGTATAAGACTTCTTTTATAACACATCTTTTAATTTCGATTTTCATATGATGGGATATGGTTTTTCTATATACTTATTGATTTTAATTTTATGTTCATGTGGTTATAGACACTTTTCTCTATAATCCACTCATTTTCTGAATTTTAATGCGACACTGTTACGCTGTCGAATTTCTGTAAGAGAGCTTCTTAACCCAATTTCGATTAATTGGGTTAAACATATACTTCTTGATTATGTAGTTATATAAATATGTGTGAATGACCACTGATTGGTTTACACTCAATATCCACATATATTGGGTGTATTTATATTTTTTATACATAATTATTTCATTGATTTATCCTTAATCTAATGGAATGATCTTTGTAAAGGATTTTGTCTCAATTTACATTCCATTAAGACTTTTTTGTTGTTATGAACCAATTCACTTTTATATGGTGTATATACTACCCTTTTACAAATTATATCATCAATCTCCTTATTATCATGATATTATAAGCATTTATTAATGCTATTACTCAATAATTTGTATTCCAGCATCTCTCTTTTGGTTAGGAACTCCTTAAAAAATATCATTTTAATGATATAATCTTCTATATCATTCTCATTAATGTCCATATTTTCAAAATGGGTTTAAGGATTTATTTATATATACATTAATGTTTTAAATTTTTAATTCATTTCAAATATTCAATGTGTTATAGGAATCTTTGATTTAAAAATCTATTTATTGAATGTTTTAAATGGTTTTGGAAATGGTTTGATAAAGAATATATTATGTCAATATATTGAAATGATATATTATGATTGCAATGTGGAAATGTACTATTTCCTTTATGTTTGTTTTATATGGTATGATTATGTTATGGTTATTGGGAATTGTTTACGTATACGAGTGGTCCCGTGACTAACCGAGGGCAGGTGAGCCCGAGATAGCTCTCCAATGCATAGGGCAACATGACAGAGATAAACGTTAATGTTTTTAATAAGAGATTTAGGTAATATACTGTGATGGGTATTAAAATGTAACACCCTATGTAGCTATGATAGATATAATGTAAGTATGTTATTTATTCCACAAGTTACCTTTATTATTTATGATTTATGTGTTTTATTCATAAATAAATTTACTTAATGAGATATGTCATGATTGAAAAGTATGGTTTCATTGATTTGTATTTATTGACATGATAATGATTCCATTCCTTATTTTATAACACTTACTGAGATTTTTATGTTCATCCCAATTTTTTAAATGTTTTCATAGGACTTAAAGAAAAATAGGGTCTATGATGGGATAATGGAATAGTCATTCTTTATAAAACATGGAAGTAGACATAACTCTTTTTTAAGAGTTTTTATTTTATGGAAAAATTGAAACTGAGTAGAAGTTTCTACATTTTATTTTTTGGGATGTAAGGGAATAGTTATGGCCTAATTATGTAAAACTCTATACCAGAAAAGATTCTCAATGTGATCTATTAATTTAATTTAAGATTATGTTATTTCTGAAGTCTAGGGCCTTATATTAATGTCTCTACGGGCGAACACGTTTCTTTCTAGTGCACTTTTTCCTCACTCAGACACACCCTGAACAAATTTCTAGAAGTTCACTCATACTTATAACTAATATAGTACAAGCCCACTTATCTATAGAGTTATAATCATGAGGGCTCTACAAAATAAAGCCACACCTTCTTAAAATGAGTCATATCATTTATTCATTTATCCCTTTATCTTTCTAGGGTGTTACATTCACTCCCCCTTTAGAGAACAAAATCCTTGTTGTTGACCCAACATCTCAACCTAGGAAGTGAACCACACGTAAGGATATGTTTCTAATCTGATAAAAAATGTAACAAATGGGTACAAATAACAACACATACACCCCTCCTTAATATGGGTGTCAAGTCATTGATCACCATCTACCACTTATTTCCCAACAGACATGTGGTCCCCTCCATGGGGCCCACACATGTGTCTGAATGGGTCAACTGGTGAATGACTACCCATTCATGTCAACACATGTTATTTATAGTTTTAGTTCTCCTCATTCTCACACACCATGATAAATGTCCTCAATGGTCACCCATCTTAATCACTACACAAGACCAAACACAGTTAATTTTATTGTTCTAATCAGGTAGGATCCCGAATGAAATGTGCCCCTTGTTGACATGAGTCACTTAATTTAGTCATTTAACCCATTATATTTATGGGGCTTAATATATGTGACATGAATTGTGATGTAATAAATAATCATTATAGTGTTGTAATTTTCACCATCTAAATAAATCCCAAAAAAATCATTGTTTACCCTTTAAATCTATAAAATGAAATATTTTATTTTATAAAAATAATATTTTGTAGATTATTATTATTCTCCAATAAGTCATTTTAGTTAATAAATTTTCATATAGAAATTAATGAAACCCTCCAAATATGAAATCCTATATGTAATTTGTTTTCATAATTACATGGATTATATGAAATATTTCATTAGGATAAATCCCATGATCATTTTGGTTTAGATTTTAAAAAAATTTATTAAAATAATAACTAATAATACTCATGTAAATTTTTACTAAGGAATATTAGTTTTAACTACATATGAAAATTTTTAATCTATACATAGTTTTGGATATATACAAAAAAATTTATATATGATACCCTTCTAGAAAAATTATATGTATCAATTTTCTTTATAACCAGTAAAATGGATGCATAAGAACGAAGTGATCACATATTTTCAATAGGGGAAAACATAAGAAATATCAATCAATGATCATAAGGAATAATTAGGTGAGTAAATCACTATAATCCTGATACATAGTAAATATATACCTAAAAAATACTAGATCATAAATCATTGAAAAAATCGTGTAAAAACATTAATGTGTGAAATATAATAAATTTTATTCAAAAAATGGAATAAAAAATATACATGAAATTAAATAGACTTATAATGGTGTAACAAACCTTTAAGAAGTAAAAATATTTTGAAGAATTTAAAGAATGCCTAACTATTATGTTGTGTCCAAAGACATATGTGTTGTCTTGTTATTTCTTGAATAAATACATGTATCAACACCATTTAAATATTCTAAAAAATACATGCATGCCCACACATTAATATCCCAAGAAATATAAAAGACATCATTCTCATAATAGGGTGATACAAGACTCCACCCATCATCATACATACATATGAATTTCACCAGAAAAGATAAATTCACCGTGTCCTAAGGACCACAAGGTATAAATATAGATTTTATATTTAATTTCAAAATGAATTTACATAAATAATTAATAATAAATAAAATAGCAGTAATAAAATGATACACCCATGGAAAAATATTGTTAATAATTTTAATCAAGAAATATTTTAGGTAAATTTTATTTAATTAAAAAATATAATAAAAGATATTAAAAATTTTAAAATGGGAAAACACTTTATTAAATAAATCTCTATGAAATAGAATTATGTATATATAACTAAATTATAATAATAATGGAATATAAAATAGGTCATTTTCACATGAATGGAATTAGAAGAAAAATCATAACTAAATGTCAAAGATTGTTATGTAATATAATATATGTGATAGACTAATTAATTAATAGAAGAGAAAATGCATATTACAATAAGATAAAGAATGTGGGTGATATCATTTGAGTAATATACTTTATATAAAATAAGATATGTCAAAGGATGATGACATAAAAAATTATATTTAGGTGTTTTATAAAAATCACATTAGAATTCATAAATGTGATTGATCATTTGAACATATTTATTTTTTAATATGTTATATTTTTTTAATAAATAGAGTATAATAATTGAATTTAAAAAAAATTAAATTATTGAGAAAAAATTTATAGAAAAAATGAATGAAATATTAGACAAACTAAACATTGCTAAAAATATATTATATCAAGCAATAATGAAAATGAACAATATGAAAAACATTTAAAATTCTATATTTTTTTGGAATAAGATAAATGTAGTAGAATATTTCCTTAATATATTATTAATTCATATACATAACATATATAAAAGAAATAAATGATTGTAGTCACTAAATACAAGGAAAATCCATTAATGAGATGATTTATTGTCAGTTTCCATAAAAAATGTAAACAATAATCCATAGCGGGAAAGTAAATATTGATAAGATATATAAAAAACAATTCTATTGAGATTATGAGATAAATTATTATCATATTTATATTTAATGATAATAAAATTTCCCCATATGTATTAGCTTTCCTGATTTTTTTTAAAATTGGGATTAACAAAGTAATCATTATGGTAATGGTAACAAATGAAAAAAATAGGATTACCATGAAATATAAATTAATTATTTTAAATGTAATATATTAATATTAATTAATTTTAATAAGTTAGGGAATATACCATTTAAGATAAATTATTGTGCACATTATCAAAAATGTTCCATTGAATCTAAAATTGACACAAATAAACCTTACAACATTGGTATCTTTTGAATTGAATTTTAGTTAAAGAGATAATATGATATAGGTTATTGAAAAAAATTAATTAAAATAATGTTATGAAATTATTCATTATATTTTAGTAACAAAATATTAATTATATCATGTTTTACAATAAAAATATGTCTCACTAAATAAAATATTATTCAGGAAACCCCTTACAATAACTCATAACAACCCATAAACATATTTATTCTCCTATATATAAAAATTAAATATTGTATTAATATATTTAAGAACCATATTAATATATATAAACAATTAATATCTTTATTTTTAATTGTTCTGTACTTTTATAATAGTTAGTTATTATGTATTTTCAATATCGTGTGTGAGTAATCAGGATCATTTTGATCTAGTTTTATAGTATAAGTTTTTCAATCATTTTCCCCCAATTTTCAACATTACCATGTAATAAAAATCACCCAAATTGATTATATATAATTATTTATAATTTAATAATTTCATTCTATTTGTGTTTTTGTTTCTTTTCATAAAGTTATGATCCAGTATTGGCATGTTATGATGATTTTTAACTAACATATGTTGATATATTAATTAATGAATTTAATATTTCTATTATAATTCCTATAAAATAATTTAAGAGTTATTTATATATTATATTATTATTTAATGTGTTCTCACAGTCACTCATAATATTAGTTTTTATCGTCTTTTAAATAAGTTTTTAGACAAAACCAAACAATAACATACAATATTTAAAGGAATTTCATGATTATGAAAACAGTTTCTTTTGATATAATATAATTATTTCATAATCATAAAGATATTATTTATAAATTTTTATTATTTTCATTACTATTTTAATATATTATGATTAATAATTAAAAAGAAATTAGATAAAAATTATATAAGTTACATGGTGGGATGTTGTAGTACACACACACAAATGATGTTTGTTTTTTATTAATGGAAAACCATAAAATAGGTAATTTGATTTAATAAAAATAAGAGAAACAAAAATTAGTCATTATATATTAATTTTATCATATAATTTAATTAAAATTATGTTATAATGGGAATTATATAAATGCATCATTGTTAGATAAAATTTAGATATTACATTTAGAACATTGAGCATCCCTTAGAGGATACCAAGAAGTAAGAGGGTTTAGAATATATTATTTTGATTAGAATATAATGTTTGTGAAAAAGTAATATATGTGAAAAAAAATTTAACTCCGTAACAATGGAAAAAATTGACATATATCTTTAAGGGGTGGTGAGAGTACCCTTTTATATGTGGTTATAATTGTTTTTGCAGTATTTCATCTCAGTAAAAAAGAGATATATTTTTTCATATTTGTGGAGGACATAAAAAAGAAAAATAATGGAATAGACAAAAAATTGGTTAATCCACAGCTCTACTACTCTATTTAAAAGAAAATTTTTAACTTTTTAATACTTTTATACATTGGAAAAACGTTTTGAGACTTTTTTCTTTTACCATGATAACTAGTTTTTACCCAAGTGATTTGTTTCTTATGATTATATAAAATTTAATTATTATTGAAAAATATAGAAATATTAATGTCAAATATCCAATATATTTCATTAGATGAAATATATATTTATACAAAAACATCTTTTATCATTATTTCACGTAACATGTAAAAACCCATTTTTAAGAATTTTGAATTTAGGGAAGAGACATTATGTTTAGGATAACATTATCCTTTAATTAACATTTCATGATATATGATTTTTTCATATAATGAAAATATATTTTTTTCTTTCAGTGAATATAAGATATAATTTTAAAAAATTTATACTTAATTAAAGGAAAAATACAAAACAATTATTTTTTTCATTAATTTATACATTTGTAAAATGTTAAACATTTATTTTATAAATTAATCATTTTTTGAATATTAATATTTTAAAATTTAGATGCATATTTTATAATGATAATCCTTCTATAACTTTTTAAATTATACATAAATCTCGATAGACTCATTCATGATATGGTTTTATAAAAAATGTATTCTTTTATAATCATTAAAAAACTATTATTTTAATGATCCAAAAAATTCATAATAAAATAATTTTTACAATATAAAATTAAAATATATATACATTTTAACTAGTTAAAATTAAAAAATATTATATATTTTTTTTCATCATCCAACATGGATACCTTGGTACCGTAATACCTAATTTGATACTTACATGGCCCGAATGAAATTTAATTTTCCAATAGTCTTAAGGCTAGAATATGGTTTCAAAAAGAAATAAATAGGGAAAAATGTGTTCCAAATAATAGTAGATGATAAATGATACAAGTAATTATGACTGACTCTATAAGGGGATAATTTATAAGAAAAAAAAAAGATGAAACATTACTCAAATGATATATAATCATAAAAACGAAGCATTCCATGGAAAAGATCAAATATGAATCCCATAAAACAATTGGATCAAATTTTCTCCATTCACATCCATCACTATAAGTCCCAATGATCAAGAACATACACAACCTCCCTTTGGTACCTTAACTTTGTGCAGACATAAAATAAGATATTATTAAAATTCCAAAACACAAAGGTAGGGTGTGAGATGCAAATCTCAGTATGGCCTCACAATGTGTTCCATAATAATTATATAATAATTGACCAAATATCCTATAATTTTTTAATAAAACAAATCGTGGAATGAAATTCACATTCTTGTAAATAAAATATGATTTCATAATTAATATCGATGAATGTTATATCAAATCTCCATTAATTGAACATTTTTTTAAAAAAAATAATATAAATTAGTTGGCCTAGAAAAAACAGTTACATAAATCAATGGCATGTAATCATCATATCAAGGATATAATAACAACACATATCAATACCTATGAAACATTAGTTTCTGGTATAAGGATCCTCATAGAACTCCAATTGTGATATTGACTTGATGTGTTTACATGTCCTATGACGTAGGAAATTGGTAGCCAACATCCCATCAAGGAAAAATACTACTAGAGTATGTTTAAGTGTGTGTTGTAATAATCAGTATAGTTTTAGGGGTTTAAATCATAGTGTTCGTGTCTTAATTATCAATCATCTATTAGGTTTACATGAAATTTAGTCAAAAAATAAAACAATCATTGTATACTCAATCATTTTAGATCAATTAAATAAATAATATTGTACAATAATTTTTTGACATTCATTTCACATTTTGAAACTAAATCATATGTTTTCATCAATAAATTCCCTTTTTCAAGTCATCTTATAATTTAATACATTCTAAATAATTACATGAAATGAAAATTACATATTAAACACTCAATATTTTAAAAATCCTCACAATAAATTTAATTCTATATTAATATGGTATTTTAAAAAAATTCAAATACCTTTACATGTAAACCCATAAATAATTTAACATTAGTGTTCATAATTTATTAAAACCTCATTTAAATTAATTATAAAATTTATGGTTTTAGTTTTTCAAAAAAATCATATTGAACCACCAACCCTTAACCACATGATGAACCGCCTAAACATACATAAACACAACCGTCAAAGAAGAAGGGATGCATATTAGATCAAGGAATCCATCCTAGAATAATGGTTCCCTGACAACAAGATGATATCCATCAACAACAAGATGATATATCACTATATATGGTGGAGAGATTAGGAGATTGGATGAAACCTCACAAAATGATATTCACTCCTTGGAATTAAATTTGATGTGGTAATGAGTCATTTGATCTAAGGAAAATATGTTTGAAGGATCAAAATGCATATTGCAATCCTTCATGAGACATATGATTGAATGAGAGTAATATATGATAAATGTAAATATAAAACTGGGCTTGGAGAATTTATGTTATGAAAACACATACCATTCCATATCCACTAGGTCCATGAAATAAAAAGGCTATAAACAGCAAGACCATAGAGTAACCTCCTAAAACCATGCCACAACCACCCTTGTTCAACTATACACATGAAAACATAGTGAAAACCCCATCTAGCTCCTCTCCACCCAGTGCAAAGCTATGGCATTGAACTACCACCACACCACTAATATGCCCTAATATAAAGTAGATCCTAAGTGCACAAACCATGGATCCACTGTATAGTCATTCCTCCATAGAGTAGGTATGATGCAATTTAATGTAGCTTTATAGAACAAATTATAGGGATCCACAGGGTAGCCTACAGGACATTCCCTATTCTTGTCATACTAAACTCTCCCTACATTGTAGCCTAATAGTCCATGTTGTGACATTTAATCTCCCCACCACAACCCCAAAACTAGTACACAGCTCATGGATGATACATTTATATCCATAAATTTATTTAATTCAAAAAATGAAAAATCTCTAAACATGAGTTCATTTTCAACTTCAAGATCTATCCATAATAGAAATTCTTGAAACACACTTTAACCAAACAAAAAGAAAACAAAGTAATAATCCAAATCATTCTGAAAGAAGGTGAAATTATGTTATCACCACCACACCATAAACAATTTCATTACCTAGAAACCATATAATAGTGTTTTTATATTAAATAGATCCAAAGCACTCTCATCAGTGACGTATGTTTCTAGATTTGACGTGAATCAGAACAATGCAATTATAGAACAGAGACCAAAGATTTCTTTTTATCTCAATGAACTAGTGTCTAAGAATCATCGATATTAATGGGATTCAATATCATTGAAAAATTAGGGTCACCATTAATATCCTCCAAGATTAGAACTTTAGAAGGTTAAAAATAATACATTCGGAGATATAATACATTTAACACATTGTGGAACTTAGTCAACTATGGTTGCAGTTCCAAATGGATGTCCACATTCCCCAATCACTCAAAAATCAAAAAAGGACCCTCAAACCTCAGAACATGATTTCCCTATTTTATATGTAATAGGTGACCCAACCATATTGAAACTTCAAATAAACCTAATAAAAAATTGAAAACTCTAATGATCATCGATGAACAAGTGCATAAGATTAATATCATCTCTATGCTATTAACATTCTACAGAAACGCATCTGAATCCTTAACATAATATCTTCGACTAGACTGAGTCCAACAAACGAACTTTCCCAAATTTATGATGTACAAAATATATTTTCACGGTTATAAAAAAAAGTCATCTGAATGATCCATTTGGATGGAGGGTTGGTAGCCGTTGTTGTAGTAAAACTGAAAAAGTCCCTAATGACCATCCTAGGCTCCACCAATGTCATGAATACTAAATGACATCATTCCATTAATAGTATAAATAGATAATTCATTATTTATATCAGTATACTCATGATCTGTTATGTTCAAATTTAATTGGTATCCCATGGCCTCTTAAAGGCCTCTCAAGAAGATAAATGTATAACCACAATATCTTTATGAGACTTTAGTAGATATAACTCCAACAAATCTAAAACATATCCTACATGTAGAGGCATCCTAAGTCCAAATATTTGGTTGTATCTTGAATTGGAATAAATAATGCTTATTTTTTCATCCTATCTATCACAATTCAAGTCACACTCTTCTACCAAGTGGTATACAGAGGGCCAAACATGAAGTCCATAGAAAAATTTTCTCACTTCCATTTTTGGAAATATATGTTTCTAAAGAAAACCCAAAGGTACATATTTATATGTATTGGATGTTTAGAAAACATAAAAATGAGAAAAAATATGGAAATGTTTTGTATCATTCATGGCCACCAGAATTCTCACCACATATCATATAAAATTCATGTTGTTCAAGGGTGCACCACCCATTGGTAACTATGGAAATCCCACATCACATCCTTTCTCATATAAGAGGAAAAAAACCAATTCTAGGAACACATGACACCCAAAATTGATAATTCATACTCAATGATGATCTCCCCAACAGAAGGGCATCCCAAATGATTTGGAATTCATCATCAAATTGATGAGCATAAATATTCATCTTGAGATGTGATGAGGTCAATAAAATTCCCACCAAAAAAACCTCGGCTCATGATCCCAAATTCACAAATGCAAATAAGAAAAATGATCCATTAGGTTCATATATCTTGAGGATTTTTTGATAGAGTAGGTCATATATTTCCTACTTAAGACATCAACAATGAAATTAAAATTTCCAAGTTTCTATGAAATCTAAAAATCAAAATATTTCTAGTGCACCACCAAACACCTTTATTTAAGGTTCAAATATATTTTTGAGAATATGTGAATCATGATTTTATGATGAGGACACTGGGTAAAATTTTCTACGAAAGGGTAATTCTACCCACATTCTAGAGAATGTATCGAAGCTATATGTTTGAGATCATGCACCAAAAAATTCATGCAGTATAGTCTAATTAATCTAGAATGAAAAGATATCATATGATCAAACTGCATAAGGACAAATCAAACAAGTAAACATTAGGTATCATGGAAGAAAAAATATCCCTGAATGGCCTATGAAAGATTTCACCCAAGCACAAATCTAAAAATAGGTTTTATATCACCAAAATAACTCATAGGTTTCACATCTCATACGAACATCATTGCATTCTATGTGAGATAGGTTAAAGGAGAATCTACCTTCAAGAAATATTGGATGAATATATGGTAATATATTAAAAATCCAGAGTATCTATGTATATAAAAAATTATATTTCTCCCATTTCGTAAAATATTTCTCGTTATCTTAATCAATTTAGTTATAATGTTTGGATACCACATGTAATAAGAAAACCACTTGCCTAATATGTAAAATATATTTAGAAATATATATTTATTCTAAATTATATCAAGGGATTCATAAAATCCTTTTAAATGAATCTCAGGGTCCTCCTCAGAGGTATAATAATCTATGATTTCATCAAAAAATACCACCATGAATGAGTCACGAAAGTCATGGAATATAATGCCCCCCAATGATAAAAAACTGAAGGAGAAAAAGTTGGACGAGATGGAATAAAAAGGTACTTATAATGTCTATAACTACTCCAAATAGATGTTTTGTAAATTTTATATTCTTTCATTTTAAACTACAAATAACTAGATCAATAACCAATCTTGGAGAACCACGTCAAAATCTTCCTTTGTTTAAATAGATCATGAATCTATGGTAATGGGTAATTTTTCTTCACTATAACATGATTTTGTTTTTGGTAATGAATAAAATGGTTTGGTATCCAATCATATTTAAATTCAAAGAGAGTATGTGTTTCCCAATGTGACATAGATAGGTGTACAAAACCTTTCTCTGGAAAATAATCCAACCAATATTTCATCTATTTAAAATACATAGGTGCTATAGGGTATGAAGGAATAGATACATGATGAGTACAAGGTAATAAATAAATATAAATAATCACCCCAAATACTAGTGTAACAGAACAGATTTTTGAAGGAAGATTATTGTGAAACTCAACGACAACTATAGAGAGAACATCACTGAGGGATTATATCTCCTTGTATAAATAATTCCCCAATATTACAAATCTGAATTCTAGAATATGATGCTTAAAACTACTCATCCTCAACAAAATTTCTCCATGAAAGACACGAAACTCCCATCATGTGTAGTATAGGAGACCCACTGAAGGTAATAATCAATCTGAGACTTATGGAAAATAAATCAGTCCATCATAAAAATTACATCATCATAGTTTATGTCCTGAATAAGAAATCGCATGGTATTATCAATACCTGAGAGAGAGAAAGAAAACTTATGAAATCAATGACCATTCTATCTATTCATTATGAGGTATTCAAAAATATCCATCACATACGTCAAAAATTCCATATGAGGATTAAGTAAATTTATAGCACGTGTTGATAAACATGAGTGGGGTGCACCAATAGCAAATAATATAGTCATTATAGATGAATATAAAATTACGGTACCTCTCAAAATAACTATACCAACATCTAATTTCTATGAATACTCTTCTACTACGTGGAGAATCATTGTTACAATTGCATATGGTAAGAACCCCTAGGACTATAATGCATTAGATTGAACAAAACTACCTTTTTCTGATAATATCATTCCACTAAAATGGTCATAACATAAATAAAAGATCACTTATATTTGGAAAGTATATTCCAATGAACTATAGATCATGGTTGATTCATTACAAACCCATATCAAATGATCAATATTTACATATTCGAATCGTTAATAGGGGCATCTTCTATGAACTTCTTGAGGACTGGAAGATGAATATGGTATAAAAGCACCATAATATCCCTCATGATTTCGCATTCCTTAAACAGAACACAGAAAAATATAACTGAGAAAAAAATAAACTCTTTACATCACTGACTTACCATATTGTGAAAGCTCATCCATCAATGCTCCATCCAGATCATCACCACAAGAAGTGAACTTTAGAAGAAAAATCAATTATCAATTATTTGTTCATAGACACATCTCATAATATCTAATCCTCTTTATCTAATGGGATAGAACGTCACGTGAAAATTAAACTATCATTGAATAATGGTTCAAATATTATTTCACAGACATGTCACTCTACAGGAGGTAAAAAAACTCCACTGACATCACAAAACAGTCAACTATATATATATATCTAATCATTGAAAAGATTATTAAACAAAATAACTCCAATAGATTATTCATATTTTACATCACCTTTGAATAAAACTAACTATTTCTTTGACCATTCTGCATAATGAAATAAGATATCACTTAAATATAATAAGATGTTTCTGAGAAATGAAAAATAAGATCAATATTTTCAATCAATCTATAGCAAGTTGAGTATTATTTATGAAAGGGAACATTAGTGGTTCCGAATAGAGAAAATATTGTGAAAAATCTCTTAATTTATTCCATCAATGTTTAAAAACTTGAGTCTAAAAGAAATATATTTTGATGATTATCCTAAATCATATATAACACACATCCCTATCTCAACAGTATTTGTATCAATTAAATTATTATACTACAATTTTTCAACAAAAACTTCTCATATGGCCTATTCAAATGTCTTATTGGTAGTATGATGCTATATAACATAAATAAATATCAATAAAATATTTATAAAGGATAAAAAAATGGACAAATACCAAATAAGTCATATGAATATCTACTCAATAAATAATATAGTTTTTTAACTCAGTCATATTAGAAACAACCAAAAAATAGGTAAATAAATTCTAAAAAATCTTTTCCAAAATGATCATCTAGAATTATGAATCATTATGATGAGAACTTACTAGACACACAATAAAAACTAACTATTATGTACCATCAATCAAAACAATTATCTAATTGGAAAACCCATTATATACTATAATCAAGGAAACATTCCCAACCTTCACTTTGAAATGAAATTTTCAGTAACTTTAACCGATACCCTGGTAACCTGATTCTTAATGCCGAACTAAAATAGCCCAAATGATATTCTTGATCCCCATGAGATCATGATTAGAATCTTCCATCATACAAGAATAAATAAGGAATGATTTTTTCCAAAAAATGGATTTATAGATTTTATACTATTCAATATGAAAAATACTCCAATGGGAGAAGATACCAGAAACAAAGTGGTAGACTGATACCCAAACAATAAATCATCGAAAGACATAATTTATTCCGTGGCAAAGCTCAATGATAAAAACCATACAATAAGTGGATCATATAAAAAATGATCACCTATATCAATCGAGGTCCCAAATATGAAAAGCAAATACCACCTCTGTGTGGTACTTTTCCTGTACATGGACCATGAATAATATAATCAACCAAAAGATGATAGAAAATGTAGGGTGTGGGTTATAAACCTCAGTAGGGTCTCACCATGTGTTTAATAATCATTTCCATGATAATTAAACCAAATTTAATTTCTATTATTAATATAACAATGCATGGAACTACATAAACATATTTTCAAAAAAAAAGTTTCTGTAATTAAAAGAGAAGTCATGTATATTAAAACTGGCTTAAGTGAACATTTTATATAGAAATGTTTTATACTACAACAAGAGATAATAAAATAGTTCCCAAAATAGATGTTGCATTATCATAAAATCATGTATAAAACCAACCATGTATCAATCACTATGTTATGTAATGTATTTGTAATGCGAAACAAACACTACTCGATCGGTGATCTTGGCTAAATTTGTTCACATGTACTATGACTCATTCTATCTGGACTGAACAACCATCATTTAAGAAAACATGACACGGTATATTTATGTCAATGTTTTAACAGTCATTCTAGTTCTATTTGTCTTTATATTAGTATTATTTACATAATTTCCATGTATCAACCCAACCTCACTTATGCTTCATTCAAAGAATCACCCAACCATAAGCGGAATCTATTATTTTAGATAATTAAAAGATATATTTGACCACATTCAGTTTTTTACATGCCTCTCTCATTTAATTTTTTTTCATTAATTCAATACATTTTTAATTAATATTCATAATATATACAAAATAAATCATTCCATAAAATAAATTCTTTATATTAACCTCTATATTTTCTCAAATACACACAACACTTTCAATTCCATTGAAATTGGGGGTTTCTCACAATATCTAGGTCTTTTCATAAATCATTCATAAATAATCATATATTCAAGATCCCAATTAATTTTAATATTATATTTATTCAATTATAAAATTTATGGTTTGCATTTTTTTTTTGAAAAAGAATATTGAGCTGCATACCGTTAATGACATGATCAAACTGGCTCAACAAACACAAAAGGAACCTTCGATGATGAATAAAGGTATTGGTGATCAAGTAATCCTACCAAAAATTGAGGTTCATGAAAACAATATTGCATTCACCAAAAACATAATTATTTATCACTATATAAGGGGATAAATAAAGAGATCTGGAGAAACTGAACGAGATGAGTTACAATCAATAGAAGTAAATAAGACAAGATCAACAATGTTTTGATTAGATAAGAAAGAATTGTTTTTGGATCCAAAATTACTCTTAAGATCCTTGAAGATTCAAAATATTGAATAATAGTTGAGTGGAAAAAATGGATATATAATAAATCACCCATGGAATACAGATGAAGAACACTGCCCATCCTCCCATGGACATGGTGTATAAAGGATGGAACCAGCCATACCATAGTGAAGCCTTCTCAGACCATACCATAACCACACCCCGGAAACTAGACTCTTGAAAACATTCTATAGACCTCACCTTATCCCGCTTCACCCTAGGAAAAGATACAAAATAGAACACGAGCCACACTACACCTTTTCCAAAATAGTCAGTATCACTGAAATGTACTAACCATGATCCACAACATAGTTATATCTCCATGATGAAACTATTGTGAAAATATAATTAGCTCTTAAAGATATACTCTTGGGTTCTATGGTGAAGTAAAAAACCCATTTCATATCCATTTAAAACCTCAAGATCTCCTAATATTAAAACTGAATGAATTTTAAATAGACTGTACTCTATATGCCATTCTCTATTTACCTATGCACAATACATTTTTGTCACATTTATACCCTCACTAAATTTATTCAAACAAACATAAATTCTTTTACATTAGGTTATATTACCCAAAACGATACCTTTATCCTATAAAATATCATATTTTAACAAAAAAATATAAAATGAATAAAAAAATCCAGAAGTAAATAAAACAAGGTAACATAATGGTATAAATATAACTCTTTAATGGAAATAAATAATACAAACAATACACCTTATATTGAAAAATACACTTTTGTGAATTATTTTTTTATGATATTATTTAATAAAATAATGTTATTAAAGGAATGTAATTTCCCATATTATCATAACATTAATTTTGAACCGATTTATATAATTTATTAACGCATTATATAGTCTTTTGAAAATTGACAATGTTTTTTAATATTAATTACATATCATATAATGGTAATAAATATAATTGATTAATATAATTTAATATAATATATGATTTATTGATATTATTATTTAATAGTAATATTTATGTAATTTGTACACCTCATTTTGGTTTAGTTTTCATATATAAAATAATATTAACATAATATTTATTTCTTGAAAAAACATTGTGAAATTTATTGTCGTTACATTTTACCCCCTTAAATGATGTGTATACTCTGAATTATAAATATTCTTAACTAATTAAATCTTAATGTTTTTTATGTGAGATGCATAAAATTTGATTTAATTTATGAATATTTTACATCCTCACCAACCTTAAATTAATTTGTGGAATTTCCTTTTTCCTCATAATATGAATTTAGCTAATGTAGAGTTTTTCTCTATCCATTTTGGATAAATACCCTAATATAATGGGATTATTTTTTCTTAATGAATATTAAAATAATATTTAATAGGATTCCATGAGTTTTTTATGCGATTTACCTGTCATGTAAATTATTTTATCCAATTTATCACAGAATATAATTCATTCCTAATATAATGTAAAATATTACTAAATTAAAGATAAAAGTATTTTTTGGATGAACATTCATATAAAAATCATTCCATGTAGAGTTATATATATGGTATTAAATAATCATACCTCTAACCCGTTTTAATTAATATTTCAACATTTATACATCTTGGTGATGATTTTATGTAATTATTACACATTCTAGTTACAATATAGTTGATTGAAAAATATAACAATATAAGATTCACAGTTCTAGATTTTGATATTACTGTACACCATTAAATATCACTATCGAAACATATTTTGTTATCTGTTGCTGTATAGGCCATCCATTTTCATAGATGTTTTCTATATTTATAATCCTTTATATAAATCGTGTTATATAATATTCTTAACTTCCTAGTTCCCAACATTTTATTCATTGAACTATTATTCATACCTCTAGATGAACTGTCATTGCTTTCACTAAGTCCAATAAAGTATTTACCTTTCCACAAAAATTAATTTCACAAATTCATTTTTTTTTCAAAAATAAAACATATTAATGATTCACTAAGTCATTATCTATAGTGATTTATACAATATTTTGACACGAATAAAAATGAATCAATTTTACATTATCATCTTCCTTATCTAATCATATGTGATACGCCATCCAAATCCTCGTTGGTCTATTCAAAAAAAATATAAGTTCACATTTTTTATCATGATTTATTATTTATGAATTTTTTGTAATCACAAATATTTCACATAATATTCTCTCCTTTTATATTTCTCATGTGGATAATCTAAAAATATAACATGACATAGATTTATGACTTGGTTTCTTTGGGAATAATTAATTACGAAATATAAAATGTAGATAATCATGGGTGATGAACAATTTCCACTATAAGAGACTTTTCATAAATAATATGATGAAAAACTCACCCTCTAACTATATGACACATTGAATTTATTACATTATCTTTCTCTTAAAAAATCACCATTTTATAAATCATGGTTTTTTTGTTTTGGGTTCTCTCTTATTGATTAACCTATTTCCTCATAATAAGAAATACATCATAATGGATTGTGAATATAATAAGATTAACTAATTAATATCTCCTGAGAGAATCTATGATGGTATTATATCTATGACCTACTCATCATAAAATATATTAAAGATTTATTTGATACTAATATAGAAATTTTTAGGGTGATTACCTCTATTTTAATCCATGTCATATCTACAAAAACATTTTATTATCTAAGAAATGATTTAATATACAATAAGACAACATAGTCCATACATTACCAAAACTGCAAAATATTATCATACACATAGAATCATACCTTATATTTATCCCTTGTATTTTTACTAAATTTATGTAATAATATTCCCAAAATATTATGTATTACTACAACTAACCTAAATGGATATTTTTACTATTGAATTTTTTTCATCATTATATTATCACCCATTGATTACATTTAGATCCTCAATCGATTACATCATTTTCTAGAAATAAATATAAATTGTGATATGATACAATCATTTACATAACGTGAGTACAAATGTCTCATATTACATTGTAATACATTCTCACTATCATTTAGGATTTTAGTTTTAAATAATGATGAAAAACAATTAAAAAATATTGAAGTCTTTTAAACTAACAATCTTCTTCACCACTACATAAAAATATCCTCAAACCATAAAAAAGTATTCATCATCTCTCATTTATTTTACACATAGGATACTCTTATAGAAACAACATAAATATTATATATCCCTATATTGTGGAAAAATAGGCCAATAGAAATGTGTGACTACATATAAGTAATTTGGGTAAAAATATATAATAATAAAAAAATATCATAACTGATCATATTATTTTCATATAGGAATAATAAGGATACAAAATAATGGTATACAATATATATAATATATGAACAACCATGGAATAATAAATATAGTAATTTATAAGTGTCGAATAACATATTAAATAGGTAAAAAATGGAATGTAACATACCCAAAAAATTAATGATTGATAGAAACGTTCACATTATAAGAATAGGAAAACATATTATGCGAAAATCCTTTTATGTCAAACAATTATGTTTTAAAAACAATAACCTAATTTCAAAATTTTTTGTTAAGAAAAAATATAATTGTGTACATTGTTTAATTTGTGACAAGATCCATGTATTTCCATGCTTCATTATCTCATGAGATATAAAATCATAAGCAATGCATGGTGGGGAATATTGGATCTCAAATTTCATCATCCATAATTAAGAGTAACTTGTAAATTAAATAGATAGATATATCATTAATAATGTATAAATAATGGGATAAATTTCATTTCCATGTTGTATTCAGATATAAAATAATGCATAAATCCTACAATAATTAATATATGGGAAATTAAGTTAAATTAAATGGTTAACAAATAACATCATGAAATTTTTTATTTATGTAAAATTAAATCCATGTAAAGAATTATATGGTTTGGAAACTATATATTCAAATTGAATTCACTTTATAAATAATTTCACCTATCAATCAGTATATTGGTAGCTAAATGAACTCCCATAATCATGGAATATGAAATTGGATTCCATTAAGGAATGTCATTGGATGAAAAATCAGGACCCTATGAAGTGGATTGTATGGAATGAATAATATACTAATAACAATTTAAATTATTGAAAATAAAATTACATAATACATTAAAGATAAATAAGGTGGACGGTGTTATTTAAATAATATCCTAGATCATGAATAAGATGTGTCAATGTAGGTTTACTTAGTCAAAAAAAATAGTGTTTTTAAAAATGGAACATAATAAATTAGAAATATACACTATAATTTAAAATTATTTATTCTAAAAATGTAAATATTCTAAAAAACATGAATTAAACATATTAAATTTAGAAACCAGTAATTTTTAGAGACGAAGTTTCATATAATGAGACCAAATTATGAAAAGTTGTGTTCACATGGACAATTTGAAAAATTGATTTGTTTTCATACATTTATGAAAAAACCATAGGGATAATGTAAAAAATTTATTTGATACATTTGAATATGATAAAATTGGTATAATATGACCTTAATCAATTATTAGGGAATAAATAATGATATTCCAAAATCACCCAATGACAAGTGTCATGGATGAAAATGAATGCTGACCGAAAACAAAAGGGTATAGTTTGTTTCCAAAAAATGAGTAATATGAAATATATAGAAAAAAAATAAAAACTAAAAAAATATTCACAGGTGGAGAAAATTATGGGTGTTTCATAAATAAATGTCATAAAATTTCTCAATATGAGTTGGGATTCTAAAACTATCATGATTCTATAATAGGATTGAAGTGGAAACTAGTATGATAATGGTAACATAATAAAAAAAATAATATAAGATGGTCACCAGGAAATCCAAAATAAAATATACTAAAATGAAATATGTTCATTATATAAAGGCAGTATGGTAGTGAGTAATGAATTTTATGTAAATATTTCTGTATGATATAAAATATGTCACATAAAATTGTATATATTCAAAAGTAACACCAACTGTATTAGTATATTTTGAATCAAACTCCATTTAATGATAAAAAATGATATAGATATTAAATACTCATGTATTAAATATAAATATTAAGAGTTAATTCATAAGGTAGAAATAAGACAATATTAATTATATCATTGTGCACAATAAAAATTAAATCTCATCAAAAAAATATAGTAAAATAACAAATAAAACATATTTATAGAATAGTATTAATGGAAATGATTATCTACTATAACTAAAATAAAATTATTAATCAAAATTTTAAGATCCTCACTCATATATGTGAATTTTATTAACATTATTAATAATTATCTTAACAACTTTTATTAGTAATTTATAATCTATTATCGATATTGTGTAAGTAATCTCGATTAATTTGAGATGGTTTAATAATAATTATTTTATTTATAATTAATCACTAAAATATCATCATAACCATATATTAAATCATACTATAATTGATTATAAATAATTCTATATATTGTTATAATTTCAATCTATGTTAGTTATTGTTTTAATCCTTAAATATTAAGTCTAAGATGAGAATGTTACACTGGTTTTTAAAGAACAAATATTTGGGTATTCATTAATTAGTTTAATTTTAATTATAACATTATAAAACCAAAAATAATATAATTATTTACATATTTACTTATTTAAATATTTTTATTGTTTTCATTTATATTTGTACAGAGTGTAACTGTAACACCCCTATTTTTAAGTAATTTCCCATAATTTTATGTATTTATATATTATATAAGAATTTTGTATAGTTTTTGGAGATAAAATATATTTAAAATGTGTTTACGAGGATTTATTCCATTTTTTATAATTCCATTTGATTTATCATGTGATGTGTCATATGACATTGATTGTTATGACATTGAGAATAGTGGTTGTATTGTCGGGGTTTTAATGATGTAATTTTCATACCTCTTCCAATTTCATCATACCTAAGGTGTAAGGGATGTGTAACACCGTGAAATTTTAATATAAGAATATTCTATTTTATAAAATATGTTAATATCATTATTGATTTTATCATTAATGACAAACATTAATGAATTTCTTCGATAGGCTATGTTACACTCAGAATCGAGTTTTATTGAATAACAATATATTATTAATAATACAATTTATTTTGATAGTTATCACCTTCTCATTGGAATAGAATGAATGAATTTGAATAATTTTATTATGTAAATATATAGTTTACACATATTTATATCTTTTTATTTACTAATAATAAAATAAGAATAAATTTTTAATTTTATTTTACAAATATGTGTTTTTCTAAACGATAGAATATTCATACTTTGTGCACATAATTTAAATTTAGTGTTTATAACTTTAGGGAATTTATTTTAAAAAAATATAACCATTTAAAATATGAATATCAGAATTATCTAAGGGTTATTTTTTTTAAAGTTTCTGAAAATATTCATGTTTTGAGTAATAATGAAAAATTGTTGAATTTTAATTGAAAACATATATTTAATTTATGTAATTTATAAGATAGATTTATTTTTAAATTAAATTTAATGTAAAATTTGTTATATTTTTAATTGATTTATCCAATTTTATTTATTGTAAACATATTTATATTGATGTTAGATATAAAAAGTTTATTAAATTTTGAACATTTTCTCTTTAAAAACCTAGTTCTTCATCGTATATATTGTATTATTTATAAATTAATTTTTTTTTACTTTTTTGAATTTATTTAAGAAAAACTTATTCAATATTTATAATCAAAATTATTTATTATTTCTATTATTTAAAAAAATAACAAAATAGTTATCAAAAATCCGAAAAAATTATTCTCTACATTTAAGGTAAATATTGATTTACTGAGGGGTAAAACTAGGTTGGTAAGTGATAAATTTACTTGAAAAATTATCTAAAATATTTTTTATATCCATTTTTTTGACAGTAAAAAATTCCAGTTTCGATAATGGATCATATTTTAGTATTTTGGAATGATAAAATATGTTTGGGATTTAATCTTTCCAAAAAAGTAAAAGTGTGCCACTCGACTCACTTATTAAAGGGAAACCATATCCTATTTTCTTCAGCCCTAGAAACCAAATTGATTCAGAATATACTTAAATAAATAAACTCCCAACATCCATTCCCTATTCTTATATTAATTATTGTGGGAGGAAATACAACCTATGAGTTCATTGCTAAAAACCTAGGGAATATACCGGAAGAAGAGGTAATGTTTTTCAACAACATTTTTTATTTTATTTCTTTCTCCACCTCAATCAATTATTATTAAAACATGATAATATAATAACCTAACTTTTATCAATATAAAATTTATTTGTTTATTTTCATTATATAAAAAACATCCAATTCAATAAAATGGGTTATGATATCTGCATTCATGTCTACGATGGGCTACCACCTCACGAACTGATGTCATTCATCTTTCCAATACCAACATTCACGGTTGGATATAACGATGGATATAAATTATATATAATATATTTATAAAGTAATTATACCTATTGATACATTAAATAATATATTCCATTTTACATTCCATTCTCTATGGGATACGATAACATCAGTTGTGTGTAATACAGACTACCGTCTCATGAAGCGATGTTATTCATTTTCACCAAGGATTAATGTGGAAGGTGATAACGGTAAATTTAGTGAATGTATTTTAAATAAATTAAATATTTATTATATTAAAGATATATTTATCATTATTAAATGATATTATATATATCATTTTCTGCCTTACATTTTCACCCAATTAAATATGTTATTTTAATTAGTGTATATGTGACCTGTCGCCTTCACAAATCGATGTGACTATATTATCATATCAACACCATATTAATTATATATCTAAGTATATTTAAATAATAAATTTTATATTTTTGATATATTTATCATTATGGAGTGTTAAAAGATTAGATACATCCTTTCTATAATAATATTTTTAAAATTAAAATGTTACTCACATACACATACGACCTACCATCTCCCAGATCGTGACATGATTCGTTTATCAAAAAAATCCATGATAGTTGGTCATAAATGGGTAATTTATAAATAAATATAATAAATATTTCATGATTATTATTTTATAGTTTATTGTACTATATAACTTCTGTAAGAACTGAATCATTTATTATGAAACACGTAAGAGAAAACAGGGCAATTAACATTCAAAACAATAAAAATAATGAAATATTATTAACATTCGGGTGATAAGATGTCATAAAAGGATCATATATGATATTATAAATATTAATATGATTCTGATATAATTTATTAAAATTATTAAAACCACTATACCATAGGATATAGAATGTTTAAAAAAAGAAGCATGAGGTAATGGATTTCATCTCAGTTTCATTTCATTAAGGTATATTGTAACTTTATGGACCTAGTTTTTTTATGTTGTGTATATTATAACATCCAATTTTTTTTAACAATAAATCCCTATGGCACATCGTGCTTAAAATAAAAACTAAAAAACTATTATCTGAATTTTATATCACATTCATTAAATTGATGGGATGAAATAGAAATTACTTTTTTATGAAAGAAATATAATGTTCGAAATCAATATGTAGTAATTTCTTTATAATTTGGAAAAAAGTATAATTTTTTTGAAGACATTTTGTCCTTTAAGAATATTATTTTTTAAAAAATGATTTTTTAAATTAGTCAGTACAAATTATATAATTAAATTATAGATATTTTAGTACATTTATTTTGTAAAAATAAATTAATATTTATAATAAGAATATTAAAATTAATCTATGGATAAATTTATGGAACTTTCTGAACATGTTTAATTTTTGGTTAATAGTAAAAAAGATGGTATTTGTT
Organism: Viscum album; assembly: GCA_963277665.1. Taxonomy (NCBI): domain Eukaryota; kingdom Viridiplantae; phylum Streptophyta; class Magnoliopsida; order Santalales; family Viscaceae; genus Viscum; species Viscum album. The sequence continues at coordinate 38,799,577 of OY728140.1, read as the reverse complement.
TATGACATCATTAATAAGAAAATATGAAATAAAATTTATCAAATTTATGGAATAACTAAATTGTGATTTTATAAGAGTAATAGTGTATATAAATGATACATATAATATATGTTATAATTTATTTCCTCAGAGGTATAAAAATTATTGTCAGTGCTAATGCAATGCCTGCAAGGTTAAAACAATGTCAAATTTGGTTCCTTATAAATAATAATTGTGTGCTAAAAAATATTTTCAAGCATTTTTTATTAATTATTAAGTATTTATTATTTTTGATCTCAAAAATTATAATTGTATACATATATAATATTAATTATATCCAAATTCATGTTCCATAATTTTGCATGATTAGAAAAGAAAAAATAGAAAATCTATGAAGTGTTCTTGACCTGCACATGAGTGATAATACATAATGAACTAATATATAATTTTATTTTGAAACTAATTTATTTATTTTTATTATATTAATTTAATTTAAAATTATATATATTAAATAATTAACATTAATTCTTATTCAATGCTGATTTAGCGCTTGTGCACGCCTAAGAAAAATAAATAAAAAAACATTAGTTACCATTTTATCTATTATTAAATGAACCATATTTTGTATAAACCATTATCTATATAAATTTTTTGACCATTATATCATTTGAATTAAAATTTAGGACATTTATAACCCACACGAATCACCTTAAATCCTTTATAAGATTTTATTTAAAAAGGAATTCAAGATGTAAAATTATAGGTTTTCATATGTATATTATTTTAATATGAAGGTTTCCTGATATTTTAATCAAAAAAGAATAGTATTCAGAATGATAGTGAAATTATTTTTCTCATAGATATGTTAATAATTTTTTTTCAATAAAACATTTAAAATAAAGGAATTCACAAAGATGATGTAATAATAATTTGATTAATGAATAGGTCAATTTAATGATATTAATCATAAAAAATAAATATAATTTGAAAATGTTAAGCCAATTAATGAATTCCTTTTATTAATATGAAATTCCTATGATATAATAAAAAATTTATTTTAATTTAAAATTTATTTTAATGTTTTTAAATGCATAGTTATGGAAATTTTTTATTTTGACAATCTTTTTTTTTCATGAAATAAAAATTTTATTTAATTATTTTAATATACCAACATTATTTGAAAAGTAAAAAATGATGATATTACTTAGAAAATGTGATCCTCTTTGGTATTTAGGAATGTTTTGAAGTCCTAAACCATATAATATATTAATTATATTTTATGAATTTGATAATTCCCAAGTTACACCTCACCTAAATTAAAAAAAGGGCCAATTCCTTCACAAAGTTCATACCCATAACACTTATTGTTTGGCTAAACTCTACCAAATCTCATTCTTCTAATCCCTTTCCAAATTCATAAGCTTATAATATCACAAAAAGACCACATCCAAGAACATTGAGGAGGTGATCTAGGAAGAATTTTCAAGAAGTATGGTTCATTTTTCTTCCCTTTTAAATTCATTTTCATTTATACCTTACCCGCACACCCTATATAAGGTTTCAAGAAAATGAAAATATCATATATATATATATATATATACTAGAGTGTTTTTTTGTTTTGACTATATGTATCATTAATTATCTAACCATCTCATTTATTTATAATTAAAATAATCGCCATTTGTAGCACATTAATTAACTGCCATCAGGGATGATGGTTTTTCGTTTGGATTTTTCTGAAACCATGTAATGTTTAAATTCACATTGAAGTATTTAAAATGAAATATATATATATATATATATATATATATTCAATTATGTAGTTTTATTTATACTAACATAGAAGACCATAAATAAACCGACCATGGAAACCATGTAATGAACCCACCATAAACAATGTAAATAAAAACATATTGTGAATAAATGGATTAAAACTGTTTTTAGACGATTTTGTATGGTATTATAAATGCTTGTTTAGTTATTTAACATATTAATAAAACTATTGATAACATTATAATGTATGTTTGAATACATTTAAGGGAAGGCATACCTGAGTTACGACACTTTTAAAATAAAAAGTTGTTTCAAATGTTTTTAATATTTATATAATAAATATTTCAATTTCCTGTGCTTGTTTTCAAAATGGTTTTTGTAAGAAACCACTTATTCCCATTGGCATGAGAATACCAGGAATCATTAGTAAGACATAAGTGACAACCCACAGATTTTAAAGACTCGTAATAAATGCTGAAGGGTATCAACTAAAAGTGGGGGATTATTTAACCTTTATGAAATAAACCACTAAACTAACCAACCGTAACCAAACAATTCACTAAATTTTGCATGAAAAAATCAAGATAATACAACTATTTTTTTCATATTAAACCATTGAAAAGTGTGAAACAATGGAAGAACTAAAATTTAACAATGTAAATAGAGAACGAACAACTAAATGATCCCAAAATACTACACGAATCCATTAACCACAATCTCTAATCTCTATAATCACTGAACAACCCATGTATTATGAGGTGGTGCTAAAAAATGTTATTTTTTCCTTTGCACATGTCCGAGAATATATCATCTAAAAAAGCACCAATGTTCCAAATCATGGGTGTGTATAACACTCAATAGGTTTTCCCCAATGACGTCCCTAATCACTAAACTAGGATAGAATATTTATCAACATTTATATATTTGTTTTCATAATAATTAATTTCTCAAAATAGTTTATAACCACAATTATATAGGTTTCCAAAACCGTTTGTAACCAAAACCATACAAGTGAAATTGAAACCAATTTTCTAGAAATTTATTTTTCTAGATAAATAACTAAACAAATATTTAGAACCATTTCCCAATACTCCTTTGGAATACCCAATCCATTACAGAAATCCATACAACCAACCATGTAGGCTATGCGATGACAGTTCCATACTCATGAGAAGATTCCCATTAATCTACTATGTCCTCAGAAGGTATTATATATGAAGTTACATTAACCTTGGGAAACCTATTTGATGGTCATAGTTCAAATAATCCATATATATTCAATATGAACTCACACACCAATATTTCCAAGGATCATTCCAAAAAACCTATTCAATAAAACCAAATTATTATTTTAAACCATTTTCTCATCAAAATCATTTCTAAGCCAAACCATTTAAATAAAAAACCCTTTTTATTGAAAACCCCATTTCTAAAAAACCATTTAAATATTATAGGAAATCTACAATTTAAAATCAACATTTTGAATTCAAGAAACTAAATCACTTTGCACAACAATTCACCATTATCACATAAATCCACACAAAACCACAAATAATAATTAGATAATATTTAATCCATGATTTCCAAAATCAATTAGATTTAAATAAACCAATTTTGAAATTCTAAAATCAATTATAGTAAGTGGAGTTGAGATATAATCCACCTATTTCAAAGGTTGTGATGAAAACTGACAAGGGATGAAGAATGATCATGCAGCCATGGTGGAAATCCACAAAAAATGATTTAGATCTCTTCGAAAACCATCAGTGAACCCAAGTATCCTCATATATTCCATCCCCCAACATTGATCGACCCATATAAAGTGTATATCTGAAAAATAATGTGGTTTAAAGAAGTTGATCTAAGTAGATCATGGAAATGAGACACGAACAGTGAAGAACGTCACTTACTGAGAGAATTGGGCTTTCAAATGTCATGTTGAGGGATCTATACCAGTTAAAAAAATCCGGGGAGGGGTTCCCAAACCTTAAATGTAGAGAAATGTTGAATTATAGAGGTTTTATAGAAAAAATGAGCTATTAGATGAAAAAATGAGTAAGATCCTAAAAAATAGGATCTCACATTTTCCCTACACACAGTAAGTTCACACTGTTATCAAAACCGTTCTTAAACCATGTGTCTTCTACTATCCTATAAATGCATGTCTGCACTGTTTATCTTAGGACCTTGGCATGGTTTGGATGAAAGGTACATTCACTACACACCTCCCCTTTAGTCAAAAAGACTTTTTGAATCTTTACCAAAATCGTCCAACACTCAACCTTACATAAAAATCATTATGTAAGGGTTATATATTAAACAAATGGGATACTACATTCTCCTCACTATTAGTCATTCCATCATCAAAAAGTAAAAAACCCTCACTGCCTTGAAATTATTCTAGCCATAGCTCTTTCATTTCTATCTTGTGTTCCCATGTCTCTTCCTGAATTTGACAATTTTGTCAAAAAATGCGTACTAGACTGATGCTTTTTTATGAAAAACATTCTCTTTACTATCCAAAATCTACACTAGGATATCGTCCAAAAACACATTCATCTCACAGTTAACGTGATCCCATCTGATGATATGGTCTGTATTTGGATGATACTTCTTCAACTGAGATATGTGGAATACTTTTTGCACCACAATGAACTATAGTGGAAATGAGAATTGATATTTCACCTCTCCAACCCATTCCAATATCTCTAAGGGGACAATATATTTAATAGAAAACATACCCTTTTTTCCATAACACAAATGTCCATGTCCTAGAGAGATCATCAAGAACACATGATCATTTATCAAAAATGACAATAGGGATCAGAAATGATCTGAAAAAGATTTTGGATGACTCTAAGCCATCTACATACCCTTTCTGATCAACTGAATCTTCTCCATCATTTCCCGGACAAAAATATTACCAACTAGTGATGTCTACCATATTTTTCGCCAACATAGTGGAGAAGAACATGAATGCCAATACTATGATTCCAATAGATCCATATATATCGAGGGATGATAGGTTTTATTTCATAAAAACTCCACCAAGGGAAGATGCTCCCCCCTTGAGCCACCAAAATACATTATACAAGACCACACCATTTTTTCCAATGTCAGTATTTTCCTTTCCGATTGTCCTTATATATGAGGATGAAACTCTATTATCATTGTCAACTAAGATCCCATGTATTTATGTAAGGACGTCCATAAATGATATGTGGACCTCTGATCTCTGTCTGACATGATCGAACCTGATATGTCATGTCTATTACCACTTCTCAGATATAGGTTTTGGATAGATCCTCATCCGTATGGGATTCTTTAATTGACATGATATCATCCAAATTGGTAACCCAATCCACTATCACCCATATGGAATCATGTTTCTGAACCGTTATTAGGAGACCTATAAAAAATCCTACACTATCTACTCGCATTTCCACACTGAGATAGGTTTATGTTTCAACATACCCACTAGTCACTAATGTTCTTCTATAGCTTCCAGATAATTTAAGGACATTAAAATGAACTCATCTACATTCCTTTTCATGTATCTCTAACAAAACTATACCTTCAAAACCTTAAACATCTTCTGTGTACCATGGTTTACAACCCATATTGAATGGTGGTACTCATGAAGAATATTTTCCTCACAAGACCAAGGTACAACCATTTGATCTTTGAACCACAAAACCGAACTCCCATCATGATCTGATCCCTCAATGGTCTCCCAACTATTGAGTTTTGAACTCCTAACCAGACATTCTGCAGCATACATTTTTTCCTATATAACCATATTTACCAAATCATGAACTGGTGAAACCGAAGATTAAACCACCACATAACCACGTTCTTCATATTCCACACTCATGTTTTCTAGGAACGACATAAATTTCTATTCATCTGAAGCATATTCTACCAACTGAGTGTATGTTTTTCTTCTTAATTCATCTGCCAATGAATTCTCTTTCCCTGGTGAATACATCAAGTCAATGTCAAACGTCTGGAGGTACTCCATCGATATCCTTTCACTTAGAATCAAATATCATTGTGGGAAAATGTGTTTCAAGATTTTATGATCCATGACCAGATTAAATTTATCACCAAAGAGATAGTGATGCCAACTCTTCAACTTATGTACATTAGAAGCTAATTCCAAGTCATGTTTCGGGTAATTCTTCTCAGGAACAATCAAATTCCTTGATACATAGAAAAAACATGGTCTACTTTCATGAGAACGCATCTTAATCCACATCCTGAAGCATTACTATTCACCACATACCCCTATCCTAATTCTAGAAAAATAAATTTGGGTGATGATGTAAGTCGAACATTAATCTTTTCAAAATACTTTTGGAATTACTTAGTCCATTGGAATGTAGTATTCTTCTTTTTCAGATCTTTCATTGGCAAAGCTAGTCATGAAAAGTCATTCACAAAGCATCGGTAGTATCCAGCTAGACCAACAAAATATTATATCTCAATGAAATTATTCAGTGGTTTCTATGAGAAAACATCCCATATCTTCTCTGGATCCACTGAAACGCCCTTTAAAAAATTTCATGGACATGAAAGGATACCTCTTATATCCAAAAATCACAATATGAAAATTCGGCATAAAAACGACGGTATCTTAATATTCCCAACACTATCGTCATGTTTTGCTCATTCTCATCCCGTCTCCATGAATTCAAAAAAAAAATATCTAGACACACCACAAAAAAAGAATAAAAATATCTAAAAAATACATGATTCATCAATTCATTAATGTCTGCTGAGGCATTCGTAAGACTAAAAGGGATTACTACATATTCGTAGTGTCTATATCTGCTTTTGAAAGATATCTTCAGGATATATTCCTTAGAAACTCACAATTGATAATATATTGATCAAAATTAAATTTTAGATAACCATTTAACTCTACTCAATTGAACAAATAGATCAACAATTCATGGAAGTGGATACCAATTCATTATCGTAGCATGGTTAAGCTTACGATAATCCACACACAACCTTAGTGTTCCATCTGATTTCTTCACATAAAAGACCATTTCTACACATAGAGATGTACTTGGTAGAAAAAAACCTTATATTTATAGTTCCATAAACTTCACCTTCATTTATCATAATTCTGTTGGTTCCATCCTATATGACAGAATGGAAATTGGAATGGTACCTAGAAGAATCTCAATCTTAATCTCCACTTACCTTAGAGGTGGTAACCCTATGAAGTTCCTATGAAAGATATATAGAAATTGATATAAAACTACTAGAAAAATATCTTCCTCAATCTATTCCATTGATACCAATGTCAACACATTAAATTGAAAAGAGATTCGTCCCACCATTAGTGCCAACAATCCCATTTCACTTTTCTTTACAAACTTCTATCCTATGAAGTGATTCATGATGCCATCCTCAATCATGAAACTAACAATCCTACTATAATAGTTGATGCGAGCCTTGAACATTTTCATCCAATCCATACAAAGGATCATTTCATAGACAACTATCTCCAACACTAAGAAGTCCCACTTCATCTCAACTCCATCTACAATTATAGAACAATCTCTACACATGAAGGCTCGGCATTCTCTTTCGCCAACAAGAGTTTGGAGATATTTCACAAATATAATCATCTCACGTTTTAAGCATAGCATGTAAACAACATGAGATCCAATGAAGGAATGTGATTGACCATTATCAAACATCACATGCATAAGGGTATAATTCAAAATAATCATACCTATAACCCCAGATAGTCCAGCCTGATCATACACAATCATCTTCTCAATTTCATATAATTGCTTCTTCACTAAACTCGGCTCCTTTTCTCTTTACCGAGATCGCCCTTATCGAGGATCCTTGGTATTCTGGGACTCACCATAGATAGCTCTACTCTACTAATGATAATAATTCAGATAACCACATCCTGCTAGATAATATGATGCTTGCAACAACTGAGATGAGTTTCAAGAACCTGACCTGAAAGTATTGCGAAAAAAGTTCTTAATATGTCCCATCTTGTTGCAGTTATGGAATACCATTGGTGGTGCTACACATTCTCAATTTATGTGGTCAATAGAACTGCATTGGTATCATCCCACTTAGATATTTGTTTGTGGAGGAAGAATTACTAATCCATATGTCGGATTTGGAGTTCCACTCCAACCTTAGAAAAAGGTGTCCCTCTTCTGCTTGTCCCAACATTTGAGTTCTCAACATTTGTTTCGGTACCCTCAACATCCTCCATCAATAGTTACATAGATGTCCCATTTAGGTATTGTTTCTCTGTTCACCATCTCTAAATAATCCTTAATATAGAGCACTAAAATATTTGATAAAATCTCTTACCTTTGCCTTGATTTGACAATGCATGCCATCAAGGATGCACTTTCTCTAATTTCAGGTGCAAAGACTACTAAATGAATGAATTTAGTATTATATTCTATGATAGAAAAATTCTCTTAAATTATGATAAATAAGTTTGTAGCCATCCAGATCTTGATTTTGTGAGGATATAATTATTTATTAAATAATTCCCTAAAATCCTCCCAAGTAAGGCCTTGATCTACTTTATCATTATGAACTATTTTCTACCACTTGCATGAAATATCCTCAAGAATATATGTGGCATCATTATTTTGAGGTCTTTAAGCGTGTTGATGAATTACATGATATGATTAATCTTGTTTATCACCCCCTATACTTTTCCGAGTTTCGAATCACCCCAGACGATGGGTGGATTTTGCTTCATGAACATGATAGAATCGTCCACATGCCTTGGCATATCCCTTTGGTTCCTTGTATCCACAACATGAAATTATTGAATGATTCTCTGAACTAATTCTTGGTTTACAATGGATCAGGTGAAACCACGTTCCCCGTAGCATCTTCCATTAGGTTTTATGATGCCCACCGAGTTCCATTTTCTAAAAAAACAACAACTTCGAAAGTCACATTCCCTAGAATCTAATGGCTTATTATTCCTAATTCTATCACGTAAACTATCATATTGTAGCTTTCCAAACACAACCTTTTCCTCATTCAGCAATTTTTGAAAAACTATTCTTAATTTTTAAAATCAACCCATTTTCAAAATATATAAATTATAACCTTTTTCAGTGTCTTTCATTTGAATTGATTTTCTACATTTTTAAAAATTTACATGTTTTTAAAAATCTTAAATAATTACTCTAAATGAAGGATGCAATCATAGTACGAATTCATTACTCTAAAATTCCTGAAATGATCGTCTCAATGGCCAAAACCATGAAAATGAGATTCTTGTATCATATATGTTTATCCAAAACAATTATATACCCAATACCCTAGTAACATTATGTTCATAATAAATAGGTTAGCTACATCATTTTATGCTATAAATTTCATGTTTTGATAATACTACTCCATTCTAATATCACTAACCATGTAATATACATGTATGAACCCACTTGAAGACCAAGATACTGAAAACTACTTGTTAGGCACAAACCAAACAAGATGATTCCATTTGTAATGATCCTTGTATTCCCATTGGCTTGAGAATACCACAAATCCTCAGTAGGCCTTAAGAAAAATCCAAAATAAACCAAAGGCAAGAAATAAATGCCTAAGAGTATCAAATACAAGTTGGATATGATTTAACCTTTAAAAAATAAACCACTAAACAAACCATCCATAACTAAACCATTCACTAAATTATGCATAATCCCAAGCAACAAAGCACAACTACTTTATTCATATCAAAACCAATCAAAATTGTGAAATAGAAGAAGAATTTTTTATAAAAGTAAATAATGTAATAAAAAATAATGACTCCTGAAATACTGCATGAATCCATTCCCCACAAGACCCAAGCTCTACAATCACCTAATAACCCAAAAATAATGAGGTGGTTCTAAAAACATGAGATACTTTACCTTCACTCGTGTCCTAGAAGATAAAATATCCAAAAGCACCATAGTGCCAAGGTATGGGTGAGTATAATACTCAGTAGGCTCTCTCAAATTAATTCCCAAATCACTCCACTATTTTATAAGAGTTATCAATATTTACCTAAAAATTTTATAATAAAACATTTCTCAAAACAGTTTATAACTACATGTAAACATGTTTCCAAAAACATTTATAAGAGAAAGAATATAAGTGAAATTGAAACCAATTTTCAGCATGTTATTTTTCTATAAAAAACAATCAAACAATTCTTTGAAACCACTTATCAATATTATTTGTGATACCCGATCTATTCCACACATCCACAAAACCAACCATGTATTCTATCTGATGAGAATTCCTTACTCATAAGTGGTTTCTCATGGATATACCAAGTCTTCACAAGGTAATTATATCCCATGTGCCATTTAAAATATGGCACCAAGAAGATGGTTATATTTCAACCAATAACTATATATGAAATATGAAATCACACACCAATATTCCCAATGATCCTGCCAAAACACATTTTCAAAAAAAGTACCATTTTATTGAAATCAATTTTTCTATCAAAACCATTTCTAAGCCAAACCATTTAAGTAAAACACCCTTTTTATTGAAAACCACATTCCCAAAAAATCATTTAGATATTAAATTAAATCCGTAATTTAAATTCACCATTTTAAGTTAAATAAACTAAATCACTTTGCACAACAATTCACCAAGATCACATAATTTCATCCAAACCCATAAATCATCACTATAGATGATTTATGACATGCTTTTAAAAACAAATTCCATTCAATAAAAAATTTGAAACTAATAAAATCAAGTATAGCAATATTATTCAGGAAGGAATCCACCTATATCAAAGTTTTTGACAAAAATTGACAAGGGATGAAGAAATCTCCAGCAACAGGGTTGAAATTCCCCAAAACATCATTAGATCAATTTTCAACCTTCAAAAAATAAAAAATATCATAATATTTGGAAACCACTAATATAGATCTACCCATAAATGCATATATCTAAAAAAATAAAGAGAATAAGAGAAGAATATCTAAGTAGATATATGAATAGAGACATTAATGACAAAGAACGTCACTTATAGAGAGAATCGAGCTTTCATACACCAAGGGAGTGATCTGGATTGATTCATAAATGCTTGGGAGGGCTTCTCCAAACAACAATGGAGAGATATATCGAATTAGATCGATTTACGAGGAAAAAAGAAAAATCAGGAGAAAAATGTCTAATATCCTAAAAAATAGGATTTACATTTTCCCTGGACAAGGTTAGTCCACAGGGTTAGGAAAACCATGTGTTAACAGTGCATTCATGACTATCCAAAAACTACATGTGTGCATAGTTTCTCCATGTACATCCACACGATTTGGAAGAAACATGCACAGACCGTGCACCTCCCTATGCCCAAAATATTTCTAGAAAGTTTACCAAACTCTCCCAACTATCACCCTTACATAAAAAGCATCAAGAAAGGGTTACATACTAGAAACCGAGGGAAAAAATGTTTTTATGAATGTATTTATATTGGTTTTAATGTATTAATTTCTCACATGTTTTTTTGAAAAGGGATCATTTTCATGTGTTATCTAAGGGACATTTCATTTACAACCCCTTTTGAATGTGTTTTTTATAAAATTAAAAAGGATTGTTTTTTATATGGAGTGAGAGTTATCTCTTGATTTCCTTGTTATTTAATTATATAATGTTTCCATTATATATTTTCATAGTTTTTTGGAATAATATTATACCATTATTATGTTTATGATTTTTATATTTTAAAAGTCAGTTGTTTTATGGAAAATTGTATATGAAAAAGTTAATATATTTGTTTCAAGGGTTTTAATGAGTTACGAAGTGTTTTATTGATGATATGTTCCTTTGAAAATATATACATTGTCATTAGACTATTATATCTAAAGATATGATATGTTTTTCCCCATTATAGCTCAAGATATGTTGGGTTGAGACCATTATAACTCACGATATGATAGGTGGGCCCCATTATAGCTCTCCAATTAATTTGGTAGATCAGAGACGGATGTTGAAAAAATGGTTATTACATGTGTAAGGGTGATTATACGAGTGATATAGTAATCATGTCACAAGGAAATGTCTTGATGTTTCTATGCATGCTAATGAGTTTTTATGAAATGGGTTTTACTGGTTTTCATGTTTTCAGTAGACTAACCATTTTATTTTTTTATGTACCTTAGTGAGGTTTTATGATCATCCCTCATTATTAAAATTTTTTTCCAAGGATTTTTTAAAATTCCATTTTAGTTTTATATTGCTATAGAAAAATAATCTAATTAGTTAATTTGTTATTATTTTTGTAAACTTTGATTTAATGTATTGTTTTTCAAATCCTCTAAAACCTAGACTGAAAAATGTCATCAATTTTATAAGGTAATGTGTAATTTTAAATCATGTTTTAAAAATGTACACAAAATGTTTTATTACTTAATATGGAAGTGCGGGTCCCGTGATTTACATTTGGTATCAGAGGATTTGTCTAGATAACTTTAGAGATTATCCATTGTTGTTTTCAAAAACATTAATGATAGAATTTAATTTTGAACTTCAAGTTAGTTAAGTTTATATGAGAATATAGTTTTTCTTAATTATAAAAATAGAAATTAGTAATTATAATTACAATGAATAAATTTTGAGGGTAAAATCCATTTAAGGGGTGTAGAATGTAACATCCTATGTTTTTTTGAAGGAAACACTATACCACATTGTTCGTACATGAAAAACTAAAATACTATTATGTGAACTTATAAAATAGATCTTACATTTATGGGAATAAATATAAATACATTATTTATTAATTAAATATAATTTTACTAATCTATATTTAATTATTATTTTTTTTATAATAAAATAATCACATAATTTTTTAAAATACATTTTTAACATTAGAAATATGTTTTATTCAAAAAATGATTTGTTATTTATTTTTATATACAAATAATATAATTAATTTCTAGAGATTTTAGAAAATATATTTTTGAACAATAACTTAAAATTTTAAATAATAAATTTAAAATTGTTTTATGGTGAATTTTGGATAATTTTATGAAAAGGTTCAATTTTTAGTGAATAGTAACGAATATGGTTTTTTATAAAATATGATATTGGTTATGCATCCAGAACACATTATTATGATATAAAAATTATAAAAATTATTGAATAAATAAATTATTATTTTATAAGAGTAATATTGTATAGAAAGAATTCATATCATATATGTAATAAATAATTCCATGATAGGTATAAATTGTTCTGCCAAAGCTAACACAGTGCCCATGCAACATTGACATTGTCAAATTTGGATTCTTATAAATAATAAATAAGGTATATTTTTTTATTATTTCCTTAATTATTAAGTATTAATTATTTTTTTTATTTATTAAAATTGATTTTTATAGTTATATAATAATAATGTAAGCCAAATACCTATGAAATAATTATGCTGGACCAGAAGAGACCAAATAAAAAATTTAAGAAGTTTCCATGCCATGTATATTAGTTAATATACATAATGACTAAATATATAATTTTATTTTTAGCCTATGTTTTATTTTATGAAAGTAATTAATTTTAAAAATGTATATATTAATTAATTAATATTAATTCTCATGGAATGCTAATGCAGTGGTTCTGCAAGCATGAAAAAAATTCAAAAAATGTTTTTAATTAAAACTATAATAATTATTAAATGACCCATATTATAGATAAACAATTTTCTATATTAATTTTTCTACTATTATGTCATTTTGAAATGAATTTTGGACATTTTGGACCCACATGAACAACTTTAAAGCCATTAAAATATTTTATTTCAAAAGAAAGTTAAGCTCTCACATTATCATTTTTAATTAGTATAGTATTTTAATACAAGGTTTTAATGAAGTTTTATTCAAACAAGAATAATATTTTGAAATCTAAAGAAATTCATTTTTTAAGGGAATTTTATTTCCAATTTTTAGACCAAAATAAATACCATAATGGATTTCACAAAGATGATGTAGTATTAATTTTTTAATGAATATGACAATTTAATGATATAAAAAATAATAAAATAAATATAATGTGATATTTTTAAGATAATTAACTAATTTTCTAGATGAATACGATATGCATATGATATTATAAAAAAATATATTTGAATTAAAATCTTTTTCTATGAATTTTCTGTGATAGTTATGAATAGTTTTTATTTTGACAGACTTGGTTTTTGATGAATAAAATATTTAAAAATCTCAAAATTATTGACCAAGCCAAAAATTTATTCAATTTCTTCTAAAATTTAAACCCCTTCAGTATTTAGGTCTTTTTGGATGTCTCAAACACTATAATGTATTTATTATATCTTAATTATTTTTGTAATTTCTAAGTTACCCCTCTCCTCAATTAAAAAATGGGATCCAAACTTCACATGTTTCATATCCTTAACCCTTATTGTTCAGCCATTATATAAATAATTACCTCATACTCAAGTATTTCTACATTCTTAAGATTCTGGTATCACAAGAAGTACACTTCAAGGAGCCTTAAGGAGGTTCTCAAGGAAGAATTTTTAGGTAGTATACTTCATTTTCTTCCATTTTAAATCCATCTTCATTTATACCTTATCCCCACCACTATCTAGTGATTCATGAATACAAAAACATCAAATATATACTTTATTTTTTTTATTTTATATTATTCCTAAAATCTATCATCTTATCCCTTATGTTTAATTAAAGAGATCTTCGATTGTGGAGTATTATTCACCACATTCGTGGAAGTCGTTTTTAATTTCACTTATACCGATGTAATGGAATGTTTAAATACACATTTAATTGTTTAAAATCGGCTAAATATATATATATATTTCCTAACGTTTAGTGTATTATTTATTCTGAAATGGAATTCCACAAATAAACCGACACTAGAAACCATGTAAAGAATGCACCAGAAATAATGGAAATAACACAATATTGTTAATAAATTGGTGGAAAATGTTATATATTGTTTATGTAAGGTACAAAAAAAATGTTTTCAGGCCTTTAATAAATTAATAACACTATTTTAAGGATTATAAATGGAGTTTTAACATAATTTATTAAAGTCAAACCCGAGGTAACAAACTCTTTAATTAAAACATTGTTGTAAATGTTTTAATGATTTATTCATTAAAATATTCCTATTATATGAACATGTTTTGAAAATTTTTATATGAATGTATTTATATGGTTTTTAATTGTTTAATTTCCCTTATGTGGTTTAAAAATGGATTTTTTTCTTGGTTTATATACGGTAATTTCCTTTTAAAACCCTTTTTAAATGTGTTTTTATTAAATTCAAACTGATCATTTTTTATATGGAATTAGTGGTTTATATTAATTTAATGATGATTTATTTCCATATTGATACAAATATATGTTTTCATAGTAATATTTTGAATAATATTTTCTCATTATTTTGTGCATGGTTTTAATATTTTAAAAGTTTTTTTTAGGGAAAAGGGTATTTTTAAAATTTGAATGTGTTTTTTCTCCAGGGTTTCAATGAGTTACCAAGTGATTTATTAAAAGTATGTTCCATCTATACTATTTATGTTGAGATGATCCCATTATAGATAAATATATGATAGGTTTATTCCCATAATAGCTCATTATATGTTGGGTTGAACCATTATAGTAGATGATATGATGGGTGAGTCCCATTATAGCTCTATAATGTATTTGGTACTCCAGAGTTGGATGTTGACCAAATATTTATTCCATGTTTAACGGTGAATGTAAGAGGGATATGGGATATATGTCCCAATTAAAATTCATTATATTTCTAAACATGATAAAGTGTTTTTAAGAAATGTGTTTTTGTTATTTTTCAGGTTTTTACTAGACATACAATTTTATTTTACTATGTCCCTTACAAAGAATTTGTGATTATCCCAAATTTTAAAAAAAAATTCATAGGATTTATTATAAATTCATATGATACATATTGTTCTAGTGTAGATGAATCCAATTAGTTATTTTGTAATCAATTTTTTAAAATCTAAGTTAATGTATGGTTTTTATAATCCACAAAAACATAGACCAGAAAATGTCCTCCATTTTATAGTTATATTTTATAAATAATACAGAACATGTCTTTTTACTAAATCAAGAAGTTAATATCCAAGGCTTTATATATATAATACCCCTTTGACATGTAATATAATGAGTAATTAATTTTTCTTATTATTTTACATATTAATTTTAATTATTTCATCTAATGGTATTTATCATAAGATTATCCATGCGACAAATAATTTCATAACTAAATATCTTTTCATTGGGTTATATTAGTTCTTTTTCATCTGTGGTATTTTAATATTATCTCTTTAATTAAATTTTTTTATATTATACTCTATCTGAACCATTTTTATGTCGATTTATAGTCAAAAAATATAATTTATACATTGAATAATTCTCAAATCATGGTTATGATCATTCTAAGTGTTTATTAAAAAAAATATCTTTCTGATTGATATTGTTTATTCATCAATTTAAAAAAGAAGATCATTATCTAATAAAAAAATTAATTTTCTTCTCCTCAGGTAATTCATGATCTTTTTAAATTAATGGAACTATATTTCCACTCATTGGTATTTAAAATAATTTAAAAATTCTTTCAAGAATATTCTACATTAATTATCTTTCTTATCAGAAATCCTTTTTCATTAATAACGATTTTTCAATTGTTTTTTTAAAAAATGTCTTTAATAAATTAAAAATGATTTTTTATATAAATGCTTACCAATATTGAATTTCTAAATATTTTAAAGTAATATTCTTATAATTTTCTTATTGATGATATTTTTTAACCTTTTATAGTGAATAAAGTATTTTCTTTTTAACTTGAACTATATTCATGAAATTACCTACCATCACGAGACACACTTAATTAGTTATTTCAGTGATTGTATATAATTTTATTTTTAAATATAGTGTTTTTCCTATTATTATATAAATGCATAGTATTGAAATTTTATTTTCAAAAAAAATTATTTTTGGAAGTGTTTTATGTTTGTAAAATATGATTTTCAAAATAAAAAATATACATTCCTCAATAATTTTGTTAAAGATATTTTATGTGTATTTTTATTCATCAATGGAAACCAACCCATATTTTTCATATACTTCTATTGGAATAACATGAATTGATATATTCTTTATTCATTTGTTGGATGGATTTTTATTTTTTTGAACATGTATAATATTTACATTAACTTAAATATTTCATTTTTGTAACAATTAAAACATCCTTCAATTATTAACTTTTATATGGTCAATGGAAATTAAATTAGCAATGAATATCTATATTATTTATTATAGATATGTTTATTTCCTAAATAATAATTAATTTCTATATACATTTTTCTACATTGAAAGTAATTTTTTATCATAGTAAATATTGATAATTTTGTAATATTTAATCAAAATGAATATTTGTTGATAAATAGTTTTTTTTGAATTGGATAAATTATTTGATATTTGAAGAATTATTTGTACATGAAATAAATTATGAGGGACTAGAAAATGATAACCCCTCTGTTACATCCCAAGTAATTAACGAATTATATATTTTTATATCTATGTCTATATATGAATTAGATATGCTTTTAGAGGCTTAAAATGAGATTAAATCCAATATTAATCATAGAATACTCTAATATTTTTTAAAAGATTATTTTATCGCCTTTTGATGGAGAACCATTTTTAAATCTATATTTTGAAAATATTATAAGCCATATTTTTCAAAATAACCTTATTCTTTAGAATTGGGACTTTGAAATTTACTTTGGATAAGTTTTTGATATTTTTCTAACATTATTCATTTTTAATGAATAGTAAAAAATACTGAATTTTACTTCAAAACTATTTTTTCATCTAATTTATTTTATGGTTAGACTATCTTTTTAATTTTTTTAAAAGTTTAATTAGAATTTATTTTTACCATTTAATTAAATGGCGGCCATTGGAATTAATTTCACTTTGAAATTGGACATAAACAAGTGTCAATCTTTTGATATATATTGTTTCTTAAAAGAACGCTATTTGTTTTGACAAAGGGAATTAAATATAAAATTAATTAATGTAACTTATATGTTTTTTATTTTTTAAAATATACATTATTTTTGAATTCCGAATATCAAATATATCTTTTGGTGATTTTTTGGTATTTTTCTGAAAAATATAAAATTTTCATGAATAGTGAAACCACTAAGTGATAGTTAAAAAACTGAATTTTTCGTTTAAACAAATCATTACCTCTTCTGTGAATTGAATTTCAAAAATCAGACATACATGCTTGTCTTTAGTAAGTTAAATGTGGTTCAATGGGATGAAAATATTATTTGGTGAATAGTAACTTTTATGTTTTATTAATCGCGATTAAAGGTAATTAATGTAAGTTATGGTGAATATAATGTTATGATAATTTGAATTTACTTTTACACTTTTACTACCTTTATTGGATGAGTCATTTCCGACAAAGACAATCCATGGGTCAATTTGTGGGACCTCATGGATCCACATGGGTAAGATAATGACATCAATACATTTTATTTAATGTAAAAATAAAAATTTCACAAACATATATTGTTTTACTAAAAAACATTTTACATGGGGTTATATAAGTTATTATTTTGAATATAAATATTCATTATAAATCTAAAAATAATTCATACATCATTATAATTTTGTTATAATTTTTAGACATCAAATAAATAAAATTATTTATGACACCATGATGATGTAGTGATTACCTCATTAATAAATGATCTAAATAAAATGAAAAGATAATGTAAAATATAAGACATACACTTATAGAAAATCTATTGGATTGGTGGATTTAGAAAAATTATCACTTTAACCTCGAAATATATCATTCTAGGACCCTTAAAATCCTAAAACCATTTTATAATAAAGTAACATTTCAAGACTTTCCAAAAGTGATCTTCCTCCCTCTTATAAAAGTCCCCCACCTCTACCCCCATACCCACACCTCTCAAGACCTTTTCTCATCCTACCTCTTCTCATATTATCTTTCCAAATCTCTCTATTACTCCTAGAAGCCTAACTTTGGGCAGAAATTTTCCCAAGTAAACTTTTTTCTCAAATCAAAAAGAGTTACCACATTTAGAGGTAACGTCTTCTCTCGAGTTTCATCATTTTATTTTCCATATTCACTCACCAATATATTATTATTATTTTATCCCATAATAACACTAGTATCCTCAATATTATAGGATTTTGTTATGTTAAGGATTATATCTACACTCATACACACCCCCATCTAATTGTTAAAGAAAATACTGTTTCTGTGAATGGCAAATTACTTCCTCACATAACGATGATTGTTAAATCTTTTTTTAACACCTATCATGGTGGCCATTAAGATGTCACTGTATTTATATATGATATATATTATGTTTATGTTTTTTTTATGCTTTTTTATTTTTTTATATATAACAAACCTTTATGGTTTCCATTATGTGTAAACACGATAATTTCATTTGAGGAAATGCAGACTACCGCCCCCCACAAAGTGATATTCCTCATTAATACCATATGTTCTAAATATAATGGATAGGTTTAATGATATTATATATGATGCACTATTTTAATTATAATACTACTATGTATCATTTTGTTTTAATTCCATTAAATATGAAATAGAAATGGTTGTAGCGTTCATGCGTACGTACGGCTTACAGTCTCCATAAATGGTGCATTTCATTTCTTACCTCTAAATGTTATATACTATTATAAATACATGTTTATTATAGATATATATTATATATATTATATCTATATCATGAATATCATTTAGTATATAATTAACTTTGACCACATTAACAACATGTAATTATAAGAAGTCAATTTTTGACCCAAGTACCAAATATCAGCAAAATGAATGTTATTAACACAAATGATTACACAATGTTTATAAAACGGTGATAAGTGATATAAAAGGAATAATAAACTTTGAAAAATTTTCTTAATAAAGAATAAATTAGCTTTAGTTTATTATTCAGGAGATTAAAAAATGATCGAGTCAAGTCGGACACGAGGTAAGGGACTTCATCTCAATCTCCATTCAATGAGGAATATTTTGTTTTAATACAAGTATTTCTTTTATACGTTGTATAACCACCTTTGACTTTTCATTTCATTCAAAGGGAATCTTTTTCTATGAAGCGTTTTACTAAACGAAAAAAAGAAATGTTTCTTTTAACATACGCGGTGACAACGACCTTTCCACTGCCGTGAGAATTATTTGATCTATGGCTTCCTCAACATGCCATAATGTTTTTAAAAGAAAATAAATACCATATACTCTATTATGTATTTTGGTATTGAAAATGATTTTTGATAATGTATTTTTTATGTCAATATATTTAGGTTATATATTGTGATTGAAATGTGGAAATGTTTTCTTTCCTTTATATTTGTTTTATGTCTTATGATTTTATAATGGTACATGGAAATTTAACGGGTGGTTTTGTGATAAACCATATAATGGGTGGGGCCATGAATACCAGGATGGGTGGTTATAATATAACCTCCAATGCATTGGGTATGGAAGTCGGCCATATTGCTATTCCATTTAGTGATATGTGTAGAAGTGAACTATATTGTTATTATATTTAAGTATGTTTATGTTCCAAGTTACCTTTATATGTTATGTGTTCCTTATATGGGTAACCGTTTGGTTAAAAAAGGTTAAGTAGTGATCTTGTATTCAGTGAAGAGTAATTACTAATTCACAGAGGTGGAAATTATCAATTATGTTAAAGTATTCATGGTTTGCATGTTTTTTTGAAAAACTAATAGTTTTTTCTTTGTGAAATCCTTACTGAGCTTTTTATGCTCATCCCAGTTTATCAAAATAATTTTCACAGGACATAAAGTGGAATATGGTCAAGGATGGGATCAGGGAAAGTCATGTTATCTAAATCATGGAACTGGACATGTCTTTTTTTACCAAGAATATTTATTTTATGAAAAAAAAGGAATTTGAGTAGATGTGTCCTACTATGTAACTTTTGAGATGTAATAGTTATGGCCTAATTCTCTAAAACTCTAAACTTGAAAATATCCTCAATGTGAATTATTCCTTTAATTCAAGATTAAGTAATTTTTTAAGGCTGATTCCATATAGTTGGTATCAGAGGTCTTTTTAGAAAACTCTAGGAGTTAGAAAATTTTTAAATTCATGTCCATAAATTAATTTATGTTATCATTGAAATGATATAGCATTTAAATATTACCATGTTGCTTCGCCTAAGATATTTCTGTGGACAGAATGGTTTTCTATAGAGAAAACAAGGCAGCTATGTTGGGACGATATCAGGAGGAAAACAACCTTCCAAATCAGTAACCTGTGATGGTCAAGAATCGGAACTGAACAGTTTGTTTCAGTGATGGAACAGTTGACTCATGCTATAAATTGTGGTGGTATCTATACATGAGATCAGCCAAATCAACAACAGAAGAACATTTCAGTAGTGGAGCATTTTATGAGGCAACATCCTCCATCATTCAGAGGATCATCAGACCCTGTGATATCTGAAGGGTGGATTAATTAAATGGATAAGATTTTCGATGTCATGGGGTGTTCAGACAATAAAAATTTTAGTCTGGCTATTTACCATTTAGAGGGTGAAGCAGATCAGTGGAGGTTGATGGTTAAAAATATGTGGGATGCTGATGAGATTTATGATCTTTACTGGGATGAATTCAAAGGTATGTTCCTTGATAAATATTTTCCTAAGGATTTTCGACTTAGGATGGAAAATAATTCTTGGAATTGAGGTAAGGGGATGACTCAGTGGTTGCTTATGAAGATAATTTCACTCGATTGGCAAGGTATGCTCCAAATTTTATCCAAGACCATGATAGTAAATCAATCATTTTTACTCAGGACTAAAGCCAAAATCTGAAAGAGAATTAGCCTCTCGTGAGTTCAAAAGTTATGAAAATCTTGTTCAATGTGCTGAGAAGGTGGAAATGGAGTTTTCTGATGATTAGGTGTTCTTTCCCAAACAACAGAATAAGAGGTCCAGTTGGCAGGAAAAGGGAGAGAATTCATCAAAGAATCCCGAAGGTAAAAAAACAAAATATCCATCATGTGAGAAGTGTCTTAAAATGTATCCTAGAGAATGTTTATCCTATTTTGGAAAGTGCTTTCGGTGTGTTAAGTCTGGTCATATTTCTCGTAACTGTAAGGAAGATGGTCAAGAAATAAATGAAAATCCAATGGTAAGATGTTTTAAGTGTAGTGAAATGGGTCATTATACAAATGTGTGTGTGATGAAGAACTCAACTGAGGGAAAGCAGCCAGACTACAAGCTAAAAGGGGTCATGAAATCCTTTGAAACTACTTCAGCAGATGTTGGGACATCGAATGAAGTAGTATCAGGGACACTATTTGTTTTTTCAGATTATGCCAATGTGTTCTTTGATTCAGGGTCTACACATTCATTCATTTCTGAGAAGAATTATATTAAATTTGGAATTCCATCTCAGGATATGAATCTTGAAATTATGGTAAAAACACCAGGGGGAAGCGGTGAGGCAAAAATAAATTATAATAACCTTCCAATCCTTGTGTGTGGAAAGAATCTACTAGAAAAACTTATTGTTTTTCCTCTAGTAGATTTTGAGGATTTTTTTGTGAATGGATTGGCTTTATATTAATCATGATAAGATTGACTGCATAGCTAAATAGGTTTATTTTCAAAAAGATTTTCAGTTCTTGTACAAGAATAAACCCTTACTTTTGATAACATATCAGGAAGCTGAGAAACTAGTAAACAATGGAAATGAATGTTACCTTGAACATATTGTTGAAAACAAAGGAACTGTTCATATTAATGATGTGCCAAGGGTAAATTAGTATATTGATGTTTTTCCAGATGAGTTCCTTGGTATTATACATGATCAGGAAGTTGAATTTACTGTTGACTTACTTCCTGATTCTATGTCAATTTTAAAACCCCCTTATCAATCTCTCAAGTTGAACATTTAGAGTTAAAGAAACAACTATAGGATTTATTAGATAAAGGTTTCATTTGACCTAGCACATCACCATGTGATTCTCATGTGTTGTTCGTTAAAAAGAAATATGGTTCAATGAGACTATTCATTGATTATAGATAATTGAATAACATCACTATTATGAATAAGTATCATTTGCCTCATATCGATGATTTGTTTGATTAGCTCTAGGGAGCTCAGTATTTATCAAAGATTGACTTGAGGTCAGGTTACCATCAATTTAATGTAAAAGATGAAAACGTTCCATAACCATGTTTCATACTAGATATGTCCATTATGAATTTGTAGTTATGACTTTGGGGTTAACCAATTCACCTACTATATTCGTGGATCTAATGAATATAATTTTCCATTACTTATTGGATACGTTTTTGGTTGTGTTCACTGATGATATATTGGTTTATTCTAAAATTAAAGAGGAACATGAAACTCATTTAAGGTTTTCCTTGAAAACCTTAAAAGAAAAAAAACTATATGAAAAATTCAGCAAGTGTGAGTTTTTGTTACAACAAATTTCTTTCCTTGGTCACATTGTTTCAAAAAATGGCATAACATTTTTATTGCTAAAAAAGTTGTTGAAGAATGGCCAAGACCCACAAATATAAATGAAATTTTTAGTTTTCTTTGTTTGGTAGGTTATTACTGGAGGTTTTTTGAAATTCATTCACGGTTATCTAGTCCAACGACAAAGTTAGCTCGAAAAGGTGTTAGGTTCATTTGGACAAAATAATGTTATGATTGTTTTTAGGAATTGAAAAGAAGATTGGTGAATGCTCTAGTTTTGGCACTGCCTTCTAGAAATGGTGAGTTTGTTATCAACATTGATGCTTCGTTGAAGGGACTTGGTTGTGTCCTTATGATGAATGATCAGGTAGTTGCTTATGCTTCACGTCAGTTGAAACACATGAGTTAAATTACCATACACATGATTTTTAATTAGCTGTTATTGTTTTTTCTTTAAAAATTTGAAGGCATCATTTTAATGGAGTAAAGTGTGAAATATATACCGATCACAAATGTTTAATTTATATAATCATTTAGAATGAATTTAACATGAGACATAGGAGATGGATGGAATTAATCAAGGATCACGATTGTACAATTCATTACAATATGGGAAAAGCAAATAAAGTGGTTGATGCTTTGAGTGTAAAAAGTAATGCTTCAATAACCATGATACATTTGGTATGAGATCCTTTGGTTTTTAATTTAATGAAATTTGTCATAGAGGTTGTGGGTGCATGAGGTTCTTATGTTTCGTTTCAGGTGTCATTGATATCATCTCTATCAGATATAATTATGCTAGGACAGAAGAAATACAGTGAGTTGCAGAAAAAGGTAGAGCTGGTTCAGAAGGGTATGTTACCAAAATTCAACATTGATAATGATTGGGTTTTGAGATTTGGGAAGAGATTGTGTGTGCCATGTGATTCATAGTTGAAGAGAGAGTTGTTATGTGAAGCTCATAGTTATCCATTTTCAGTTCAACCAGGCAGTACTAAGATGTACAGAGATCTACAGAAGTATTACTGGGGGGATGGAATGGAAAGAGATATTGTTGGTTTTACTGTTAAGTGTTTGACTTGTCAGTAGGTTAAAGTAGAGTGGCAGTTACTGAAAGGGATTATTCAGTCATTATCGATTCCAGAGTGGAAATGGGAAAATATATCCATCGACTTCGTTGTGGGATTACCAAAGACATCTCAAGGTAATAATGCAATCTGGGTTATTATTTATCAATTGACTATATCTTCTCATTTCTTTCTTATTCAAGATACATTCTCTCTAGATCGTTTTTCTCAGTTGTATGTAAAAGATATATTCAAGTTACATGGAGTTCCCCTCTCTATTGTAACTGATTGTGATCCCATGTTAACTTCTAACTTTTGGAAAGGCCTTCAGAAGTCATTGGGTAGTGAATTAAATTTTAGTACAACTTTTCATCCTCAATCATATGGGTAGTCAGAATGATCAATTCAGACCTTGGAGGATATGTGACATGCTTTCATGATGGATTACCAGTAAATTTGGGACCAACAACTTTCTTTGGTTGAATTTTCTTATAATAACATTTTTCATTCCAGTATACTGATGGTCTGTTTCAGGCATTATATGGTAAATGGTTTCAATCTCCTATTTTTTGGGATGAAGTAGGGGAAAGGAAGCTGATGGGACCAAAATTTGTAGAAGAGATTGTAGAAAAAGTATAGTTGATTCAGAATCACATTAGAACAGTTCAGAGTCAGTAGAAAAGTTATGCGGATAACAGAATGAAGGATCTTTATTTTGAGGTATGTGATCATGTTTTTGTCAAATTTCTCCAAGGAAAAGTGTGATGTGTTTTGGAATGAAAGGAAAGATAAGTCCGAGGTTCATTGGACCCTATGAAACCCTGGAGAATGTTGGATCAGTTTCATATAGATTGTAATTACCTCTATGTTTTTCCTAGGTACACAATGATTTTCATGCTTCAATGTTGAGAAAGTATATGCCAGATCCATCTCATGTCTTGAGTCTAGAGGTAGTTCATCTAGAAGAGAATCTATCTTATGAGGAAAAAATACTCCAGATTCATGAACAAAAGGAGAATGTGTTGCAGAATATGTTGATTCATCATGTAATGGTTCCCTGAAAAAACCATATAGTTGAAGAGGCAACATTTGAATCTGAAAATGCAATGAGGGATAAATACCCCCACTTATTCTATAAGTAAATAAATTACAGGGATGCAATTTCCTAAAGGGGGAAGGATGTAACATCCCAAGTATGTAAATAAGAATAGAATTTCATATCTATGTATATTTATGAATTAGATAGTGGTTTAGAGGCTTAAAATGAGAATAAATCCAATCTTAAGCATAAAATACTCTAATATTTTTTAAAAGATTGTTTTACCGCCTTTTGATGGTGAACCATTTTTAAATCTATATTTTGACAATATTATAATCTCTATTTGTAAAAATAACCATATTCATTAGAATTGGGACATTGAAATTTACATTGAATATATTTTTATTATTTTTCTGACAATGTTCATTTTTTAATGAATAGTGTAAAATACTGCATTTTACTTCAAAACTGTTTTTTCATCTAATTTAATTATATTGTTAGATTATATTTTTAATTGGTCTTAAAGTGTAATTATAATATATTTTTACCATTTAATTCAATGGTGGTCATTGAAATTAATTTTACATTGAAATTGGACACAAACAGGTGTTAATCTTTTGATATATATTGTTTCTTTAAAGCACGCTATTTGTTTTGACAACGAGATTTAATTATAAAATTAATTAATACAACATATAAGTTTTTAATTTTTTAAAATAGACATAATTTTGGAATTCATAATATCAAATATAACTTAGTGTGAATTTTTGGTATATTTCTGAAAAACATAACTGTTTGATGAATAGTGAAACCATTAAGTGATAGTTAAAAAACTAAATTTCTCATTTAAACGAATCTTTACCGATTCTGTGAATTGAATTTCAAAAATCCGACAAACATGGTTTCCATTAGTAAGTAAATTATTGTTCAATGGTATGTAAATAATTTTTGGTGAATAGTAACTTTTATGTTTTATTAACCGTGATTAAAGGTAATTAATGTAATTTAAGGTAAATATAATGTTATAATAATATAAAATTACCTTTACACTTATCCTACCCTTATTTTTTGAGTCATGGCCGACCAAGTCAATCCATGGGTCAATTTGTTGGACCTCATGGAGCCACTTGGGTATGATAATGACATTAATACTTTTTATTTAAAGTAAAAATAAACATGTCTCAAACATGTATTTTTTACTACAACAATTTTAAATGGGATTATATAAGATATCTTTAAGACTAAAAATATTCATTTGAAAGATAAAAATATTTCCTACAAAATAATAATTTTTTTAAAATTTTAATACCTAAAATAAATAAAATTATTTACGACACCATGACGATGCAGTGATTACCTCATTAATGAAATATTTAAATAAAATGAATAGATAAGGTAAAATCTAGGACATAAACTTTTCGAAAACCTATTGGATTGGTGGATTTCGAACCCTTATCACTATATCCTCGAAATATAACATTGTCGGACCTTTTAAATCTGAAAACCATTTTATAATAAAGTATCATTTCAAGACTTTTTAGAAGTGACCCTCTTCTCTCTTATAAAAGGCCCCCACCTCTACCCCCTTACCCACACCTCTAAAGCCCTTGGATCATCCAACAAATGCTCATATTATCTCTCCACATCCATCTCTTACTCCTAGAAGCCTCACTTTGGGAATAAGTCTGGCCAGGGAAGCCTTTGTCTCAAATAAAAAAGAGTTACCCAATTTAGAGGTAATGTCTTCTCTCGAGTTTCATCTGTTTATTTTCCTTCCTCACTCGCCATATATATTCTTATTACTTGATACCATAATAACACAAGTATCCTAAATTTACTAGTATGTTTGTATGATATGGATTCTACCTACAATCGCACACACCCCGGTATAATTGTTAAAGAACATACTATTTCTGTGGATGGCGAATAACAGCCTCACCAAACAATGATTGTTCAATCTTCTTTTAACACCTATCTTGGTGGCCATTAATATGTCACTATATTTATATAAGATATATATTATTTTTATGTGTTCTTTATGATTATTTTATATATATATATATATATAGCAACCCTTTATGGTTTCCATTATGTGTAAGCACGATAATTTTATTTGAGGAAGTGTGGACTACCGCCCTCTCAAAGTGATATGACTCGTTCATACCATATGTTCTACATATAAAGGATAGGTTTAATGATATTATATATGATAACAAACTGGAATTATATTACTACATTGTGTCATTATGTTTTAATTCCATTAAATATGAAATAGAAATGGATGTAGCGTTCATACGTACGTACGGCTTACCATCTCCATGAACGGTGCATTCCATTTCTTACCTCTAAATGTTATGTACAATTATAAACACATGTATATGATGGATATATATGATATATATGATATCCAAATCATTAATATCATTTATTATATAATAAATGTTTTACCACATGAACAACATGTAATTATAAGAAGTCCATTTTTGACTCAAGTACCAAATATTTACAAAACACATGTTATTAACTTAAATGATTACATAATGTTTATAACATTTAAATAAGTAATATAAAAGATATAATAAACTAGAAAACGGTTCTTTAGAAAGTAGAAATTATCTTTATTTTATTATTCATCAGATTAAAGAATGATCGAGTCAATTCATACATGAGGTAAGGGAATTCATCTCAATCTCCTTTCATGGAGGAATATTTTGTTTTAATACAAGACTATGTTTTATATGCGGTATAAACACATTTGACTTTTCATTTCATTCAAAGGGAATCTTTTTCTAAGAATCATTTTACTAAACTACAAAAAGGAATGTTTCTTTTAACGTACACGGTGACAACGACCTTTCCGACGCCGTGAGTGTTATTTGATCTTAGGCTTCCTCAACATGTCGTAATGTTATAAATGAAAATAAATACCATATACTATATTATGTATTTTGGTATTTAAAATGGTTTTTGATAATGGATATGTTATGTCAATATATTTAAGTGATATATTGTTATTGAAATGTGTAAATGTATTCTTTCCTTTATATTTTTTTTATGTCTTATGATTTTATAATGTTTCTTGGACATTTGACGGGTGGTTATGTGATAAACCAAATGACAGGTGGTGCTGTGAATACCAAGATGGGTGGTTACATTATAACCTCCAATTCATTAGGTATGGAAGTCAGCCGTATGGCGATTCCATTTAGAGATATTTGTAGAAGTCGACCATATGGTTGTTCCATTTAAGTATGTTTATGTTCCAATTTACCATTATATGTTATGTGTTTTTTATATGGCCAATCATTTGGTTACAAAATGTTAAGTAGTGGTATTT
This sequence comes from Viscum album, assembly GCA_963277665.1. Taxonomy (NCBI): domain Eukaryota; kingdom Viridiplantae; phylum Streptophyta; class Magnoliopsida; order Santalales; family Viscaceae; genus Viscum; species Viscum album. Next base: position 38,770,810 of record OY728140.1, on the reverse strand, counting down.
TATTCAGTGAAGGGTATTTACTACTTCATAGTGGTGAAAGTAATAACTTATGTTAAAGTATTCATCGTTTACTTGTTGTTTTGAATTACTAATAGTTTCCTTCTTTGTGAATTTCTTACTGAGCTTTTTATGCTCATCCCAAGTTTTTGAAATGTTTTTCACAGGACATAAAGTGGAATAGGGTCAAGGATGGAATCAAGGAAAGTCATCAAATATATAACACGGAATTGGACATGACTATTTTTTATCAAGAGTTTTTTTTATGTAATAAAAATAATTTGAGTATAAATGTCTACTTTGTATCTTTTGAGATATAATAGTTATGGCCTAATTCTCTAAAACTCTAAACCTGAAAATATCCTCAATGTGAATTATTAATTTAATTCAAGATTAAGTAATTTTTTAAGGCTGGGTCATTCTACCATCGATCCATTGGTAGTCTTACGAGATGAATCAGTAAGTTGTAATTTAATTAGTTGGTCAATACCAAGGAGTTTGTACACTATATATTAAATAGCCTTTTCAATGGTCTTGATAGTAGAGGTATAATGGTGTCTGAGATCATATAACCCATAAATTATTCTTTGGATTTATTATAAATTCATTTTTTATTATCAATGAGATTTTAACAATGATATTATATATGGATGTATTTAGATAAATATTTACTGATTAAAAGGAATGTGTTTTTATTATAAACCTTACCATATTTATTATCCCATATCTATTTATAAAAACTTTTAAGTTAAAAAGAATGTGTCTCATGTTATTAAACATTACATATTGATTATTATCAAAAAGATTTTCATATTTATATTATCCTTGGATGAACTTCTTTATCATTTTATTTATTAGATGGAATGTTTGTTCACATCTAGAATTTATTTTATATTTTTTATACTTACTGATCCATGATATATTATGATGTACATACCCCTTATTAAGAATTTGAGCTCACACTTATGATGTTTAATTTTTTATAAATATATGATGTGTAGTTTAAATGATTTGAAATGATATTCTAGATATAATAATGTTATTCTTTATAAAAACATATATTATAATTTCTATATTTAATTGTAAATAAATATTGAAGTATGTATGTAGATTACCAAGACTACTAAATAAATATTTCTTTTGGGATATGAAAACAATTATTATATACCAATATAAAAAAACACCTATTTCAGTATAATATGATTGAAGTGACAATGGTTTTGATATGAGGAAGATTTTTATCAACCTTGAAAAATTGATTTATGAGAACATATATTTATAAACATGACCGTAAAATAAACATTAACGATAAGTATAGTGACATCAAAGAATTTTGGTATGTAATACATTATCCAACCTCTCCTCGAAATACAACATATTATGGTTACTAAAATTGAACATGTTTTTGAAAGAGATGTATCTATGGTTAATAACTATTAAAAGGATGTATTGGGATTGACATGATTGTCACTCGGTGCACAAAACCATGACCTAATTCACTCCAAGTTTGACACACCTAAGATATATTCATAGGATAATTCAAATTTTCAATACAATATATTAATTATTATGTAAATAAATTATGACAATGAATTATAAAAGGTAAACATAAGGTTTATTATATTTAAAACAAGATGTCTCAATGGAATGGTAAAATTTACAATGTATAAAAAATTTGGGAATAAATCATTGAATTAATGAGGTGAGAACAATATTCGTATAGAATGATGTAATTCTAGTATTTTGGATCAATTTATAGTTTTTTCTTAAATATGGATAACCTAGGCATTTCCAGAATCAATTACCACTTATAAAGGATTACCCATAGACCATGGAACATCCGACACTGAAATATAATAAATGGAAAAAATTAGAAGTATTATTACCAATTGTGTTTTGGTAATTAGATTCATGAATATTCTAAAGACACTATTAAATTTTAGAAGAATATGTGTATTTATGATCATAATTGTTATGGATAACATAAATGGTTAATCTGTTTATGATTGATCATATGTATAGGGTCATAATCCTCCTTTTTAAAATTTCAGTGTTATGAATAAAACTTGATTGGGGATTATTTTGGATAAATTAAATATATTATAACCCATTGGATTATTATATGTTTTAGCAAAAAATATTATCATATGAATTGTGAATTTATGTTATATATAATTTTTTAAGGGTATTGATAACCTTTTGAATTCACATGAACATTAATAATATTTTAATACCTTTCAAGTTATATTATTATAATTTTTGAAAAAAATTATTTTTATTTAAATCAATGGAAAAAGGAAATTTAATAATTAACTTTATTTAGAGGATGTCCATAATTTTTAATCATTATATGAATTATATGAAAATACTTTTAGAATAATGAAATCCAACATGTCGGGTGAAACCCAATCTTGTCCAAAACATTATTCGGGTCTCAAAACCATTATCGAAGGACAATAAGGGTTTAGTGACTACCAATTGTCTAGATGATATACTAGTTAATATATAATATTTATTTGTTATGTAATTGTAATATTATATATTAATGATGAATCAGTGTTATTACTTATTTGGTTTAGATATTAATTTATTACATTTGATAACTTATGCTAATTATATTTGTTGCCAAAAATAGTTAGAGATATAATGATTGGATTTAAACTATTTTATGGATTTTATGACCAATTAAAGTGAATATTATTGAATCAGACATAAAATATAAATTTTATATTAATTAATTATATTAATGGTATATTTTAAATTGATTAAAGAACAACACTAGGTGGAAGTTTTATATTCCATTATATTCTTAGTCTGTATAGAAATTTTATAACTATAGGAAAAAGAGGTTGAATTAAAAATATGATCATTTTAAATTCATATATGATGAATCATATGTTTATTTTAATCATCCTAGATTTATGATTTTAGGGCCTTTAAATTTTAATCAATCATTTACTTTATTTTGATCAGTAACCTCAATCACTCCCTACAACTATTTGTGTATTTCCACTGTGTCTATATCATCACTTTCCACCAATTTTCTTATAAATAGAATCATATTTATGCGTTATTAAAAACTTATTTTATAATTCTCTTTCTCTCTTATTAATAAGTAGTTTTAATAAATAATTTTAAAATATGGGGTTTCAATAAATGAATTTTGAAATGATAAATAGTTGATTTAAATTATCATGATTAAATTGAGAGGGAAACATTTACTTAAAGTGTGGGGAGTATAAAACCCAAACATTATTTAGTAGGATCATTTTATTTGATAGAATATATTTAATGAAAAATTAATTTTATCTGTAATTACATGAATAAATGAATTTCTACTAGGCCGTCTATTACACACAAGACAAATATTTTCTGGAAGAAAATATATTATTAATATCTTTATTTAATATGATAGTCATCTCCAAGCCATTTGAATGTATGTTTTGAACATGATTAACTAGAATACTATTTTATATATTTTACACTTATTTATTACTTTTAAATTTATTATTATTAAAATAAGAATCATTTAAAATAATAAATAATTTCTAAAAAATTGAATTTTTCTAGAAGACAATCTATTCGAACGTTGCACAAATAATTTAAAATTAATTTTCACTGCTTTTAAAAAAATTTCAAAGTTTCTATATTTTGAAATATTAATATCAATTTTTTAGGGATACACCTTGTGCCTTTCAAAAAATATTTATTATTTGATGATTACTGAACAATACTAAATTTTAATTAAAAACTGCCTTTTCATATAAAAAATTTAAAATGATAAATTTAATTTTTAAATGGATTAAAAGTGAAATTGTTTCAATTTTATATTCACTTATATAAATATTATATTTTTATTCATTTCTATTTTGAATTTAGATATAAAAAATCGTATATGTTCTAACATTTTATCTTTAAAACACTACTTTCTTACGGTGTCTATGGAATTAATTTTAAATTTAAAATCTCAACATTTATGAATTAAATTTTGATAAATGGATTCCATAATTTTTATTAGAACAATTTATAATGAATAATAATTTAAATATAATTTTTTATCAAATTAAATAATGAATTCTAATAATATTATTTACCGTGGTTAAAGGAAAAACAGATTTACTAGGGGTTAAACAAGAAAGATAAGGATTATATTGATATAAAAACGTGTATAAAATATAATTTATGTACATATTTAGATATTTTATATTATAGGTCAAGTAAGTTTCCAATATATTGGTTTTAATGATAAAAACATGGGTATGATTGAATATTTTCAAATAATATCATGTGTGCCTCTCACCTCACTTATAAAAGTAAAACTGTATCATTTCCTATTCATAATTTCATAACACTTTGGTTCTACCATTATGTAATAAAATTACATCCCATATTCTATAATCTCACCCAGAAGCCTTATATTTGGTATGAAACCAATGTTGAGTGGTTTTGGTGCCAAACTAATGAAGATAACTAAAAAAGGTAATGTTATTCAACAAGTGTTTTTATGTAATTTATTTCTCCACAAACATAAATTATTAATAAACCATGTTGACAAAAAAAATAACTTTATTTAATATATAGATATTTTTTTTGGTTAATTTATTACCAAAAAACACCTCAAATCCATAAAATGGTTTATTAAAAACTTTGTTCATGTCTAAAAAGGACCACCATCTCACAAACTGAAGTTGTTCATTTTTCCATTATCATCATTCACAGTTAGGTCTAATGATCGATATAAAGCTCATACTGGTTATTTATGTCATATGTATATGTATTGAGTAATTATGTAATATATAGCCTTCTATATTGCATTCCTTAGGGGATGTAATAATGTTGATCGTGTGTATAGTGGACTACTACCCTGCGAAGTGATGTCATTCATTTTCATTAACTCTATACATGGAAGATGTTAAGGATATATTTAATGATTATAAGGTATATGTATGAAACAATTATTATTTTCTAAACATATTTACTATTTTGAGAAGTTAAAATATATTATTTCATTTCATATATTTTAACTCAGTTAGAGAGGATAACGTCAATTGTGTTTGTGAGGACCACCGCCTTCATGAAACAATATAATTCTCAATTTATCACCACACCGTATTGATGATATATATATAAATATTTATTGAAATAATATTTTATTTATTATATTATGATGATCAGTGAATGATAAAATATTTCATACATCTTATCAACAATGAATATTCACGAATGAAAACGTTACTCTGGTATATGTACAACCCCCCATCTTCATGATAATAAGATAATTTATTTCAAAAAATAATAATTTATTATTTGTAATAAAATTATAATATATTTTAAATATTATAATTATTTCAGGATTATTATTATGGGGACTATATAAATATATTAAATCCTCTATAACTAGTTCTTTAATTACAAAACACACATGACAAAATAAGGCAATTAACAGTAGAAACAATGACAATAATGCAATATTATTAAAAAATAGGTGATTATATGTTTTCCAATTATCATATGTGTTATTATAAATACTATTAGGGGTTTATTATATATTAATAACATGTTTAAATGATATATAATGTAGGTTAAATAATGTTCAACAAATGTTAGTGTGAGGTAAGGGATTTCATAAAAATTCAATTTTATGAGTCATACTGTAATTTAGTGCACATTCATTCATTTATATGTTGTATAGTCCTCCAATTTTAAATGAAATGTCATTATTTCTTTATTAATCAGGGTATTTTAATTTTCAATTTTAATTATTTCACATAGGTGGATTTTACATAATGATTATATAGTGATAACAAATTCAGTAACACTATTTCATTTCATTGGGGTATATTACTTCTTCTTCTCCATTGATATTAATGATTTTTATTTATAATGAATTTTAATTATATTATGTTTTATTTAAAAATTCTTTATGTTTAGTTATATTTGATACACATAATCATAAAATTTACTAATTCTCACCTCAATATAATTATTATTTATGTGATTATTTCAAATTCTTATTCTGAATGGGAATGATTATTAATAAATTTCTGGGACATCAATTGATTTTTTTCTAATAAACCATTTAATTTTCTTCTACATTGGTTATAAAGGATCTTTTCAATGTAATAATACAATTTTTATAATCTTTAGTTTTTAAAATAATTATTAATAGTTTTTTAATAAAATCAAACATTTTTATCTCTTTAGTAAAAAATTTATTTCCATCAAGGCGCATTTTTTTTAAAAATACACCTATTATTTATATGAAATTAATAGTATTTATTAAATAACTTTTTACCTATTTTAACCTTTTAAATTTTTTTTTTGAAATGAATATTGTTATCAATTTCAATTAGGGCACACTTCTAATATTTTTTATTATTAAAAAGTAATGTTCTTTTTATCAATTACGGCACGCATGGAATTAACTGTCTTCATGACTGGACCATAATTGAATAGTAAATTAAATGATTAAAAAGTTCTTTTTAATTTAAATATGTTATAATATAATTGATATTATTCCTTTAAAACATATATTAAATTAAAATTATTTTAAAAGTGTCAATACAAAAAAAATATTTTCAATGTGGAAATGATATTTACATTAAGAAGTTTTAATGATATTTATAGGGTATTTATATTCATCAACAAAAAAACCATTATTTTCATATAATCCACTAGGGATATGTTATATTGAAACCATCTGTATTCTTCCTCTTGATGGTTATGGATTAATTTTACCAAGCACTGTATTGTCAATCACATCATTGTTTATTTTTTGTAGCCATTTACTTCCCCTTTAATTAATAATATTCATACGATTGTTGTAAAATAAATTTCTCCAACATATCTAAATTATTTAACATGGATATTTTTTAATGAAACCATATATCATTTCAAAAAAAAAATCAATATTTAAAGTCACTTGTTTATCTTGGGAAATATTGATAAATCTGAATTCTTTAACCAATATAGATATTTGATAATAAGTCTCATTTTTCATGAATTAAATATATTATAAGATATGTGAGGAAATATTTGTTCACAAAATACATTGGTGGATCCTGGTAAATGATATCCAATTTATGAATCTCTAGTCTAATAGGGTGAATATGTAAGATAACATGTAATTAGTTCGCCAAAAATAGTAGGCTTATACCAATCAGTTTAAACAGTCTGGTGAAGGGTCTTAAGAGTAGTGGTATCATGAGAATTAAGAAAAAGAAATCCAAAAATTAAGAATCACCATAATTATGAATCTAGTTAATATTGTAAATGATATATTCAAAATGATATTATCTATAGTTCCATTTCATTCTTAGTTTATTGATTAAATGGTTCATATTTTCATTTATTTACCTTTACATATTGATAATTCCTTATATATTCATGATGTAATGTTATTTAAATGGAATGTGTTTTTGGTTCTTTACCTTTCCATATTGATTTATTTTCATTATATTTCTATATAGATATTTTCTATTAATTAAATTCTTTTTATGTGTTTTGATTACATGGCATGTGTGTTCATTTATTTACCTTTCAAAAATGATTATTCTTATTGATTTATGATAGATTACACTTTTCATATCCCTTACTAATATTTTTAAATAAGACATATTTTTTTCGTTTCCATTAATCAATGAGTTGTACTACGAATGATATGTATAGATATTCTAGAGTGAATAATGTTATTATCAAAAATATTATGTTGAAATTTTGTATTTAAATTTAATGCAGTACTCAGGTATTTTACTAATACTAATAAATTAATATGTATACTGGGAAAAAACTACTTGTTTCTTTTGACAGTGTTATAATGTATACAACAGTTCGGAGTAATTTTTCCAGGGCTAATATAATGTGGGCTCTTCCATAACTACAGTTTCACTATGATGTGTTGTAGGTGGTCACCCATAGCTTCATTTCATAAAAAAAAGATATAAAACATATCCTACCCCATGGTTTTCAGTTATTATTTATAGTGACCCAATCCTTTTACACATATTACCAAATTATTTTTAACAAAAACAACAAATAATTACATCCTAGAGATCATGGGGGCATAGTTTTTTCAGAAGAAAAAGCTCATAATACATCACAATGAGAATAAAAAAGTATTTATTTTATTCTCCAGAATGAAATCATAAATATTTATTTTATCCTAAAACTTCAAAATATGACATTAGAATATATCAACAATAAGGGTGAACAAAAATGTATAGTATAGGGAATAAACTTGATAATATAACATAATGTGTGTATGAATATTATAACATGATATTATAAAAGGGAGGTCACATGAGTAACCACATGGGACAATAATATAATGATGGTTTAATTATAATATTAAAAAATAACACGAAATGTAGTAGTAATATATATCAGGATATAAATTTCAGTCATGGCTAACGTCCTAGATCATATTACAAGGTGTAGAAATTCTAATAATTAATTATGTTTAATCCCAAAACACAGAAATAATAGATCATCATATTTAATATATACACAAATAATTGGAGTGATATTGGGTTCCACCAATCATAAAATATTTAGGATTATGTTTTCCACAAAAAAATCAATCATAAATAATAACCATAATAATTAATGATTGGCTGAAAATGGGTTTCATAATCTTGTCTCATATCATAATAAATAGAAATTTTATAATAAAATAATATCAGATAAAAACATAAGGAATGTGTTACCTAATGAAATTAACAGGTAATAAGCTATTTATATATAAAATATACATATATACATAGTTTTGAGTTGATCCATAACATTTAATGTTTTCGTGGTTGATTAAAATACACCTTTAACATTGAAATAAGTTCATCAAAATCTATAATTTTTCAATATTTTTTCTAATTTTTTTTCTTTAAAACAAAAAATGTAATATTATATAGTAACCATAAAATAATTGATTTTCCCTAATGATGGGTAATTTATTTTATGTTTTATTAGTTAATGAAAAAACTAATCGTCACACTATTCTGAAAAGGAAAATTAGTACCTAATTTAGAAAAAAATAGGATTCTTATAAAATCAATTTTTTAAAATGAATATTATGAAAATAAATTATTTAATAAATATTTTATACAATTATAGAAAAAATCTTGAAAATAATTTTAAAAAACATGGATTTGGATGAAAAATGATTTTCGACCGAAGAGAGAAATAATGTATTTTTTTACAAAACATTACCTCAATTATATTTTGTTCCAAAGAGATTAAAATAGAACTATTACATTAAAATTAATTTAATAACTGTGTTATAACAATATTAAATTGTATAATTATATGATGATAAAATAATGTTCGACAATAAAAAATCAATCTTAAAAAATCATGATTAAAATGTGTTTGAAACATAAACCCTTACCACTTTGGTAACATTTGAATCATAATACCCATGAATTCAGTATATTAGTTGTGTAATAAAATATTAGGAATTATGAATTATTGATGATAAAATATGTAATTGAGAATTATCAACACCATTTAAGATAAATTAGGTGTCGAAAAAAATGCGACTTAAAGAAAAATGATTTGAGATGAAACTCTTAACAATAAAAAATAAATTTTATGTATACAAAATATATAAAATATATAATAAAATTATGTAATTTTTTTTCATATGTGTTAAATACATTACAAAAAAATTATTATCTTCATTTACTTTTATGAAGTGTTTTATTACTTAATCAGTTATGTTTACATAGGGTTTTTTGAGGTCGCTCAGTTCATAACTTCAATTCATCATCGATGAGATTACTATGGTAAAATGGGTAATTATAATATAATACCTATTATAAAAATCCAAAAAATAATAATCATTTTCATAATTATATAAAAATGTTAAAAAGGAACATCATTTATGGTTATGAAAAATTAACTACAAATATATCATGAAGACGTTAAGCCATACATAAAACTATGTAACATTTTCAGTTTCAAAGATCATAATGAAAATTATGTGTGAGTTATTTTTTATTCCTAAAATAATAATAATTTAGTAAATTAAATATTATTTATTTTAATACAATTAAATAAATAATCTATGTGGCATATTAGAAAATTAATCATATAACTTTTTGAGGCGATATTTCATCTACACAAGAATGAAATTATATATTTCCAATAGATGGTAAGGTATGGATGAATATTATAGATATAGATAATAATTCTTATCATATATGGATATTAAATCCTTTTAGATGAATAGTCATTATATTATATATACAGAAGCTGCAGGACCATAATATTTTCTTCCTTTGGAATGTATTAACAAAATATTATAATATAGTGAATGATCTTCAAGGATTCCAATGAAGGTATTCCCATTTAGTAATCCTCATAAAAATACCCTATATAAATACTTTCTTCATAACCTATGGAAGGGAAATAGATGCAAGGCTGAGATCATATGCTCAGTAAGGTTATATATCATGGATATTAATATACAATCATATGAAAGCGGAAAATGAACATTAGGGTATTAAACATGAACATAACATTCTAAAACTATTAACTTTCATATAAAAGGTCATAATCATAATTAATTTAACAATTATTTTTATATCATAAGATGTGAATCAAAAGATAATTAGAGGACATGATCCATGAGATAATAACATTGGTGTAAGACAAATAATTTGTGGAATACAAGTTACCATGGAAAAATAATTTTTATATTAATAAAACCTCACTTCCAAGAACATAAAAGAGGAAAAATTCATTTACTGAACCTTGTGTACTCCTTGTTCTATCTAAGTCATACTGAACTAGGTTCACTCCCGATTCTACCCCTTTCTTAGGGAATCACGAGAACTCCCTCATTCTATTCTTCTCTTACTAATCTAAGTTCACTCCCCATTGGTATCATATCTTACTAAACCGGGTTCACTCTCCATTCTAGTACCATCTAATAGAACTAATTTTAGTCTCCATTTGAGTGATATATTACTAAAACAGGTTGACTCCTCATTCTAGTGACATATTAATAAATTGGGTTAACTCACTTTTGTAGTCCTATCTATCTAATAATATAAAAATATTAAACCAATAAATTGGAGGGATATATATGTATCAAAAATAATTTTAATAATGTACTGCCTGTATATAGATATAACATAACCACCACCACATAATCAAGATCATACTTTTTTTGGTAAATGTTATCCACTAAATAATACTTATATAAAAACTGATGAAAGTAAATTGGTTTTATAAAAATTTCACCATAACATAACCTTCGAAAGATAAAAGGTCTCATAATAATATCGTTATTTATCCAAAACATATCACATGGGAAAAAGTGGGTTTCATAATAATTTTATCACGTATAACCCATGGAAGAAAATGGTTTGTATAAAAAATTCTCATCGTAATGATATGTTATTCAATGAAATAATAAGAATTTTTCCCCTTTATCATATCCATAATAAATAATATATTAAATCAATGGATTTCATATTGGAAGGAATATTATTTCAAATGAAAAATCATGCAGAACATTTCTCGAGAAGGATTCATTTTCATAGAAAATCACCTTTTAAAAAATAAATCATTTCGAAAATACTCTTCTTTGAAAATATACATGATAACTCATATAGGAATATTTAAAAAACATTTACCCAATTTATTAAAGAAACCATACTTTCCATATTAAAAATAAATTTTAAAAACATAAATCATTTCCAAAATCATTTCTGTTATAAATAATATTTAAAAAAAAAACATTTCTTAAATATTATGGAAATTATTTTCATTAAAATGAACATTGAAAAAAATAATGGAATCTTGATAATAAATTTAAAAACATTTTAAAACATAATTTTTTAAAAAATTCTTTTTTTTAGAAAATGAGCTTTAAATATTATTTAAGAACATGTTTGACAGCTTTTTATAATCCTGGATTCGTAAGAGAAAAAATTTTAAGTAAAGAGATAAATAAAGTCATATTATTTTGAAAAAAATTTCTTATTTATATATTGTACCAAAGAATTGAAAAGTGATACTATTATTTGAAGATGTCAGGAATTACCAGAGAAGAAAAAAAATCATGATAATTCTCAATAGTTAGATCATGTTATTCCAATATTGGATACTTAATCATATAAAATATTGATAAGTAATGATATTAAAACATAAAATTCTCAGAATTTTAATAACCATGAATGATAAGAACCGTGGAGAAATAAAATAAATAAAACATTAAATATAGTGAGGTTGAATAAATTAATGATATTACATGTTAAAGGGTATGTGTATATACCTTATTAAGTAATATAGGTTCATAACTAAACATATGTCTCAAATTAAGAAAACTAAGGCAAAAAATATCTTACCGAAATGTTAACATAGAAACTGTAAACCCCATGAAAGAGATATCCCCAAATGGATATCTGAAGACCCAAAATTTTAATAAAAAATCATAATATAAATTCATGGGATGTATATACACCACATAAAATAATCACATTTTTAATGTGAAATTTCTCCCTTATAAAATAATAATGATTTGAAAATCACTTACCTTAAGTCTTGACTTCCATCATACTCCTTTAATCATCCTATTCATCAGGTATACCCCTATATTTTCACTAAATCCTTTATTTAGTGGATTTTTGTCTAAAATAAGGTATCTACGATGAGTTCAGTGAATTTGGGAAGTGGTGTGGGTAGATCCTTGTCAATCCAAGTGGCATGAGATGTGCCGAGATGTGGTGGGAGTGGGTGCCCTATTAATGGTGAGTAAGAGAGAAATTATTATAAAATTATCAAAAGTAATCATTATAGGGAATTCAATATTACATCTAGTTGCTTAAAATATGATAATTAAAGGTTAGTAGTGATTATATGGTTGATTGAAACATCCACCACACAATGATATATTGTTTTAATCATTTCCTAACATAACATATAATTATACCCATATTTACCATTTTTGTTTTTAAATATGGTATCTAGTTTTACACACATAGTAATTCATCCATTTAGATGAAATAAGAGTGAAAATTATTATATAACTTGGAACCATTTAACTTAAATCTGATACCAAATTTAAAAAAATATAAATTCAATTATTTTTGGAAATTAAATTCAATATTAAGGGCATGTAACATGAAAAAATAGAACTATAATCTTAACCTCGCTAACTGAGTTTTTACAATTTAAGTTTCAATATAGTCTTTATAATAGATAAAATGGTCAATTAATGTACCAAATATAAATGTTCTTAATATTTATATGTCAATTTCCATAATATATTGTTTTTATTAATTTTAAATAATTTAATAAAATGTCATTTTTTATAAAATAACATTAATGTTAATTTTTACATTATTCATTTCAATTAAATTTCAAAAAATAACAAGAAAATTATGGAATTCAAATATATTATTTTCACAACTATTATTCATTATATATTTATCATCAAAAATATATGAACATAATAATTCAACAAATTTGATTCATTTTTACTACATTTAGTATAATTAATTTTATTTAATTGTTAACAAAATAATTATTGTGTCGGCATTTATAAAAAATTTTATGTAATAATTTTATCCAAAAAAATATTAATTAATTAACTGGACAAATAAAACTCATTTATATTTTAAAATATAAAATATGACCTAACATATATTTTTTAAGTTCTTATCATAATGCATTATATATATATAATATATGAAATTTAGATTTTTTTCTTCTTCATTACTTAAGATATTATAAAGAAATATTTCACGGAAAAGTTACCCGAAAACTCATAATGTTTGATACTCATGTCATAAGGGAATTCATTTTTCCATAAAATGAGTTTTTGACAATTGTTTAGGTCATTTTTATCCATATATTCACATTTTATCCCCGTGGTAACCAAATTTACCTTAACTCTGGTAAATAATTAATACATTTTAATAGTTAATTTTAGTCAAAAATTAATTTTGTTATATTAGAAATTAGAAATTATGATGATTCAAAATATGGAATAAATTGTTCCCAATTTAATTCAAAAAACATAAAATTGTTAATTAAAATTTAATACTGCATACGTGATGAGAAAGGTGGTTTTTAAAGTGAAAATTATCAAAATGTTAAAATGTTTCATATCCCATTTTAATATGATATTGATTAAAATAAAATAAATCAGGTTATTATATCTATAATATAAATAATTAATCTTTTAAAAAATCTATTATATACATTATCTTCTTAAATTTATTAAAATAAAAGGATGTTTCCAATTACAATTCTGAATGTTCAACTATTCATAAAAAATTAAACTTTTCATGAAAAAACCCACCTTAAGTTAATTTAGATATTATGATTAAAATTATTATATCTAATTTATTAAATAATATTTATAGATATGTAAAATATTACGTTAAAAATAAGTAACTGTAAAATGGTGAAAAAACAATTTTTTAGGAAAGGGTTTTTAAGCATAAAAGCCGGATATATTATTATTTCATTTTAGAAAACACATAATATGAATTTTTAATATTTGGAAGATTATTAATATTATATATAATTTATATAAAATATCACAAAAATGATTATTTTTATATTAACGAAGAATAATAAATTTTTTCATATATATTTTTTTACAAAAAGTGTTGCATTATTTTAAAATAGTTTTCATTTTAATTTATAATTAATTATTTTATAAATAACTAAATATATATATATTTATATATGTGTGTGTGAGTAATTTTTTTTCAAAATATAGATAGTCTTATTCATACTTTCAATTATAATGGCCTAGTGATAAATATAATAATATTTTAATTGCACAATATATTTTGTTTAATCTCATTATTGCATGTAATGAACGATATAATTGATATTTTTTATAAAAAATACTAACTTATTACGTCATGTAATTAAAAACAAACACAATATTTTATGACAAAAATATGTAAAAGATCAAATTTATTAGAAAAATAATAAATTCAAAAATTCAGAGGGTGTTATATTATAACCCATATGAAATGAATTTCTCCCTGTAAATTCATCTCGCTCATAAATGATTTAACATTTAAAAATACCTTCATAGAAATCAACATCATAAAAATTTATAATAAAATATCTTTAAAAAGTGAAATTTTAGTACAAAATTTACCCAAAGTATCTCATAACTATGTTTCTATGTAGGTGAACATATGCGGGAAGTAAATATTTATACATGGGAGAAATGCATAAATAATTATAAAAATTTATATATATCACTAATCACATGGAAGTGAGTGATCTAGGGATATTTAACAACCATAAAACTATTATCCAAATAGGTATGAATAAGAACATTGATATCATCAAAAAAATTATTAGAGGAAAACAATTATTTCAATATGCTTTTCCTTAATTTGAATAATTTCTAAAAGAAGATATACATACATTCTCTCATTCCAGTTCATATAAAAAATATCACTCTATAAGTTATTCCATGGTCAATTTCCACTTAATCCCTTACTCCGTGATAGTAAGGTGCATCTGTTATTTGAAGAGAATTAACATATCATATTATCCTATATTTAAATGGAAATCCATTTTGTGTGTCTTTAGTTATAAATGAAACAAAATAGTTATCACATGTCATGCATAAATGATTATACGAAAAATTAATACTATATTATATAAATCCCCATAATATTTTAATCTTAAACGATTCCATAAATGTTAAACCATATAACCCTTCCAACTAATTAAAATCCAACAATTTTGAAAACAATTCCCAAAATTTTCCAACATGAACTTATCATTAATTCCCATAAATATTAAAGTGTTACTTGATTGTCACATGCCAATAATCTGAATACCTTAATCATGTATTCTATCTAGACATGGTAATAAGTAAAAGTACCCTAAAAACTTATTGAAACTGTGCCTTCTCTTCCATTCCTTACAAAAAAAACATATTGTTGAATAAATTCATTAAATCCAAAAATGTAGTAAACTCCATCCATTGTGTCATAAACCACACCTTAAAAAACTAATTATCAAGTAAAAATATAGTTGGTAAAATCCAATTTACTTATTAATATCCAACATATTTTTATCTTTACATCATGTTCATAATTTCTAAATCATTGTAAGGGTTTTCTTCAAGTTAACACCATGTCTTAATCCACTTTTATACTCAATCGGAATCATTGAACATATCCTTTCAAATACATAATAAAAAATGTAGAATGAAAAAATCATATATATTTCATGATTTAGGTAACACAATAATTTAATTAAAATACAAAAATATAACATTCATCCCATATCCTTATCAAACCATTATATAGGATACAACATCTAATTCTTTAATACATATTTCTATTCTCATTTCATCTGTAGTCTCTTCACCATCAGCAATATAACAAATACTCATACATACTTGTTAATTTTCACCAAATGATTTCACCTTAGGTAATTGATTTTCATAATTAACATACCTTTTCAAATTTAATTAAATAAATATTCTATAATATCATATGTGGACTAATATTCATATCCATTATGTTAACTGAACCTTTCATTTTTACTTATTAGTTTCTCACATTTTTTCCTTCTACTTCAATATAAAAACAAATTCACATTCCTCTAAGACAATAAATAGGGTTCTATATTCCACATTATCAACATATAAGAAACATAATATTAATTCCTCCATGTATAGAATCACCTAAACACTGATGTAACTATTTCATTATCTTATTTTGAGATTGAGAGAGTTAGTTAATATACCGTGAATACATAATATGTATAACCACATCATCCTTTATTCCTATAATAATCCCATTTAGTTTCTCATTTAAAAATCAACCATAACATTAAATGTTAATATAGTTACACTAATTTCTAGCCTTAAACCATGACTATAAATCATAGTGTGAGAAACATAAATCAAAATGAAAAGACAAAGTCTCAAAATTCATTTTCGATATCTCAATCAAGAAAACCTATTTTTAATATATGAAACTATAATTGTATCCTATTCCATTAATAGTAATCATATAATTAATTCTTTCAGGGTCATTCGTAATTATTTTTTGAATTTACAAAGAATATCCTCTGGGAATATTAAAAAAGGTCTCTGAAATGGACCATTGTCATACACCGGTTCGTGATTGAGTCCATCTTAAGATGGTGTTTTCGGGGTTTCAAAACCAATTTACATATTTGGGATATCCATATCCACTTATAGTATATAAAGAGGGATTTAATATCTTGTAAACTACTTTCTCTATCTATGATGAAAATCCTAGGAAATTTTCCTATACTTTGTCTCACCATAGACATATTCTTATATATATCCTTTGATATGTCTTTATAAATATACTTATTTTTATAAATAATTTTTTTCAAATCCATGATTACAACGGTTAACTAAGCATTTTCTTCGATACAAAATATAGAGGCCTAGTCTTCTCATATAAGGGTATTACATCTTTTCACAAGAATATTCATTACATTACACAATCATTGACCTATGGATCATAATGTATTAGTTCCATGGAAATCTAGGAATGCTATAATATATTCTAGTAAATGATATTTATGTATTCCCAAAAGAATTTTCCCATTCAATACTGCTCATAGTTATTCCATATTTAAAACCCTTCATCATAACATAGGAAAATAAAACATTAGAAAGGGTGATCTCAAATTCTCAGTAATGGAATATATAAGATATGACAATAGTACGTCATAAAAATTCCTAACATAAACATAAGTGTATAAGAGAATGATTTTAACATTTTAAAACTATACCCTACACATCAAAGATCCTGATCTTGAGGCATGAAATTAAAATTGGCAGTTAACAAGACTTGAATCATAAGATAATCAGATAACAAGATCCATCGTATCCTAATAGTGGAGTAAGAAATATTATTTATGTTATACACACAAACAAAGAAAATGCCTTCTATAGTATCTAAATCTCACTACTAAGACCACCATAGTGTAACTCTAACTTCACTAAATTGAGTTCAATCATTGTTCCAACCTTATTTTATTCAATTGGGTTCACTCCCTATTCAAACGTTAAATTACGAAATTAGGTTCACACACCATTCCAACCATGTATTACTGAGCTTGGTTCACTACCTATTCTATATCGGCCTTATTGAACTGGGTTCACTCCCCATTTTAGTCATATATTTCTAAATTTTGTTTACTCTATGTCCCAGTCTTCTCTTACTAATTTGGTTTCACTCCCCATTCCAGGACTATATATATCAGGAGATATAAATAATTAACCAATGCATTAGCGGGAGATATATGTATCTCAAATATATGGTTATAATGAAACCACCATCCTTGGTTATATTTTAAAAACCATGATGTAATGAAATCTATATAAATATGTGCCATAATGTCTCAAAATATTCATCAAATCATAACCCATTCAATGAAATAGATTTAACAAAACATTTCATCATAAAATTACCAATTGAAAAGAAATAGTATTCATAGCCATATGTTTTTTCATCAAAACGTATCTCGTGGGTAATTAAGTGGATATCAAAATCATTTTATCGTAGTATAACCTGTGGTAGAGAAACAAGTTGTAGAAAAATCATATGATCATAAACATAAACCATTAAGAGAATGAATAAAAATGGTATCCATGGATAATATACCCAAAAATAATATGTTACATCAAAGAAAGTCATCTTAGTTGGAAAATTATTTTTATAGATAAATCACATTGTGTATACCTTACGGAATATAAACTTTCATTGAAAATAATTTTTAAAAAAAAACATGACAAAAATACACTTTATCAAAAATAAATTAAAAAACATATAAAATTCGTTTTAAAAGTAATTAATTAAAGTCAAGAGGAAAATAGCCTTTAAAATTTAAAATTTATTTTAAAAATCCAGAATCATTTTAAAAATCATTTATTTCTAAATTCATTTAATTAAAAACATAAACTTTACCAAATATTAAGGAAAATGTTATCTTTTAAATAAATATTGAGAAATTTTAATGGAATCATAAAAATAATTTAAAAACATTTAAAAACATAAAAAATATTTAATATAATTTTATTGGAAAATTATTTTAAAATATAATTTAGAAAACACTAAATTTGTTCATTAACAATTTTTTTGATGAAAACAGATTTCTGACTGTAGAGAGAAATAACTTCAATTATCATAAAAATATTTTCTTAATTATATTAATTACCAATGAGTCAAAAAATGAAAACATTATTTGAAAACATAATGAATAATTATAGGAGAATAAATTTCATGATAATTATGGAGAGGTTGATTATGTTATTTAACAATTGGATACATTATCATAAACAATCCTCTTTAATGATGAATTTGTAACATAAAACACATACCATCATATTATAATTGAATAATATTCTCTATGTTTAAATAATGGAAAATGACCATAAAATATCATTAAGATAGATAAATAATTGACATTACTTGTTAAATGGAATATCTATACACCTTTTTAAATAATATTTTCCCATAATATATTATATCTATGAAATAAGGTAAGTTGAGGGATTATATTCTCTTACCACATTGATAACATTGATATCGTAAATCATACAAATAATAGATCCCCAAATGGTTATGTAATTAAAAATAATTTTTAGGATTAAAATAATAAAATATAGTCATTGAATTATATACACCACATAAATGCATCACATGGGTAAGATGAAATTCCAATCATAGAAAAAAAAATTATATGGAAATCCATTACCATTTGTATTGACTTCTATCAAACTCATTTAAGCCTATTATTCTTCAGGTATCATTATTAGGTTTTCACTAAAGCCTTTCATGGTGGATTTTTGTTGAGTATATACATTTTTAGAAGGGGAAGGAAAGGTATAAATTTATTTTGGAAGATATTGGTTGAGAAAAATAGCCTGAGAGGTTTCAATATGTGGAGAGAGTTAATTCTCTTCTAATGCTGAGGAGGAGTGGAATTCTCTAAAATAATCAGAATTATTCATTATTGGGAGGTCAATATTACCTCAGTTGGATATGAATATGATAATTAATGGTGGTTAGGGATGATATGGTTGATCCAAACCTTCACTACAAAATGAAAGTAATGTTTTAAACATTTCAGTCTTTAACTTATGAGTATCCTTATTCTAACCATTTTAACCTTATAATATATTAACTAGTATTCTGATCATTATATTGATCCCTTTAGTACTAAATTAGAGTGATAAATATTAGTTAATTTGGTGCTGATAATCATAAATATGATATCTAATTTATAAAATTTTAATTAGGTTTGTGTTGGATATTAATTATAACATAAGCATATTTAACGTAATAGATACCCGCTTTAACCTTAAATGCACTAACTGAGTATTTACTATCATAAAATCAATATAATCATTATAATAGATTAAATGGTTCATTAATGGAGAATAATGGATATTTATTAATATTTAAAAATATCACGTAAGGAGATAAGGTTTTTGGTAATTTTAAATCATTCAATAAAATATCATTTATTATTAAATAACATTAATGTCTATTTGGAAATTATTCATTTAATATAAATTTTAAAAAATACCAAGAAAATTATGGAATTCATAAATACTTTTGTCATACCAATGTATTATTATAAATAAATTTTAAAAAATAGCGTTACAATCTAATTCATTCAATTGAAATCAATTTTAATATTTTTAGTATCATTTTATATATTTAATTATTAAAGTATTTCATTTTTCTGTTGGAATTTATTTAGGATTTAATGAAATTATGTAATTTTATAAAACCAAAATAAAATATCATTTTAAAATCATATAACAAAAAAACATTTATTTTTTTATAACCCAAGGCTTTATAGATATTAAAATAAATAAATGTTCTTTTTTCTTTCTCTTTATATAACATATTATATATGTATTTACACTAGAAAAGTGACCCAAAAACACATAACAAATGATTATAAGGTCTAAGGGGCTGAAATATGGTCAGAATATTTGTGTTTGAAAATATGGTTTCTAATTTTGACCCATATATTCATAATTTAACCCATAGTTAACACTTTTTTACATTAACTGTGGTAAATAATTTTCATTGTTTTTAAATTTATTATGGAAAAAATTATGTTCAACTTGTTATACATTATAAAATATTTCGAATCTAAATATTGAATCTAATTTTCAAATTTTAATTCACATAAGTGTAAAATTATTTAATAATTAATCTCACATTTGTTATAATAAATTGAGGTTTTAGGGAAACAATTTATATAATGTTTAAGAATTTTTTTATTTAAATTTCAATTTAAAATTGATTTAAATGGCATAAATTGTATTAATAAATGGTTAATTGAAGTAATTATGATTAAAACAATATTAAAATATAGATTAACATTATAAATGAACTATATAAAAAGACATTTTTCTCATGGGTACGCCATAAAAAGGTGAAAAAAATTCATTTTATAAGAAACAAGGTTTTAATGGAAAAGTATATATTTTTTATTTCATGTCCATTAAACACAAAATATTAATGTTAAATAGTTTTCTTGGTGATATAAACTTAATAAATTTCATTAAAATCATTCACTAAAATTAGTTTTTTTATTTTATGGATTTATAACAAATTGTATTTCGTAAGAATTTTTTTTTGAAATAGATTTACATTATTTTTAATACATTTTATTTTTAATCCTAATTAATTTTTCACCATGTAAATAAATATATATACATGTTTATACTATAGTTTCCAAATTTGGTTAATATGATTCCTACCCTCCATTATAACGACTAGGCGATATTAATAATAATATTTTATTTTTATAGAATATTCATTTAAACATGTTGTATCATGTAAATAAATATTTACACTGTATTGTTTATAACACAATTCAAACATAGGTGGTTGGAAAAAAAACTGAACTCGGAATTTCATATTATAAAAAATATTGGAAAGATTTAATTTTTTGAAAATAATAATTTCATAAAATCATTGGGTGTTAAAATATAATACTGTGACAGAATTATATTATTTAATGGAAATAATATATAAATATTTAATACATAATCATAAATAGTTAGGAGAGAAGATGATGTAAAATGAATTAGAATGGTTTGTGAGGCAATAGTCCACCGTACACACAGAAGATATCTTTTTTTCCACATATGATGTAAGAGGTTATGAATAAATATTAGTGAATATAAATAATAAAATCATATTGTATATGATATATTGGTGTTTTATTTTGGATTCATGAATAAAAAGTTTAGATTGGAAAAAAGAATAAGTACAATTAAGGATCTTGATGAAGGTGATTGCATTCCCTTTGAAGAACATCATTTTTATCTCATATAAAGGACCATGGGTGGTATTTTGGGAAGACCAAATGATCATGAATATTTATAATAATTTTAGGGAGAGATGTTGGTATGGGTTTCATGGAGAAATGATATTGATATCGACGAATAAATGATTGTAGGGGGTGCCTTATTATAATTTAGTAGGAGTGATATTTTAATAAATACCCAGAACTTTTTAACAACGTAAAGTATCTATCTGAAAAAGTTCCAAAAAAATTGATAAATAATGTATTTCAGTTGTTATAAATTTACAAAACTCCCCCCAAAAAATAAACATGGTTTAAACATTTTGTTCCATTTAAATCTATGGTTATTAAGTTTTACAATTTATGTTTTTCACCACAATGACAAGTTTTTTAATGATTTTACTATACTTTATAAGAATTATTAAGATTAACCTATTAAGTGACAATAATTATGGTGATTCCAAATATTGAATTAAATTTATCAAATTCAAATCACAGAAATGGAAGATCTCAATTTTAAATTAAAACTGGATATCATGTCAAAAAATGCATTTTCAAGAAATGCATTTTTCAAGTAATAGATGATCTTGTGTTCACATTATTATTATAAATAAACCTAATATGTATATAAAATCATATAAATAGATGTAATATATTTTAATTATATTTTATTATTTCTTTAATATGGGTCATTTTAATTATTTAAATTGGATAAAAATATTGATTTTAAAACATATTTTATGAAACCCACATTTTTAGGCATAAAAAACATATAAAAATATCATGAATATTAATGATTCAAATAATTGTAATTATGTTTTTATAAATAAAATATTTCATATTTTTATTTAGGACAAAATATAGAACATCATGTAACTATTTAATTAATTTACTTAATTAAAATAAATGACTATATTTGAAAATTTGATAATTTTAATATTAACTGAAATGTTATGTATTTTATAAAAATACAATTATTTAACCCTATGATAATTCTGATATCCCGATTCTACAAATTATGTTCTTGTTAGAAAATAAAATATTTTAATATTACATAAATTAATTATAATATTTTCTCCAAAATACAAATAAAAATTATTATGAAGGAGACATATTTTTAATAAATAAAATATATTTATTAAAATATTATTTATTATTTATGATATATATTTATTTATTTGAAAATTAATATTTATTTTATAAACATTCATTTATTAATTATATATACCAATTTAAAATAAATGATATAACAATAATAAATTTCTTATGTTGTTTAATATTGTGGTTTCATGTCATATACACTATCAACCATTATTTATTCATTAAAATTATCATGGTGTGACATTATACCCCCCATCAATACCCTCACAATATTAACTTGGCCTAAGTTATTAAATGTTTTACATTTGAAAATACCTTTTATGAAATCTCATATCATTCTAAGGATCAATAAAACATCCACTTGATTAGATAAAAAGGATATTATACAGTTCATGTATAATAATACAAAACTGGTATTCCATGTAGAGAAAAAATAAAGGGAATTGAGGATATGATAGAGTAATAAATTCATAAATCTAAAATGACAACATATATTGATTAAGAAAAATTATCATAATAAATTTAACAACCACTATAATGTCAAAAATTATAAAATATTTAGTCAGTAATGTGTGAAAACACTATAAATTCATCTAAAATCATTGTAATAGGTAAAAATATTAAATTAAATATAATTTTACTTGATTTGATGGTTTTTTGAACCATAAAAACTATGATCCTAGGGAAATATACATATATGGTATATTTATATTTCTTAACAAGAAATTAATCTATTGTTTGTGAATTGATAAATTTCATCATTATCTCTTAATATAATGAATGAATATCTAATGCACATTTTTTATACCTAAAGAACTAAAATAAATATTTTATATATTACAAGATACATAAAAGGATAACAATAAATTCTCCCAATCACTAAATATATACGTAAATTAAAATTTCTACTATAAGTTAAAAATATTGAAAACTTTTACATTACGAAATTTTACATTTTACATCCAAATATCCACTAAAGGATCCACATAGATTATTCTAAATATAAATAATACTACATCCTAAATAAATCTAATCTTTATAAAAAATTTCATCAAAAAAATATTTTTTATAAAAAAATATGCTTGACATAGTGGTTACAAATACCAAAACATAATGCGATGGTTCTCAAAACATTATTAATCTCCTAAAAACCATAAAATAAAAAATTATTTTATCTCTTAACATTTGTTGAAAACAATTAATTTTTATCAGTTAAATTTTTTAATAGAAATAAATTTCATTCAAACAAGTATGTCATGTAGGCCAGTCATTTGTGTTTCTCCCTTGTCACCTAACGGTTGTGGGTTTGAGAACCATGTCCTTCCTATATATGATGAATTGTCACCTGAAATGTGGGTTGCAATTTTTCTCAAACTATACTAATAAAATTAATATAAAAATTTAAAAAAATTAATAAACATCCTCAAAATAACATTAATCATCAAATCATTTTTTAACAACTAATTTATTTTATACATGTTATTTTTTCAAATAAAACTAAAGGACTTAACTGAATATAATTATTTCAAAACCAATGAAAATTAAAAAGTTATATAAACCTTAAATAATTAATCTTTCCATCAGACATCTCCTTAGTATTAAAAAAAATTCTACATCATTAGTAACGTTAAAAATATTATTGAAAATTATTAAATACAAACTATTGGAGAACAATTAATTGATGTTTTATGATTCCTATAACCAGCAAACCTACTGTGAAAATACTTCATTATAATGATTCTATAATTACAACACCTAAACACTTAAATAATGAAACTTTAATGATTTTCATAATATAATCCATTAGTCATTAATATTTGGATTAGATATTTGACTTATTTAAGGACATCTTTCAACATATACATGGTAATGAAATTTTAGTAGTGACAGAAGTTGATATGTATTTATCAGTTTCTTATTTACAATACTCTTAAATTATATTATACAATTAGTTTATGTTTCCATAATTTTACACCAAAACATATTTTTCAATTTCCATTAATTCATTTTCTATAGTTCCTCAACACATATTTTGTTCACTTATATGAAATTGAATCATCTTTTCTTTATCAACCATAACATGAGAACTTCCATGAAAAACTATCATTTTCTTCCTTCATGTGTTTATAGATTAATATTTTTTATATTATTTATTATATTATTGATATTTCATTTGGCATGAAAAAATAATATATAATAAAAATCCCATAAGATTAGGCGCCTCTTTAATAAAATCCTTACATTTCCCTTTACTTTTGTTATTAGAATGCTTTCTCTTATTTTTCTTAATTAATTAAATAACGAAAAACATGATGAGAATAAATTAAATAAGGAAACTAAAATTAGGAAACATAAAAACATGGGAGGAATAACTTGTAAATGATTATTATATTATGTCTTTTTTTTATAACCTAAATTTTATGTCATGTCCATTATAATCGTTTGTAAATAGTTTTCGAATTTCCAACACATTCCCCCCACATGTTTTAAACCTGGTGTGTAGAAAATACCATTGTTGTACACTAGGTTACGATCAATTCTCTAATAAAATTTGACCTTCTTAGAGTTAATACCCCTAGGTAAAACAATTATATATAGAAATATACTTATAGTATCTAGAAAAAGATGTGATTTATCTGATACCACTCTTTATATCCATCTCCAATATTATAAAATACTTTCCTTCATTTATATTTATCCATAGACTTGTCTATATGTTGTCAATAAATGATTCTTATTATACTACTTCTATGATACCATATATAGTGAAAAAATCCTTTTACATATATTTTTCAATTATTTTTAACATAAGCATCTAATAATTACAACTCAATGATCTTGAGGCCTAGTGTATTTTGAATAATCATTTCATAATACATAAAATTAATAATATTAAACTTATTTATTTTATTATATGTAATAATATCCTAAATACTTTTGAACTTCTATAACTACTTATGTATATATAATAAACATATAGACCAAAGGGGTGAGCTAAAATGGCCAATATGGTAATAAACATGATATGGAATCATAACTTATGATTCAATGGGAAATATTATACAATAAAGGAGAATCCACATGAGTAATAGAATGGTAGAATAACATAAATACCATGGTTTCATTAAATCCTGGAATCAAAGATAATGTGTCACCAATATATATCATTTCATAAAAATTTGTTAATACTAACATCCTATACAATATCACACAATAGAAAATGTTACATAATGGATTATGAATACTCCCTAATCCCATACAATATTCAACATGAGAATAAATATTTAAATAATTATTTTGAGGGATATTTGGGTAAACCCATCATAGAATGTTCATAATTATGTTCTCCACAAATTGGAAGTCATTAATATGTCATAATTATAGTAGTTACCCATGGAAAGAAAATGTTTTTTATATTCTTGTCTCATATCAACATCAATAAGAATATCATAATTAAATTATTTTAGGTATGAATCTAAGGAGTGTATTACACCATAAAAATGTAAAAGAACGTATTAATATATGTGAGATACATATATACAAAATTTAAAATCAATACAGAACATCAAATGTTATCTTCATTGATGAAATTGTATTTAAAATATTACATGGATTAATTATTGAGAAAAATAACCATTCCACTTTTTATTTACTTTTTCAAAATTTAAAAATTTAAAAGATGTTATAGAATATAATTTCATTAAAAATTAATTTAAAATTTTAAAAAGGAATATTCTATTAATTGAGTATTTTGGATAGTGGGTGATTCTGTATATTCCATATAAGATAGAAAAAAATTTCATTCACACTATTGTAAAATGGATAAAAAGTACCAATTTTGAAAAAAAAAATTATATTCTTATAAATAAAAAATTCGAAAACTATGAAATATGTAAACATATATTTAACAATGTTTTTGATAATATTGAAACAATTACTAAAAATATTTGTTGAAAAAATAGAAATATAATAATATTAATTTATATATGTCCTTTGGAATCATTTTTTATGATTTAATTTAACTTTTTATGATAATGAACAAGGTTTGTGTTTATTTGTTTCAGAAAATATGTGTCCTTGACTCAAAACATAACGTTATAAGAAAATAGAAAAAATAGGCAAAGAACCTACATGATATGTAACCATCATTCATAGCATGTCTATAAGAGTTTATCATATACCCTGGGAATATATATGTCAAAAAATATGACATGATGTGAATCTCCAACACACATCCTGTAAACTTTGAATGCCACTTCACACTTAAAATTCTCGTAGTGATAATAAAAAATGTGGTTATAATCCTTCATGTTGTGAAAGATATGACATATCTAGATCCCTAGAATACAGTTTTCTAGATACATGATACATATATATATATATATTCTAATATAGATTATATGATGTGATAATATCACCCATCATTTAATACGTAGGACAATAAAATTTTTGAACACATACATTTACATAACATATTTTTGAAATGGCAATTTTATTTTTTAAAATCATATTTCTTATTATGTTCCTCTTCCTAGTAATATATAATCAATTATGTTTACTTCTTTAACTAAATATATGATTCCATTTACCATTTTACACACCTTATTCATCATCTCTATCCCTATTATATGTTTCGATGAATATTTTCCATTACCGTTAGATTTCAACATAAAATTATTGACATGTTCATTCTTGTTTACCTATTCAGGTAAGAGATTGAATTATTTTTAAATTTGTTTAATTGAAGAATAGTTTATTCTTAATTTATTATTTGTGAACTACTCTATTTTAACTGATTTGTCAATTTGACAAGCATTTTTTCTATTTTTTCTCTATTTCGATTAATAACATCATGATTATCTAATCAACATAGGGTAAGGGATGACAATACCAACTAATTTTCACTTAATAAATCTATAAATTTATACATGTTAAACATAATGTAATGATTAGTTTAAACAAAAACTATTTATTGAATTATCATATGGAACTTAGACCATGGGATGTCTTAATAAACCAACCAAACCTAATTGGATCTGAGCATGCTAGTTCCATAATAATAGAACACATTATACCATTGAATATAATATTATAGAGTATATGATTTTTTATATGTGTAACAATGAATAGTTTCATTCTAGATATATCTAATTGGATTGAAAATAATCAACTAGTGAACTGTGAATCGCTTCATAGCCTAATCTGATAGACTATTTAATGTTATACTTAATATTAACCTTTAAGCTGGAACTCTGAAATTGATCTAAATCCCTCTCTCCTTTATTAATTTGTGAACAATATTATTAACTGTAATTAATTAAAATCCCAAATATATTATGAGTACTCTTATATAAATGGTTATAAATCATTATGTTCTGTATCATCCAGTTTTTCATATAGGATCAACTCTGTAATAAAAAATCACTACACTATTATATAAAGTATAGTTTTGGATAATATAAATTCTAGTTAGATTTATTCCCATGTGGAATTAATGACACATCTCAGAGATCAAAAAAATTCTGGTTTCATTTCAAGGGATTCATTTTTTCTTATATATAGGATCCTTCAGAATGATCCACAAAATACCTTAATAATCCCCATTTATATTTTAATTTTTCTTCTTTCTATCATATTCCACTAAATCCATCATTTTCATTATCCTAGTGCATCATAAAGGTCACCCTTACTTGTTCATGGAGTGTCAATGATCAATAAATTCATACTTTTGTTCAAAATTTTGAAATGATAACTTTTTTGAATTCCCCTATCAAAGTATGGATGGCCATAACAAAAATATAGGTCCCAAACATCCAAAATGTAATATGTTCCACCTGAACTAAAAGTAGAGAAACACTTTTTTTCAATTCACTATAATGGATTATGTGTTCTCATCTATTAATGGGGTTTCACGGTGAATTGTGTGCCCTCATGTATGAGCATATTCATTAAAAATCAAACCTGGACTCATAAACATGATACAAAATTTTGTCCAATTCAGGGTACATTAGATCAAATATCATCATGAGAATATCTATAATTTACAAAAAAAAATTGATACCCTTTTCAACTAGGTAGTGTCATCTGACAGAATCATATTATGAGTGTCCCCCTTCTCTTTATGCATCTGAGCCAATGATTTTGTAAAAATACAAGCTCTTGAGTCCATCAAGCCTCAGGTTGGCCTAGCCAAGAAGGTTGTGGATATGTATTTCAAACCTATATGAACATGGAATCTATGGAATAAAATATAAAACTTCTCTTATACGGATGTAGATATTGGCTATGAGTCCTTATAACACTTCAAGGATCTCACTCAAAAGTTCCCACATCATTAACTTGATATATGTATTCCGCTGACAATATTCTAGTAAGGCCTCAAACCAACTACTACAATAGAGGTACACACCAATATCTATGGATGGATAATGATGAAAATTCCGAATGTATGATAATAAATTCCAGATGAGTTCCTTTATAATTTAAGTATATGGAATAGTAATTGCAGAACATCTTGAATAAAACATTATAAAGTAGAAGTAAACACTTTATTATTTGCACAAGTAGATGAAATTAATATGAAGATGAAATCCATCTTTATACCTAATACACCAACACCCCCACCAATAGCTGTGATGGAGATTTAATTCAATGAAATGTTGAGAGACCACATCGATATGGAGATGACAAGGTAGGAGTAGACGAACGTCAAATCCAAGATTATAATTATTTTAATTTCCATTAACAAGTACAATAATTCCAATAACCTAAATATTACTAGAAAATATTTCTTTATAAATAGACTCCATAAAATAATAAAGGGTACAATAAACAGATAAGTTTTCTAGAACCACAAATAACCAATGAACACCAAGATACCCACAAATGTATTTGATTCCTATAACACCATAAAATTTAACCCAAAACCATTTCCTCCATGAGCCCAACAACAATTTCATCTAGCTTCGAAAAGACCTCCACAACCATACCCACATCTTCCATCAAATATGTAGAATACTATCACCTAACTCATTAATGATGAATATAATAAGATGGAAACTTTGGAAACTGATATATTGAATCAAAGCGAGGCCCTTAGTATCCTCGAACACCAAATAGGTAAAATTATAAAGGCATAATATGATATATAACTGGGCACACATCATTGTAATACTTAGGTGATCTGAAATGAAGAATCCAAGGAAGTGGTACTATGGATTGGGAAAGTTATGGATTTAAATCATCCCTATATAGTAGAATACAAGAAACCTGAAAAACCTGACAGAAATATAACATTCATTAGAGAGGATGAAAATTAAAAATGGATATGAAATATCTATAGACATATTTTTAATCAAAACATACTAAAAAACTATCTAATGTTAGAGAACCCTAGTTAATACCGCTTTATAGAACAACCATATTACCAACCATATCCCCCCTTTAACAAATGTTTGAGGAAGGGTAAAATTTATGGGAAATGTCAGATGTGTTTTAAATTTTCAAGAAATTTCATACCAACTTCCCATTTGATGAAGTCATTTACCAAATTCCTTCAAATAAAATATTCTCAACGAAACTACTGTCTAACTAGAGTTGGTTGAAGGCTTGGGTGAAATCTCCATAATTGAATAATTCTATAACATGTTTTAGTAGAATCTTTCACCTATGAAGTGATACCCATGTAGTTTACGAATCCCTTACACTATAGGGGAATGTAACTTCAGAAGAGAACGGTTCTAATTAGGATCCAAAATTATCTACATGCCAATCAGTTTATTCCTCAAGATGGGACCCAAAAAACTTATTCCCACTACTATTGAACTACAATTTCATGACTGATCATCCATGTATTCTAGAGGATTTCTCAATGACGTCCTATTTTATGTTGTAAAATTAAATTTTCTGGAAAAATTACTCAAATTGGACATGGAAGAAGAATGAGAAATCCAAATTCCCTTTTTCGAACCATTCATACCCACTGAGAAGGAGATGATTCATTTAAATCAAGGGATATTGGTTTTCCAGATTGGTGATGAATATATTGTGTTCGGCCTTGTCAAAACCCCCAAACTTGTTGATCATTCATTCAACTATCATGATATCATTGTCACTAATCAAATTGATGACTACATGACTACTGATGATGAAAATGATAAAAAACATAATGCATAAAATGATGATAATGAATATAAGGAATTGTACAATATATAACCTCTAAAAAGGGACATTTTATCAATATTTAGACCCTCATTTTTTTTGTCTTCAATATTGGTGATAGAAGATATTCTCAGAAAACTCATGTACTTATTTCTAGAAATGGATGTAGCACTAAAAATTATTATTAACTTGGAACTGATACATAAAAAATAGAATAATTTGATTGATGAGATAAAAAAATAATAAATCACTTTCTTGTGGAGTTGTTTACATAAAATAGATCATCCCTACAATTTTTAAACATAGGATTCCAATGGAAGGTGTCAACACCAAATAGAAACCCTGGAGACTACTCACCCCACTAATGAAAGTGTGTTTAATAAAAAACAACTAAAACATAATAAGGCTATAATAATATTTTTAATCTCTAAAATCTTGTGGGTGAACCCAATATATGTCATTATAAATAAAGGTGACATCATAGATGTAAAAAATTAAAAACAAGAATAGATCTCATCTCAAACCATAAATGGATGGTGTATTTGAAGGGATTATTGATATATAAATACTAAAACTAGAAAATATCATCCTCCCATAACTATAATGGAAAAATGATTGATATACTATAAGGACACTAATTGTAATATTTAATGGATATGTATTCAGAATACAATCAAATTTCATTAGACCCACCATATGACTCCAAAATTAAATTAACAAGTCAATTATGGACCATTTCATATTGATTCATGCCCTTCATTGTGTGTAATTCAGCAGTATCCATTCATAGGTGCATGATTCATATATTCCAAGATGTGATTAAGATATTCCTAAAGATCATTATGGAAACATTTTTAGTTTTTTGATGAAATTTCAAGGTATTCTTATCAAATGTATAATTGTTCAAATAGCACTATCAAAAAAAGTTCCCAGATTTACACTAGGTGAAATGTCAGTGTATGGTCCAATGATCCATATTAAATGGAAACAAAATCTCAAATAATTTCATAGATTTTAATCATGGAATGATCACATTGATCAATGACTTACCTGACCTGTAGAGACCCAATGCTTGATGTACATGGACATTACATTACTTTTAAAGAATACTTAATACATAACGAAAACAGACACACAAGGACTTTAATAGTTTAGTGTCTTTGGAAACTCGGAAAATAATCTTCTAATCGTGGTGAAATATATTCAACATTTCCCTTAAATATCTTCCCCGTATGTTTTCTTACCTAAAAACATTCTTTAAATCCTGGGGTAAAGAAAACATAAAATGGGTGAGCTCAAATGATCAGTAAGGGTAATTATAGAGAACAGAAAACAATCCATAAACATTTGAATGCGAAAACATGAACATATAATCTAAACATTCAAATCATGAGAAAGGACATAAATCATGGAAGTACATAAGGCATAGATAATAAAGGAACATTAATCATGATAAACTAGAATGGGAATAAAACATGTAATTGTTTCATCCATTAAGAACATGTTATTATTTCCATAGTAGTCAAGGCATTGCTGCCAAGACCATTTTAGTGGACAAAGTCCCATTCTGAATTGAGGTCACTCCTCGTTCCAATCCTATAGCATTGAACCTGATTAACTTACCGTTCCAGCCATGTCTATCTCAAGAGATATAAATCTTTAACCAATGCATTGGAGGTAGATATAGGTCCCACCCATTAAATAATTAAATAATTCTTACTTGTGCCACATCATGAACATAAATCATTCATCATTAACCAAAGTATAAAATGGGTTTCATAAACATCATCCCATCATAACATAATCCATAAAAAATGGATATCATTTCATCATAAGAAAAGTGAAACCATGTAAATCATAGAGACATTATACTTGAAACATACACATATGAAATTATTTCATCTATGATGTAAAATGGTTTTGATAAAACACTTGAAATTAATTCTTGAGGAAAATATTTTTTCTTCTTCAAAATCATTTCCTTTTCAAAAAATTCCATGCAATTTTAAAAGAAAATTATTTTGTTGAAAATATTTGTAAAATCTTGTAGAGTAATCTTCATGAAAATGAGGCGATATGAAACCGTTAAAATCCGTTCACACCGTATAAGTTAAAAATAACATTCTTCTTGTACTTTTTGTCTGAGAAGATAAAAAGTACCTCGTATGGTAAACAAATAAAATATTACTTACATACCATGTAGTAAAAGTATAAAATGGGTAGAAATTAATTTAAACATACATGAAAACATTTTTATAAAATGTGGACATGGATGATAAATATAACTCCAGTAAATACTTACGTATAAGCAATCTCGGATAGAAAACAATTGAGATTGCAACATTATCCATTACCTTATGTCTGATATTCTTTGAATGTATCTGAACCTCCTGTATAATGATTTAAATAATTTCATTGACTTATTTCAGAATCATATTCATTATAATGATATCATATATGGTTTACTTATGATATTATATTACACGTTCTTTTGTAAATTCGATGTAAAAGGAGCGATTTGGGTAAAATCACTTAATTTATTGTACGTGATTCGACTTGTTATTCCTGATATTATTACTTATATCATGATTTACTTACTTATAGAATTTAAAAAATGATTTATGTATAATTTATATTAAGAATATACATATATATAAGATATATAGATAAATGGAATGAAATACACTGTTCATGGAGACGATAGGTCGTACGTACGCATTAACGCTGTTTTCGTTTTCTTATTTAATTGAATGGAATTAAGTAGATAAATAAATATATATATATAAATAAATCATGTATCATTATTATGTCATATATTTCATTATTATTAATTATATATACTTTATAATCATTCATGAATGATTAACATGGAGAATGAATCTCAACGCGTCGTGGAGACGGTAGTCCGTACGTACGCACGAGCGATGATATCATTCCCATGATCATGGAGTTGTATTGAAGCGTATGTATAATATTTAAGAATAAATATCACTTTACAATAATCATATATAGTTATTTATATAAACCATTATACCCATCCAAGTAAGGTGGTGGTCAAAAACAGATTACACCACGGCCTGGAGACGGTATTCCGTACATACGCACGCGCGGTGATTTCGTTTTCCCTAGGATGGATAGATGGTGAAATAGGGTTGTTTCATAATTATAATAACATATCAGTATATCAGTGATACTGATTTTATTACTTCATATTGAAACAACTAAATAAGAATATGTAGAAGAAGAAATAAAGTTGAAAGAATCGGTAATGGACATTACCTCTTCTTTGAAGCGCCTCTTCTTAACCTCCTATTAGGGCACTAAAGATGGTTTTTGAAGAAGACCAGGACCTATAGTATGTTTCTAGGGAAGTGGATAAGAGAACATGGCAAGGTATTTACGTTCTTTAAGGCTCAAAGTGGTGTGAGTAACAGAGGGAGGAGGTGCCCTTTTATAAGGGAGGAGAGGGGCACCTTTGGAAAAACTAAAAATATTATTTTATTATAATGTCATATTTGGTTTTTAATATCTCCCAATTGATTTATTTCTAATATAAGGTGGGTATGGGTCAAACTAATCTCATATAATAGAATTTAGAAAAGTTTAGGATTCTATTTTAACCTTATCATTTAGATTTAACTTTAAGTTAAACAATTTTTGTTTTACTGGGTCTTCTTGTTGTCTTAAACTATAGGGTTAATAAACATACTACAACAAAACAAACGAACCCCAAGTTGTTCATTATTAATATGTATAACCTTATATAAGTAATTGGGCCGAACCTTATATTTTTGTGAATAAAATAACAATTAATAATATAATATTTGTTTTTAAAAATATTTTATGTCAATTTTGACACTATTTGGTAATTGTATTTTGTGAAAATCATAACAGAATTATTAGTTCGAAAAAAGTTAATTATATAAATAATAACATTTCATATTAACCTATAAAATTATTTTAATTCATATAAAGTGTCAAATTACATTTATTTGGTTATTTATAACATCATTTATGTTAATATTTCATTAATAATATAATTACTGCATCATTATTTTGTCATAAATATATTAAATTATTTAATATCTAAAAATTATAAACAAAATACGATTATGTAGGAAATAGTTTTATCTTTCTAATGACTATTTATAGTCGAATTTATCTTACATATAACCTATATTAAAAAAGATTTAGTTATTAAACATTGATTTTAACTATTTTAACCCTTCTTTAAATAAATTAATAATAAATGTCCTAATGTAATCCAAGTGGAACTAAATGGTCATATTTTATTCCTAAGGTTATTTTAGGTCGAATTACACTTATCCAATAGAATTAGGACATGTGTTAGGGTAATAATAATATCATTTTTACACTTAATTACCCTATTCACTTTTAACCGTGGTAAATAAAAGTAAAAAGTTAATATTCACCAAAAATTATTTTCATCTAATTGAACCTCATTTTAGTCCTTGATATTAACCATGTGTCTCAGATTTTTGAAATTCCACTCACAGAAGCGGTAAAATTATGTTTTATGTGAATTTCCAAATACTCCTAGGAGGTGGGTAAAAGTTGGTAAAAAGTTCAATAAAATTTTTATATATCTAAAATTATTATAAAATGACTCCAATGAATTACATTGAACTTATATATGTATTATATATCAATTTTGACCAAAAATAAATTTAAGTAATATAAATAATTATTTAAATAAATAGTCTGTTTTTAAATAGTAACATAGTGTTTTCACTATTCATAAAAAATTGATAGTTTTCTGAAAAATACCCAAAATTCACCCTTGGCTAATTTCGATATTCCAAATCCTAAAAATGAAGTCCATTTTGAAAGATAAAATTTATAAAATTTTAAAAATTGGATATTACTATTCATAACAGCTAGTTTATATAACATATTGTTGTTTAGTGAAACTCGGTATTGTGTACAACACAAAACGTCAATAAAATTAAAAAGAATGTTTTCTATAAAATCTCAGGGTGTTACATGACCCCTAAATAGTAATAGGAAAAAAGATATTTCTTGGCCATGTAGAATTATATTGAAACTTCTTAAAATAACTTTCCAAAGTAGCCCTGACTTTGATGGAACTATTATATAAGAAAAATCCTTTCAGGTTCACTAATGTGTGTCCGAAGGAGGCCAATGATTTAAATTATACCCCCATGGACACTCCTGTTGTCATTTTACCATCATGGGAAAAATGATTTGAGCTAATGTGGGATGTTGATGGCTTATCCATATTCATTTTCTAAAGACAATGATTCAAAAACATAAGCATTCCCATTCATTATTCATATCAAATACTAAATGACACTAAGGTAAAAAAGACAACTATGTATATGTACATATTAGTGGTTTTCTATGATTTCAAAGAGTTATCCTCATATCATTCATCATACAAGTTAATTTTCTACACTTCCCATTCAACGCATAAATAATTATTATGTAAAAAAATGTAAACCCATGACTGATTTGGTGGATTCTATTACTACATCACTTTTAAATCATCATAAAATAAATTAATGGGACTATCAATGTTACTGATAATTATCTATCCAAACTCCCATAACCCGTTTTATGGATGATGATAATCATGAAATTGAGAATGACAACCATGATGAAAATGTAATCAACATAAACATGAAGGCCCGACCGTGGTTTTCAATCAATGAAAATTTTCTCCCTATAGTGTCACTCTACAAAGAAAACTCCTATCAACAATAGAAGAGATTTTTAGTTTAAGATTCACACTACTACTGGGAGGATCTATGACTTTTTTAGCGTTGTGTTAGTTGATTAAAACATAAATGTGCCCCAAACGAATGAATACAGAGTGTGCTAAAAAAATTTCACACATCACCAAATATGAGGAACTATGGAAAAAAATTTAAATTTTCCATAATCATATAAATTGAATTTTTCTTTGGTTTAGAGTCCATCAATACAAATTAAGCTTTTTTTTGAGCTGTGATCGGTTCTAACTAACTGGCACCATAAAGAAATAAATGAAATTCCCAAAAACTATATCATGGATTTTAAAATATTCAAAATATGGAGAATTGATTTTATGTACCCATTATATAATTTCAAAGGAATGTTCAATATATTGGATTCCATTTACTATCACTTGAAATAGTTAGAGGATGAAACCACAACTTATGATAAGAAAAACGTGTTCATGAAATTTTTGTAGAAATTATTTTTCAATATTATTTACCTAGAAACAGTAAAGTCACCAAATTGGACTAATTTTATGGGATACAATACTATGAAATCATAGAAATTAGGTACAAAGTCTTCAAATGATCTTCAATGGGGTTGTTCATGGAGCTTTAAGTGACTAATGGCTCTCATATCAAGGATTCATGGACGTAATTTCAAAAGGTAGGTTTTCATTGGAAAACATGTCCAAGGAAACATAGAAAGTCATATTGGTCGAGAGGCTAGGAACATAAGATCCTCACACCCATTTCTGGAAAACTATTTCCTATTTTGGTAATCTCTTATATAATTCATATATGTTTGTGAATCCTTTTTTCCTTACTATGTAGGAATATGCAGATTATCTCTAGAGTAATGATCTATTACAATTTCGTGTGGGTTCATAATTATCTCATTGTATATGAGGTTATCTAGTAATGGGGATATCTGTATGTATCTGATGTTAAGAATAAATGTTCCCCTTTCATGGACCTATCATATATTTTTTCCATTTATTATGAAGATGATTGTTTTAATCCATGTGGTGTAACGCTTTGGAGTTTACCATCATCGAGGGGAAATATTTGTTTTGATATTTGGATTGAACCCATTAGATGTACATCCATAAAAT
Source organism: Viscum album (assembly GCA_963277665.1). Lineage (NCBI taxonomy): Eukaryota > Viridiplantae > Streptophyta > Magnoliopsida > Santalales > Viscaceae > Viscum > Viscum album. Next base: position 38,732,388 of record OY728140.1, on the reverse strand, counting down.
AATAGTGAGATGAATCAAAATCCACATAGTTCGGTGACACATATTATAAGTAATCACGTTTAACTGTTGTAGGACAAGGACCCAACCATACAGTTTAACTTCATAAAACACATATGTCTCAGTGAAATGTTCCTAGTTAAGAATGGTGTGGGACTTATTCTGTGAAAGCCTTAGGGACCTCAGAATGTTTTTGTCTCCTAGGAGGATATGAAAATACAAATAATATGGATTAGGAAACATTAGGGTGTATTTTATTGTTGGGTTTAAAACTTAGGGTGTCTTACTATGTATCCTTCTTAGTTGGGAATGAATTCTCACTTAGTCCGGTAAGCTGATTTTTATACATTTAGGAATCACATTTAAGGGAGCATGAGTGAGACTGACACTAGAAATGATTCCCATATTTGGTTTGAAGTTAGGGATTAAATTTATAATGATTTCCATTTTGAATATATATGACTGGGACTTACATCGATTGGGTGGCATGCTTGGTTGGGGAATATAAATCGAGCTTCTTATTTCATTTGGGTGTGATTGAGGATGACATCATCTATGAGTCCCACAATAGTATTGGGGTCATGTGAATTTCATGATCACCACTAACCATTAATACCATAAGATTCATGTTCAGTGAGAGAAACAATATGAGGAATTGGAACAAAATATCAAAAAATACATTTAATTTCCACATCGGTAAGGTACTAAAGCCCAACGGGAGAGAGAAAGGGATTTCATTATTCCAGCCGCCTCTTTTATTTTGGTAACTGGGATATCCATATTTGGTGATCTATCTAGATAAATCATTGGTAGAGGAAAAGAGGATAAAAAGTTCCACCTACCACAAGAAATAAGAGGGGCTTAACCTCTAGAGGAGTTCACTAAAATTGGTTCAATAGGGAGGATCTCATTCCATTTCAAGGGGAAAAGCTATCATGATCCTTTCCCATCCCATTCGTAATTGGTATGTTCACATGAGAACTGCCCGGTTATAACCTTCAATACCATGGGAAGGTAAAAATGAGGAAATTTTTAGGGTCTACTATATTATGGTGGTTACCAACTCAAATACTCTTCCCATGGGTTTGTTAACCTGAGGGGATATAATTATGTGAGAAATTGTTTTTTCATACATGTCTAGTGGCTTTGTATAGGGACTTATCCTACAATTGTCCAATGGGTTCACATATTGGCCAAATTTCAGAAAATTGACATGATAGAGGATAATGGTAGGATCGGGAGAATAGAATGTCCTATGATGACCTATTCCATGTCATATGTTCCTAGGCGGAATGAGGTTCCCTCTACATAGAAAGTCGCAATGTGTGTGATGGTATCATCTGCGTATAGTGGAACTACATGGACCTATGTTCTGCACACATAGCGTACTTCTACACATGACAATTTTCATCTACATTGGTTGTTTCTGTGTAGGGATGAGTTTATTCCACATAGAATTTTGTTATGCAAGGCATGGTTCCTCCCACAAAAAATATTTCTATGTGGGATTCTTATCCCTGAAGGGGCCATCTATTTGTGCCTCATGTGATTGTGTCCGTAAATGTATTTTTTGCTTCACATACCACGATATGATTTATAATTTCCTCCATACTAATATATAGTGAGTATTTTACCTTCTGGTATTCATTGAAGGATCCATTTTTCCTAGTGACTCATCTCATTTTCCCTTATAGCATATTCAACTCATGCACTTTTGTATGGAATTTGGATCTACTCTTTTTTATCGACCCATTGAGTTCAATTTATATAAGAATGAAGGAACTCGGTACCATTATGGGTGTGCATTTTTTGTGGGATATATGCCTTTTTTTGGAGCCCTAGAGGATGCCCCTACTAGTGAACAACTTAGTTATTTGTGAGCGGTCATTTATAGTGGCATAAATCAGTTCCAGGACCCGAAAACATCATCATTTCAATTTTGGGACTTCGAATTACCACCTCATCCCATGAATTACTTTAATTTCATGGGTATCATCCTTTTGGGGGACAAAAGTAAATGACTATCCTCGAAAACGACTTCTATTCATTTATGAGAGATGGTGGATCCACCTAGTCACGTGAAATAATTTTATTTTGTGGGGATGGTTCATTATGGGGGTGGAAATGTCCACATGCCCCAAAAATAATTTCATCAATTTGTTGGTACCAATGACTCCACCTCATCCTAATAACTATTTTCATTCATTGGTACTTCCAAAAGTTTCTGATCATCATATAGAACATTGGTCCATGGAGTGATTCAAGTTTTTGGAATCAATCCTTCTTTTGTATCTCTCCCATATGAACGTTTCTTTCCCCAGAATATTTGTCTGATTTTTTATCCTTTTAGAAATTACATTATTCTCCATGATATTGTGTGATGAATTTTCAGGACACAAAAAATTCCCCATCTGAATGGGTTCTGATTAAGATGAATAATAGGATATTCAGATATTAAAATCATTCATATTTAGGACCATTTTGTGGTATGTATGAGGATCCGTAGAAGGGTACCATGCCTATAAATAGGGATCTTAGATCATTTTCTTGTAACCATATTACCAAAATAACTCAATTCCCATGAAACCACTAGATTACATATCACTCTTATGAATATTCTCTTTCACATACATCTCTTTTCTCAAACTAAAAAAATTAACTCACAAATTAAGTATCTTAACCTTGAAGGGTAATTATTCATCCTCTAAATAATATCTAAAGACTCCATGGATGGAAAGGTTTGCAGACTATCACTCTGGTGGCCAATTCCTTATGGTCCAGCACCTTTGCAACATTTTGATTAGTGGTCGGTTGTTTTCATGAACTATTGGTTCTCATGGTTGTGTTATGCGCCCATCGAAGTGTTCCATGTATCACTATAAATTATTTTAAATTCCCCCAAATGAATCGGGCAATCATTCAATGATTAATTTAAAGACAAAAATCGATTCCACATTTATGAATGTGGGTACAAGAAAAATGGCCATGGCTATGAATGTTGAAGAATGTCATCAATCTTAAATCTCCCCTTAAGAGGGTGTTCTGAAGAACCTCCTCTCACCAGAACATCTTCCTCATCCACAGTCCACCTGATAATGTTTTATAATTTTAGACTTCCATTTGATTCTCCCCTCACACCGATAAACTAGAATTTCCCCCACTCTTATTTAAATACATACTAAGGGGTTTCATAATCCATCCAAGTATATTACATTACATAAGGTTGGTATGATTAATTTCCATGTTCATAATAGGATGGATGTTCCCATAACATGATTTAAACCAAGTGTCTAAAATTGTACTTTATTGATGGTTGTCACATTTATTGTGGGATAACCTATCAACTAGTTCATTCAAACCCTTGATCATATTTATGAACTGTTGGGTCAAATTCTTGAAGTGTGGTCCCCATATTTCATCAATGGGCTATTTTAATTCTGGTATATATATGTGGTGAAACACTTTCGATGTTACTTGTATCATCATACCGCAATAAACAATCACTCAAATTTCCACCTAACTCTTCTCAACATTGCCATTGTGCACCTCAAATACATAGTAATCAATCTCTTGGTCTTGCTTTTGAATCAATTTTGTCAATACTTGTTTTATCCTTACCATAAACCCCATGGTGTAGTGGCAGATGATGTATGGGGTTCATTATAAAAACCTTCCTAGACAATTTTTCTATAAGATGGGATCTTGACTACTTAGGTAGTTTGGAAAACCATTTCTGAACCATGGATTCCATATATGTTCAAAAGCTATTTTGGATGACTATATTAAGATTAATTTATTCTCATTAACCATATCAAAAGGGAGCGACACCCAATAATTCATTGTCTATTGTTTATGATTATGATACCTTAGGATTCAAGTAAACAAATATTTTTCCCTAATATGTGATCTTTAACTTTTATATCGTGGGAGTATTCTCATATATGGGTGGAATAATACCCTAATGGAGTAATGGATAGGTCTGTATGATGAGTTCACAAAAAAAAATTCACCCTTAGTATTTCACATATTGATCCACCATTACCCACTCCCATGAGATGAAGATGTTCTTCCCTTCATCATAGGAATTTGGAGGGAGATTTATCTACATGTATAATTTCAATGGGGATTGGTTCATACCCCTTAAACATGATTGATGTGGTTGAAAACCCCATTAATGTTGGACCAAGTGGTATATCATCAATTATTCGTATGATTGAATCCTACCCTATTAATGTAGCCTCTAATATTGAACCAAACATAGAGATGGAGGATTGTCTAATCATGGTGTCCCAATTTTGGGTGATCATATCTTTTGTTAACGAAATCGAATATTATATACTTGTAGTAGGTGAGTAAGAAGATTGAGGTCCAAAAGTCACTAGTGAATGACAACCTATGTGAAAATTGGCTTGGCACCAAATATTTACCATCATCATGAAGACTTCCTTAGTGGTGTTTTCTGATACGGTAGACACCATCCATCATCTTTTCATCTAATTGCGATCTAGTAGCTGTTATTACTAGCACATGTATGTTCTTATCCACCTAATCATCATATATTGAAAAGAAATGGCCACTCGTGAGTATGAACTTTCTCATTTTAATCACTACCATGATCAAACAGAATCCATATGTGATATTACTAATGATCTACACTAGTTAGTTGTCGAGGATACAATATTTTACAGTAAAATGGCTACATTGACTGAGGAGATATGAATGTGAGGCTCATTTGGCATGGTTAAAATAAAATATCTCATCATAAACTGTAATTTTTAAGGCCATTGGGAAGAAATATTTAGACCTTACGGTCGTTGATAGAGAAATGTTTCCATCAGATGAAGCTGAATCTGAGTAAGGGACCACTTGGTAATGGACCCTTGATGGCTTCTCTAAGGAAATTGTTAATTTTTTCTCTAAATCTAGTTGAGATTTATTATTGCTATTTTTATGGTTTTATTCTCATTATTTTTTTAGTATATTCAAGGATATACTCTAGGGTGTGTTTGATACTCCACTCTCATTAAAGGAATAAATGAAAACTTGTATTTCTTTTAAGTAATAGCACTTATATTTTCCTATAGTATCCCTCAATCATAATAGGCCAATTTTTTTTACCAAAAAATCACTCAGATGGCATATATAATTTCTTCAATTGATAAGAATTACAACTATCATATGGGATAATAAAATTGAAAAAATCATGTATTGTTCAATTTTCGCTTAATATGACGGAATCAATGAGTGTGGTTTGTAATAGTTTTTGGTTTACATGAAAAAATTTATTTTTTTTGGTATTTTTTATTATCACATTTATTTTTTTTCTTATTCTTATTATGGTGAACACCTAGAATATATAATTTGAATTTTTTTAGGGCCTCAATTAACGGGTTTTAAACATAATATTTTTATTATTCTTGAATGGGACAGATGATTCCTACATCATGTGAAGCATACATATATATAACAGTTTCATGGATTTTACATGGGGTTCCCATTGTGGGGTTTCACCTGGGTGAGTTTTGTGTCTCTATGTTTTGATAATTTTAGAGTGTTGAGGAACACACTAATGTATCTGATGTTTTTGATCGAATATATTTGACCATGAATTATTATATGTGGGCCCCAATAGGGCTCATTGGAATAGAGTATCGTAATATTTTTCAAACATGATTTATGGATTTCCCTTGAACTTGGTTTTTTAATTTCTAAATTTGATATATTATTTTTGGAATGTAAACAAGGAGTAACTAAAATAATGGTTTCCAACATGATGCTCTTGAAGGGGTAAGGAGTTAAGAAAATCATTTCCAAGGGATGAATTTTCCTTTGGTTGACATGACATTTTTTTGGGTTACTTATGTAGATCCTCCTAAGAATTACTATGCCTAGTCAAAAAAAGTTGCACCTATGACATTGGACCTACAATTCCAATGTCCAGGTAAATTTATAGAAATTATTATTTCTCATGTCCAAAATAGGTGTCTTCTCAAGGTAATTATATCATAAAATTATGAGGGCTTCTGTATCGGCTTTATCCCTGAATGAGAAACCAATCCTACATGGATTTGGCTTGTGAAAAGTTTGGTTAATTCATTGTATGTTTAATTTCATGCAACATGAAAATGGATGCTGCAATTTAATGTCTTTCTACTATGCCATTTGGGACAGATGTTTTATGGTCACTTTTCATTGACAAAGGGCAAAAAGATTCACCCTTTTCATGCTAATATCACTAGAAATATTATATCACCTTCAGTAATGAAGGGGAGAAGGATGTAGACAATAATATGGGGGTTTCTAAATCCAAAGGCTGATGTGGTATTTAAATTTCATAAGGAATATAGGGATAACAATATAATCTTCTAGGGATGAATTTTCCTTTAGTTGATATAAATTGTTTGTGGGATACATATGTAGAGAGAAGTCGAGTTTATTATTTATAATCAAACAAAGGTGTCCTCAATACATTTTTCATCCATTTCTGATGTCTAGGTAGGGTTATAGGGATTTATATATTTATATAAATAGAGTTTTGTTGGTGAAATTAAGGTTCGTAAACATGATAGGTGAATTTACTTAAAAATTTCCCAGGAGTAGGTAGAGACGCTTCTATTATACTGGTCTAACCCATGCATAGAATAGAAAAGAGGGACTTTATTGATATGGATGGGTCTAAGAAATGTGGTCCATATATCACTCCATATCTAGTTGAAATGAGAATAATTCTAATCATTGTTCCTGGAATTTTCTCCTACGTATTTCTGACTCATACAAAGGAAAATAGGGGGCTTTGTTTCGATGTTCTAAACCCGAGATATGAGTTCCAACATTCCTTATGTGTCATATGATAATAGGTATAAATCCATAAATAGTTTTTTTTAGTTTCCCCTCCCCATAGAGGTTGGAAATATGCTATGGGAAGGTACATTTATCATTTGTGTGGTGGAATGACCCAAGATTGAATATTATGGTGTCACTGAGTACCTTGTGATGACATGATTAATGACACACATAGTCCAAAATATCATATAGTGTAGTTTCATTCTATTATGAAGTTTTCCATGCTGTTTATTGTCATGTGATTTGAAATACATTTCTTGTAAATCTTGAGTATCTAGAGGATAATTGTTTTAGGATGTTCTGACATACAGAATAAATTAGTTTTAAAGAACGTGTAAATAATTATTATGATTATTATCGAATCAGAAGAAATTATATGGGGTAGGGAATCCATTATGACATATGTATTTTAGAAAATCCTATCATGGGGATGAGTATTTCATTTGCTGATAGGACTTTTTTTGTGGGAAACTCATGTGGAGCCAATTGGGAAATATTATACGTAGTCAATCAAAGGTGTCTCCAATATAGTTTCCATCCACATTTGTAATCCATGGAGGATTATGATGATCCATAATTTCCATGGACACATATTTTGATGAACTAAAAGAATGTGTTCAGGAATAAAGGAACATTCAGATAGTGATTGGCTATAGAGTAGGAAGTTCCCTACATATACATGAGTCAAATGATGGGGTATAGTTTCTATTTCATTAATAGATACATAAATGAGGAACCCAAAAATGACTTCCTCTTCAGGAATCTATATATTTATATAGGATATGTGGGTATTTTTATATTTATTATTACCATTGATGGGACTATGTTAGATGACCTTTCCTTCACTACAATCCTCATCAAAATTAGAATCAAGAAATACATAGTTCTTGAGGAACCGTCTATTTTATGTAAATATAGCTATAAATTAGGTACACTAATGTGAGGAGGAAATTTTTCGGATTTACCCAAATATAATGACTTTTTCATCACTATATATCTTGATATGGTGGGAAGCCACCCATATATATTTCTAAATGAGGACTATCTATGTTGATCTGATCTGTACGCAAGGGTTTTTTCTGGGTGGATATACCAAGAGGTAGGAAACTTATATCTCTATATTTTTCATATGATTGGCATAAATCCATAATTTTTTCTTGATATGTCATGGTGAGTGACCAAGGCTGTGCAGAATGTTCTCTTAGGTTAAATCCTCACTGATATTGTGTAGTTTAACATCATACGGTGAGAATCATAGACTTGTGAACATTATTGTATTGAAAAACAAACAACGTACCATCCAGTTTAACAAAATTAAATTAGTATGGGGGACTTATAGCTATGAGAAGGATGATTTTTTAGACAATAGATAAACAAAATCCTACCATGAAATTTGGCCATGAGGCCAATTTATTTCCATAAAATCATCCCATGGATGAAGGGATATTTTCATTTGGGATGACATGAGATGTCTATGAGTCTTTATATATCCTATTATGACAGGAATCAAACAACATGTAGTTATTGAGAAGGATAATATCTTCGTTGATCCGACTCTCACATAGTGGATATGAGCATTTTCTCTTTCTCCAGCATAGATTCATCTCATATGTGGTGAATCATTTATTGAAATAATGATTTACATGTAATTTAATTTATTTATGTAAGGACATTAACTCATAGTTTATGGTTATAGATTTCATTTAAAGGGGATAAAAATAAAAAAGGGATATATGTGTTGTGGTGGAATAAGAAACCCAATTTGAATAAATACATAATAATTCTCTATACCACATATGCATTAATAATGAGTCTTGCATATAGTTTTTAGTTATGATTCTCGGACTATGGTTTCTATATTAAGGCCATAGAGTTTGGATCTTCAATGCTATGTAGTTTAATTTTATGTAGATAAAATCATGCACCCTTCGGTTTAACATCATGTGACAAGGACAATGCACGATTGAGTTTAACGTCATGAGATAAAGTTGAGGTTATCAAGCGGTTTATAGGAAATATTTATTTTGTAACCTTCCATTGGTGGGAGCCATGATGAGATATCTATTCATCGAGCTCATGGAATAATCTCAATTAGAGTATGTTTTTTGAAATACATAGGGTCCCTCTTATTTTAGCTCCACATTTGTAGGATTATTCTTCAGCATCATCAGAGTTATAAGAACAAACAAAATCTCTCCTTATTGGAAAGACTAAATTTGAACCTTCTAGTGAATGGAACATGAAATCTAATGTTGTTGAATAACCAAATTGTGTAAGGTATTAAATATCTTCTCATCCAACATCTCTAAATCTTCGATCAATTTCATGGATTTCCCATCTACTGTTTGGAGATCCAATATGGGAACGCGAAGTGATTGAAATGGAATTTCAATGGGAAGGACCCCTAGGTCCCATATACTATCAAGTATGGGTTTTACTATGTGGAAGTGTAGGTTGGTGTTCCAAAATCCTATTGAGAATTTATGATCTTTTTTTGCAATGATTTCATATCCTTGTCTACAATATTTTGGAGTATATTTGATTGGGTCTTGTTTAAGACCAATATTTTTCCATTCTATACTTCATGGTAGTGGGGTGAATGGTTGGAGATGATGTTATACAACTAAAATAGTTTCTAAAATTTAATGAAAGAATATAAAATGATTTTCTTTTCCATTTTTATTATATGAGGGACACCAAATCATCTAATTATGTTGGCCTTATCAAAACTAACATAGTATCTTTCCTTAACCACTTTAAGGGGTACAACTTCTGCCAAGAAAGAAAGGAATTTGGTTTGTTTAAGAACATACTTTAATATATTTGTGATGGTTGGAGGATATGGTCACATAATTTCCATTCCCCATATAGAATATTTCTTGGAGTTTTTCTCTAGATGTGAAAATATCACGGGGTGGTGGATGAAGTTGGAATAAACAAGAAACTAATGTATGTTTTTCGTGAATTTAATTCAATCATGTGTTACCATGGTCCCATAGTATCTAGTCCTTCAAGTTTTATGGGAATTATTAGATCCAAATTGCAAGGAACCATATGATCCAATGTGTAGTTACCTCAAAATAATGACCGTTTCTTGTCCATCAATTCCCCACAGGAAGACCTAATCAAGGCTCCACATATATAATATCTATTTATGATTTGTTCCATCATACATAAAAAAGATAATTTATTATCTTTGATTTCTTTCTGTACTAGCACTATCTAGTCAGATCAATATCTTTAATGGTAGTTAACAATGGGTTCCATCCAATAAGTGGTAGGATTATACGGTTCATGGATGGTGCAAATATCATCGATTTCATCCATGTTTTACTAAAACAATTGCATGAAAATTGAGTGTTGCGCTATACTGATGACTATTTCATTCAGGTCTAGATTGGCTAGAACTGTGGCCAGATAATCCAATGCATCATCCATGGAATTTTTTGATCATGTGACATGATTAAAGTTCTTCTCTAAAGTGAATTATTCCCTTAGTCATTGTGAATAATTTAGTAGGGTATTTAGATCTTACTTTTTGATATAACAATCTCCATTGAATAGCTTGATAACAAGTTTTAGATCATATTTTTTCTTAAATTTTGTGAGTTGTGCTTGAATGCTTGTTCTATCCCTATAATGAGAGCCTTATATTCTACATAATTGATTGTGCGCCCTACTAATAATAGGAAGGAGTAAGGAAATACTATTTATTCTACAGATATGAGAATAAATTCCAACCACACATTGTTGTTCTTGGTATCTTCCATCCTATTTCATTTTGGGAAACTAGATTCACTATCAAAATACATCACCCGTATTTTCGATCTTATTGAAAAGAGAAAACCTTATATTATGGATGTTTAATATCCAATGAATTCATTTATAATGAGGTGTGATCTTCTAAAAAATCTGATAATGTCGGGCCTTTGACAACTTTTTAAGGCACGAACTAGAGGTTGAGATATTGTAGGATGACCAAGCACCCTCATAAATGGATAGTAAACATAAAAAATCTAAGAAATTATTTATGTGGGTTACTATGAGGGACTAAATGGATCTCATGATGTTTTATGTAGTGCCACATTTTTATGACTGCAATGTTTAGTTCCAAGCATCTCTTCTCAATATTTTAATAATACATCTCATAATCGATCATGGTTGGACTTAGGTATTAATGTCTTTTTTCACTACTAGTGTCATTCTTTTTCACAAGGAATTAACCATGATATAACACCTAGGATATCACATAAGACAAAGTGACATTCCTTTGAAAAGTTTCAATTCAAATGTTCATATTAATAGGTATTTTTTGAGACTATAAATTGCTTCCTGAGAATGATAATACCATATATATTTAACACATTTTTTATCAACCTTAAGAAACATAAAACATTTTCGTGAATGGTTCGATATGTTGTATCAAATTTACTCCAATTGTACTCAAATCCCCCTCAACTCGGTGAGTTTGTAAGGGGGGACATGACGTGGATAGAAATTATCGTCTCCTGGTCGACTTTAATTCCATGACGGCGTATGATGAAACTGATGAATTTCGCAGAGGTAATGTGGAAAGCACATTTCAGGGGGTTCATTGATTGGCCATGTCATCACAGTCTATTGCAGATGGTTTCAAGATATTCTAGGTGGTTTGACCATTTTTTTATTTATATACCATGTGATCATCTTATAATTCAAAGAACATTCCCATGAAGGGGTTTAAGATGCGATGCATGGAACATTGATATATACAACCATCATTATTCAAACCAAAGGGCATCACTCAATAGAAAAAACTCCATGGGGACCCTGAAGGTAATGGATTATCCATATTCATAGTCCATTTATATTTGGTTGTATCTTGAATCACTATCCATGAAAAAGAGATACTGATATCTAGTGTTTGCAATAATCATCATTTTTGTAATCCGAACTAGGGAATCATATTTCAGGCAGTGTTGGTTGAGATCTCTGAAATCGGTGCAGAATATGATTTTCAATTTCTTCTTCTTCATGGGGAAAAATATTGACCATCCACATGGGATATTGGACCTCTCAAATGATTAAGGATTTGATGACATGGTAAAATTCAACATATATTTGGAAAGCATTTGTTAGCTGTGTCCTTCTAGCTGCTTGTTTATATCACCATTGGTCCTTTTGAGAGACCCAGGTCGTTTGGGGAAACCTCATGATCGAGGCCTATAATTTGAATGTATTTCATGATGAATACATATCAAGTATTTCATAGTAAGGATGTGTAGAACTTCTTATATTTTGGAGAAATGGATTAAAAAAACATATTGATCCATGCATCTTCTTTTGTACACAGATTTAATTCATTAAGTTCATTAATGATTGTAGAGATGCTCTCCTCAGATACTGAATGGGAATTTCTAAGGTCAATATCCTCTTCGTATTCCTCTACTTCTTCTTTTTCCGCTTATTCATAGTGGGGTATGATTCTTAGGATGAGTTCTCTAGAGTTAGGAAAAGAGTCATTATTTTAATATTTGGATGTTGAAGAGACTTTATATGACCTAGATGAATGTGGGGAATTCCCATAAAACATAGGTCATGATAGAGTGAGGAAATGATGAGTTTATTTTTCCCATTTGCGTAATGAGATGCCATTATATGATTTAGTGGGTGAGATAGATATTTTTTGGAGCATAGAGGATGGATTAAAGGCACACCCATGTGTGATTTCACCACTATCTAGGGATTCATTAAATATTCTAATGATTCAAGACTAAGTGGATATGACTAAAATCATGAGGACTTCTGAATACACATCCAAATTGGGACTCATAAAACCATCCTGATTGATGGTAAACACATATTCTTTTATGATCTGTTTGAAGGGGTCAGTTGGGATCATTTTCAGACTTATTGGTGTACTGAACCGATCAAAATCACCGACTAGGGGTCGTTTCTCTTTTGCATTATATAACCTCATGTCGATATAATCTGACTCATAAGATATTAATGGTTAATTATTAACATGAAATGTCTTATTTTTTAAAATAATTCATTATTCAACACATTGATAGTATGATGAGGAGATTTTCGCATGTGGATTCAACTTCGACCATCCTTGAAAGACATTGAAGGCCTTATTTTTATGAATGACAAGATATTCTGAGTCATCCAAATGTTATAGAAACTATGTATTGATCATGATTGGGAACAATGGATTTTTCTCACTTTTTTCAAATCACTAATGAGTTATGGATGAAGGAACTATGTTATCCTTGTTGCATCACATATGATGAAGGGTTCACACATGTCTGAGAAAACTGTTGATCAATTTTCCATGAAATTTTTTTCAACATCGAAACCATTTATCCTTTCGAACACGTACCAGGGTATGATGTGTCCTTGTATAGTTTAATCTCAATCTTGATATGTTAAGGTAATAACTGTATGAAATATTTCTGGATCGATATCTATACGATATACCTCATCGGTGACCATATCAAGTTTTATCTCTCATGGGAACAAAAGACTCTATGACTGTTCCCTTGAGGTCCTTTGACAATCTTAAGGAATCTAGGATTGATTGCCTTTCTAATACCAAATATAACTTCTTCAGGATTCCATACTTCACGTTTAAAGGTAGGAACTATCTAACATGAGTATGAACTATTACCGTTTCATTAGGGGATTCAGTATTGGATATAGATAGATCAGTCCCCCCCCCCCCCCGATATGGGATCATGAGGTGCTCTGGTTCTTTTTGGGTTGGGCCGAGGAGGTCTATTTTCATCTATATGGATATTAGACAAATGTACATATTCATATGGGTATTCTAGAATGATCAGGTCCTAGTGTATTTAAGAAGTTTAATGGTGTTTTTACGTTTTATTGGGTCTACATAAGGGTTCTTCCATGATTTTATATAATATTTAGATTTCTATTAAGTGTGTGACTAGAAATTATGCTTGTAACTTGGTTATGACTTCCCCAATATCCATATCTTCAATAGCCTCTTCCTCCGGAAACCCGATTGAGTGTGGGGGACTTGTTTTTATATCCAAAATCATTTTTAGAGAATGTATCCATCATATTTATGAAATTAATGGAACCAAATATCAACTTCACATCCATTGAGTCATTTTCCCGTTTGATCATTTCTAGTGGTGAAATTTATTAAGGTGATGCCTGCGTTCGAGGGCATATAATCTAAGACGGTTAAAATGAATTTTTTGTTGAATCAACTTAATATTTCTTTACCTTCTCCAAATATTTAAAGTCAAACATATTTTTTATGTTCTTCTTCAGGAGGATTGTGGGGTTGGGGACGTTGGATGTGTTGCAGTAGGAGTATCTATATGCATAGTTCGTTGTTTCAATTATGCTAAACAAATACCTTGGTTTTAGTCAATTGTATTTTGTTTCATCTAACTATACAAATTTGGATCAATCCTTCTAAAAACTTTTTAACAATTCATTCTTTCATCAGTGGTCATAGGGGAAAAATATTCCACTTTTGTTTACATAATTCCCAATTTTATATTCTTGTAATTTACCATTTTTTGCATGTGTTAATTGAAGTTGAAAATTTTCTTAATCATTTCTCCCAATATCCATTGAATGGGTTAATAAATTTCTCGATTTTTGAGACAATATTTATCATCCCTTTTTGGCACTGGTATACAAAGTAAAGAGTAGTCCATGGTGGCTATAAAATAGCCCCAAAATTGATCATATAAAGCCGAGTAACGATTATTCCTTCATTCATAAATTTGGTTTATCCTCAATCCCCTTTAATAATGTTATTAATTAGGAGTTTCTATTATAGCCCAGCAGTCTGTTGCGTGATAGGGTTTACGTTTTAGAGATGAGGGTGGTGCAAAGGCAGGATTCAATGCAATAGATACTACTTCAACATTTCCTTCTCTTTTCCCAAGGGAAAGAGGATTTACATGGGATTTGAACATGTTCTATCATGTAGATTCTTATATTATTTGGGATGTACAAGAGAAATACCAGAACCAACATATATATTTCACTTAAATGGTTTTTATTCACACCTCCTCACAGAGTTATAATGCATAGAAAAAAAGCATATACTCTTGAGGGAGTGGTCGGTTTTGTGGGTATGTTAACCCTCTCAATATAGAAACTAATTCTTAGACTCCATTTTTTTAAAACAATTTATAGTGTATGTGTTCACTGAATATATTTATCTATTGATTTTATCTTAACTGGATAAGGAATTACCAGTAGAGGTCTTCCCATTATGTGATCGACTGAGATGGTAAACTGGTGCACCAAATGAAGGTTGTCCATTCCTATTTTCACATGAATCTTATGAGATTAACTATATATTATTGACTTGATTTCCCCCTCAAGAGAACACAATGGAACACATAGAGGGTCATATGTTGTTCTGTATCACCGGATCTATAAATTTTAGAAACAAAACTGTCCTAAAATTTGGTTGCGGTGTGGTTTTTCTCACCAAGTTAGGGTAAGGATTCCATTTCAACTTTATTGGTTCATATAGATCCTTCATAACTTCCAATGATGCTACCATTGACATGAGGTTGTTAATCATACCATGATTAAAGATCGGTTTTACATGATCATGGATATGTGTGGAGTGGTGTATGATTTTATGTGTTGTCTCTACCAGTATAAGGGGATATCCAACAGGGGACACCTTTTGATGATTTTCCTAAACATTTTCCTTATGTTATTTTAGTGCACTGAACTGGTGATATTCATCCATGATAGGGTTTAGTTGATCTTATGATCCCAGAGCCATTTTTGGTGGATTTATTGGTCTTGATTAAATAATTATTAGGAATACATGTGATTGAGCTACACTAGCTAGAGGTGTGTAATGACTCTTTTCCCAGAGAGAATATTTGATTGTTTGGATACTATGAAGTAGCTCAATGTTGAATCACCTTAAATCTCTCATTTTTACTCATGCTTTGAAAATATTTCTTTGATCATAATGGGGTCTTTCTCGTTGAGGGGAGGTGATGGGTCACATATAAATTTTTCTTTTATTTTTCTCACTGGTAGAGATTCTTTGAGGAGGTGGTGGAATATTGATCAAGCGAGGACCCAAATTTAAAGTGATCCTCTGTTTTTAGGTAATCACATCATCATTCACAGTGTGGATAGGATTTAGGGTGAAACCATTTTTTACATGATCTTATTAATTTATATCATTTTTAGTGTCTTCAATAGACTTTAGATCCATAATGTTCACTAATTGATATCATATTATAGGCTCTATACTTGGATCTAAATGGAAGGGAAAAAAATTTCATACATATTTGGATCTTATCCTTCCATTCACATATACACCATGGGCTTCTAGGAGAAGAGTATCTTATAGGGATCATATATGCATCCAATTTTTGCATCTCCCTTCTAGGGGAAATGAGTCACAATATGGGATGGGATGGGGGACCTTTCAACTTATCATCTTCTCTATGATTTCTACTGAGGAGATAGTTGATGGAAAAATTACCCTAGGCCCATGGGATAGGGTTACTCCTATTATCTTCATTCCATGCCTCATCCAATATTTTTTAGTCATATGGGGGTAAATTTGTGTTATAAATTTTCCATAATTTTCCATTTGGGGATGATCACATACTATGATAACTTCTATTTTTATCACCACTCATCTGATATCACACATTCCTATTCAAAAATGATTCAGATATCTTTTTGGGAATGTATGCAACCTATTTGTTTCCAAGGACAATAGGAGTGTCTGATGATTCATTTCCCTTATGCGAGAATACACCTAAATGTTATTGGTTTTCGGGATCATGAGTATTTTCATGGATTTATCCAATTGGGTCAGGTTCTTCTGACACATACTCAATGATGATTCTTATTGAGCTTTTCACCTTTCCTAAGTAGGGATGATTTTCCTATAATATCATAGAGATAATATATTTATAATATTCCCTTTTAATTGGGTTCTTCAAATGGTTCATGGGGTGAAATGAAATTCTATATGCTCTCCCCATCCTCTGATATGAATTCAAGAAGGGGTGTTGATGATTACACCACCCAACCTATTAGTGCATTGAGGTATGTCCATTGGAGATCTTTCTTCAACTCTCTAATTGTGATCACATCATAAATAGAAAAGAAAATATGTTGATAAGAATATGAAGAACTCCAAATATTTTGACATGATCTATGTACCTGTTATAGGGTAGTAATTTTTTCGTCTGCTAAAGGAGAGGATTCCATATATTGAGATGAATTTTATATATTCATTGTTTTGACAAGACCCTTTGTATTTCTATTTGTGATGTGGTTGGGGGTCAAAAAATAATTTGTATTCATTCCATATAAAATTTTCTCCTAATGAGGAATATATCCATTTCTTCTCCCTGTAGATAATCCTCTACTTTATCTGCCCAACATGGCCACTTCATTGGAATTATTTTTAGAATTAATGGGGTTGGTAGGGGTTTATTTGGTATGTGAATTGTATGGGGGGATCATAGGATGAAATTTGTCTCATTCTGTCTCTTGGTTGATAAATTAGGTCACTTATAATTGATAGAGTATATAACATATTTAGCTCTATCTTTCCAAGAACCACATAACATAAGGGATTCCTCATATTTGAATCTAAAAGAGGGGAACATTATTGTAGACATGATATTTGACATCAATGAACACTTTTCAATAGGTGGTGTCATGGAGAGGACTACCACCATAGCATTATATCAAACTGTAGGGAGCATTTCTGTAGTGTATTCCGTCAGGAGGACCTTTATGGTGGAGGAAAATAATGGGATGACATTCTTGGAGTTTGATGTCATTTCATGGTCAACCATTATTGTGAATTGCATCATGGAATGTAATACCATCCTAGATTTATTCCAAATTATATAGAGAATTGCTGAAATATATACATTGTGGAGGACCTTCCTAGGAGATGAAAACAAGAGGGTACCTTCTTATGGTTTGATTTTATAACCATTGTGTGGGATATAGATATACTCTATAAGAGATAAACTCTCATTATTATTCTGTCTTTGTCCACTATGGGGGTCTTTGTGTTCAATGCTATAGGGATGTCCTCTAGAGATACAGGAAACAATAATGTAGGGAGGTCTTTCAAAACTTTTACTGCTACTTCTATAATTTGGTAGTAGATCAATATTGTCTGAAGCCTCCATTGATTGATGAATGACAACCTCAAAAACCACAACTCACACCAGAGTAGGGTCATGATTTTTTTTTTCGTTTTCTATCTTCCTTGAGCACAATAAATTTTTAGGAACGCTCTAGCGGGCAACAGTGGCAAATTTCTATGAGTGATGGCATTCATATACATGATCATATTTGAGTTGCTCCCATGGTGCTTCCAGAATAAGTCGTCAACCTTCCTATGTTTTTTAAGTGACATGGGCCTTCCCTAGAGTATTCATCATAGTGAACGGGTGTCCCCAAAGTGGAATGATTATTTGGGCCTAACCCTATTGTCTCTTTATTTAGTAATATTGTCAATGAACCTCTTTTATGGTAGTTGGGGCGCAAGCCTACTCCCGAGTGACCACATTATTTTGTAAATGAGTCACCCCACTTGGGGAGGTGGGGTTGTTGGCCCCAATCTCTGTTATTTATACATACGTGATTATATCTTGACAAGTCTATAGGATATGTTCGTGGACTGATATTCAATTATCCATCATAAATAAGATGTTTTGAGAAAAAATACTTGGAAATAATGGGAATATATACCCATTATAATGTCATAGAATGATTATGTACATGATCTGGTTCTCCATTTTCTACCACCAGGTGCTAAATGTTCTGTTGTGTAGGGGAAGAGGTATGAAGCTTCACATGAATTATATATGGCATACATCAGTTTCATTCCCCAATTGTTCTCATATTTGAATGGAGGTCTTTTCATGAATGAGAATGAATTTACCAATGTTTCTTAGTTCCTATTATATTTGAATGATTGGATTGTTGTGAATCCATATGAATTTGATTCAAATTTAATTGAGTTACTATCACATTTGTGTGATAGGATTGATATGGGTGATTAGTAATATAAAACTTCTCATTGATTTCAAAAGTATTTAGCTGGAGGGTTTAATTTTAATTTGTAGTTATATGTTTCTGCATTTAATTTTTTTCCACATTTAAATGGCAAGATAAGCATGTAGTAGAATGAATTTGAACATGGTAGTAGTTCGTACTTGTATTTGATTAAAATTCCTCATATTTTAGAGAAATAATTTTTATATTATCTTTTGACGTTGTATTTTTATATAAGGCTTCATAAGCTTGCCTATATATTTTTTGTCACATTTTATTAGAGGGATTCATGAATGTGAGAAGTAGTATAACTTTTCTCAGGGGTTTAAACTATATTTACTTCGAATGATTCTTCAGTAGGAAGAAAGATGATTTTCTACTTCTTATTTTATGATTATATTCCTCTATAGGATTCCTAAGGGACATGGTTTTGTTTGATATAATATCGGACCCATGGGGGAGTATCATTTTTAGGATTAGGATGTTGGGACACATAGAATTAGTGGTAAATATTTCTGATATGGGCCCTTAAGAGGGACCCTTATGCTACTAGGATGAACTCATTGATGAAGAATTAATCATCACCTAAAATATAGGGGAGGAACTTGTTAGCATGTTCCCTAAACAGGCTCTCGAAATGGTTAGTGATGGCTAGTGGATCCTCCTTGTTTAGGACCATCAACCATCATTGGGTTGACAACTAGTGGGGATTCATGAACTGGAGGGACTATCTATCTACCTATTTAGTGGGGAAAATACCCTTCCAGTGGTGCTCCCTAACCAATGCATTAAAAACAAGCATTAAAGACACTAGGTGGGGGATGGCTTTGTTGTTTTGGTTAAGGAACCAACTGGTGCAGTGGTTAGGTGTTCATTTGTGATAAGTGGTGCGACGCAATTGGATTGATGATATTTCTCAAGAATTGATCATAAAATATATATGAAAAATTATGAAAACAATTAATATTCAATATAACATCTCATAACCACATGTGTAATAGATGATCTTGATTGATCCTCTTCAATTTTTTTGAAAAGGGGCATGAGGTAGGGTATACCACCACCAGGGTTAAGGATTCAAATCTGGTTCACTATTTTGTCTCCCTATATATATTGGAGTTACCTAAGTGTATTGATTTAATGGGAATAAATTCTTTGAAACAATATACGTCGAGTACATATCATCAATCTGTCTCCAACAAAATTGTTCATGGAGCTATAAATTCCCAATGGATCTCATATACAAGATTAATGGACCTAAATTCCATAGGTAGGTATTCATTAAGAAACATGGCCAACAATTTTTAAGAACTCATGTTAGTCAAGAGGATGGAGTGCAGTGCTCATCACACCCATTGAGGGGGAATAAATTCTTATTTAGGGATATCCTTATAGATTTACGAAATGTTTGAAAATCTGTTGTTCATTCTAAAAGATGTATATAAGGATTATCCTTAGAGAAATGATATGATACAATTACATGTGAGTTCAAAATCATATGAATATATATGAGGTTATCTATCAATTGATATATTTGTATATATATGTGTTTATACAACAATGGTACCCTTTTATGGGGAGATAAGATATTATTTGGCTATTTATTAATTGGATTATGGTTTTAATCCATGTAGTGCAATGCTCTGATGTTTATCAATATCCAGGGAGTATGGGAGTTGTTTTGATATTAAGATCAAACACATAAGATCAGATTCCATTGCATCATTTTGAGAGTAATTAGAACCAATGTATTTTGGTTCCACATTACCGGATACATCACCTTTTAAGCTCATGTGACAAGGAACCACCCATTCAGTTTTCTTTCATGCTGCAATGACACCCAGGAGAAAATTTACTAGTCAAGAATAGTGGTCTAGACTTATGTTGAGGTAGATTGAGGGACCTTGAAGAGATGTAGTATCCTAGGGGGATATGAATCTCTTAGGAATATGGACCCAGGAAGATTAGGGTGGACATGGGTGTTTTATTAGGTTGTTAGGAAGGCTTCCCATGTATCCCAGTTAGTTGGGAATCAAATACCACATAGTTCAATAAGATGGGGGTTGCACATGGAAGAATCCCATTTAAGGGGGCATGAATAGGATATAAAATCGGATGGATTCCCATATTAGGTTTGAATTTGTGCATTATATATATGGATAAGGCCCTTTTGACTAGATATGATTGGGACATAAACTGATTGGGTGCCTGATTGGTTGGGTCTTATACATGGTGTTTCACATTTGATTTGTGTATAAATGGGGATTACAAAAAACATGAATCCCTCTTGAGGATTATTATCGTGTGTATTTTGGGGTCTCCACAAAATACTATTCCCACATAAATTATTCTTAGTGTCATAAACAAGGGAATGTAGTGGATATAATGATTACACATAACATTTGGTCGATTAATGGATGATGTAATGAAGCCCAAAGGCAGAGAGAATGGGCTTTAAGTTTGTACATATCGTCTTTTATATAGGTAACCAGTATTAGAATATTTTTTGATCTATCCAACTAAATATGAAGTAGGGATAATGAGGAGAAAATGTCTCACTTACTAAAATTAATTCAATGGGAATACCCCTAGATGGAGTTTCCAACATTGATTTTGGGGGGATGATCTCATTCTCAGTCAATGGGGATGGTAAGAGTGATCAATAACCATCCTAACAATAATAGGGAGGATCATGTGAGAACCCTAAGGTTGGAACCCTTGTTTCCATGGGAATAAGAACTTGGGGAAATATCAAGTGTCCTCATTATTGGGAGGTTACCCACATGATTCCCCTTACCAGTAGTATAAAAACTTGAGGTGACATACTGATGGGCCTAATGTTTTGTCCATACATTTCATGTGGATTTGGAAGCATGCTTAGCATACTTCTATTAGACTAGTACATGAAGGGTCCAATAAGGTAATCAATGATACAACAGTATATAATGGTAATATTTATACAATAAAAGACCTTAATATGCTCCATTCAGCGAAGAATGTTCTTAGATGTGATGGGGTTCCCACTGTGTAACATGTTTATATGGGTGAGGGTTCCATCAGCATAGCATGACATTATGTGGACCTAGTTTCTCCCCATATGGAATACTACTATGCAAGAGTAGGTTCAGTATGTACACCCTCTTAAAAAAGGGCTATGTTTATTCTATTTAGAAGTATTATATGTAACTCAGGGTTCCTCTCACATAGTGTTTTTCTACGTGTGATGCATATTCATGAAGGGGAAATCTATTTTAACCTCATGGGATCATGTCCAAAACGTTATTTTTTCATTTTTTAGACCACTAGATGATTTATTGTATCCTCATTACCACTATTCATTAGGTATTTTACCAGATGGGAATCGTTGATGGCTCTAGTTTTCGTCGTACCTTATCCCTCATTTTCTTTGTCACTCTTCCTCTCGTGTATCTGTGTATTCCCTTTGGGAGTCAAACTTTTTCTTAGTCCCCCTAGGGGAAAATTTATATACAAACAGAGGGACTATATACTAGTATGGTCGATCGTCCGTTGTGGGTAATGGGCCTTGTTTTATGGGAGGCCATGAGCATTCCCCAACCCATGAATGACTTAGATACCAGGGAGAAGTCATTAACGTGTATAGAAATTGTAATCTAGAACCCAGAAAAAACATCATTTCATTTATGGGAGATGAAAGTAACCCATTATCCCATGAACTATTTTTAGTTTGATGGGGCATAGTTCAACACCCACCCCCCAAAAACAACTTCGTTCCATTTCTGGGAGCTGGTGGTACAACAACATCTGAAGAAATACTTTAGTTCATGAGGATGTTCCTTCACGAGGGAATAAATCTCTTCATGTCCCTTCATATGAATTTCTTTTGTTTGCAGGTGTTGGTGGCTCTCCCTCATCCCACAAAAACATTTCATTCAAGGGCACTTGAGGATGTAGTGGATTTATTTGAGGAGAGGTGGTGCATGGAGTGATTCCAACATCCAAAATCAATCCAACAATCACGAATCACCTCTTTGAACATATAGTTACTCGAAATCATATTTTTAATTTTTTTCTGTTTATTTTCAAAATTACAAGAGTTATCTTGATATTGTGTTTGGAGTTTTTATAACAATACAAGGATTATAATTCCCTCGGTTACTCATAAGTAAGTAACCCACATTAATAAATATGATATTAAGGGATTACTTGAGAAATTCAGAATCTAGTATAACACAAGAACTCCCTACCACCCCATGAAAAAGGGCATTATGAATTTTTAATAGGGAAAAAAATAAAATCTTATATAAGACCACGTAATGAAGATGAAAGGAATAGATCATAAAATTAGATGACTCACTCTTGAAGTATCATAAATATTAACAAATTCTCATTGAATGTACTATTTTTTAATCTATTTTATGAAACACATGCAATTTAATTGTGGATTTTGAGCATCCCTCGTATTGGGTTGCTAGAAAATTAAATGTGAATTATAAAAAACCTAGGGAATTCAGGATGCAGAAAATGAAAAAATTGGAATAAATAGGAAAAGATAAATATGAGAATGCTTGGATTTATAAGGAAAATACCAAGAAGATTCATGAAAAATGAATTAAATGATGAATATTTAAGCTAGGGAATAAGGTTCTACTATTCAATTAACAACTAAAAACATTCCCTAGGAATCTTAATCCAGATAGACACAACCCTTCTATGTCATACAGATATTCCCCTATGGGATAATTTAGATCCAAAATGTGAAAAAACAACAGTAAATGTTAATGGAAAAAATTGGAAATATAAAAATAAAATTCTATTATTGGTACATTGTAAATTAATTATTTATCGATGAGATACTATGTGTAGCTCACAATGTCAAACAATGAACTGAATATGAGTAAACCTAGGATAGGTTTAATTGGGTATGATAGGGTAGACCAGAGTTTTGGAAATTATATAGAATACTATAAGAAAAGAAAAAATTCCCTATCTTGAAAGGGGGAAAGATTAAAAAATTACACATCATATAGTTATTATATATCATTTATATATCACAACGAGAAAAAATAAAAAAATTGTTCTTTTGTCATCATGTACTTTTTTAGGATGTGAAGTTTTGTGGATCATTAAAATTTCATGAACCTAGGATTCACAACACAATATCCACCAACCCATCCTATGTTTCACCTCTCTCCTGTATAACTAACCTCCTTCCAATTCCCCCTCACCCATTATATACCCCACCACACATATCCACCCTCTTCACTTTTCCTCATTCAAACCTATCCTTTATGATCCTCATCTTCATGAACTTATCTTTCTGTAGAATCCCAACATGAAAACGTACTATACCTCATACAGATCGCACATCTAATAATGAGTATCCACATCTATTCATGAACCATATGAAATACCCACAACCATTAATCTCAACATTTTCCGACTCTAGATCCACTTCTTCCAATGGGACCCATTATGCCTGTGAGGAGTCTCACATGACTTTCAAGGGGGCGTAGTGTGGTACAACTCCCCCCAGAATTATTTCCATCACCTATCATCCTCTGAACCCCAAGTTAGGTCGGTCCACCATCAAGAGTAACTTATGAAAATCAACAATATGTTTGACATAGTAGTTCTTGCGCTGCTCTAGATCATCCAAGAAGTCATCAAACTCGCCGAGAGAGTATGCATTTCCCCCACTATCTATGTGCATCATGAGACCTTAAAGAAGATTTTACTCATGTTCTTGGACACTTTCCAGGTGGACATTTATAGAATCACCCTTAGGTTATGTGGAATACCCCATCATCTCACCCTTTCTATGTCTGGATTTTGGATTAACCTCTACACCACTATGATTTTCAATTTCGTAATGTTTCCTAATATTCATATTGATCCTACTATGTAGCATTCCACACAATTATGGATTTTGATCTATTAGATCCCTTAGAGTTTTAGTGATCCTAAGACCTTATATTCCACATAGATTCATATTTTTCCATTTGGATCCTTCACCAATCCTTGAATTGTTCTTGGCTCACATGGACAAGTGAATGTAGAAGTCTAATCCAGATTGATGTGATTATTCTCTACTCCAACATGTGTGGCTTATCCATACACATTTTGTATTAGGTCACCTTATATTATAACTCTCATGTGAGGTGTACTTGAATAATTCTAGTTGTAGGATTCATTATCACACATTTGGATAGAATCTTAATGGTTTAGATTCTTCCCTTCCCCACAAATACCTATGCTTGATAGATTGAATCGACATCCTCCTCGTATATAATATAGAGATGATGAAATATTCCGATGGGCACCAAAATGTTTTGTGGACATGGATGAGGCCCTTTCCCCCCACACATCCTACCCCACCACGTCTTCCTCTACCTTTTAAGCCTATACTCAAGCCATATCCTTCTCCACCCATCCCTCTACACCCACCCTTCCCCATCCTATTACCATGACCATACCTACCCCTTCCAAAACCCATATCGCTTTTGCATCCACCAAAACAAAACCCACACCTTCTCCCAAATCATCCTTAGTTATAGATATCCAGATCAAATTGTATTATATTTTTTAGAACCAACATCAAATCTATTTCCACAAGGAAATACCATTCATTACATCATCATTCTTTAGCACCATATCATCACCACTAACCCATTTGGTATTCCATCCACCACGTACTAAATCCACTGCATTTGTCTCCAAACCCCCCATAGAGGTTCCCAGTCCGACTTACCATCAGATCTCACTGAACTTGTGATGAGATAGGATTTTCCTATAGTGAATTCCTAGTGGGGAAAGTGACCATGAACCCACCCCCCATTTACAAAGGTGTTTTTATCAACTTTAATTCCAAATAAACAACCTCCACCATTATCGATACCTATCCTCTACCATCCACTTATATAAATTCTAGTGATGTGGGAAATTCAGATGTCATTATTGATCCCATATCCCTCTATATAGAAGAGATTTATAGACCAAGTATGATCAAGGAATAAATTATTTGTGAGTGTAGCTCAAATGAATTGGTTGGTGAGTTTTCACCTAACACTTATTTTCACCTTCTACACCTCACATATTGTACTCTACTTGTGTCTGATTTTTTTTATACATTTATTCCTTTCCCCTTATTACATAATTTCATATATATATAAATATATGGGATATAATTTTTTTCTTCTCTAATTGTTGTATTATTTTCATTAATTTGTTTCCTTACATTACCCATGTCTATATCATCTACATTTTATATGGTTATTTATGTTTATATCCTACAACCATCATACGTCTTACATCATATTTCTTAGACTTTGTCTGATGTAAATAACCATCTTAAAGATCTATCATTTATGATATGTTCTAGGTTAGGGTACTCACCATGACGAGCAAGGAAGATATTATTTACACATATTATTTCTAAACAGTATTTTCCTAAGGTGGTATATACCTCCAAGAATATTCATGAACTTGATGACACAACAACAAGTTCCTATAAGAGGTATCAGACATATGAATTGATGGATGACACTAAATGATTCCTTTTCCCATCAATCTAGCAGATGATGTTATTTTTGGTTCAATATGGGATTCAACCAATTATTTTCCAATTATTTTCTATCATGTGTTTAGTTTCTTCTATATAATTTTCAACCATTTTATTTTCCTAGATCAACCTGAACATTACTATACACATTTACTACATTTATTATATCTAATTTTACTTTTCAGAAACTAGGAAAACCTTCCATTTATCAAATTCTTCTTTATTTTAACAATGTTGACTATGGTTTTATTTTGAGTAAGAATTTGTTTCTCATTATTTTCATATGTATCTCAAATTTCAAATCACTATTTGATAAGATTCACACTAGAATGACAGTCACTATCGAGATATCTCAATTACTTACTTTCCATATCTCAATTTAATTTTAATTTTTTTCTATGATACTATTTATATCTCTCCAATGACTATTTCTAGAATACTATTAGAACTATCTCATTTTATGTGTTTAGGTGTCTTTCTTGAGCAATATTGTCAATACACATGGATTGTTTCTTATTTTACCATATATTGTAGGAATTTTCAAAGAAATCATTATTTTAAATATGAAAAATCATTTAAACTATTAAATAAATGTAAATTTTAGGATTTATAATGCTGATATCATGTTTTCATTATTATTTATAATTTCAAGAGGATTATTGAGTTTAATATTTTAATTCTTATTCAATATTCTTGCATTTTTTGATTGACTTATTAGTTGATGATATGCACTGAGTGATTTCATGTTTTATTTTATGCTCACATTATTGAGAGGATAATAGACCTTAAACTTCATCTTCTTTTCTTATCATATTTATTTAGAAACATTATAGACATGTAAAACTATCAAAAAAAGATTTGTGATATTATTTAGTCAAGGAGTGGAAAAATTACACATTAAAGTGTTTTAGGAAACATTTTTATCCATTTTTTCTTGAGGACCACCTTTACATTTATCTGTCATTAGCCTATAGTATCCAGGATTTACCTCTTTAGGATATATCTATTTCAATTATATTATCCCTTCCTAAAATACTCATTGTTTTTATGAGAAGTTTTCTTATGAAAGGGTGAATGGGTTTTCTCATCTCTACTACATACATTATTATTGATTTTTAGGAGATGTTTAGTTGTATTCCCACTAGGATATCTATTAATTATTAACTT
This sequence comes from Viscum album, assembly GCA_963277665.1. Taxonomy (NCBI): domain Eukaryota; kingdom Viridiplantae; phylum Streptophyta; class Magnoliopsida; order Santalales; family Viscaceae; genus Viscum; species Viscum album. The sequence goes on along the minus strand of OY728140.1, from coordinate 38,704,796 downwards.
TGGTATTCCTCTATGATTTCCCAATTCAATTTAAGAAAAAATAGACTATGCTTTATGAGGTTTAAAAATAAATGTCTCTATAAAAATGATTATATTGTTAGGACATATGTTGTTAGGTTATATATGTCATACTCATCCTAATTATTATATTCTCAAAAAACAAAATTATAATATTATAGGGAACTTTTTTATGCATACATGACACATTCACAGACCTCTACTGAGTAGTAGAGAACAATAAGGGAATCTATCCAAAAAAGATATATTTTATTTCATTACTCATAAATATCAAGAATTTTAATATAGAGATAACACCCTATGAAAACCTAATTTTATCATATACCTTCCCACCATAACCTCATATTTATTTAAACCCTATTACTCTATCCCTCATGATTAATACACTATTTTTATTTACAAGAGTGGTGATTCTAGAACCAATTCAAGCTAATGGTTATGTTCATTTATTAAGGCTATGAACATAACCCTTATGATATTTTACCTTGAGTAATGATAAAAAAATTCATTATGTGGTAAACTTTCTCATGATTATAGTTTTTAATGAATAGTTGAATGATTGTAAGAAAATGAAATATTAATTTAGTTATGTAATTTGATCATAGTGAATTATTGTATTCTATATATGATTGATTATAGAGGTCACAATTTTTGTTAGAAACATAGTTTTATTTTCCTATATGAAATAAATATTTATATTTCAAAAAAAGGTATTTTCGGATCCATGTGGAGATTGTTTTCATATGGTCATGAAATTTTTTATGTGTCATTAAATTTGATAATATAAATTTTTATGTACTATTAATATTTATTTGATTAATATTTTATCACACTTTATTCGATAAATCACTAGTTTTATGTTGAATTTAGAAGAGAAAATGTTTACATGATTCAAAAGGAAATGCTATCATTAATGGAAAAAATATGCTCTACACATCATGAACCATATAGAGGGCATGTAAAAACTATTAAAATCATGTACTTAAAAGTGTTTCATAACCCATCAGAATTTATAATTCCTAAAATAGTAGATGACATGAATCTCCAATACACATCATGTAAACATATAATTTATAATTCTACTAAAAGTTAGTGTCATGATGATATAACACAACATGGGAAACTTACACGTCGGGAAGGATATGATATCTTTATATCTCAAGGATATAGTCATCTAGATATAAGATACATAGAGAATATTTAGATCGATATTACACAACATCAAATGATCAAATTTCATGTAATATGCAAACCTATAAAAATATAGAGATGGATTGTAGCCTGAAAAGTTTTGGAATCATTAATTTTTTTGTTTCTTTTCACATTTATTATTTTATTCCTCTTCTCATTCATATTTAATCAATTCAGTTTACTTATTTATCATACCACGATTCACTGTGTAATTATCACCTTTACACCACTGTGCTAATATTGTTTTATATTGAATATTATAAAAATAATAACAAATTTCATTCCATGTTTGAATCATTTATTTTGTTTTTATAACTGTTAAAAATGGAAATGGTACATGTTTTTATGATTCCATTGTAGGAGGAGGTGATTTGGAGGGACCATGATGATGTCCAAGAAAAATGGGCCCAACTGTCCAAGATCCAAGCACAACAGTGGATTAATCCGTAAACTTATACTATATCCAACATCCAATTGGGATAAAATTTTATGTTCTGGTCCGAACTTCATTTTTCTACATTTCTTATGATGTATCCCAAGACACCTTCGGTCATCTGGTGACCAACCGACCTGATATATACAACACACCAAATCTGCACGAAGTTAAAAGTGGTGTGCTATGATCTGTCCATATCTCATGATAGGTGTCCAAATTATTACAAACATTCACTTAATATAGCCAAGAGGTGTTTTTAAAACCTTTTAATTTTCCTCAAATCTAGATAAGGAATTTTGGAGGTCTAAGCACTTGTGACAAGTGGTTTTTTGAATTATGTGTGCTCAAAACCACCTCTCCATTTTTCTATAAAATGGAACCTTGGGATCCACATTTTCATGTTCAACCAAGAAGTGAAGCTCTGCCCTTTTGGAGTCCTAGAGGAGTCTCATCCTCATCTTATAAGTTCTGTAGGAACTTCTCCTCATAGGGGGATCAATAATGAATATGGAGTTCCATAGACCTTCCTCCTCCTCCCAATATTGAGTTAAATAGTGGGTGTTCATTGTGAGGGAGATACACACATGTAAAGGGAGTTACGGAACTTGTAATATTACTGGTTTGACGTATTTTGGGCATTAAAACATTTCATTTAGAAGTATCTTACATTGATTTATCTTTTTTTATTTAACCAAATGAAATTATCTTTACTTTTCACTGATCATTGCAATGTTTTGAGTGTGTGACATGTGTTGTTTCGATTGGACCACAAAATAATCATTTTCTTCCCCAATTATTGATATTTCAATTTGTTTTGGAAGTTTTATACCATTCATGTGATCTGGACCTTGTCTATATGATTTTTATGTCAAGCTTTGGCTCAATAGGCTTTGATATAAGAGCTTGGAATGTATTCGAGATTCCGAATGATTTCAACCAAAGAATTACATCAAACATTAATTAATCACTAAGAACTATGAAATTTAAATATGTGTAGTGAACTCACAATGAGCCCATTTTATCTCATAATTAATTAACACCACATTTTCTTTCCAAATATTAAACTCTTTAATTAAGTCATTTCATCCTAAAACTTTTTTCAATACCACCCCATATTTAAGTACTTCTTCTTAAAAATGCACACTCTAAACCCACCAAAGCTCCTTGAGAGACGACCCGGGGTCTTCCCTAGACTATAAATCAACTTTAAAATCATAATTAATTTAACACTTCATGACAACTCGGTCAAATTTTGGCGTTGTTTCCAAGGAGTGCTATGGTTTTAGAGCGTTCTTTTTTATAAGGGTTTTTTATTTTTTGTGAATATTTATTTGTTTTCTCTTAAACCATTTCATTCCCTATATGTTATGATCTATTTGTTTTTTAGGTTTGGTGTATGACACATTCTACTTTATGAGATTTATAACCTTTAGAACCTGAATTGGAGAGGACCCTACATCAAAGACACCATGACACACAAGACAACACTTTAAAGGAGGACACACAACATATTGATACTCTTATTCACACTTCATCTTATTTTGGAACTAACATCAAAATTGAAATTAAGGAGAATAACATGGCTGAAAAAATTGACCTCTAATAGAACTAACCTCACATGTTATTGATATTCAGACCACATACATTCAATTACAAGGTGAGGCACCAAATTTGGAACTAAAACTGGTTTAATTCATCTATTAGCAGGATTCCATGGACTTTCTGGTGAATATACACACAAGATATTAAAATAATTTCATACTATTTTTTAAATATTAAAACTTGCTAATGTGTATCAGGAAAAAGTGAAGCTTAGAGCATTCCTATTTTCTTTATATGACACTGCAAAATATTGGTTGTACTATGTTAATTCACCAATAAGAGGTTGGGCAGACATGAAACGCCTTTTTCTTGAAAAATATTTTCCAGCCTCTCGAACTACAACAATAAGGAAATAAATATGTGGTGTAAGAAAATATCAAGGGGGAATACTTCATGAATATTGTGAATTATTTAAAATATTATATTCATTTTGTCCACACCACAAAATAAGTGACCAACTTTTAATACAATATTTTTATGAAGATTTAATCCCTATTGATAGAAATATGATTGATGCTGATGCAGGTGGTGTGCGGGTAAATAAGACTCCAATTTCTAATAGTACCTTAATTGACAACATGGCACAAAACACTCAACAATTCGGTACAAGCTATAGGATACCAATTCGATGTGTCCATGAGGTGAAAAGTACTAAATTTGAGAAGAAGGTGGACACAGAGGTTGAGGAGGTTAGTACCCTTCTATGAAAACTTTCTCTCTCCCAAGGGAAATCTCAATATCCTCCTCCAATCCATTTTGGCATATGTTCTTCTGACACCCACTACTCTGACCAATTCCCCCAATTGAGAGAATCTTCTAAGAGTTATGAGGCAATTTTCCCCGGACGCCCCTATAACCAACCCTTTAGGAAAGAACCATACTATCAATCCCACTCTAGGTAGAAGGAGAACCAAACCTATAGGAAGGGGGGGTATTCAAACCAACCACAACAACAATGGAACCAACCTGGGCAGAGTAGTCATCCACCACCACCACCCGGAAATCCTCAACCACCCCAAAGGCCTTTCCAACAAACCCCTCCATAACCAAATCCTAGCCTAGAATATATGATGAAAAAAATGGATTCCAATAATATTCAATTCCAACAAACCACTCAGGCATCTATACATGATCTCAAAACCCAATTAGGCATAATAGATGACTTAGTGGGAGAAATTCAAAGTCACGGATTGGGTAAACTTCCCTCTCAATGATTAGTTAACCCTAGAGATAAATGAAATGTTAGTTCCATCACCCTTACAAGTGGAAATAAACTAGAAAGTAAAATTAATCCACCATTAGAGTCATCCCCTCCTGATGAATCCTTCATCCCAAATATTAAGAATGTTTCAAATGTTGAAGAAACTTGTCCTGAGAGAATCCCTTCCAAATGAAAGAGTGTGTATATTAATGTGTCCCCTAGACCAACCATTCCTCTTCCATTTCCTCAATGGGACACCTAACCATGAAAACAAAATGAAACTGAACTTGATAAGGAAATATTTGAAAGTTTCAATAATGTGTAGGTTCACATCCCATTGAATGATGTTGTGAAGAAAATTCCATGGTCCACCAAGTTTCTAAAGGAGGGGTGTACACACTTAAGGCGACTTCGTGGATATGGAAAGGTGAGCATGGGGAGGAATGTTTCATCATTGTTATAGCTATCACTTCCCACAACTGTAATGATCCTTGAATGGTTTGAATTTCATGCACTATAAGGGGGTATTATTTTTCTAATGCTATGCTTGATTTAGGTGTTTCTATAAATGTGATGCCCCACTATATTTACTCTACATTGTAGTTTGGAGAACTAAAGACCCCTAGAATTATTGTTCAACTAGCTAATAGGAGTACTGCACACCCCTCAGGTTTGTTAGAATATTTTCTTGTAAGGTTTAAAATTTTAATTTTTCCTGCAAACTTTTATGTGCTTAAAATGGAAGATGATAAGATGAATGGACATGCCCCAATTATATTTGGGAGTCCTTTCCTAAAAACAGCCAAAACCATAATTAATGTCCATAATGGTACATTATCTTTGGAATTTGGTCGTGACATAGTCCATTTCAACATTGTTGATGCCATGAAGCACCCCTCAGAACAATATTCCTCTCTCTCAGTAAATTCAATTGATCTACTTCATTCCCATGAAATCACTTCTTATCATTCCCCCAATCCCCTTTTCAGGTTTTATTCATTGATTGAAATTCTATGTAATGATTCATGAATTAATTGTTGTAGTGGATTAGAAAAATGTCATGCATGTTTATTAATTGATGATTTCTTGAACATTGAGTATCAACTGACCATCAATGATACTGATAATCTTGTAAAAGCGCATTCTACTATTGAAAATGATACCGTTGAGCAGTTAGACAAGATTGGGGACCTATCACATTCACACACACTCCCATAAATCCAAAATCCACCTGAATTGGAACTAAAACAATTTCCTCAATATTTAAAATATTCATATCTTGAGAATGGAAACAAGTTTCCTATCATAATTTCTATTTCTATCCCTCCTGAGAATGAATTGAGACTTCTTGAACTTTTGATGGAGTATAACAAATATTTAGGATGGACACTTACTGACATTACTGGTATTAGCCCATCAATTTTTACACATCATAATTTGTTAAATTAAGAGGCTAAACCAGTGAGGCATCCCCAAAGTCGACTGAACCCAAACCTCCTAGGTGTTGTAAAAAATGAGATAAGAAACTTATTGGTTGCTGGAATCATTTACCCCATCTCTGACACCTAATTGGTCAATCCTGTTCAAGTATTTTTTAAAAATATCGGCATTACAGTAATCAAAAATTAAAACACTGAATTGGTTCCAACTTCTGTGAAGAATAGTTGGTGTGTCTATATAGACTATATTTGACTAAACCAACACACTAGGAAAGACCATTTCTATTTCCCATTCATTGAACAAATGCTAGAGAGGCTAGCTGGTAAGTCCAACTACTATTTCCTTGATGGGTATTCTGGATACTTTCAGATCCATATTTCCCGCAAGGATTAGTTAAAGACAACATTCACATGCCCCTTTGGCACATTCTCCTATAGAAGGATGAAATTTGGTTTTTTCAATGCTCCAGGTACATTCCAACGATGCATGGTGAGTATTGTTTTCGGATTATCTGGAGAATTTCGTTGATGTTTTCGTGGGTGATTTCACTATTTATGAATATTCTTTTGATGAATTATTGAGTAGAATTGGTTCAGTCCGACATTGCTGTATTGAAAAGAATTTTTTATTAAATTAAGAGAAATTTTATTTCATGGTGAAAAAGGTATAGTTTTGGGGAATGTCATTTTTGGGGATAGAATCCATGTAGATAAATCAAAAGTTGATCTCATTTCTTCCTCACCATTCTCCAAAAATGTGGGGTATGTGTTGTCTTTCCTACGTCATGTTGGATTTTACTTTCGTTTCATTCATGACTTTAGTAAAATTGCAATCCCCCTCGCCTGATTAATCCAAAAATAAAAAGAATTTTTTTTTGATAAATAATGTGAGGAATATTTTAATAAGTTAAAATAGGGTCTCAAGTCACCCCAAGTAATCCAACCACCTTGGTGGGATTTACCATTTGAGCTCACGTGTGATGCATCTAACAGTACAATTGGGGTCGTCTTGTCAAAAAGGGTCATTCGAGCTCCACATGTCATTGCCTATGCCTCACATACTTTAGACCTTACCCAAGAAAACTACACCAAAATTAAAAAATAATTCCTTGCTATTGTGGTTTCCTTGGAAAAATTCATATCATAACATTTGGGGTACAAAGTCATTGTGTTCTCAGACCATGCAGCCCTTCGGTATCTCCTTAACAAACCAGAATCCAACCACATCGCATTTTTTGGATGCTCCTCCTTCATGAATTCAATCTGAAAATTAGAGATATAAAAGGAGCATAGAATGTGGTGGATGACCATATCAGTAGGATCCTCCCATCCTCGGAAATTGTCTCATCCCCTATATTACCATTAATGACATTTTTCCTGATGAGAAACTGTACCGAGGACAAGATGATATTCCTTGGTATGCCAATATAGTAAATTATTTTGTAGCATCTTGTATTCCTACAGATTTCAACAAAAACCAATCCAGTAATCTAAAACATGAGTCTCTTTGGTAAATTAGGGATGATCCCTAACATTTTCGTACTTGAAGTGATAATGTCCTTAGGATTTGTGCTCCCGATAGTGAGTTTCAGTCTCTCCTTATATTCTATCACACTCTTTCTTGTGGAGGCCACTTTTGTCCCCAACAGAATACTCACAATGTCCTTGATTCTGGTATTTTTTTCCAACACATTTTAGGGATTCCCATGATTTTTGAAAATCTTTTCCTCATTGTCAAAGAATGGGGAATGTATCTAAAAGAAATGAAATACCAGAACAACCATTTCTTTTTCATGAAATTTTTTATGTTTAGGGCATTGACTTTATGGGTCCATTTCCCAATTACTTTGGCAACTTGTACATTCCTCTGGCAGATGATTACATGTCAAGATGGTTTTTGGCATGAGCTACAAGGCTACTGATTCTAAGGTAGTTGTAGAATTTTTAAGAACCCAAATCTTCAGTAGGTTTGGCTTACCTAGGTTCATCATGAGTGACAAGTGTTCTCGTTTATACAATCGAACAATGCAATCACTTTTGCGTCGGTATGGGGTTGTCCATAGATTGTCTAATGCATATCATCCACAGACCAATGGTCAAGCCAAGTTGTCAAATAGAGTTGTAAAACAAATTTTGAAAAAATGTTCTAACCCAATAGAAAATATTGGAGTCTTCGAGTTGATGATTCATTATGGGACTACCGTAATGATTTCAACACTACCATTGGAATGTCACCTTATTATCTTGTGTTTGGAAAGAGTTTTCACCTACCTGTTGAGATTGAGAACTGGGCCTACTATGCCATCAAACATTGCAATTCTAATCTTTATGGTGCAGGTTCTCAAAGGAAGTTGTAGATTTAGGAGTTAAAGGAAATGAGAAGAGATGAATATGAAAACTCCAAAATTTATAATGAGCGAACCAAGGCTGCCCATGACAATCATATACTTCATCGTCAGTTCCACATTGGTAAAAAGGTCCTAATTTATAATTCAAGGCTAATGTTGCATCCAAGTAAGCTTTGTTTCCACTGGTTTGTCCCACACACTATTATTAATGTATCTCCATTTTGTGTTGTTCATGTTCAAAATAAAGAAACCAAACAAACCTTCACTGTCAATGGGAAGTGGCTGATGCCCTTCCACGAAGCCCTATTGGATTTCCTTATGGAGGAACTCCATGTTCAAGAAAAAACATTCTAGTCAAACACGCGAGGTTTTATCCGCCCATATCATGTTCTCAATTATTACAGTAAGGACACTGCCCTCGGGTGAGTAGTTTTTTGGGAAAACTATGTCACTAATATCTCCATATATTTTATCACCAAACCATGATACGTGAATATTTCTTACATAATATAAGGTAAATATATGTTAGGTTAAGATTTTTCATCTTTAAATGATATTTTCATATGTTTGTTCCTTATCTGATCTATTTCATTACTATTCCAGATTAACAAATGCATGTGTACCTAATTCCCGACTGTTATACACCATCAAAAAAAGTTTGTGTCTTGGGCAGGTCAAAAACCTCTTCTCCTCAACCATTGATCTTGTTATAACTATTACAATTAGTATCATGATGAGATCAAACAAGGGTTGAGAGATGAGTGTCAGATTTGTTCTAAATAAAACTTCTAAAAAACAAATATAATAAATGAGCGGAGTTATGAGATGTAAAACATATGGTGATATCTAGGTCAGGAGATTATGGTTTTACATATGTGAATACATAAGTAATTCTTTCTTGAAATATTTTTGCAATGGATGTTGGGCAGGTTCGGTGAAAATTCATTTAAAACTGAATAATTTTAAAATAACCTATATTTATAATATAGAAAGTTGAATGAATAGCATGGAATGGTCTTCACACACACACATGGTGAGTTAGTGGAATGTTAGAATTTGGAAGTCCATTCTCATATTGGTCTCATTAATATCTTTGAATTTCATTATGATATTATTTATAGGACATCATTTTCCATTTTCACAAGGAAGAACTCATATTTGTGGTTCGTGCAATGATCACATTACATTAGTGAATTAAAATTTTCTAAAATGTTATATCATAATTATTTTGGGAATATATTCCTCATTTTATATGGATATGTGACTTTTCCCAATAGTCCAAATGTTTAGGTGTGGGGGTGTGATTGTACCATGATTCACTTTGTAATTTTCACCCTTACACCATTGTGCAAAACTTGTTTTATGTTGAAAATTATAAAAAACAAATAACAAATTTCATTCCATGTTTGAATAATTTATTTTGTTATTAGCACTGTTAAAAAGATAAATTTTACTTGTTTTGATGATTCCATTGCAGGAGGAGGTGATTTGGAGGGCCCATGATGAGGTCCAAGAAAAATGGGCCAAACTGTGCAAGATACAGGTACACCAGTGGATTAATCCACACATTTCTACTATACCATGCATCCAATTGGGCTGAAATTTAGTGGGTTGGTCCAAATATCAATGGGATACATTTCATATGAAAGAACCCAAGAATAGTTTGGACATATGGTGTCACAACTGACATGATATGTACAACACACCAAATATCCATGAAGTCAAAAGTGGTGTGTTGTGATCTGTCCATATCTCGTGATAAGTGTCCAAATTATTCCAACCTTTCGGGGAAGACAGTCAAGAGGTAGGGATTCAACTTTCTTATTTTCTCTAAATCGATATAAGGCTGTATTGAGGTCGAAAAACCCATGAAAATTAGTTTTAATAATTATTTGTACTCAAAACCACCTCCCCGTTTTCCAATAAAATGGCACCTTGGGTTCTTCATTTGAAAGTATGACCAAGAAGTAAATATCTTCCATTTCAGTGTCCTATAAGAGTCTTCTCCTCTTACTAGAAGTTCTGGAGGCTCCTATCCTCATAGAGGGATCAATAATGAAGGATTTCCAACCGAGCATCCTTCTTCTCCCGATGTGGAGCTTAATGGTGGGTGTTCATTATGAGGGAGCTACACACATTTAAAGGGAGTTCTAGAATGTGTTATACTACTGGTGTTAGAAATTTTGGGTTTTAAAACATTTCATTTAGAATTATCTAACTTTGATTTATCTTTGTTTGATTTAACAAAATGAAATGCTCTTTAATTTTAACCGACCAGTGCGATGTTTTGAGTGTGTGACTTGTGTTGTTCCAATTAGACAGCACAATAATCCTTTTCTTCCCCATGTATTTGAGATTTCAATATATTTTGGAATATTTTATACCATTCATGTGATATGGACCTTTTCTATATGATTGTTATGTCAAGGTTTGGATCAACGTTCTTTGATATAAGAGCTTGAATAATTATCGGGATTCTGATTGATTTCAAACAAAGAATAACATCAACCCTTAATTAATCTCCAAGAACAATGAGCTTTAAATGTGTGTAGTGAACTCACATTGAACCTATTTTATCTCATAATTAATTAAAACAATATTTTGTTTCCAACTATTAAACTCTTTAATTAAGTCATTTCATCCTAAAACAGTTTTCAAAACCACGCCCTATTTAAGTAAATCTTATAAAAACGCACTCTCTAAACCCACCAATGCTCTTTGAGAGACGACCTAGGGTCTTACCAAGACTATAAACCAACCTTTAAATCATAATCAATTTCCCACGTCATGAAAACTCCGTCAAAAATTAAATTGAATTAATGTTTCTAATTACTGTTATCAATCCCTTTTTCATCAAATTCATCTTTATATTCTTTTTTCTACGACTTTTTTCTATCACAGTTACCATTCTACACAAAACGAGCACCATGTTCATTCTTGAATAACATTTCAAGTAAGTGTTTTAGAGATTTTTTTATTTTTTTAATTACTAACCTCTTTATTATTAATATCTATGTTGTGAGCTACTCTATTTCAAATTTATTATGAATATTCAAATCAAGTTTTCTATAAATTCCAAACATAAGATTAAGACAATAAAAATTAGAAAATACTTTTAGTGTGGTGGTCAAGATTATGTGTTGTTTTTCAATTAATGAATCAATAATTTGAAACATTGCAACCCAATATGAGTAATTATCTTAAATAATAACAATTTATTAAATTATTATATGAAACCCTAACCCTGTGATGTCTAGATGAATGAATATTAAATAATTAGAGTGTAGAAGGATAAGATAATTAACTGATGATATTTTCTGACATAGAATCCAAGATTAAATAATAATGGTCTTTATCTTTATATATACCAATGAATATTTTCGTTATGGATATTTCTAATTGGTTTGACCATACACCATTAGTGATCTATGCATCACTTCACAACATGAGTTGTAGACTATTACATGTTACACTTGCGATTATCCCTTTAGCTAAAACATATAAATTAATCTTAATACATATCTTATTTCTAAATTTAAACCATTATAATTATCTTTAATTAAATCCCAAAACCAAATCAATATTAATGACTCCTATGAAAATTGTTTAAAATTTATAGGTTTCCTATCATATCTAGTGGGATCTCCCCACACTACAACATTACTTCATCATTATAGAATGTGTAGTTTGAAATAAATTAATTTTAAATTTTATTCATGCCCATGTGTAAATGAAGACACCTCTCAGATCACAATCAATATGGAATAATATGTATTTTAGACAGATGATAGAAATACAATCATATTTTCTTAAAAAAATCAGAATAATTTTGTAAACCAAAGTGATAAAATAGTTTGATTTCATGAACAATTCATTAATAAATAGATGAGAATAAAATAATAGGGTTTTACTATAAAATGATAAAATAATTTCCTACAATTAAAATTCAATAATAAACAATCACAATTAAAAATAGATTGGAACATAAACCATTAACACTTTGGTAACATTTTAATCGTAACTACAGTTATTGAAGTAAATTAAATGTAAATTAAAATAACATAAAATATTATACATTCCTGATATAATTTTTAAGGGGTAAGTGTATTCACTATTGAGAATAAATAACTTGTATAAAAGAACATGTGATGTTAAAATTTTAAAATAGCATTGGTGTTTTGACCTTTGTCACGTGGGTCATTTTTAAATAATAAAAATAATTGTAATCATAACAAAATTATAATTTCTATACAATATTTATTCATAAAAAAACAATTATTTATGGTTATTAATGATAAACTACATTATCTTATTGGAAAAGATATGTCATACTTACTCAATTGTTTCATTTCCATTTTTTCAATAATCATGATGGAATGAAGTTCACTATGATATAAAATTTTAAAATTATCAAAATATCATAAATATGATAATACTTATGTACATCCACTTTCATATATTATCCATGTTACATGGAAAAAAATTAATCACATAAATTAGATAGGTGGTAGTATGTCGTATACACAAATAATGTTATCATTATTAAATAGATTATATTGTAAGATGGTATATAATACCTTTTTTCGAGAATTATGATTCTATCATGAATTACATATATAAAAATTAAATCCATCATAACCAACAACCATGAGAGGTTATGATGGATGAATATTTACAAATTTTTATGAGGTGGTAATCTGTCATACACACAAACAATGGTTCCATTTCTAATTTTATAGAAGAGTAAATGGAAAAATTCTCTTCCATAAAAACAATAAAATAAATGTATATAGTAGAATCCCCAGACAGATGGTCTTAAGTTGAATACGGATGACTCATGCTCTTCGGGTATCATATGAGGACGCGATGTAGTAAGGGACTATACAAGATGTACATTCCTGGCCTTCATGGCCCACTATAGGAGGGGAAACCCTTTACCAGCTGAGGCCAATGCATTCCTACATAGACTCAATCTTTGAACGCAAAATTAGGATCACATTTACTAGGTAGAGACTAACTCAATGATCATACACAATTCCTTGCATGGGAGAGGATCCACACCTTGGTCAATATCTTACATCATCATCATGTTCAAGGTGCTCATATCACACAATATTAAAGTCGCCTCTACCTGGTGAGAGGAGAACAATGTTACAGATCACCTTGCTTCTTATGCAGGCCAAACTTTTTAGGTCACATGTCTCCACAACATTTCTTATTTTAAATATGAGGGGCTGAACCTGATTAGACGGGATTCCCTAGTCCTGCACTACCTCATATCTCCATTGGTCCCTCTGTCCATTTGTCTTTTCTTTTGGCTTGTAACCTTCCTAAAATAAAAATATACAATGATGATGATGATGATAAGGATGTTATTATATTTAAATTTTTATAAAATTATTGTATGTTTGAAAATAAAATGTAAAAAAGGAAGTTCTCATTGAAGAAAATTATCTTTGCTGAGAAGAAACTACTTTGGATCTCTTAATAATGACCCTATGGATATTATTTTGGGAATGAAATATGATATAGAATGTAGAAATTTATGTTTTAGATACATTTTTGTAATGTTTTTTATCCATATAAATTTTTAGGTCTGATGAAGTTAGGGGAGGGGTGCACTAATTGAAGATAATTAAATATTATTTAAATACAATAAAAGTTTTCAATAATGGGATGTCGGTCATAGGCCATGTTCATAAAGAATTGGTAAATTATGGATTTTAGTGTTGAACTGGTTGATAAATTCCACAAAATTAAAAATGAAGAATGTTTCATTATTCATACTCCATTTACCTATATGGATACTCAATTTTATCATTTTAGTTTGTCACCCTGGTAGCTAGTTTTTTTGGTTTTCAGTATTAATTATGAATAATATATTATTGACCATAATATATATTCGTAGTTATTATTATTAAAAAATTTGAATAATTTCCATAAAATCCCATTAATTTCAGTGGTATTGTTAAATTTAAAATTAAACCTATAAAACAATCATTAAACTAGTTTCTTAAGAAATCCATATTTCAACCCATATATGATCTTATTTATTTATGATTCATTATTCCTTTTATAAAAAAAATCACTTAAATTCTCATTTGGTGTTAATATAACAATCTAATTTGAGGAACTGTGGACTCCCGCCCCCTCAAAGAGATGTGATTCATTCACACACCACATGGAATCTATTAAGGTTTGGTTTAATGAAATTATATGTTATATTAAAAATACTAGAAAAATATGTATATAAAAATATATACATACATATATATAAATTTTTCTTTTAAATACATTCTTTAAATATGATAATTAAAAGAGAAAAACATTAATGCGTACGTACGGCTTACTGTCTCCATGAGTCGTGTATTACATTTCATACTCCTATAGTCTATAAATTATTATAATATACATATAATGTATAAACCTGATATATATATATACATCATTTTTTAAATTATTTAATCAACATATAATTATAAGGACAAGATATTTAACAAATTAAGACACATGCGAAGAACAAAGTGAATATTACCCAAAGTGAATATTTTACAAAGGTTCGTTAACAAGATGGTAATATAAGTTTATAATTAAACTATATATGGTAATGTATATAAAAATATTATTTTGTAAAATATTTATAATAAATTATATTTATTATATAGGAATCTTGTACATGAATGGAGAGATTCAAGACACAAGGTAAGGGGATTTCATCTCACTTTCAATTTTTGTCAGATACATGTTATGTTCACCAATCATTCCTTTTGTGTGGTGTATGTTCTACCCATGATTGAATTATATGTATCTTATAATTAAATTTATGGTTATTCACGTATCAATTTATTATTATTATTTCATGGGGATTATGTTTCAAAAGTTACTTAACTGGTAAAACAATTATGTCTCAATTTGTCTTCATTAAGACTCATGTTCTTATTATGCACCGAAACTCATTTTTTGAGGGGAATATATATCTATTTTACATGATATATGATGAATATATATCTGTCAATGGGTTCATATGATTTATTTCATTTCATTTCTTTATATGGAGTCTATAATCCCTTGTTATGAAGTTATAAGTGTTTATTGAGACAATCTAAAAACCTTTCGAGATTGTTTATGTTTAATCCCCCATTGATGAATTATAAAGTTGCATCTCTGAATAACATCAATGAATTTCATTATCCTATAGTTATTCATGATATAGTCATGTATTTGTACCATATTTACACTCATTGGTAAATAACATAGTTAGGAATGTTTCATAAGTAAGCCCAAATTTTCCCTCTCTTCGGTCTGAAAATTATGTTCCTTCAAAACCATGTTTTCTAAACAATGGTTTCCAAGAATAATTTATTAATGTCCCATGATCCATAAAATAAAAATTTAACTATTTTCCTTTTAAAAATATCTTCAACGAAATATTATTTTCCATTTTTGAATAATGAATTCCTTCTATCATTTTTAGCATGTAAATGGAATGTTCTTTTTACATCATACAACATGTACAGATTTACCCGCCATCATTTATTTTAAGATTCGTTTTAATATTAAAAAGTTTAATCATTGATAATTTTTTTAAAGGAAATTATCCAGGAAAATGGTCTTCAAAATTATTTAATGTCTTATTATAAAATTTCAATACACTATTTTGGAAACTGATCTGTAAATGGTTTTTGTAATAAAAATCCTTTTTTGAAGAAGGAAGAATATTTATCTCATGAAACATCTTCGAAAAAAATTTAAAAATTATTTTTCATCTAAGAAAAAATTTATTGATGTTACTCATGACATTTTAGTAAATCATCTAAAGGATCTATTTATACTCATTCAATTAATGGGATATACTTAATGTCGATGTCTTTATGAAGCATGTTTCTATTCCACTCGTTACATGTTTACAAAAACCACTTATTTTCATGGATTATTATTTGAATAAATGGTTATGAAACATGTATCTTTTATATATGTTATTCTATGATGAAATGTTAATAATAACCATTTCATTTCATGGGTTATGATTTCATGTTTATAAAACCTATGTATATTTATAGGTTAACATATAATGAATGTTTTGTAATCTTTTGCCACATGTATGAATGATTTTTTTATAAGATTGTTGGGACATATATCTCCATAAAAATTATTGGGTAATGATGGATTAATAATGAGTATAAATGTAATGTGTAAACTTCATTACATGTTCACATTGTTATGAATGGACTTGGTTTAATGTCCATAAGTTTATGCATGAACCTAATTACATCTTTAGAATTTTTTTGTGAACCTGATTACATGTTCACAATATAATGCATGTACTTGGTATCATTCCCATTAATTTATGAATGAACCTGATTACATGTTCACAATGTTATACATGATCCATATTACATGTTGACAATGTTATTCATGGAATTTTTTTTCATGTTTATAAGGTTACACGTGAACCTAATTACATGTTCATAATGTAATTCATAGAACTAGTTTCATGTCCACAAATTGATGATGGGCCCTGATTTCATGTACTTAATTTAATGAGTGAACATGTTTCTACTTATAAATGTTCATTATTTTCTATACAAATTTTAATTCCAAATATTTAATTTTTTATTCCTATGTTAATCTTTCATGACTTATGTAATTTTTTATGATTAATGCCTTATAAAGTTCCATGAATTATCCCATAACTCATATTTTTGACCTTTGATATGTAGGGTATGACCTCAAAATGTTATGATCTTGTTATCAAAATACTATATTAATTTTTATTCTCACTTTTCTCCCTTGTTTACCTTTAATGAGCTTCCAAGATTACCCCTTTCTTATGTTTTCCATTCTCCAGGTTACGAAGAAATGTTTTAGGTAGATGTACTAAATGTGGAGGTCTTTATGTGATATGTTGAAGATCTTTAAAAATGATATAAATGTTCTTTTAATGCTTCTAAATACACTAAACTATTATGATACCCTAGTTTGTATTTTTTAAATGTACTAAATATTCATCTAAAAATATGTAATATTAATGTATGTTACACCTGGGTTATTTTAGGATATTTGTTGTGTTATTATATATTATAAAATGATAAACTAGGCTGTGAATGGTATCTTATTTTTCTATTGATGAATTAGATTTCATGGACATAGAAGGTGGTGTTGGATCTTTGAGATGGTTTGGGTGATGCTTGGGATGATACCACTTTATAATATCTAGGACCGTCATAATTTTGATTTTATTAATATATTTTTATGCGACGTATTGTCACTCTGATATTTTTTTGATGGAATTTTATTGAGTTGTAATATTTATTCTCATGAGCCATGGGACAATATTGGTTATTAATTCATATTCTGTTAGTGTGTTTTATTCTATTATTCAAATCATCTCCCAAATGTTTTCTAATACCTTGGATGTTATTATTGGCCTTTGTTTTCATGGGAAATCCACCTATTTTTTGTGTCCATTATTTCTTTCCTGATACAAAGATTTTGGGTGTGATTTAATAGTAAGAACTAATAAATGAACTAGATAAAAATCCATATATGTTACTTTCAGGAGATGTTAGTCTCCACACACATGAATTATATTTTAATTTTTACAAAAGGGAATGAGGAATTATGATTAATGTTTATTCACAAAATATAAAGAACAAATAGTACTAATAATACTTTTGTAATCATATATGATTTTTAGAAATACATTTTAAGGTGAAATATATAAAAGGTACAAAGATAGGGAAATATTAATACTTATGTTGAGAACATTGATCTTCCCTTAAATTACTCCATGGAAATTGGGGGGTTATGATAACATCTTCTATTAAAAATCTGAATGAAGTAATATTTTATTAAATGGTAATAAGTAATGGTAGTATTCTAATAGGATTGAGAATTTTGGATTGGTCATGATGAGGTGATGATAGGATCTATTTTTATGTGGTGAGAATGGTATTCTTTTAGTATTTTCACATAACATAATGTGGTCACATTTCTAACATTCCATGATGATTTTAAAAGGGAAAATAGTTAATATAATAATTGTTCTTTAAATAACCATTTTAACCAATAATTTAAAATCATTGTTAACAGGTAAGGATTTTTCCTATTTGGTTAATACATTATACACATTTGGGTTTTACCACATGTACTTATGTTTACCTAGGTAGTTCATTATTTAAACATACAAATAAAATATCCCTTATTAAATAATGTGAAACATCTATTTCCAAAAAATAATACATTATATTTGGCAAAATTACAATGTGTAAGAGAAATTGATTTTATAATAAAAATGTGTATTGCATAAAACCAATTTTTTATAATTGTTTTATGTTTAAGCGTAATATATATTTGTTGGAGAAAATTATCAATGTATTTTATTTTCATGAAATCGATTAGTTTCATAAAATATTATTTTTTTAATCTTTAAAAACATGTAAATACCCAATTAGAAAAAATATAATATTCAATTAAATTAAAAGGCTGATACTAGTTTCCTCTAATGAAAAATATATCTTATTTTAATACATGTTAAACTAACAATTTATATATTCAAAATGGTATTAAAAAATATATCTTTACACCTTATATACATATTTCATCAAACTTAATATTTAATATTTTTTTTATTTTATGCCTAATTATTTATATAATCATATACATTATGTATTTTTTAAAAGCATTGTTTATAAAAATTCATTAAAAATTAATCATTTCTGAAAAATTACAAAAATTGCTTCCAATATAATTTTGACATACTAAATTAGAAACATATATTTTATTACCTTGTGAAAATTTTAAAATTATATATTTAATATTCAAATGAAAAAAATACTTTGAAAATAAATTTTATTGAAAAAAATATGTTTTGAATGTTGTGTTTTCAAAATATTATTCCATACCAATTTCTAATTAAAAAAATTAATTAATATATTTAATCATAATATTCAATTAAAATTTGTTTATTTAATTTATAGAGGAATAAAAAATTACTTTTGGAATAAAAATAATTCATGACCCCTACCCTATAAGGTAACCCTCTTTCGCCAATAATAAATAATGATTGAGAATAACCTGTGAGCCCCACCTTTAACATGCCTTGGATTTGCAAATAAAACTGTTGTTATAGATATCACACATATGTCTAGAATTACCCTTAATTATAAGTTTAGTATCATGTGAAATTCTCTAAATAAACAAAAAATATCCATCACATAATATAAAATAAAAGAAACCAAACATCCCAAAATGAACGTAAAATGTCAAAAAATATAATATTTTTCTATATGTAAAATAAAAAAATTCTTATAATGAAGTGAATTAAGAAAAACTGTAATATCCTAGAAAATAAAATATATATTTATCCCCGAATTCATCCTAGAAAACAAAATAATAGTTAATCATTATGTAGGGTTAGAAAAGCATATATATGAAACTGGATCATACATAAGGACTCAAATGTAAATGTGAATGTGAATACTAATTCACTAGTAAAAAACCAATGTATCCAATATGCACAAAAAAAATTCTATCTATCCATTTTAGTATTACAATTTATTAAACATAATATAAAATAATTAATTTATAATAATATAAAATAATCATATCTAAATCATTTATCCCACACTACTTCCCCACTAGTTTTATGCTCTCACTCCATGACATCATACATTCTGGTGCTCTAATTCCATTTTTATTCATCAGACATATAACACTAAATGACTCATCCCCGTAAAAATTCATCATTACTAATCTCATGTCAATCGATTCACCACATACTCTTTCTTATCCAACCACATGAAAAAACAATAATATCATAATAATGCCATAAAAAATTATATATAAAAAAATATTATGTTATCTCTAAATAGAAGGACATCAACATCATTCCCTCATAATTCCATATACAAAACCACTAAAATTCACCCTATCCTCTCATTATCCATCACATCTAGTTCACTATAAAAAATAAACTAATCAATGAATATGAATAAAAAACTATCCTACAACGGATTTTGGGATGAGGGGGTAGCTATCCATTATCACTTTCCAACATGTATGTTTAAAGAACACATAGATAACCCAAATATGATTTGGTATTTGTGTAAAAACAAGAATTATGTGGGTTTTATATATAAATCAAGTGGAAAATATGATTTATAATAGATATAAATATTACTGACCATTAGGTTCATAATAATATAAACAACACGTCCTCTGATATAATAACAGCGTATCACAACTTCTAGTATCTTCTATTTCCCCCACTAATGCAAAACACCCCATAACTATAAGGATCAAACATAAATAGTACATATTCTAGTAGTTTTGAAATAAGATTGACATTTTTTTGATGTTTTATATTAATAGTTTTACAAAATTTGGAAATTATCTTACAAAGTAAACCCATACATTAAAATTGGACACTTATACCCAGTATCCATTTTCCCACCGAACCAAGGCATTTAAAAAAACAAATGATATCTCATTATTATAAATCATCTAAATTATCTCCTTAATCCCGTACATGTCTTCACTCCAACATAAGTAATTTGAAAATCATTTTGAAACTTGGAGTAAGAATAAAAATCTTGGTAAACAACACAAGAATGTAAATATTTATTCCAATGAAAACATGAAAACCCAATGAAAATATTTCTCAAAAACTCATTAAGAAGAATATAAAAATCAAACAGTTTACTTGGAATATAATTACTATATATACCATACATTCACCCATAAAAATGGAATATTTTTATAGTAAAATTCTATATCTGGAATACCCAATTCTTTGGAGTGCTATAATGGGGATCACCCTTCGTATAAGTTATCTCGGGCACACCTATTTCTCATGAGCTATAATGGGGTCAACCATTTGTATTATCAATATCTGCCTCTCCTATGAGATAAAATGTTTATCAAAAAATCATATATAATTTAAAATGACTAATTAATGAATAAAACCATTGAAACCACTTGTAAACCCTTGTGTTAAACTCTTTTAAAAATCCATTTTAATGTAAAAATATTTTTTAAAATATACAAACCTCACACATAACAACAAAACCTTTTTATTTGGAATAAAATATGAAAACTTATTAAAGGAACATTTAATCACTAATGAATCATGAATTAGGTATATTAATTTTATGAATTATATGCTAATTGTTTTTCTTTTTTCACTTTGAAAAGAGATGGAAGAGACTCTCTAAAAGATGATTTTTAAAATAAAGTCCTTTACAAACAACATTAAAATGAATCCTAATTGAAATAATTTGAGGGAAATTACATAATTAACATATAAAAACATTCATTTATATATAAATAAATTTATAAAAATAAATTTAAATACATTTTCGTGAAATAAATTTTTTTAAAAATAAATCATTAAAACATTTTAAATAATGTTTATTTAGTTAAACAATCCCTCACCTTCAGTCTGGCTCATCTTGTATGTTCATTATATTCCTAAAAAATAAATAGTGTTAAATTATTTTATTTATTGAGAACAAATTTTTAAATATTATTATTCCTTTTACATCACCTATTTTAATGTTATTACAATTATGTAAATATTTAAGTTCATATCGTATGTTTTTTCGATATTCGGTACTGGAGTCCAAAATGATTTTTGTATGATATCAATAGTAAAATATTACACTATAAAATCATATATAGAATAATATTAATGAAATAATAATCATAATTATACAGTAATTATAGTTTTAAATCCATCCATTACCAGTGGATATGAAAAATGAACTATGTTACAATCATGGAGACGGTAAGCCGAATATATGAATTAATAACATTTTCATTTTTCCATGATCATTATTTGGATAGGATATGTATTATTTTAGCTTTCCATAATGATAATAATATCATTAATATAATATGAATATTTTAAATATTCTTATATATATCATTCAAGTGCTATGGTGAGGAAAAATGAATCATATCGCTTCGTGGAGGTGATAGTTCACACGTACAAAGGAATGATGTTATAATTTTTTGATCAGGGAATGCTGAGATATTAAATGGAATATTATACTATAATATTGATGAATATTTAATTAATATAATATATAAAGTTTAATTCCATCATTAAAACCAGTCTTTGGATATGGTAATGGAAAACAATTTATAACGGTTCGGGAGGTGGTAGTTCGTCGTAAGCATGAACGATTATTTCATTTAGCATTTGATTGAAGTGAATATTAATTTAGTGGATTTTATTAAAATAATAACATAACTATTTTTGGGATACTAAATTTATTATTTCTCCATGGTTTAAAATTATTTCATGGATGTGGAAGAAGAAAGAAAACATAAATACTTAATGAAAAACGGTACCTCTTTTTTAGATGGTCTCCTTTGATAAACACCATAAAACCTATACTGTTAGTTTTCTATATAAAATAATGGATATATCATACGGGGAATGATTATAGGAAGTTAGTTTTTTAGATATTGTCTTATAAAAGTTGTTTTCTAGGTGTGAAGAAATGTGTATAATGGGTTTCCTTTTATATTAGATGGAAGGGGAACTCTCGGAATTCATCAAAATATTAATTAATATAAATTATTTATATATTAAAAATGGATAAAAAATTATTTATATATAATATTGTATTATTATTTGTATAAATCCATTCATCCAATCAATTTTATAATTTTTTATTTTTTTGTAATCCTTATTGTTTTGTTTTAACCTTTCTTTAACCCATTTAACTGTTACAGTGATATCATGTAATTTAAAATTTGAGGGTTAACATAATTACTATAAGCATCTAAATGATTAATAAATGAGTCATTAATAATATTTTGAGACATATACAAATAATTATTATGAATTTTGAATTTTTATAGATTTTATATCATTTAATAAAATGTTATGTATTTCACAATATCAATTATATCAGTTATGATGCTATTCATTACTTGAATTTTTAAAAAATACCAGAACAACGAGAAAAATTCCTAAAATTACATGGAAAAGATCACTAACATGTAAATGTAATCTTAAATAAATATTTATTAAAGTAATAATCTAATTTTTTTTACTTTAGTATTTTAATATTATTTATTTGAAATTTCATTTAATTAAACAATTACTGCATCGTCATTGTGCAAGCCTTTAATTTGATTATATTTTCCATATATATTAAAAATAAGTTACTCTAATAAAGATAAATCTTTTAATATGTATAATAATATTTATATTCAAATAGATCCCCAATATAACCCCATAGTAAAAATATATCACTTGTTAAATACAAAAGTATAAAAAATTGACTTTCCTTTGAATATAATACTATAATGGTCATATTCTCATCTTAAAGGAATTAAATTTTCTTAAAATTTATAATTGTATTATTAGGGAAAAATATTACTTATCCAATAACATTAGAAAATTTTTTTGGGTAATTTTATAATATTTAAAATATTGTTTTATTCTTAATTACCTTATTTCCCATAAACCATGGTAATAAATAATTATTAAATTTGCTCTTCATAATGTACCAAAATAAAATGGATATATTTAATAAATTTGGAACTCATGATTAAAAATATATAATCAATTTATAAAATTCAAAACATATAAATTTCAGAAAATAATTAAAAAACAATCCCATTAATTGAACCAGAAAACTGGATTTTAACGTAAAAAAATCAAAAGTCCACAATGTCATTATATGCAATTTCAATGTGAAATTGACTCCAATGACCTGCATTAGATTTATGGAAAAAACCATGATATAATTACTATTTAAAGAGGTAAAAAATATGTAACACTATAAATTATTTATATGAAAATGTTGTTTTCAATTACAATGCAGTATGTTTTCATTATTCATTAAAATTAAAAATACCATAAAAATATCAAAAGGCCAACCAAAGTAAAAAAAATTATATTCCTTATTAAAAAAGAAGTTTAATTTCACAAATATATTTTCTAAATGTTTTAAAAAAAGATTTAAAATAAATCATTCATCAGAAGGATTGAAAACTACCTTTTTTGAAAAATACTTCTTATAAGTATAAAACTGGATTTGTTCTTACATCTTGTCTGAAGAACAAATAAAATAAATTTTAATCATTAATTTGAATAAATAATCTTTATATATATCCTCATTATAATACATAAAAATTAATTTTATTATTTACTAGAAGAAAATACACTTGTCAAATTTAAATAGTTCTTCCGAAAAAGATTACTTTTATTTTAAAATGGGTTTTATTTTCAATTATAAATAATTTTTCACCAAATGATTCATTATGTCAAAATTTGTAGACAATATATTAATAACTCATTTAATCATTATTATTCCATTTATTCAAAACACTAGAATAAAATGGTAATCTTTGAAAAATAATATTCAGTTGTTCAGTTAAGCATGATGTCGAGTATCACATACGCTATCTAACATAATGATTCATTTTAAAATATTTAGATGTTAAATTCTCTAGCACCTTAATAAATTTCATTCTTACAATTTTAAATCGAGCTGCATAATAAGGGTTTTAATATTCAAAATTCCATTATTTAAATCCCACATAAAAAATAGAATAATAAAACATACACATTAAAAGAAATAAAGGGATGTACGATGATCTCTATAGATAATACGTATAAGTATTAAGTGTAAGAAAACATGAAAACAGAAGATAAAAAATATCATTTTCTGATAGAGAGTGATAGAGAATGTGTTCCTGATATAGTCAAAAATCACATAATCATAAATCATTGATTTTTTAAAAGGTCATTGATTTCATAGAAAGAATTGTGAAATGATAAGTTTTTATAGCAAAGCTCATTTCAAATATTTGAGGAATTATTTTACTACCATGAATAAGAACAAAATGCAATATACATACTTGAAATTTATTTTTTCATCCTTTATTCATTTTTCACCACAAACCCATCTTTTTCTCCTTCCAATTATTATTTATGATGTATTTGAATATTTTAATCATTAGGTCTTCGAAGTTAAATTTTACCATTTATCTCTAAATAACATCAATTACACTGGACTTCTCATACCAAAACATTATTTCTATAGTAATCTTCATAATATGAAAACCACTTCCATACAAAACCTTATTCACCATATGTCCAAAATAAAATCATTGATTCCTTAAAAATATAATTCAACCGTTATTCCTCAAATTAAATACCATTGTATTATATTTACCTTAATCATATAATATTCCCAAAGTACTGAACATATTCTAAAAAGATATTATTAACATAGTTAGTAAATAACTATACATATAAATGAATATATATTCTATAATATATATGTTACAAAAAATAAAATTATTATACATTAGTCAAATTGTTTAACAAAAAATCATATTAATTGGTACTTCACATGAGATTGTGCTAGTTGATGCACCCTTGTCAACCTTCGGTAGTTGGTTTGATTCCAACAGCCTTTCTGAATAAGGCAAGGTGTCGCACATCTTATGGGTTGTCCTTTTTCCAAACCATTAAAATTCTTACAACATTACAAAAAAGTAATAACCCATAATTACCTCTAAATTGTGTTTCTCTAAAAAATATCATTAAGAGACTTGAAATTTCATAACATAAATCCTCAAATGGGTTTTTAAGACATTAAAATTATGATCAATATTAAATTATAAACCCATGAAGATATCTATATCTTGGAAGACCAAATCCTAATCTCTAAATATGCATAACCCATAATTTTATTCCAACAATAAGGACCGACGTTAGACAATACATATTTTTGTTTTTTAACTTCATTTTAAATTTTAGGATTTTTATGTTTCAGGTTTTACAGAATTAGGAAAATGTATTAAAAGATAAACCAACACCTAACAAGTAGAAACTTATACATAGTATACTTTTTTTTTACCAAACAATTCAATTTAAAATAAAACAATGACTTATCTTTATGAAAATGCTTTAAAATTACCCACTTGATCCCATCCTTGTCTATACTCTACCTTAATTCTTATGATATTTTTATTCAAATATGGGTAGAGAAAAAAATACCAGTTTAGAACATAATAAATTACATCTTCAGTCCATTGAAAACCTGAAAATCCATTAAAACCCATTCATACCAATAAAATCGTTAATAAGATTATAAAAATCACACAGTTTCATTGGGAAATCATTACCATATCACCCTTACATTCACCTTTAAAAATGTAATAACATTATGGTCTAATTCCATATTTGGAATATCAAATGCATTTGAGATCTATATTATGGTTCACCCTTCGTATAATATATATTATTCTAAACCATTTCTCATGATCTACAAAGGGGATAAAACCTTATTATATGTTATATCTGGCTCACCGTTGAGATATAATGGAATAAAACCCTTAAAATATATTATCCAAGTACAAATTCATGAATAAAACCCTTGAAATTTTTTTAAAACCATATGGAAAACACTTTCGAATATCAATATCCCATTTTCAAATAGATATTATTTTTTTAAATCTATAAATTGTGCATATAATAAAGAATCCATTTTCATTGGAATAAAATATTTGAAAATCTAAAGGAAACACTAAATCATTAAATAATACTGGAATTTTGAAATTTATTTTATGGAAAATATGGTTAAAACAATTCTTTTAACTTTTGTTAAAAGTACTCAATGAGAATGATTAAAAGGTTATTTTTAAAAGAATGTCCCTTACATAAATCATTAATATGACTCTTTTTTTAAAACATTTGAGAGAAATTAGAATATTAAAATTTCCAAAAAATCATGTCTATATGAATAAATTTATAAAACAAATTTCAAATATATGGACATGAAAGATACTTAATTAAAATTTAATCATTAAAACATTTCAAATAATGTTTATTTAGTTCAAAAGTCTTTAACCTTGAGTTGGACTTGTCACATACATTTATCTTATTCCATAATAATAAAATCTGGTTACTTATTTACTTCATTTAGAATGTTTTATAACAAATATATTCACTTTTATATAACATAACATAAATTTATAACAATTACACAATTATTTATGTTCTTGTTAGATGTTTTTTTGATATTCAACAGTTGAGTCCAAAAAAACATTCTATGATGTAAATTGTCAAAGTGGTCATAATTATATAATTATAGAATAATATTAACTGAATAATGAATTCATTTTTAAATAAATTAAATTTTGAAATAAATCTATTACACATGGATATGAAAAATGAACTATATTACAATCATGGAGATGGTAAGTCGTACGTACACATGAACAACATTTTAATCTTTCAAAAATAATTAAATAATGCAGTTAATTATTATTATGTCATTAAATATATATAATAATATAATTAATATCATATTAATAATTTAAATATACTTATATATAGTATCAACAAGATGTGGTGATGAAAACGAATCACATAACTTCATGGAGATGATAGTTCACAAGTACGCATGATTGATGTTATCATTTTTATTTACATTTAAACCTAAGAACATAAATAATATATTAAAATTTAATAATTATAAATATTTCATTAATATCATATAGATAAAAATAAATTCTATCATTATAACCATTCTATAGAGGTGGTGAAGGAAAAAGATTTATAATGGTTCATGAGAAGGTACTCTATTATACGCATGAACAATTATTTCTTTTAGCATTTTCTGGAGGTGGAGATGGATTTATATTATAATATTTACATAATTACAAATCCCTATATTTACTATACTATATTAATTGTTTCATCATATTTTAAAAATATTTGATGAAACTAGGAGAAGAATGAATATATAAATATTTAATTAAAAATAAATGCTCTTTTTCCGAAAATCTCCATTGATTAACACCTTAACACCTATAACGTGGATTTAATGCCAAAAATAAGAGATATAAAATATATGTATTGATTGTATTATGGTATTGGGGAATACATTGGCTGAACGAAATAGGGTTTGAAGTGTGAAGAAAAGAGAAGAACGAGTATCCTTTCATAGGAGAGGGCTGAGACACTCTTCGAATTTGTTAAAATATTAAGTTAATATAAATTAATCTTTTATTCTAAATGGACACAAAAATAATATTTAAAAGATGAGATGATTATTAGTATAAAAAAATTTACCGAATGAAAATTAGATATGTTCTGATTATTTTTAATCATTTTCTTTTGGTTTTAACATTCATTTAACCCTTTTAACTCTTACTGTGATATCATGTCATTTACACTTTGATGGTTGATATAACTATTATGAAAATAAAAATTACAAATAAATGAGATTATTATGAAATTTTAAGACATATCCAAATCATTTTTCTAAAATATATATGTGTATAAATTCTATATCATTTAATAAAATATTGTTTGATTTTAAAATATCAATTATCTCAATGTTGGCAATATTCATTAAATGTATTTTTGAAAATATAATAATAAATAAGTTAATTTCAAATAAATACTTCCAAAAACTCACTAATATGACAAATTAATCTAATACATTTTTTTATGATATTGATAATCTGAAACTATATTTATTTTAGTAATTTAATTTAATTTATTAGAAATTTTCTTTAATTAAACAATTACTCAATCATCATTGTGAAAACCATTAATTCTATTATTTATTCCATAAAAATTAAAATTAATTATTATTATAAATATAAACGTTTAATG
The DNA here is from genome assembly GCA_963277665.1 of Viscum album. Lineage (NCBI taxonomy): Eukaryota > Viridiplantae > Streptophyta > Magnoliopsida > Santalales > Viscaceae > Viscum > Viscum album. Next base: position 38,675,905 of record OY728140.1, on the reverse strand, counting down.
TTTCAAATAACTAATTATAGTCAAATATACCCCCTATATATTCCCATAATAAAAATACTTCACTTGTTAAAAACAAAAGTATAAAAAAATTGAATTTCCTTTTAAGATAATATTTAAATTTTATATTCACATACAAAAGGAAGTAAATGTTCTGGTAGAAAATTCATTAATTATTTGGGAAAAAATATTAATGCAGTAAGATCATTGAATGTTTAGTGTAATTTTATAATATTTATAATATTAATTTTACTCTTAATTACATGCTTTACCCTTAACCGTGGAAATAAAAAATTACAAATGATACAATTAATATTGTCCAAAAATAAAAGGGAACTATTTAATAAATTTTACCTTCATATTATAAATATATAATTAATTTATATATATTAAAAACACCACAATTTTTGGAAATTAATTAAAAATTATAACAATTAATGGAACAGGAAAACAGATTTTTTGATGGAAAATCCTTCAAAAGGTTGTCATGTTTTTATAACGAATATCCATATGAAATTAATTCCAATTAACTATATTATATTAACTAATTAAATAAATATCTAATTAAACTTTAAAACAATTAAAAAATATAATTTAACACTAAAAATTATTAAATGATAAGGCTATATTAAATTTTATTGCAGCATAGCTTCACTATTCATCAGAAAAAATAAAGCAGAAAAAGAAAACAAATTCAACCAAATTAAATTGTTCTCTTCCCATTTAAAATAAGATTTTCTATTTCAAATATAATTTATAAAGGTGTCAAAAACTTGATTTTAAATATATATTCTTTCAAAAGGTGGAAAAATTCCCTTTTTAAAAAAATACATCTTCTATACAGAATATTTTATTTGTTCTTATGACATGTCTATAAACAAAAAAAAAGCATTTTAAATATAATATTTAAAATATATTACATATGTAATTAGAATAATCCAATAAGAGTGATTTTTAAATTTACAATTACATAATACATTTTTTCATATTTATATTTTTTTCTAGAAAAATATTTTCTTTTATATTAAGAAGGATTTTACATATATTATTTAATATTTGGTCACCAAAGAATTCATTTTATTGACATTTATAATTATTATTTTTAATTAATTCTGTTAATCAGGATTATTTCATCAATTCTAATGACTAGGCTATATTTCTAATATTTAAATAATATTATTTAGTTTTACATTTAAGGTAGTAATTGTGCATCATCCATGCTATAGAACATAGTGATTCATTTAAAAAACTCTAGGTGATATAATAAAAGGCAAAATATTCCACATTTTAATTAAATGATACATTATTTCAAGAATTGTGGAGTTATCTTGGATAAGAATATTTCAATAAAATTCAATTCACATTAATAAAATAAAATTTTTAATCATAAAATTTATTTAAAATTTTTTCCACTCACCAATTTTTCCCACCCATATTTATCATCCCCTAAAATATATTAATTTACCAACCTATGCCATTTTCCTTTTATCACTTCCAGTTAATTACATGGACTAAATGGAAACTAAAATAACCATATTATAGTAAAGATTATCCTCCTCACATTAACCAACAATCATCACTACACTCTTTTTTCCAAACCATCACCACAAACATATAATATCCATAAAAAATAGAAATCACAACCATTACACATCAGCCGAAATCACATCCCTTAAAAAAATCCATGGATTTGATTCCCAATACATTTCACCATGAACAATTTTCCCACCATCAAAATTAAATCCACATATTATCGACTAACATCAAACAATAAAATAAAAAAGGATAAAAATACATAACAAAAAATATAGCATTTATATCTATAACAATATCAATTCAAGGGATTCTACCACATTACATCTTGTCTTGTATGTGTATTACCAAAAAAATTCATATTTTGATGGGAAATGATTCCTTATCATATATATGTATGTTCTTATAATTATTTTCATAGTGATTATATGGAATTAACAAATTGAGGATTTTAAAAATTACCACAATCACTACATAATAATTCCCTTCATAATAATTATGGTCATCATGGAATCAAACATAGAAAATCCTTTAATAAAAACAACAGAACATGTCAAATTTATATGAGTAATCCCACCCAATTTAGTATCTTATTACTAATGTTATCCACGCAATTAATGGTAAATTAATTCAACCCCCATAAATGAACATTATAAGGAAGAGAACATTGAACACCTACTTGAAACAATAATTTCCAACTCAATATACAAGGATAATGAAATTGAAAGTGAAGATCCATGAACCAAAACAAAAAGAACGCCCTTAATCAATCTTTAACACAAGACCCTGATTCAATATATATCCACAACATCACTAAAACAATCAATATCATAATGAAAAACATAATTTTAAATGAATAACAGTTGAAATAATGATTATAAAAGAGAGGTTTAAAAATTGAATTGACATCAATAAATCTCTAGATGACATGATTCAATTCCTGTAAGGATATGATAAATTTCCTCCTAAAATTACATTATATTCCTCTAAGATTTGTTTGAAAATAAATTAATAATATATGATTTGAATGGAGTATAAAATTTATAGGTTATCCTTAAAATATAATACCATGTTCAAAAAACAACCGTTGTGGCACAATGGTCCTAAAATAAGACAAATCCAATTAGTAATGATAGTGTTTATAACATTATGAGGCTCATCGAAACACAATTTAAAAACAATATGACATGTATGCAGTAGTTCTTATAAACTAGTAAAGAATCCACAGTCCAAGGGAACCCCATGATGATAAATATAAAATATGAGGAAGGTTATGCCATACTCTATCACCCATTTCATTATAACACCAAACCTAATAGAACAAATAGAGACTCACCTCTCCAAGAATCTACACTGCTACAGCCTCACCATGTTGTACCAACCCACAAAACAATAAGGGATCAAAACATATAACACCTCGGTCCTCAATGCCACATATCTCTTTCACACCGCATATAAGAAAGAAATTAGAAAACCTAAAATCATGACCTCCATAATCTATATTTCTTTAAGACATATCCATTCTCTCTACACCTCAAGGATACCCATCATATCACAAAATCCTTCCTTAGGTGAAACATTAGTACAAACTCTACCGTCCCCTCAAAAAATCCATCATAATTCCCATTCGGGGCCTACATATCTGAAAATTCAACAAAATAATTAGGTAGATATTATGGACTATTACATTCAATACCCTTCAAACTATTCTCATTCTCGAAAATAAAAATAATCCCTGGGAGAAGGTATCAATTGGGGGTTCAAATAACTAATCCCTGAGATTCCACTCTAGGATATTATTAATGTAAAAAATTTCACTATCTAGGAAAAATAATAAAAAGGGAGAAGAACATATCATAATCCAAAAATATCAATTTGTAACATCACTCAAGGGATTAGAAAACCAAAACAAAAATAATTTCAAGATACATATCAGGAATTTATGTATTATATATCATGTTTCTAGATACTATTTTTCAATCTACAATACCTATATACAATATAGATCAATTAGAGAACTCACACATGTGGAAAATTCTCTCAAATAGAACAAACCTACTACAAAACTTAACAGTTAGAACAAAAGATCTATTATACTATAAAAATTCTAATGACAACCATCACACTTACATGGGATCACTCTAATATTTCAACACCATATGAAGAAAAAAGTTTCATAAACCTCCTCACCCATGAAAAACTTTTTCCCTAATTATTCCACCAATCACATTTATTTTTTCTTGTAAGGTGCAATAAGAATCCAATAATTATACATACTCAAAACATTCCAATAAAATTTAGAATATATTGTCCAAAATTTTTCAATGGGTTAAAAAATTAAAATAACTTCATTACAATATTTATTCGGTTGAAAGAAAAATCATCCTAATCAATTAAATTATTTTTTAGACAACCTTTATATTACCATTTTTATCAGGGTTATATTTTATAATATTTTTTTGTTCCATCACTACAACCATAGAACTACTCATAATCAACATAGGGTTACATGTTCCTTAAATAATGAAATAGTATATCAATGGTTATTTCATTTCCAACATAGGAAATATAAATGTTCATGAATTGGCATCATTATGGAGCATATTCTTTATATATAAATTTAATTAAAAAAATTTTATATCTATAAATAATTATTAGGTAGAAATATCAACAATTAAATACATTAATAAATAAAAAATAAAACCACAAACGACAATCAATATTTACATTCCTTTTTTAGGGTAATAATTATAATTTTCTGGTAAATAACATTAACTTGAGCCTGAATTATAGAAAAAAATATGTATATTATGGTGAAATAAATTAGGTTTATCATAATTCAAAAACATATTATTTATATCTAATCACAATTTCCACTGGAGAAATATCCATACTCTATATTCTCATATATAATTTTTTCTATTCCCCAATAATTGACTTCCTCAAATTGTATCATGTAGGTAAAAAGATATATGATTATAAAAAACATGGTTTTGGGTCTCAAAATAAAATTACACATGTTGTATCATTCATTTCATTCATTACGTGATCATTGAAAATAGAAATTAATCATTTATCTACAATGGAAAACAATCTTATACACTCTAATTAATGTATCATGATTTCACAACAATAGTTAAAATCAAACCACATGAACATAAAATGTTTTCATATTTTACTTATAATATAGTAAAAATGATACACGATGATGATTAATATGGTAAATATTTCATACAACTCCATTTAATTGTTCCCTAGATTATATATACTCCCAACAATAAACTCATCAATGATTAACATGTGATGAAAAATTATTTTTTCACAATAATGTATTATTAGTCTTGAATACAATTGATCAAATTATTTTAATACCATAAAATACACAATGGGATAATATAATTCATGATTATTATTTTCCATGATTCGAAAATAAAAAGTACCTCACCACAGAATATCATTCAAATATAAACAAAGAACAAAACATTATAATAAATTTATAAAATTGAATTCCATCCACATATAGAAGGTCAATTGTCTTTATAAATAATATGTAATTTAAATAATCTTAATAATGATTCTATAGTGATAAATATTATTTCATTTTAAAACATTAAAAAATATAAAAATTCCCTTCTATTCATGTTTATCATCAATTAAATTTCATAAATAGTAGACACAAAAAATTCTATCCATTAAATCAATTATCAAAACATGCATACAAAATATAAATGGAATAATACTACACATCTAAATTCATAAAATTAAGTAAGAAACAATTTATTGATATGATATTTTATAAATTTTAAATTTAATATAAATAAGCATAATGGTCATTTTGATGAATCTATAAATTTATATATAGAAATACATGTTTTAAAATAATTACATAGTACATTCATATGATACATAATTAATGTAAAATAATGTATCACATATAAATTTTTATGGGGACCAAAATGTTTCTATTATAGATTTCTAGATAACCATTTCTTCTATTAAATAAAACACATTCATAATGTTACATATTTCATAAATATTATCCAAATTTTGAATCAATTCCCAAAAAAATACACCAATCATTCTTCAGTATCAATTTAAATAATTAGAATAATTGATTATATGTTATAAATTCTGACAATATGAAAAAAATTAAATTTAGGATGGAGCATGTAATAATAGGAAAGGGAATGAAACATTAAAGTCTCAAAATTCCTTCACACATCATTTCATCTGAATCGATGACTAGTTTACACTTTCATTATGGATATATATCTATATCAAGAAATTATAATTATTATTACCAATTAAAAAATGAGAACAATCATAGAAACACGAAAAAAATAATTATTTATTTATTTAATTTTAACACTTATTATCTTCCCAAAATCAACTCATTAAATCAAAAAACAGAAGCAATCATGATATATATTCCTCCCATTGGTCTCAACCTTGAATGAATCCGCACCTAACATTTATCATTAAAAAGGACTTGATTTAGTTCTTCACAACATATGTTGACCTTAGATACCATTTCTTAATAGTCTCTCTATTAAATATCATGCATGTGCTCCACTAATACAACAACCCAACCATCACATATAGTCCTCATAGTGCCAAACAATTACATCAATAATATCATAAAATCTCACTATGATAAAACTATTTTAGGATTTCATCCCCCAATGGAACCCCTTATTGGTGTAATATTAATGGAGGGGGGGGAGATGACCGTTCGTTCCCACCTTTAGTAGAACCTGAGTTGGTTACTCAAAATGAGGGTATAAAAATCACAAATATTGAAGTAAATACCTTTAATAGTAAATATAGGATCCAAATATCTTATATTAGTTACCAAAAAACTCAGTCACATAACATAATATAAAATAAACCAACCATACTATAAAACATTCAAAAGGTCAAAAAACTAATAAATGCATCCTTGTGAATCCAAAAAAAAAGACAAGTACTTTGTTAGTGAGCTAATATATGATCCAATATCCAAATTATTAATGTCTGAATCAGTTAACAATATACTCAAACAAAGATGAATAATAGTTTATATATATTTAGGGAGAGATTGTCATATATAATCACCATGATCATACTAAAGGTATCCCATTCACATTTGGAAAGAGTACAATAGTTACCCTTTGAATGAAAAAATAGAACCAACTTGAACCTAAATGGGTCATCAATCCATCTTAACCACACTAAAGACCAATCTAAAAATAAATTATCACTGTATAATAATAATAAATGGGTTATCTCAATGAAGTACGACTCGAATCACTTTCCTATTCATTCACCAATATTACAATCCAGCAGCATTCGTCTTGGTGCTCCCATATCTTTTATGTCTATAATCATTATAAAATAAATTCATCAACATATAAAGAAATTCCCACATCTATACTAACATAAATTACTACATTTTAACTTCAGAATTACAATAACATGATTTATAACCATCACATCCTAATCCTCCTTTAACCACATCGATATAATAAAAAATTTAGTTTATTAGGATCGTAAATGAAATCAATCCTATGTCCTCCTCCTTCCACAAATGAAAACACTATGAATCCTTAAATCATATAAACAATCATTACCTATATATAAATGTCATATAATGTCATAATTTTTATGGTTTAATGATCATATCTAGAATATATAGTTGGGAGTTAGTGGTAGCTAACCACCACCCATCATTAACTTGGAAGTATGTGGAAGTCACCAATAAATGAATACATATGGTAATCTGAGTAAACACATCATTGGATGGGATTAGTATTATAATGAAAAGGAAAATACAATATGTAATAGATAAATACAATCCCAAACTATGAATTCATAATAAGAGAAAACATTTGTCTCACGACATCACCAAAAAATCTCACAGCCTATGCTGCCATTTGGTTCTCCTACTATTGAAGCACAACACACCACTAAGCCAAAAGGGGCCCTGTTTGTATTGTATATTATAATATTTTAGAATTTATTAATTCTTTAAAATTACTATTAAACATGAAAAATCATTTCACATTTACACAACCCATTGATTTATAATTTATTTTATTTATTTCAATTACTAAACATCATTTTCATCCCACAACCAAAATTAATTTCATCCCACTTAGATTCATTGATCAACCCTTGTCATTTTAGTTATAGAATATTAGATGAATTACATGGTTTACCAGTATACTATCATAACCACAACAAACCTTAAATAATCCTTACCACATTAAACTAAAATCATGAAAGAATAAAATATTTAATTTCTTCACTACAACCCAACCAGGACACCACAACATCCACACATCACAACCACCACAAGTCATTACACATCACATTACTATCAAACCAACCATGGATTCTCAGTAAAAAAAATCAACCTTGAAAATTATATCTACCATTAATGGTAAATCCCTAAACAAAGCACACACATCACAACAGACATCTAATCAAAGACATCAACACTAAGAATCACATCTCAGATACCACATATGCTATTATTTTATAAAATGTTCTATCATGATGTCACTTCTTATTTAACGTGGGTAATGTAACAAGATTTCATATTTCTATTGTATAATGTTCATTATACATATATATGTTTATTATCCATTATGTATGTGGAGTTTAATAATCTAACACAATAAGGGATTAAAAAATCACATCAATTTCAACAAACTCATCCCAAACTGCTATTTTTGTCATCATGGTAATAAAAATAGACATTTTTAGGTAATATAATCAAATAGGAAACAAAAAAATATAACTACCTTCACCAGTAACTATAGATTTATTATATTAATTATATTTATTAAGATGACCCATATTTTCCTTCCATGGAATGTCTAAATATTATAGTCAGAAAATATACACCAAACAATTGAGATAATGGGGAACCCCTACCTCAAAAAAATTACAATTTGTTTTATAAGGAGTAAGAAAGATTAATAAAACCACCATACATCATAATTATAGGAAAACCCCAGATCAACCATAAATACAACACCCCTGATCAATCTCTATCCACAACATCACACGGACCATCCCTCTCCCTATAGAAACTTTTATATTGATTTAAGAACAAGAGAAAAAATGAAAAGGGACTGAGATGCATCCCATTAATATTTAAAAATTATAAATGTATAGATCCCATGAATCAATACTGAAAATGAGAGGTTTAAAGGACTCCGATAATAACATAAGATATTTCCACGAATCATTTGAAAATATCAGTTGAATAGAGGGCGTCATGGTGTTCTATAATTTATAAATAATATACATTTATAATCCTCACAAAATCAAAATATACTGGGTAACAAAGGTGTTAACATAGGAAATACTAAAATTTAAACAACAGTTTCATGCCATATTGGGACTAGTCCGGAACATGTTGGAGAAAAATTATGGTTTCCATGTTTTAGATAAAACATATAGTAGAGGTACCAAGGGAAAATGGAACCAGCACACCCCATAATTATAATCATAGTGATGAAGTATATTCCATTGTCTTTCTCCATGGAGTAGAAACAATGAAATTGATAGAACACCCAATTCTAACATCTCCAGTAATCCACAATAAATTCTTTCAAACCACATCACAGATACCCTAAAAAAGGGAACTAATAAATAACACCCGATACCACAAAAAAATATCTGACATCCATGACATAGTATGGATAAATAAAATAGATCAACAAAAAATTACTTTCAGTCTCTAAAGGGTTTCATTCCACCACTAATCTCTCCATACAACATTGATACAATCCACATTTTCAAATCCATTAACAAATAAAAGTTTGGCTACAACTCCAACATACCCTCCTAAAAACCCTCAAAATTTCCATTAGGAAGCTTCATTTGTATTACAACATAATAAATGGTATAAAATCAAGAAACATCAGAGAATCATTTTTTAATATTAATTATTTAGTCTATAAAATTGATAAATATTAATTAATTACTATCTTATTATTTATTGATTCATTTAGTTCTATTGTAATTTATTAGTTATATTCTACTTATATATTGTGTCATATTTTAGTTTGGTTTTTATTTGGAATAAGTTATTTACATAATATTTATTTAATGAAAATATATAGTTAAATTTATATCTTTTACACTAACCACTCTCATTTAAAAGTGAAACTATATGGATATTTACACATTGAGCCATAAAAAAATTTCAATCCTTCCCGAACCATTCCAAGATAGGCCATCACTATTTATTTATCTTTCAATTGCCAAAATCTGCATAGTATTATGTTATATTACATCATATAATATATATTGCTTACATTTGATGTTCCTCTAAGTTTATAATGTATGATATGATATTTATAGTACTATTAATGTATTTATGATAGTAAATGACTTATCTATGAATTAACCATAGTTTATTTACATCCAACAGACAACAATTGAGTAACAAAAAATCATATTACAATATGTATCCACTCAAATAATGAGTAATAAAACAGTAGATATATGATAAAACATCCAATACAAAACCCTTGGTAGAAATATTTATATATATATATATATATGGTTTCAGCAGAAAAATATATTTTTATATTGATATACATTGAAATCAATATCCTATAGAACCAATGTATGATAAAAAATAATTAATTAGGAGACCCATTAGATGGTATAAGAATAAGAATGAAATAATTTAACTCATATATTATCAAGGGTATTTTGATTTAATATTTACAGATGATAAAATTTAATATAATGATTTATTTGTTCATGAATTCATTTTATGATCAACAACGCACAATGGAACTAATACTTGAATAGAATTATGATGGTTATGACCCACATATTATTATATTTATAGTGTATATCATAATCACATTGGAAAATATAAAAGTATTATAATATTTCACATATGAATGATATTGTTATCCAATTGATTGTTTTATCTATGTGATCTATTATGATTTCAAGGGTTGGTTAATGATAAATAATTTGGGATTGGGATTTTGGAGATAACTTAAGTGATTTTATATTATATTTTTGTATATATTATTCTTAATGGTTTTTATCTACTGTCTCAATATACTAAAGAATAAAATTACATATTGATTATTTTATCCGATGGGGGAACATATTTTAGGAGGATTATATTTTATTCAATACAACATTATGCCAAGAAAAAACGTGACATAATATCAACATATGGTTATCAAATGGATGGAAAAACATAAAATGGTAGAATATAGGTGTGGGATATTATGAATTCATTTAATTTTATGTAACCTCCAGGCTATTGATACACAACCTCAAAACCCAACCCAACACATAAAAAAGCCGAAAACATATTATGGATAATAGTGGTCTAATATTAATTTCAAAGAGAAAGAAAATTTTTCTTTTGGAATAATTTCCTCCTATTATAAGATGTAATTAAAAAGAAAATCAAACTAAAACCCAACACGACCATTAAATATATTTTATAAGACATGACAATAAATAAACATATTTTAACAAGTAAAACCACTAAAAATTAAATAAAACTATATTACATAAAACCTAAATTATAAACCATGAATCATATAAATATAATAAATAATAAATTTATTCAATATTCAAATTCTCTTTATTAAATATTAATAAAAAATAAAAAATAAACTATAAAATAACAAAAATGGAAATGGGAGCTTACATGACCAATATAAACCCTACTCATTATTTCAAATCAATACATGATTAATTACATAATTTTACACATAATAAAACTTTTATGATTGATAATTCTAGTGTATTTGTGAATTAGGCACATTACATAACAACACAAAATAGAAAATGCATCATCTTTATTGAAAACATAACATACTCATACTTAAAATTGTTTAGGATAACTTGGGATCATATATAAGAAAGCAGTGAGCTCTAAAACCTTGTAAGGGAATAATCATTAAAAAACATGAAGATTGTTATTCATGTTAGATAGTAGGCATGTTGATGGGACATAAAATCGGTGATAAGAATAAACTTTATCTATGAGGCCTGATATAACAAGATGACATAATGAAACCATGGGAAATGTGGATACAACTTTAACAACTACATCATAAACATAGATTAATGCTAAAATACAGGGCATCAAGATAGAAAAACCACTATAAAATATTATGGTTTAATATAAATCCCAAAATAAAATCTCATGAAAGTAAAAAAAACAAAATACATTGGAGAACCATATAATTCTGGGTTCCCCCGTTACCTTAATTTCAATATCATTATTAAGTCTACCTCATGGATGGTATGACTCAGATTCATTCGTCATAATATATTATTCCAGGATCAAGGAGGGTGGAAAAAATACATGAAAATACCATTTAAATTAATTATAACTATATAAGGGTTATTATCCTTGATATAAAATTAGTATGGTATTTTCTAAATAAATATTTCGGCATTTAAAATCACGACAACATTATGGTAGCATAAAGATGTCACCTGAAAATTAATAAAATGTTTTGGGGATAGATAAAGGGTATATCATGACTTTGATAAAAAATGGGAATTAATAAGGACATGGAAATACAAGTTCCAACATTGGAAATTGAGAATATAAGTAATAAGATAATAATGAAACTTTAATAAAGAGGATAATGATAGGATCCCTTACTCTGAGAGTGCGAAATAAAATGCATCAGAGGGTATCCTTTTGATCTTGAGGGAACCTTTAGAGGAATCTAGAGAGGATGGGTAATAGTAAGTATGTTCTCCTATGACTTTTAGTGTTGATAAATGGGGGAATGGGTGGGTTTATATAGGAAATGAGTGGGTAATTATTTATCATTTATAAATCATAGGTTTTGGATTCAATATAATAAAATACTAAAAACCAAAATACTTCCCATGGTTTTCCCATGGTTTCTTCCAAATGAGAGTGTTTTTAATTATTTTTAAAATTCATGGCCCTATAATAATAAAAAACCATTTATTTTTTTAAGTGATTTATAATATTAAATAAATGATTTTAAAATCTAAAAATATATAAATAGTTTTGGAGGAATCATAATGGAATTAGAAAATTTATCAAATAAACCAAAAATCAAATTGTTTTTATGGAAAAATGTATATTTTTTATTGGATATTATTAATAGTATTTATTACATCACACATTGGTCATTATGATGTCATAATAAAGATCATATATTTATATGATATTTAATTATTTTACCTGAAAATCCAAATGTCTTAAAAAATTAATAACAATTCTCCTTTGTTTAAATTCAACATTCCAATCACAAAAGTAATATTTCAATAAACTTCTAATATTTCTAAATTGGGGAATTTTCACTTTATAAATGAAATCAATATTTATTGTGAAGCGTTGGGTTCTTTTCAATCAAAAATTTTCAGTCACATAGAAATTACATTCGACTTCAAAAAAATAGATAGATTAATTTATATTTAATAAAAATTATTTAATAATAATAACTTATTAAAATATTATTTATTCAAAAAATAAATTAATTCATTAAAATATATTCCTTAATATTAATTTAATATTACCCCAATTTATACTTTGTTTTTTATTGAATCAATAGAAAAATCATTTATAATTATACAATTAGAAGATTATATATCTATTATTCTACTAAAAATGAAATAAACATATTCATATTATTATGGTCATGAGAAATATTCCTTTTAAACATTAGGAAACTCCTTAAGGGTAAGATGGGTGATTTTGAGAATTTCATGTGGTGGTTAAACGTATATAGTTTGGGACATGGTCTCGATGATCTTGAGATTCTCTTATATAATTATTTTCTTTGGATTAAACAATTTGATATCAACTTGTTATTAGTCCAAGTTAAATACCAAAGACCTTATATTCTTCAAAAAAATATAATAAATATGCTTCATAGGGTAAGGTTCGATAAGCTGTGGTTCCCATTTCCATTGTCAATGTTAATTGGATATGATAAAACCCTATACATATATTAAACAGACAATCACTATTCAATGGAAATATTGTCAATGTTAATGAAGATTAATGGTCAATTATATCAGATAGAATATCATAAATCTAAATAAGTAGTTGTTATTTCAATAACCATATAATATATTATAAAAATAAATTAATTTAAAATGGTAATTTTATTTGTAACAATTTTGTCTGTTACAATATTTCCCCCTCTAGAAATTTCTCTCTTGAATTTTTATTTTCCCACAATGAAAATGATATGATTAATTCTGTTACATAACATCCTCTGATTCCCACATTTCATCTTCAAGCCTTTTGTTTCTTCTCACGACCCCTTCCTCCAAATATACCCCTCCTAGGCTAGAAATACAGAATGTGAAATAATGACCAATAAGTCTGGCCTCTAGTAGGCCCAAGTGACTAGAACGAAGAGTATACAGACTTCACAATATTGGAGGAATTGCTCATTTTTTTAAACAATATCAAAAGATATGATGGATAATCTATAAAAAAATACATGGAATATATAAAATAAATCCAAAAAATATCCTAGATGTATGTTTTAAAATAGAACTGCAGAAAGTACAATAAGTTATCAAATGTAAAGTACCCAAATTCATGATAAAGTAATGACTGAAAAACTATCCCCTGAATGATCTTGTAACTCCTAACATGGTCCATGTAATCGTCATAGAAACCTAAAATTGGTTTATATATATAGTGTTAGAATAAAATCATACTTAATGGGAAAACCGTTGTTTCTTTTTCACATGTGAGGGAGAAATATTAATTCTCTCATGAGAAATCGGCAAAACAAAATAGAACATAACAAGTATCCTAACCATCCCAACATCACCAAGGAATTATCACCAAATATTATATGTAAAGCAATGTAATATAATTCACATAAATTATAGGGATCCTTGAACCACATCCCCTGGATTTTATTCTCTTCTCTAATTGTAAACATCCCCTCACACCCACCTTTTCTGAAAGTACCACATTACATTCCATCGACAAACACTTTAGCCTCACAAACCACTCCACATACATCCCATAGAAACTTATGCCACAAACAGCCACACATCCCCCACAGACACCTGATCCACAAACCACATCACATCCTAATTGTAGACACCTTGACCACAAACCACATGCCATTGCATAAGAAGATAACTAGGGAATCATAACACATATCATCCTAAAGACACCTGGGAAAACATAAATCACTCACTCAAACCTGATCCTCACAAACAAAAGCTTGAGTGATGAATATTGGGTTATCATTGCCTGGATGAGGGCACATGGAAGAGCGGGTGACCAACCTTCCATCCTCCCACTCAGATGTTTAGGGAAGACACACTCCCCTGTGACGATGAGGGTTTTCGGCACATAGTGCACAACTAGGGTGCAGTGTGTATATAAATCATAAGGAAAATACAATTATAAACATATATGATACCAAATACTAAAAACCCAACCTATGGGTTTCTAGAAGAAAACAAATCTTGATACTACAACCATTGTTTCTACCTCTACATTCATGACACCACAAAACAATCCATTGTCTCTTTTAAATTTCTAACCAATTTCATTTAACCACCCAATTCATTTTATTGTTTATATGTAACCAAATTTAACCATAAACCCCATCATTTATTCATCCATTAACCATTTCAATTCTATTATGTAATCCAAACCAAGAAATCCCACACTTCATTAATCATTTATTTATTCATTCCATCATTACAAGATAAACCACTAAGCACAAAATATCACACCACACAAAAGAAATCATTTACAACGGAAAAGAACCTAATAATTTAATACAGCTCCACATTAAATAAACATCATTCCTTGTTCCCTACATTTGATACCCATTAATGGTATATCATATAACGATCTATTGTTATTGGTTAAATCTTTAAACATGTTATGAATGGAAAACCACCCATAACAATCATTATCTTCCTTCTTCAAACTCAACCCACTAAGATCACATATGAAAGGAACCAACCACAAACTCAAAACCTTTCTGGTAAAACATTACATTACAACCATCTCATAGCCCTATGGAACAACACTTATCATCCATTCCATAATCAATAAATCTCTCAACCCGGGAATCTGTTACACCACCATAGCCATCTCACAACACACAATAGTGATCACAAAGAAACCACATCACATACCTGAGCGAACCCACACATCACAACACTAAAACATCAAATTACATCTGTCCCACACACCACATCACATTCCAAAATATAATACATTTCTATATTTATAAATGGGGAAAATTAAAAAATTAAAATTCATTATTTAAGGGTGTTATCACACAAACTAAAATCCAAGGGAATCCATTGATTATCTAGACTTACACGAGTAACCAATTTTCATATGTAAGTGTTCAACTAGAAACAAACAACATGAAAACCATTTAGTGTTCAAAAAAGGGCCCCTAAGAACCACTACCTTCAGTGGAACTTCGAGAAAATAATATTCACAATATCGCAATTATTATATCAAAACTAAAAAGCTTGAAAATTAACCCCATTTTCTCCCTATATTTAATTAATTGATTTTTTATCTTTAATTATCTTGGAAATAACATGATCCATAGGTTAAAAAAGTATATCCATTCTACTTGATACAACAAATAAAAAATATAAATTCCAACCTTAAAAGGTTTTTAATGATATTTACACAAGAATGGGACACACAATAGATATCGGTTCACCACTCCTAAAAGATCTGCATCCATTATAGAATGCAGCAGCACCACCACACCAAAATAAACTAAATAGAATTCGATTTAGAATCATTGAAGGTCATACACCATCACATGGAAAGAAGAAATGAGAGGTGAATGAGAACTAACTCAAAGATCTATAATAATGGTGGAAGAAAACACCTTAGATAGAAGACAGATCAATATAGATCAAAGGATAGAAGATACAAATAAATCCTTGGCACGTGAATTCAAAACACACTGAAGAGCGGTTGCTGGGTAACCAGGAGTTGAGGGAGGTTCACTACAGCCATAGATTTTGACAACCTGAGTTGCTAGAGTAAGACTTAAATGTTATAGTATTTGGGGATTACATGACGTGTAATAATTCCCTTCTCACATATGAGGATTACATCACACGTTAAACCAAACACATCTAAAAACAAGGGAAAATAGCGCATTTAATAAAAATAGGTTCAAGAATCAAAATTAAATAAAAAATAGAGAAAAAACTCAAAACATCTTTCGATACATGGCACACATATGATATTAATGCAATCATGTATTATTCTTCTGACCACCATTCCTCCACAATACATGGACCAAAGGAATGGTTCATCCACATGATTCCTTATCATGAAGATATGGGATCTCTACTAGCTACTCCACAAATGTCCCATCATCTAGGATATTCAAATCTCCATAGGAATGAAAATGAGTGTCATTTTGACGATATTGATGAAACTGAGAGATGTGGAAGACAACAGGTATCATTTATAACCATTTTGGTAATACCCACTAATACAACACCTTAACTACTCACCCAAACCCCTTAAATGACCCAAAAAAACCTATGTGAAATATAACTCCCTATGCGAAACATATGATGCTCATGATGATGGGAAACCTTAAAGAACACTTGGTCCCCAACATCAAATTCCACAGGCCTGCTCCTGCGATCAGCATTCAAATTCTTCCAGTCATATTCTACATTTATCCTCTCACAAACAAGATGAGGGGTAACTAGGTGCCAAAATCATGTTGAAATTTTTTTTAGAATCATGAGCTAAAATGTTTGTCATGGTCTGAGAAAAATGGACCTTGGAACTCCATGCAGCCGCACCACCTCATACACATACCTCTTAGGTGGGGCATCCACTATTCTCGACTACATCTTCGCTAACTAGTGAGATGATTTCATAAGTCAATCCACTATCACCCAAATAACTTCAAAACCCCCAAGATCATTGGGTAACACTATAATTTAATCCATCAAAATGTTATGCCATATACACTAGGTAACATCCAAGGGCCGCAAACAATCACCTAGAACACAATTCTCGACCTTCATCTGTAGGAAAACCAACCATCTTTCCAAAAACTCCACCACTTCTTGTATCATCTTAGGCCACCAAAACTGCATCTTTAAGCCATGATACATCATGGAATATCCACACTATAGTTAAAAAGTTGAGTTGTTAAACTTACAAAGGATTACATCATGCATAACCATATGAAAAACAACATTCCATGAAATAGCATCTGGTTCCGACCATCCCCCAACCATTCTTTCATATCATCATCATGGACAATATGATCACAAAATAACTCTTCCTATAAGTATCTATATTTAGAATATTCCACCTATTGAATCATAGAATACTACATATTCATATAACACAAACAGCCTCTACCACCCTCCATTCTTATACCTCAGAGTAAGGCTTCCAACTCCTCCATCACCCTCAAAGTTCCCTCAGATTCCCAATCAACATTCTTATGTGAATTTATGATCCATGTGTTGACCAAAAGATTCCCCTTCCACTATTTTTAAGTGATTTCTGAATTTTAGTCCCGAAGAAACTCCATCTACCACCACTTTCGCTAGTTCAGATTTCACTCTGAAAAGATATACCTCAAACTCTTATGATCCGTGAAGACCACAAAGTTCTATCCAAGGAGGTAATGTGGCCACAAAATCAGTGAAAACCTTACCACTAAAATCACTAGAGCATGGTCAGAAATGTTACACTCATGGGGATGTAACTACATAGACCTATAAGAGATTACTTCCCATTCCTTCTTCAAGATGCCTCCCAATCCCAGATGGGATGCATCATTGAATACCTCAAACATCACCACTTCCTCAGGAAACTAGATTACTAGATCAATAACCAACTTCCCTTTTAGATAGAAAAATGCTTCCCAACACTAATCAATTCTCACAATAAGATTTAATTTCCTAGTCAATGATATCAATGGGGATGAAAATTGATTAAAATAGTGTAACAACATCTGATAATAGACTGTGAGTCCAAAAAGATGACAAAACTCTTCCACATTATTGGTGATAAACATAAAACAACCACTTCAAGCATTGTTAGGTATACAACCGCAACCTGTTGAGACACCACATGACCATGGAATCACACCTATCATTTCTAAAACATACACTTGGAAAACTTTCCATAGAGTTGGTGGTGTCGATGAGCACACAAGATAGTTCTGAGATTCTTAACATATTCATCCTATGACATCAAGTATATTAAGATATCATCAATGAACACGATGATGAAGAAATCCAAGAACTAAAATAATAGGGAGATCACATGTATGATGAATAATGTTGGAGCATTATTGACACCGACCAACATAAATAAAAGCTCAAAGTGCACATACCTGCAACTGATGGATGTATTTTGGATATCTCCCTCCTTCACCCCCAATGGGTAATTTCAAGACAGAAGATCGATCATATAAAACCAACATGCCCCTCTCATCTGGTCGAAAAGATCATATATCATTGGATGAGGGTAAGAGTTTGTGACCATAACCTAGTTCAACCTCTGACACTCTATGAACAACCACAGACCACCATCCAACTTATTTTCAAACTACACTAGAGCACCCCACAGTGATATACAGGTCTGGATAAAACCCTTCTAAAATGAATCATATATCTGAATCCTAAAATCTCAAAACTCAGATGGTGTTATCCGATATGAAATCCTCGAAATTATAGAAGAACCTAGATGTAAATCAGTATTGAACTCAACATCACGTTGAGGGTGTAACATCACAAATTCCCTGAGAAAATCCTCCAGAAACTCCCTAATGACATTGGGAACCTCTACCATTTCATCGTACATAGATTCCACTAACATCTATTCAATCCAAGAGAGAATGGGATCCACACATTGAAAGACCACCTAATAACCCCACTCTCCAACAAAAACCACACGATGAACATCTAAATATGAAAACAAGAATATCCTCTAAAATAAATAGAAAAAATCAGGTAAGGAATACAACCAATATATGTTGAGTTTGAATGTTTATGTTTGTATTTGTATCCAGTAGAGATCCCCGTGATACTGATACAGTCCATTCATCATTCTACACCACCAAAATACATCAAAATATCTAGTATGACCTCCAACTAGCATACTTAACACGAAGGGCATGGGAAGCCTCTCTACATCTTCTCTTAGTTCATGATCTAGAACGAGTGAAAATATGGAGTGTGAAGCACATAAAACCAACAATGCACAATTAATAGTGATAAACAGAATAATCAGACAAATGAAAATCGCAGGACCCTCTAAATCTATTGCATCCACTATATGCAACAGACCAATCCCAATTCCTATTCCTATCTAACAAAAAACAACTATATGACCATGCCTAGGATGAGGTCCCTATGCATAGGGAACATCCAGATGTCTCACAGTACATACTCAGTCTCCTCTTGGTGGAACAAGAGCCTATTACCCTTACTGGTGAAATGGACTAAATGAAAACTACTACTATGGTTCATGCTATAACATTCCACCTCCACCAAAATGGTCTCAAATAGCCACTAGTTATTGATTTTGAAGATTTCCATGAAATCAAAAAAAGAAACACATTGGTCCCATGTTTGATGGAAAGGCACGAGAACAAAAAGTTCAAAAAAGAAACTATTGAGGTTCAATCCATAGTGGTCAACACCTCTAATGTTAGGGCGCCTATAACATCCTCAACCTGGAAGCCACTAAACTGGTGCCCCATGATGGGTTGTCACATGACCTCAACAACTCCTCCTCATACACCAAAGGTTTCCAACACTCAACAAGGGTGTAATGAGTCGCGTGGGGGGACTATACACTCTTTACCAGTGTAAGCCACAACAGAACACAATATAAAAAATGGAAACAGTATTAACTTCCAATTAAAATTGCATAACCATGAATTTCCCAAATAGGATACAAACCACAAATCAAATACAATCATGTCATTCCATACTAGTAGTGAAAATTTGAAGAATCGTAAAATAAAACAAAAGGCCAAAACTCCACACGGGTCCTGAATCTATGTTTGGGTCCTTCCTTACTTACAGCCTAAGACCAACTCAATATCTCTGATTAGGCCCTTTTCCCTTCTCCCAACCTGCAAACAAGAGATCTTCTCGGATACCCAACGGCGGCCCGGGTAGGGGGTGGGAACAAAACATAGTAGGCCACCACCTTTTATGTTTAGAAAATATTCGGTATAAATAATTGTGCATGAAAAAGGGGAAATGAATAATAAATGAAAAGAAAATATTATGTTCCCATTGCCAGGTTAGTTACATTACAAACAATTATTTCCATTTCCAGATCTTACTAATTCCAGCACATTTATCATGGTTTCATTAAACACAAAAAGTTACTCAGCATAAAGTACACAATTACATACTTAATGAAAACACACAGTTTCCATATCTCACTTGGATGAAATTCCACATGCCAAACATATCTTCACCTCTAAGCATCATTTTAGGTGAATGTCAACCATATCCCAACCTCAAAGCATCAGTTATGAGGGATATAAATCATATCCTGACCTCGAAGAATCAGTTTGAGTGGATGTCAATCATATCCTCACCTCGAAGCATATTTTTAAGTGGATTTCAACCATATCCTCACCTTGAAGCATCAGTTTAGGTGGATGCAACTGATAGGGAAATAGAGAATCACTCATATCCTTGCCTCATGCATTAGGGGTGGAGTTTAGAGCCTCAGTCCATCTCAACCTGTGGGTGTAGAACCTCAGTCAATACCACACACTACCTAGATCTGTGCACATGTTATAAATAAATGTAACCATTATACATTTATACAACATCACATCCATTTCCCAAGGAAACAATAAACCATAATAATAACATGTGGTTTAACCCATTCCATAACCCATTAACACATTTACCACATTTCACATCATTTATCCATTTGACCAAATTCATTTTTATTATGCTTATCTCACTAAGCATTCATTCATTGAGCCTTTCTCATGAGGCTTTGTTCATTATGCCAAACTCACTAAGCTTCAATACCATGTTCATAATTCATTCTATTATGGTCTCTAGTAATTTCCACTTAATAACACATTCACACAATTTCCAAATAAAATTCATATCCACTTATCCAAATTTAAATTGTCGTGCCTTAACTCATTTAGTGTATTCAGCCACCCCTTTTCCTTAGACAAATTTATTATTGTCCATACATGAACCCATTTAACCCATTTCTCATTTCACAATCATTTACTAACTTTAGCATTCCAAACACAATTTTCATATAACATAAAAACATCCCTTCATTACATTCAATAATTTAGGGGCACCCCCTAATTATCGTGTGTTAACCCATTCCAAAATTCATCCCTAATTATCATTTCCCATGCTTATCTCACAAAGCATTATCATGTCTAAGGATAACCCCTTAGATTTTCCCTTTATCTCACATAACACATTTTTAAGCCCACAAAAACCCACATAGTTCACCACCCAACCTTTGTGTGTTACTAGGACTCTCATTCCCATCACTCAAGATTAATATTTTATTCCATTGGTTCTCTATG
Source organism: Viscum album (assembly GCA_963277665.1). Classification (NCBI taxonomy): domain Eukaryota; kingdom Viridiplantae; phylum Streptophyta; class Magnoliopsida; order Santalales; family Viscaceae; genus Viscum; species Viscum album. The sequence goes on along the minus strand of OY728140.1, from coordinate 38,653,802 downwards.
TTCCCACACAAAGTCCCTATAATTACATAGCTAAACTCTATGTTCAGAAAAGCAGGAACAGACTATGGGTGGCCCTAACACAGGTCACTGTAACGCCCCGACCCCAGCTACCCAGAGTCGGTGCATTACTTCGTAACATAGGAATGATCACAAAATATCAAGTCTCGAAAGACCGATTAGTTTAGTAGCCTTGGAAACACTAGATACATTCATAAGTCTTACATTACATCATAAAGTGAAAAACTAATAACAAAGTCTTCATAGTCTACACTCATATCCTCTTCTGACTATCCCTGCAGGTCATTCATAAAATACTTCTTCACATCCTGGAAAATATTAAAACATTGAAAGGGGTGAGCTCAGATTCTCAGTAAGGATAACAATATTGCGGAAGCTTTCCTAAATAAACATAAAAATTTAAGGCAATGTATAACTAAAACAAAAGCCTTTTAAAGTTGAACATCAACATAATATGGAAAAAGTAAAATGAGATAATTCCATTCACTTCTTCACATGAATATTCAACTGGTCGAATAATCACATGCAATATCAATAACCACTTTCATAATGATGGAATGCATAATGCCAGACTATCATAACCACGTAGTCAAGGCCTCGTGCCAAGACCACAAATAAGATTTTGTCAAGGCCTCGTGCCAAGACACTAGTTTGTCTCATGAGACCTGCCGATGCATCGAGGAGCTATAGCGGGCTCCACCCGTCACTTATTAAGTCCAATGCATTCCTCATATGAATAGGTTTAAACATATCATAAACCATAACATAATCGTATCACATAAAACATGCATAAAGGAAACATAACATTTCCATATTTCAATCACAAGATATCAATACAACACATTGATATAATAAAAACACTTTCAAAACCATTTTCAATACCAAAATAAAAGAAAGTTAAAACATTGTATTTATTTTTCATTAAAAAAAATGATGGCTTGTAGAGGAAGCCGAAACTCAAATAATGGTCACGGCAGCGGAGAAGTCGTTGTCACCGCATAAGTACGGAAAGAAAAACATTCCCTTTTTGTCATTTAGTAAAACGCTTCGTATAAAAAAGATTCCTTTTGAATAAACATAAAAGTCAAAGGGGTTTATACACCGTATAAAAGAAAGTTGTGTATAAAACCAAATATGCCTCAATGAAAGGAGATTGAGACGAAGTCCATAAAAAGATCATTTTTAAAATAAAATATATCTATTATGTGTATTCACTATAGGTACACATAAAGAAAGTAAAAAGACAAAATAGGACATAATAATATCATGACATAATTTGGAAGTAGGAGATTAACCCAAAGAATGGAAGTTGGGTTAAGAAATTCCCTTACATCGTGTCTGACTTGACTCAACCGTTCTTTATCCTCCTGAATAATAAACTAGAGTTTATATATACCTTATTAAGAACCATTTTCAATTTCATTATCCTTATTATATCACTTATTACAATGATATGAACATTATGTAATTATTTAAGTTAATAACGGTCGTTTTGTCGATCTTTGGTAACTTGAGTCAACAATAAACTTCTTATAATTACAAGTTGTTTATGTGGTAGAATATCCATTATCTCCATAATTATATTCATGATTTAGATGTCATATATATCTTATATATCCAGTATATACATTCATTTATAATATTACGTAACATTTAGAGGTAAGAAATGAAATGCACCGTTCATGGAGACGGTAAGCCGTACGTACGCATGAACGCTACTTTCATTTCTATTTCATATTTAATGGAATGGAATCATAATTATATAAAGGTATAATATAGTTCCAGTATAATATAATATATAATATCATTTACTCCATCCTTTATACATCCCACATATGGCATTAACGATTCACATCACTTTGAGGGGGTGGTAGTCCGCACTTCCTAAAATGAAATTATCGCGTTTTACCCATAATGGAAATCATAAAGTATTCCATAAATGAGAAATACAGAAGTATAAGTAAAACATAAACATATTATATATCATATATAAAAATAGTGACATCTTAATGGCCACCTTTGAAGGTGTTATATGAGTGTTGAACAATCATCGTTTTGTGAGGCAGAAATTCGACATCCACAGAAACCGTATGTTCATTAACCATTAGATGTAGGTGTGTGTAAGTGTAGCTCGAATCCTTCTTATAAAAACATACTAGTATATTGAGTATACTGGTGTTGTTACAAAATAAATGAATAAAAAGAGTTTAGGGGGTTGGAGAAGAAAAATAAAACAAAACAACATTAGAGAAGACATTACCTCAAAATCGGGTAACTCTTTTTGATTTTGAGCCAAAGGCTTCCTTGGGATGAGTTCTGCACAAAGTGAGGCTTCTAGGAGTAAGAGAGGGATGTTGGGAGAGTATTTTGGCAGAGGTTGGCCGAGACAAATGGCTTGAAGGTGTGAATATGGTGGGAGAGGTGGGGGCCTTTTATAAGTGGAGAGGAGGGGCTCTTTTGGAAAGATTGAAATGTTACATTATTACACAATGCTTTTCGGATTCTAAAGGTCCCACACTTATATAATTCGAGGATAAGGTGATAAGGGTTCTAAATATCCTCATCCAATTGGCTTTGGACAAGTGTAATCCTTGGATGTTGCATTATCTTCCCATTTTATTTAAATCGTTAAATAATGAGGTCATCGCTGCATCATAATGATGTCATAAATAATTTAATTTATTTAATGTCTAAAAATTATAAAACAAATACTATGATGTAGGAAATATTTTTATCTTTCTAATTAATATTTATAATCAAAATTTGGACTTGTGTAACCCCACGTAAAAAGTGTTTTAATAAAACATTTTATGTTTGTGTCATTTTTTACTTTAACATTAAATAAAAGGTATTTATGAAATTTTCTAACTAAAGTGGCTCCATGGGGTCCCCAAGGGAGACCCATGGGTTTTCTTGGTCGGTCATGACTCATCCAATAGGAGTAGGACAAGTTTCATGCTCATCTCATATTATTAAAACATTATTTTTACCTTAAACTACACTAATTACCCCTAATCGCGATTAAGAACTTAAAAGTTATTATTCACCAAAAAATTATTTTAATCTCATTGAACCACATTTTACTTCTTAATGACAACCATGTATGTAGGATTTTTGAAAATCAAAACACAGAAGTGGTAATATTTCATTTAAACGAAAAACCAGTTATTTAACTACCACTTAGTGGTTTCACTATTCATCAAAAATTGAAGTTTTTCAGAACAATGCCAAAATTTCACCCTAAGCTATAATTGATATTCCGAATTCAAAAATGATGTCTATTTTACAAAATTCCAAACATATAAGTTTCATTAATTAATTTTATAATTAATTCCCGCTGTCACAACAAATAGCGTGTTTTTAAGAAACAATTTATATCAAAAGATTGGCAATTGTTTATGTCCAATTTCAATGTTAAATTAATTCTAATGACCACCATTGGATAAAATGGTAAAAATATATTCTAATTATACTTTAAAATCACTAAATAGTATAATTTATCACATTAAATTATTTTGATTAAAAAAGTTGTTTTAAGTATTTTTCACTATTCATAAAAAAATTGGAAGTTCTCAGAAAGTTACAAAAAATTCAACTTAGGATAATTTCGATATTACGAATACAAAAATGAAGTCCATTTTGAAATATAAAATTTCTATAATTTTAAAAAGTGGTTATTACTATTCATAACAGCTACTTTGATTAGTCGCGGTGTTTTAGAACTCGAAGTTGCGTACAATGCAAGCTATTGCATTATTGAATGAGAAGCGTATCGTGGAAGCTCGGGGTGTTACATTCTCCCCTCCTTCAATAAATTGTGTACTCGCAATTTGAATTTTTTCTTTGAAAATAAAAGGTTGAAAAGAGAAAATACCTTTGAGTAAAACCCACATCGGAAATAAGGTTAATAAATATATAACATTAAAAGAAAGCAAGATAAGTACAAAGGTCACCCGATATAGCCCATTCTAGGATTATATGAAAATATGGATATGGAGGAGAAACAAACCATCAAGGTCTGATTGGGAGTTATAGAAAACAGGATTAGGAGAAAGTTTAACCATAAGAAAATCACAAACTTGTGATTGGTTAAACGGTCATTGAATCCCCAGTTGGAAACGTTAACCGACAACATTTTTATTTTAATTTACCTTTTATAATGTTGAGGAATTTATTTAGGAGATTTACTAAGAACGTAAGGGAATATACATACTTGTTATGTATACTTTCATTCGTTAATAAACTTTTACCACAAACCCATCTTTTACTCTAAATGGTAACGGAACTCAAAAATATTCTTTTTATCCTAATTGTATAAGGTTCCAAATATTAACACATACCATTTAGATTAGTAAAAATATTTTGTAATAACCAGGGACTTCCTGTAGGCTAGTGGTAGGAAATAAAGGCTTGTCGCACTATGGTTGTGGGTTCGATTCCTGCAGCTTTGTCCGACGCGACGGGTTATTCCCCACCCTGCAGGTTGTCCTTTTCCTAAAACTATAGTATTATAATATTCCAAAAAATAATCTTCAGAAATTATTTAACCTTAAACAATACTATCCATGGTTCAACTTAATCCATTCCAACCTTAATAGTTATCCAAAATACCTCCGTCCAGACTTTCTCTAAAAGGTCTCTAAATTCCAAAATCAATTGTAACATCAGATTCCCCAAACAAAGAAAAGTTTCTCTTATTGTCACATACTAAAAATATGATTACCTTAATCATATTAAAACCTTACTGAAATCAACAAGTACTGCAGTACAATCCATATATATATATCACATTATTCTTATAACCAGAATATAATCCTTGAGTCCAAAAGCACCAATACATTAATTATTCCGCTTCAACTGTAGTCACAGCATAAGATTGGCCTTGATCCCTTGGCCTTTTCTGAGGTAAGTTTCCCTGACGCTTATAACATTCATTTTCATAATGCCCTGTTTCCCTACAATTGTAGCATTCAACTTTGACAGCCTCTTTCTTTCCCTTACAATCACGAGCCTGGTGACCCTTTTCTCCACATTTATAACAAACTCCCATTCCTTTTAGGCAAGTACCAGGGTGATTCTTCCCACAATTATCACATAATGGAAAATCCTTATTTCCCTTTTTCCCTTTATCTGTCTCTTGTTCCACCGTTCTCTTCTTCTCTTGCTTTACTTTGTTGTCATAAGACTTAGAGAATTCCTTTTCTGTCTTGATAGCACACGAGACAATATCTTCGTATGATGAGAAGGATTGTGATACTAAAGCTCGATAGAGAAATGGTTTTAACCCATCAAAGAAACGATCAATCTTACTCCTTGGGTTACGTATATAATCGGCAGCATGCCTCACTAACCTTGTAAAGTTAGCCTCATACTTTGCGACATTCTCATCCTCCTTCTGCCTCAAACTCAGAAATTGCCTTTCCATATCTGCTCGATGGTCACGAGGAAAGTATTTTTCTATGAAAAGCTCTTTAAACTCCCTCCATTCCATATTCGATACGTCATCATCTTCCTTTGTGTTTCGAATCAGCGACCACCACTGATCGGCATCTCCAGTGAGGCGGTAAACTGCCATGACAACCTTCTCCCTTTCACTACTCCCCAAGGCATGGAATATTTTCTCTAAGGAATTTATCCATTGCTCAGCTACTATAGGATTTGTACTCCCATTGAAGGTTGGTTGTTGTTGCCTCATGAATCGATCTAGCATTGATCCTCCACGTTGCGGATCAGGGTGCTCCATACGAGTAAGGTTATTATTCATAACCTGAGTGAGTTGTCCCAGTATGTTAATAAGTTGATCAGCACCAGTTGTATCTCCAGATCCACAATAATTATCTTGAGCAGGAGGGAAATCCCTACACGGAGTTCGTGCATTGATACGGTTTCCATTTCTTCCACTAGGCGCCATTTCTAAACAATTGCATAAACTAGATTAGTTTATGAAATAAAATACATAATTCCATATTTGTAAAATAATTTACATAAATTGAACTATTTATGGATATAATCCATAATCATAAAAATAAATGTTTCCTTTGAGGAAGTATATACTCATAACCCTTCATAGTGGTTTGTAAAGAAAATGAGAATTATCCTAAGCATATCCCCTGGGAGTGTCGTAACCAAGAGTACAGCAAGGCCGGTTGTCGTGCACCAGTTCCCGTTCGAGTCTAGCTCAAAGCGGTGTTTTCGTGTTTTACCCCTAGGTACATCTGTGCCAGAGCCACCTCTACCTGCTCGTATCCAGAAAAGGATGTATTGCTCGGAAAACTCACAAAATCTCTACAATAACAAAATTCTAGGAAGTTCTTCTATACTAATCCTCAAAGTCTATCTTCGGGCTATGTGCTCTAATCAGAGTTTATCTAAATCTAGCTTCCAAGGTTTTTACTAAACTGCCTCTGATACCAACTGTAACGCCCCGACCCCAGCTACCCAGAGTCGGTGCATTACTTCGTAACATAGGAATGATCACAAAAGATCAAGTCTCGAAAGACCGATTAGTTTAGTAGCCTTGGAAACACTAGATACATTCATAAGTCTTACATTACATCATAAAGTGAAAAACTAATAACAAAGTCTTCATAGTCCACAATCATATCCTCTTCTGACTATCCCTGCAGGTCATTCATAAAATACTTCTTCACATCCTGGAAAATATTAAAACATTGAAAGGGGTGAGCTCAGATGCTCAGTAAGGATAACAATATTGCGGAAGCTTTCATAAATAAACATTAAAATTTAAGGCAATGTATAACTAAAACAAAAGCCTTTTAAACTTGAACATCAACATAATATGGCAAAAGTAAAATGAGATAATGCCATTCACTTCTTCACATGAATATTCTACTGGTCGAATAATCACATGCAATATCAATAACCACTTTCATAATGATGGAATGCATAATGTCAGAATATCATAACCACGTAGTCAAGGCCTCGTGCCAAGACCACAAATAAGATTTTGTCAAGGGCTCGTGCCAAGACACTAGTTTGTCTCATGAGACCTGCCGATGCATCGAGGAGCTATAGCGGGCTCCACCCGTCACTTATTAAGTCCAATGCATTCCTCATATGAATAGGTTTAAACATATCATAAACCATAACATAATCGTATCACATAAAACATGCATAAAGGAAACCTAACATTTCCATATTTCAATCACAAGATATCAATACAATACATTGATATAATAAAAACGCTTTCAAAACCATTTTCAATACCAAAATAAAAGAAAGTTAAAACTTTGTATTTATTTTTCATTAAAAAAAATTATGGCTTGTAGAGGAATCCGAAACTTCAATAATGGTCACGGCGGCGGAGAAGTCGTTGTCGCCGCATAAGTACGGAAAGAAAAATATTCCCTTGTTGTTGTTTAGTAAAACGCTTCGTATAAAAAAGATTCCTTTTGAATAAACATAAAAGTCAAAGGGGTTTATACACCGTATAAAAGAAAGTTGTGTATAAAGCCAAATATGCCTCAATGAAAGGAGATTGAGACGAAGTCCTTAAAAAGATCATTTTTAAAATAAAATAGATCTATTATGTGTATTCACTATAGGTACACATAAATAAAGTAAAAATACAAAATAGGACATAATAATATCATGACATAATTTGGAAGTTGGAGATTAACCAAAAGAATGGAAGTTGGGTTAAGAAATTCCCTTACCTCATGTCTGACTTGACTCAACCTTTCTTTAAACTCCTGAATAATAAACTAGAGTTAATATATACCTTATTAAGAACCATTTTCAATTTCATTATCCTTATTATATCACTTATTACAATGATATGAACATTATGTAATTATTTAAGATAATAACGGTCGTTTTGTCGATCTTTGGTAACTTGAGTCAACAATAAACTTCTTATAATTACAAGTTGTTTATGTGGTAGAATATCCATTATCTCCAGAATTATATTCATGATTTAGATGTCATATATATCTTATATATCCAGTATATACATTCATTTATAATATTACGTAACATTGAGAGGTAAGAAATGAAATGCACCGTTCATGGAGACGATAAGCCGTACGTACGCATGAACGCTACTTTCATTTCTATTTCATATTTAATGGAATGAAATCATAATTATATAAAGGTATAATATAGTTCCAGTATAATATCATATATAATATCATTTACTCCATCCTTTATACATCCCACATATGGCATTAACGATTCACATCACTTTGAGGGGGCGGTAGTCCGCACTTCCTAAAATGAAATTATCGCGTTTTACCCATAATGGAAATCATAAATTATGCCATAAATGAGAAATACATAAGCATAAGTAAAACATAAACATATTATATATCATATATAAAAATAGTGACTTCTTAATGGCCACCTTTGAAGGTGTTATATGAGTGTTGAACAATCATCGTTTTGTGAGGCAGAAATTCGCCATCCACAGAAACCGTATGTTCATTAACCATTAGATGTAGGTGTGTGTAAGTGTAGCTCGAATTCTTCTTATAACAACATACTAGTATATTGAGGATACTGGTGTTGTTACAAAAGAAATGAATAAAAAGAGTTTAGGGGGTTGGAGAAGAAAAATAAAACAAAACAACATTAGAGAAGACATTACCTCAAAATCAGGTAACTCTTTTTGATTTTGAGACAAAGGCTTCCTTGGGAATAGTTCTGCTCAATGTGAGGCTTCTAGGAGTAAGAGAGGGATGTTGGGAGAGTATTTGGGCAGAGGTTGGCCGATACAAATGGCTTCAAGGTGTTAATATGGTGGGAGAGGTGGGGGCCTTTTATAAGTGGAGAGGAGGGGCTCTTTTGGAAAGATTGAAATGTTACATTATTACACAATGCTTTTCGGATTCTAAAGGTCCCACACTTATATAATTCTAGGCCAAGGTGATAAGGGTTCTAAATCTCCTCATCCAATTGGCTTTGGACAAGTTTAAGCCTTGTATTTTGCATTATCTTCCCATTTTATTTAAATCGTTAAATAATGAGGTCATCGCTGCATCATAATGATGTCATAAATAATTTAATTTATTTAATGTCGAAAAATTATAAAGAAACTACTATGATATAGGAAATCGTTTTATCTTTCTAATGAATATTTATAATCAAAATTTGGACTTGTGTAACCCCACGTAAAAAGTGTTTTAATAAAACATTTTATGTTTGTGTCATTTTTTACTTTAACATTAAATAAAAGGTATTTATGTCATTTTCTAACTAAAGTGGCTCCATGGGGTCCCCAAGTTGAATAATGGGTTGTCTTGGTCGGCCATGACTCATCCAATAGGAGTAGGACAAGTTTCATGCTCATCTCATATTATTAAAACATTATTTTTACCTTAAACTACACTATTTACCCCTAATCGCGATTAAGAACTTAAAAGTTAGTATTCACCAAAAAATTATTTTAATCTCATTGAACTAAATTTTACTTCTTAATGACAACCATGTATGTCGGATTTTTGAAAATCAAAACACAGAAGTGGTAATATTTCATTTAAACGAAAAATCAGTTATTTAACTACCACTTAGTGGTTTCACTATTCATCAAAAATTGAAGTTTTTCAGAACAATGCCAAAATTTCACCCTAAGATATAATTGATATTCCGAATTCAAAAATGATGTCTATTTTACAAAATTACAAACATATAAGTTTCATTAATTAATTTTATAATTAATTCCCGCTGTCACAACAAATAGCGTGTTTTTAAGAAACAATTTATATCAAAAGATTGGCAATTGTTTATGTCCAATTTCAATGTTAAATTAATTATAATGACCACCATTGGATAAAATGGTAAAAATATATTCTAATTATACTTTAAAATCACTAAATAGTATAATTTATCACATTAAATTATTTTGATTAAAAAAGTTGTTTTAAGTATTTTTCACTATTCATAAAAAAAATTGGAAGTTCTCAGAAAGTTACAAAAAATTCGACTTAAGATAATTTCGATATTACGAATACAAAAATGAAGTCAATTTTGAAATATAAAATTTCTATAATTTTAAAAAGTGGTTATTACTATTCATAACGGCTACTTTGATTAGTCGCGGTGTTTTAGAACTCGAAGTTGCGTACAATGCAGGCTATTGCATTATTGAATGAGAAGCGTATCGTGGAAGCTCGGGGTGTTACATCACATTGTCCTCCATGCATCACACGGTGATTATGAGGGTTCCATTAGGTTTTTTAGACTCCATAAACATCACAGCATAATAATGTCAAAATTAACACTTCATAAGAGTGTACGAATCAAACACTTCAAGCTGAAATATTTTTAAAAATCAAGGGATATAACTTGTAAACCACCAACCTCAATTCCATTGATGAAGAAACTCTTAATACTTTTCCTTGATCCAGATTCAAACAACCCTTGAAGCATCAAACTAAACCTCACCAAAAAATAGATGTTGAGTGCTTCACATGGAAATCACCAAAAACAAAAGACCTAACTAGAAAAGAGAGGAGGGGAAGATTAGACTCGCCATGATTTTTGTATCGCATCCAATGGAACTCCAAATAGTCACAAATCAAAAGAGATTGATCCTTGGAATCTCTTGGACACTTTTATTCGTTACTAGAGTTCTGAGGGAGAAGGATGAGTAAAAAACTAACTTGGGTCTTAAAGTCACGGGGTGGGATTTTTGTAATTTATAAAAGTTTTTGGGCCAGATGGTTTACCCGCACAGTTTTCCAAAACATGAAAAAACTGTGTGAAAGCTACTGCCAAAGATCACCCCCTTCGAACAGTTTCTTGGAAATTTTTCATGGTTTGACCAGTCTTGTGCTGACCATGCATGAGCATCTGTCTAGGGTCGGACAATTATCCAAGATGTTCTACATTGTTTGCACTAACCGTGACCAAACTATGAAACATTATGAGAAATTACTTTTCTTTCCCCTTTCATGTAAGGAACCCCTGGAACACCCCCAATTCTTCACATGAACCTTGGGAAGCACTAATTTATGAAAAAAGAGGAGGAAAAACCAAAACATTATAAAAAACATTCATTAAAAATATCCATGATCGTACAACCTCCCCACCATATAACGACTCGTCCTCGAGCTTCTCTTCTGAGTATCACTATTCTCTATAACAAGGGATCATGCAACAAGTAAGGCCTATCTCTTCCCACTTCTATGGTCCTAGTTTTCACATCATAAGGCCATAAAACATGATTTGAGGGCACGAACATAACCCTCAAGACTTCCTCACTACAACCCACTTCACGAAACTGAAAACTCCTCAAGAATGCATCCACTTTAACCATTACCACCTTCATAATTTCATGGTAAAAACTTAGTTGAAAACATATAACTCTCATCACATAGAAACTTAAAACATCACATCATCATGGAGGAACTAATCGGCACCTCATCGGCCTGATCCTATGAAAAACTAATGACACAAATCACTTGGTGTCATTTTCATGTTCAGCCAAATATAATGGTGATCAAACCCATCATCACTAGGAAGAAAACACATGACCCTTCCAACCACATTTCCTGATGATTTCATTCTATAACTGTACATCCAAATGAAACAAAAAATATCAACTAATCGACTAGTTAATCTGTGCCAATGCTCTCTACTTGGGCCAACTCACCCAAACAGTGACCACTCGAGTACTACAAACCCGAAACGATGATCACATCATCAACCAACCATTTATCTAGTATGGTTCTCTCAACCATTTTCCAATTACTTGGAACCTCCTATATTGATGAAGGACCATTAGATCACAACTCGACATCCACATTGACAATCATGTTCCATCTCACCACACCCAAGAACTACCCTAACTTGGCATCTAGCCGCACCATCAAAACCACTGGGAAGACATCCCTACCCCATCCATTAAAGGACTAAGATCATCCTCACCTCACCCATTAATGTTTTCCAGCTAAGGCCAGACCACCTTTGACTGGCTTTCCCCAGACCACCCACCTTCTACTGATGGTTCTCTACCCATTTATTACCTTTCCAACATGATCACTAACATGATGTCTATCGTTATCATTCCTTACATCCACTGAGGTTATTTACTGAATTCTAGTAGAATTAATTATCATTAAATTACCTCCCTTGAGACTGTCATAGACTTCACCCTTGTCATGTCACCACATCACTTGGACAAGGTTCAACAAACATCACGACGTCCTTAAACCACACAAGTATGACTGACCCAGGTCTAATACCAATCTCCTTTGGATTTATAAGACCTCAACTTCATAATAATAAAATGGTTTTCATATCCCACCACACCCTCCCATGACTCAACATAGATCTCACAAGCATCACATAGAACTAGCCTAAGCACAAGCCTACACATGGCTCATTTGTCACCAAATATGTGTCCCACATGCCTTTCCAAGGAACCTGAAACACACCTCACTAGTTCCTAATTGCTACAATGATGCCACTATGTCGTCTCGATGTTCCCTTTTTTCATACAAGGCTGATTTATCCCAACCCACAATTGTAGTGTCGTTACCTTTTCTCACCTTGAAGGATTCCAACCACTGCTTCTTAAAACAGATCACAAACTGAACCCCAAACAAAGACATGGCCCTCCATCCTTTTTACCCAAACAAGGAAATAAATGTCACTTAGTTTCCATTCTAGGCATTTAAGAATAGAACCTAGGTCAATTGTCAACATTCGATACATCTGGAAGTCCCCACACTAGTCCATCGAGGGTGTAAATCCCATTATAAAACTCCAAAAATAGAGTTTCCTTTCACATAAACTCCATGATATACCTCATCCAACCAAACACTGACATGTATCTTGGTGAGAGCTAAATATTATCTACCTACCTGGGATGATATCAAGATGTTGGTCATGCTTGTCACTAGCTGAGGTAATCTACAAATTCATCAAAGAACACCACCACCATCTTATCCGTGTCTGATGTCAAGCTATGGGACACCATGACCAGCCAGGAATCTTGGGCTTCCCTACTGAACATGCCACATCCAAAAATAACCATCACCACTCAGGTGTGATTTCCGACCAAGTTCAACCATCACTTCATAACCAAACCATTCATAAACACATGTTCTGTCACATGACCACCCTTACCTCGGGTGTCACCATCGAGTGAAAGTATATAACTACACATTATCCACCCTTGTCTTTTCCATTCAAAACAACATTCAGACCTCCATTAATCCTCGATCAAATAGTTATGTTAGGTGTTCAAGTGATACTACCATTCAAAAAAAACCTTACCTCTTATAAGAAACACTAGGGTGCCATTATGAGAGAACTAGGAACAACTAAACCATCAACCTCCCAATTATCCTCACGTTAGAAAATTGCACCATGCATCACTCTATGTCACACTTTCATAGTCCAAAACATCCACTTGTGTGACACACAATCAAGAGCATGAGAATCCTTGTCCGACATCTCTCATAGGTAACCTTGATGGTTGAACCAAACCAACTCCCTTAACATGAATCTTAACCAAGAAAATCCATTGTCCCTCTATTTGGACCACATTTATCATCTCATGAATAAGGAAAATCACCTGAATAGAACTATAACTCCCATTTTGATGCACACATTGCTTTGAATACCAAAAACTATCTTCTATAGGTTCCAAACCAATAGTGTACACATTCATCGGCACTACGGCCAAACATCCCCCCAGGAATTTGAGTCACTACTCACAAGGTCTCTATTCACAACGTTTCAAGGCCTCAGGAACCATCCTTAGGGTCCATCATGCTCTTTGAATAGTCAGGAACTAAGAAACATTCCTCATTCACATTACCAAACAAAGCCTCACAACCCAAAGGGCACATCCCTACCAAGGGTCCTCTTAACACACCACCTTGGCACAACAATATCGACAAGTTCTCACAATTCAAGCCCAAAATCTCCACTCATGCACTCTCATTGCCCCAACCCACACATTCAAGGGTATAACCGACAACGCCAAGGATACACACATTTTCAACCAAACATTCTCATCTCAAAACATGTTTAAAATCTCATTTTACCACATTTACACATTTCATTAGGAAAAATTCATTTACAATGTTTACTATCACTATGAAACCCTTATTTTGACACAGAATCAACCCTCGAAATTTATCACGACCCAAAACATTAACTAGGTCACACTATTTCTCTTTTTAATTTTTCTCATTAACCCACATGAATTACAATTATTAGCCATTATTTTCATAATATTTATTAAGGAAGTAAATTGTATTCTACTTTCTATGCCCCGCACTCCCATCCTGTGTGTGTGTCAATACTGATGCATGACACTTATAACCTTTTGTGCCTAAAATGATTCCTGAATGCACATTCCCAAGTCATTTCGTCAATGAGTGAAATATCAAAAATCAATGAAATCACACAACCTGTGCATCACCCAATTCTGAAATATCATTAAACTATAACAAAAAAAAATTAAGAACAACAATTCCCACCCATGGTGACTTGGGTTTTACGTCATACATGGGTTAGATACTCCTAAGAATGAGATCATTAACAAGTCCCTACAATATCCTAATCTCATGTATACCATACCTAAATAGTATTAAAGTGAAATGAACTCCTCTAATACCACTTTCTAACATCCCCAACTCAGAAGCCACAATACCGGTTCTCCGATCCAAGTCATCACATGACAACAAGAGTGCCTCCCCATACTCCAGACGTTGTCGTCTAACGGTGAGGGTATAATTAGTCTTTTGGGGAGACTATAACCTCTTTTACAAAGTAATCCATATTAGAACACTCTATAAATTATGGAAACAAAATGAACTGCCAATTAAACAAGTGTAACCAAGCATTTCCCAAATAGGGTAGAAACCACAAGTCAAATACAATCATGTCATCCCATTCTAGTTGTGAAACGTGGAAGAATCCCAAAATAAAAAAAAGGCCAAAACCCCATATGGGTCCTAAATCAATGTTCGGGTCCTTCTGCATGTACATCTCGAGCCCCACACAACATCTCAGAGTAGGTCTTTTTCCCTTTTCCCAAAATACAACCAAAAGATCTACTCAGGTACCCAATTGTATCCTGAGTTAGGTGTGAGTACCAAACTCAGTAGGCCGCCACCAACAGTGTCTATAAAAAATCAGTTATAAATAATTGTGCATGAAAAAAGGGAAATTAATAATAAATAAAAAAGAAAGATTAAGTTACCTTAGATAGTTTAGGTCCATTACCAACAATTATTTTTATTTCTATATCATAACAATTACGACACATTTAGCATGGGTTCATCAATCTCAACAAGTTAAACGACTTAAAGTATGCAGTTACATACATTAGGATAACACATAGTTATACTATATCACTAGGAAAAAATCCACATTCTAACCATATCATTAACTCGAAGCTTCAGTTTGACGAGATTTCAATCATATCCACACCTCGAAAAATCTGTTCGGATGGATGTCAATCATATCCTCACCTCGAAGCATTAGCTCGGGTTGATGTCAATCGTATCCTCTCCTCAAAGCATCAGTTAGGGTGGATGTCAACTATATCTTCACATCACAACATCAGTTTAGGTGGATGAAACCGATATGGAAACATAACATCAATCCTATCCCAACCCCATGCATTAGGGGTGGAGTTTAGAGCCTGAGTCTAACTCGACCCATGGGCATAGAAACTTAGTCAATACCTCGCACTACAATGCTATGTGCACATGCTATACATATTTGTAACCATCAACCATTTACACAACATCACAACCATTTCCCAAGGAAAACATAAACAATAACAATAACATGAGGGTTAACCCATGCCTTATCCCATTAACCGATTAACCCCATTTCACATCATTTATCCATTTAACCCAATTCCATTTTATTATGCTTATCTAATTTTGAATACATTCATTGAGCCTATCTCACTAGGCTTTGTTCATTATTCCTAACTCACCTGGCTTCATTACCATGTTCATAATCCATTCTGTTATGGTCTTTAGTCATTTCAAAATTATAATACATTCACACAATTTTCAAATTCCATTCATATCCATTTGTCAAAATTCGCATATTCGTGCCTTAACCCATAATGTGTATTCAACCACCACTTTGCCTTAGCCAAATTCATCAGTGATAATTCATTAACCCATTTAACCCATTTATCATTTCATAATAATTTACCCACTTATTCATTCCAAACACAATTCTCATATCACATAACACAATACCGTCATTACATTCAATCATTTAGGAGAACCACCTAATTCTCATGAGTTAACCCATTCCACAATTCATCCCCAATTATCAATTCTCGTGCTTATCTCACTAGGCATTATCATGTCTAAGGGTAACTCCTTAGCTTTCCCCTTTATCTTACTTAACCTATTATTAAGCCCACAAACACCAACATAGGTCAACGCCCAATCAATGTGTGTTACTAGGACTCCAATTCACATTCCTCAAACTTAATATTATATTCAACCTAGGATTTATGTTCTAATACAATATCCCTACATTTACTTAGCTAAACTCTACGTACGGAAAAGCAGGCACACACCATGGGTGTCCCTAACATATGTCAAATAATTTTCTATGCATCCCTATGAGGATCATGAGGGTTACATTAGGTTTTTAGACTCCCTAAACATCACCTCACAATAACATCACAATGAACTCTTCAAAAGAGGGTAAGAATGAAACACTTTATACAAAAATCATTATAAAACGTAGGGTATATAACTTGTAGGCCACCTATGTAAAATCCGATTATAAAAAACTCTTAATCCTTGCCCTTGATCTGGATTCAAACACCCCTTAAAGCTTCAACCAGAACTTCTCCAAAAAAGAGTGGTTGGGGAGCTTCTGAATGAAATCTTCAAAATTACAAGACCTAAATCAGAAAAAGAGAGGGTAGGGGAAGATTAGACTCACCATGATCTTGGAATCATATAAAAACACTATAAATGGTAATGAACCTAAGGATATAAATCTTTGGAATCTCCTGGCCACTTTGGTTCGTTCTTAGGGTTGCAAGTGAGGAGGTGGAGGAAAAACCCAGGCTGGGTCTTAAAATCACGGGGTGGAAATTTTATAATTTTTTAAAAGTTTTTGGGCTTCACTGTTTACCAACACGGTTTTCCAAACCATGCGCAAACAATGCAGAAGCTACTGACAAAGATCACACCCTTCACATGATTTATTTTGAATTTCGCATGGTTTGACCTACCGTGCGCTCACTATGCATGATCTTCTGTCCAAGGTAGCATGGTTACCTGGTATGCTTCGCAAGGTATTACCTAACCATGCCCAAACCATGAAACATGCCCAGAAATTCCTTTTTCTACAAATTTTGTGTACCGAACACCCAGAACACCCCCATGTATTCACATGAACCTTGCGAAACCCTTATTTATCCAAAAAGTAGAGTCCAAAACAAAAATTAAGCAAAAACATACTTTAAAAAGATATGAGATCTTACATCCCCTGAGACCTACCACTAGAAGGCCATCCTATCAAATAACCCAGTTGTCTCCCCAATCGTAGTAATCATATTCATGAGTGCTTGCACTTGATCTTCTAATCCTTCTTTTGAACCTCTAGGTATGTCAGGAATGTAAAAGGGGATATTTCCTACTAGATTGAAGGACGAAGTTCAACCTCAAAAAATATTTGATCATAATTGTTATCTAGGAATTCATTTGGGATAAAATGATTGAGATCCTTGAACATTAACTCAGCTAATGGATGAGTAGATCCTGACTTTTCTCACCATTCATAGTCAATGATAGGAACTCTGCTCAGAACATCTTATATAATTAGACCAACAAATTTCTACCTACTTCCATTCGTCCAGATACAACATCCACCCCTAATGCACATCTCCCCAAATCTAGATGATATCCAAATGAACCGGGTACTATTTTTGGGCCTGAATAAAAATGAAGGTTATATCAAGATCCTCAATCTATTTCTCTATCTCCATGTTTGAAACAATTCCCTTGTACATCCCGAAAGACGGCTGCTAGAAAGTTCACAACGTCATCTACAACTGTTCATCCTCTTCAATAGGATCATCCCTCCATAGATCAACTAGATCTAAGTTCTATACCTCTACTGCCAAATCTAAACACAGTCAATGAGTTGAAGGCACAATAGAATAGGTAAAAATGTATTTCCTTATCCTGGTAAGTATGGAGTCTGTATTTATATTTATTTTACCCATTTAATATATATTGAGTTATTAATTATAACTCTTTCAAACCAACCCCATTAAAACAAAACACAAATCAATACAGTGAATGTACATTTCCTAGGTAATCATCTCTATAAATGGTGTAGCCTCACTTGGTAGTTCGGTAGTCTTAGAGTCCTTGAATCAATACATAGGGGGGGCTAAAATCATGTGTCATTTCTGATCTTCCTTGTCCTATTTCACTAATGAAGATCACTTGACACCTATTCTCATACAATCCCATTCAATCTAAACCATTACCAAATCAAACATTTATCCTATATATCATCCAAAAACATCTAATTCCATTTTTCATGGTCCCTCATTCTAAAGATACCCCTACTGGGATGGAAATTTAAAAAGGGTGATAATGACCCATGATTCCCACCTTCAGTAGGCCATGATTTGATAAATAGATACAAGTGTATACAAATCTAAAAATATGGGTGTCATTACCCATTTTTAAACAAAATTTATAGATATTACAGATCATAAAAAACACAATTACATATATAAAAGAAATAAAAAAAACCATCCCAAATGTATGTTTTAAAATAGAACTGAAGAAAATATAATCATGTCTCCAAAGTAAAGTTCCCAAAAGCAAGTAAAAGAAGTGACTCAAAAACATTCCCATGCCTGAGGTAGTAACTACAAGTACAGTTCACATAATCCTATAGAACACTTGAAAATAATTTTATATATGTAGGGTGATCATACAAGTATTCATTGTAGGAAACACAATGTTTCTCATGCACTTATGATAGAAATATAAACATGCTCCATTGTAAAAAAGTAGAATAAAATAGATCTTAAAAGGTATACTAATTATCCCAACATCCCCAAGGCATGCTAACAAAATAACACACGTCATGTAATGTAATATAATTCACATTGATGATTGGGTACCCTTCACCACTTCCAACTAAATTGCCATTATTTCTTAATTGGAAACATCTTACTTCTCTCTCCTCTTCCAAACGCACCACATCGCAGCCCGGCTGCAAACACATAGGACTCCTAAATCCCACCACATCCCACCCTTCACACAACTGGTACAAAAAATGCACCACATCATTCTTGAAAATACTTGGGAAAAAATCACATCACATCCCACCAACATACACCTGGGTCACAAACCACATCACATTCCATTCGAAGAAACCTTGGATAAAAACCACATCACATCCCACCTACAGTCATCTGGGCCACAAACCACATCACATCCCTCCCACATAATCTTGGCCACAAACCACATCACATTACACTAACATACACCTGGTCTACAAACAATATCACATCCCACCCGCAACCACTTGGGCCACAACCCACATCTCATCCCGAGGGAAAAAGTGAAAGCAAGACACATATCATCCCGAAGAGACCTGGGAAAGACCAACTTTATGAAACACTCCTCGGACTCACAAATCCCAACCCACCTAATGAATATTGTTCTATCACCACCTAGAAGAGAGAGAAAGGAAGCCCAGGTGTACAGCCAGCCATCCTCCCACTTGGATGTTTTGGAAAGACACCATCCGTTGTGATGATCGATATGTTTGACACTTGATGCTCAGTTAGGGTGGGATACTTATATGGAACCCAAGATAAATATAATTATATACATATATGATATCAAACACTCAATCACAACCTATGGGTTCTCAGAACAAAATATACTCAAGATACTACGAACTTTTATGCATCATCTGAATGCATAATAGCAAACAACCATCTGCAACTTCTTTTCAATTTCCATCCAATTTGTTGCAACAACCCAATTCATTTTATTATTTATCATCTACCCCATTTCACCACATAGTATATCATTTATTCATCCATTAACCATTTACATTTTGTTAACAAATCTAACCCATGTCCTTACACACTCATTGACCAGTTATTTATTATTTCCACCACTACATAAGAAACCACTAAGCACAAAACACCACAAAACACAAAAGATTTCATTTCAGAAGGAGAAGATACTAATAAATTAAGGCATCACCACATTAAATAAACATTATTACACATTCCCCAAGTTTTATACAAATTCATGTTATATCATATATCGATATCTATGTTTGGGAAAAATGTTCCTACATGTTATTAATTTGAAAGCACCCATACCAATCACTACCTTTGTTCTTCAATCTCTTCCTGCTCAGATCACATATCAACCGATCCGACCCACAAATAAAAATACAATATCGTAACACATTACCACAACCCTAATTCACAACCCTACTGCACAAAACATGTCATCCATTCCACAAAAAATCAGTCTCTCAACCTAAGATTCTATTACATCAAAAGGGACATCTCACAACACCCACAGGTGATCACTACCATACCACGACTCATAACAGGGTGAACCCACACATCACGACATGATGACCTCACATTACATCTTTCCCATGCATGAAGCCACTACCATACCCTACATATCATTACATGAAATGATATAACACACTTTTTGTATTTATAAAAGGGGACACCAATCCAATTCCACTTCATTATTTAAGGGAGTTTTCACAGTAACCAAATCTTGGGGCATCCATTTAGTAGACAGATTTACATGGTTAAACAATTTTCATATGTATTTTTTGAAAAGGAACCAAATATCATCTAACCCATTTAGTTCATAAACAAGGTTCCCCAACAAACAAAATTTGTAGTGGGGTAATCAAGACCCATATTATTAAAAATATAAAAATCAATATATAAAAATTGAAACGGAATGGAAAGAAACACAATTTTCCCCTAAATTTTAATTCACATATTCTTTATATTCAATTAGACTTGAACAACCATGATCCATAGGTGAACAAAAGACAACACCTCACACATGATTCAATAATTAAGGGAAACAAAATAAATCATACCTTAAAAGTGTGTTAGTGATCTTCTCACAAGAACGGGCCACACAAAAGATCTCTAATCAACCCTCTTGCAAGATTACCATCAATCTATGGATTTTGTGACACCACCACACCAACAAAAACTAAAGATAATCCCATTTAGAACCATAGAATATCATCCTACATCACATGGAAATAAGAAATTGGATGGTAGAGGGAAAAAATGGATGAAACCGCAAGAACATAGGAGTAATGATCATTAGATCAAAGATGGAAAGCAATGAATCAAAGGAGGAAAGCTAGGAATCGATTCAAGGCATAGGAATCCCCAAAACGTAGAAGAGGGGTCTCCAGGATTCATGGGGTTGTGGTAGGGTTTCTTCATCCATTGGCTTTGACAACCTGAGTGGATAGAAAAACACATAAAAGTTACAACAGTGGGAGATTACATGACCTGTAATGCTGTTTAACATCATGTAATGCCTCAAGGATGGTTTTTACAATAAAAAACCCATTACCAAACAATTTCATTTAATTTCCAAACCTGAAAAATTACATATCTTGAACCACCTAGAAAAAGGTGTGAAACCAAACTTCACATCCTATAATCTACATACACGATGTGTAACCCCTGTAGTATCTTTTTTACACCCCCAACTCCTACAAGAACTCTCAGAACCACCTCTGAACACTTTCAAAACCCAAAACTAACAATGTAATAAACTAAAAGGACATAGACCTTAAAATTTCCCCAAATTTATTTAAGTAAGCGTGTTGTCTTATTTCATTAAAAAATTTCCCTATGATCTAATATCTTCAATGTTTAATACTCATATGATAGATTATTCTACAACGGTAAAACCTATTCAATGAATACATTTTATGGGCATGGTATCTATGTATCCAATAAGGATACATGGAATACATTATTAACATTAGAAAGGTTATGTGTGAGTTCTGGTCCATATGCCACTACTCTGATGGGATCAAGGATCTCAAAGGGGCTGATGTATCTTGTAATAATCATTTCATTCTTTCCAAATTTAATCATTTTCTTTAAATGAATAATGTAGAGGAATACCATATCTCAAACCTCAAACTCTAGGTCTATTTTATGATTATCATCATAGGTCCTTTTTGTCTCTGAGCATCCTAGATGTGTTGGTAAATGGTCTTAATCTTTTCCACTGTTTCTTTAACTATTTTCAGACCTATAGTTTTCATTAAAAACAACATCCCAACATGAAGTTGTTATCCACCCCACACCATAAATATATTTATAATGATAAATTTGGATGAATGAATGAAAAATTATGTTGTATGAGAACACAACCAGAGGAAGAATTTGATCATGTATTTATTTGAAAACAATAGATCATTCCCTCAACATGTCATCAATTGTATCGATAGTCCACTTAGAATGTTCATTTGTTTGAGGGTTAAAATCCATGATGAATTTATACTCTAGAGTTAAAGAATATCTGAGGTTCTTCCAAAACATTGAGTTAAATATTGGATATCGATCAGATAAAATCGATTTTGGTGTTCCATGCCACCTCACCACTTCTCTAATGTATATACTTGAATGTTGATTGAGTAGGAAGTCCTCTCGAATCATAATAAGGTGTGAAGTGCTTGTAAAACAAACCATCCTAACCCATATAGTAATATGTAATCTTGTATTCATCAAAATTTCAGTGAACATGTCCATGGTAATGTATTAAAATGTCCATGTAGGTTGGGGTAATGGTTGCATCATACCATTCATATTTTAACTTTCATCCTTTTATTGTTTAAATACAATGTAACTTTATATATATTAGATGATCTAATTATTCATGTTTTTTCACAAATAGTTTTCTTAGAGATCTCGATGATAATTTTTTTTCATAATAGGTAAGGAAGGTTGAACTCTTTGAATATTTAAACAACTCCTTATTTAATTAAGGATTTGATGAAACACATAGCTATAAACCAAATGATACAAATATTCATTCATTATCATTAAAATATTAGTATTTACCTTTTCTCATAGTTTGTACTTTTTTTGAATTCCCACATTATCTTATTGAGAATACATTAACCGTTATTGATTATATGGTTAAGAAATCATATGTGAAATGATTGATTATATACATTCTTTTAGGAATCTCATTCCCATCCTCTTTATATTTTATAATATTGAATAACTCTCAATTATAATGATTGATAAACTTTTTATATACTTTCTACATAGAGAGCCTGATACTTAATTCACATTCCCATGATTTTAGGGAATTGAGCAGTCATGGTCCTTGATCTTATATCACCATCTTCACCAGAGCATATTCATCTATTTAAGTGTAAATATAATTGATTTTTTTTATCCATATATATTTCAAATATATCCCCAAAGAGATACTGTGTACATAATTTCAATGTTAAGATCACTATAGGAAAATACATATCCTACGTTGGGTAGTTCAATTCATGGAATTTCAACATCCTTGTAACACATACTATTACTCTTTCATTCTATACTAACATACTGCCTAATCCCTTCTTCAAAGCATCACTAAATCCCAATAAATATTCTCCACTTGCGATTAGTGTGAGAATAAGTTCTTTTATAAGCCTCTATTTTATGTATATGAATCTCTATATATATTCATCATTACATGAAATCTTTACTACCTTCTGAGTTATCTTGGTTAGAGGATTTGACAATATTGATAATTTTCCCCCATGTCAACCATTATACCCACATAATGGAATAAAAATATGGATATGTTTCATATATATTAACCTACACTATCCTTAAATTTCATATTTTTATAATGTTCCATAGATATCCCATTTTATTTGATGATATTCCCTAATAATTAGACATCCTTCAACTTGAACTCGACATTTATAGTACTTGGAATAAATCAACTCCTTTAAAAAATTTCTTTAGAATAATTTTCAGATTCTTATCATGATCCTAATTTGTTTTAGAGAATATTATAATATCATTTATAATGACTAAAACTAGGTAGAGGCATATTTTTGAGTTACTGCAGCAGGTATTGTAGAAAAACTGTACACTGTGGGGGTACTGTAGTAGTTGCTGTAGTAGGTATTGTTTGGTACTGTAACAGAAGGAACTATTCACCGTGGGCCACTGGATGGGGCTTGGAGTCCCTAAGGATTTTTAGCCTCCCAGGCCTTTTGGTCCGTAGGGCTTTTGGGCCACCTTTAAGGCCTTCAGGCCACCTCAAGGCCTTCGGGCCACCTCAATGTCTTTGGGCCACATGCAGTTACACCAGACACACTACAAAAAAGGAGCATCCCCAGAAGAGGATTCATAGTAGGTGCAATCAATAGAGGAGAACCAAATAGATTTTTCAGAATGAGAGGGTATGACTATGCCATCAGGACTAGCATGTGCTTGCATGAGAATCCTAGCCAGAAGGCCATGCGAAGGTGTAGAGCTACTATCATGTGTAGATTCTGGGGAGGTGAAGTTCCTTGTAGATAGTCTAGTTGAATTCTCTAAGACATTCGGGTCATGTAATATCTTAAGAATACGGGCCATGTAATCTCTGAGCCTACGGGCCTTGTAAGGGTTCCCCATCATCCCTTAAATGGGGAGTTATAAAAAATAAATAAAAATGAAGGCCTTCTAGCCATTTGGGCTATTGATATTACTATTAACTCATAATTATCATACATTTTATGAAAAGAAATCTAGAGGATATCTTCCTACTTCACCCTAAATTGGTAATATTCGGACCACATATCCACCTTAGAGAAGTATTTTTCTCCATGTAGATGATTGAAAAAGTCATCAATCCTTGTTAGAGGATACTTTTTCATATAATCATCATGTTAAACTCATTAAAATCAATGAAGAGGAACATTGATGCATCGTTCTTCTTGATGAAGTTTATTTGTGCACCCCATTTTGAAACAGTTGGGCATATAAACCCATTATCTAGATTCTCCTATTTTTGTTTCTTCACCACCTCTTATTCCACAACAACCATTATATATAGAGTCTTGGATAATGGGAAATACCCATATAAAATCTTGATTAAAAACTCAACCTCTAATCCTAGAGGAAGACTATGAAATTCCTCATAGAACACATCATCGTGTTCCCTCACAATGGGAATGTCATTGTGATGAAATTTTCCATAGACTCACACATTTTGTGATACACATACTCAAAGGGTAATGATATCCCTACTAGAGATGTTGTTGCTAAAGAAGATTCATCCTCTTCTTTGAACATGTATGGAATCAAAGGATGATTTTCAATATAAATAGTGATTTTTTCTCACAAAAATAATTTTGGATCTATATAGGGAAAGACAATTCATATTAAAAATTGAATCAACTACCACCAATGGGAGTATTATAAGTTTCTATGGGATGTTTATCATACAAAAATTTATAGGGGTGATGTTATATACTTGGTTTGTAATAATTTTCCCATTTTTCATTTTCATTGACAAGAGTATTTTGAGGCTTGTTGTGGTGATTTAATAGTTATAATGAACCCTCATAATATAAATGAATTACTTCACCCAGAATCAAAAATAATATTCATTATTCATGAATGAATAAATAGTGTACTTTTCACCACGTCATTTTCAGGATCCACCAAAATAGTTCGGATGGTAGAAGATTTCCCTTTTTTCCTTCGAGGATTTTGGTTGTATTAGAAACCCCTTTTCTTAGATCACTCTATTGAAAAGTTCCCTACTTCATTGTAGATGAAGAAATAAAAATCAAATCGAGTACTGACCAGATTATTCATTTCCTCTATCACATTAGTGGGTTTTCCTACAAGTATTAACTATCTAGGCTCCCTCCCTTTATATACCTAAATAATTTTCTCTCCCTGCCTTATGAATGTTCTTGGGTGTGTCGTTACACACCTTTGACATGAGGTATGTTGAAAATTCATATATCCATTATATTTTTCCATTGGACCATCAAAATTAAACTCCACATTCCTATATTTTTCCCTATGACATTGAAGATATTTTTGTATCTCTATCATAATTTTTTATCACACATTATACATTTTATTAATTTATTCCTAAGTATAGGATCACAAGTCATTTTCATATACTGGGTTTCCCCCCTCCATAGAAACAAGCAAAATTGCATTGCAAGGAGATGATAACGTTAGATGTGTATTATGAAAGTCTTTGGTTTTTTTCCAAATATTACCACATAGATTCTTCACATATTTTCTTTAGTGAAAGAAAATCCCTTTAAATTTTAATTTAGATAGTGTGAGGAAAATATTTATCGATTTTTTCTAGAATTTCTCACACACCATCATGTCGATATGTTCCTTATGTTTCATATTCTTGATTAACTTCCACCTTAGATCATCTTCTCCCTTTATATGATAAATATTAAGTAGGAATTTGTTTTGTAAGAAACACTAAATGATGAAGAAGATCTTCTAAATGAAGTAGATCCACTGTTCCATGATTAAGGGGTTGGATCCCCAATTGAATGAAAGTGGATTTTTTTCATAATGATCTCAATTGTCACAAGTTAATTATTTACGAGATTTGGTTACACCTCATGTTCCTTGTTTGTCTTTAGAACCTATGTCAATTAATATTGTATCATCACATATTTCGTAATTCCTACTAACATCGGGTTGGGTACCTCACTGGGAAAGTCCTCACATTTCCCATCAAATTGATTCTTTAACCAATTACTCCTATAATGTTCAATTTTATAGAATAAAGTAAAATTATGTAAGAGTATTTTTAATCTATTAAATACATATAAGGGAATGTAATGACATTAAAGGGATAACTTATAAATTACAAGTCATTCTTTAACTTATGTATTTATAGTATTCAATATATATAATCCATGATATATTTCCTATCATATATGTCAATGCATATTTATTAAAATTAATAATGGTAAATGATGTGATTATGAATTTAACAAATCACATCCCTTGGGATTTTTAGACTAGTTGTTCATCAAGGCCCATTATTATTCAACAGTTCCTTGGAATTTCATACTCTATCGGATGTTATAGGTTTTTACACTAATGTATATATGTGCCTGAGCTATATACACTCTTAGTATAATTATGGGGATATGTTTATAAGATAAATTGTATACTCTATAATTACCAAATTTTGTTATTTTTTCTTATACTTAGTCTTATCTCTGATTTTTTTATTTATTTTTCTAATGTTAATCCAACAAATAACTAACGTTTCCCTTTGATACAAAAAAACCAACATTGATCATTATTTCACATTCATATATGATTAATTAAAAATGATTAAACATTATAAAACATAAAAGATAAATAATTATTGTGTATTTTTTAATTACGTAAATTTAATAACAATAGAAAACATGAAATATATCATCATTGTGGAAATATTCTTTAACATAATCATACTTAAAACTACATGGGATAACCTGGGTAGATGTATATGAAAGGGATGAGATATAAATCTTAGTAAGGTAATAAATATTGAATAACATAAAGATTTTAATAAATGATACACAATAACTAACAAATTAATACAATTCATATAAAACATCAGTCAATGCTAAATTCATTGAAATCATGATAGAAAAGGACCCATCAAGGAATCATGTTTTCTCCCTATCCTAATATGGAATCTCATGATTGTAAACAACACACAATGTATTTGAGTGCAATATAATTTTATCAAAATGTATTGGAGTGCTATTTTTTATGTTATATAGAAATAAAATTGAACAATCTTGAAACAATCATGGGTATTTTAGAAAATTATATATTTTAATTTAACAAAACTGATTTAAAATAGTACATATTTTCTTCCCACTTTGTTAAGACCATTGTCACTCATTCACTATTGTATTTTTTATCCATGGATAATAATGAATTATTGACTTGTAACTCATTTAGGATGATTTGAAAATTGGTGATCCTTTTTTATAACATGCTAAAGGATCCTGAAATAAAATAATAAATTTTATATACTTAAAAAGTAAACATAAATCATGAAATATCTCTTAACTTTTGTCAGATTTCTTATGGTGTAATAATACATGTATAATCTAAACATCAAATCCATTTATTAACCATTAAAACCATTAAATTATATATATAGATAGTAAATTAAAATTCTTAACCATATATTCATGGGAAATTACATTCTAATAAATGAGGTGATGATTTATAGACATCACACTACAAATTAGGTTTGAATATAGAATGTAAATAATTCATTCATGGAAAAATACTCCATAATTAAATGATAATGTACAGAAACAAACATACAATGATTTAATATATAGACAGAATAGTTAAACTTTTTACAAGATTAATGACTTCACATGATTCAAATTAACATAAATTGAAATGTCTTATCCAAAATATGCATTCTATGATGTTTGAAATAATTGTTTAAAAAAATTGAAATGGTAAAAACCATCACATGGGATACGGTGTATTACATTTAGAATAATTAAAACATTATATTAATATACCATTGATAATCCATCAAATTTTTATTTAATAAAAATCGATGTTATTTTTATTGATCAATTTTAATGAAAGCGGTCGGGATGAAGGAAACATGGGCCAGGAATTATACATAATTTTTCAAAAGAAAGCACCATAACAATTAGGGATATTTTATGATATAACAAATCTACAGGTTGAAACAATATCCCATTAAATCATGATTATATTACCAAATAATAAAATTTAATATCCCATCATAAATATATTACACTAGACCTTAGTCATTCTCTAGAAAAATATAATAATTTTTTAAAAGAATTAAATAAAAAACCTAAATTAAAAAAACATATTTATCATGTAATTTAAATCCAAAAATAATGATAACCATAGAACATGAAAAAATATGATAATTTCATGAAAACATGTATATGAGTATTGGAAACCACTCTCTTGTTATTTTATCAATAAATAAATGCTAAATCCTATGTTTTGATCTAATTTAAAAAATTCATGGTAAAATACCAATGAAAAATTCTCAATCGTTATCCAAGAAAACATTAACTAAAATTTAAGAAGTTAAAAATGATGATACAAAGGATTTACATGGTATTTTGGTAATAAATAAAACTTATGGATCCTTGATGATAAGAGGATGAAATAATGGGGAGAAATACATGGTACACTACAAGAGGAGATCCTAGTTGGATTGAAATAAGTAGTTGCTCTAGATCTAAAAAATAGTTTTAAAATATTTAATATAAATTCCCAAAATCTCTTTTCATAACACAAAAATATGTCGTAGTTCTACCAAGTACTAGCTATAGGTACATCTGGTTCTCATTGGACCCCTAAAATGGACCACTCTCTTCCTGAATACAGTAGGTACCATATACACCATACAAAGTACCTATTTCCTACTTGCATTTCATGTTAACGGTGGTGATACCTTTGAGGACTACTTAACCTCTTCAATTACACATGAAACTAAAACCCTAAGTAAGAAACTAATACATCTTTTTTCTCAAATGTTCTAATACATATGAAAATCAATGAATTCAATGGGATCACTCATCTTGAAACAATATTAAAAATTTCAATTCATATGATACTGATATCACCAAAAAATACCCAAATTTAGAAACCACTGACCTAAAAAAGATAAAGTATATTACATGCCTAGCCATGATTTATTATAGAAAAAGTATTTTGTGAAATCTATGATATAAATTATTTTAAACTATCATGGGTTATAGATAGAAGTTTTGAGGGTGAGATTGAGAGAGGTATAGTTATTTATATATGATTAATCATTGAATTAATTTTTGAAATAACTATTCATAATTATGTTTTCGAATCAAAATGTTGTTAAAAATCAGTGAATGAATACAAAAATTGTATTCTTTATAATTTTAATAATATCAAAATAAAATTTTATTTGAATGTAATCATTTCAATGACCTAGAAAAAATAATGTATAACAAAATTATAAAATTTCTGAAACACTAGAAATAATATTTTTTATAATTTCGTAAATTAGGAATTATAGTTGAATCCATATATTATGGCTCAAGACACTAATTTATATTTGGAAGAATATTTTCAAAATGGAGATCCATTGACATTTATTGTTTCTACATTTGAAACAATAAATTTTATAAATAATGGACTAAAAATATAATTTGAATTATAATTTTAATTATATATTCAATACCACGATCATCCACAAAATATTTTAATTTGTAATTGAAAACCAACAATTACATAGCACTTCTCTAGTATATGATTAAACAAAGTGAGAAGATTAATTATTGAGAAAAACAATTCAATTTCAATAAATAAATCTTATTTTTCTGTCATATAAAATGATAAACATTATAGGATTACAATGGAATATGGAAAATAATAGAAGCGTTGGATAGTAACTAGAAATTATATTGTTTTAAAGGAATTATTTGATTTACTCATTATTCTTAAAAATGAGAATAAATTATTAAACAATAAAAACAATTACACCATAAAATTTCACATTTTGAAAAACTAAATGAAAATGATAAATTTTTTAGGATGAGAGGTTTTAATATGTATGATTTTTTTAGAAAATCATATCAATATAAATAAACCAACTATTATTTTTAATATAGTATACAAAAAAGTGATTGTTTATTAGTGAATTTAGTATATCAGAAAACATAAATAATTAAAAATTATATTTCAAAAACGTAATGGGTGAATCTATAAACATAAATAACATAACCACCAACAGTTTCACCATAAAAGGAATTAGTAACATAGAGTATTTTATTCCTGTAAATTCCTATACTATTATCCTATCCTAAACCATCAATCATATCCTTTCCCCAAATATTTTGTTTCTAAAACCAATGGATTCATCTATAAACCCATGTTAGTATAACCATGATGGGGTATGATCACTTCTATGATCCTATAGATTCGAACCATCAAAACATATACAAAATGAATTTTTTTGGTACTTCTAAGAACTAGATGTCACCAATGAAACAATATGTAATAGAATATAGGGTGTTTTTAACACCATACTTAAAAAATATTTTTAATGATCATGGATAGACTCAACAAAACCACCAAAATATCATTTTCTATTATAAAAAAAACAAAAAACAAAAAAATATGTAATGAACACTTTTGTTTGACTTTATTCAAATGTAATTCCTTCATCTATGGAAGAAAACTAAAGCCACTATTAATTATCTACAGATAAATTTAAATTCAAAATTAATTACAAAATACATTTTATACGATAATAATTTTATTCTTTATCATAGAAAACATGTTCAAGTGTCCCCTACCCACATTTATGGTATGAACTACAAGTTCATCCCATCTCACCGCCATCAAGAATCAAAGGATAACCCGTCATTGAACAAGGTGAGACTTTATTCCATATGGAAATTGATGGATAACCACTAATTTATAATTATAATTATGTTATACTGTACTATTAAACTTATGTTATTTATGTAATAATAATTTATGAAAAAAGATACAAAATAAGGCTATTCCACAACAATTAAAAGAATTTCATTAAGACACCATTGATATAGATTCAATATTAAATACAGTAGACCAATTAACCCTTCATAAGATTACCCATTCTAGTAAAACCAAATGATTTAAATATTCTTAAAAACTATTATAAATTGTATATCCCATTTCTGCATCATTGAATACTCCAAACCGTCCTTAGTAGTTACTCATTCCCTTTGATATACAATGTCCCAAAATAAGATCTGTATTCCATATAATATATATCATGTACCCTACATTCAAAATTCTATAGAGGATTTCAAAAAAAAATTCACAAGAAAATTTTTATTATATTTAAAGGACTCTATTTCTTTATAATATAGACCTAGCATCCTATCCTCCAACATCTTCTGAATATGATGATATTTATGGTCTATTTGGTCTTTAGTTTAACAGATCCCTAGATTTTTCACTAAATACATTTCTCTATTACATTCATTGTAAATCAATCTTTACAAATAAACCCTTTTAAAATAATTCAACAGATACTTAAACCTTATAAATTCATTCATGCAATTCATTACTTCTACATACACTAATTTCATTTTTGAAAATTATACTACTAGTTTAATCCATGGAATCCAACTCTATATCATACCAATAGAAGTTAAAAAAACCTATGATACTTGTTTGGGACATTGAATATATATACAAGTAATTATACATATATCCTTAATGCGGAGCATATTTTATAATCGATAATGTCATAACATCCAGCCACATCATGTATTAGATGATTGATTTAAAAACCTACCTATGTTAGTTTTTAAACTTGGACATAAAATGGATTATGAATATGAATTCATATAAAATATCTTGGAATAAACATTGCATTTGGTACACCTAACTTACCATTACTAATTCCAATTGATCCTTCTCCAAATACTTTTCCTCACCATTCATTTCCAAATCCTTCCCCGAGGATATAATCATGTGTCCTACCGAGGGGGTTAATACAAGGTTACATAATTACATAATTAATAATTTAATACTCATTTTATTGTAATATATTTTATTTAGGGCTATAAAATTTCATTTATTACAATACACAATGCTTATATTCATGATTTTAAAAACCTCATTGAGATTATTTATTTTGAATCCTTTAAAAAATATTTTTTGATATATATAATCGTTCTAATTTGTTTGACATTATATTGAAATATCACCCACATATTGTATTAGGGTGATGAAAACGCTATCAGAAATTTCATTTCATTTGAAATTATTATTTTCATTACTTAAAAAAAATTTCTCATCCACGAATTCATTAAATTATAGTTTCACTTATTTACTTCCTATATCAAGAAATACACACTCCTCTTAATTTTTCACACAAATAAAAAATTCTTGTTTTCCTATATCCCCATTGGTTAAAAAATGTAAAATTCTTCAGTAAATTACTTTTTTTATTATTTTAAAACACCTTTTAGAAAATGTTAGAAACTTCACAATTCCAAACTAGAAAACATCATATGTTGAAAGATAATAGTGAACTATTAAAATAAATATTGATCATATTAAAAGCATAATCCATATATAATTCCAAATGAATACCATTTAGTATTGTATCCAGGTCCTAATTGATTCTTTATTTAAACTGATAATCTATCTTTTCCCATGTTTCAATGGACTCATACATATTTATCTTCAATTCATGGAATCCTATAGTTAGGATAAGGTCTCTAAGGTTGATCCAATCACACTAATCCTTATTTTTATATAGTAAAATTGATCTTTCAGATGTCTATTACTAATCCTCAAATAGAGGACATAATGAAAAATACCACCTCCAAAATTTCATCCCTTGGATGGTTGATAACCATCCGTATTGTCCCACTATGTGAAACCTAATTTCCTACCCATTTTTGGTGACCGAGAAACCCAATGAAAGCCTCACAATTGGCATTATAAAATATTATATTTCATATTTTCATAGATGAGTTGAATATAAACAGGATAATATGGTTGTAATTGATTAAGTATTAATAATAGACAATACAATACCACATTGGGAATGTTAACAAGGTGAATGATTCATTAAATCAAATGAACCAATATATCTTATCTATGATTACAACAAAAATAATACAATATTTCATAATTTGCACAATATGGATATTTAGTTATTGGTGGAAGGGGATATAACTAATATTTCTCAAATTAATGTTAATCCATAAATCCAAGTGATGATTAAAGTAGAAGATAGGGAAGAACCATATTTGTAGAATAAGGCCAGAAATTTTCTTGAGATAAATCATGGTTTTGATTGAATGATATGTACTAGGAATCAGGTATGTGTTCCAATGATACAATAATTAATGAAATAGATATTAGATATATTTTTTTTCTCCATTATCTATTCATATATGAATGATGAATATTTATTGATATATTAAATTGAATTTATGGTTGGATGACTTCAAGAGAGATTTTTTAGTGTTTTTATCTGATTGAATGGTTTTTCTATAATTTATGTGTAATAGATTAACATATAATGGGATGTTACAATAATTTCCCATAATATAATTGTAATGTAAATTAACCACCTTAGATTTTTTCATCGACCTCCCCAAAACATTTAAATGGGAAAATGATATATATGCTTCAATAAATATCCTTATAAAGATAAAATAACTAATTTATGTCAAATAAGATTTTTATCATTATCACCTTTAGAGTATATACATTATTAATGTTTTATGATTGTATGAGGTACCATATTCTATTATATCTAATCCATATGTGAGGATTACCTAGATGTTCATGCGAAGTCTTTATCATGTAATTGATATAGAATTGTGTATCATCACTGCATATAACCATCAAAAAGATGTAATGTATAATAGAACATTTCATATCCTTGAGGACTTGCTGATAAATTATTCAATAGATTTCAAAGGTGGTTGGAATCAACACCATTATCTAGAATATTTTTCATTCAACAATTTCATTCACACGAGCACTCAAAAGGATCCTTATGAATTAATCTCTGAATAAAAGTGTAAAACTAATTAACTTTGGGATAATGTTTGATAAAATAAAATATTAGAACTTATGATATATGTTTCTATAAAATAGACTCTCAGATTTATTAATTAGATAACCAAGTCATCTATCCTTCCAATGAAAAATTATTTTGGAAAATCATTAGAGTGATCTTGAGTTTGAAATTATAGGGATTTATATGAATTTGTTACCAGAATAAAGATATAATAATTGGGATAAATTGGAATATGTGACCTACCTATATTGGACGCTTTGAGATTCTATATTGATTAATGAAAGTGTCTTATCATTTGGTGCATCCACTGAACATATCTCAAGTTCACGATGTGTCCTTCATATATCTCATGTTGAATTGCATACCAAATCTTTCACAGGTAATAAAATCACAGGAAAATTCCAATAAATCATTAAATATATTATGATGATAATCTATTGGAGATTTTGGATCATATTTTGAATGTTATATGGAAAAAAACTACTCACATGGTCAATGTTTTTTTGGTGAAACCACCACTTTGATGAAACTACATGGGAACCCAAGGATATAATGAGTAATAACTATAATCATTTTTTATCATATTAATGGAATTTTGATATAGAAATAATTTCATGAATATTATTTTGTAACAACATGATCTTTTAGGAAATATTTTATTTTCAAATATATTTAATTCTATTGACATTTTGTGTTACACACAACCGTGAGTTGTGATGAACCACAATATTCCATTGAAATAATAATTATATAAACAAAAACATTATAACATATCTATTAAATTTGATGTTTGAATAAGGTGACCACATTTTTATAAATAATTAATATATATATATATATGTAAAATATATTGTTAAATAATTACTTAATTTCTTTTGATGACTATGTTATTTAAGCATAAATTTTTAGAATTTGTTTTCGCTTATTATTTTAAATTTTATAAAATTAAATTATTATAGCTACTTGAAAATTTATTTTAAAATAAAAAATTAGTTATTTAAATAAATATTTAAAAATTACAATGGAGTATATTTTTGTGAAATTTTGGAAATGATTAATTTTTTTGATGAAGGTGAAAAATTCTAATTTTTATTTAAAACACCCTGTTAATTTTAGACATTTTCTTCTAAAATTATTTATTAATATTAGATTAAAAGTGAAATTACTATAATTAAATATTTATTACTCCAATTTTAGTCATTAAAATCAATATATTTTTCAATTTTGATATTAAAACTTTTTATACTTTTGGAAAATTTTACATTGGAAAATCTTTTTTCATCTATGAGAATTACTGTAAATAAAAATCTACTAATTATAAAAACAAAATTTTGTAAAATTTGATCATAAACAGTAATCATAGTTTTATATAATAAGGGTAAAAAATAATCGACCATAAATAATAGAAAAATTTGTAAAAATGATTTATCATAGTTATGGTCTAAATGGGTTTACCATTCCGTATGAATAATATAAATGACATACCTCAACTAGATATTCCAATTCCCCTACACTAAAAAACTGATATGTGTATAACATGTATTAATTTTAAAGTATTTTGTTTTATTGAATTTATTTTTTTATTGAATAATATTTACATTATTGGAATGATTTGAATTTTTTATGTTTTATGTCATGAAATTATAGATTTGTGGAAAAGGAATGAAAATAGAAAAAAAAAATTAGAAAAAGGAGGCGTTACACCGGATTTTCAAAGAAGTAGCAGAGATAGAAAACTGGAAAAACCTACTTATACATCATGTAATAGAATTATATGTCATGAGATACTCAAAATGACATTTCCTCACTAGAAATTTCATTATTTGAAAATACATTGTGAAAAGAAATTACACATCATGATACCCTATTTCAAGTCATTATTGAATTCAAACTTCTAAATGAGAATCAGATGAGATTCATGGAAGCAACTGAATTCCCGAAGGTATTACATGACATGAAACACTAGTTCATGTTGTGATGATGATGCGTGAAAAATAATAACAATAATGAAAGTAATCTTGAAATATTTGTCTATAAAAGGGGCTCCAGGGAAAGAATTCCAAGACACTCAGGGACTAGTAGGAGCAAGTGTGACACCAAAAGACAATTGAGTAACGAACTAGAGCCCTGCTTCACCGCCTTTCGTCTTTGGGTACCGATTACACTCATTCCCACCATGCATAGCATGGGAGAGTAGTACACTTAGTTTCCAATGATGTGATTGTATATGGATATGTTCTATAGTATAAATATATATTTCTATTCATATTTTGGTTTTTGTGAACATCGTCTATCAATTCCAATCTCATTAATTTTTAAATTGGAGTTCAATTTCTTGTTATTTTAAGATTATTATTTTGTTACATCAATTGATTAATATATTTTTTGTATTACCATTATACAATATAGGTTATTCATGTTAAAATATGGTTTTTGGATGCCTATTTATTTTATTGAACCATGTATATGACCATTCCAAAGGTGCAATCATATGATTAGGGAACGATACCAAGACCAAGTATCCATACTAATACATTTCTAACACCAAACCTAGTAAACCCATATCAATTTAATCCCCAATATATAATCCCAAAATCCCTGATCCAGGCATGTATCCTATATTGAATTTCAACACAGTTCTCCCCACTATCATTAATATTTTCTCAAATGAATTAAACAACCTCAATTTATGTTTCCATAATTATTTTTCAACTTACACACTATCTCTATGAGATCGATTTTTAACATTCATTACAGTAAATTTTAATTAATTTATTAGTATAGTTTGGGATTTATAAATTTTTTTATTGGACCATAGGAAATTATTGAAACACTATGGGGCCATCAAAAACTCAATCCATTATCAAATGTAACACAATATTATTGATTTTGTTATGCATTTAATATGATTTATATAAAAAATATAAAATTCATCCTTTTTGTAGGACTATATTGATATAAACATCATCTAAGTAACCCATCAATAGAGAATTTTAAATTTTAAAATATTAAATCAATCATGTATTCCAAAATAACGATGAATCATGGAAAATTTCTTTTAATGTTTGAGTTAGAGATATGGAGATAAAAAATGATGAAATAATTAATTGATATATAAGAAAAAATTGACCCATTCAAGAAACCAACAAAAAATAGTAACCAAAACTATATTAAATTAAAATTTAATAGGATATTATGAATAGATTAATTAAGGATTATATGACTTGATTAATAGACATTTATATTAGGGTGGATGGATCCCAATATCTTTGGATAGAGAAATAATATAAAAAATCCTCAAACCCATCAGGTTTTATGACCGAGTGTGGGAGACAAAAAAGTGACATTACTTTTTAGAGATGTAATATAGTGATGCTGATTATTTCATAATGGTGCTGATAAAACCAATATTTTCATCACAGTTTCATTGAATTTCACTGGTTTAGTCCCCACATTTTTTGAAATTTTCAATAGATGTTTATAATGTTTTAACCTTTGATAAAATTAGGTAATTTCTATGGAAATGGAAAATTCAATGACTTAAAGTCTTTTAAAATAATTTAGAATTTATTTGAACATTCCCTAAAATTGAAACATATTTTCTATAATTTTATAAAAATGTTATTTTTGTTATATTCCCTAGAACTCACCCAAAGGAATGAATTCATATATTCAAGAATTATGTCTTATATTTTTTCTAAATGTCTAATGAAGTTGAATTTTTCAGATATAAGAACCCTTTTTTAACAAATTTTAAAAAAATTAAAATTAATGACTTAAAAATTAAAAAATTCATATGATTTTAATCATGAACACTTTAAAAATTAATGTATTGTATAATTAAGAATTACATATTAAATATAACTCAAAATTTTCATGAATAATGATTATACATATTTTTATTTGAAAATAATCATTTGTTCTATGAATTAAAAATTAAACAAAATTAAATCCATATCCATTTTTCAAAGACCTTTTGTAGTGTAAAATTCATTATTACATTATGTATAAAGAAGAAGATGATGAAAAATGTCAAGCTAGCTTCTTATGATACAAATAAAATCAAGAGTATTATGATAAATATTTTATCAAATCCAATGTCTTTGGATTATGATCATATTTAAAGGAATATTAAGTGGCATCGACCATGAGTGGTAGAGAAGATATTAAATTCATTATAAGAATGAGTGATTATTAAATGAATCTCAATCATGCATTTTAAGAGAAGTAACCAACTACATCTTCTACTTGGAAGATATTTTCTATGGATGATGGATTCTCAAGGAGGTTCCCCATATTTGATTCTTAATATTTTAAAATACCAAATATTTATTAGTCAATTCCTAAAAAGATGGTTGATTATTGAACTAAAGATAATATAAAAAAAATAAATAATATAAAGAAGTTCATATAATTATAATGTCATTATATATATTTATAAAGAAATAGATAATAAGAAAATATCACTTGATCTATCTGTGAATAGAAAAAATTCAATATTTTTTCCACTTAATGATAACCAAGGACAATTAGTTTTCTATTTTTTCTTTTTCTATATATATTATTCATAATTTGTTATATAAACTATTAACATGAATTATTCGGGTGTTTTATTTGATTAATTCACAATATTGTAATGAGTTTTACATGTTTAGTCAATTCACGATGTACATTAATTGATTTCATTGTTTAAATTTTTAGTAAATATTTTAAAATTGATATTTCAATTTCAATTATGTTTGGATTTATAGAGTTTTTAAATTAGTTTAGTTGATTTATTTGGATTAAAAATAATTATACTGAAATCTTGGGTTAATACTAATGTTTAATTTGGTGTTTCCCAAAAGTTATTTGTGTCAAAATAGTGAAATTTAATCTTATAATTTTTTTGTTAATGAATAAGGGAGCTCCGGAAGAATGAAAAAATTTCCAATAATACAAATTTTTCAATATAACATGACAAATATTTCAAATAAAATATTAATTTTCTCTAAAAACACACTTTTGTTACATTTTAATTACCTTTATTATAATTTATTTTCACTCAATCCATCCAAAACATAAAATCTATAAAATTCATATAAATTTATTAAATGTTTAAAAAACGATCCAATTTTTGGATGAATAATGATAATTATTTAAGATAAAACCTTATGGATGATATATTGCAATTAATTATGTTTAAATGTTTTAAAATGGACTCATGAAACACCCAATCCACCAACAGGATTCATTTATAGATAATGTTTCATAGTTGATTTAATTTTTCTGTAAAACAAATAAATTTTTTTTGGGACTTTAATCATTAACATTGATAAGAATTATCATTATATAGCTAAATCATTTATAATTTTCAAAACTAATTATTTTTATTCCATCATAAAACCAGGAATACTAATTTTTGAACCATAAATCACAAGGTATGATTATAGAACACATTTCAAATTGGATTCAACTTATATTTGAAATAAATAAAATTCTTTTAAATAGCATAATCAAACTATTGTATTCAGAATTTAATATAGTTTCACTCACCAATTACCAATATTTAGTGGAATTAGATATGATTATTCAAAATTAATTTTCGGCAATTTAGTTACTATTGTTTAATAACAAATCACTTGTAACAGACGGATATCAAATGAAACATAGGTTTTTTTCTATTTAAATTTTGAAAATTTCCAAAATATTGGTTTTAATATTGATTTTCATCATTTATTAGTGATTATTATAAATTAATGTAAAATATTCATAAAATTCTATTCCATAAAATAATAAAAACTGAAATCAGGAAAGATATTTGTGTGATTTGGAAAACTATAGGTGATACATGAAATAAATATTATGATTTTTTTAAAATAATTTATTTTAATTTCTCCCACCATTATTTTAGTATATAAACTGTTATTCAATATTTTTATGTGCTTCATTTCCATAATTTTATGATTATAAAAGATGTATTTGATGATATTACATTAATTTAAACTACAGAAAAAAGTTCTTAACATTTTAAAATAATATTAATTTTATATGTCAAATATTCTCATGATATTCTGGCTTAGTCTACTAAAAATTGGATTCTTTTGAGTAAAAATAGTGACGCTTTCAGTATGGTTAGTTCAATGATTATATATATCAATTATTAACCCAATCCAAACCTAAATCCAATATTAAAATTTCTATAGATAGTTGAATTTTTCCTTCCATTGTACATATTTGTTATCCTTGTATAAAAATTCAAGATCCCTCAGAAAAATGATATACTTTATTGAATGGATAATAAATTCAATCAATAAATGATATATCATTTCAATCAAACAAAAATTTCATCCAATCCTGTATTAATCTATACATTAAATAATTTATATAGTTTGAAATTTAAAAAAATATTTTAAACACCAATCTGGAAATTCATAACCAAAATAAATTAACGATGATCCCATTAATCAATATGGATGAAATAATTATACTTCAAAACCTATCGTAAATATTAAAATAACATAAATAAAAAAATTTAAAAAAAATTAAATTACTATGGTATTCTAATTAAATTCTTTAAAACAAAAAAATATATTGTTCATAGAATTAAAATTATTATCAATGGATCTTTACCATCACAACAACAAGGGAATCATAAATGAATAATAGGAAAGGGAAATTAGATTGAAATAAAACATAATACTGAAAATATTTTTAACATCCACCAAACAAGTAATTTTAAACTATTTTATGAAGATAAATATATTTATGATAGTTCAAAAAAATCAGATGAAATAGACGATATTAAATAAAGAACAAAATATGTATAACCTGGTGTACTTTTAGAAGTTATTTTAAAAGAAACAACTATGGAGAATGAATAATCTTTCATTCTGAGATTCGAGAAATATTTCATAAGTAGTGTTGGGTCATATTTTTTTCACAACACAACATGAAATGGTCAAGAGAAACAAAAAAACATTGTATTACATTATAAGTATATCTCTAGTGGGATTATTTAGAATGATTTCAACTGTATAGTTTTGTATTATATTCAGAATGTTCATGTGTGAATCACATTATATAATGTTCTAGAAAAAAATTCTACTCGATTCTCAATCTTATAAAATATGTGTTCATAAAAAATTAAATTCAATGTAGGATATATATTAAACATATCAAAGAATCTGTCCACCATATTTAACAATAAGTTTTAATAAAATATAATAATCTTTGACCTTTTACCATTCCATACATAATATGGGATATTCAATTTCAGTTTCAAAATATATATATTGAAAACACAAAAACATAATGGGTTGAAATTTAGTTTTAATAAAAAATAATAATTTTCATCAACCTCAATATATAAAATGTCATGAGAACAAAATTTAAAATATATCCTAAAAATTGTCATAGTTATAACAATGTAATATGTAATTGTATAAAAACTTAGTTAACTTAATTAAAAATGATGATAAAAATTTCGTCAAAAATTTACACTAATAATTGTAAAAACAAAATTTATTAGAATAAGTAAAATTCAATCAATTTAATACAAAGTAAAATTTTAACGATAAAGTAACACTAAATGATATTATGCAAAACCTCACTTTTAACCCAATGTCAATACTGAAACAGAAAAATATTTCATGGTATTCATGATGATAGATCTCTCAAAAGGTATCACCATATAAAATATAAAATCATAAATTTTTATTATAATA
This sequence comes from Viscum album, assembly GCA_963277665.1. Classification (NCBI taxonomy): domain Eukaryota; kingdom Viridiplantae; phylum Streptophyta; class Magnoliopsida; order Santalales; family Viscaceae; genus Viscum; species Viscum album. The sequence continues at coordinate 38,611,468 of OY728140.1, read as the reverse complement.
CATAGGAATACATCCATTTTCATGGTCATAAATTTGGCTCAAATATAAAAATAGATTTTTAATATACCATATAATATTTCTATAATCCACATTTTCTCTTTTATGCATGGATTTCCTATATTATTTTTCTTGAAATAAAACAATTATAATAAGAGAATAAATGTTAATTAAAATAAAACCTAAAGATTGTAATCTCAAAGAATATTATTAAATATAATTAAATAATAATATTGATACTTCACAGGATGTTGAATATTTGAAGTTATGACATATTTTAGAATTCTCTTGTTTACATATACATATACATTTTTGTGATCCAGAATGTTAATCAATTTTTATAGACGATACGAAACTAGTATAATTTGAAAAATCATAGAGTCTTTTCTCTGCATCAGTTTCTTAATGTTCATATTATCTCATCAATTTATTTTATCCCTAAATAAATTAATGTGGATAAAAAATAGTACTCTAATAACTAGATTAATCAATATAATCCATACATTCTCGTGATGAGGTTTTAATAGAACCTTGAGCCATCTATAATTAAGGAACCTATGGTTATTATAATTTCACAAACTCTTGATCTATCATTAATTCATGAAACCTCAAGTCATTTGTATTTCACTTGAATGATTTCACATGATGAAAACCATTCCTAAATAATAAAACATCATGTTAAATTAAATAATTATAGAATTGTTTCATGATTTTCAAATCAAATTTCATGTTTTGAGTCTTTGGCATAATTATGTACCCATTTTTGAAATTTATAAACATCTGAAAAATTTGAGGTTATCAAATATAATTTTTAAAAATTAATTTTTTCTATGAGTTTCATAGATTCTATTGAAACATCCCCTTAATTGCATTACAAGTATCCCTATTTATATAAAAAATAGAATTAATTTTCTATTCTTTTTTTGAAAACATATAAATAATCTCCTCATAATTCTATAAATGTATCAATCTCTTAAAAACAGATAAAAAATTATAACCCCTATGATACGAATATAAATATTGTTCAAAAAAATACTATAAAGTATTATAATAATTTAAAAACATATCCTACGTTTTGAATGAAAATTATTCCACATTTGGTTTTAATTAATAGAATAGAAAATAAGAAGAAATAAAAAATATCATATTTATGGTTTTCATGAAATTCTATGAACACTTAATCAATTGTATGAATTTTCCTGAAACATATAAATAATTCAATTTATTTTCGGTGCTGAAATAAGAATCATATATTAAATAGTAAATAAAACTTTTTTATTAAATGGGATTTAATGTTCACTAATGATATTCAATGAATTAATATTTCACATATAAAATATTAGTTTTCATACCACAAATAAAAAATCATAATTTTAGAAAAAATAGTATTTATAAAATTAATAATTCTTAATTTATTTGTCAATCATATGATTAATCTTCTATAAAAAATAAAATAAAAATTTACAATAAATCAATAATAATGTTAAAAGAAATAATTTAAAATGTATGAAATTATTATATAATAGATAAAAATATCTAGATGTTATTTTTTTAATAATACTAAACTTTGGAGAACCACATAAACATTTAAATTTGGATATTTTAGTGTAATGATAATTTTTCAATTATTAGAGAGTTCATTTTGATAAACGATGTTATTTTTTATAATATAATGGTCTAAACGTCTTAATTTTATGTTTTAGGTTTTTTTGAGGAATTTGGGCTTCTCGAGGTTCTCGGTCGAGTCTCATGTGATTTAGATAATATTTTGAATATTTTTTAGTGGATTCTACCAGGGGTGTATGTTGTGGTGTGCAGAGTTTAAGATAATCCCTAATGCATATTGACTGTGAGTAGTTTTTTAGTTCATATATTCAAGATCATGATTTTATATTTTGGATAGATCTTGTTTTATTGGACGATCTAGTTATCTTAAATGATATTCTTTTTGTTTCTTGGACCATGGTCATGTGCATGGTTGGTGCATGACTGTGTAAAAATATTTCAGAATGTTGTAGATGTTTTTTACAATTTTGACACAAAATTTATAAAATCATTTTGACCAGCCATCCAAATAGTTATTCATTGTATATTAAAAACATCACAGTAAGTGCCTAGTATTACAAACCATATATTCACACCCTAAAAATAATTAAAAGTGGTTAATTATTTTATTCCCAAATTTAATATTAATAGTGGATAAACCTCATTCTTATCCTTCTACATGTGCCTATAAAAATAGATTCCCCAAACCCCCTCTTTATAAATTTAGTTTTCCACATATTTTATGAAAGTAAATAGTGGTCTCATTGAATTTTTGGTAATACCATTCCCCCTCCCCTTTCATTAAAATTTCCATTTTTTTACTCATTAGTTGGGGTTTCTATTTCTTGGGGATTATCGATGATTGTAGTAGATCATGGTGGAATAATACATATGTTATTGATATTTTTCTAGGATTTCACAAAGGATATACCATAAATATTCCTTCATGTAATCATCAATATTATTAGTGAAGGTATGTTTCATAGTGAATTTATCAAGGGTTTTCAACTAAATTGAAATATATCTCCATATAAATAGATAAATATTTTAAGAACATTTCCATGGATGATTTCATTGGTGTGTTATGGACCATTCAGTTGTGGTTGGTATCCAATTGGGTTCTGAAAATTTCATACAGTTAATCATTCACTAATTATGACTAAATTGATTTAATTAGAAATAAATTTTTTAATAGTTATATTATCATTAATAATTTACTTTATAAAGTTATAATTAATTAATTCTTATATTACATTATGTTAAATCATCATGATATGGGATAATTACTAGAAGGACTTGGATAGGTATAGTTAGTGATGCCATGAAATTATTGAAAAGATAGTGGATTTGGTAAATTATAGATGGTCTCTCATATACACCTTAATGTATTATTCTATGTTTATCAATGTTTTTATAGAAATGACATGGATTGGGTTGGCCTAATGGTCTGATTTTAGGGGTTCATTAAAATTCTCAATAACTCCCACAAGGTTATCTATTTGATTAATCTTCCTCGAATCTCCCAATTGTTCCCATATCCATAACTGAGTACAGAACTACTTTACCAAGGAATGTGTTAAATTTAGGGTTTAGAACAAATATCTCTTAGTAAATCACTTCGATGGAGAGGATGGGGGGTCACTCTCATCAAACCCTTTTGGGGGTATTTTTTCCTACTTTGGGACACTCTAATGGATTTTTCATATGTTCATGAAACAATTCCAAATCCCGATACAGAGTAGATTTCCATAAAAAGATGAACATAGTTTAAATATATTTTATACATGAGGTTTAATAATATAATGAGCCCATTTTTATGTATCCAAGTTTATTCATCCATATTTCCCTAATGGGTAGCATTTTATATGTTGAATCAATATAATCAGGTGATTTCTAAATTTAATCCATGTAGGGAGGTGTTTAATATACCATGAATGGGATTGACCCATTAAGAGTTGTATAACATATCCTATTTATGGAATGAATCAGAGCCCACATTTTTCATTTAAACCCATGCAGTTTACCATCTGGCAGAAAGGAATTATATTAGGGAACATAGTTGGTTGGAACATGAGGTTGACCTTGAGAAGGAATATCATGTATCCTAGTCAAGGAGATAACCACAAAGTCATCTTAATTCAATGATACATTGGGACTGAACCAATGGTAGATATATTTTTCTATAGGTAGGCATATTATTCCTCTTAATGAAGATTACAAAATTAGGTTTCCCTTTATGGTGGGGACTTATGGTGTGAATGATATGATCATTATGAATCCCATTCCCACAAGTTCCTTGATAATTGTGGGAAACATGGTAACAAAATTAATAAGATTCACGCTACAACATAATTAGGGTTTATCTGTGGTTTTGTGGTGATGGTTCAAAAAACCACCTCTAAATGTTTTCTGAAAAAGGATTCAAGGCAGTTTTTAATAAACTACCACTAAACCCATTTTTTTTTAAAATCCAAACCCTTCCCTACCCCGACCCCCGTTTCCCCAAACCCTCTCGAACCCTCACACTCCCTTCTTCCCACAACCCCCCTTGATGATCCCGTCACATCTTCGGCGAACGCGCGACCACCAACTCCGGTTACCCTGCGACCAGCGTCTACGGCGGAGCTCGCGACCGGCGACCCCGGTGACCCACAACTCCCTTTATCCTGAAGACCCTTCTCACTGCGACCGCATCCCCAAAGTGAGTTTTCTAAATAATTTCATCTTTTTTACAAGACTTTGTGCAATATATGTTTATTATTTGATTAGAATGTTTGTTACTCCAAGTTTTATCATGTTAATTTAAAGGAAATTGTTGATTTGATACCTAATTCAGGTTTAATTGAAATTTTTATTCCATGCAGTAATGGAATTGGATAAAGAAAATTAATATGGAAATACTTATTAATGATAATAATAAAGAGGTATGTTAATTGAAATTTTTATCCTTAAAATTCAATGAAACATGAAGTTTTGATAGAAAGAATATTTAAATAATTAATAGGTTATGGTAGCTAATTCCATATGTTTATCATTTATTTAACCTATGATAAATGAATCAGTCAATCCAAAATAGAAATAAAACTAGTTGATTGATAAAGATAACTGTTTGGGGTCGAGTGATCTTATTTTAATGTGATTTTCAGATACATTGTTTCTAGGGCCTATATGCCCTATAGACTCTTATTATTGTTTATTTAATTATATGTTTTCTTTTTAATTGATTATTTTTTATGATTCTATTTTATCTTTGGATGGATAAATATTGAAGGTATATGGTTAATAAGACATCGGTTTTTGGTTGCAGTTGTCACCTGATATGGTGGATGCATGGGGATATGCATGGTGTAACGAGATTGATGGAATGGGTTGAACATGTGATTTCCCATTATTATGATAAAATATAGGATAATTTATTATGAAAAAAACTTATTTAAATTCGGTTTGTGATTTCACATTATTTTTTGGAAATGTAACCTTTAGTGGTGTCCTTGGTAGAGACTCTTATGTAAGGGCAGTATGTGACTTTTTGAGTTGTCTTGGAATATAACAACATGCATTCTCCATAGACGTCATTTTTAATGTTGGATTAGTTGATTGGATTTTGAGCCTAGTGAATTTTGTAATCATAACATGGTGTTAGGATTGATGCATTCTCATTATAAGTTGATATCCTTTGGTAGGTAGTTCCCATAGAACATTAATACCTTTCTATTACAAGGATTTTTCTGTTGCTCGGTTCTTTTTAGGTTCCATTGCCCCTCATATGACTATTTAGATCTATTGAAACCAATTTTGTGGGTGGTTATTGTGTTTTTGGCCATTTTTATTTTCATGAGTATCGAGAAATGCTCAGTTTCAGTAGGATAGGCTTACCTCAAGCATTGTAATCTGCTTTTCAGGTCACATGACCCTTCATTTTCCCCAGTGTTGGACAACATTGTATGCTTTCATTCATGTTTATGGTCGTATGAGTCAATATGATACTATTCTAAATATATTTTATGTACCTTCTAATTCTTTAATGTATAGGGTGGACAAACTATGTATAGTAATTAGGATGTGCCAATTTCTTATGGAACCTATTGTAACATGCTTACATCTATGTTTTCCTGTCGAGTTCTAAATGTTGTAATGAATGTATTGAGTTTAGTTAAATCATTGAACCATGGGATATTTGTTATGGTGTCGGGTCATCTATAGAGTTGAGTGACCAATGTATTAAATAATCAACTATGTCTCCAATCATTGGAGGACTTCAAAAAGAATAAGGTGTTTTCGCATGCTGGTCGGTTTGACTTTGGCCCTCTTTATGATTGTTATGACATAATGAGTGTGCTTTAGGGGATAATAAAAAATATGTTTGATGTGAATATGATATAGATAACTTATTAGTGGCTGATATATCTCTACTTTTGATAACTAGGACACTCCAAAGGTGGAGATAATCTTTTCATTTTTGTTAAACGTGTGTCATTACCAGTAGAATGAACACAACCTAAGATGTCAATTGAAAAATTCAAATTTTTTCTAGAATTTCTTTTGAGCTCTAATTTATTAATTCTCTTCGGTTATTTCATGGAAATATGACTTTGATATGGTTGGTTGTGTATGAAACCATTGAGAAATGTCAATCCTCTTGGAGGACATCTATGGTCAAGCCTAAACAATCACATAATGTCTCAGGTTTAAAATGCATTATGATCGGTTTCAATCACACGTCTGGGGTGTTGTTTGAGGCAATAAAAATGTGTGATTGAAATTGTTATGATATGTGTGTAACCTGATATTCATACTGCTCTTCAATGAGGTGTTCACGCTGTCTCCTATGGACCAGACTTGTTCAGTTGGTCTGAAGTGGTAAATGTGATCAATGAATCATATTTATTATATTATGCATACTTTATGATCAATGGGACATCTTTATTATATTATGTTTATATAATCTTACACAATATTATATTTTGTGTTGGCACATTTTGATACTCATGGATAAAAGTTGTATCACATTACCGAGGAACACACCTTAGTATGTTAAGGTATTGAATGAGTTTTTAGATTTTTCAATTTCTAATAGATCTGTTGAAGGGAGAATAAAATTTCCATGTCCAAAATGTAAATTCATAACACGGTTGAAGAGAGATGACGTTTATGGACATTAAATACAGAAGCAATTCCCTGGTCAATATTTGTGTTGGATTTGACATAAATAATCGAATGTAACAGAAGGATTGAGCACTAATGTTAATCAACAGAATGTGGTCCCATGTTCATCTACAATAGAAAATGAAATGAAAAACCTCATAAATGATGCATTCGGCACTGCAAGAAACCACTATCAGCATCAAAACATATCAGAACAACCAGAAGAGGGTGATACAAATTGCAACGTGACAAGTGATGTTTTTTAGACTTTAACACAGGCAGATCAAGATTATAACATATCATTGGATCCTCCTCTTGATTCTGTGGATCCAAATGTAAGATAAAACTTCACTTAGGAAAATGAATTTCATGATTTAGCTGATGATCGAAATAAAGAGTTGTATAGTGGGTGTTTGAAATGTTCAAGCATTCATTTATGCTGAAGTTGTACCATATAAAATGTATATGTGGAAATTACAAATAAGGTAATGTACATGATATTAGAATTGATTCATGATGAATTTCTTGAAGCAAAAATCCCAGAATCTTTTTATGATTTGAAAAAAGTTTTTAACAATCTTGGTCTGACTTATAAAAAAATACATTCGTGTCCCAATGATTGTATGCTTTATTGGGGAGAGGATTCAAGTAGACAGAATTTCAAGAAATTATCTTCTTTTAGATGGCTATAAAAGGGTGATGTTGGAAGTCTAAATGAACATAATTTCATAGAGAAGAATAAAAGGGACACACCTTCAAAGGTTTTGTGTTACATTCCTTTTAAGCCTCGATTTCAAAGATTATTCATGTAATCAAAAACCGCTGAATACATAAAGTGGCATTCTGTAGATAATAAAAATGATGGGTTAATGAGACGTCCATGAGATTGCCAATCATGGAAGACATTTGATTCATTAAATCTAGATTTCTCAGCTGATCCTAGGAATGTTCGATTGGGATTGGTTGCCGATGGATTCAACCCATTTGGGACATTGAGTACTAGTTATAGCATCTGGCCAGTTGTTTTGATCCCTTATAATCTGAATCCGTGGATGTGTATGCAACAAACATCTGTTATCCTTTTGATGATTATTCCTAAAAAAATTCTTGGAAATGATATTGATGTATACTTGTAGCCTTTGATTGACGAATTGCAAGAGTTATGGAGCAATAGTGTTGAGACATTTTATTCTTCTTCTAAAACAATGTTCAAAATGCATGTTTCTTTAATGTGGACCATTAGTGACTTCCCTAGGCATTGGAATTTATCTGGTTGGAACACTTACACGGGTTTGGCTTGCCCCATCTGTAACATTGATTTTTGAGCCCTTATGGATACCTCACAGTATAAAATGTTACTTCTTGTGTCATCGATGATTTATCGATGCATCTCATAGATTTCGGCTGAACAGATCAAAATTTAATGGTTCCATTGATCGTAGACCACCTCCAAAGTTGTAAACTGGTTCTAAAATATTGACATAGCTTGAAACTGTTGAAACAGAATTTGGGAAGGTTCATCATTTGAATGATAGTGGAAAATGGGTCTGAAGTGCATCGTCAAGCGAAATCAGAATGCAAAAATGGAAGAAAAAAAGTATATTCTTCAAACATCCGTATTGGGAATTTAATTTTTTGTGACATAATATTGATGTGATGCATATTGAGAAGAATGTGTGTGATAATTTTATTTTCACATTGCTTAATGAGCATGGAAATTCGAAGGATCATCTCAATGCTTGTAAATACATACAAGCAATGAACATAAAACATGATCTCTAGCAAGATGAGAATGAAAATTATCCTCCGACAATTTTGGCAATGAAAAATAGGGATAAAGATACATTCTTTCGAACTTTCAAAAATGTTAAGATATCTGATGGGTATTCAAGTAACATCTCGAGGTGTGCTGAATTTAAGAATCGAAAGTTACATGCATTGAAAAGTCATGATTCACATATTTTGTTACAATAGTTACTACCATTGGCATTGCATACATTATTACCTCAAAAAATTACTACTGTTGTACTCCAATTTTGCACATTTTTCAGACAACTATGTGAGAAATCTCTACATCCATTTTAGTTTGACAACCTCCAGGAGAGGTTTTTATTGAACCTTTGTTCAATGGAGATGACCTTTCCTCAGTCATTTTTAAATCTAATGATGAATTTAACTGTGCATTTGATTGAGGAAGCTAAATTAGGAGGCCCCGTTCATTATCGATAGATGTATCAAATTGATAGGTACTTTTTTATATGTTTTTTGGTTAAGTAAAAAATTTTTGTACTTAATTAAATGCATAATTATGTTTATTTTATTTCACAGATATCTTGGGCATTTGAAATCATACGTAAGAAATAAATCTCAACTAGAAGGATCCATTGCTGAAGTCTATTTGTCTAAGGAGTGTCTTACCTTTTGTTCTCAATACGTGGATGATATTGAGACAATATTTAATCGAGTTGGACGTGTTGATGACACATCGACTCAATCTCAAATACATCATAAATCCAAAATATTTCCTACTATTGGCCGATCAGTTGGGAGGACCTCAAATGTGACACTGACTAAATTGGAATTATTACAGGCACATAGATATGTGATGCTGAATAGTGAAATTGCCGATCCATTTATTAAAGAGTTGAGGATACAAACAAAGATACAAATGATATTCCGAACACGAAATGAGAAATATATAACGAAAGATGTTAATAAAGAGATTATAGAATGGTTTTCATGACGTGTAAGTTCATATATATTGAAATAAGTATGAATATTAGTTTGACACATGCATTTTGTAAATCTAATAAAGTATATTTCTTTTCTCAGATCATGAACACTAATACTCGAGTAGAGGTGTCAGAATATTTCATATTTCTTGATAGATGTCCTATAAAAAAGTTAGAAAGTTCGACGCTTATAATGGGAATGGATTTAGATTTCGTATAGTCGATCGAGAAGTGGGTTTGAAAACATAGAATAGTGATATATTTACATTTACTATAGTGGAATACTACAGAAATATGCATGATATTATTGAATTAAACTACCACAGACATTTTAATGTTGTCTTATTCAAATTCAAATGGGTTGATATTATCAGAGGTGTTAAAAGGGATTCCTTGCAATTTAATTCTGTGAACTTCTCTCGCTTGATGGAAGCTGGTGATCGTGAACTAAATGATCCATATATCTTAGTATCACAATAAAAATGGAATATTATTTGAATGATTTTTTCGATGAAAGGTTGAGTTTAGTTTCTCACATAATACAAATAGATTTGTATGATATGGGTGATGAAGTGGATAATTTGACCTCTGAAATTGAAATTAATCAACAACAGGCAGTAGAATTATTTGTCCATCATGATATTGAAAAAATTAGTCTAGCAAGGATGAATTAAGTGGATAAACAAATGTAGTAGGAAACCAACATGATTGAAGGGGGAAATGATTTTATGTACAATTATTTATTTATTTAGCAACCACTTGTTTCATTTCTGCAGTCATTCATTATCATTGTTATATATATTTTGTCTGTTAGTACTAGGAATATGTTATCATTTTTAATTTTTTTTTCTGGATAATTTTTTTAAATATATATTCTGAACTTAATTTTATTTGATTAAATGATAGGAATGCCAAGGAAGAAGCAGTATACTATTTTATCTAGTTCCACGACAGATGACGATCCATCTGGCTCCCTCCCCATGACATCTGAGGCACTAGCTTCCTACACTCCTGTACCATATCCCCCTAAAAAATCTCTCACACCATCTTTGGATGTCCCACTAGAGGGTGATTCATCGAAACCTCGTTCAAGATCCTCAGTATTGGGGCAGCGACACACCGATTCCTGTTCATCACGGGCGTACTAGAGTGTCACTGTCATATGTACATATTTTAATAAAATAAATTTATTGAATTTTATTTTTACTAATTGATTACTCATTGAAGATGACAAAAATACAACCATGGTGAAAAACATAAAAAGTACAGATGTTTGGAATATGACTGGTGAAAATATAGTCGTGCCATTTGATTCTTATGTGGTCCGGACAGATGACAATGTGGGGTTACTTGGCCAGATTCTAAGACAACTGGAAGTGAAGCCCATTTCCCTTCATATTTCAGATGATTATTGGAGATATATGCCTCCACGTTTCAAAAATGAAGTTTTTTATTCTCAAATAAAGGTAAATTTATTACATTATGGTTTAATATAATGACATGTTACTAATATGTTAAAAATGAATTTCTGTATACAGATATTCCTCCACTTCACAGTTTCTGATGTGATAGCATAGAAGTGGACATTGAAAAACCCAGGTAAGAAATGGAAATATTTCAAATGGATATTGTGGTGTGATGTCAATGATACCTCATTGATTGTGCAAAAAAATGTATGAGATGCTACCCAGTGGGGTACCGATAGAACAGTGGAAAGTTTTTGTTGACAGACATCATGATGATAAGCGGATGGTATTGAAATATATATAATTATATTATCCTAATTTTACATTTATACATGTATATGAAGAGGAAATGACATTGAATAAATTACTATTAAATTGCATTTTATTTATTTCTGGATCCCTCAAGAAAGAATGCTTCAAACCAGGCTAAGCAATTCATCCCTCACACTGTAGGCTCAAAAAGATTTTCTAGAAGCCGAACGACATTGTTAATCTTTTAATTAGTTTAAATATTTATAAGATAGTATTATTTGTTTAATATATTGAATTGTTTATTTTTATTTGCTTAATGCAGCCACAGAGATTAGGGCAGGAAGCATCTCGAACTGAACTGTGGTTGGATGTTCACAAGAAATCAGATGGAAGGTTTGTTAATGAAATTACTAAAGAAGTTTGGGTATGAAGTCAATTTTTTTTTTATAATAACTTAATATCAGTTTTTACTGTGTTAATATATATTGATATTTGGTTTATAGGTAAAAATTAAAGAAATATGGGATGCAAATGTTGTGCAGTCCTACTCAGTCTCCCAGGAAGACCTGGTTGCTAATGTCCATGGGATGGAGCATCCTAGTAGAGTGCGCAGGAAGGGTTTGGGAACTGTACCATCTAAGGTTTTTCGCAGGCCACCGGGGGTGGCAGCTGCATCTACTCTTGGATTTATTCAGCCAATACTCAAAGATGCTCAGTAAGAGATTCATTCTCTACAAAACATAGTTCACCAGTAGGGGGATCAGATATCTGCTTTGCAGAAAGAGTTGATTGAAATACGTCAGCATATGAGAAGATATGCCCCCAGTGGTAGTGCATCGACTGGTGTTATGCATGTAAATCACAAAAAATCAAAATTATTTAGTTTTCTAACTTTCATTGGATTTATGTTTTAATATAAATATGCAGCTATGTATAATTTTCAATTTAATTTTCTTACAGGTGACAACAGAAAGTGGTGATGAAGGTAGTGAGGGGGATGATGCATCATCAGACCATGAGTAGTTGTATTGTTCATGTGTTGAACAAATATGGGAACAGTTGCTTCGTATATATTACATTTGTGGATAATATTTGCCACCAAACATTTTCATGACCTAAAATTTCCTTGATTTCTCAGGTTTCCTTTTATACATTTTATTGATTTGTGATGTTTCATTTTATGTCTTGATTTCTCGAGTGTGGTATACATCATTCCATTTAGGCCTGCATTTCAATTGGTAGTTGAGATTTTGGATGACTATGAGTTAAAAACATTTTTGATGTGTTTTAAAAATTGGGTCATTTCACATGTTATTCTATTTTGAATTTGAACAAAGTAATATTCTCTTATGTTGAGATGGTCTTACTAATTATTACTGGTGAGGGGGTAGTGGATTCATCCACAACTGTTTCATACTCAATAGAATCATGTTTCCCAACATCAATTAGGTTAACATTGAAGAAATATACTAATGTGTTACCACCAATAGGAAACACATATTTACATTTTAAGAGGGATATCATTAATTTGGGTGTGATCCCATAGGATGAATGATACTGGAGATGACCGTGAGGAAAAAATGATAAAAAAATCCACCACCCATGTGGATTATGTTTTCCATTGTAATTTTATAGTCACAAACGCCACTTAGGATAGATTCGGATGCTTTTAGATATTAGAGCATTGTAACCATCCCTAGTATATTATCTAGATATTCTAATGGGTCTCAAGGGTGTTTAAATTTGTAGGGGTATAAATATACTCATTAGTGTCGGTGGTTGGATATCCCCAGTGGGATCAACTTTTAGATGCTTGAGTGTAGACAATAGGGGAAAACACCCTATATATCTTCTTGAATACTCATGGTCACATGTTAATAAAAATTACTATAGTGAACATGATACTCATAATGATGTTATAAGGTTATTTCTACTTTATGGTGGACATATTTATCCAAATCAATATGATATGAGAAGAATTTGTTCTCATGATCTATTGAAAGCATACAAAAAGGTATGTTGTGAAATTATGGACCAATGGTTTTTCCATAGAATATTTTCAGTTGGACAACCTATGGGGAAATATTCCCTTTAGATTACCATGAGTGTCATATAATTTCAAGATAGATCCATTTAGATGGTATTCCTGAAATAAGGTGTGAAACATCATGCACTCATTTTACAAGGGTAAGAGATAATGTTTGTCAAGGTATGGGGAACATATATTCATAGAAATTGAGTCTTATGTATGACCTAACAATTGTTTTCATTCCACACCATTGTGTTCCTTATGGGTATTATCAGCTTGTTTTTGGTCATGAACGTAACCGGTGCATTTGGTTATTCAATTTTAATTTAAGGATGTGATGAAGGTATTGAAAAGTAAACACAATTAAGAAACCCATCAATACATCATCAAATGTAAGAGTTCATAGTTTATCAATCCCATTCCATGTTAATGGATTCACATTAGGTTATCTATTTTTTATGAGAACCTCTAATGGGCTTCCATGTTTATGAATATTTGGTATGGATGTCATTTTAGAACTAAATTACAATGAATGTTGTTCACTAGTGATTCATATACTATAGATTCTTCAAAATAGGTATTGTTAAAAGGTGTGGGATTTTGGGATCATCAAATATTCTTTGGGTGGAATCATATGAATTATTGGACTCCCTTATAGATTTATGATTTTTTTAATGAATAATATCAAAATAATTGTTCTTAATGAGTTACCCATATTCCTATGATCTCTATGAATCTGTGTAGATATGAAAATATATGATTTTTAGGTTAATCTGACATATAATACATGTTTATGAGTCATTTGTTTAAGGCCACATAGTTAATAAATTATTCATTTTTTTCCATACAAAGAGGTCGTAGGTATTTACATTGTTGGGATCAGGCCCATGCAAGGAGCATTATATGAATTTTTATAAATAGAATCATAACACACATAGTTTATTAATGATTAGTGGGATACATCATACCATTTATGTTCAATTTAAATATAAATATTTCAAGAATATTAACTTTTTGTGAAGGGGAACACTTTGTGAAGGGTACCTAGAAATAGATAGTGTTTGAATTTATCATGAGTTTCAATTTCAGTTTCATCTTGGTCTTCAATGACTAATTTGGAGAAGGTATGGTTTTGGATTACACCTATTAGAGGGACCATATATTTTTTTCAATATCATATATGTTGGTATGATGATAATGGATGAATTCATAATAGGATTAGGAATGCAACATGAAGGTGGATATGATATTAATTTCTAGTTTTATTTGTCTTTCAGGGCAGGGGTGCAGCAGAAGCAAAAAAAAAAATTCTGTTCAGCTTTTAGCAGCGGTTTAAACCGCCATGAAATGTACATTGGCGGCTGTTTAAACCGCCACTAAACTGTGAAAACCGCCACGAAATGGTACAAAAAATTACGTTTCATGGCGGTTTTAACCACCGCTACATAGTGGCATTGTAGGTGCTCATTTTGTAGTGGTTCAAGTTACTTCAGCGGTGGTTTTACGGCCGCTGGATTTGAGTTTATTGGCGGCGGTTATAACCGCCGGGAATAAACTGATGTCAAGGGCTCGTAAACACCTCCGCAAAACTCAGTAATACTGCCGCAAAATGAGGAAGATACAACACTTTCCTTAAACCGCCGTGAAATGAAAATAACCTCCACTAATAGATTGGTGATGACATATTAGGTGGCGGCTTACAGAAACCACCGCCAGACCATGTAGAGGCAGTCTAATGTGCCGCCAAACGCAATAAAAACCGCCGCTAAACAGTGATTCTCTTTCAGTGTCATCAAAAATGGGTGAGGTAATTATTTACTAAGAAATAACATCAGATTTCTAGTTAGTAGACTGGGCCATAGAAAAACATCTTATGTATCCTAGTTATAGAAGAAACCATATTCATGATAGTTCAGTTGGTTTCATAGTCCATTAATGGATGAGGCATAATGATCATCCTATGAGAATGATTGGCAGAAAATCTTGAATTGTTAGATACATGGGGGAATTAAATTGGTGTGGATTCCCATATAATCGTAGTCCTTAAGAAGGGGTCCTATGTATGCCAGTAATTATAGGAATCGAATTTCATGAAGATCAATTTGATCTAAGATTACACACTGAGGTTTATTTATAATCGGTTCTTATACACTAAGGTTTCTATTATATTTGGTTATTATCCTAGTACACTGTTGATTAGGGCATACATAGTGGGTATTTTCTATGTAGACTAGTCAAGGTTATCAAACCCTAGGATTCCGGCATGACCTAACCAAGTTGTCTGCCTGATTTGGTTGAATTTTTCTCTGACATGAAATGATTTTATGACTAACATGTCAAAGAATTTTATTACATGTCTTCTTATTTTTTATGACATTTTAGATTATAAATAGACATATCTATTTATATTTCAAAAATATATAAATGAAATCAAATGATCCAGCTAACTTGTATGAGGGAAATAAGATAATTTGAATGGCTTGTTTTAAGGTCATCACATGACCATGGATGACATGTCTGAAGGACATTGCATGGTCAAGGATGACTTATCTTGAAGACATTTCATGAACTGATGATCTTTTTCGAGAGACTATGACATGATCTTGGATAAAATGTATTGAAAACATGATAACAAACTGATGGATTTTCCGGGAGACCACCACCAGATCGTTTCTATATTATCATGGTGTGTTCAAGAATGTTTGATTACATGCTTAGAGGACGTCATGAGATCTGACTAGTCTTTCATGGCTTCCATCCACAGTCATAATTGACATATCCTAGGGTCCTAATTAATTCACCATTTAATACATATTGGGTGTCATAACATCTTAATGGTTTGTCGTAGAGGTCATTTCAAAATTAGATACACATTCTTGGAGGGAATCACATAATCTTAATGAATTTTCCAAAGTATATCATAGATTCCATGTAATATAACCTGGTGAAATATCAAGTCCCAAATAACATGAACTGGTGTCATCATATTATTTTATTGACATGAGTAGAGAAAATATCAAGGTCTGTATTGAGATCCTATAGGATTTCACGAGACTCAAGTGGCATGCCTGGGGGTGCCACTGGGCTTTATCTAACATTCCAAAGTACATTGAATGATCCAACTGATATGCTATGGAAGTCACTGTCTGATCAAGGTGACATATCCTGGTTCTATCACATGATCATGATAATTCATGAGATGTGCATTAGTATCACAATATATCTTCTTGACATTAATCTAACATCTTATTAGTTACCCCCATCCTTTAATTGTATATGTACCATATACTTGTTCATTATTAGCTTATTTTTGTCTCTCTTGATTTATCATTATGCGGGATTTACTTTTCAAAATCCACAATATGTATTTTTTGTGATCTTATTTGATCACATGGAGATCCAATGCATATATCATGATCAACTAGGTCATCCACCAAATTTTAACATGGTGGAAGACTTTGCAATCCGGTGATAGACTGCTAGGAATTTTCTTCATCGACGTTTTGTTACATTGGTGTGAGGATCCAAATATAAATTTTTTGATACTGGGGTGGGGAATTTATTGGACTCTCCACCTCAATTATATGAAATTTTTCACAGCGCTTATTACACAAATTTAGTCTAGAGTCAGTGGAGGGATTTAATGTTACATACTACCCGAGGTTCATCTACAGGGTCATCCCAAGGGGGTCTCATGATTTTCAATAACATAAATACCATAACTTCATAACCTAATCTATTAGATAATATCCAATGATAGCGTACTTTCTAATCACATGGATTTTAAAAGGAAATTTCTATAGTCAGGATGCCAATTCATGGGATCTTCACAGGATCATTGTGTCTATTGGAAGGCTTCCATGTGATCTGTGAAGACATGTCTGGGGACTTTCACAATACAAATTTGGCTTACTAGGGGTCTTTTCAGGAAGAATAATTCCATTACAGGCTCCCATCATTTCCCAATTTTAGTTCCATATTTATTTTTTCGGGGATGAGGATGTTGTGAGTTAGTAAAATTATTGATTCAGAGAATTGCTCTCCCCATTGGTAATGCATCACATGGACAATTGTGGGTCCTTTGGAGATGGGTGACTATTTCATGAAGAATTCCTTCTATTTGTATTTGTATCTAGAGGGGGAGTGTAGGACATCTTGGACATGTACAATTCCATTCACATGACTTGGGTGACATGTCAACAGGCTATGGATAAAAAATATTAACAAGTCTCTATGGCTTCCATGGTGTCTTGCTGAACACATGGGTGCATCACAATATGATTACAACCATGAACGTATTCCACCATTTGGTTATATTAATCCATTAATTTTTAGGGGTTTGAATTGATTGATAGGAATTTATTTATTCAGACATCATGTGTTCTTATAAGACTCATCCATAAGTCATAATAAGATATTTGAGTGTCTGAGACACCTTCGTGAGAGAAGAATGACTCTTCATTGGGGCTCCATGAGATCCTCCATAGGTTATGCACTGAACATGAAAATCCTAATGAAAATATCATGCATATGTGATCTCATTTACTCAGGTCTTAGGGATATGGTCTTAGTTCAAAAGAAAGTAAATTCTTACTTAGGGATTTTCTACCATCGCAAATCAGGGTCTTCGGGGTTTCTTGGTCATCTGGTAATTATTTGTTATTAAACATAAGTCCCACAAAATAGAGGACATGAAGTATTATTATTCCCACGGCACATAAATTAAATATCTCCCTCACCTTGTATCTATCACATTACCATTTTACAAGACCATACCAAGCTACCCAATACCAAGACTCATTCATAAGACCTTTCCAAGAGGCCGTTATCATAGAAATACTTTTAGTACTTTCATTTATAAGGAATTTTTTTAAATAAACCATTAACTTATGTCTAGAAATTGGTTGTTCCAAGTCCACATCTCCTACATGGTTTCCTTTTTTTTCTTGGGATCTAATGTCTTGATCACATGATCATTTTACTATCATGTGGATCACATGACCATGTCAAGGTCACGTGAGGATGAGTATCATGTATGTTTTCATGATCATGTTATTTCATTGGGGATTAATGAGATCTATGTGATTTTGTGGGCTAGGAGATTCAGGAATCATTAATGAAAAACTCTTTGAGGACTAATGTTATGTAGACAATGTTATTCATTTCCTCTGAATAGTTTTTTCTTGTTTTTTATTCTCATCTCACTGACAGGTACTTATTTTTTTTGGTGTATATGGATTCTATATATTTTTATACCTCATATTACATGGATTATTATAGTACTTTTATCACAAAAAACCAATATTATGACCATTTTTATGAAGTGAATTATGATTGTGAGGCTCTGAGGGGGATATTCTAATTCAAACTCCAGAACTATCTTTTATCACACTGACGTCCCTTATTTTTATTTGGGCTACTATATAGCGCAAACATCCCTTATCTATAATTAAGTATACAATTTCTCTAGGTATCAACATATCCTCAATTTATTTAAGTGATTGTTTCAATGTATATCCAAATTTGCGTCAAACAATAACAAGGGTTCACTTATATTCTTGTGAACACTACATGGGTCCAAAAAACCATGATTTCAATAACTGAACCATTTCTCAATGAAATTAGAGAGTATTGATCTCTTCTTGGAATAAATAGGGTGGAGGATGGAACCTGAAATTGGATCTTTGACATAGATGTATCCTTTCTGATGAATGGGAAAGACCTTTTTGGGTCAGGAAAATTTTCATAGTGTTTTTTGACAGACTATGTGATATCCATTTATATGAATCTGTATGGGTTTCCTATCTCATCAAACATCATCAATATGATCTTCCTTAAAAACTAGTTAGTTTTTCATTCCCCAAAAGGAATTCATTCCATATGTCCAATGGTGAGGTAAAATCAACCTTGGTTATATTTATCAACTAGGTTGGATACACCTCTTGGAGAGATTTATGATGAGTTTCTTCCAGTCATATATTTTTGGGATGACCAATCTCAAAATCTATTCAAGGAGGGGGAAATTCTCAAGATATTAAGGAAAACATAAGGATGAATATGACTATGTTTTTTCCAATATATTTCAAATATATGCTCAAATTATTCCTCTATCCTAGAGTTCCCAGGCCTGCTACTATGAGTCCCAACCAGTGCCCTTATCCACTGGTTTGTGACAACATCAGTTGGTATTAGAAAATAATTATGTTGTGTATCATACATCATGAAACTATTTTTTCAATGTAGATACAAAAATATAACTTAGACTGTAATGCATCATGGAAAAATTCTTGAACAGGTTTATTTTTTATGCTATGGACATGAGCTCATGGATATACCTCATAGTACTGGTTATGGAAGCACAACTAGAATGGGTATAATTCCTTATTCTATTAGTATAGATTCTTTCATGCAGTTGGTATAACGTAGGACATATTCAATGGGGAATAATATTTTATAGGATCATTGATCTTTTAGAGTTTTTATTTTGCTACATAGAAAAAAATTTCTATTATTACAGATACTACAATACCATTTGGATAAAAGATTCCCTATATTATCCAAGGATTATATACATATCATGAGTTCAGGCTATGTTATAATAACTGAAAGAGTTTTCTGATGTGTTCAACCAAACTGATCACTTTGATTTCATACCTCAACCTACACCAATTGGGCCCAACATTGATAATGACAATGTCTCTATTCATTAAAGGTCATATATGATTTCTTTTCAAGATGGGGTTCTAATGGACATAATGGATGTGATGATCATTAATGAATTATATAACCCTTATCGAAATGGTCACCAGTTTAGTGGTACCCAAAAAGTGCCCCCACCCTTTGACTATCTTTTTGTGGGGAGTGTAACCTATGGATCATCTTACAGTTCTAACTTATATTTACGTGTGAAGATATCAATGAAGATATAATCCCTCAACCTGATGGAACCCTCATATTCTGTTCATATTAATATGTACATGTGTGGGTGGAGTCCTATCTTGGTGGATCACTATATATGTTCTTCCTTCATGTGGAAAAACCATTCACATCACTAAACCCTTTTCCATAGAAACAATGGATTTGATTTAGGACTCGATCGAGTCTTTGATGAGGTATCCTCATCTTAGTAATGATAAATCCTTAAATGTGATAAAATATTTCATGGATGTTATCCATCTAATTCAAGAAATTAATGATGCCCCTGTTGGGGGTAGAATATATGAGGATTACATTAATGCCACTCCGTCAGATCATCAAGTTGTTCCACCATCGATCTTGTTTAACCCAACAACCAAAAACACCTAGAAATGGTTCTTAATGATATTGTAGTATATTAATACACTTATTACTGAGATACATTTAGAAACATTTCATGACCAAGAAGAGGTTATTTTTGTTTATTTTCATGATTTTGCGGATGGTGTATTTTAATTCCAATCATTTTACAAAATATTGTGAAAAATACATTTAATGAAGATGGAATTAGCTATTAATGGGAGATACATGCATAACCTGAAGATGATACATTATCGGTAAAATTTTTGAATGAAGAATCAAAGGAGTTGGAATAGATCAATTAGTTTCTATCGGAGATGTAGGCCCAAATTGATAAACTGACCACATAGATATAGTGATACGAGGAGATATTATATCACTCAAGGACTAAAATCTCATCATTATCATTCCTATTAGAAACCAATTAGAAAATAATGCATTAGATCTCAACTTTTATCAATACCCTTCATCATGGGGAGGATGTAGAAGTGGTGGGGTGAGTTAGAAATCTTTATGAAATCAATTCTTCTCTCTAGACTCATGTCAACCTGGCTAACATAGATGATCAAATAATGTTTTAGTAAGTTCATTGATATGTATATTGTATTTATGAAATTCTTAGAGAGGCTTCAGAATGTGTATATTTCTCTTCTTGTATTATATCAATCAGTGGGTTTACCAATCATTATATGTTTTTGTCAATTTCAATGTAGTTCATGTTTCTTATGACATCTCACTGGCCTGATGTTCTATGAATAAAAAATGATAAACATCCATTGAATAATATCAAGTAAACCTAAATTTTTAATCATAACTAGTCTTCTTTACGAAATTCTCATGAATTCCCACACAATGGGGTTCCTCATTGTTATATTTTATTTAGTTTTATTATGATTACGTAATTCTAAAAATGAAAAATTGGTTAAAATTTATGTTCTAGAGTTATATAGTTCTCAATATTTTTCCAAGGACAATGTAATTGGATAACAAAGATTTATTTTTTATAAGGACATATAGTTTTTATTAATATATTATTTTCATTATTGAAGACTTTGATGGTGTTGGAATTTAGGTGATGGTATATTATCATTGACCATAAATGACTGCATTTTAAGGTTTTTTAGGTTGGATGTTTTATAGTTGTAGTTTAGGTTCCCTTATACC
This sequence comes from Viscum album, assembly GCA_963277665.1. Classification (NCBI taxonomy): domain Eukaryota; kingdom Viridiplantae; phylum Streptophyta; class Magnoliopsida; order Santalales; family Viscaceae; genus Viscum; species Viscum album. The sequence goes on along the minus strand of OY728140.1, from coordinate 38,589,863 downwards.
AGGACATTCTATCAGAGTAGTATAAAATATTTTTCATAAATTCTATCACTATAATTTAAGATCTTATATAAAAGCCCTTATGTTTTTGTATTTTACGGTCATTTTTCATAGACCATATATTTCTATAGTTCATTTTCATCTAGCTTGTCCCTTCTATTTCTGTAGTTTGAGATCATTTATCTTGAATGTTTTATTTCTATAGTTTATGGTCTTCTTGATTAGATTTGATATGTCATGATGTATAATTTATTATTACTATGAATTGATAGATAACTACAGAATATAGGGATGAAATGTAAGGGACAAAGCCAAATACACTAGGATGATGAGTTCCTCTGTGGTGTTTTTGAGGTTCATGAAGATTATATCTCATATCATTTAAAGAGATGATTCCAATGGTTGTTTGGATTAATCAATTGTACATTGATAGAATGGTCCAATAGAGGTTTCCCCTCTATGTTTCAATGGATGTAGTAGAATCAATTGTGTAATATTTGTTGAGAGATAAATTCTAGATACTCTAAGACTACTTGGATAGTTTTAATATGTTTCACATAAGTCATATCACATGTTTCTGATTTTAGGAATATTTAATGGTGTAGATTGTACAAGGATGACCCAAAACACCCAAAGCTGATTAATTAGTCCATAGTTTTATAAGGGATCATGAGGATCTAATACCCTTTCCAGTAAAGAGGATAACTATTTTAGTTGTAGGAATAATCCTTTATTCGTTGATATCATGGTAATGAATTGTTTATATCTACTCCATTCCAAGGTCCATGACAAATTTCTCAAGAATGAAATGTTCATAAGATGACATTGGGTATTTTGGAAATACTATTATAGAAGGATTATATCACCTTAGAGTAGTACAAATCTTATGTTAACTTCGAGACCTATGCCATGTTGTTTTAAATCATGAGATGTGGGATGTGAAAATGATCTACCATAGAGTTCCACATTTATACATTAGAAAATGGTACACAATAGAGTGAAATAAAATCAAGGAAGTTGAATACACTTAAATATTATAGTTATGAGGATTGTAAATCATTTTCTAATGTTCCCAGGTAATAAAAATGAAGAGGGAAAATCATGCGGGGAATGGACCAGAACATATTGAGGTTCTTGGTGCAACTGCAATGACACCATAGCCCACAAGGATCAAAAATCCATTTTTTAGGGTGATATTTTTTTAATACCATTGGTTCATATTAAAGATCCATATGAATGAATTTATATTAAAAAAAGGTTCCCTTGATGTCATGTATACTTTTCCAAGGTATTCGAATGGTTTACGACATTCTGAGGCACTCAGATGATGATGTTTGATTTGTATAATGAATAATATAAAAGAATGATTCAACTACCCTAGAAGTTGTGTCGCTACCTAGTGAATCTGTTATTATAGAGAGGATATGTGAAACACCATTACTCTAACATTTTTTAGGGTTGGGGTTATGGGGATCGTGACTGATATTTTTTAGTGCTAGACAGTATTCCCTATGCGCATTATGCTTCATTTAATTACACACTAGTTTTTCCATAAACACTAGTGATGACGGGTTTTTAAATAACATAATTTATTTTCCCTAATGTCCTTCCATTTTATTTTTTCAAGCTGACATAATTTTTTTCACCTTTTCTATATGATTATTTTATATACATTTAGACCATCAGATGCTAGAGTTTTAGGTCATACATATTTCACCATAGTGAATTTATTTTATAGCCATTAACCACATTGACCTAATATGAGGGAGATATAACATAGGATTACCATTGTAAAGAGCACTCTGACATCCTTTTCATATCAAGTTGAAAATGTTTTAAATCGCATTTTGAGTTTCCCAAGTCATGAGTGTTGATATAAGACATTCATATTTTGGATGACCTAAAATAACTATATGTGTTGACTTATTCTAGGGTGATTTCAGGTTAACAATTATTAGAAATACATTCTTACAAATACATGATGTCTATAGTTTTTTGGTTTTATCCCTTGGGAATCAATCCATACAAAGATCTGGAATGGGAAAAAAATATGAAAGCTCGATTCATACAAAAAGAAGGATATTTTTCCAGTTCATTTTCTGTATCTAGGTCTAGTATTGGTGATCTGGTCATCACTATGATTCCTATGGTGATAGGAATTAAGCCATATATAGTTCTTAAGATAAATTTTATTTTATCATCATGTGAAATAGATGTTGGATTCTTTAAGTGAAAATGGAGTGTTGTGAATGGTCCTGATAATGTAGGTTTGTGAATAACTATATATCATGTCATGGTAATTTTAAGTCATACAATGTTCTTGAATTGGATATCTAGAAAACTTATAAACCATATGTAGGTGGGGGTATTTTTTTGATTATTTGTCTGTATTGGAACTGAGATTGAATATTCAGGAATCATTATATATCATTTGATGAAAATAATCCAGTCACATGTAGCTCTGTAATGGATGTGTGGGTGTAATCCATAACCAATAATAATGGTCTACTCAGTTGAGGTCAATAGGAATGCACTATTTTTTTCATGCAAGTGACATTAATTGTACAGGTTAATGTTGTGTGATAAGGACATGGTGGGACTTTTATAAACTTCCATTCAAGAAAATGATAACCATATTGTTATATGGTATTCATTTTATGTATGGAATACCTTACAAACATTCATAAGCTCATTTGGTCTATGATAGATGTGAGATTCAAGGAATAGAATGGGTCCATTTCACAACTTGGAGGCCGTTAGAGAATTAATTGGGGTAATTTATTATTATGTTGATTATGGATCAAGATATGGGTTGCAGAAGTCACTATATATATCATTGTAATGTGAATCAAGCTATACATAGTTTAGTAAATCATGGGTAGTTTTATCTTCATGATCTATGGACATCAGTCATGCAATTTAACATCTTGCAGTGAGGATTTATATGTATCGACATGAATGAAGTGGAATGCTTCATCCATGACCATGAATGTGGTTTTTTGAGTCACTATGTATCCAGTAATTCTAGGAATCAAGATACACATATTTCACAGAAGAAGTGTTCCTGTGTGAGGATCTAACTCCCACCCAAAGACATGGTCATTGCACATTTTTCTCACAAAAACACGACATATATATGGAAATTTAATGGAAATCCTATGAATCCTATGTAGTTTAAAGTCATTTGGTGAGGACTTTAACAATGTTTTATGATGCCATGGGGTAATTAAAAGATTCACCCTAAATGAATATAGATGAAAACTTGTGACTATTGTAGTTTAACATCAGGCAGTATTGACAATTTCCATGTAGTTTAATTTCTTAAAAAGGTTCTATGATATTTATCATCTTACATACAATAACTCTGTCATATAGTTTAAAGTCAATTGAGTGTGATTTACATGAGTTTTTTACATCATTCAAGAATTAAGAATGATTCTTTATGTCATCTATTTAAATTATTTTTTTTGAAATCATGGGTTGGTGGAGGTGGTACGGTCCATGTCCATTGTGGCCAACGAGTAAGATCTACTGTGATAAACCTTATTTATGATATCATTTCCCTATCATTTCCATTCCATAATTAGAGTCTTATTTCCTAATAAAATTTTTATTCTAATATCCAAAACTAGTTATCCCTTGAGAATGGGATAAATGAGAACCATTTTATTTAATTTCTGTAAATTAAAAATATGATAGACCTCATTTTCATGAAATGTCCACAAGTAGTTCTTATTGGGATGTTCTCTCTTATCTAGAAATTAATTTGACATCACATCTTTTGAGAGATCCTAAAAAATGGATATCCAATGTGATGGTAGTTATACTTATATGGGAAACAAAACCCAATTCTGTATAACAATGAATAACGTGTTTCTTGTGTAGCAGTACATGTAGTGGTATAGTATGACTATAAAGCATGGATGTGCTTGTAAATTCAAGACATCATGTATTTATCCAACATCCTTTATATTATATTTTAATTTTTCTTATTTAATTACTATATTTTTTCCTTTTACACAACATGATACCAGGTTGAGTTATTGGACTCAATGTTGATATGCTAGAATATTTAATTCAACACCATAGAATAGAAGATGGTTCAATTATCTGAAAATATTGCATGATGGACTCCAAACCTAGTGATGATATGGGACATTAATATGTTAATAATGATATTCATCCTAACATCAATAATAGGTTTTGTATCAACCCGTTTAGAGAAGTAGTCGATAGTACCCTAGATATACTTGATTTGTTTAGATGTGGCTGTGAGATATGGCCCCAAAACATCAATTCCCCATATAGAAAACAAACATGAATATTGGTTGTAAATAAAAATTATAGGGGTTTATAGATTATGTTTTCATTGAACTATCTTTCAATAAATTTTTGGGTGAATTCCACACAGTCTTGTATCATTATTTTATATTCGTAACCTTGCCTCTTGATTTGGTGGAAGATCATGGTCCCAGCTTGATGAGCATCACATGAGCCTACATAGAATTCTTCCATGATGGTGGAAATAAATCCTAATTCTACTCATCTATGGATAATTTCGGAGTAGCCTCACTTTTAGAAGGATTTTTGCTCTATTGGATAATCTCAAAGGATATAGTTGACTAGAAACTGTTAAATCCATTCCCTTATAGAAAATTCTTATGGAAGAGTTCTATTTTGGAGATAACTAATTATGAGGTCCATCCATCTAAGAGAGGAAACTAATTAATCATTCCCTTGAGTGGTGTTGACTTTATTGATTTCTATTATATCAAATATGGTATTTATGATACCATCCTTTGGTTTATGGTATATAATATTTCATCCACTTGATCAGGGTTGGAAAAGATAATAGTCGCATTTGCCAATGTGTTGGCACATGAATTCGCTGATTGGGGGGACATTATTCAATGGCGTCTCAAAAGGTAACTCCTCAGTTAGTCCCTTTACATTTCTAGTGATAGGGGGAGTTCTTCCTTTCTAATGATAAATTTTCCAATGATCAGCTTTATCACATGTTTTGAATCCCCTTTGATATTCAGATTGGATGTGTACAGCTGTCTTGATAATTCCAAGACAACGAAGAGGGCTTGTTATTTTGAGTCATTATTTATGTAGGTTTTCATAATGATAAAGATTATGAAAAATTAACTTTTTCAAATAAAAAAAATAAAATACATATACTGACATGATTGAGAATCAGGAGTTCTTGTGTCTTTCAGATAGGTTGTTATGCGGCTCTATAACAATAATTCTCCCATATCCTAGGAGTTTCATGGACATAGAAAACAACTTCTACCGTAAGATTGGTGTCTACAGTCATTATTTATATTTAGGGATTTCCTACCAGAAAATAACCCTTAGTACATCCCATTACTAAATTCTATGACATAGATTGATTTTTTTTACTATTATATAATGATCTTCCATCGAATGTAATGCCTAGACTCAGGTGAAGACCATGGATTCACATGAAGGGATCAATATGAGAGACAAGATGAAATTTTTAATACTTAAAGAAATGCATCAACTTCTGTAATGAAAATATGAGTGATAGGTAGCTATTATAGATGTTAGAGTATCAGTTCATAGTACCTAGTATCATTCAACTGATATTGTTGTGACTGTTATCATTTCTTGCATCATTGTTCTATGCAAGGAGGGTTTCCACTAAAAATTCTATCTGAGCCACATATAGGATGAGTGGATTTCCTTTCACCTACATTATCAATAATGGTGGATTTATTAGGTATTTCATGATAATCTAAATGTTTTTGTTTCATTACTCACCCCATGGATATGATATTCTCTTTTTAATTTTCATGGTGATGGGGAGATATTTTCGAGCCACATTAGTTATGAAACACTGAATGTATGTTAGGATCCCATGGAGCCCCCTCACTTCTATGAGATTCTTAAGAGGAAACAATTATAGAATATAAATAGGCATTTCAGGGTTTACCTTGATGTCATGGTGGAACACTAAAAAACCCAAAAATGACTTTAATGTATCCCAAAAATAGAATTTATATGCATTCATTTTTAGAATATTTTTCCACAGTTTATCGATGATTGAATGAAGATCCATGAAGTGATCACATCACTATCAGGATTTTTCTACCAAGTCATCAACATATAATTTTCCTATTCAACCAAATATATTCTCAATGATATGATGCATAGGTCATTGATAGGTGGTTTCAACATTGTTTAAGCCAAAGGTTATGATAAAATAGAAAATGATCCCCTATGGTGATTTGAAGGTAGTTACTTCCTATTCTTTAGGGGCTGTATTAATCTATTTATACCATATATACCCATCTGTAAAAAAAGGTCATGGAAGAAAGATGTTTCATTAATCAATAGTTTTTTAATCAATAGTGTGAATTAATTTTTTAGCTATTGGTAATTATGTTCTTTGAAATCAATCCACACCCCAATCTCCCCATTCAATTCCTTGATAGGGATGATATTGGTGAGTTATCTTGGGTATATCACATATAGTACAATTTTGGTTTCGATCGACTTGTAATCCTCTTCCTCTATATTGTTCGCATGATAGGGGATTATTCCTTTGGTTTCCTACTTTAAACGTCAATTTCAATTAGGTATGCTGAGAGGGTGTGTCGTTACATCTTGACCCAGTCCAATAATTTTTCATTTATTACAAGATAACACATATTTGTGTTGTTTAAAAAATATGATGTACATGTCTTTATCTCCTATGGGAATGTAAGAACTAATCATTATAGATTTAAGGTACTCATCCATTCCCAAATTTACCATCCTTTGATCAGAAATGTAAAGGAAGCTTCTTTCTGTGAATGCAAGCGGAGTTTTCCTCAGGTTCCCCTCTGCATGTTCCACTGATGGGCCTATGTAGGAATTTTAAGACGATTTCCTTAATATGGGGGAATCTCCCTCACTATTGAGGTAAGAGAATACTTTAGAAGATACATTATCATCCCAACTTCTATATTCACTAATAGAAGATTCCATAGTAAACTATCAGTACCTACTTCATTCGAGAAAGAAGGGGTTTAGACATCTGGGATTAGGTCTGTTTTGTCAACTAGATTTTGGGGGAAAATATAGTCACTATAGAACATAACCTAGGGATTTTTTGGGGTATTTCCCAAGCCATTATAGATTGAAATTTTTATATCATTATGAACCATTTTTTAGAATTCCCCTTTTTAGAAACCTCTCTTAGTATATTTGGGTGATCATGCTTCTAAGGGGGGGACTATCACCATTTTGTATGTTAACTATTCAATAGATTTGGTATTTCAATAACTAATGGAATTCTAATTGTATCACCACAATTATATGGATCATGGTCCTTATGATATTGAAATTTTATGCAGTGTATTCTTGGATTTCCATAAACTTAGTGTTAGATGTGAGATCCCCAAACTCATCTCTGAGCCTAATCTTCTCAATGGGTATTTTATCACACTTATCATGCCCTTTAATGGTTAGATGTGTGCGATAAAAATCCTCTTTTTATACAACAAATATTAGAGGGTTCATGTTGGTTTTATGTCAATCAAGAAAACATTATCAGTCACAACCCTTTGGATACCAACATTTTTTATTCTTCCCAAAACATATATGGGTCTAAAGTGTCCTTGTATGACCCCTTCATGCTCCTAATCTGTGAACGAGATGGTGAGATTTAATTTTGATGGAATTTTCTCCACTCGATTGAACTCTGATACAATAAATTATATCTCAGACACATGTGGGCTCTGGAGAGAATCAATGAGTTACTCTCAAAGTTCCTTTGAATGATGGAGTGCATCCAGGATTGAGATAATTTTTGGAAAAACCACAAACTATTTCATAATATGGTACTTTTGTACCAGTGGTCAATGCTTCCCAAGAGTGTTATCTCTTTATTTTGTGTCTCAGGAGATGAGGAATTTGAGGTAGATGAGCTCTGTGATTTTTCAAGGTAAGGGAAGGTTCTACTTTCAGTGGTGTAGGTCTCTCCATCCTTATCTATTGTCTTAGATGATCATATAATAGAATCATCTCTACGAGATCATAAAAGGAAACTAGGTGTCGGATAGCATTTGAGGGTTATGAAACACCTCTACATCTTTATTGGGATTATTCTATAACTTTCCTAATGGTCTCATCTATTTGTATTCACTATGCCTAGATTCGACCAAAATATTAGGTCTAACCACATCTATGATGTCCTCTATATCCTCACATCCAATGTCTTTAGCCTATGAATCCTAAATTGTGCTCTATTAATTCTTATTTATAGGAAAATTCGTCATTGGAGAAGTGTTATTCAATTTTTATCTTGTCAACAGATCCAAATATAGTATCTTAATTCGATTAGGGGTTAGTGTGTTGAGGTGGTACCCATGATTTAGATGTTGCAGGGAATAAATATGAAAGATTTTGAGATTTCTTCGAAGAATACTATCACTCTTCCTTTACTATTTCATCAAATGTATGATGGTATTATACAAATTTGGGGTACATATCTAATGTTTCCTTCTGGGGCATCAGAACTATTATTGGTCTAAGAAGTTTTTCCCATAGAATCCCATGATCTCACTCAATATTTTTTTGATTCACGTAGTTGTTGAACTTCTTCCCACACTTGGCTAGAACATTCTTCTAATTGCCCTATTCATCAAAACCGATGATGTTTATACAGACCACCTACTCTAAGAAGATATCTTAAACCACCTTTTTTTAATAAACCATTCTTTGAAGTATATATTTCGTAATGAATAAATGATAAATGTATTGAACCACCCACCTATAAAAGGGATGTTGTTGGGACCTTTGGTGATGTTAACCTCATCGAGCATCCCAGGTTGTGGTAGCCTGATATGGTTGTTTTCCCTGGCATCAATGAAAAAACTAGTGAATCTATATCTTTGAAAGTAATATGTTATATCCCCCAAATATTGAGAAACCCTAATCTTATCTAGATTCTAGATGAGGGAGATTTTTTGGTTGTTCGTACTTTATAGGAAAGACTATGTTGGTCGAGAACCTCTTAGGTTCTCTAATGGGAAATTATTTTGTCTCATGGGTAGCAGTGTACATATATTACATGATGAGACTATATAACTAAAAATAGTGAATGAGTTGAGTTATTTCTTGGGTTTGATGAAGGGAATCTTCCAAAAATTGTGCAATTTCATTGAACTAATGAAATCTACCATGACACTTTATTTGAATCAGAGGCATCTATAACTCGTCCTAGATGTTTTTAGTATAGAGGTACAATAATTTTCCCAATAAGAGAGGGATGTTGAGTGAATCGGTTATACCATTCCATCATGGTATAAATTTAAACACCCTCTAATTATCAAGTGTTTGGTAGTTCATCATGTCAGCCATTGTCGTTTTCTATAGTGTTGAGAAAAACACAGGATGGAATTGAAGAAGAAGGTATTCCAATCGTGAAACAAATCCTTATCGAATAGTTCTATAACGAATGAATATTGGACCTAATAGAGTCTTTAATAAATCCTTATATTAGTTGTCTCCTTCTAATCAAAAGGTCCCATCATTGGATGACATCATGATACATAGTGAGTACGATGCTATTCTGGGTCCCCCACTACATAAAATGTGGAAGAAGTTAGGATTTTAGAATTGGGTGGATCCAAAGTTCCATCCTAATATTTTGGATACGGAATTATCAATTGTTTCAAAAATTCATGTCATACTTCAATGGATTCCATTCGATTATACTGGGACTGAATGGATTTTACCTGTTTTCGATGTACTATTGTTTGAGCCACGTCTTATATATAGTGATCAGGAGTGGCTTGGAGAGGGGTCCTTGGTTTTATATCACACATATTCTAAATTTATAAAAATATCAATTGATCAACCGGATTAAGTAGTGGATGCCTAAGAAAAAGAGATATTTCATGGTCAATTTTGTCTTCCTTATTTATATCGATCGACATCCAGGATTCAGCGTTGTCCTGAAGCTATGATACAGAAGTTTCATGAGGATCGGCACTCGAAGGAATAATATTCATATCTTCCAAAATAAGATACCTAGAAGGAATATTTCCCCTATGTAGGTCCTCGTTGATTTGTCTGAGTGATTCTATTTAATTCTCATATTTTTATAGTTGTTCCTCTTTGGAAAGAATCGTGGTTTTACTAGGAAGTTATTGAGATGTATACACACCTTTAAATTTATCTCAATTAGTCTTCAACCATATAGGTTTCAACTCCTTTTTCAAAGGTGGAAGGTTTTGGATCCTCATCTGGTTTTTGGTGCATGAAACCTCACATTGTGCATCAATATCCTCCTCTCATGTAAGGTCTTCTATGTTGCAGATCTATGTATTTGTGTCATGATCCACATGATCTATTTTATTGATAGAGATGAGATTAAATGATATGTATAAGGTAATAGTGTTTTACATATTACTGTAAATGCAACATGATTATTATGTTTTGTCTGTATTGGGGTCATTCCTCAAACCCTTTGGCTAATCATTAATTTTGTTAATATGACCATGAAGTGGTTTGAATGAATGTATATACGCTCCTCTCATATTGGGATGTGTGTAGTGACCATAAGGTAGTTTCTTGTCATCATTTCATAATGGGATATTAATAGAATAAGGTTTTCATGAAAAGGGAGGAATAAATTGTATTCTGACCATTGATATTTACCTACCAACCTAGAGAAGATTAATTCCCTCCAAAGTAATGGTGAGTATGAAAATTCCACCAGTCTTATCAGATATGACCTATCTGAGACACAATTTGAATTTATTGATCATTATATTGATGATTCAATGGATTTAGTCATGGAAATGATGACATGTTGGATGAACATTAAGATATAAACTTCCTCATACATTTGGGATGGAGTTGATCTATAATAATCACTAATTTTCCCCTGATAGACTTGGATGATGATGATCCAACTGATGGTTACTGAGATATAAATTCCCCTAACCTATTTGGATGGTGTTTTCCTGTATTTTCTTCTAATACCCCTTGAATAATCTCATGAATTGAAGATCTTATGGGTGGATGCATTGGTATATATTCCATAATCCCGAAGGTATTGGTTCTCTTTAGGATAGTTTTATAGAAGCTACTACTAAAACATGATTGATGTGGCACAACTATGCTTAGGTAGGTATTTTGTGCAATGGTATCTCATTAAGGGAGTTAGTTTATATGGAATGTTTTTGAGTTCGTTGAAACTCCTGCTTCCATGTCTGAAATGAATTCCTTCTATTTAGAGGAACCTAGTTCAATGCTTAGGTCTTATCATCTCCCTCAATTTTTGATTTATTGGTATCATTGAATCGGTGAAATTTCATTGTAGTAAAAAACTAGCCCAAGAATTACCTAGTCCCGTGATTTCACTAAAGGATATAACATTAAAGGATGTTGTATATGAGGGTTTCTATTGTTTTATGAGTGTGGTGATGTGTAATTCCCGATAAATTCTCCATAATCAAATACAGATGCATGTGGGGGATTTGAAGATAAACTAATGAAGAGCTTCGATTCAATGGCAGAAATCATGTAGCATATTTGTTCAATGATTTTCATATTTTTGATCCTGGGACATAGAGATAGTAGCTATATCCTGCTGATAATAAATTATATTGATTGGTTCAAGGTTACCCTCACATATTTGACAATTAATGTTTCTATCATTAAATTTTTTATGACTTTCTGACTTTTTTTATGTAGATGAGTCATGAAATCCTTTTCTAGAACATTGAGGAAATCATTGTCATATATAGCAAGTGGCCATAGATTCATAGGGAGGATTTTTTCACCTAAATCTATCCATATGTCCATATATTCTTCCACTTCACCAGCAATACACACCTCTATATGGTCGATGTAGAAAAGGTGCTTCTTGGGTCCCTGTTGACCAGAACAGAGTGCCAGTTGTTGTTGATGAGGAACTATATATGGTTGACTTCGATGTTTCAAGTACCTCTCTATATAAAGTATTGAGGGTTTTGAATGCCTCTCTATATGAAGGTTTCTAGGAAAAGGGATGATTTAATTTTCCATGGTAGATATTACCATATGGAGGTTAATAATGGCAGATGATAGGAGTAGATTCTATGTTATGCATCAACACACTACCACGAGGGGGACTATCACAGTAATGATTAGATTCTTCTTCAGTTGAAGAGTTTAAAAACCATTGGAGTGTGGAGAATGTATCTCCATAAATCTAAAGGATAATAGATTTGAGCATCTTAGAAATATGAGTCGCATTCTGCATCATGTTTGGAATATGATTTACTTAATTTTGTGACTATATAGGGAAATGATCATATTGTATGATGGCTACCATACTTGTTGTTATGTGTCTAGTGATACAATAAGATTATCCCTCCAATGAAAAGATGTTGGAATATCTCATTGTGAATATTCATTATTTATAGGGATATGAGCTTACACTAAGGCTAGTGACATTATAACTTGGTGATCCTCATTCATACCAATGATGTGATCCCCAACCCGAGCCTTTTTAATATCTTGTTTTTATATTGTTCTAGAAATATGAGTTTATCTTATAACATGTGTTGCTCTAACATGGTGAGATGTAGTGGGATAGAAAATATGATCCCAGTACATATATGAATTCACTTTTGGAATATTCCAAATAACCTCTATAATGGGAAGAAGAATATGAACAACTTATTATATAATATCGGAAGGATACTGATGCATTCCCTCATTAGTGGTAGTAGGGATATGAGCTTAGATTTCGAGATATTATGGGACATTCCAGGTTGATTCCCAGAAATGAAAATGAGCCTATCCCAATGTATGTGCCACAATAACTTGGTAATACCCAAATATAATAGGGATATAAGAATCATTCTAGACATTTGGAGTATGCCACTGGTCATTTTTGACAGCAATATGATCCTCTCCTGAGGTATGTGCCTCTATCTAATGGTGATCACCATCAAGAACATAGATATGATCCCAATCCTAGTCCTTTTGAATATAACAGCTATCTTTTTTATAGAAATTTTCCCCAATCCTGAGGCATGTTCCGAATTAACTTGGTGATCCCTTGTTGGCATGAAAATATGATCCTGATATGGTGCCTTTTCTATTATCATGATATGTCGACAATCCTACTATATGGGAGATGGAATGTTTATTTTCTCCAAAGAATCCATTTTTTCATAATAATAAGAGTTTTTTTCTACCCTTAATTAATGGAAAGAAATATTCACCAATCCTTGTATCTGTACCAGTGCTAGAATATATCGGATGAGTTCTTTAGTTGTTTCTTATATGTAATGGCATTTTTGAAAAGTTTTCATAGAGATAAAAGCATTCACTTTTTCTGTCTCCAATATATACTAGAAAATATCATCATCAAAATTGGTAATATGAGGCCACATATTCCCTCCTCGTGACACTAGAATATGTATATAGATATCGTGAATAAAGGTCAAAATATGAACCACACCATACCTACTATACAAATACGCCCACATACATATTCTATTGAGAAAAGATATATGCCTTATAGTTGTCATCATCTAGAAAATGCATGTAGGTTTTTTAGTGGGATTTTGGATATGGACCCAATCACTAGTAACCATAGATTTCATCACTTGATGTTCCTTCATGGTTTCCCATTCTTGAGTCTTACATGCTATAGTGACTCAAGAGGTATCCTTAGTAAGCTACAGAGAGGTACTGGTCGGATGGAGACAGTGAAATTGGTTGATAGGATCAATCCTCAGTGGCCCTTAAATTGAAAGGGAGTCATAGATGGCTTTATCATCTTCCATAATTTGTTATTGATGGTGTTTATTGACACACTGTATGTATTTTCTACAAAAGTAGTTGGATGAGGCATGGAGGGACACTTTCTTGACTCTATATTTCTTTGTACAATTAGGACTTACTTGTTTTAGTAATTGAAGTACCTCATGGTAATACTAAAGGTTAAATACTATAGCTTGACTATGATATTACCAAACCATTTCACTCTCCACATTATGATAAAGATGTCAGGAAGGTGAGGTCATTCTGAGGCCTATAGGGGTTGCAGTTGCATATTATTTTCCAAAATGGTCAATGCATAAATATATGATAGATCTTGGTGTTGGTTTTTAAAGTATTATTTATAATCATTAATAAAACAAATAACATAGTCAATGATAATTTCATCATTATAAGCATGATGTGTTCTTAAAAAAATATGAATGTGTAACACAATTGTTCTTTAAGTCCCGATCTGACCATTTTAGTCAAGTGAAATTTTCAAAGTGGGGATTATATTTTTTTCATGAACTCCCTGGATATAGAATATTAAATTGAATATTCATTTCATATTCAACTAATCATTTTTTATTTTGGAGATTCACATTGGGTTCACAATTACTTTTCTCATGGGAAATGAAAACAAAATGAAAAGATGCATGGTGTAACATCACATGTATTTATAAATTAATAAATTTTCATATCTAAAAATATTTATGAATGAGATACTAATTTTATGTTAAAGGAGAATTTTTTTTTTGAAAGAATACTTGACACTCAACAACGAGTTTCTTCAAAATATTATACTTCACACAACTTTGAGTTATACTAAGAAATAATAAAAATATAATAATATTACTTTAAATGGTAGATAACACATAGACGTTATATGGAAGGAATGAACATAACTAACTATAGTAATATTACACATCATTGATAAATGTATTTACATTTTTCAAATAAAATTTAGAGGCATAAAATTAGAATGAATCCAATTTTAAGCATAAAATGCTCTATTATTTTTAAAAGTTTATTTTTTTGACAATTTCATGGAGAACCCATTTTGAATATAGATTTTTTAATTTTATATGTTCTTTTTGAAAAAATAATCTTCTTCTTTAGATGTGAGAAACAAAATTTTACTTTGGATTAAATTTTGGTATTTTTCTGAAAAAATCAATATTTTAATGAAATGTGAAAATTACTGCATTTAAATTAACAACTTTCATTTCCTCTAATTTAATTATATAGCTTTATTTAATTTTAAACTAGTTTTTAACTTTATATGGATTTTTTTATTTAATCCAATGTTTTTCATTATACATAATTTTACATTTAAATTTGACATAAACACATGTCAATCTTTAGATTGTCTTTACTTCTTAAAAACGTGCTCTCTAGTTTTGACAATTGGAATTAAATTTAAATTGATTTTTGAAAATTATATGATTCAAATTATAAAAAATTGATTCCATATTTGGAATCATAAATTACAAATTGTATAAATAGGTACATTTATGTTTTGGATAATATGAATAGTAACTTTAGTACTTTTTTTATTTACCAAGGTTAATGGGTAAATAAGATAAATCTGTGTAAATGATAATATTATAATAATATAAAACTCCCCTACCACATGTTATAATCCTACTAGAAGAGATATGGATGACTATGGTAATATTTCAGTAGATTTTATGACCCCATGTAGACACTTGGATGTGATAATGACATGTTATAATAATTATTTTTATGTAAAGAGAAATATAACATAAGAATTTATCTTTTACTAAATCGATTTTAATATATGATTATATTAATGATATATTTGACTATAAATAGTAATTATAAAGATTAAAATATTTAACTCATAATTTTATTTTATTTCTATTTTTTAGACATTAAATAAATAAATTTATTTATGACATAATGCTTATGTAGTGATTGACTTATTAATGAGTGATTCAAAAAAAGATATTAAAAATATTAGAAAAATAATTTTTACATTTTGATGCCGTAGACATTTTTTTTAATGGAATTGACATTTTAGGGATTGGTTAAAGAATTTTATGAAGGAATCACAATGTTACGACTTTAACAAAAATAAATTACTAAATAGTGTCAAAATTGACATAAATGAGTTTTTAAAACAAATACTATTTTATTAAATGATATAATAGTCTTGAAAATACAAGTTTAGACAACTGAATTACATAATGTTACCAATGTCATTAATTATCCACATTTGGTTCTCTTATCATTTTATAATAACTATAGTAACAATATATTATGAAAATATATTGAGACATGGTAAGAGTTAGTGTTTTAAACTAAGGGTTAAAGCTAAAAGAAAAGGTTAATGTTGTGGCCTAAACATGTCTAAAAACAATTTGTTGAAAATATGTATACCCATTATCAACTTATAATATATATATCACTTAGGAACTATTATAATTTGAAACTAAATATTTAATAAACTAATATTTCACGACATTCCTAAAATTCCCCTCTTCCCTCTTATAACAGGCGACCACCTCTAAACACTTACTCGCACCTCTAATGCCCATTGGATCATCTAAAATATACCCAAAAAAGCTCGAAAAATCTTTCCATTAATCATATAATCCATACAATGGTCATAAGGAAACTCAAGGAAGCTTTCTTGCCAAAATGAAAATGTGTTACCTAATTTAGAGGTAACTTCTTCTCTCAAGCTCCTTTCATTTAATTTATTTCTACAACCCATCTATATTCACATTATTCCATTATTTTATAACAAAAATATTATAATAAATATAATAGGATGTTTTTATGCTATGGTTTCAACCTACATTCACACACACCTTCATCTAATGGATATAGAACATACTATTTCGGTGTATGGAAAACTACTGCCTCATGAAACAACAATTTTTTAACTTTAGCATACAACATATCATGGGGGGAATTATGATGTAAATATATTTATATATAATATATATTATATTTATATTGTCTCTATGATTCTTTAATTTTTATTTACAACATAACTTTATGCTTTCCCTAATGTGTAAATATGATAATTTCATTTTAGGAGGTGTGGACTACCGCCCCCTTAAAGTTGTATGACTCATTCATTTGATAAAAAAACATATAAAGAATGTATTTAATGACTAATGTAACATATATAACATAGATATTATAATTTAATTATAATATACCTATGTATCATTTAATTTTAATTCATTTAATATTACAAAAAATTAGAAGTAGCGTTCATGCGTACATACAACCTACCATATCCAGAAACGATGCCTTTCATTTAATATCTACAAATATTATTGATCATATAAATACATATATTCAGGATATATATATGATATTTAAATCATTAATAATATTATAGAGATATAATTTTGAAAACATAGAAAATTTACAAAAATACAAGTCCATTTTCAACTCGGGTACCAAATATCGAAAAAATGACATATATGAACATAAAATATTATGTAATTTTTATAAAATGGTAATAACTTATTTAAAATGAATAATAAAAAAGAAAAATTTTACCATGAAAATATAAGTTAAACAAATTTTATAATTCAGGAACATAATGATTGTACTTGAGGAGTCAGACTCAATGTAAGTGAAATCTTAACTCAATCTCATTTCATTGAGTTAAATATCCATGTCATTGGTTTTGTTTTTACAAGAATACATGTGAATTAACTATAATTTTCATTAAATAAATATCCACTTATATTGGGGTATTTAAATTTTTCACACATAATTAATTCATTGATTTATCCTTAATCTTTGTATATGATCTTTATAAGGTATTTCGTCTCAATCTACATTCCATTGAGACTTATTTGTTGTTATGCACTGATTCAATTTTATATGGTGTATATATATTCATTTGACAAATTATACCATGAATATCCTTATTCATATGATATTATAAGGTTTTTAATGTTATATATTAATTATATATATTCAATTATTTTTCAATTGGAGAGGAACTCCTAAACTAAAACATACTTTCAAATGTTTTAAAGATTTATTCTTCTAAATCTTTCTCATTAATGACCATACTTTCAAAATGGTTTTTAGAATATATTAATATAAATATTAATGTTTAAAAATGTTAATTCCATTAAAAGTTTCAAATTTTTATGGGACACTTTGATTCCAAAATCATCTTTTTAAATGTTTTAAATGTGTTTTGCTTAAATTGGATTGCCTATGTACAATCTTTAAACTATTTCTTATGATTTCACATGAAAGTTTTTGTTAGAAATTTTTATACATGAAATAATTTATATTTTATGATTATCTAATGGTACTTGGAAATTTTACATATGGTTACGTGATAAACCAATAATGGGAAGTTACATGATAAACCAAATATGTATTGTTATGTGAGAAACCATGGATGAGTGGTTATGTTATAACATCTAATTAATTGGTTATGGAAGTAAGACATATGGCTATTCCATTTAGTGATATGTGTGGAGGTCAACTGTATGGTCATTACATTTAAGTACGTTATGTCTGAAGTTACTTTTATATGTTATATATTGCTTTCAATGGAAATTATGGTAATATTTTGGTTATAAAAAGTGTAATAAATGAACTTACATTCTGTGATGTGATGTTATTCTTCTAAAATGTGAAAAGAATTAATTTATGATAAATTATTCATTGTGTATATTTTTTCACAAGACTAATAGTTTTCGTTCATCATTTATCCCTTAATGACCTTTTTATGATTGTCCTATGTTTTGAAATGTTTTTCATAAAACTTAAATATTTGTAGATTCAAGGATGGGAACAAGAAAAAACAATGTTTTTTAAACATGAAACGAACCATGTTTCCTTTTAAAAAAAATCTGTTTTTTGGAAAAAAGGGTATTGAGTAAAAGTGTCTCCTAGTAATATTTATGTTGTCTTATACAATTTGTGAAACAATTCTTGAAAGATCTAAATCTGAAAAAGATAATTGAAGTGATTAAAAGTCAAAATATTGACATAACTGAGGATTATGTAATGATTATGAAGGGGGCCTTATAGTTGGAACTTAAAGTCGATTTAGATAAATTTAAGAGATAGAATATTGTTAATTGAATATCCATAAAATATATTTTCTTTATGGTTCAATAAAAATGATATAGAATTTGAATATTACCACATTGAATCATCTATGATATGTTTATTCAGAATTGTTTTCCACATAGTAAATCGGGCAGCATTGCATCAAATGAGTTACTCTACATTAACAATTCTACATTTGATACGAGATACTTTGGTTATTAATTTGATAAATTTTGTATTGGATGTTATTGGTGTAGGGAATTACACTATTTTGTTTTACGTGGCAATGAAATAAACTCTATTAGACAGAATTAAGCAACTGTATAAAGAAGACGGTGAGTTGGAGGAAAAGGTAGAATTGGATTATAACGGTAAGTTAATCGAATTTAACATTGATGAAGATTGTGTTTTGAGGGTTGGAACGATATTTTTTGTGACTTGTGATTCATAGTTTAAGAAAAATTTATTATGTGAAGCTCATAGTTATCTGTTTTTAGGTCATCCAAAAAGTACTAAGATATATAGAGATCATGGTGAGTATTACTGGTGGGATTAAATGAAAAGAGACATTGCTGAATTTACTAAAAAAATGTATGAATTTTCGATAGGTTAATGATGATAGGTAGTTACCTAATGATATGATTCAGCCTTTTATAGTGCTAGAGTGGAAATGGTATAGTACATCCGTGCATTTATAATAGGGATTACCATATACATCTCAAGGTAAGAGTGAAATCTCTATTATTATTGATCAAATTACTAAATCTTATCATTTTCTTCCTAATCGAGATACTTTGTCTCTAGATAAACATTCTCAATTGTATATTAAAGAGATATTAAAGTTACATGGAGTTCCATTCTCCATTGTATCTGATTGTGTTATCAGGTTTATATATAAAGTTTTGGAAATGCCTTCAAAAGTCATTGGGAAAAAAATTAAATTTCATTACAACATTTAATCCAAAATCACATGGGCAATTAGAATGAAAAATTTAGACCTTTGAGGATGTGATAAGTTCTTTTTCAATGGATTACCAGGGAATTTGGGATCAAAATCATTCATTGTTTGATTTTTTCTTATAATAACATTTTTCATTCTAATATACATATGGCACCATTTGATGTATTATATGGAAAGTGGTGTTGAAATCTAGCTTTTTGGGATAAAATTGGTGATAGGATGTTGATGAGACCAAAATTGGTACAAGATATGGTATAAAATTTTCATTTGATTACTAAGAAAAGCAACACAGCATAGAGCTGGAATAACAGTTATGCGGATAACTGGTGGAAGGATCTTTTTGTCTAGGTTGGTGATCATGTTTTCTCAATGTTTCTCTATGGAAACGTGGGATTCATTTTGATATGAAAAGAAAGGCAAGTCTGAGGTTCATTGGACCCTATAAAATCTTGGATAAACAGGCATAATTTTCCTATAAGGTGTGTTTACATACGTGTTTATGACAGGTAAATAATTTTTTTAATCTATTAATTTTGAGAACGATTATGCCCGATCCATCTCAGGTTTTGATTCTAGAGGTAGTTCTGCTGGAAGAGAATCTTTCTTACAAGGAAATATAAATAAATATTCTTTACAGTACAGAGAAATTGTTATTGAATAAGTTTATTCATCAAGTAAAGGTTTTGTGGGAAAACCAAATGGCCGATGAGGAAATATGATAATATGAAAATTCTATGAGGGGGAAATACCCCCACTTATTTGATAAGTAAATAAAATTGTGGGGATGCAATTTCTAAAAGAGGATAAGGATGTAACATCCCACATGTTTAAAGAATAATAAATTTTCATATCTAATTATATTTATTAATAATATATTAATTTTACATTAAATGGGACACTTTTTTCGATAGCATACTAGACACACAACAGCGGGTTTCTCTAAAATCTTACTTTGCACACCACAATCAGTTAAACTGAAAAATAATACAATAATATTATTATTATATTAAATGGTAGATAGATCCTAGTATTTGTATTGGAGAGATTAAACAGAACTAATGAAAATACGATTAAACGGTTTTGTTATGTTTTTTTACATTTATCCAAAAAATTATATACGCTGAAAATGAGAATGAATCCAATATTAAGCATAAAATAGTCCAATATTTTTTAAAGGAAATTTTACAGCCTTTTGATGGTGAACCATATTTAAATCATTGTTTTTCACTTTTATATGATATATTTTACCAGATAAACATCTTCTTTTGATATGGGACATCAAATTTTTTTTGTTGAATTATTGGTATTTTTCTAATAAAATCCATCTTTTAATGAACAACGAAGAATACTTCATTTTAATTCAAAACTACATTTTCATATAAATTATTTATATAGTTAGATTTTCATTTTATGTTTTTTTAATCTATAATTGGAATTCGATTTTTTAATTTAATCGAATTTTATTCATTATAAGTAATTTCATATTTAAATTGGACATAAACACATATCAATATTTTGATAGTATTTATTTCTTAAAAACCTGCATTCTATTTTTTGACAAAAAGAATTAATTTTAAATTATTTTCTGAAAATTATATGTTTTGAATTAAAAAAATCGATTCCATTTTTTAAATAATAATGTCAAAATTATGTAAGTAGGTACCTTTTACTGTGAGACATTATGAATAGTATATTCTATATTTATATTAATTTAAAATGGTTAAAGGCTAAATTAGGTAAATAAGGGGACAAAATAATCTTATAATATTATAAAACTACCATAACACAAGTATTAATCATATTTCATGATATATGGAAGTCCATTGGCATCATTTGGTCTTTTTTAGGACCCCATGGAGCCACTTGGATGTGATAATGACATGTTATAATAATAATTTTAAAGTAAAGAATAAATATAACATAAACATGTATATTTTACTAAGACAATTTCAATATAGGATTATATAACTGATATCTTACAATAAAAATGGTCATTAAAAAGATAAAAAATATTTAATACATCATTTTACTTTAATAATAATTTTATGACATTAAATATATAAATTTATTTTAGACATAATGTTGATGTATTTATTATCTTATTGATGAATGATTCGAATAAATGATATTATTAATATTAAAATAAATTTAATTTGAACATCTTGATGAAATAAAATGTTATTAGGATAACAGTTACATGTTATAGATGAGTTATTTCATTTTTGTGATTTAATAAATCTTATATGACTTTAAAAAAAATGAATTACTAAATAGTGTCAGAATTGACATAAATGAGGTTTTAAAACAAGTACTATTTTATAATATGGTATAGTAGTACTAAAAATACAATATTCAATCATCTAACATATATAATTCGAATAATGACTTTAGTTATCCCCATTTGGTTCTCTCTCTGTTTTAATTTCCATTTTGAATAAAAATGGTAACGTTGGATGGATGGATAATAACCATATGTTATGAAGATAAAAGAAGATATGGTAAGAGTTATTGTTTTCAACTATAGTTTAAAGCTAAAAGATAAGTTTAATTTTGAAACCATAACATGTATAAAACCTATTTTCTGAGATGTTTTCTACCCATCCTCATATTATCCTAAAAACATATCACTTTTTAACTACTATAATTTAGAAATCATAATTTTATAAAATAATATTTCAAGACTCTTCAAAAGTTCCCCTCCTCCCTCTTATAAAAGGCCACCACCTCTACCCCTTAGTCACACCTATCAATCCCGTTGTATAATCCAAATTCAGCTTAAATAATCTAGAAAAATACCTCTTTTCCCCATATAATCTTTTACTTTTGAATAAGGAAACTCAATGAACACTTTTTGATCAAATAAAAATTAGCTACCCGATTTAGAGGTAACGTCTTCTCTCAAGCTCCTTTCATTTATTTTTTCTCCTACCCCCTAACCCAATTTTATTAAATTTTTTAAAAAAACAATATATTTAATATAATATGAATTTTATAAGCAAAGTATTAAACCTACACATACACACACCTCGGTCTAATGGATATAGAACATTCTATTTCTATATATTGTGAACTACTCCCTCACAAAATGATGACTGGTCAATTTTTTCCTACCTCCTCTCATGGTATATATTATGATGACAATATATTTATATATGATATATATTATATTTATATTTTCTATGTTATTATTTAATTTTTATATTCAACATACCTTTATGCTTTCCATAATGTGTATATACTAAAATTTCATTTGAGAAATTGTGGCCTACGAACCACTAAAAGTTATAGGAATCATTCATTCCATACATGGAATGTATAAAGGTTGGAGGTAATGAAATTAATTAACAAATATAACATTTATATCATACTATAATTATAATATACCTATTTCTTGTTTAGTTTTCATTCCATTAATATTACAATGAAATCAAAGTAGCGTTTATGTGTACGTACAACCTAATGTCTCCATGAATAGTGCATTTAATTTCTTATCTTAAAATATTATGGATATTATAAATACTTATTTATTAGATATGTATGGTATTTAAATAATGAATAATATTGTGGAGATGTACTTTTGGGTACATGGACAATTTATATAAAAACAAGTTCATTTTCGACTCAAGTACCGAATATCGACAAAATGACTAATATGGAATTAAATAACCTTGTAATTATTATAACATGGTAGAAAGTTATATAAAAGGAATAATAAATAGGAAAATCATTCTCCAGAAAGTATAATTTAACCAAATTTTCTTATTCAGGAATATAAATATTATACATGATGATTCGACTCTAGGTAATGGAAGTCTTAACAAAATTGCATTTCATTGTGTAAAATATCCATGTCATCTATTTTATTTTTGACAGAATATGTGTGAATGATATGTAATTGTTTTAAACTAAGTATCCACTTATATTTGGTGTATTTATATTTTCCACACATAATAATTTATTGATTTATCCTTAATCTAAGGATACGATCTTTATAATGGATTTTTTCTCAATACACATGCCATTGAGACTTATTTGTTGTTATGTAAAACTTCACTTATATATGGTATATATATAACCTTTTGCCATTTTATATCATGAATATATTTATTCTAATGATATTGAAAGTCTTTTTAATGTTATAATTTAATTATTTAAATTCAATTATTTCTCATGTGGTAAGGGACTCTTTAACTTAAGTATGATTTTAAATGTTTTAATGACTTATTTTTATAAATCATTCTCATTAATATCCCTGCTTACAAAATAGTATTAAGGATTTATTAATATGGACATTAATGTTTTAAAATTATTATTCCTATACAATTTTAAATGTGTTATGGGACACATTGATAGAAAAATATTCATTTTAATTATTTTAAATGAGATATTTTAATTGGATTTATTATGTCAATATCCTACAATGTTTTGTCGTGATTGAAAATGAAATTTTATATGGGAAATTTTAATAAATGCATTTATTTATATTTTATGATTAAATAATGGTTATTAGAAATTTTATGAGTGGTTACATGATAAACCAAATATGGGTGGTTACATGATAAAAAATGATGGGTCGTTCTATGATAAACCAATGAAGGGTGGATACGTTATAACCAAAAATGCCTTGGGTTTGGAAGTTAGCCATATGGGTATTCCATTAAAATATATGAGTGGAAGTCAACCGTATAGTTTTTCAATTTACCTATGTTTATTTCCAAGTTACCTTTATATTTTTTATGTTCTTTTCTTGGGGTTTTTATGGTAATATTTTTGTTACAAAATGTTAAGCAATGAGCTTAGATTTAGTGAAGTGTTTTTTATACTTCTTAAAGGTTAATAGTATTACATTATCATAGAGTACTCATGATTTACAAGTTTTCTCAAGACTACAAGTTTTCAATCATTATGTATCCCTTACTTATCTTCTTTATGATCTTCCCAAGTTATGAAATATTTTTCAAATGACATAATGAAGAATAGAGTCATTAATGAGATCAAAAAAATGTCATGTTATTTAGACATGAAATGAACCATGTTACTTTTCAAAACCTTTCTATTTTATGAAACAAATTGATATTGAGTAGAAGTGTCTAATTGTAATATTTATGTTATTATTTATAAGTTGTGATGTAATTATCTACAGATATAAACCCAAAAAGATCCTTTATGTGATTAAAAGTCAAATTATTGACGTAACTCAAGATTATGTAATGATTAAGGAGGAGGCCTTATAGATGGTATAAGAGATCAGTTTAGATAAATTCCGGATATAGAATATTATTAATATAATATCCATAATATTTTTTCATTATTTTCAAATTAAAAAGATATAGAATTTAAAGATTACCATGTTGCTTCATCTAAGATATGTTTGTTCAGAACGTTTTTCCATAGAGGAAACATGGCATATTTACATTGAAAGAGTAATTCTACATTAACCATTATACATTTGGAAGTAGATGCTTTTATTATTGATTTGATAAATTTTGGATTTGATGTTATTGGTGTTGTGAATTCCTCCATTTTTATTAAGGTGGTTGTGAAATCATATATATTATACAGAGTTAATAATATGCATAAAGAAGACAGTTAGTCATAGGAAAAGGTAGAATTGGTTTAGAATGGTATGATTACTAAATTAAACATTTACAAAGATTGTTTTATGAGTATTGGTAAAAGATCATGTGTGCCTTGTGATTCACATTTAAGAAAAATTTGTTATTTGAAGATCATAGTTTTCCATATTTAGGTAATACATGAAGTATTTAGATGTACACAAATCTTCAAGAGTATTACCAGTCATATGGAATGAAAAACGATATTGTTGTATTTACCAAAAAATGTATGATAGTTCAACAGGTTAAAGAAGATCAGTAGTTACCAAATGGGATGTTTTGGCCTTTTCCACTTCCAGAGTGGAAATGGTAAAATATATCCATATATTTGGTATTTTATTACCAATGACATATTGAGGTAGTTGTAAAATCTATGTTATTGTGGATTGAATGACTTAATATGCTCAGTTTCTTCCTATTTGAGATACTCTATCTGTAGATAATCATTATCGAGTTTTTATTAAAGTGATAGTCAGGTTACATGAATTTCTACTCTATATTGTATCTGATCAAGTTCATATGTTTACTTATAACTATTTAGAAATGACTTTAAAATTCATTGGGAAAAAAATTAAATTTCAGTATAGCTTTTCATCCTCAATTAGATATATAGTCAAAATGAAAAATTCAGACCTTAGAGTATGTTCTATGTGCTTGTTCAATGGATTACCAGGGAAGTTGAGATGACCAAATTTTATTGGTTTGGTTTTCTTATAGTAACACATTTCATTATTGTATACATATGTCTCCATTTGAAGAATTATATGGAAACCATTGTTCAATTCCAGCTTTTTGGGATTATATAGGTGAAAGGAAGTGATGCGACAAGAATTTGTTGAAGATATGCTGGAAAATATATTAGTTGATTCATAAGCACATGATCATAAGCTAGAGCTTGAAGAATAGTTATGTGAATAACCAATGGATAGATCATTCATTTGTGGTTGGTGATCAAGTCTTATCTCAAATTTTCTCCATGGAAATTTGTGATGTGTTTTGGTAAGAAGGGAAAACTCAGTCCGATGATCATTGGACCTTATGAAATATTAGAAAAACACATATATGTTTTCTATAAGGTGGAATTAACTCCTTGTTTATGCTAGGTACACAATTGTTTTCAAGTTCCAATGTTGGGAATGAATATTCCGGATCCATATCATGTTTTGAGTCCATAGGTAGTAAATTTGGGAGAGACTATTTCTTATGAGGAACTACCCATATAGATTCTTGACTGTAGGAAAAGGTTTTGCAAAATATGGTGATTCATTATGTAAATAGTTTTTTAAAAAACATATATGTTTGAAGAGGCAACACGGTAATATAAATATTTTTATGTGGCAGAAATACCCCTACTTAGTTGATAAGTAAACAAAATTGCGGGGACGTAATTTCTAAAAGGGATAGGTTATAACTTCCAAGTTATTTATAGAATAATATAGTTTCATATCTAAAAATATTTATTAATATGATATTAATTTTACATTAAATTTTACACTTTTTATGATAACATACTAGACACACAACAATAGGTTTCGTTGAAATCTTATTCTTCATAGAACTTTGAGTTATACTAAAAATAATACATAAATAAAACTATTAATTTAAATGTTTGTTAATTCAAAGTCATTGAATTTGAGGGAATTAAAAGAAGTAATGAAAATATGATTACAAATGATTGTTAAGTGTTTATACATTTATAATATAAATTATATATTCTTAAAATGCGAATGAAACCAATTTTAAGAATAAAATACTCTAATATTTTTTAAAGGTTAATTTACTTTCTTTTTTACAGTGAACCATGTATAAATTTAGTTTTTGTCACTTTTGTATCTTCTATTTTAAAAATTAGACATATTTTTTATAATTTGGACATAAATAATTTCTTTGGATGAAATTTTGGTATATTTCTGATAAACTCCATCTTTTAAAGAATAAAGGAAAACACTGCATTTTAATTCAAAACAACCATTTCATATAAAATGTATATGTAGATAAATTGTAATTTTAATTGGTTTTAAAAGTGTAATTGGATTATTATTTTATAATAAAATCCATTTTTAGTCATTAAAAGTAATTTTACATCTAAATTGGACATCAACACATGTCATTCTTTTGATAGTTTTTATTTCATTAAAACTCGCGTTCTATTTTTTACCATTATGATTAATTATAGATTAATTTTTTAAAATTCTATGTTTTGAATTTGGAAAAATTGATTCTATATTTGGAATCATAAGGTCTAGATTGTGTATATAGGTACCATTTATTGTCGGAAATTATGAATATTAACTTTAGTAATTATTTTTACTTACCATGGTTAATGGGTAAATCAGGTAAATAAGGGTTAAAAAATATTATTATAATAATATAAAACTACATAAGACATGTCCTAGTCCTATTGGATGAGATATAGAAGACCATTTGCATCCTTGGGTATATTTCATGACCCCATGGAGCCACATGGATGTGATAATAACATGTTATAATTATTATTTTAAAGTAAAGAGAAATATAACATAAACTTGTATATTTTACAAAGAAAATTTTAATACAGGGTTATATAACTCATATCTTAGACTATAAATGTTCATTATAAATCTAAAATAATTTCCCACATTATTGTATTTTTTTATAATATTTACACATTAAATTTATATGTTTATTTATGACACAATGATGATGTAGTGATTACCATATTAATTAATGATTTAAATAAACGATATTATAAATATTAAAATAAATGTAATTTAATATTTTGATGCCATCAATAAAATATTTGGATGATATTGACATTTTATAGATGTGTTAATCCATTTTTTTAAGTAATAATATTCTTATGACTTTAAGAAAAAAATTACTAAATAATGTCAACCTTGGCAAAAATGAGTTTTTTAAACAAATAATATTTTATGAAATGATATAAGAGTCCTAAAAATACAATATTTATCCAATTGAATTATATAATGGAAATCATGATATTATTGATCCACATGTGGATCTCTTGTAATTTCATTGCATCTATAGTAACCATATATTATGAAGATACACGAAGACATGGTTAGAGTTAATGTTTTTATTTAAGTGTTAAATCTAAATGATGTGGTTAATTTTGAGACCATAACATGTATAAAACATATTAGTTGAGAGTATTTTAAACCATACTCATATTATCATATAAATATATCACCTTATAACTTTTTTAATTTGAAAATAAATTTTGAATAAAATAATATTTGAATACTTTCCTAGAGTTCCCCTCACCCTCTTATAAATTTCCACCACCTCTACCCACATATTCACACCTCTATTGCCTCTGGTATCATCCAAATTCTACTCAAATAATCTACCAACATCCCTCTTTTATTCCTAGAAGCCCTAACTTTGGATTAAAGAACCTCAAGGAATCATTTTTGTTCAATTCAAAAATAATTACACAATTTAGAGGTAATGTCTTCTCTCAAGATCCTTTCATTTATTTTTTTCCAACCCCATAACCCCAATTTATTCCATTTTTTATAATAACACCAATATAATAAATATAATATGTTTTTTATGTTATGGGTTCTATCTACACTTAGACACACCTCCATCTAATGGATATGAAACATACTGTTTCTGTGTAGGGCGAACTACCGCCTCACGAAACGATGAATGTTCAATTTTCTCCTACCACCTCTCATGGTGGACACTATGATGAAACTATATTTATATCTAATATATATTATATTTATATTTTCGATATTTACCTTCAATTTTCATTTACTATATACCTTCATTCTTTCCAAAATGTGTAAATATGATAATTTCATTTGAAGTAGTGTAGACTACCACCCCACAAAGTGTTATGAATCGTTAATTCTATACATGGAACATATAAAATATGGGGTTAATGAATTAAAATAACATGTATAACATAGATATTATATTGAAATTATAATATAACTATGTATCATTTAGTTTTCATTCCATTAATATTTAAAATAAATAGAAGTTGTGTTCATGTGTATGTACGACGTACATTATCCAAGAATGATGCATTTTATTTCTTATCATAAAATATTATAGACATGATAAAGAAATTTATACTGGATATGTAGTGTATTTAAATCATTAATTTTATTATAGATATTTACTTTTGACCACATGGACAATTTACATCAAAACAAGTTCATTTTCGACTCACGTACAAAATATTGATAAAAGGACCGATATGGACATAAATAATTTTATATTTTTTTTAACATGGTAATAAGTGATATGAAACGAATAATAAAAATTAAAAAGGATATAAATAAAAAATAAATTAACCGATGTTTTTTCTTCAGGAATATAACGATTGTACGTGACTTGTCGGACACAATGTAAGGGAAATCATAACTCAATCTCATTTCATTGAGTTAAATATTCATGTCATTAGTTTCATTATTCCATTAATATGTGTGAAAGACCTATGATTTTTTACACTAAATACCCACTTATATCGGGTGTATTAATAATTTTCACACATAAGTATGTCATTTATTTATCCTTAATTTAAAGATATGATCTTTTTAAGGGATTTCGTCGAAATTTACATTCCATTGAGACTTATTTATTGTTATTCACTAATTCACTTTTATATGGTCTATATAATACCATTTAACATATTATATAATTAATCTACATATACTCATGATATTATATATTTTTTTAAATTTTATTCTTAATTATTTATATTCATGTACTTCTTAATTGGTATGGGACTCTTTAACATAAGCATCATTTTAAATGTTTTAAATATTTATTTTTTGAAATACTTCTCATTTATGTATCTATTTTAAAAATTATTTTATGTATTTAATTATATTGAAATTAATCTTTAAAAATGATAAATCCTTTAAAATTTTTATAATTGGTATGGGACACTTTGATTAAAAAACATGCTTTTTAAAATTTTTAAATGTGTTTTTAAAATTGGATTGATAATGTAAATATTTTGAAATGATTTATTGTGTTTGGAAATGAAATTTTTAAGGGAAATGTCGATAAATTCAATCATTCATGTTTTATGATTATATATCATTACTTAGATATTTAACGAGTCATTACATAATAAACCAAATACGGGTGGTTATGTGATAATCCAAAGATGGGTGGTTCTATGATAAACCTAGCATGGGTGGTTACGTTATAACCTCCAATAAAATGGGTATGGAAGTCAGTCGTATGGCTATTCTATTTAGTGATATGTGTGGAAGTTATCCATATGGTTATTCCATTTATGTAAGTTTATATACCAAGTTACCATAATATGTTATAGGTTTTTTTCTATAGGTTTTGTGCGAATATTTTGGTTACATAATGGTTAATAAAAGATCTTAGATTAAGTAAAGTGTTTTTTCTACCTCCAAATGGTGAAGAACATTCAATTTTGGTAATGTATTCATGGTTTACATGTTTTCTCATGATTAAAAGATTTCATTTTTTATTTATAACTTATTGATATTTTTATTCTCATCCCATGTTTTGAAATGGTTTTCACATGACATAGAGAAGAATAGAGTCAAGGATGGGAAAAAATAAAAATTATTGTTTTTTAAACATGAAATGAATCATTTTTATTTTCAAAAATTTCTGTTTTATGGAAAAAAATAAGATAGTGATTAGAAGTGTCTACTTGTAATATTTAAGTGTTTATGTATGAGTTAGGACCTAAATATATAAAGCTCTAAACCTGAATATATCCATGATGTGATTAAATGTCAATTCTTAACTTAACTCAAGATTTCGTAATGATTAATTAGGGGGCTTATATTTGGTATCATAGGATGGTTTAGAAAAATTAAGGTGGTTTAATATTGTAAATAGAATATCCATAATATATTTATTCATTATTTTTAGATTAAAATGATATAGAATTTTAAAATTACTACATGGATTCATAAAATATATGTTTGTTCAGAATTTTTTTCTTCAGAAGAAACAAGGAGGATTTATGTCAAAAGAGAATCGATACATTATCCATTCTATTTTTGGAATGAGATTCTTCGAATATTGATTTCATGAAATTTTTATTGGAAGTTGTTGTCGTAGAGAATTGATTGGTTCTATTTTATGTTGAAATGAAAACATCTATATCAGACAGAATTCAGAACCCACATAAAAATGTCAATGAATTGTTTAAAAAGGTATAATTGGTTCATTTGGGTATGTTAAATGAATTTATCATTGATAGCGGTTTTTTTGAGGGTTGGGAAAAGATTATGTGTGCCTTGTGATTCCCTATTCAAGTAGGATTTATTATGGGAATCTCATAGTTATTTGTTTTTAGTTCATCCAGGAAGTACTCAGATGTATAGAGATCTTAAGAAGTATTACTGGTGGGATGGAATTAAATGAGATACTGATGACTTTAACCAACAATGTATGATTATTACATAGGTTAATATAGAGTAGTAGTTACCGAATGGTATTGTTCAGTCATATCTAGTTCCAGATTGGAAATGGTAAAATATATCCATAGATTTGGTAGTGGTATTACAAAAGACTTCTCAAGGTAATAATATTATTTGTGTTTTTGGTGAATGAATGACTAAATATTCTTGTTTTTTCCTATTCGATATTTCTTGTCTCTTGATAAACATTATAATTTGTATATTAATGAGATTTTTAGTTTACATGGAGTTTCAAACTCCATTTTATCTGATCATGTTCTCGGGTTCACTTCTATCTTTTCAGAAATTTCATAAGAAGTCATTGGGAACTAAATTAAATTTTAGTACAAGTTTTCATCCTCAATCAGATGGGCTGTCAGAATGAAAAATTTAGAATATATAGGATCTGATATGTACTTGTTAAATGGAATATCGTGAAATGTTGGATCAACAAATTTCATTTTTTGAGATTTCTTATAATAAATATTTTCAATCCATTATACAGATTGCACCACTTGAAACATTATATGGAAAAAAGTCTCAAAATCTAGCTTTCCAGTATAAAATTGGTGAAAGGAAGTTGATGGGACCAGAATTGGAAGAATAAATTATAGAAAAAGTTCATTTTATTCTGAATCACATGAGCACAGTTCATAGTAGGAAGAATAATTATGAAGATAACAAATGGAAGGATCTTCTTTTGAGGTAGGTGATCATGTATTTCGTAATGTTTCTACATGGAAAAGTGTGATGCATTTTGGTAATAAGGGAAAGCTTAGTCCGAGATTCATTGAACCTTATGAAAATGTAGATAGACATGCATAAGTTTCAAACCAAGTGGATTTACCTCCATGTTTATGCCAGGTATAAAAGTTTTTCATGTTTCAATATTGAGAAAGTATATACGAGATCTATTTCATGTTTTGAGTCCAGAGGTAGTTTCATTGGAAGATAATCTTAATTATAAAGAACAAAAAATATAGATTCTTGACTATAAATAGAAAATGTTTTAGAATAAGTGGATTCATCATGAAATGTTTTTGTGTAAAAATGATATGGTCAGAGAGGCAATGTGGGAATCTGAATATTGTATGGGGGAGAAGTACTCCAACTTATTTGATAAATAAATAAAATTGCAGGGATGGAATTTATAAAAGGGGGAGGATATAACATCCATGTTATTTATAGAATAATAAATTTTCCTATCTAATAATATTTATTTATAAGATATTAATTTTACATAAAATGTGACACTATTCTTGATATCATACTAGACAGGCAACAACGAGTATCTTTAAAGTATTACATTGCACACAACATTGAGGTACACAGAAAAATAATGCAATAATATTTTTATTATTTTAAATGGTTAATAAATGATTCTGTTATTATTTTTGGGAATGAACATTACTAATGACAATATTATTAAACATGTTTGTTAAGTATTTTTACATTTATCCAATAACTTATAGATGATTAAAATGAAAATGAATCCAATTTTAAGTAATAAATACTCAAATATTTTTGAAATGTATTTTGATTTATTTTATATGGTAAAACCTATTTAAATATAGTTTTTCGCACTTTTAAATTTTATGTTTTACAAACTAAACATCTTCTTTATAAATGGTACATCTAAATTTTCTTTTATTGAACGTTGTCTATTTTTCTGATAAAATCCATCTTTTAATGAATAGTTAAAAATATTTCATTTTAATTAAATATTTACTTTTCATATAAAATATTTACAAAGTTATATTTTCATTTTAATTGGTTTTAATATGTCATTGAATTATGTTTTTATAATTTAATTCAATTTTTCTCATTATAAGTAATTTCTCATTTATATTTTACATGAAAACATGTCAATCTTTTGATTGTTTTTAATTCTTAAAACCCAACATTCTATTTTTGACAATGGAAATTAATTTTAAATTAATTTATGAAAAATATATGTTTTAAATTTGGAAAAATTGATTCCATATTTGGAATCATAAGGTCTAAATTGTGTAAATAGGTACCTTTTATTATTGGATACTATTAATAATAACTTGAGAGTAATTATATTTATTTATCATGGGTAAATGGTAAATCAAGTAAATATAGGTAAAAAATAATATTATAATAATAT
Source organism: Viscum album (assembly GCA_963277665.1). NCBI lineage: Eukaryota > Viridiplantae > Streptophyta > Magnoliopsida > Santalales > Viscaceae > Viscum > Viscum album. The sequence goes on along the minus strand of OY728140.1, from coordinate 38,555,894 downwards.
AAAAACTCTTATAACACATGTCGTAATCTAAATGGATAACATATGTCCGACCATTTTGATCTTTGGGTGAATTTTAGGAACCCATAGACCCAATAGGATGTGATAACGACAAGTTATAATAATTATTTTAATGAAAAGAGAAATATAACATAATCATGTATATTTTACTAAGACAATTTTAATATACAGTTATATAATTGATATCTTAGATTCTTAATAGAAATTAGAAAACAAAAAATTATTATATCAATGTATTTTACAAATAATTTTTAGACCATAAGTAAATAAATTAATTTATGATACAATGATAATGTAGCGATTACCTTATTAATGAATGATTCAAATAAATGAAACTATAAATATTAAAATAAATGTTATTTAAACATTTTGATGCCATCCACAAATTTTTTAGCGGAAATTTATATATTATAGATGATTTAAGGATTATTTTGAAGTAGTCAGGTTCTTATGACTTTCACAAAAATCGATTGCTAAATAGTGTCAAAATTGAAAAAAAATGAGTTTTTTTTTAAATTTTTTTAAAGACATAGGAGTCCTAAAATCCAATATTTGAAAAATTGACTTATATAATGTAAGTATTGTCATAAATGTAACATACTAGGTAAATAAAGAATATGAATTTTTCATATTTATTAATTTTTTAATTATATATTAATTTTACATTAAAATGGTTGTTATGTTCGATAGTGTACCCACTACGCGACAACGGGTTTCTATGAAATCTTACGTTGTACACTAATAATATATTATTATTTTAAACGGTAGTTAACTCCTAGCCATTGTATTGGTGGGAATGAACGAATTTAACTACAATAGCTTTATACATGTTTGATAATTGTATTTACATTTATCCGATAAATGTAAGAGGCTTAAAATATGAATGAATCTAATTTTAAGCATAACTTACATTAAAAGGCCAATTTATCACCTTTTAATGGTGAACCCTTATTAAATCTAGTTTTGGTCACTTTATTACAATATATATTACCAAATAGAATCCTTCTTTATAATGGGGACATCAAAATTTACATCGTGTAAATTTTTGGAATTTTTATGATAAGGTTCCTTTTTTAATAAATAGTGAAAATTATTGTGTTTTTATTCAGAAGTGCCTATTAATATTATTTATTTATATGGTCATATTATAATTTTAATTGGTTTTAAATTTAACTTAAATTATATTTTTACCATTTAATCCAATGTTGGTCATTGGAATTAATTTCACTTTAAAATTGGACATAAACAATTATCAATCTTTTGATAGTTATTGTTTCTTAAAAACACACCATTTGTTTGGATAACGAGAATTAATTTTAAAATTAATTTATTCCACTTCTATGTTTTAAATTCTGAAAAAATAGACATCATTTTTGAATTCATAATATCAAATATTGCATAGGCTGAATTTTTGGTATTTTTCTGAAAAACTTCAATTTTTGATGAATAGTGAAACCCCTTAGTGGTAGTTAAAAAAACAGAATTTTTCATTTAAATGAAATTTTACCACTTCTTTGATTTGAATTTAAAAAATCTGACATACATGGTTGTTATCAAGAAGTAAAATGTGGTTCATTATGATGAAAATAATTTTTGGTGAATAGTAACTTTTGACTTTTATTTACCGCAGTTAAAGCTAAATAGGGTAATTCAAGGTTAAAATAATATTATAAAAATTAAAAATTACCTTAACACTTGTCCAAACCTAATTGGTTGAGTCATCAACGTCCATGGGCATATTTGGGTTGATTTTGGGACCTCATTGAGCCACTTGGGAGTGATAATGTCAATTTAGATTAATTAATAAAATGTAAAGACAAAATTGACATCAACAAAAAACATTTAGTAATTAATTTTTATATAGTGTTATATAAGTCATATTTTCAACTATAAATATTCAATGGAAAGCTAAAAAGATTTCAAATATCATGGTATTTGTTTTATTATTTTTAGACATCAAATAAACTAAATTATTTATGACACAATAATGTTGTAGTATTTACCTCATTAATAAATGATTTAAATAAATAAGATTATAATGATTAACATATTATCCAAAACATGTCCTATTATGATTGGATGATTTTATTTTGACCATGAGTCTTCTAAATAAATCCCCGTAAATTTCAAAGAAATTGTTTTCTTAATTTCATTGTAATTTTACGAGTCTTTGGCTTCAGACGGCACCTGATTCCGAGGCCCGGTGTGCCCGGAATGAATTTCCGAAGATTAGCTTTGGTGCGTTCAGTGAACGAACGAGCGGGTTTTTCTATCTTTTAAATCGGTAATCGGAATTTAAATCTGAGGGAACTGATGAACTCACAACGCCATAAATTTCTCAAGGGTACCTTCACAGCAGTTGTGTTTACTCTGGAGGAGAAGTTAAATTTTGTGTAATAAATTAGAGGTGAATAAAAAATGTGGAACAATTTTTATTTATATCTAAGTGGTTATATCTTATGTGAGGGAGATGGGGTGGGAACCACTAGTTCCTAATGACCCATGTGAGGATAAATCTGAGGTGGGGACCACACGATCCCCAACCCTTCACATTCCCAAACTCTTTAACCATCTTTAATCCCCCCTTTGTCACCCATTGAATTAATTGGATAACTCCTCTTAAATTTAGGGGCCTCTCAACCTTCCTCTCCTCCATTAAAGTTGTCCAACACACATAACTAATATCTTGAATTAATTTTAAAAGGGTGGCTTGTCTTTAAATGGGAGTAGGTTAATACGTTATTGGTTTGGGAAATAATATGGTGGGGGAACCTCTGAAGAAATAAGAGAATATTCGTTCTTCAACCCTCCGACGAAGAATGAAAACACGCCACGCCTTACAATATTCTATCCATGACAAAAAGGGGAGACATTGCTTCCTCCTCAGATGCTCTCTGTTGACATCTACGAATCCTTATCTTGCGACTCCTTCAACCGTGACGCCGACGTTCGACATCGATTATTGAGGTAGGGTTTTTGTTTTGTTCAAGTCTTATCATCGTTATTCATTGCTTAAGGTTTGGCCATAGGATATCATCATAATGGGAGGAGATCGGACCGCCCAAACATGACCGATTCTCCTCCACTCTTCTTTGTTAATTTTCAATTATGTTGGAGGTGGAGACGCATGGTACCGTTGCACTGTGCAGTGACCGGCAGGGAACCGCAGCCATGCAAGGCCACGACGAAGGCGGCGTGGTGTCGTTGCACCGCGCGGGGATGAATGGGATGGAATCCGTAGTGGGTCATGGATGTGGGGGTGCGCAGCGCCATCGTGCCATGATTGAGAGGCCGAGGAAGGCTGTGGAATATAGTCCGACCGCGGTGGAGGGGCGCGGCGCCGTCACACCGCGCCAGAGCATCAGGGGATGCGGCGGCGGGCCGAGGCGCCGACACGCCGCGCCGTTGGAAGAAGGGCGCGGCTTAGGCCACGGCGGTCTTTGAAGGGCGGCCAGCCTTGGCATCCTCTATTTCAATCAAAATGTGGGACCCAAGGGGGGTCTCGTGGTCACCCAAGGGTCCGGCCATTAAGGCCGACCATTTCTTTGAAACTGGGGGGGTGTAACACCACCCTCTAATCTGTGGCTAGGGCAGGCCCCTTTGGGCTCCGCCACTCTGTCTGGTCGGCCAGCCACACAGCCAACAGCGAGGGCCGGCCGGTCCAGACTGCGCCGTCCGAGAAGCCCGCACCGGGCTGGACCCGGAACTGAGTTTGGTTGACCAGGTTCGGACCAACCCAGGGGGTATTGGGCCGGGTCGGACCGGCCCCAAACCCCCCTATTTTCAGACCCTCTTCTGTTAAACACTCATATCATTGGCTACAGACCTCCAATCGACGTAATGTAAGTTGAGTAGGATTTCCTGGATCGAGACGGTCCTTTCAGTATATTATAGTCAAGGTTTCGGCGAATTTAGGGTATGACCGGTTTGGTTCGAACACGAAACCAATCAGGCCCTCGGAGCAGAAACACTTATAACCTGAGCTGTGGACGTCCGAATGACATGATGTCGAATTTGTTGGATTCCTCTTGATGAGACAGATCTATTGGAATACTTCACCTGAGGTTTTGATGCAGTTGGAGTATGTCCATGTTGGATTGTACCCCAAATCCTACTGGGCCCTTTGAACGGAAAAGCTGATAACATTCAGACCGGACGTCCATTTGACGAACCATCAGCGGAGTTGGTAATCACGTTGAAAAATGGTCCCTATGAGTATACCCTATGAGAGTTTGGGGTGCAGTTGAGATACGGTCGGGATGGTTCGTGCACGAAACCAACAGGGCCCTCGGGATGAAAAGCCTAATAACTCACAGACCGAGCGTCTGATTGATGCGCCGTCTGTCGCCTTGAGACCTCTGTGATGCGGTGCTCCTTTGTGATACTTATTAATGGGACTTTGTGATACTTGGAGTATCAACCAGTTTCTCGTGGAGCGGATCCTCCTGGAGACTAGCGTACGGAGTGCGGAAACCTAGTAGTTATGGACCTGACAACTGCTTGCCCAATTTGACTTTGAGTGAGTCGACTAGCCCAGTGGACGGAGCGCCTAGTATTTGGCGACAGACCCACGGTGGACAGAGCACCTTGTAGTTAGCGGCAGAATTGTGGTACTCGATAGGATGATTACCTCTATAGGCTATTATGGGAACCACTACTATGTTTGGGTGGCAGATCTATGGCGGGGAGCACTACTGTGATTGGGTGTGGACCCATGGTACTTTAAAGGAGGAGTACCTTTGCAGTCTAAGGTTAGTGAGGAGCACCTCAGAGTTGTGACAGGAATACTATGCTTGACAGAGGAGGAGTTCTCCAGCATCTGTGGTTTCAACATCATGAATAAAATCCTAGTTTGAGCTGATTCAATGACCTATGTGTATTCCTAATTATTGAGATGGGTTACTTGATAACATAGGTATATGTAAGGGAATATACCTAAGTAGTGGTTATCCATTTATTTTATATCTATGTGATACATCATGATTGAGATGGGAATCATGATAGCATAGGTATAGGTATGGGCAAATACCTATGTAAGTATTATCTATTTAGATCCTTCTTTGTGGTTATCCTTGTTGGATTTAGTGAGACCATGAGGGTCTCGAAGTCTCTAATGAGTATCATTATACTGACCCCTACACTAGCTATGCCTGCACCTCATTGTGTTGGATGCAGATGATGGACATTGCTGACGAAGGCCAAGTGTTTGAGGACGAGTCAGTATCTGGAGGTGGAATTCATGACGAGACGGTACTCGGAGGAGGTTAACGGGAGAGAGAATTGAGGAGGCTATCGATACGTACCCTTCAGGTAGGATCTGTGGTGGACGATCTAGGAGTTGTGCTATCAGTACCTACCCTTCATGTAGGATCTAAGGTGGATGACCCAAGAGCTACTTCTATTTTCCTGTTGTTTGTCTTTTCTTTTGTACTTTCATTCAGTTATAGATGTACCTTTCAGTTGGGTTTGAATTCTGTCCCATTTACTTTTCATCTCTTTATTTTGTACTTTGTGAATTAATTATTCTTCTACTTTGTGGTGTTTGTTTACTTTTTTAAAGGAAATGCCTTTCCAGTTATCGAGATTTACACATTTGGTTCTAGTCTCCAGCCTCTGGCATATGGAAGGCGGGCTGGGGGTAGTCACGGCACGGGCCCTGATGACGGGTTGTGACAAATTGGTATCATAGGAGTCGGTTCTACCGCATAACTTATGACTCTGATTATTCCTTTCTATGAATAAATAGTGTTAAGGTTACTGAGTGTGGTCTTCAATTCAGAGAGTCCAATTTTGGTGCGGCGGCTGATGTATCCATACACCAAGACCCTGGATACTGATTTCCAACTTTGTGCATGAAAGAACTGATTGAGTGTGTGTTTCCCATAGTTTTAAAGTCAGCTCAAACTAGGTCAGCTCACCAAGTCTAAATCGATGACCATGTCGCATCTGTTCAAGATATCTCTACGCAGGCAGTCAGTTGGAGTTCTGAGATAGTATATGATGACGGCCCACCGAGAGATGAGGCTTCAGTGTAGGGCCCTTTGTTTCTATATTGGCACCCTCGGGTGGTGTACCAGCAGCACCACGACCTGTTGGTAAGCGGATTCCACTAGACACACTAGAAGATGGTGCACGCCGAAAGAGCACATTGCATGAGTTCCAGCAGTAGACTCCTCTGAGGTTAAGAGGCGAGGCAGAATCCTAGGCAGCAGAGGACTGGCTGGAGGCAATTGCTAGAGTTTTCTACCTATCTTAGACACCAATAGAGTGGATGGTGGACTTGGATACTAGTGTTTTATAGTGAGTGACTATGAGGATGGTCTTCATAGTGATGAAGCTTCAGTACGTGGACTGCTTCCTGAGATAGTACTTTCGGGTAGTGTGTCATCTATACATCACTACCTATTGGCCAACAGTTACAACCGGCGGTACTGGTAGGTGACACATATAGGATTACTTCCTTACACGTGTTCTAACATCATATACCCTCATGTTCCGAGGTGAGCCCAACTCTCAGGCTGGTGAGGACTGGCTTGAGGGAGTGGTTGAGAGTTTTTCTAGAGCTTATACAGCTACGGTAGAACCACATGTCGGTAGCTGAGTATTCATTGAGGCATACCGATCACTTCAGGTACTTGATGAATACGATTCGATCAGTGCTATAAATCTCGGACCACTGAGCGTGGTGTGTTTACGGATATCTGAGCTAACACCTTATCCTCTATGAATTCCTACCTATGTTAGGATGCTAGAGAAAACCTTTGTGGTTGAATGTTCATTGGATGAACAGATACAACTAGTGAGCGTTAGCAGTGGAAGAGCATGGAACTGGCACCAGTCTCAGAGACTTGGGAGTGTAAAATGTTTCATGAAGAGGATATTTTAATGATATATGAATCTTCAGAGCAGCAGAGGTGGAATCAGAGCTAGGAGTGTAGCATGAGGTGGTGTACATTTCAACATGTTACAACCAATCACTTTTGTAGTCTCTGCCATGCATAGGGAGATGGAGAGCAGGGGAAGAGAAAAACTGCATGCGGTCAAGGAGTGTGACCCAAGTGCTCTATGAATGATTTGAGGTACGATATGTGTCTACTACTAGCTATCATATAAATATAAATAGGTACCAATCATTCCTACCTTCCACGAATCTTGTCCCAGACATAGAGTTTTTGGTTAAGCTATTGACTTGACCCTCACGTCTAGAGATACCTTTGGGAGGAGAATCGATAATCACACTTACGCCGATGGTGTGATATGAACCTTGAGGCGATTGTTTCGATTGGAACCTCTTGGTGGAAGCGTCGAGGCCTTATGACGTTAGTTTGGGTATGAAATTGCCATCCACAGTTCATACACGAATTTACGGTATTAGGCAAAAAGGTTGTGGTTTATCTACAACGTTGGGATGGGGTTTTCCTTGGTCAGCGAAAAGGAAAACCCAGGAAGTACATGACGGAATCATGCATAAGAGGGTCCATTATATCACTCAGGAGATGGCCAAACTTACCTTTGTGATGGAATTCTCCTGAGTTGTGGCACCACTTCCAGCAGAGCTTTCAGGAGCTAGGGTAGAGGTTGACCAGTGCGCCCAACCTGAGGGCGTTGGTTACATAGTTCACTGTGATGCATCAGGGACCAGACTCGGGTGTGTCCTGATGTAGGAGTGGGCAGTGATCACCTATGGATCACGATAGATGAGACTGCAAATAGTAGACATGAGACCACTGGAGTTTGAGGATGGCGACCATGTCTTCATACGGGTCTCACCTTGACGAGGTCTAATGAGATTTGACCGAGGCGGAAAGTTATCTACAAGGTTCATCCGACCCTTATAGGTCCTCAGTAGGGTAGTAAAGGTGGTTTACCGCTTGACCTTTCCACCAAAGTTGCACCAGGTGCACGACGTCTTCCAATTATCTCAGCTGGGAAGATGTATGCACGACCTATTCGTCATCATCGACCACAGAGACCTGGTCATCAATGACAGGGTGACTTTCGCAGGGATCCAGTAGAGGTTGAGGATCGACAGGAGTGGGTCCTATGGGGACAGTCGATTCCTCATGTGCGCTTTTGCTGCAATCATGGAAACCTCAAGGAACGCACATGGGAGCGGGAGGCTCAGTTTCTTGCTTGGTACCTATTTTAGTTTCCCTAGTTTGTGTTATAGCTTTACGGGGACGTAAATCCCTGAGGTGGGAGTAATGTAAAGACCTGGAAATTCAAGGAAATTTTTTTCTTAATTTCATTGGGATTTTACGAGTCTATGGCTTCAGATGACACTTGATTCTGAGGCCCGGTGTTCTAGGAATCAATTTACGATGTTTTTCTCAGGTACATTCAGTGAACGAACGAGCGGGTTTTTCTATCTTTTGAACCGGTGCTTGAAATTGAAATCTGAGGGAACTGATGAACTTGCAACACTGGAAATTGCTCAAGGGGACCTTTACTGCAGTTGTGTTTTCTCGGGAGGAGACGAAAAATTTTGTGGATTAAATTAGAGGTGAATAAAAATTATGGAACATTTTTTATTTATATCTATGTGGTTATATCCTAGGTGAGAGAGTTTTCATGGGACCCACTAGTTCCTAACTACCTATCTTAGGATAAATGTGAGGTGGGGCCCACACGATCCCCAACCCTTCACATTCCCAAACTCTTTAACCCTATTTAAACCCCCCTTTGTCACCCCTTGAATTAATTGGATAACTCCTCTTAAATTAAGTTGTCTCTCTACCTTCCTCTCCTCCATTAATGTTTTCCAACACACATAATTAATATCTTGAATTAATCTGAAATGGGTGGATTGTCTTTAAATGGGAGTAGGTTAATACATTATTGGTTTGGAAAATAATATGGTAGGGGAACCTTTGAAGAAATAAGAGAAGCTTCAATCTTCAACCCTCTGAGAAAGAACGAGAACGTGTCACGCCTTACAATCTTCTATCCATGACAGAAAGAGGAGATGCCACTTCCTCCTTAGAAGATCTCCATTGACGTCTAATAATCCTTATCTTGCGACGCCGTCAACTGAAACGCCATCATTCGACATCGATTATCAAGGTAGGTGTTTTTTTGTTCAAATCTTATCATCGTTCTTAGTTGTTATGGTTTAGCCGCCTGATATCGTTATAACGATAGGAGATCAGACCGTACAAACTCGACTGATTCTCCTCCCCTCTTCTTTGTTAATTTTCAATGATGTTGGAGGCGGAGGCGCACGGTGCCATTGCACCGTGCGGTGATCGGGATGGAACCGCAGCCATGCAAGGCCACGGTGAAGGTGGCGCGGTGTCGTTGCACCGCGCAGGGATGAAGGGGAATGCGGCCAGAGTATTCCGCGGTGGGGGTGGTGCGTGGCGCCGTCGCACCATGCCGGAGAGGCCAAGTCAGTCCGCTGAATAGAGTTGGACCACGGTGGAGGGGTGCGGCATCGTCACGCCCCATCAGAGCTACAGTAGCCGTAGCCAGGGTGGGATACGGCAGAGGGGGGCGGTGCCGTCACGCCGCACCGGAGCATTCAGGGAAGTGGCCGGACTATGCCACGACAGCGGGGTGCGGCGCCGTCACGCCGTGCCGATGGAAGAAAGTCACGGACTAAGGCCGCGGCGGACATGGAAGGGTCGCCGGCCGTACTGGACCCCAGCACCATCAAGAGGTGGAACCCAAGGGGGTCCCGCAGTCACCCAAAGGGTTGACCATTAACGCTGGCCGTTTCTTTGAATCAAGGGGGTGTAACAACCCCCCAATCCGTGGCTAGGGTGGGCCCCTATGGGCACCGCCACTCCGCCTGGTCGTCCAGCCACACGGCCAACCGCGTGGGCAGGTAGGGTCGGGCCACCTGCCGGTGCCCGGCACGGCCGGCCCTCCGGGCCTAACCCAGACCCGGTTCGGGTCTACTCAGTTCGGGCAGACCCAGTGGGTATTGATCCGGGTCAGACCATGCCCAAACCCCCTAATTTCGGACCCCCTTCAGTTAAACGCTCATATCATAGGCTACACACCTCCGATCGACACACCATCAATTGCGTAGGATTCCTTTGATCGAGACAGTAATTTAAGTATATTAAACTCAAGGTTTCGGTGAATTTAGTGTATGGCATGTTTGGTTCGAACACGAAACCAACTGAGCCCTCAGAGGAGAAACGCTTATAACATGAGCCTCGGATGTCTGAATGACGTTCCATCAACTTTTTTGGATTCCCATTGAGGAGACGGATCTATTGGAATACTTCACTTATTGTTTTTATGTAGCTAGATTAAGGCCGGGTTGGATTGTATCTGAAATCCAACCGGGCCCCTAGAACGGAAAAGCTGATAACTTTCAGACCGGACGTCCGTTTGAAGAACCGTCAGTGGCGTTGGTAATCACATTGAGAAATGGTCCCTATGAGTATACCCTATGATTATAACCTATTATATTTCAGTGTACAGTTGAGATATGGTCGGGTTGGTTCGTACATGAAACCAACCGAGCCCCCGGGACGAAAAGGCTGACAACTCACAGACCGGGCGTCTGATTGACGCGATGTCTGTTGCGTTGAGACCTCTATGATGATACAGTCCTTTTTGATACTTTTTTGTGGGACTTTGTGATACTTGGAGTATAAACCAATAGTTTGTGGATCAAATCCTCCCGGAGAAGAGAATACGAAGTGCGGAGACCTAGTAGTTGTTGACCTGATGACTGCTTGACCGATTCGACTTGGAGTGAGTCGAATAGCCCAGTGGAAGGAGCACCCAGTATTTGGTGGTAGACCCACGGCTGAAGGAGTTTCTGGTAGTTAGCAGCAGACATGCGGTATTCGACAAGAGAAGTACCTATATAGACTATTAGGGGAACCGCTTCTGTGTTTGGGCAGCAGACCTCTGGTGGGGAGCACTAATATCTTTGGATGCGGACTCACTGTATTTGACAGGAGGAGTATCTTAGCAGTCTAAGGTTAGTGAGTCACACCTCGGAGTCGTGACAGGACTACTGTGCTCGACAGAGGAGGAGTTCTCCAACAACCATGGTTTCGACGTCAGGAATAAAATCCTGGTTTGAGCTGAGTCAATGAACTATGTGTATTCCTCATGATTGAGATGGGTTACTTGATAGCTTTGGTATATGTATGGGCATATTCCTAAGTATTGGTTATCCTTTGATTTCATGTTTGTGTGATACCTCATGATTGAGATGGGCTACTTGATAACTTAGGTATATGTATGGGCTTATACCTAAGTAAGGGTAATCTATTTAGATCATTCTTTGTGGTTATATTTGGTGTATTTAGTGAGACCTTGAGGGTCTTGGGGTCCCTAATAAGTATCATTATACTCACCCCTGCACGGGTTACGCCCACACCTCATTGTATTGGATGCAGATGACGAACAGTGCTGACGAAGGCCAAGAGTTCGAGGACGAGTAAGTATCCGGAGGTGGAATTCACGATAAGACGGTACTCAGAGGAGGTTAACGGGAAAGAGAATTGAAGATTCTATCTATATGTACCCTTCAGGTAGGATCTGTGGTGGATAATCCAGGAGCTGCGTTATCAGTACCTACCCTTCAGGTAGGATTCGAGGTGGACGACCCAGGAGCTTCTTCTATTTTCCAGATGGTTGTGTTTTCTTTTGTAATTTCATTCAGTTGTAGTTGTACCTTTCAGTTGGGTTTGTATTCTGGCCAAATTACATTTCATCACTTTCTTTTGTACTTTGTGTATTACTTCCGTGTGTACTATGTGGTGTTTGTTTACTTTTTTAAAGGCAATCCCTTCCCAGTTATCAGGATTTACGCCTTTGGTGCTAGTCGCCTACCCCTGGCCTATGGAAGGCAGGCTTGGGGTAGTCATGAAATTGGCCCTGAAGATAGTTCATGACAATCTTATCTTCATCTGTCATGATTTTTGGACCTTTTGAAACTGAATATCATTATATAATAAAATAATATTTTCACACTTTCCTAAAGAGCCCCTCCTCTCCCTTATAAAAGGACATCATTTCTATCCAATACCTTACACCTCTCAAGCCATTCTTCTTGCCCAAACTCTACCAAATTAATCTCCCAACATCCCTCTCCCCCCTTAGAAGCCTTACCTTAGGCAGAATGCACTTTAAGAAGTCCTTTGGTTCAAACCAAAGGGGGTTACCCAAATTAAAGGTAATGATTTCTCTTAATTTTTTTTATTTTATTTTACTTCTCAAACCCCTAAACTCTTTTTGTTCCATACATTTGTAAAAATACCAATATCCTAAATATACTAGGATTTTGTTATGATAAGTATTCGAACTACACTTACACACGCCTCCATCTAATGGATGAAGAACTAATGATTCTGTGGATGGCAAACTAATGCCTCATGAAACGATGATTGTTCATATATCTCCAACAGCCTCTCATGGTGTCCATTATTATGTTACTGTATTTATAAGTGATATATATTATGTTTATTTTTTTTATGCTTTTGTATTTTCCATTTATAGCATGCCTTTATGGTTTCTATAGTGGGTAAATACGATAATCTCATCCGAGGAAGCGCGAACTACCTCCCCCTCAAAGTGATGTGACTCGTTAATGCCTTATGTGGGATGTATAAAGGATAGTGTAAATTATATTATATATGATATAATACTAGAACTATAATATATCTATGTATCGTTATTTTTTAATTGCATTAAAATAAGAAATAGAAATGAAAGTAGAGTTCATGAGTACGTACGGCTTACCGTCTCCATGAACGGTGCATTTCTTTTCTTACCTCCAAATGTTATTTACTATTATAAAAAAATGTATATACTGGATATATATGATATCTAAATCATGAACACCATTCTGGATATAATGGACTATTGACCACATGGACAACTTGTAAATATAAGGTGATCATTTTTAACTCAAGTACCAAATATCGACAAAATGATCATTATTATCTTAAATGATAACATAATATTTATTACATGGTAATAAGTGATAAAAAGGAATAATAAACTTGAAAAATGTTCTTAAGAAAGTAGAAATTAACTTTAGATTATTATTCAGTAGATTAAAGAACGATCGAGTCATGTCGGACACGAGGTATGGGATCCAACCTCACTCTTTCTTTTCAAGTACACTATTTTAGGTCATTTATTTTACAATCCATGTTCTTATGTTGTAGGATATTATTTTATATTCACCATACTATAACTTGTATTATCATATGATTAGAGACCCCCTATTACTCTCATCAATTCATTTTACGAATTTTTAAGTGGCGCCGTTTGGCTGCCGATTTTTTGTAAGGGATTTTCTTATCTCACTTTTAATTCCGTTAGATTTCCATTGTTCACAACTTATTCATTCCATGTGGTGTATTTTGTACTTCCATTTGACATATATAATCATGATACTCATTATATTCAAACTTTTGGTCATGCGACTCAGTTGATTACATCGTGGTAAATGGTTTCATCTCACTTTTTATTCCCATGAGATTCATGCTATATTTGAAACTATTTACTTTTTTTGGTGTATTTACATACCATTATTGTACTATTTTTGTAATATAATTTCATTTATGAGTATTTACATCTTCATTTTATTATACTTCAATCATGTGGCATATGTTTTGTAAGTTACCAAATCAGTAAGGGAACCTTTCACCCTCTTCTTTTTTAAAGACTTCTTTTTTGTTATGTCTTTTAATTTACATCTTATTATGTTGGGATATGTTCTTCTATATCCTTATTGACGTAAAATTTATGTCCAAGTGATGAGATACCAATTTTATCTCATCAAATCTTTTTCTGAATTTTAATGTGATGCCATTCAGCTTTTGAATGTTTACAAGGGAACTTCTTAACCCAATTTCAATTCATTGGGTTCAACTTGTACATCTTGAATATGTCATCCTATGAATATGTTTGAATTACCAATAATTGTTTTACACTTAATATCCACTTGTATTGGGTTTATTTATATTTTTTACACAAAATTATGTGATTTATTTATCATTAATTTAACGATTCCATCTTTATAAGGGATTTCATCTCAATATACATTTCCATTGAGACTTCATTGTTGTTATGAACCAATTCACTATTATATGGTGTATATATAGTAATTTGACATATTATATCATGAATCCCTTTATTCTGATGAAATTATACTGTTCTGATGAAATGTCATTCCTCAATTATTTGTATTTAAGTGTCTCTCTTTTTGTTAAAAAACTCTTTAACTAAAACATCATTTTAAATTTTTTAAAGATTTATTCTTATAAATATTTCTCATTAATGTCCATGTTTTCAAAATAGGTTTTAGGATTTATTTATATGGACATTAATGTTTTCAAATGATAATTTATTTAAAAGCATCAAAGTGGTATGGGACAGTTTGATTAAAAAATCTCTATTTAAATTGATTTTAAAATGATTTGATAAAACATTATTTATTTCAATATCTTGATTTCATATATTTGAATGTGGAAATGTTATCTTTATTTTATATGTGTGTTATATGTTATGATTATGTTATGGTTATTGGGCATTTTTTACGTATACTGGTGGTTCCGTGATCAACCTAGGGTGGCTGAGCTCGAGATAGCTCTCCAATGCATTGGGTAACGTGACGTAGGTAAATATGATGTTTCTCCTAAGAGATTTAGGGAATATACCGTGATGGGTATTCTATGTGTAACTTTCTAAGTAGCTGTGATAGGTACAATGTATGTTTGATATGGATTCCATAAGTAACCTTTATGATTTATGATTTGTGTGTGTTATTCATAAATATCATGATTTCATAAGGTATGTTATGATGGAAAATTATAGTTTCATTGATTTGTATTTATTGATGGAATAATATTTTCCTTCATTATTTTATAACCCTTTCTGAGCTTTTTATGCTCATCCCAAGTTTTAGAAATGTTTTCCATAGGACTTAAAGATGAATAGATTCAAGGATGGGATCAAGGAAAATTCATCCTATCTAAAACATAGAACAAGACATGTTTCTTTTTAAGAGTTTTTATTTTATGAAAAAATGGATACTTAGTAGTAGTGTCTACTTGTAATATTCAAGTTGTAGTGTACTAGTTATGGCCTAATTCTCTGAAACTGTAATCCTGAAAATATCCTTAATGTGAATTATTCATTTAATTTAATATTATGTAATGTTTAAGGATGGGTCCATATAGTTGGTATTAGAGGTCGGTTTAGATAACTTGAGAGGTTAGGGAATTCTTTAAGCATAAGTGACATTACCATAATGGTTAGGATTTCAGAAAGAGTCATATTTATTATTATAATGTGAATGAGTTTAAGATAACATGAATAAGTATATCATAGTGTTTACCCTCCTCATAAGATATTATATGATGATTTTACTGATATACTCACACTGAAATTTTTGGTTTTAGTAAATGGATGGATCTAGCTGTAACACCCCAAGCTTCCACGGTACGTTTCCCTTTGAATAATGCAATGGCGTGCATTGTATGCAACTTTGAGATTCTAACACACCACAACTAATCAAACTAGCCGTTATGAATAGTAATACCTACTTTTTGAAATTTTATAAATTCTATCTCTCAAAATGGACTTCATTTTTGGATTCGGAATATCTAAATTAGCCTAGGGTAAAATTTTGGTACTTTTTGGATAACTTTGATATTTTGATGAATAGTGAAAATTACTAAATTTTAATTAAAAAAAACTTTTTTAGTCAAAATAATTAATAGTGATAAATTATGAATTTGAGTGGTTTTAATGTATATTTAGAATATATTTTTACCATGTAATACAATGTGGGTCATTGAACATAATTTCACATTTAAACCAGACATAAACAAGTGCCAATCTTTTGATAGTTATTATCTCTTAAAAACACACTTTTTGTTTTAACAACGGGAATTAATTTTAAATTAATTTCTGCCACTTCTGTATTTTGAATTTGGAAAAATTGATTCCATATTTGATTCAAGATGTTCAAATTGTGTAAATCGGTAAATTTTATTTTTAGACATTTTGGATAATTACATCTGTAAATATTTTATTTACCATGGTTAAAGGGTAAATCCGGTAAACAAGGGTTACAAAATAATATTATAATAATACTAAATTACCCTAAAACGTGTCTTAAACCTATTGGTTGATACATGGTCGAACATGGGAATCTTTGGGTCGATTTTGGGACCTCATGGATCCACTTGTAAGTGATAGGGACACTTTATTTTAATTAAGTTAAAATAAATACAAAAATGACACAAGCATATATCTTTTAGAAAAATATTTTTTACATAGGGTTATATATGTTGGATTTTGGACTATAAATATTCCTTAGAAAGATAAAACTATTTCCTACGTAATGATATTTTATTTGTAATTTTTAGACATTAAATAAGTTAATTTATTTATGAAACAATGGTGATGCACTAATTACCATAATAGTGAAAAATTAGAATAATTGATATTATAAATACCCAAATAAATATAATTTGAGACTACTATTGAATTAAACTAATTTTATAGGTTAATATGACATATTATGATTGATTTAATTAACGTTTTTTGAAGTAATCATTCTGTTATGTATTTCAAAAAAATCTACTATTAAATAGTGTCAAAATTGACATAAAAGAGTGTTTAAAACAAATATTATATTATTAATTGATATTAAATTCCTAAAAATCTAAGGTTCGGTCAAGATACTTATATCATGATAGGTGTATCATTAATGGACCACTTGGGGGTCGTATAGATGTATATGGTAAGTTTATTAATCATATCATATAAAAATACAAAGAGACATTGTAAAAGTGAAACTAATTAACTAAGAGTTAATACTTAATGATAAGGTTAATATAATGACCCAAACCTGTCTAAATTCTATTGGATGAGTGGTTTTCGACCCATCCCCACTTTAATTTTTAAATAATCAACTTTTGAGCTATTAGAAACCGAATATGAATTTATTATAAATTAATATTTCTAGCTTTTCCAAAGGTGCCCCTCACCCCTTTTATAAAAGGTCACTCCTTCTTCTCATTTCATCACACCTTAAAAAACTTTTGGATCGGACAAACCCTGCCCAAATACTCTCTCAACTTCCCTCACTACATCTTTGAGGCCTTAGTTTGATCATAAAGCCATCCTAAGGAGACCTTTTGATCAAATCAAAAGGAAGAACCCGAAGAAGAGGTAATGTTTTCACCACCCCTTTTCAAGTTCCTTTCTTCTTCCACTTCTTCTTTCTTTGTTACTACCATTATAAAATAATAACTCCAGTATCTTATATATACTGTGATGTTATTATAAATATGGTACAACCATATTCAGTATTCCATCCACCCTTTGAATAACATGTCACCATACGTGCGTACGTACGGCTTACCGTCTCAACATCGTGGTGTAATTGTTATTCAATATATTATTATTTAGGTGGGTATAATAATGATTTTTAACTCATTCAAATAATAAATATAACATTATAATGATTCTTTATATATGATATACCATCCAATTATATATTATTTTAATATCAAAAAAATGATATTGTCGCTCGTGCGTACGTACGGACTACCATCTCCACGAACGCGATGTGATTCCTTCTCCATCATATCCATTCAAGTATAATTATCATTTGATGATTTAAAAATAATGTTTAAGAACTTTTTATCATTTTGTATATTAATAAGATACAAACTATCCATGAAAAACATGTCTTACGTAACAAAACATATAAAAGAAAACGAGTAAGTTAACACCCGAAACGACGATAATTGTAAGATATTATTAACAAATAAATGTTAAAAGATCATATATGATAACAGATTAATGTATATGATTCATGAATAATTTAATAACAATTATTTAAACATTATACAGGAGGTTAATCTACCCCCAACCAAGTAAAAGTACAAGGTAAGGGGTTTCTTATCTCACTTTTAATTCTGTGAGAATTCCTTTGTTCCCCACTTATTTATTGCATGTGGTGTGTGTACTGCCCATGATTGTATTCATTGTGAAATATAAATTAATTTATGTGTATTTAAACCATCATTGTATGATACTTCTTTCATGGGTGTATGTTTCGTAAGTTACCTAATCGATAAGGGAATTTGAGATTTCAATTTCCACTCATTTGCTTTTACGCATATTTCATTGATTATATTACCCCAAGATTTTGTGTGGAATCACTATTCATTTGATTATGTCATAATTTCCACTCCCCTTCCTGTGGATATACTTTTGATACACATAATCACTCCATTGATAATTCTCAAGTCATTGATATGAATTTGATAAGAGTAATTTTAACTCATTCACCATTTGTTGAGTTAAACATCCAATTCGTTGGTGTTGTTTTTACAAGAATATGTGTGAATATCCTTTGATTGTTTTACACTGAATATACAATAATATTTAGTGTATTTATATTTGTCACACATAATTATGTCGTTGATTTTTCCTTAACCTAAGGATACAGCCTTTAGGATAGATTTCATCTCAATTTACATTCCATTGAGACTTCTTTGTTGATATACACCAAATCACTTTTATGTGGTGTATATAATTTACTTTGACATAGTATATCATGAATCCATTTATTCTCATGATATTACAAAGTTTTGATTACCTCAATTATTTGTATTCAAGGGTCTCTCTTTTGGTTAGAATCTCTAAGTAAAATACCATTTTTAAATGTTTTAATGACTTATTCATCTAAATCATTCTCATTAATGTCCATGTTTTAAAAATGGTTTTAAGGATCTATTTATATGGAAATTAATGTTTTAAAATTAAAAATCCTTTTAAAAGTTTCAAAGTGGTATGGGACACTTTGATTCAAAAATCTATTTTTAAATGGCTTCTTGACAAATAGTGTGACTTTTAAATGATTTCAAGAAAAAGGGGGATATTTCTCTCAAATAGTTTTGATGATTATTTTAATCTATGTCAACATCCGTCATTATTCTTGATTGAGGTTAATGTGATATAATAAAATCTTCCATATTGTATCAAATGAGTTATGTTTGATTGTGGATGTTCTATTTTTATACCATTCATGGTTTGTGGTTAATGTAGTGACATTTCGTATGCTAGTTTTAATAGGAATGTTTATGTTATGTTTAAACCTGTTCATATGAGGAATTCATTGGACTTAATAAGTGACGAGTGGAGCCCGCTATAGGTCCTCGATGCATCGGTAGGTCTCATGAGACAATCTAGTGTCTTGGCACAAGGCCTTGGAAAAATCTTATTTGTAGTCTTGGCACGAGGCCTTGGCTATGCTGTTATGATAGTCTGGCATTACGCATTCCATCGTTATGAAAGTGGTTATTGATATTGCATGTGATCATTCGACTAGTAGAATATCCATGTGAGTAAGTAAATTGCATTTTTTTATTTTTTCTTTGCCATTTTATGCTGAAGTTCAAGTTTAAAAGGATTTTGTTATAAACTGCCTTGAGTGTTTATGCTTATCTATGAAATCTTCTGCTATAATGTTATCCTTACTGAGCATCTGAGCTCACCCCTTTCAATGTTTTATTTTTCCCAGGATTATGAAGAAGTAATTTATGAATGAACTACAGGGATAGTATGTGGGGATATGAAGACAAGATGTTGTTGTAGTTTTTTTTACCTTATGATGTAATGTAAGACTTATGAATATATCTAGTGTTTCCAAGGCTACTAAACCAATCGGTATTTCGAGATTTGATCTTTCTTGTGATCATGCCATTGTTATGTAATAATGCACCGACTCTGGGTAACTGGGGTTGGGGGGTTACAGTTGGTATCAGAGGAAGTTTAGTACAAACCTTGGGAGCTAGATTTAGATAAACTCTGATTAGAGCACGTAGACCTAAGATAAACTTTGAGGATTGGTATAGAATAACTTCCTAGAATTTTGGTATTGTAGAGATTTTGTGAGTTTTCCGAGAAATAAATCCCTTTCGGGATACGAGCAGGTAGAGGCGGCTCTGGCAAAGATGTACCTAGGGGTAAAACCCGAAAACACTGCTTTGAGCTAGACTCGAACGGGAACTGGTGCACGAAAATGGGCCTTACTGCACTCTTGGTTATGACACTCCCGGGGGATATGCTTTGGTAAATTCACAAGATTAGTATGAACCATTATTAAGGGAATACGAAAAAAATTCCCCTAAGAATATATGTCAGTAAATAGATAGTGGAGAACCTAGATTTTAACACAGGGTACCCCAAGTTAGGATGTATTGTTCAATTACAAGATTATCCTATTATGTCTATTTTTTACATTCTTATTAGATAACTATTCAAAAACCCTAATTGTATTTTATTTTCGTTAGTTGAAACATGGAGGGAGCAAGATTACGAACAACTCTTCTCTCTCTTCCTGAAGATCTACTTACAATTATTATCCAGAAGTCATGCGCAGACGATGTTGAAACTTTTTCAAATGTCCAAGTTACATGAAAACAACTTTATGAGACATCCAATACCTCTAGAATTGCATGATTATTTCAAGGATCAAGTACCGACTATGGGATAATGTTGCGCTCTCAACTTTTTTACCATGCTAAGTGTGGGAAGTACCATCAGGGTCTTTTAAAATTATTCACTTTATCTCAAAATTACGATGCACTAAATGATTTTCTAGATGCTGCAGAAGAGGGAGACCTTCGAGCAGCCTATATGTATCAAATTATATATTTATGTCTTTTAGGATATACGGAAACTGATTTACCAAAACCTTATTTTGAAATATTTGAAGATGAATCAGTGATAAGTTTTTTGAAAAAACAAGTTAAAGACGATGTCTCAAAATTATATATAAGAAGTACCTATTTTTTATGATGCATCGATGCTTCCATCGATATAATCCAAGATGGATGAGGAGTTTTTGGGTAAAGGAAGTAGATGATTTTGAAAAATTCTTGATGTACCATTGTGACACATGAACACATTCTACCAAAATGCAAATCCGCCTAGTCTCTCCAGAGTTCATGTTGTGATCCACATATCTATAGTGACAAAATACATCCCTGACCCAATGCATGTACTCACCTATGAAGAATTAGAACTGGAACCCGATCTATCTTATTGTGGAGAGCCTATCAGAATTCTTCATACCAAAGATCAAGTGTTGAGAAACCGGATGACTCGTCTTGTAAAAGTTCTATGGAGAAATCATAAGATGGAAGACACAATGTGGGAACCCGAGGAACATATGATGAAGAACCTATGTGGAAATAAATGGACGGTGAAATGTTTAAAAGTGTTAGTGCTCTTTATTGATGGGATTACTTTGGAATAATTTCCTCCTGTATTTGTAAACCTACAATTTATCAAGTGAGAATGATATTTATGGAAGAATTATCTTTTCTCTTGTGGATATAGTATAAATATCCATTTGGTTTTATATGATCATTGGGGTTTGAGAGAATTTTAAGTTATTATAATTTGGGATGAAAATGCATGGTATGAGATAAGATTTGTGGTCAAATTATGTTATGGTTATTTTGAGGAATTTATCTCATTTTGGTAGTGTTATAAAACATAGTTTTTGAAAAGGACAACATGTAGACTGCGTGACAACCCGTCGCATCGGACAAAGCTATGGGAATCGAACCCACAACCAAAGTGTGATTGGGATTTATCGCCTACCACTAGACTACGTGAAGTACCTGGATAGTGTGACTAATTATTTTTAGTTAAATTATTTTATTGATCAATAATAAGTTGATTTGGGTACTTATGTCTTATCAAATGAATACCCTTGGTATAGGAAAATGATTTGGTGATTATGTGATAAATGTTATTTTGGAAGATGTTCGCTTTGTTGGAAAATAGAACACTATGGGGTTTCATTTGTGGAGTAACGGTAGATTTTTATCTACATTTTTATTGTGGATTTATAGTGATTTGGGTTATTTATGGAAATGATTAACCTATAATAGAGAATATGTGATGAGTTTAATTACTTTTAAGTATGCGACTTTAAGAGTATTTGATTTTATTTGGAGATACAATTTAACATGGGAGACTATATAATGAAATTCTTCTATGTTTTGGGTTTCAATATTAGTTTGGATTATATTGATGGATTTTAAGGACAATTGATTATTGAATGGTATTTATTTAACTTTGGGGTATTGTTGGTTTAATTTTGGAAATTAAGATTAGTGTTTATTTATCTCAAGGAATATCTTTTTGGGGGATCATTGGATCTTGTACTAACCATTTTGGTTTTGATTAATCTCTAAAGACAATGTAAATATATATTTCATCCTTCATGGATCATGTGATTCTATAGAAGTTTATTCTAGCTCTTCCAGTATGACCAAGTCTTCTTGAATACTCATCGTTTAAAAAAAATGAGTTAGTGGTGGAAATTTATTAAAGAATGAAACTCTAATTAAAATTTAAGTATATGTCTTTATATTCTTATTCAATATCATAAATGAATTCCTCATCATTATGTAATGTAACTTAAAAAAAATGTTGTCCATTTACTTTCCTACTAGGAGACTAATGGCTGTTTGTCCCAACACAAGTTTGTGGTTTTCTTATTGTTAACTTTCTCCTGATAATGATTTCTATCCATATCCATCAGAACATGACAATTAATTTATCGTCCATATCCATGTTTTTCTACATGGAATCCGAAAATGGGTTATCTTGGGTGACCTTTATACCTCTCTTTCTTTCTTTTAAAGTGATAGTTTTATTGACTCTTTTTCCGATGTGGGACTTTCCATTATATTATCAAGCCCAATTTTAAACAACAATTGTGAGAACGAAATTTATTGGAGGGAAGAATGTAACACCCCAAACTTCTACGGTATGTTTCCCTTTGAATAATGCAATGGTGTGCATTGTATGCAACTTCGAGATTATAACACACCACAACTAATCAAACTAGCCATTATGAATAGTAATACCTACTTTTTGAAATATTATAAATTATATCTCTCAAAATGGACTTCATTTTTGGATTCTGAATATAGAAATTAGCCTAGGGTAAAATTTTGGTACTTTTTGGATAACTTTCATATTTTGATGAATAGTGAAAATTACTAAATTTTAATTAAAATTTTTTTTTTGTCAAAATAATTAATAGGGATAAATTATGAATTTGAGTGGTTTTAAAGTATATTTATAATATATTTTTACCATTTAATACAATTTGGGTCATTGAACATAATTTCACATTTAAACCAGACATAAACAAGTGACAATCTTTTGATAGTTATTATCTCTTAAAAACATGCTTTTTGTTTTAACAACGGGAATTAATTTTAAATTAATTTCTTCCACTTCTGTGTTTTGAATTTGGAAAAATGGATTCCATATTTGGATTCAGGATTTTTAAATTGTGTAAATAGGTAAATTTTATTTTTAGACATTTTGGATAATTACTTCGGTAAATATTTTATTTACTATGGTTAAAGGGTAAATCCGGTAAACAAGGGTTAAAAAATAATATTATAATAATACTAAATTACCCTAAAACGTGTCTTAAACCTATTGGTTGATACATGGTAGACCATGGGCATCTTTTGGTCGATTTGGGGACCCCATGGATCCACTTGTAAGTGATAGGGACACTTTATTTTAATTAAGTTAAAATAAATACAAAAATGACACAAGCATATATCTTTTAGAAAACTAATTGTTAAATAGGGTTATATATATTGGATTTTAGACTATAAATATTCATAAGAAATATAAAACTATTTCATACATAATTATATTTTATTTATAATTTTTAGATATTAAATAAGTTAATTTATTTATGACACAATGGTGATGCAGTAATTACCATAATAGTGAAAAATTAGAATAATTGATATTATAAATACCCAAATAAATATAATTTGATACTTTTATTGAATTAAACTGATTTTCTAGGTTAATATGACATATTATTATTGATGTAATTAAATTTTTTTTCAGTAATCATTCTGTTTTGTGTTTCACAAAAATCAACTATTGAATAGTGTCAAAATTGACATAAAAAAGTTTTTAAAACAAATATTATATTATTAATTGATATTAACTTCCTAAAAATCTAAGGTTCGGCCACGAGACTTATATCATGATATGTGTATCATTAATGTACCACTTGGGGGTATCTTGGATGTATATGGTATGTTTATTAACCATATAATATAAAAATACAAAGAGGCATTGTAAAAGAGAAACTAATTAACTAAGAGTTAATACTTAAAGATAAGGTTAATATAATGACCCATACCTGTCTAAATTATATTGGTTGAGTGGTTTTCGACCCATACCCACTTTAAACTTTAAATAATAAACTTTTTAGCTATTAGAAACCGAATATGAATTAATTATAAATTAATATTTCTAGCTTTTCCAAAGGTGCCCCTCACCCCTCTTATAAAAGGGCAGTCCTCCTTCTCATTTCTTCACACCTTCAAAACCTTTTGGTTCGGGAAAAACCTGCCCAAAGACTCTCTCAACTTCCATCACTACAACCTAGAGGCCTTAGTTTGATCATAAAGCCATCCTAAGGATCCCTTTTGATCAAATCAAAAGGAAGAACCCGAAGAAGAGGTAATGTTTTCACCACCCCTTTTCAAGTTCCTTTCTTCTTCCACTTCTTCTTTATTTTTTATTACCATTCTAAAATAATAACTCCAGTATCTTATATATACTATGATGTTATTATAAATATGGTACAAACATATTCAGTATTTCATCCACCCTTTGAATTACATGTCACCATACGTGCGTACGTACGGCTTACCGTCTCTATGTCGTGGTGTAATTGTTATTCAATATATTATTATTTGGGTGGGTATAATAATGATTTTTAACTCATTTAAATAATAAATATAACATGATAATTATTCTGTATATATGATATATCATCCAATTATATATTATTTTAATATCAAAAGAATGATATTTTTGCGCGTGCGTACGTACGGACTACCGTCTCCACGAACGCGATGAGATTCATTCTCCAACATATCAATTCATGTATAATTATCATTTTATGATTTAAAAATAATGTTTAAGAACTTTATATCATTATGGATATTAATAATATACAACCTATCCATGAAAAACATGGCTTACGTAACAAAACATATAAAATAAAACGAGTAAGTTAACACCCGAAACGACGATAATTCTAAGATATTATTAACAAAACAATGTTAAAAGATCATATATGATATCATATTAACTTATATGATTCAGGAATAATTTAAAAACAATTATTTAAACATTATACAAGAGGTTAACCTACCCCCAACCAAGGAAAAGTACAAGGAAAGGGGTTTCATATCTCACTTTTAATTCTGTTAGAATTCCTTTGTTCACCACTTATTTATTGCATATAGTGTGTGTACTGCCCATGATTGTATTCATTGTGTAATATATTTATCGGTAGTTACATCATCAGGGTATGATACTTCTTTCATGGTTGTATATTTCGTAAGTTACTTTATCGATAAGGGAATTTGAGATTTCAATTTCCACTCATTTGGCTTTACACATATTTCATTGATTATATTTCCCCAAGATTATGTGTGGAATCACTATTCATTTGATTATGTCATAATTTCCACTCCCCTTCCTGTGGATATACTTTTGATACACATAATCACTCCATTGATAATTCTCAATTTATTGATATGAATTTGATAAGAGTAATTTTAACTCATTCACCATTTGTTGAGTTAAACATCCAATTCGTTGGTGTTGTTTTTACAAGAATATGTGTGAATATCCTTTGATTGTTTTACACTGAATATCCAATAATATTTAGTGTATTTATATTTGTAACACATAACTATGTCATTGATTTATCCTTAACCTAAGGATACGGCCTTTATGATAGATTTCATCTCAATTTACATTCCATTGAGACTTCTTTGTTGATATACACCAAATCACTTTTATGTGGTGTATATAATGTACTTTGACATAGTATATCATGAATCCCTTTATTCTCATGATATTAAAAAGTTTTGATTACCTCAATTATTTGTATTCAAGTGTCTCCCTTTTGGTTAGAATCTCTAACTAAAATACAATTTTTAAATGTTTTAAAGACTTATTCATCTAAATCTTTCTCATTAATGTCCATGTTTTAAAAATGGTTTTAAGGATTTATTTATATGGAAATTAATGTTTTAAAATTAAAACTCCTTTTAAAAGTTTCAAAGTGGTATGGGACACTTTGATTCAAAAATCTATTTTTAAATGGCTTCTTGACAAATAGTGTGACTTTTAAATGATTTCAAGAAAAAGGGGGATATTTCTCTCAAATAGTTTTGATGATTATTTTCATCTATGTCAACATCCTTCATTATTCTTGATTGAGGTTAATGTGATACAATACAATCTTCCATATTGTATCGAATGAGTTATGTTTTACTGTAGATGTTCTATTTTTATACCATACATGGTTTGTGGTTAATGTATTGACATTTCGTATGCTAGTTTTAATACAAATGTTTATGTTATGTTTAAACCCGTTCATATGAGGAATGCATTGGACTTAATAATTGATGGGTGGATCCCGCTATAGCTCCTCGATGCATCGGTAGGTCTCATGAGACAAACTAGTGTCTTGGCACAAGGCCTTGGCAAAATCTTATTTGTAGTCTTGGCACGAGGCCTTGGCTATGTGGTTATGATAGTATGGCATTATGCATTCCATCATTATGAAAGTGGTTATTGATATTGCATGTGATCATTCGACTAGTAGAATATCCATGTGAGTAAGTAAATGGAATTGTTTTATTTTATCTTTTCCATTTTATGCTGAAGTTCAAGTTTAAAAGGCTTTTTTTATAAACTGCCTTGAGTGTTTATGCTTATCTATGAAAGATTCTGCTATAATGTTATCCTTACTGAGCATCTGAGCTCACCCCATTCAATGTTTTATTTTTCCCAGGATTATGAAGAAGTAATTTATGAATGACCTGCAGGGATAGTATGAGGGGATATGAAGACAAGACTATGTTGTAGTTTTTTTACCTTATGATGTAATGTATGACTTATGAATATATCTAGTGTTTCCAAGGCTACTAAACCAATCAGTCTTTTGAGATTTGATCTTTCTTGTGATCATACCAATGTGATGTCATAATGCACTGACTCTGGGTAACTGGGGTCGGGGGGTTACACTAGCAGGCACCAAAGTAACAATTGTTTTGAAGAAAATTGTGATGGTTTTCTAACTGAGCAACTGAATGATATGGGAGATGCAATGAGAACACTTGTAGTTATTCTAAACAAACTATCATAAGTCATGAGTTACCACCGGAACATTAGTGATCTTTATAAGGCATCATATATGGGAGAAACAAATCCCTATGAATGTTCAGGTAATAATCATAAAAGTAAGTGTGTTAAAAAACTTATGTGTCAATGATGTGGAAAGAAACACGTTGGAAAATGTTTCAGTGGGACATAAAGATGCTATAGATGTGGAAATGAAGGTCATAAAGAAAGAACCTGCCATGGAAAAAGGAATCATCTAGTTGACTCTAGGAAAGGGTAAGAAGTTCTTTCTAAAGGATCAATTAAATGTTTTAAATGTGGTGAGCTTGGTTGTTATGAAAACACATGTCCTGTGAAGAAGTTTCGGGAATTGGATCACTGGGATCATACAAATATTCGTTTACCAATACCTAATGCCATTCCGATCGAGGATGAAGAAACTAACATTGACCAATGAAAGATATGTATTATTTCTTAACACATGTTTTCCTATTATTGAAATCTTGGGATATGATTCATGATTATTTTTTTAGGAAATAAGTATTTCAGAATAAGTTGGAATGGAATGGTTAATGGATCAATAAGAATGTAGAATGAGTAAGAATTCAACATATAAGGGATTCAAGAGTTATGGAAGAATTTAGGATGGTGAAATGATTAAAATTATTAAGGTAGTTCTGATGATGGGATTACATTAGAAGACTTTTTATAGTATGTATAACCTTGATGTTTGATATATGAAATTTTAACTCAAGGAATAATTATATTCTCTTTTGTGGATATAGATATAGAGAACCATTTGGGTTTATATGATCCTTGAATTTGAGGCAATTACCGGTTAATACATTTTGGGATGCAAAACGAAAGTTATTAGATAACCATTATGTTTAAATTATTTGATGGTTATTTTTTATTAATTTATCTCTTTTTGGGAATGTTATAAAAATATGTAGTTTTTGAAAAGGGTCAACACGGAAAGAATGTGACGAGCCGTCGCGTCAGACGAAGCTGTGGGAATCGAACCCACAACAAAAGTGTGGTTGGTATTTATCACCTACCACTAGACTATGTGAAGTCCCTAGTTAGTATGACTAATTATTTTTAGTTAGATGATCTTATGAATCTGGAATAAGTTTATTTTGGGTTAGCTATGGAAATTATTAACCTATCATGGAGGATATGTGATTAGGTTAATTACTTTTCAGTATGAGACTTTATGTTTAACTAATGTTATTTAGAGATAAATTTTATGATTTAACTTGGAAGACTATGTGATTAAATCCTTTAGAGATTTGGGTTTCAATATTAGTTTGGATTACTTTGAATAATTTTAAGGATAATTATTTTTTTAATGGTCTTACTTGAACATTGGGTTCTTTTTGTTGAATTTTGGATATTAAGAGTAGTATTTATTTTTATAAAGGATTATCCTTTTGGTGATTATCTGATCTTATACTAAACATTAAGGTTTTAGATAATATCTAATTTCATGGGAAATATATATTTCATCTTTTCTGGATTATGGGATTTTCTCGAAGTTGATTATAGTGCACTTAATGTGAAAAAAAGTCATCCTGAATATTCATCATTTGGAGAAAATATGAGTTTGTGTTAGAAATCTAGTAAAGGATGAATGACTACATGACAAGTAAGTATATTTCCTTAGGTTTTTTGTTAATCTCATTAATTAATTCATCAACAAAAAGTAACATTAAACAAAAACCTTGTCCATTAACTTTTCTTACTAGCGAATCAAAGACTGTTTAACCCATCACAAGTTTGTGATTTTCTTGTGGATAACTTTCACCTAAACATGTTTCATATCACTCTACATCAGAACATGACCATTTATTTTCTCCTTCATATCAAAGTTTTCATGGAATCATAGTATGGGTTAACTCTGGGTGACCATTGTACTTCTATTTATTTCTTTTAAAGTGATAGTTTTACTGACTCTTTTTTCGATATGGGACTTTCAATAAAGTTTCCAATCCAAAATTTTAAAATTGAGAGAACGTAATTCCCAAAAGGGGGGAAGGATTTAACATCCCAGGTAAATAAATAATATTAATTTTTCATATTTATTAATTTTTGAATTAAATATTAATTTTACTTTAAAATTGTTACTATGTTCGATAGAGTACCTGATACACAACGACGGGTTTCATTGAAATCTTACATTGCGCACTAAAAATATATTATTATTTTAAATGGTTGTTAACTCCTACCCTTTGTAATAGCGAGAATGAAAAAAACAAACTATAATATGATTATACATTTTTTTAAATGTATTTAAATTTATCCAATAAAAGTTAGTGGCTTAAAATGTGAATGAATCTAATTTTAAGCATAATTTTCATTAAAAGGCCGATTTATCACCTTTTAATGGAAAACCCTTTTTAAATCAAGTTTTGGTCACTTTAATACATTATATATGACCAAATAAAATCCTTATTTACAGTGGGGACATCAATATTTACTTTGTGTAAATTTTTGTAATTTTTCTGATAAAGTGGATTTTGTTAATGAATAGTGAAAAATATTGTATTTTTATTCAAAAGTGCTTTTTAATCTAATTTATTTATATGGTTATATTATCTTATTAATTGGTTTTAAAGTGAAATTAAAATATATTTTTACCATTTAATCCAATGTTTTTCATTGGAATTAATTTCACTTTGAAATTGGACATAAACAAGTTTCAATCTTTTGATAATTATTGTCTCTTAAAAACACGCTATTTGTTTTGATTGCGAGAATTAATTTTAAAATTTATTAATGAAAATTATATGTTTTGAATTTTGAAAAATATACATAATTATGGAATTCAGAATATAAAATATAACTTAGGCTGAATGTTTGGTATTTTTCTGAAAATCTTCAATTTTTGATGAATAGTGAAACCACTTAGTGGTAGTTACAAAAACTGACGTTTTCATTTAAATTATAATTTACCACTTATTTGAATTAAATTTCAAAAATATGACATACATGGTTGTTATCAAGAAGTAAAATATGGTTCATTAAGATGAAAATAATTTTTGGTGAATAGTAATTTTTGACTTTTATTTACCGCGGTTAAATGTAAATAGTGTAATTCATTGTTAAAAGAATATTATAATAATTCCCAATTACCTAAAAACCTTCCCAAACCTTATTGGTTCAGTCATTAATGACAATGGTCTTCTTTGAGTCGCTTTTGGGACCTCATTGAGCCACTTGGGAGTGATAATAACAATTAATATTAATTAATATAATGTAAATACAAAATTGACATCAATAAAAATATTTTTATTATTATTTTTTATATAGTGTTATATAAGTCACAATTTATACTATAAATATTAATTGGAAAAATAAAACTATTTCCTACCTCGTGGAATTTTTTTTTATTTTTTAGACATCAAATAAATTAAATTATTTATGACAGAATAATGATGCAGTATTTACCTCCTTAATAAATGATTTAAATAAATAATATTATAATTATTAAAATATTATCCAAACATGTCCAATTTGGATTGGATGATTTTATTTCGACCATGATTAATCTTATCTTCATCTTTAATTATTTGTTGACCTTTCGAAACCGAATATCATTATATAATAAAATAATATTTTCACACTTTCCTAAAGAGCCCCTCCTCTACCTTATAAAAGAAGACCATTTATATCCAATCCCTCACACCTCTCAAGACATTTGGCTCGTCCAAACTCTATACAATTAATCTCCCAACATCCCTATCCTTCCCTTAGAAGCCTTACCTTTGGGTGAAGGCACATTAAGAAGTCATTTGGTTCAAACCAAAGGGAGTTACCCAAATTAAAGGTAACAGTTTCTCTTAATTTGTTTTCTTTTATTTTACTTCTACAACCCCTAAAATCTTTTTATTCCATTCTTTTTTAACAAAAACAGTATCATAAATTTACTAAGATGTTTTTATTATATGTATTCGAACTACACTTACACACACCTCCTTCTAATGGATGAATAACATAACGTTTCTGTGGATGGAAAACTAACGCCTCACAAAACGATGACTGTTCAAATACCTCCAACCGCCTCTCATGGTGTCCATTATGATGGAACTGTATTTATATATGATATATATTATGTTTATTTTTTTATGTGTCTATATTTTTCATTTATTGAACGTATTTATGGTTACCGTAGTGGGTAAATACGATAATCTCATTTGAGGAAACGCGGACTACCGCCCCCTCAAAGTGATGTGAATCATTAATGCATTTTGTGGGATGTATAATGCATAGAGTTAATTATATTATATATGATATTATACTAGAATTATAATATATCTATGTATCATTATGTTTTAATTCCACGAAAATAAGAAATTGAAATGAAAGTAATGTTCATGCGTATGTACGACTTACCATATCCATGAACGGTGCATTTCTTTTCTTACCTCAAAATGTTATGTACTATTATAAATACATGTATATACTGGATATATATGATTTATAAATCATTAACACCATTCTGGATACAATGGGCTATTGACCACATTGACAACTTTTAAATATATGGTGTTCATTTTTAACTCATTTACCAAATATTGACAAAATGAACGTTATTAACTTAAATGATTACATAATGTTTATAACATGGTAATAAGTGATAAAAAGGAATAATAAACGTGAAAAAGGATATTAAGAAAGTATAAATTATCTTTATTTTATTATTCAGAAGATTAAAGAATGATCGAGTCAAGTCGGACACGAGGAAAGGGATCCGACCTCCCTCTTTCTTTTCGAGTACTCTCTTTTAGGACATTTCTTTTATGATCCATGTTCTTATGTTAGAAGATGTTATTTTATATTCACCATACTGTAACTTTTATTTACATATGATGAGATACCCCCAATTATTATCATCAATTCATTTTAAGAATTTTTATGTGGTGCCACTAGGCTACCGAATTTTTGTAAGGTATTTTCTTATCTCACTTTTAATTCGGTTATATTTCCATTTTTCTCCACTTATTCATTTCATGTGCTGTATTTTGTACTTACATTTGATATATATAATCATTATTGTCATTATATTCATGATATTATTTGATTCCGTTGTTGGATATAATCTTTTGGTCATGTGACTCAGTTGATTACAACGTGGTAAAGGGTTTCATCTCACTTTTTATACCCGTGAGATTCATGCTATATTTTCCACTACTTCCTTTTGTGTGGTGTATTTACTACACATGATTGTACTCTTTGTGTAATATACATTCATTTATTTGTATTTACATCTTCATTTTATGACACTTCTTTCATGTGGCATATGTTTTGTAAGTTACCAAATCTGTAATGGAACCTTTCACCCTCCTCTTTTTAAAAGTCTTTTTTTTTGTTATGTCATTTAATTTAAATATTATTATGTTGGGATATTTTATTCTATATCCTTATTGATGTAAAATTTATGTCCAACTGATGATATACCATTTTTAAACCATCAACTCATTTTTTGAATTTTAAAGTGACGCCATTAGGCTGTCGAATTTTTACAAGGGAACTTCATAACCCAATTTCAATTCTTTGGTTCGACTTGTACATCGTGAATATATCGTCCTATGAATATGTTTGAATGACCTATAATTGTTTTACACTTAATATCTACTTATATTTGGTGTATTTATGTTTGTATCACAAAATTATGTGATTGATTTATCCATAATTTAAGGATACCACCTTAATAAGGGATTTCATCTCAATTTACATACCCATTGATACTTCATTGTTGTTCTGCACCAATTCACTCTAATATGGTGTATATAATGTACTTTGACATATTATATCATGAATCCATTTATTCTCATGATATTATAATGTTCTGATTACATGTTATTCCTCAATTTTGTGTATTCAAGTGTCTCTCTTTTTGTTAAAAAAAACCCTTTAACTAAAATATAGTTTTAAAAGTTTTATTGATTTATTCTTATAAATATTTCCCATTAATGTCTATGTTTTCAAAATAGGTTTTAGGATTTATCTATATGGACATTATCATTTTCAAATGATAATTCATTTAAAAGTTTTAAAGTGGTATGGGACAGTTTGATTCAAAAATCTCTTTTTAAAAGGTTTTGAAAATGATTTGATAAAACATTTTTTATTTCAATATCTTGATTTGATATATTGAAATGTGGAAATTTTATCTTTCCTGTATACATGTGTTATATTTTATGAATATGTTATGGTTATTGGTCTTTTTTTACGTATACGGGTGGTTCTGTGATAAACCTAGGGCAGGTGATCCTGAGATATCTCTCCAATGCATTGGGTAACGTGATGGAGGTAAACGTGATGTTTCTCCTAAGATATTTAATGAATATATCGTGATGGGTATTCCAAGTGTAACTCCCTATGTTGTTGTGATAGCTACAATGTGTGTTTTATATGGATGCCATAAGTATCCTTTAAGATTTATGATTTGTGTGTGTTATTCATAAATCTCATGATTTCATAAGGCATGTTATGATAGAAAAGTATGGTTTCGTTGATTTGTATTTATTGATGGGATAATGTTTTCTTTCCTTATTTTATAACTCTTATTGATCTTTTTATGCTCATCCCACATTTTTGAAATGTTTTCCACAGGACTTAAAGATGAATAGGGTAAAGGATGAGATCAAGGAAAAGCCATGATATATAAAACATGGAACTAGACATGGTTTTTTTAAGAGTTTTTATTTTATGAAAATATGGATACTGAGTAGCAGTGTCTTCATGTAATATTCAAGTTGTAATGTACTAGTTATGGCCTAATTCTCTAAAACTCTAAACCTGAAAATATCTTCAATGTGAATTATTCATTAAATTATAAATTATGTAATGTTTAAGGATAGGTCCTTATAATAAATTATACACTTTTGGTTATATTGGGATTTTATGGAAACTATAGTAACCATATATTATGAGGAATCAAGACGACACGGTAAGAGTTAATGTTTCTATCTAACAGTTAATGCTAAACGATAATGTAAAATTTACTATATTAACTTCTCTAAAACCTATTGGTTGAGAGTAATTATATCCATAAACATATTATCCTCAAAATATATCCCTTTTTAACAAGTATAATTCTAAAATAATGTTTTAGTAAAATAATATTTCAATACTTTCTAATGTTCTCCTCCTCCCTCTTATAAAAGGCATCCATCTCTACCCACTTAGTCACATATTTCAAGCCCCCTGTTTCATCCAAATTCTGATTAAATAATCTACCAACATCCCAATTTCTCAGTATAATCCTTTACTTGGGAATAATAAAACTCATGTAAGCTTTTTGGATCAAATAAAAAACGGTTACCTGATTTTGATGTAACATCATCTCGCAAGATCCTTTCATTTATTTTATTTATCTAACCCCATAACCCCTATTTATTTATTTATTTTTTTAAAAACCATTATCATAAACATACTATAATTTTATTTTTCTACGGTTTTGATCTACACTTACACAAACCTCAATCAAATTGATATGGAACGTACAGTTTCTTTTTACGGTGAACTACTACCTCATGAAACGATGAATGTTCAATTTTATCCTACCACCTGTCATGGTGTAAATTATGATGGAAATATATTTATATATTATATATATTATATTTATATTGTCTATATTATTTTTTAATATTTATTTTTGAACATAACTTCATGATATCCATAATTTATAAATGCGATAATTTGATTTCAGGAAGCGTGGACTACCACCACCTCAAAGGGATATGACTATTTCATTAAATACATAGACCATATAAAATATGTAATTAATGAAAATATATAACATATATAACATAGAAATTATACTATAATTATAATATACCTATGTATCCTTTAGTTTTCATTACTTTAATATTATAAAGAAATGGACGTATAATTCATGCATATATACGACCTACGGTCTCCATGAATGGTGCATTTCATTTCTTATCTCCAAATATTATGGATATATTAAATACATATGTACTGGATATGTTTGTTATATAAATCATTAATAATATTATAGAGATTTACTTTTGACCTCATGGACAATTTACATCAAAACAAGGTCATTTTCGACTAAATTAACCAATATCGACAAAATCACCGATTTAGAATTAAATAATTTTTAAATTTTTATAACAATTCTATAAGAGATATAAATGTAATAATAAACATGAAATCGGTTATATTGAAATTATAAATTAACCTATGTTTATTATTTAGGAATATAACTATTGTACATGACGTGTCAGACTCAAGGTAAGGGAAATATTAATTCAGTCTCATTTCATTGAGTTAAATATCCATGTCATCAGTTATGTTTTTCAAAGAATATGTGTTAAATAAATATGATTTTTACCCTAAATATCCACTTCTATTGGGTGTATTTATATTTTTTACACATAATTATATCATTTTTTATTAATATAAGGATATGATATTTGTAATAGATTTCCACTCAATTTTTATTCGATTGAGACTTATTTGTTGTTATATACCAATTCAATTATATATGGTGTATATACTACCCTTTTACATATTATATCATGAAACCCCTTATTCTAATGATATTAGAAATTTTGTTTAATTTAATTATTTAATTATTTATATTCATGTATTTCTTATGTGGTAATGGACACTTTAACTTCAGCATCTTATTATATGTTTTAAAGATTTATTCTTCGAAATAATTCTCATTAATTACTGTATTTTCAAAATGGTTTTAAGGATTTATTTATATGGACATTAATGTTTTAAAATGATAATTATTTTTAAATTTTAAAATTGGTATGGGACACATTAATTCAAAAATATTCATTATAATTATTTTAAATGTGTTTTTTAAATTGGATTGTATATTTCAATATCATGTAATGATTTTTTGTGATTGAAAATGATGTTTTAGGGGGGAAATGTTGATAAATGCAATCATTTATTTTTTATGATTATATAACGGTACATGTACATTTTATGAGTGGTTATGTGATAAAGTAATGATGTGTGGTTATGTGATAAAATAAAGATGGGGGTTATATGATATACCAAGGACACATGGATACATTATAAACTCTAATGCCTTGGGTATGGAAGTCAGAAGTATGGCTATTCCATTTAGTGATATGTTTTGAAGTTGACCATATGGTTATTCCATTTAGGTATTTTTTTTCACAAGTTAACTTTATATGTTATATTTTTCTTTCCATGTGTTATATGGTAATATTTTGGTTTAAAATGGTAAAGTAACTCTCTTATACTTAGTGGACTGTTTTTTCTACTCCATAAAGGGTAATAGTATTACATTGTCATAAAGTATTCATGGTTTACATGTTTTCTCAAGACTGATAGTGTACATTCTTTATGAAACCCTTACTGATCTATTTCTGCTCATCCCATGTTTTGGAAATTTGTTCACATGAATTAATAAAGAATATAGTCAAAGATTGGAAAAAAAATTCATATTGTTTAAACATGAAAATAACCATGTTTCTTTTCAACAAATTTTATATTTTATAAAAAAAATGGATAGTGAGTAGATGTGTCTACTTGTAATATTTAAGTTTTTGTGTATGAGTTATGACCTAATTCTCAAACGCTCTAAACCTGAAAAGAACATTAATGTGATTTAATGTAAAATTATTTTCTTAACTCAAGATTATGTAATGTTTATGGTTGAGTCCAAATACAAGGTAAAATAACCATTTTTTTGTTTGTGATATTCAGTTCAGTTTCCCAATTTTGATATCATAGGAAATGAAAAAATGGGATGACAAATGGTCAATTGGTCATTATCTAATTTAAGGGGTTCAAATTGGGTTCAAATTTTTTTTTGATGGAAAAGGAATGGAATGGGTTAACACATTGGTTTTATTCTGAGTGGTTCATTTACATTCTAAAAAACTCACACTAGGTTCTTGATTTGTTTAATATTACCATGATTCTCCCAAAGGTTCCCACACACATAAATGAGTATGGACCATCCTTCTATAGGTAGTTGGATGGTTTGGGTTTCACACATAATTTTCCTTTGGATCTCACATTGGCCAATAATTTTGGAGTTCATGATCATTACTCCCTTTTGGTGGAATTTTTTCTTAATTTGGGACCTTCTTATAACATTATGATATGTTCATGAATCTCCTAAAAATCCTAATAAAAAATAGTTTTCCGATACAATACATCCATGGGTTAAATAAATGTTATACACAATACGGATGTTTTAGTGAGACCATTGGTATATATCTAAGGCTCTTCTTCTATTTTCCACTAACAGGTGGATGTCTCAATGATGAAGACGTATATTTGGGAACCGTGTAATTTTTTACCATGTAGAAAGGCATTTAATATGCTAAGTATTTCATTGAGTTGTTATGAAGAATATTACTTATCTTGTTCATGGAAGTAATCAAAACCCATATAGTTATTTTAATCCTATGAAATTTACTGTCATGTGT
Source organism: Viscum album (assembly GCA_963277665.1). NCBI lineage: Eukaryota > Viridiplantae > Streptophyta > Magnoliopsida > Santalales > Viscaceae > Viscum > Viscum album. The sequence continues at coordinate 38,518,203 of OY728140.1, read as the reverse complement.
ATATGATATTTGTGAGGGAAATTGGGCACTAGGTACATAATCACAAAAATTTGGGTAGTGTCCTTTGTATTTTGGTTATAATAGGAATTAGAGTCATTGTAGTTAAATAATTCCCATTGGACTAAAACTAATATATATAACGTTTAATATAAGTATTTAAACTATGACACTCATATAGGATTTTACACTAATGGTTCCTTATATGATCAGGATTTATGATGTGAATGATATGATCATAACGAATACCTATGCCCTTATGATCCATTCTCATTGGGGAAAATGGATAGAATGTAATCAATTTTATCGCATATGAATGTTGGACATATGTACTGTTATAGGACTTCATGTGTTTAATATATTATTTGAGCCTACGAAAGGGATCCTACATATCACGATTATAGCTAGAAAAAGATTCATTATAGTTCAGCTGGTTTCATATAATACTGATGGTTGAGGTTGAATGATCATCACATGTTTATTATTGGGTCTCAATGGTCAAACGACAGAGAAATGGGAGGAATTACATAGAAGTGGATTCCCATTAATTTTTGGATTTAGGAAGGTGTCATATGTATCTAGGTCATGTCAATAATAATAATTCACATATTATTATTTTATCAGGGCTTACCCACGATGGTTTACCTTTGATCTGGACATGAGAATTTAGGATTACATTGAATGTGGGGAATATAATATTGTTCTACTGATTGGAGATTACAAACTGGGGTCTCCATATGTAGACTCTGGAGGGTTATCATGTCATGGGATGTCTATATAACTTTTCCTAGTTGTTTTCATGAATTTATTGAATTTATTCCAAACATTCCCTTATTTTATGAATGACATGTCAGATAATGTATTGCAACATCTTGATTGTCCACCTATCATTCTTGAAGATGTCTATACACATAGGGTTATATTGATGACATATGAAAAGACAATCTCATGATCGAGTTGACTTTTCTGATGGACATCAAATAATCTGAATTTCATGTCTAAATTCCATCGCATGACCAATGCTAACATTTCAAAATGATATCTCAATATCAGGGATGATCTGTCATAAGGTAATTGCATGACAAAAAGAGATTGACCTAGATTCCATTACAAGATCCCTATTAGCATGTCTAAAGGACAACACAAGGCCAAAAAGGATAGTCTTAGAGGCCATCCTATGATCTTGGTTTCCTTTTCTGGGAGTCTTCATGAAATATAACATTAATTCATGGAGATTATTTTGATATCAGAGTGGCTTTCCTGGATGCCATCACATGATCTCAGATGACTTGTCCTTATGTCATCAAAAATTCTAGATGACATGCTTGGATAATGTCATCATATCGGTGTGGGATTTGTTAGACGCCATCACAAAATCCATTTTACATGCATGGATGGAATCAGATAAACCAAATGTCTTATCTATAGGATGTCATAGAAGATAGCTAACATAACCCGGTTCAATCACAATTCATAGCTAATATGCAATGGTGTCACCATTTTATATTAGCTACATGTCTTGATAAAATCGCATAGTCCAGATGGAGTGACTTGAGGGTCTCATGATACTCAGGTGACATGCCCAAGGTAAAAAATGCCTTTCTCTAAAAGGGGACATCACATAATCTAAATGATATTCTATGAAAGTGTCCATGTGTTCTGAGATACATATCCTAGTGTTATCGCATGGCATGGATTATTCATGAAAAATAAATGATTATTAGTGTCTATGTTCTTCACATAAGTCTCCCATCATATTTTGGATTTCCCTATCTTTTAAGTGCATATGTGCCTTCTATGTTTCTAGTGTTATCTTATCTAGGTTACTTGTTATTCAGAAGATATAAGGTATGTACCTTTCATAATCATCCATAATTCATCTATATAGTCTTATGTGATCACGTGAAGTACCAATGCATGTCACTTGATCAAATTAGTCATTACCCATATATTTACCTGGCGGAGGAACTTTTGATCACGAGATTGGCCTCTGAAAGAAGACCACTATGAGGCTTGGGTGAGCATTATGAGGATCAAATGTTTCATTTTTTCTATTATTGGGTGGGTATTAATAGGCCTCACCACCCTGATTATATATCACTTTGGCCAGTGTGTACTATCCAAATCCAAGATAGAGTTGGTGGGGGTATTTTATATTACATGCTTCTTGTGGCGCAGCAATTGTGTCATTGGGGGATTCACATGCTTTTTAGGACAAAATGACCATCAATTAGTGCCAAATTTAATAGACTATAGCTAATCAGTGGGGTCATCCCTAACCATTGTACATGTATAAGGGGTTTTTATATTGTCAGTCCAAGAAGACTAGGGATATTTTCACGATTAATGTTACTTTTGAAATTCCTTCATTTGATCTAGGGAGAGAGGCTGGTGACCTTCCACAATAAAGGAAGCTTAATAGGTGTCTCTTCAAAATTATTATGACAGAAAAAGGATCCCATCATTTCCATTTTTATATTATTATTTATTTAGAAGTGTTTTGGAATATTAAGAGTTTATATGAATGTTTTTAAGGAAATCACTCCCCCCATTAGTGATCTGTCATGTTACTAATGAAGGTTCATGTGGTGCTGTGAATACATTTCCTGGAAAAATACTTTTTTTATTAGAAGATTGTGGGGGAGAAATGGATAACATTGAAATATCTGAGACCCTTCACAAAACTGGGGTGACATATCTATAGGTTCTTAGATGAAAAGGCAGAGATGTCTCTATGGATTTGGTGGTGTCTGGCAGACCACACAGGTGAGTCACAATATGATTAGATCCATGAAAGGCTTCTTCTATTTGGATATTATAAACCCATATATATAGTATTTTTTGGATGGATTGAAAAGGATATAAGTATTGAAATTCCGCATTATCCATACAGACTCATATTGTATTCATCTCATGACCAGGGAGTGTCATAGATACCATCATGATAGAATAAGAACTCTCCAAAGGGGCACCACTATATCTCTCATGGTTTATACTCTATGCATGATCTTCCCCATGGAAATCCAAAGTTCATGTGATTATGGTTCATATAGAGGTTCACAAGACCTTCATGATCATGGAAACCTTCTTCTTCCTTTACATTTGGGTGAAAAATAATTCCCACATTAAGGTATTTCTTCCCATGTGGACTTTATAATGATCGTTTAGTGGGAATTAACAATATCTAGGTGTTTTTTGGTCTCACCATCATTAGGTGATTAATCATTACATAAAGTAAATCTTTATCTAACCTAAATAAAAATATAAATTTTTTTATTAATTGAATAATTTTAATTAATTTCCATACATTTCATTGATTAAAATAATAAAATTCTAGGGGAAACAATGATTCCTTTTTCATTATCATATCCTTATGGCATTCAATGGATGATAATTGTATTATAATTATAATAGAATTCATAAATTTTTTGAACCATCGAGAGAGTGATTAAGTGACATGATACTTAGTTACACCTACAAAGGATGCCGTAGAAATATACAAATAGATGTGTGTTTCTGAATATAATTTGTTTCCCCTACTATTATATGGTAGAAAATCTGAACTACCTTTGAACCCTTAGTATATTTCAGATGGGAAAGGTTAAAATGGATATAGAGGAACATAATTTAGGTTCCCATATTATATGTTTGGGAACATAATTTTTAGGTTCATCCTTGGGTATCACCTTTCTCCAAATGTTTTACCATGTGAGACTCAAAGTTTGTCTGAGTCATGCAATGATCAAGGACACAAAAGGGATACATTATGCCTAAGTATTGGTCTTTAAACACATACTAAAATTGTCTCAATGAACCATGGTAGGGTTTCCATACTGATATATATGTTAGATAACCTTTATAGGTTCCCTAATCAATATTTAAATTTGTAAAAAATATTTACAAAGGACAAGTATAAATTATTATATGAGATGATAGTATTGAATTAAAGTGTATATAAAAATTTAAATGGTAAATAATGATGTGTTATATGAATTAATCTTATGCGATATGGTCAATAAATCTTGAGGTAGACATAGTTGATGAAATATTTAATGATAATATATAATTTTTTACACTAATTTATCATTAAACACTAGAAAATAGATCTTGATATAGGTGATATGGTATATTCTAATTGAGATGTATTGGTATAATGGAATTATTGAGACATAATTTTTTCATATATGGGTAGAGAATATACCCCCTGACCTAATTACGATGTTTTTGACATATTCCATGTATTTTATAGTAGGGTTTTTCATTCCCAATAAATATTTTCATACTCTAAACTGCTCTATTTTTTTTGTATGTACTGGACATGATTTTACCCTTTGTGTAATATACCTTCATTTTAGAGTATTTACATATTCATTTTATGATACTTCTTTCATGTGGCATATGTTTTGTAAGTTACTAAATCTGTAATGGAACCTTTCACCCTCCTCTTTTTAAAAGTCTTCTTTTTTGTTATGTCAATTAATTTACATCTTATTATCTTGGGATATGTTATTCTATATCCTAACTGATGTAAAATTTATTTTCAAGTGATGTGATACCATTTTTAAATCATCAATTCATTTTCTGAATTTTAAAGTGACGCCATTAGGCTGTCGAATTTTTACAAGGGAACTTCTTAACCCAATTTCAATTCATTGGGTTCGACTTGTACATCTTGAATATGTAGTCCTATGAATATGTGTGAATGAACTATAATTGTTTTACACTTAATATCCACTTATATTTGGTGTATTTATATTTTTCTCACAAAATTATTTGATTGATTTATCCTTAATTTAAGGATACCAACTTTATAAGGGATTTCATCTCAATTTACATTTCCATTGAGACTTCATTGTTGTTATGCAAAAATTCACTATCATATGGTGTATATATTGTACTTTGACATATTATATCATGAATCCATTTATTCTCATGATATTATAATGTTATGATTAAATGTTATTCTTCAATTTTTTGTATTTAGGTTCCTCTCTTTTTGTAAAAAAAACCCTTTAACTAAAATATTGTTTTAAACGTTTTAATGATTTATTCTTCTAAATATTTCTCATTAATGTCCAAGTTTTCAAAATTGGTTTTAGGATTTATCTATATGGAAATTGTCATTTTCAAATGATAATTCATTTAAAAGTTTCAAAGTGGTATGGGATACTTTGATTCAAAAATATCTTTTTAAAAGGTTTTGAAAATGATTTGATAAAACATTGTTTATTTCAATATCTTGATTTGATATATTGAAATGTGGAAATTTTTTCTTTCCTTTATACATGTGTTATATTTTCTGATTATGTTATGGTTATTGGGAATTTTTTACGTATACGGGTGGTTTCGTGATAAACCTAGGATAGGTGAGCACGAGATAGCTCTCCAATGCATTGGGTAACCTGATGGAGGTAAACGTGATGTTTCTCCTAAGAGATTTAAGTAATATATCATGATGGGTATTCCAATTGTAACTCCCTATGTTGTTGTAATAGCTACAATGTATCTTTGATATGGATGCCATAAGTAACCTTTATGATTTATGATTTCTGTGTGTTATTCATAAATATCATGATTTCATAAGGTATGTTATGATAGAAAAGTATGGTTTCATTGATTTGTATTTATTGATGGGCTAATGTTTTCTTTCCTTATTTTATAACCCTTACTGAGCTTTTTATGCTCATCCCACATTTTTTAAATATATTCCATAGGACTTATAGATGAATAGGGTAAACCATGGGATCAAGGGAAAGTCATGCTATATAAAACATGGAACTAGACATGGTTCTTTTTAAGAGATTTTATTTTATGAAAATATGGATACTGAGTAGTAGTGTCTTCTTATAATATTCATGTTTTAATGTACTAGTTATGGCCTAATTTTCTAAAACTCTAAACCAGAAAATATCCTCAATGTGTATTATTCATTAAATACAATATTATGTAATGTTTAAGGATTGGTCCTTATAATAAATTATACAATTTTGGTTATATTGGGATTTTATGGGAACTGTAGAACCATATATTATGAGGAATCAAGTAGACATGTTAAGAGTTAATGTTTCTATCTAAGAGTTAATGTTAAACGATAAGGCTAAATTTACTACATTAACTTCTCTAAAACCAATTGGTTGAGAGTAATTATACCCATAAAAATATTATCCTCAAAATATATCCCTTTTTAACTAGTATAATTCTCAAAAAAAAGTTTTAATAAAATAATATTTCAAGACTCTCTAAAGTTCCCCTCCTCCCTCTTTTAAAATGCATCCATCTCTACCCACATAGTCTCGTCTCTCAAGCCCCCTGTTTCATCCAAATTCTGATCAAATAATATACCAACATCCCAATTTCTCACTATAATCCATAACTTAGGAATAATAAAACTCAAGTAAGCTTTTTCGATCAAATAAAAAATGGTTACCTGATTTTGAGGTAACGTCATCTCGCAGGATCCTTTCATTTATTTTATTTGTCAAACCCATAACCCCTATTTATTGCATTATTTTTAAAAAAATAGTATCATAAATATACTATAATTTCATTTTGCTATGGTTATTATCTACACTTACACAACCCTCCATCAAATTGATATGCAACGTACATTTTCTGTTTACGACGAACTACTACCTCAAGAAACGATGAATGTTGAATTTTATCCTACCACCTCTCATGGTGGACATTATGATGGAACTATATTTATATATTATATATCTTATAATTATATGGTCTATATTATTCTTTAATATTTATTTTTACCATAAATTTATGCTATCCATAATTTATAAATGCGAAAATTTGATTTCAGGATGCGTGGACTACCACCCCCTCAAAGTGATATGACTAGTTCATTAAATACATAGACCATATAAACGATGTAATTAATGAAAATAAATAAAATATATAATATAGAAATTATACTTTAATTATAATATACCTATGTATCCTTTAGTTTTCATTACTTTAATATTATAAAGAAATGGATGTATAATTCATGCATATATACGACCTACCGTCTCCATGAATAGTGAATTTCATTTCTTATCTCCAAATATTATGGATATATTAAATACATACACACTGGAAATTTTTGTTATATAAATCTTTAATAATATTATAGAGATTTAATTTTGACCTCATGGATAATTTACATCAAAAAAAGGTCATTTTCGACTAAATTACCCAATATCGACAAAATGACCAATATGGAAATAAATAATTTTTAAATTTTTATAACAATTCTATAAGAGATATAAATGTAATAATAAAAATGAAATAGGTTCTAATGAAATTATAAATTAACCTATGTTTATTATTTAGGAATATAACTATTGTACATGATGAGTCCGACTCATGGTAAGGGAAATATTAACTAAGTCTCATTTCATTGAGTTAAATATCCATGTCATCAGTTATGTTTTTCAAAGAATATGTGTTAAATAAATATAATTTTTTACCCTAAATATCCACTTCTATTGTGTATATTTATATTTTTCACACACAATTTTATCATTTTTTATTAATATAAGGATACAATCTTTGTAATGTATTTCCACTCAATTTTTATTCCATTGAGACTTATTTGTTGTTATATAAAAATTCAATTTTATTTGGTGTATATACTACCCTTTTACATATTATATCATGAAAAACCCTTATTCTAATGATATTATAATTTTTTTTTAATTTCATTATTTAATTATTTCTATTCATGTATTTCTTAAGTGGTAAGGGACACATTAACTTGAGCATATTATTATACGTTTTAAAGATTTATTCTTCTAAATACTTCTCATTAATAACTGTATTTTCAAAATTGTTTTAAGGATTTATTTATAGGGAAATTAATGTTTTAAAATGAAAATTCTTTTAAATTTTTCAAATTAGTATGGGACACACTAATTCAAAAATATTAATTATAATTATTTTAATATCATGTAATGATTTGTTGTGATTGAAAATGATGTTTTTTGGGAGAAATGTTGGTAAATGCAATAATTTATGTTTTATGATTATATAACGATACTTGTACATTTTATGAGTGGTTATGTGATAACCTAATGATGGGTGCTTGTGTGATAAACCAAAGATGGGGGGGTTATATGATAAAACAAGGACACATGGTTACATTATAAACTCCAATGAATTAGGTATGGAAGTAAAAAGTATGGATATTCCATTTAGTGATATGTTTTGAAGTTTACCATATGGTTATTCCATTTAGGTATTTTTTTCACAAGTTAACTTTATATGTTATATGTTTCTTTCCATGTGTTATATGGTAATATTTTGGTTTCATGAAGGTAAAGTAACTATCTTATATTTAGTGAAGTGTTTTTTCTACTTCATAAAGGGTAATAGTATTACATTGTGATAAAGTATTCATGGTTTACATGTTTTCTCAAGACTGATAGTGTTCATTCTTTATGAAACCCTTACTGATCTATTTCTGCTCATCCCATGTTTTAGATATTTTTTCACATGAATTAATAAAGAATATAGTCAAAGATGGGATACAAAAAGTTCATGTTGTTTAGACATGAAAAATAACCATGTTTATTTTTCAAAAAAATTTATATTTTATAAACAATTGGATAGTGGGTAGATGTTTCTACTTGTAATATTTAAGTTTTTATGTATAAGTTATGAACTAATTCTCTAACTCTCTAAACCTGAAAAGAAAATTAATGTGATTTAAAGAAAAATTATATACTTAACTCAAGATTATGTAATGTTTATATTTGAGTCCATACACAGGGTCAAATAACCATTTTTTTGTTTCTGATATTCAGTTCAGTTTCCCAATTTTGATATCAAAGGAAATGAAAAAATGGGATGAAAATTGGTCAATTAGTCATTATCTAATTTGAGGGATTCCAATTGGGTTAATTTTTTTTGATGGAAAAGGAATGGAATGGGTTAACACAATGGTTTTATTATGATTCGTGAATTTCCATTCTAAAAAACTCACACTAGGTTCTTCATTTGTTTAATATTACCAAGAATCTCCCAAAGGGTCCCACACACATAAATGAGTATTGACCATCCATCTGTAGGTAGATGTTAGGTTTGGGTTTCACACTTAATTGTACATTGGATCTCACATTGTCCAAGAATATGGGAGTTCAGGATCATCACTCCCTTTTGGTGGAATTATTTCCTACTCTAGAACTTTCTTATAACATTAAGATATGTTCATAAATCTCCTAAAAATCCTAATAAAAAATAGTTTTCCCAAACAATACATCCATGGGTTAAATATAAGTTATACACAATAAGGATATTTTAGTGAGACCATTGGTATATATCTAAGGCTCTTCTTCTATTTTCCCCTAACGGGCGGATGTGTCAATGTTGAAGATGTATATTTGGGAACATTATAATTTTTTACCATGTTGAAAGGCATTTAATATGATAAGGATTTCACTGAGCAGTTATGAAGAATCATACTTACCATGTTTATGGAAGTAATCAAAACGCACATAGTTCTTTTAATCCCATGAAATTTACTGTCATGTGGATAAGATATTTGTGAGGGAAATTAGGCACTAGGGACTTAATCACAAAAATTTGGGTAGTGTCCTATGTATTTTGGTTATAATAGGCATTAAAATCATTGTAGTTAAATAATTCCCATTGGACTAGAACTAATATATATAACATTTAATCTAAGTATTTAAATTATGGCACTCGTATAGGATTTCACACTAATGGTTCCCTAGATGATCAGGATTTGTGATGTGAATGATATGATCATAACGAATCCCTATGCCCATATGATCCATTCTCATTGGGGAAAAAGGGATAGAATGTAATTAGATTTATCACATATGAATGTGGGACATCTATACTGTTATCGGACCTCATGTGTTTAATATAGTATTTGAGCCTAAGAAAGAGATCCTACATATCACGATTATAGCTAGAACTTGATTCATTATAGTTCACCTGGTTTCATAGTATAATGATGGTTGAGGTTGAATAATCATCCCATGTTTATTATTTGGTCTCAATGGTCGTACGATAGAGAAATGGGAGGAATTACATAGAAGTGGATTCCCATAAAATTTTTGGCTTTAGGAAGGTGTCAAATGTCTCTAGGTCATGTCAAGAATAACAATTATCATATTATTATTTTATCAAGGCTTAACCATGGTGGTTTACCTTTGATCTGGACATGAGAATTTAGGATTACATTGAATGTGGGGAATATCATATTATTCTACTGATTGGGGATTACAATTCGGGGTCTCCATATGTAGACTCTATAGGGTTATCATGTCATGGGATGTTTATATGACCTTTCCTAGTTGTTTTCATGAATTTATTGAATTTATTCGGAACATTCCCTTATTTTATGAATGACATGTCAGATAATGTCTAGAAACTTCTTGATTGTCCACCTGACATTTTTGAAGAAGTCTATACACGTAGGGTTATATTGATGACATATGCAAAGACAATCTACTAATCGAGATGACTTTTCTGATGGACATCACATAATCTGAATTTCATGTCTAAATTCCATCGCATGACCAATGTTGACATTTCCAAATGATATCTCAATATCAGGGATGATCTGTAATAAGGTAATTGCAAGACACAATGAGATGGTCCTAGATTCCATGACAAGATCCCCATTAGCTTGTCCAAAGGAAATCACAAGGCCTAAAAGTACAGTCTTAGAGACCATCCTATGATCTCTGTTAACTTTTCTGGGAGTCTTCATGAAATATAACTTTAATTCATGGAGATTATTGTGATATCATAGTGGTTTTTATTGATTTCATCACATGATCCCAAATGACTTGTCCTTATGTCATCAAAAATTATAGATGACATGCTTGGATAATGTCATCAGATCTGTGTGGGATTTCTTAAACACCATCATAAAATCCATTTTACATGCATGGAGGGAATCAGATAAACCAAATGTCTTATCTGGAGGATGTCACAGAAGATAGATAACGTAACCCGGTTCAATCACAATTCCCAGCTAATATGCAATGGTGTCATCATATTATATTAGCTACATGTCTTGATAAAATCGCATAGTCCAGATGGAGTGACTAGAGGGTCTCATGATACTCAAGTGACATTCCCAAGGTAACCAAGTTTCTTTATCTAAAAGGGGACATCACATAATCTAAATGATATTCTATGAAAGTTTCCATGTGTTCTGAGATACATATCCTAGTGTTATCACATGGCATGGATTGTTCATGAAAATTACATGATTATTATTTTCTATTTTCTTCGCATAAGTCTCCCATAAAATTTGTGTATTCTCTAGCCTTTAAGTGCATGTGTGCCTTCTATTTTTCTAGTGTTATCTTATCTAGGTCTCTTGTTATTCAGAAGATATAAGGTATGTACCTTTCATAATCATCCTTAATTCCTCTATATTGTCTTATGTGATCACGTGAAGTACCAATGCATGTCACTTGATGAAATTGGTCATTACCCATATTTATACCTGGTGGAGGAACTTTTGATCACGAGATTGTCCTCTGAAAAAAGACCACTATGAGGCTTGGGTGAGCTTTATGAGGATCAAATGATTCATTTTTTCCATTATGGGGTGGGTATTAATAGGCCTCACCACCCTGATTATATATCACTTTGGGCAGTGTGTACTATACATATCCAAGATAGAGTTGTTGGGGGGATTTTATATTACATGCTTCTTATGGTGCAGTTATTGTGTCATTGGGGGATTCACATGATTTTTAGGACAAAATGACCATCCATTAGTGCCAAATTTAATAGACTATAACTAATTAGTAGGTTTAACCCTAACCATGTGTACATGTATAAGGGGTTTTTATATTTTCAGTCCAAGAAGAATAGGGATATTTTCAAGATAAATGTTCCTTTTGAAATTCCTTCATGTGATCTAGGGAGAGAGGCTGGTGACCTTCCACAATAAAGGAAGCATAATAGGTCTCTCTTCATAGTTATTATGACCGAAAAAGGACCCCATCATTTCCATTTTTATATGCTTATTTATTTTAAAATGTTTGTTCATATTAAGAGTTTATATGAATGTTTGTAAAGAAATCACTCCCACCATTAGTGATCTGTCATGTTACTAATGAAGGTTAATGTGGTGCTGTGAATACATTTCTTGGAAAAATACTTTTTTTTAGAAGATTTTGGGGGTGAAATGGATAACATTAAAATGTCTGAGACACTTCACATGACTGGGGTGATATATCTATAAGTTCTTATATGAAAAGGCAGAGATGTCTATAGGTATTTGGTGGTGTCTTGCAGACCACACAAGTGAGTCACAATATGATTAGATCTGTGAAAGGCTTCTTATATTTGGATATTATAAACCCATATATATAGTGTTTTTTGGATGGATTGAAATGGATATATGGACTGAAATGCCGCATTATCCATACAGACTCATATTGTATTCGTCTCATGACCAGTGAGTGTCACAGATACCATCATGAGAGAATAAGAACTCTCCAATGGGGCACCACTATATCTATCACGGGTTATACTCTATGCATGATCAGCCCCATGGAAATCCAAATTTCATGTGATTATGGTTCATATAGAGGTTCACAAGACCTGTATGATCATGGAAACCTTCTTCTTCCTTTACTTTTGGGTGAAAAATAATTCCCACATTATGGTATTTCTTCCCATGTGGACCTTCTAATGATCATTTAGTTGGAATTAACAATCTCTGGGTGTTTTTTGGTCTCACCACCATTAGGTGACTAACCATTACATAACAGAAATCTTTATCTAACCTAAATAAAAATATCAATTTTTTTATTAATTGAATGATTTTAATTAATTTCCATACATTTCATTGATTAAAATAACAAAATTCTAGGGGAAACAACGATTCCATTTTTACCATCATATATCTATGGCTTTCAATGGATGAGAATTGTATTATAATTATAATAGAATTCAAAAATGTTTGGAACCATTGAGAGAGTTATTGAGTGACATGATACTTAGTTACACCTACAAAGGATACCGTAGAAATATACAAATAGATGTGTGTTATTGAATATAATTTGTTTCCCCTACTATTCTATGGTAAAAAATCTGAATTACCTTTGAACCCTTGGTATATTTCAGATGGGAAAGGTTCAAATGGATATAGAGGATCCTAATGTAGGTCCCCATATTATAATAATTGGGTTATGCTTGGGAACATAATTTTTAGGTTCATCTTTGGGTATCACCTTTGTCCAAATGTTTTACCATGTGAGACTCAGAGGTTGTCTCAGTCGTGCAATGATCAAGGACACAACAGGGATACATTATGCCTAAGTATTGGTCTTCAAACACATACTAAAATTGTCTCAATGAACCATGGTAGGGTTTCCATACTGAGATATATGTTAGAAAACCTTTGTAGGTTCCCCAATCAATATTTAAATTTGTAAAAAAATATTTATAAATGATAAGTATATATTATGATATGAGATGATAGTATTGAATTAAAGTGTCTATATAAATTTAAATGGAAAATAATGATATGTTATATGAATTATGTTTATACGATATGTTGAATAAATCTTGAGGTAGACATAGTTGATGAAATATTTAATGATAATATATAATTTTTGACACTAGTTTATCATTAAACACTAGAAAATAGGTCTTGATATAGATAATATACTATATTCTCATTGAGAGGTATTAGTATAACGGAATTATTGAGACATAATATGTGCATCTAAGGGTAGAGAATGTATCCCACGACCTAATTATGATTTTTTTGACATATTTCATGTATTTTATAGTAGGGTTTTTCATTCCCAATAAAAATTTGCATACCCTAAACTACTCTGATTTGGATTTGGTGATTAGGATATTATGTATATGAGCATTCGAACCCTATTAGTGGGTGGTGGTTTTAGAATGTAATGATCGATGTGTATCCATGAGACCAACAGTGGGTATTTTGGCTTGTGCGATAGTGGTATGATGTTTTTGATAGGGTAATGAAGTTTCCCATGAGGTATATTAAGTGATCTATGGCCTTGTGGGGTACCTAATTTGTAGACTAGTTTTTAGGACATAGCGTCTCCCATAGAAATGTCTAATGATTTTGGTGATTTATCAATTTTTAATAGTCTAGGCTATCCCAAGAGAGGTGTTTTACTATATTGTGACTTCCATAGAGGTGGTGAGTTTGTTTAACTATTGTTCATATGATATTGGTCGTTATAATGTTTTTTTAATGTCGGTTTCTATTGAAATACATCATTGATGAAATGTTAAGATGTTTCATTAGATCAATTACGAATTTCCCATAGAACATGGATGTTCTTGTAAGAGAATATGTAATTTAATATAGTTTCCATGAGGGGGAATGGTATAATGGTTTCATTCCCAAGGTTATAGCTGGTTGTGTTCCTAATCTGGTTACACTTCAATTTTATTCCATGAGTGTAGTGATGGAAGAAGTTGGGATTGGGAAATTAGATAAGATTATAGATGGGGTAAGAGAATTTAGATTCACTATAAATTGGTTAAATTTAATTATTTTCAACAAGAGAATCATGATATATAATTTTAATTATGAAAATATAATTTTTTTTGTGTAAGGATATTAGATTTGGTGTGTGATCCTAGTTTTGATGATCTATAATAAAAAATATCAGGATATGGTTTATATGTCAAGATGGTGCAGCTTTGTATGAATTAAATTCATTGATGGAATCAAGGTGGTATACATTGGTTATACATTGGGATGTTTGAATTTTGAATCTGTTAGTTGTAAAGTGTAGTCCAATTTCATATGTATATAAATGAGATTACCGTGGTAAAGGAAGTCTAGGTATGATGTATGAATTTAGAATGTACCATTTATGATGGTTGAGATTATTATGGGTGTATTAGGTATGATGGACTGAACAATCCAGAATATTATTTTCTTCATGTAGTTAAAGGATGGTGGGATTTTATCACGATGAGGAAATGAAATTTGATGATGAAATCTATTGAGTTTCTAATCATTCATTTATATGAATTGATCCATAGGTTGTTGAGTATACATATGTTTTTTACGGTTTGACACTTTTTCTCAATGATATTTCACTAGTTTTAATGGATGATATTATAATGAGATATAGCTTGATGATGGATTGGTTTCTTGGGATAATTCTCTATTATTAGAAGAATCGACATCCCTGATCCATTAGTAACATAGTCAATGGCTTATGGACTATAGCGATTGGTTTTTTTTCAAATGAGTGTTTATTTATGTACTCTCATTGTAGTGAACATTATAGAGGTCATCATTTAATGAAATATTATATACAGAGTTCTAATGTGTATTTATAGTTTTGTTGAATTAGATATGTACCATGTATTAGTCATATTGATGATTCATCACTTTTTATTGACGTGGCCTTAAAAACACATGTTTTTCCACATCCTTTTTAATTAATTTTTTTTAATTTAATTTCTTATTTTAGTACTTTTTGATAAATAATGACACTTATGTAATTTTATCACTAAATTTAATAAATAATCATTTTTTATAATTAGTTGTGTATTATAAGCCTTAAAATAATCAATTTATCTCTTACTCTAATTTTATAGTTTAAATAACTATTTATTTAGATTGTTGTTTTTTTCTCTAGATCTAATGATTTAACATTAATTAATTAATTAAATCCTCTTCTGCACATAATTAATGTACTCTTAATCTAAAAATGCATGTTTTTTTAAAATTAAATAATATAACCTAATTAATAGATGTATTTTAATAATTAATTAATTAAAATAAAATATTATAGACCTTCTTCAATTATTAAGTCTCTTATTTTAAATTTCATTAATTAACATAATGGTTTAATAATATAATAATTATCTTTATACCTTAATTTAATTTAATTTGATATAGTAACTATTTTAAACAATTTAACTTTATCTTATTAATGTTTAAATTTTATGTTAACTTTTAATAAGTTAATTGATTTTTAAGTTTATTTTTAGTGTAGTAATAATTTATGTTATACAAATTGAAGTCATTAATAATTTAACTTAAATTTAATTAATTTTATAAATTTTTTAATGTTTATGTTGCAAATAAGTTTTCAACTGTTTTAATTCCGATTTAGTTTGTATTAATTACTTTGTTCATATTCTATTTATGTTTTAATTTAATTTATTTACTCTGTTTATTTCGTAGGTTCACGGTTTCATTCAGGTTCATGGTCTCACCGTGACGCTTCCCCTTTTGTGGATGCACCATGACATTCCTCATGGACTCACCTTGACACACCTTACTCCACGTACTGGATACATTATTGTCTCACCATGGTTCATTTTACTGTCACACCGTAACTCATCCAAGCTATCTCAACTCACGGTGCCACCGTGAATCCCTTTCTTATTACACTGTGACACTCCTTTCATGGTCGCACTGTGAGCAATCTCCACTATCTCACTGTTTTCTCATGGATTCACAAACGCTGCTTGAGGAGGAGAATAGACCGACTATTTCTGTCGTGCTTTGTTGTAGGTTGCAAGGGAGGTCACCAAATGAAGCCGAGCTCCGCTGGACCTATTCGTCGCTGAAGAAGGGAGCCACAAATCTTCTGAGGAGCTGAGTTGAGTCACTATCCGTTGTCGCGAGGAGGAAGACCGAAATCGTTGTACCTTGCGAGAGGCCTCCGTTCCAGATTCCGCTGGTCCGCCGCTTGATCCGAGGAGGAGTTCGAGCTGAGAGAAGCATTAATTCTTGGAGTGAAGAAGAGGACGTCGTCAGGTTCATTCAAGGGTCTATAACACATCCATATTCATCTAACTAACTCACTAGGAGTTAGTTATAAGGGATATACTAGTGCGACGTGCCTGTCATGGAAGAACGCACGTGTGGGGTGCACAACTGAGAAACAGATTATGTCGGTGGAAGACGTTCGGTGATAAGAAGCAAGTGACAGATGATATTTAAAGCAGAGCAGCAACAGATTTTTGGGAGAGCGCTCATTCATTCCACGATCACATTCCTCCGAGAGCAGATTTCAAGGAGTAGCACTGGAGTCGAGCTGGAGACTAAGGAGTCTGAAGGCAGAGCATCACTTAGGGAGATTTTCCTTCTCCTTTCTTTAATCATTGTACTCTGTTTTCTATTGTTTTCATTGATAGGTTTCATTATTAACATAAGCTGATTGCTATCTCGGGAGCTTCAAGCTTTGTTGGTTTATCTGTTAAATTGTTCACTAACTCATCGATTGACATCAGAATTAATTAGCGAGATCAACATTGATGTTAAGTAAAGTTTTTCAAACCTTACTGTAAAAAATGTCATAGTTTCAAGTTCAATTTGCGAGGTTGAACATGATCTTCAATTTGTTCAAGAGTTAATGTCATTATATTTGGTGTTTTACGGCGAGTTTAACTTCGACTGTATTCTTTTCCAAACTTATTACATACGATGATCTTTAGTGTGGAGAACTCTAAAAGTCATACTTCTGTTTGATGTTTCTTCTGGTGAGGAAGATATATCAACAAATTTCTAGGGTGTGATTCAATTATGTTTACTAGATAGTTGTCCTTTTAATCATCATGTTTGGAATTCTAGAGAAAATTATTGTTCTTAGCTCCTTTGTCTCTGCTGCTTAAAGTAGTTTGCTTAATTTCTTAGTTTAACAGTACCTAGTGTAATTTTATCCCCTTTTTAGAAAATTTAGTTTTTTTGTAAAGAATCTTGTGTCCTCCTACTATTTCTAGTTCGTCTTTTAAAAATAAAAAAAAATATAAAAAGTAAAAAAGATTTTCACTCTCTCCACTACTAACAATAGTGGAGTATATATTTCTTAGAACCTTAGACAACTCATATACCTTCTCTGTGGATCGACCCTGCACCACTGTGCTAGTGTAGGAGTTATAAATGTAATTTTAAGGGCCGTGAAGACCTCCGGCAATCATCAAAAAAATTCGCCGTTGTCGGGGATGGAACGCACTAAGAATCTATGGTTTTAATAAAAAACATAAAAACATACAAAAAAATCATATAAAAAATCTACATAAAAACAAATTTCAAAAAAAAAACTTCTTTGAACTTGAACTTACTGTTTGTGTTGCTTTTGAAAAAATCTTCTTCACTGTGATTTGTTGTGTGTTTAATCTCATTTGATTTTGAATTAAAAATGGATGTTAATCAGAACTGGAATCAAGCAGGACCGAACTATGTTTGTTGTGGTGTTTATGGACACACTGCTTGGCAGTGTGTCGATAACCAGCCACAACAGGATTTTTACGTTGAAGAGAATGATCAAAACTTTGAATCCAGTCCTGACACCCTAGCTAAAATTAAATTAATTGATTCTAAAATTGATTCTTGGGTGGAAAAAATTAATAATTGGTTAACTCAACCACATGAAATTCAATTTATAGATTCTCAAGAGTGAGATCAAAGACATAAAAGGTTGGAACTATGCTCTTGGAATTAAAACAAAGGGTTAAAGAACAAGAATAATTTGAAGAGAAAGAAAAATAAAATGTTTATAAAAGGTTTGAAAATAAAATTGAAGAAGACAGTGACTGTGAAGCTGGGAAACCAAAAATTAACTTTGATGAATCTGAAACTGTTGAACCAAATTTATAAATAACCATCTCATTAAATAAAGAACACATCATTGAAAATCCAATAAAAACTTTAATGTTGTTGAGTTGGACAATTTTAAAGATGAATTAAAACAGATTGAAAAAGATTGCCAAGTTCTATTCATCATTCCTACACTTGATAAAAATAGCTATTTTAGGAGTTTTGAGAATGAATTCACTCGTGTTGAAGATATACTAGAAAATGAAAACATGAATGATAAAAACTCTTCAGCCAAAATTTCTGAAATACTGAACATTGAGGCAGAACATGATATTGGAAACATTTTGGAAGAGAACCTTAAGCTGGATAACATGGAATCTGAAATTTTTGAACCAGAATTGAAATCTTCTCTTTCATGTTTTGAAAATCCACACCCAATAATATTTGGACTGTTGTTGGCTGATGAGGATGAAAGAATGATATTTTAGGAAAGACTAATTGATGAGTTGGATTTTCCCTATTCTCATTGTTGTCACTTTTCTGATTCTTTGAGTACTGAATTGGAAAACAGTGTTGATTTACATGGGAGTAAATGTTTAAATCTGTTCAATCTTGAACATGACTTTATTGAAGATGAATTGAACATTTCCTCCCCTGAAAATAACTTTCTAGAACACACTACAGACATGGTTTTAGAAAGGGAGCCTTTTGAACTTGAACATGAAAGATAGGTTGAGCACACAATTGATCCAGGTAGAATTGATTTTATAGAAGCAGTAGATGTTCACTGTGAGTTAATGGATGAGGATCTTTTGGAAGGGATTTATAACATTGTTAGAGCTGAACCTGTTAGTGATAAAATAAATTATCTTCCCTGCCTGTCACTTCCATCCTCAATGGTGAAGGGTGCAAAAGATCTTCATTATACTGTTAGTAGTCTAGTGGGGGAATCAATATTGAGTTCCATTGTTCATAATTCTATTTAGCACTCTAGTGAATCTCCTCATGAACTTGCTACTCAGAATTCACCCAAATTCACACTTGATTTTGATTTTGTTAATATTGAGGTTAAGAGAGATAGATATGAGGTTAATGATACACCCTTTGAAGCACCTAGATCTATGTTTTCCCTTCATGTGCATTCAAATATTGAAATTTCTAAACTTTATCTGGAAGTGGACAACACTATACTCACTACTATTAAAGGATGCTACTTAGGGTTTATTTTAGGCTATGAGACTTTAGTTTTTGTTGTACTGAGTCTTTTTTCCTATAAATCTCATCTTTCAACTAAAAATAATTGGGCTAAACACATGTGGTGGTTCTTATTAAGGAAACCACATCCACCTAGTTTCTACGGTTAGTTGCTAGGTAAGTCTGGCTGGGGACTTTAAACCTAGCGCTGCATGGGAGGCAACCCATGCTTTTGGTTTTGTTAATAAATAAAATTTTATAATTAAATAAAGTCTAACTGAAGACTTTAAATTAAGTGATTCTTGGGATTCATCCCATGTTATTTCTTTTTGTTTACTTTTTTTGTTCTTATTTTACTTTGAATAAAATTTTGTTGTGCTACCTCTTGTATGCACTGTATCTACTGGATTTTTGTTCCTAGTTTTCATGCTTTATGTTTTTAGGATGCTGCTGCTTATGCTAATAAATGGAGTGGAATTCCCATACTGGAGGGAAATTGAAAAAAATATTCAGGGAAGTACTCAATTTATAATTGTTGTATTTCATTTTTATACTCCTTAATGCTTTATAAAAAAAATTCTTCTACATGTATACTGAATATTCTGCTTCATTTTTATAGTATAAAATTCTGCTGCATGTCTTGCTACTGAATTTTTAAAAAAATTCAAGTACCACATGTTGAAAAAAATTAAATTTCACCATTTTTAAGATCATTCACCTCATGAAATTAAGTATCGGGGGTACATGCTTGCTATTTTGTGTGTTTTTCATTAAAATGCTTTTACTTTATGGTGTTTAGCATGCATATTTATGCAATATTGAACATCCATTTGAATCATACTTTGTTAAAATGCTTACACCCAATTAATTGTGCACCCACGTTTTTATGCTTCTTTTGAACTGAATTGAAAATCTTTCTTACTGTACATTAAAGGTTAATGCATGTACTTTCGAATAAACCTTCTGATTATTTATTCTTTGTGGAAAAAAATATTTTTTTGACTTCATTGGGACCCTTTATACATGTCATATATCAACTTAATTGAAAATCTATTTGGAACCATAATTGATTAATTGTTCTTTTCCATATTTAGAAGTCAACTTTGGGGAAAAATTTGGGTTTTAAGTGTGGTGGAGGGGGTCAATTCTTGACTGTGCTCAACTGTGTATTGTTGAAAGCCCATCAGTTTCAACTAAAACTCCAAACTTTTTGTAAAAAAAAATGGATAATTTTTTTTCAAAATTCTCGCATAATTTTAGGCTTTACACTTTTCTCAATTGGATCTTTCCATAGGATAAGTTCCTTATTGATAGTTAATGTCTTCTTTGAGTCAGAAATTAATGAAAATGGATGATTTCTGAGTGGTCTTGCTTAGTGATTTGATGGAAATTCAGTTTGGGAACTACCTCTGGAAGTGATATGGGTTACATTTTTATGGAGTTATGGTCATAACCTTTGGAACTGGACATTTGATTCTGATTCAAGGGCCTCACCCTTTTTCATTTTATTAGTAAAATTTGTTATCTTAATGAGCAAATGAAAATGGATTTTATATAAATCTTTTGAAACTGGAATAATTTGGGCATCTGGGATCCCACAGTGAGTCTTTGAGACCCTAGATGCTGGGTGCATTTCTGTTTACTATAAGACCTCTGTTCACATTGAATTAGTGCATTTCACAGTGCTTAACACAATGATACATGTCTTAGGAAAAATAAATAAAGTTACTAGGGTCAAAAATGGGCTCATTAAGGTGAGGGGGATGATGAATGCCAAATGAATAAGGGATCAATTGATGTATATGGAAATCATTTAGGTTGTATCAATAAGGTGATTAAAAAAACGAATTTTTTTCAGGGCCCCTAGATGAAAAATTCAATGTACAAGGTTCCACTAGTTATGTTATTAATTCCACATAAATTTTACCTATTGTCACTCTTGGATTTTGGACTTAAGTCTGGATTGAAGTTAATCACTAAGTAGAACCACATATGAGGCATGACATCTTCATTACTTGATGATTCATAGTTTTCAAGTCTACCAGTGAGTATTTTCTTAAGGCAAGGTTCATATGAGCAACTTAGTTTCTAAAAGCCTAGTGACATGTTACTGTCCTTTGTTTCAAATTGCTGGTCATGTTAAATTTTTAGCAGTATCATGAAAATCATTCTTTTGTTTTCAAAGAATATAAAACATGGGATTGTTTGAGGACAAAAAATGATTAAGTGTGGGGTAATTTGATGTGGCCATAAAAACACATGTTTTCCACATCATTTTTAATTAATTTTTATTAATTTAATTACTTATTTTAGTACGTTTTGATAAATAATGACACTTATGTAATTTTATCACTAAATTTTATAAATAATCAATTTTTATAATTAATTGTGTATTATAAGACATAAAATAATTAATTTATCTCTTACTTTAATTTTATAGTTTAAATAACTATTTATTTAGATTGTTGTTTTTGTCTGCAGATCTAATGATTTAACATTAATTAATAAATTAAATCTTCTTCTACACATAATTAATGTACTCTTAATCTAACATTGCATGTTTTTTTAAATTAAATAATATAACCTAATTAATAGATATATTTTAATAATTCATTAATTAAAATAAAAGATTATATAACTTCTTCAATTAATAAGTCTCTTATTTTAAATTTCATTAATTAACATAATGGTTTAATAAAATAATAATTATCTTTCTACCTTAAATTAATTTAATTTGATATAGTAACTATTTTAAACAATTTAACTTTATCTTATAATTGTTTAAATTTTATGTTAACTTTTAAGAAGTTAGTTGATTTTTAAGTTTATTTTTAGTGTAGTAATAATTTATGTTATGAAAATTGAAGTCATTAATAATTTAACTTAAATTTAATTGGTTTTATAAATTTATTAAAGTTTATGTTGAAAATAAGTTTTCAATTGTTTTAATTCCGATTTACTTTGTATTAATTACTTTGTTCATATCATATTTATGTTTTAATTTAATTTATTTACACTATTTATTTTACAGGTTCATGGTTTCATTCAGGTTCACGGTCTCACCGTGATGCTGCCCCTTTCACGGATGCACCATGACATTCCTCACGGACTCACTATGACACACCTTACTCCACGTACTGGATACTTTACTGTCTCATCGTGGTTCATTTTACTATCACACCGTAACTCATCCAAGCTATCTCAACTCACGGTGCCACAATGAATCCCTTTCCTATCACACTGTGACACTCCTTTCACGGTCGCACCGTGACCAATCTCCATTGTCTCACCGTTTGCTCACAGATTCACTGTCGCGGCTTGAGGAGGAGAATGGAAAGAGGATTTCCGTTGTGCTTTGTTTTGGGTTTCAAGGGAGGTGCCCGAATGAAGCCGAGCTCCGCTGGACCTGTTCGTCGATGAAGCAGGGAGCCGCGAATCTTCTGAGAAGCTGAGTTGAGTCGCCGTCTTTTGTCGCGAGGAGGAAGACCGAAATCGTTGTACCTTTCTCGAGGCCTCCGTTCAGGATGCCGCTGGTCCGCCGTTTGAGACGAGGAGGAGGTCGAGCCGAGAGAAGCGATGCTGCATGGCATGAAGAAGAGGACACCGTCAGGTTCATTCAAGGGACTAAAACACATCCATATTCATCTAACTAACTCACCGGGAGTTAGTTACGAGGGAAATACTAGTGTGACGTGCCAGTCGTGGAAGAACACACGTGTGCGGTGCACAACTGAGAAACAGATTATGTCGGTGGAAGACATGCGGTGATAAGCAGCAAGTGACAGATGATATTTAAAGTAGAGCAATAGCAGATTTTTGGGAGAGTGCTCATTCATTCCAGGATCACGTTCATCCGAGAGCAGATTTTGAGGAGCATCACTGGAGTCGAGCTAGAGACTAAGGAGTCCAAAGGTAGAGCATCACATAGGGAGATTTTCCATATCCTTTCTTTAATAATTTTACTCTATTTTCAGTTGTTTTCAATGATAGGTTTCATTATGAACAGAAGCTGATTGCTATCTCAGGAGATTCAGGTTTTGTTGGTTTATCTGTTAAATTGTTCAATAACTCATCGATTGACATCAGAATTAATCTGTGAGATCAACTCTGACATTAAGTAAGGTTGTTCACACAATACTGTAAAAAATATCATAGTTTCAAGTTCAATTAGTGAGGTTGAACTTGATCTTAAATTTGTTCAAGCGTTAATGCCATTACAGTTGGAGTTTTATGGCGATTTTAACTTCGACTGTATTCTTTTTTAAAATTTTAATAGACGATGATCTTTAGAGTGGCGAACTCTAAAAGTCATACTTCTGTTTGATGTTTCTTCTGGCGAGGAAGATATATCAACCAATTTCTAGGGTGTGATTCAATTAAGTTTAGTGGATAGTTATCCTTTTATTCATCAAGTTTGGAATTCCCGAGAAAATTGTTGTTCTTATCTCCTTTGTCTTTACTGCTTAAATTAGTTTGCTTAATTTCTTAGTTTAACAGTACCTAGTGTAATTTTATCCCCTTTGTAGAAAATTTAATTTCTTTGTAAATAATCTTTTTTCCTCCTACTGTTTCTAGTTCATCTTTTAAAAATAAAAATAAAATAAAAATGGTTAAAAGATTTTCACTCTCTCCACTACTGACAACAGTGGAGTATATTTTGCTTAGAACCTTAGACAACTCATTTCCCTTCTCTGTGGATCGACCCTGCCCCACTATGCTAGTGTAGGAGTTATAAATGTAATTTTGAGGGCCGTGATGACCTCCATCAATCTTTAGTTATGGTGAAAATATAGTGATTTTTTTAGAAAATTGAGGATCTAATAATAGAATTAAATAGGATTATTTTTTCATTATTTAATAGTTTTTGGATAATTATGGTATGAATCTTTGATTTAAGACATCATGGCTTTGTAAAATGGGTATTACATTAAATCTGAAAGTGTTTCTAGGATATTTAATTCCACGGCAGTTTGACCCAGGGATTTATGTGAGATTAGATATGGTGCCCTAGAAACCACCCCAGGTATGTCATTTGTGATGTGACATATGTGTTTTGGTGTTTAATTAGGGATTTTCATGGAATCGACCACTATATATATGTGTCTTCATTAGTTAATAGACTACTAACTATATTGTTTTATATGATAATCTAATGTTAGGGAAACACCAGGGGTCAATATTGATGTTTCAATAAAAACATTATTTTTTTAGAGCATTGTTAGACAAGTAATGAGTTAAATTATTTCATGATCTTGTATTTTGTTATATGTCGATAGTATAAGATTTTACTCATTTATTAAATGGTGGTTACCTATGGTGGATCATGGTTTAATAAATAAATCACCATGTATTAGAGTTTCACAATGATAGCGTGTTTGGTGTTTGATAATGGAACTTTGTTTGATGCGTTTGAATTAATAATTGACTTCTTTTTGGTTGGATGGTCATTAGATTTTGAGACTACTCCAAGATGATAAGTATTATAGTTTTTATTTTTTAAAATAACATCCCTTTATGATTTGGGAATTATTTTGGGAATATTATTTTTTGAGTTGGTGGATGGTTTATATAAGAATCCGGATTCTGATAAACAATACATGGGTTACAATATATATATATGTGTGTGTGTGTGTTATTTTTGGGTATATTATGAGGATTAAGGGGTTTCTATGGTGATCAGATAAGACAATTGTTCATTGTGTAATGATTAATCATTTTTTGGCATATTTTTCATAGTGTTCATATCTCGATTTCTGAGAAACTAGTAAACACTGTGATGGTGACGTTGTTTTATATTCATTATTAATATATCACGGTTTCGTAGAATGAATAGACACTTGTTTAGAGGAAACTATGATGATCTCAAAGTAAAATGTGAAAGGTGACTTGGAAATTTACCTTCCTACTTGGATTGTTCATGGTTCTAGAATACTGTGTGAACTTTTATAGTGTTATTAGGCTTTTTTGGAATAATTTTTGGAAAACCTTTTATAACTACCATGAAAAGTGGCATGCCTTTGAAAATGAATCTTGGATGATTTCCACAAGTTTTTCGAAACCTAATGTCCATATTTGTGAAATTGTTAAAAGTGACGAATTTTGGTTTTTTTCAAATATTAGGATGGGTACCCCATATTCTTATCATACTCATAATTTGAATCCCACGTGATTATACTTTATTCTTAATTAAATATTTTTAATATTTATGGAATTTTGGTGGAATTTTCTTTGTATATAATGTGAGCTTCATCCTCCCTAACCTAGTTTCCCTTTAAACTAAATTTTCTATTGATTTTTGGTTTATATGGATTATAATTTATCGCGGCATATTTTATATCATGGTGGAATTGTCTCAAATTTATTTCCCCCCCCCATATTAATAGAGGATATCCTACAATGAAATATTCATTCCACCAACTTTATTTTTAGTGATGTTTTGATGACTGAGTATTTTTTCAAGGTGCTTCATCTAGATGTAATTAAATAACAACATAACTGGGTCTGGATTGTTAGGTTTTTATCTAGGATAATGATAGAGGTGTGTCATGGCTCTTCCAAGAGTAGTTCATTTTTATTTAGGATGTAATAAGACATCACTGTGAGTCATTATCATTTTATTCAAAATTGATTTAATTTTAAATATTTTTTGATTGTTATTCTTAATTGGATAAAATATTATAAAATATTATAATTATTTATTGGTCATGATTTCATGAGTTAAGGACCTATGATGAGGGGTGATAATTAGATGTATATTTGACCAGAATTTGTAGTGATGTCCAGTCTGTTCATGAAAAGGGTGTTTCTTCTATAAAAGGTAGTTTGTATCTTATACAAACACTGTGGTATTATGATATTATTATAAGAATTTTTTTTTGTATTCTCACAAAAATATTGTGATTGCCCTTTAAATTAAATTAATTGGTATGTGAAATATATATATATATATATATATATATATTATTTATCGAATAATGTTTATTAATTAAAAAAAATTCTATTGGAAATGAAAACATGGTACTAAGGTCCATGATTGACACTTCAGTATTGGTTTTCATTGCGAGCACCAATGTTTAGGGAAATAATTATGATTAAATGAGATTATAAAACATATATTCCCCTTGGGAGTGTGACTAAATTAAGGGACAATTATTTTCACATGAATAGTCTCCATTATTGTCCACCATGTAGAAGAAGTGTTACATAAGAAAATATCTTGTAAAATGTTGGATATGGTCCAATCGTCGATATTCCATAGACCCTTCGTGAATGTTGAGATGGGTAATAGGTTAATATACATGGAGAAACATGATATAAAATTCATGAGTATGAGAAATTTTTTTGTAGTGACTAACTAGTTATGTTCACCATTTGATGTCCCATTGGACTCAAATTTTGACCAATTGAGACTAAGAGGCCGTATGGGTTTTGAGGTAATTAGGGAATGTCACATGGAAATTATACCTAGGTAAAGGGGTTATTACAGAGACATGAATGATCCTTAAGATCCCTTGTAGGCTTCCAAAGTGATATATGAAAAATGGTAACTTTATAAGTTCCCTATTCAAGGTTTCATGTTAGAAAAAATGATTTATAAATGGGAAATTTATAGAATGTTGTGAGATTGTGGTTGTGAAATTTTCTGGTCTTATAAATTAGAAGAATAAATAATGATTTTTAATTTCAAATGTTTCTAAATGAATTTTCAAACACACCTTTTAGTGATATTGAGGAATCATATCTTAATCACTTATAGATAATTATTGATATAAATTTAATTGTAAATTCTCATGGAGTGGTCATGATATGAATGATATGTTACAGACTCATAGAGTGGTCCAGAAAAATTAAAATTACTTCATAAAATTCCTTAGAGTATTTTTCTGTGATTCAACCCTCCCCTCCCATTCCCTATGACATATATGTTAATTATACATGTTCCCTGAGTTCCTAGTAAGAGGATATAACCCCAAAATAGAGATGTATACTATATACTTTTCTTATTCGGAGTTGTCCATTTAGTTTGTAAGCTGAGGTGTGTTATACTAGAGGTTTTAACTGATTTATAGTTGGGTGAGGTGGACCCTTGATTTTTCTTTTATGTATTATTTGGTGAGTAAGACCCTTGGTTTTTTCTTCTATAGAAGATGGTGAGTTAGATCCAATCTTATTTTATTGTTTAGAACAATTTTATGATCTTTTTAGAGATAATCTAGTGGTAGCCGAAATTTCTATTACTGATATTAATTTTCATTGTGGATCCCTATGGATGGAAGTGATTTATTTATTTATATTCTATTGTTTAGTTAATTATATAATAATTTTACATGTATATACTCTATATTTATCTACTATTTAAATGACCTCATTGTTGGTGTTCTGCAAACTTGTACTCACACCCTGCTCTTGTTGACTTGGATGTTCGATGCCCAAGAAGTTCTCTCACTTATTATATGATAAATATTGTCAGAGGAATGATGTTGTGTGATTGATCAGGATAACTGAGGTAGGACTGGCATAATGGGATTATGTGAGTGTTGTTGACTATTGTAGACCCCCATATACATTTACACATTATTTTATTTAATATATCTAATCGCCGTAGAGGTATATCAGTATCTATATATAAAAATCAATCTATATGACTATAGTATTTTATAATAATCTGTTATTTATGGATATTTTTGTTTTCTCTTTTTTACAGTAAGTTCTATTATAGAGGTTAAATTTTTATTTATTTTTTATTTGGTAATAATATATTTTTCTAGTATCCCAATTTCATACACTAGACCCCATAATTATTGTAAAAAAACTCTAGAACATGTGGAGATGAACTTAAGGTCAAGTCTCCCACAATCTGCTAATTGTTCCATGTAATCTATGGTGCTATCTTATAATATTATTATTTAAAGAAAGGTTATATGTATATTCTAACAAGTATATTATATTTTTTAAATAATTTGAATGATATTTAGAGAATTTAGATAAATATAAAATCTAAAACTCCACATAAATAGAATTTATAAATCTTATATTTATAAACATAAGCATAAATAATGTTCAAACGACTCGAAACATAAAACGAAATTATATCCACATTTTAATTTAATATAAAATGATATCTTAGTAATTGGATAAAGGTATTCAACTTAAAATGTGAAGAATAATAAAATGTTAAAAATTATTCCTAATAAAGATTTACCTCTTTTGACCTATACCTATTTACAAATGATATCTTTTGGAAAAAATAGTTGATTTCTTCTAGGATTCTTATCAGTTGGAAGATTCATTGAGATAAATTATTTTTTTCACATGAATGATTTATCAATTTTTAGATATTATATTTTCTTCTAGTTTCCTCTATGTTTGCACGAAATAAATATTGTTGTTTTGTTAAGAATGAAATAGATTGAAAGCTATGTTTTTTCGAGTGGTTTTACTACCCAATCAAGATTTCAATATTTTTGGTATAATATACCCATAAAATTTTTTAAATTATTTTCCCCTAATGGTAATAGTGGTCAATAAATTCTTTACGATGCTAATTTAATACTTATATTTAAATACATCACTCATTTCGTGAGAAAAAGTTAAACTCCTTGAATAACAATATTTATAAATTTCCATCTCCCATTAATATTCCTTGAGATGAATATCTAATTGATTAACTTTTAATTTTTACTTATATATCTATAGTAATAATTAAGATATTTGAATTTAATTTATACAACTAATAAAGGTCTTATTATCATTTTTTATAACATTAACAATCATATATTATGTATTAAGATAACATTTTTTATCTTATTAATTCCATAATTAATATATTTGTATTATTTATATAACTTTTTATACCTATTTTCATATTAATAAATATACCCTATAACTTATTAATGAATTTCAATAGATCTCAAATCATCATGATCTAAAAAATGATCATTCATCATTATTATCCCCTCATGGAGAGTAAAAATAGTTTTAATATAGGGTTAAATTTTTATGTGCTTGAAACGATAAATTTTTCATAAGGCATTTTTTCAATATTTAGAAAATATTATAATGTTTTTCTCTAATATTATCATTGTATTACATTTAACTATAAGAATTTATTTCTCCTTTAATAACACATAATATTTTTATATATTTTAATATATTTGTTTTTTTCTTTGTACAATTTTGTTTAAGGACTTTCATTCTTATAACATTTCCCAAGGAAAATTATGTCAAATATGACCTCTCTTTTTCACTCATAAAAAAATTATTTCTTATAATGATTAATTTAATTTTTTTCTATACTCTCTTTATAAATTCATATTTTTTAAGATCATTTTGACTATATTATCATTTTCACAATATTTTGGTTCAAATATTCTATCATGATAATTTTTTTAAACCTTAGTTGGACGTTCATGGTTTATGTGATCAAGAGTTTTATGTGTATGTGGTTACATGAGAAAATTAATTATTCCTCTTAAAAATATATACCTATGTATTTTTAATATATTAATTTTTAATTATAGTTCTTATAAAATGATTAATGATAAAATTTATTAAACTATTGGAAACATTATATTTTTTTCATCGTGATTCAAACTCCTTTGGTAAAAGGATCAACAAGATGACCATATGATAGATATTTTTATCTATGTGACTATATGATATTTAAAATAGTAATGATTATTAGATATATTTGATAATTAGATTGACAAATAAGAAAATAAAATTAATGAAAATCTTCAATAGTCATGGATCCCTTAGTTATAATGATATTTGAATTTCTGAAATGAGTAATATATAATTTCTCCCAGATTATAGAGGAGGGTTAAGAAAAATGAAAATGACTTTATATGTTAATAAATTTTAAAAATATATATTTTTAAACACAAAAATTCAATTGAAATTATTTCTTATAATTTGTTGAAAATTATATATATAATTTATTCGAACATTTTAAATACTTGTAGTCATAAAAATTGATTTGACTTTATCTATAGTCACCAATGTTTTTATTAAATCAATATATAACAAGAAATCATTTCAAAAAATATATATGTAGAATATTTGGATTTAAATTTCCAATATATTTGAAATTAACTTCTTCGATAAATGTTTTCTCTCTAATAGTAGAAGTTTATGGTGAGGATGATTGACCAAAAGATTTGATGAAGTAACTAAAATTAAAAATATTATTTGATTAGGATCAGTATCATGAGTAGATACCTTATCTCACACCAATTGATCTTTCCAAAATGTATATGTGAAACACACTAAAAGAGGGGGTGTCTTTTTAAAAAACACTACATATTTTCATCCACATAATTGTAATAAAACATACAAAAAATAAGATTTGTGATACTCACATATAAAAAAATCAATGTTATATCGATGTAAAACACAACAATAAGATAATTAATATTTTTAAATTACAAATTAAATTAAAAAAAATAATTAAAATTTAAAGATATTGTGTTATAAACAATATGGTTTTAATAATAAGCATGACATAATTAAGAAATTATATAATCCTGATTTAACAATCAAGTACTTCTAATGGATATTATAGGAAAGTCAATTTTTACAACTAGTAAATATATTAATAAAAACTTATTTTTGGGGACTATCAATAATAGATAAATCCAAAGGTCAAGAATTCTATAATCCATAATACTAGAACTGTATTTAAATTACATGGGAATACATTGATTAGACTAATTAAAAAATTCCCCCAGATCTATAACTAGAAGCTCTATGTACTTTCTTGTTGAAGTGGAATATCAATTCCATTATCCTCTTATGAAATCCCAGAATCATGTTAACTAAAATATAAATAAACAATAAAATTAGTAAGATATTTTAAAATAAATCTACATAATGAAGATATCTAGGTATATATTATGTGATATTAAAATTATTTAATCAATGTAATTTAAACATATATGTTAACACTTTTTGAAGGAACTATAAACTGACATAATTTCGAAACACTTAAGGTAATAATTTTTTAAAAAATATTCAAAACATGGGTATTTCATTAAACCCGGGGTTTTACTCTTTTCTCATAGGTTGTATTACATAATATATAACAAATATAAAAAATAATTATCATATAAAAATAAATTCATATACATTCATTTCATGATTTTCTAAAAAAAATAAGACTAATTTATTCTTTATCTAAATAGAATCATGTTTCTAATGGGAGATTTCTCGTAATTAATAATTTTGTTTCAATATTACATTTATTAATGTATGAATGATACAGAGCTAAAATAATATGTATTTTTCATCCACTTTTCCCATTGAAGTATAATTACACAGATTTGTGTAATTTATGATTATTTTTTTAAAATAATATACATTATTTCTAATTATTATTTCAATGTTTTAGATATGAAATATTATTGAGTTATCATAAATATACAACTAATTCTATAATAGTAATTTTTAAAGACTACTAAGGTGATCATGAATGATATTAAATGAAAAATATCCTTTTAATTTTGAGGGTAAATACTCCTAACTAATATTTTTTCCCTAAAACACTTTCAACACCATAAGTGAATAATATTTACTTCTTTTATTATATGTTATTTCTATATTCCCTATGTGATCGACCACCCACCTTTTTCAGAACAAATGTCATTGGTCACTACTGAGAAGAAATTTGATAAAAATGAAAATATTTAATGCATTAATAGTGAACTTATCATTAAAAATTATGTTTTATAATAGATTAAAATTAATTTAATCTTGGAATAAATTTTTTATATTCATATATTTTGAATTATATTGTTGAAACATTTTAAGATATTCATCTTTATCGTACATTTATCGAAATTAATGTTCATTTTTCTTATGAAAAATCTGATTAGTACTTGATAATTTTATAAATAATTTTAAAAACCCATTTCATAAATGGTCATTCAGATCTATAATTTTTTTATTAAATCACACATATAAATAGACATTTTTACAAATAATTATCAAGGACGTTAAATTTAAATATTCTAATATAAAAAAGAATTAAGATATGAAATTGTGTTTTCTTGAGTCACATTATAATTTTTTGAAAAATTAATTCCTATTAGTCATTTTAGAACAGAAATAAATTCCTTAAAAACACAAATATACATTCATAGGTGAAAATAAACAATTTCTAATCATCATAAAAATCTATCCAAAGACTAAGAGAACCAAATTTTATATGTGGGAATATAATTTAATATAATTTATTTAAATGGATCATATAAAATATTATAAGAATTATTTTTTTGTTTTGTTATAAAAATATCTATCAATTGAGAATATAATACATACCAAGAAATTTTAATTGACACTGACAATAATAATTTTACATTTAGGTAAAAAAGATGTTTCCACACTGTTGGATGTTAAAATAATTTAAATTATATATGATATATAATGAGTGATTTTTTTAAAATATTACCCAAAAAAATACGTTGATTCAGAATTTCAAAAAATGAATTTAGTAATCTTGTTCCTATTATGATTCTAAAAAAATGGGGAATCAGTAATACTTGAGACACTGCATTATCAAGTAATCATTATATCAAGGATCATCACACTGTATATAAAATATAATTAATAATTTATTTAAAATTTAAAATTTTGAATTTTGAACTATCTAAATTAATTTAATTTTAGAAATCATTATTTCAAAATGAGCATAGTACTTATATATGAACATTCTATAAATAGTTCGGTTTATAATGAAAATAATATATTCAAGAAACAAGTTATTCTTAATAATTTACTATTATGAAAATAATTAACTATATGTATAAAATATAATTAATTAATAAAATATATTTTTACAAAATTAAAATACTAATATTAATGTATTTTTTGATCTTATAAATATTATATCAAAAACTAATAACTAATTAAATTGATAATATAAAACTCTTTTGTTTACTTTCATTAAATAAAGAATTTTCAAGGGATAATTGGTTTTTTATTACATTGAAAGACACAAGTAAATTATTGTTTTATTATAAATAAAGTGTTTATCATTAAAATCAGTATCCAAGACAATTTTATCATATATTTATATTAAAATCATAAAATATTTATTTTTCCTGAAACTTGTTTACATTTGTTAGTGTGTTTCAATTAGTATTAACATTTCACAGTCATTCTTTCAAGAAAAATGAATTATAGACGTTAGTTTCATCCAAGAATCACTATCCCTACATTATCTTTCCATTTTCCATCCATTAACCCTTCCATAAAAACATTAAATTATTTAATTTTTAATGATTACTCCATAAAAATACCCTTCAATAATAAAATATTAACACCCCCACCACATATATTCTAACCTATCATTATAATTTCCCAACAAAACTATATTATGTTTTTCTAATATTACCTTATCCATATATACAAACATTATATTCCCTATTAGTTATTATACGACCTGTATTTACATGGATACTTCTAACAAAAATTAATGTCCCAGATATGAGTGTTATCTACTACTTAAATTTTCCTCTTAATTATTGAAATTAATATTTTATTTAAAAAAATATATTTAAATTTGATATCATTTATATACATTAATATTTTTATACTAATGTTATTATCATCATTTATTTATATATTTCATCCATTTTGATAAAAATGAAGGTTTATTGGTTCCATCACCTCGTTAAGGGGTTTGATATAAGGATGATATAAGTGGGAAAAATGATTTTAATTACATAAATAAATTTTAGATTTGAAAATTTTTGAACCAATTAATGAAATGACCAAGAAATGATCATGAGTAATATAATCATTTCAAATAAGTTTACTAAGAGGATAATCATATATTAAAATTTTGTAATGTTTTATTATACATTAAATATTCTTTCACATGATTCCAATTTGGATTCAACAAAATTATTAATTCTATATAAAATCATCATTATTCTTCTATCATTATTTTATAACAACACACCCTCAGAATGATTCATCAAGTTATGGATTTTTCATGTTTCGTTCAGTTTAAAATCCAATTTTAATAGTAATATCAATTTTTATAATGAATAAATATTTTAATGTAATTACTTTTATAATAGAATATTAATATTTAAATATTATTTTTATGGACATGTTAAATAAATATTTAATTCATTAATTTACAATAAAAACAATGAAATCATAGAATCAATGGAACACGATTGTTATCTATTAAACATACAAGGAGAAATAAAAAAAACTCATGAAAGTAGTTTGAAATAAGATAATGAATATAAATCATCATTATTTGTGACCACAATGATCTAGTCATAATGAAATATGAATTATGAAAAAACATAGACAAATATTTTATGAAATAAGTAAAAACAATGAACACACTAAATGATTGATGTGTAGAATTTATGGAATTAATATAGAGAATGGATATTTATGAATAGTATATATGAAAATATATATGATTAAGGATGTGAATTCAGTAATTATGATAAATTTTGTAGTGATACATGATTTTAATGTGTGTTTGTGGATGTTTGGAATAAAATTTTCTTTATCTGAACTATATAATACATAAATGAAATTCCATCTCAGGATATTTATTTATTAATAAAATTATAAGTTCCATTATGTTTCCCCTATTTCAATTGGAATTTATTTTAATGGTTTTGATCCCATATGTGGGGCTTTATCAGCTCAATTTTCATTATTTGGGACTAATGTAGTATTCACATCCTATATTGTTTTTGGGAATACATTCCAATGGAAGATATTCGTTTATTTTAACCATGAATTATTATTTATTTTCATGCATATATTTTTATCACTATATCATATTATTTTGATGTATAGGTTTCAAAAAACATTTTTAACCTCAATATTTTCCATAGTGGTAAAATCATATTACATTTTCTTCATGTAAAAGTCTGTGTAGTTTCATAGATAATACATAACAATATGAATACTAGAAATTAAATTTCACTATTTCAAAAATGAACCGATGATTATTTATAAAAAAAAGTTTTGGTTAATAATTAAAATATTATTACTCCGATTCTAAATGAATGTGTATATGTTTGTAACCCTAGCTGTACAATTAGAGGGTAAATTCATTAGATTATTCACATTCATTTTATGGACCATGTTGAATGATATTTCCTACCAGTACCTTATACTTTAACAAATTAATGATATTTATTCCAGTTATTCTTTTCCGTGTATTGAACAACACATTTTATGTACAACAACTATTATATTTCAATGATATTGGAAATTTTTATTTAGTTGAATATAACATATGGTTTATATGTTTATTAATTTATGATATTCTAGAAATGAAAATAATAATTTTTTAAGTGAAAATTTTTTATTTACAAATTTCACATTATATGAATATACAAGTTTTATTCATTGTGATTATATATAGGTAAGGTTATGAATAATGTTGGGGAATCTTATAGTGAATGAATTAGACCTAATCAGGTCGCTTATTAGAACTAATATATATAACCCCTTGTTTCATTAATAGGTCCCATGAGAAAACAAGTTGGGTATTAGTGTGTATATCTTCCTATAACTAGATAATTTATTTTTGAATTCCATAGAGAGATTTTTTTTATTTCTTTAATTGTGAATTCCACCACTATTGGATCAATGATTATTTATTTGCTTATTTTCATTTATTTTAATGATTATAGAATGAACATGGTTTTAGTTGAAAATAGATTAATTATTTCTCACATATTAATACCATTTCATTCATAACATGTTAGTGTTAGTAATTATTATTGTAACACCTCAAGCTTCCACGATACACTTCTCTTTGAATAATGCAACAACTTGCATTGTACGCAACTTCAAGATTCTAAAACACTACAACCAATCAAAGTAACTGTTATGAATAGTAATACCAAAATTTTAAAATTTTATGAATTTTATCATTGAAAATGGACTTCATTATTATATTCGGAGTATAGAAATTATCTTAGGGTGATTTTTTGGTATTTTTCTGAAAACATTCAATTTTTGATGAATAGGGAAAATTACTAAATATTAATTAAAAAAAATTAATTTAAATAATTAATAGTGATAAATTATGAATTTGAATGGTTTGGAAGTATAATTAGATTATATTTTTTTTCATTAATACAATGTAGGTCATTATAAGTAATTTCACATTTAAATTTGACATAAAGAAGTTTCAATATTTTGATAGTTATTATATCATAAAAACACGCTTTTTGTTTTGACAATGAGAATTAATTTTAAATTATTTTCTTCCACTTCTGTGTTTTGAATTTAAAAAAATTGATTGCATATTTGGAATCATGAGGACCAAATTTTGAAAATAGGTAACTTTTATTTTTAGACATTTTGAATAATTACTTCGGTAAATATTGTTTTTACCATGGTTAAAGGGTAAATCTGGTAAATAATGGTAAATAAATAATATTACAATAATATTAAATTACCCTAAAATGTTTCCTAACACTATTGGTTGATACAGTTCCAACCATGGTCATCTTTAGGTCGATTTTGGGACCCCCATGGAGCCACTTGTACGTGATAATGACACTTTATATTTATTAAGTTAAAGTAAATACAAAAATGACCAAAGCATATATCTTTTAGAAAAAAGATTTTTACATATGGTTATATAGGTTATATTTTAGACTATAAATATTCATTATAAAGATAAAACTATTTCCTACATAATGGTATTTTATTTATAATTTTTAGACATTTAATAATTAAATTTATTTATGACACAATAATGATGGAGTATTTTCCTTCTAAATGAATGAATTTATAAATGGTAATATAAATTTTAAAATAAATATAATCTGAAAGTTTTGATGACATAAAAAAATTTACTGGTTAATATGACATTATAGGATTACATAAATGAATTTATTTTAAGTTAATAAAGTCCTTATTACTTTATCCAAAATCAAATATTAAATTGTGTCAAAATTGACATAAAAGAGTTTTTAAAAAAAATATTATATTATTAATTGATATTATTTTCTTAAAAATCTAGGGTTCGAAAAAAGGACTTATATAATGATAGGTGTATCATTAATGGACCACTTGGGGGTCTCTTAGAATTATATGTATGTTTATTAACTATATAATATAAAATTACAAAGAGACATGGTAAATGTCAAACTATTTAACTAAGAGTTAAATAAAAAAAGATAAAGTTAATATAGTGACCCAAAACTGTGTAAAACCTATTGGTTGAGTGGTTTTAGACCTATCCCTACCATAAACTTTAAATAAACCACATTGGAGGAATTAAAAATGGAATATGAATTTATTATAAAATAATATTTCTAACTCTTCCTAAGGTTCCCCTCACCCCTCTTATAAAAGGGCACCCCCCCTTCTCTTCAATTCTCACCTCCAAAGCCTTTTGGCTCAGCCAACCCCAACCCAAATATTCTCTCAACATACACTAATTCATCCCAGACTCCTTATTTTGATCAGAAATCTATCTTATGGAGCCCTTTTGATCAAATCAAAAAGAAATAACCCGAAGAAGAGGTAATGTTTTCACCACCCTCTTTCAAGTTCCTTTCTTCTACCACTTCTTCTTTCTTTGTTATTTCCATTTTAAAATAATAACCTCAGTATATTATATATACTATGATGTTATTATAAATATGGTACAACCATATTCATTATTCTATCCATCCTTTGAATGACATGTCACCATACGTGCGTACGTACGGCTTACCGTCTCCACGTCGTGGTGTAATTGTTATTCAAAACATTATTATTCGGATCGGTATGATAATGACTTGTAATTTAAGTAAATAATAAATATAACATTATAATTATTAATTATATATGATATACCATCCAATTATGTAAAATTTTAATATAAAAAGAATGATATTGTCTCTTGTGCGTACGTACGGACTACCTCCTCCACGAACGCGATGAGATTCATTCCCCATCACATCCATTCATGACTAAATTTCATTTTATGATTAAAAGTATTTTTTATGGACTTTATATAATTCTGGATATGAATAATATACAACCTATCCATAACAAAAATGGCAGATGTAACAAAGAATATAAAGGAAAACGAATCAGTTAACAACCGAAACAACGATAACACTAAGATTTTATTAACAAAGAAATGTTAAAAGATCACATATGATCTCATATTAATGTATATTATTCTTGTATAATTTAATAAAAATTATTTCACTATGATATAGGAGGTAAACCAACCCTCAACCAAGTAAAAGTACAAGGTAAGGGTTAATTTCACAATCTCTTTATTATCCAAGGTTGTTTTTACTTAAGTATCTACTGGGACCACATTGTCATCCACATCCATGTTTCTTAAAAATGTATTTAAAAACATTTTTACTTGTTACTAGACTATGGGTTAAAGCCATTTTAACCCTTGTTTAAATTTTTATAATATTTTTATAAAGGAATCATTTTTTCGTTTTCCAAACAAGGTCATGTTAACCTTTTCAACAAAATTCAGGTAAGAATGTCTTTTTTTAACTTATACGGCAGGTGCGGCTATTTTACGCCATTATAAAATCATCTAATCATCCCTTACAAGCTTATAAGAATATATTCAAAGTAAATGTTTCCTTTTATAATTATGTGACTTTTAAATTATTTTAAAAAAAGAGATATTTCTCTCAAATAGTTTTGACTTCATCTATGTCAACATCCTTTGATGGATTTTAAGTTTATTTGAAGTTTATTTATTTTGATAAAAAACAACCTTATTATATTGAAGGTTTTGTGATATGTTTGACTATGGACGTGTTATTTTTATACCAGTCATGGTTTATGGATAAATTGTTGACATTTCGTGTACTAGTTTCAATACGAATGTTTATGTTATGTTTAAACCTTTTCATATGAGGAATTTATTAGACATATTAAGTGACGAGTAGTGCCCGATATAGATCCTTGATGTGTCAGTAGGTCACATGAGACAAACTAGTGTGTTGGTATAAGGCCTTGACAAAATCATATTTGTAGACTTGGCACAAGGCCTTGACTATGTGGTTATGATAGTCTGGTATTATGCATTCCATCATTATAAAAGTGGTTATTGATATTGGATGTTATTATTTGATTATTAGAATATAAATGTGAATAAGTAAATCAAATTATTCCATTTTATTTCTGCCATATTATGCTGAAGTTCAAGTTTAAAAGACTTCTGTTTTAGTTATACATTGCCTGAAATGTTCATGCTTATTAATGAAAGTTTCCGCTATATTGTTATCCTTACTGGGCATCTGAGCTCACCCCATTCTATGTTTTATTTTTCCTAAGATGTGAAGAAGTATTTTATGAATGACCTACAGGGATAGTATGAAGGGATATTATTGTGTTCTATGGAGACAAGATGTTGTTGTAGTTTTTCACTTTATGATGTAATGTAAACTTTATGAATGTATCTAGGGATTACAAGGCTACTAAACTAATCTTTCCTTCAAGACATGATCTTTTGTGATCATGCCAATGTTTTGTAATAACGTACCGACTCTAGGTAACTGGGGTCGGGGTGTTATAGTTGGTATTAGAGGAAGTTTAGTACAAACCTTGGAAGATAGATTTACATAAAATATGATTAGAGCACATACCCCTAAGATTGACTTTGAGGATCAGTATAGAAGAACATCCTATAATTTTGGTGTTGTAGAGAATTTTTATGTTTTCTGAGAAATACATCCATGTCTGGATATAAGACGGTAAGCCGGCTCTGACATAGATGTTCTTAGAGGGAAAACCTGAAAACACCTCTTTGATCTAGACTCGGACGGGAACTGGTGCATGACAATGGTCCTTGTTGCACTCTTGGTTACAACACTCCCGGGGGATATTCTTAGGATAATTCTAATTTTCATTACAAACCATTATGAACGGTTTATGAGTATATACTTCTTTAGAGAAAACATTTTTATTATTATGGATTATATTCATAAACTATTCAATTTATGTTATGTGTTTTACAAGAATGGATTTATGTATTGCGATTCATAAACTAATCAAGTTTATGCCATTGTTTAGAAATGGAGCCTAGTGGAAGGAATAGAAACCATATCAATGCGCACACTCCATATAAGAATTTCCCTCCTTCTCAAGATAATTATAGTGGATATGGTGAAGCAACTAGTGATGATCATCTAATAACCATATTGGGACAACTCACTCTGGTTATGAATAATAACCTTACCCATATGGAGCACCCTGATCTGCAGTATGGATGATCAATGTTAAATTTCATAATGAGGCAACAGCCACCAACGTTCAATGGTGGTAAAAATCCACTAGTAGCTGAGCAATGGATAAATTCTGTAGAGAAAATATTCCATGCCTTAGGGAGTAGCAATAGGGAAAAAGTTCTCATGGAAGTTTACCACCTCACTGGAGATGATTATCAATGGTGGTCACTGATTCAAAACATGAAGGAAGATAATGAAGTATCAAAAATGGAATTGAGGGAGTTTAAAGCTATTTTCACAGAAAAATACTTTCCTCATGACCAGCGAGCAGATATGGGAATACAATTTCTGAGTCTGAGGAAAATGGACGATGAGAATGTTGCAAAGTATGAGTCTAACTTTACAAGGTTAGCAAGGCATGCTGCAGATTATATGCATAACCCAAGAAGTAAGATTGATCGTTTCTTTTATGGGCTAAAACTATTTCTCTGCTGAGCATTAGTCTCACAATCCTTCTCATCATACTAAGATATTGTCTCATGTGATATCAAGACAGAAAAATGATTCTCTAAGTCTTATTACTTTAAAGCAAAGCAATAGAAGAAGAGATTTGTTGATCACTCCGGAAATGGAAATAAGGGGAAGAAGGAAAAAGATGAATATCCATCCTGTTGTAAATATGGGAAGAAACACCCCGGTACTTTCTTAAAACTAATGGGAGTCTGTTACAAGTGTGATGATAAAAGCCACCAGGCTTGTGATTTCAAGGGGAAGAAAGAAGATATCGATGGTCAATGCTACAATTGTACGGAGATGGGACATTATGCAAATGAATGTCCTAAGCGTCAGGGAAACATACATCAAAAAGGCCAAGGGATCAAGCCAAAGATTATGCTATCACTACTACTGAGTTAGAATCTACGAAAGATGTGGTGGAAGGTAATTTAATGGTTTCCTCAAGTTTATAAAATACATTATTTGATTCTGGATCATTGAATTGTTTCATATCTTCCCAGTTTTCTATAAAAATTTGATATTTCCAATTTTATATAACAACGGATTTTTCAATCAAAACTCATAAGGGAAGTATCATTGCAACAATGTTTTGTGAATCAGTCCCCATTAGAGCATATAAATGTTCTTTATCTGCTGATCTCATCGGCATACCCATGATTGAAAATTATATAATCCTCAGTATGGATTGGTTTTCAGACCATGATGCGAAGATTTATTGTATGAAGAATGAGGTTATGATTTTTGTTGATGATGATAAAGAACACCCTATCTTTAGAGTATAATCATCACCACTTTATTTTATCTAGATCCACCCCCAGTAGCTCAACTAAATTCAATTATTTGGGAGGACGAGAATTAAATGAATGTGGGTGGGGAAAGGAATGTTCAAATAGAGGATGTACCAATTGTGAAAGAATATATTGATGTATTTCCAGAATATTAACCTAGAAACCCTCTAGAATGAGAAATTGATTTTTCCATTGATTTAATTCCTTGATCAAGGCCCATATAGAAGACCCCTTATAGAATGGAAAATGTGGAATTAGTGGAACTAAAGAAACAAGTAGAGGAATTGAGTAATAAAGGATTTATTATCC
The DNA here is from genome assembly GCA_963277665.1 of Viscum album. Taxonomy (NCBI): domain Eukaryota; kingdom Viridiplantae; phylum Streptophyta; class Magnoliopsida; order Santalales; family Viscaceae; genus Viscum; species Viscum album. The sequence goes on along the minus strand of OY728140.1, from coordinate 38,475,661 downwards.
CTAGTGTTTCTCCAGGGGGATCCCCAGTCCTTTTTGTTAAGAAGAATGATGGATCTATGAGGTTATGTATCGACTACAGAGAGATCAATGCTATAACAATAAATATCAAGTATCCCCTACCTCGCATTGATGATTTATTTGACCAACTGTATGGAGATCCATACTTTTCAAAGATTGACCTTCGATCTGGATTCCATCAGTTGTGTGTGAATATGGAAGACATTCCAAAGTTATCATTTTGAACTAGGTATGAGCATTACGAGTTTACAGTAATGCCTTTTGGATTGACTAATGTACCCTCTATCTTCGTGGATCTAAGGAACAGTGTTTTATTGAAATATCTCGATGATTTTGTAGTTGTATTTATTGATGATATCTTGGTATACTCGAAAATCCATGAACATCATGAAAATAACTTGCACAGTATCCTGAAGTCTCTTAGAAGACATGAATTATATGGTCCATTTATCAAGTGTGAATTCTGGCTTCAGGATATTTCTTTTCTTGGCCATATTTTCTCTAGGGATGTAATATTCATTGATCCTTCTAAGACAATAGAAATCCAAGAATGGACAGCACCAATGACTATAACTGAGGTACATAGTTTTATTAGTTTAGTAGGTTATTATTGACATTTCATCCTGAATTTTTCCTGGTTGGATAACCCATTAACAAATCTCAAACGTAAAGGGGTTAAATTTATTTGGAGAAAAGAGTGTGAAGAATGTTTTGATGAATTGATGAGAAAATTAGTCAATTGTCTTATATTGACTCTAGCATCAGGGAATGATTGGTTTGATATTTACAGTGATGCTTAAAAAAAGGACTTGGTTGTGTCCTTATGCTGAATGATAGGGTTATTTCCTATGCATCACGACAACAGAAAATTCATGAGAAAAACCATCCTACTCATGATCTTGAGTTAGCTACTATAATCTTTTCTTTGAAGATATGGAGACAATATATCTATAATGAATAATGGGAGATATATACCGATCACAAGAGTTCGAAGTATATTTTCTCATAAAACGAAATCAACATGAGTCAATGGTGATGGCTTGAACGACTCAAGGATTATAATTGCACTATACACTACCACCTGGGGAAGGAAAATAAGGTTGACAATTCTTTGAGAAGAAATGATCCTGTAGTTTTTACAAAATGAGATTTGAAAGGGATACAATTTTTATAGATATAATAAAGTGGAATATGGGAATATCCATGGAAGGTGAAACATCAATACTTTTTCTAATGGTTTCCAAACCATATTTAATAGAAAGGATTAGGAGTTCTCAGACCGATGATGATGAATTTAAAAAGAAGATAAAAGCTGTGAATGATGGGAGATTAAGTGAATTTATGTATAAAGAAGGGATTTTGAAATTTGGGAAGAGACATTGTGTTCCCAATATACCTGATCTAAAAAGGGAATTGATGGATGATGCTCATAGTTCCAATTTCTCTATACACATTGGGAGAACCAAAATGTTTAGAGATTTGAAGGAACATTTTTGGTGGGACAACATGAAGAGGGAGATTGTTAATTTTGTGTCATGATGTATGGTTTTTCAACATTTCAAAGTTGGAAGGAAACCGCTTGGAGGAGTAATGCAACCTCTTCCCATACATGAGTGGAAATGGGATAATATTATGATGGACTTTGTAATGGGGCTACCAAATACTCCTAGAAGAAACGATGTATTATGGGTCATTGTTGATCGTCTTCCCAAGTCAGCACATTTTCATTCTATAAGAGAAGATTTACCACTTGAAAAATTAGCAAGTGTATATATTAATGAAGCTGTAAGACTTCACGGAGTACCACTATCCATTGTTTCTGATAATGATCCAAGTATTACATCAAGATTCTAGAAAATTATTCAGAAATCCCTGGATACTAAGCTTCATTTGAGCACTTCTTACCACCCCCAAACTGATGTAAAATCAGAACAAACTATTAAAACCTTAGAAGACATGTTTAGATCTTTCTCACTTGACTATCAGGGTATGTGGGATCAATATTTACCTCTGGTGGAGTTTACCTGTAACAATAGATTACATTCAAGTATTCAGATGGCACCATATGAAGCGTTATATGGAAAGAGATGTCGCACACCAAACTGTTGGGATGACGTTGGTGAAAGAAAACTTGTAGGCCCAGAACTGGTGGAGGAAACGATGGAAAAGGTGAAGATAGTCCAAAACAACATCAAAGAATCTCAATATAGGAAGAAGAGAAATGTTGATAACCAAAGGAAGGATTTGGAATTTCAGGTAGGAGATCATGTTTTCATGAGGTATCTCAATAGAAGGGTGTTATACATTTTGATAAGAAAGGTAAAATGAGTCCCAGGTACATCAGACCTTTCAAAATTATAGAACTTATTGGGGTTGTATCTTACCATTTGGAAATACCGCCAAGTCTCTTCAAAGTTCACGATGTGTTCCACCTATCACTGTTGAGAAAATACATTCTTGCCCCAACGCGTGTACTCAATTATGAAGAAGTAGAACTAGAACCTGATCTGTCTTATTGCGAAGAGCCTGTCAGGATTCTTGATACAAGAGAACAAGTGCTGAGAAACTAGATGACTCTTTGGGTAAAAGTTCTATGGAGAAACCATAAGATGGAATAGGCAATGTGGGAACCTGAAGAACTTGTGATGAAGAACCACCCAAGTCTTTTTACATAGTAATATTCTAGAAATTTTTAGGATGAAATTATTTTAAAGTGGAGAGAATGTAACACCCCAAAATTCCATGGTACTCTTCTTTTTGAATAATTCAATAGCTTGTATTTTACACAACTTCGAGATTCAAACACACCGCGACCAATCAATGTTGTCATTATGAATAGTAATACCCAATTTTTAAAATTTTATGAATTTCATTTTAGAAAATGGGCTTCATTTTTAGATTCGGATTATCGAAATTAGCTTAGGGTGAATTTTTGGTATTTTTTTGAAAACTTTCAATTTTTGATGAAGAGATAAAATTACTAAATTTTAATTAAAAACAAATATTTTTAATAGAAATAATTAATAGTGATAAATTATTCGTTTGAATTGTTTGGAAGTATAATTATATTATATTTTTTTAATTTAATACAATGTAGGTCATTGTAAGTAACTTCACATTTAAATTTGACATAAACAAGTTTCAATCATTGGATAGTTATTATTTCATAAAAACATGTTTTTTTTACAATGGGAATTAATTTTAAATTAATTTACGCCACTTTTTTTTGAATTTAGAAAATTGGATTCCATATTTGGAATCAGGAGGTCCAAATTGTGTAAATAGGTAACTTTTATTTTTAGACATTTTGATTAATTATTTCGGTAAATATATTGTTTACCATGGTTAAAGGGTAAATCTGATAAATAAGGGTAAACAAATAATATTATAATATTATTAAATTACCCTAAAATGTGTCCTAAACCTATTGGTTGATACATTTCCAACAATGGGAATATTTGGGTTGATTTTGGGACCCCATGGAGCCACTTGTAAGTGATAATGACACTTTATATTAATTAAGTTAAAGTAAATACAAAAATGACATAAGCATATATCTTTTAGAAAAACAATTTTTACATAGGGATATATATGTTATATTTTAGACTATAAATATTTATTATAAATATAAAAAGATTTCTTACATAATGGGAGTTTATTTATAATTTTTAGACATTTAATAATTAAATTTATTTATGACACAATAATGATGCATTATTTTCTTTATTAATGAAATAATCAAATAATTGGTAATATAAATGATAAAATAAATATAATTTAAATGTTTCGATGACATACACAAATTTATTGGTTAATATTACATGTTATTATTAACTAAATTAATTTTTTTAGAATTAATAAATTTTTTAAGACTTTAAAAAAAATCAATTATTAAATAGTGGAAAAATTGACATAAAGGAGTTTTTAAACCAAATATTATATTAATAATTGATATTATATTCCTAAAAATCTATTGTTCGGTCAAAGGACTTATAAAGATAGTTGTATTATTAATGGACCACTTGGGGGTGGCTTGGAATTATATAGTATGTTTATTAACTATATAATATAAAAATACAAAGAGACATGGTAAATGTCAAACTATTTAACTAAGTGTTAAATCAAAAAGATAAAGATAATATAGTTACCCAAACCTATCTAAAACCTATTGGTTGAGTGATTTTTGACCTATCCCCACATTAAAATTTATAAGATACACTTTTGATCCATTATAAAACGAATATGAATTTATTATAAAATAACATTTCTAGCTTTTTCTAAGGTGCCCCTCACCCCTATTATAAAAGGGCACTACCCCTTCTCTCAAATTCAAACCTTCAAAGCATTTTGGTTGGGCCAACCCATGCCCAAATAGTCTCTCAACTTCCCTCAATTCAACCTAGAGTCCTTATTTTGATCTGAAATCCAACCTAAGGAGCCCTTTTGATCAAATCAAAAGGATGAACCCGAAGAAGAGGTAATGTTTTCACCACCCTCAATCAACTTCGTTTCTTCTTCCACTTCATCATTCATTGTTATTTCCATTATAAAATAATAAATCAAGTATATTATATATAAATTTATGTTATTATAAATATGGTATGACCATATTCAGTATTCTATCCATCCTTTGAATGGCATGTCAACATACGTCTGTACGTATGACTTACCGTCTCCACGTCCTGGTGTAATTGTTATTCAAAACATTATTATGTGGATGGGTATGATAATGATGTGTATTTGTAGTAAATAATAAATATATCATTATACTTATTCTGTATATATGACATACCATCCAATTATATATGATTTTAATATCAAAATAATGATATTGTCGATCGTGCGTACGAACGGACTACCGTCTCCACGAACGTGATGAGATTAATTCCCCATCATATCCTTTCAATGCTAATGTTCATTTGATGATTAAAAGTAATTTTTAAGGAATTTATATCATTATGGATATAAATATGATACATCTTATCCATAACAAACATTTCTTATGTAAAAAATCATATAAACTAAAATGAATTAGTTAACACCTGAAATAATGATAATACTAATATATTATTAACAACTTAATGTTAAAAGATCATATATGACAACATATTAATGTATATGATTCTTGTATAACTTAATAACAATTATTTCACCATTATACAATAGTTAAACAAACCCTCGACCAAATAAATGTACAAGGTAAGGGTTAATTTCACAATCTCTTTATTATCTGAGGTTGTTTTTACATAAGTATCTACTGGGACCTCTTTATCATCCACATCCATGTTTCTTAAAAATGTATTTCAAAACATTTTTACTAGTTTATATACTGGTTTAATGTCATTTTTACCCTTGTTTTACTTTTTATAAGTTGTTTATAAAGGAATCACTCTGTCATTCTCCAAACAAGGTCCTTTTAACGTTTTCGACAGAAATATGGTAAGAATGTCTTTTTTTAACTTATAAGGTGGGTGTAGCTATTTTACACCGTTATAAAATCGTCAAAGCTTACCTTACAAGAATATAAAAATATTTTCAAAGTAAATGTTTACTTTTATAATTATGTGACTTTTAAATGAAATCAAAAAATGTATATATTTCTCTCAAATAATTTTGATCTCATCTATGTCAACATCCTTTGATGGATTTTAAGTTTATTTGAAGTTGATTTATTATGATACAAAACATCCATATTGTGTTGAATGTTTTTTGATATTTTTGACTGTGGATGTGTTATTTTTATACCATTCATGGTTTATGGATAACTTTTTGAAATTTCGTATGCTAGTTTCAATAAAAATGTTTATGTTATGTTTAAACCTTTTCATATGAGGAATTAATTGGACTTAGTAAGTGATGGGTGGAGCCCGCTATAGATCCTTGAAGCATCGGTAGGTCTCATGAGACAATCTAGTGTCCTGGAACAATGCATTGACAAAATCTTATTTTTTGACTTGGCACAAAGCCTTGACTATGCGGTTATGATAGTCTGGCATTATGCATTCCATCATTATGAAAGTGGTTGTTGGTATTGCATGTGATTATTCAACTAGTATAATATCTATGTGAATATTTAAATATCATTAATTCATTTTATTTCTTCCATATTATGATGATGTTCAAGTTTATAATGATTATTTTAGTTATACATTTCCTTAAATGTTTATTCTTATTTATGAAAGTTTCCTCTATTTTGTTAACCTTACTAGGCATCTGAGCTCACCCCTTTCTATGATTTATTTTTCCCAGGATGTGAAGAAGCATTTTATGAATGAACTGCATGGATAGTATGAGGGGATATGAGTTTGGTCTATGGAGGCAAGATGATGTTGTATTTTTTTCACTTTATGATGTAATGTAAACTTTATGAATGTATATAGTGATTCCAATGCTACTAAACTAATCGGTCTTTCAAGACTTGATCTTTATTTATCATTCCAATGTTATGTAATAATGCACCGACTCTGGGTAACTGGGGTAAGGGTGTTACAATTAGGATGTAGGATAATTTTATTGAGCATTTGAGTAGTTACTTATTTAATATTCATTCACTAGTAATCCTAGAGGTAGAACATATGTTATTTTGATAGAAATAATGGTAGGGGTTATCATTTTCCCATAATATAGTATCATTTTATGTTATATTTTCCATATATTGTATGTGTATTTTAAAATTTCCAAGACTACTAAACTATTGATTACATTAGAAAATCTTTCATTTTTTCCAATAATGTCACATAAAGAACATATCTTGGTTTCTAGAGTCTTAGATGCTATACGTGGTATTGATGGAAGTTTAGTAGAAACTATATGAATTTAATTTGGAGGATCCGTGTATTATTAGATAATTTCAATGAACAAAATATCTAGACATCAAGGTAATACACTAAATCGAAATATTAGAAATATATTTTAAAATCCAACATCATAAGAAAATTATTTTTATTAAATTATTTAAATATGGAGAAAAATGGAGGAATGAGAAATAACTTAACAACTACAGTCAATAATGGGATATTCCCCCTCATAATGTCAATAAAATAGAGAAGTTGGAAATAAGATCATAACCATAGTATGCTAGATTACCTAGGTTATAAGAAAAAAAATTGCTCATATAGAGTGACTTTCTAAACCAAAAAATGGAGTAACTATAGAGTAAGTCTTAATTATAAAATACCATCATAATTTAGTGGAGAAAGTTTTCCATGGGTTGTTAAACAGTGGGTAATATCCATATATTAGACCATTCTAACATTTTGATATATTAAAAATTAAAATTTCTTCATGGTGGCTTATCATATGATGAATGATGTGGACTAATGGTGTTCACTAATTAAAATAACACAACATGAATATATCATAAATTAAATTAAATCCTTAACTTTTAATGTTGTTTTCTATAAAAAATAGTCTTATTTTTGGTTGATGGTAGAAATGGAAATTATTCTCATAAATAGTAGAAAAAATGAGAATGTTAATTTTTCAAAATAAGAGTCCAACATTATAATGATCTATAATCATGTCACAAACCATGTATTTATAATAGAGTAAAATGTCTATCATATTATTGATGTGTTAAAACCATGACATTTAATTATGTTTGTGTAAATTTATATCTTACTATAAATAAAAAGTAAAAAGTTTCATTGAGAAAAAAACATATTTCTCAAGGATGTAAAAATTCAATATAAATTATTATAAGAAGATTCATATTGAGTTTTGGGGGAAGATAAATACTAGAAAGTGGAATAATGGATGGGTAAAAGTTTCCAAATGTGATAATGGTGGGAAGAAACACCATGGGATTAGTAAGAAGGTAAAAAAAGTCTTTTACTAGTGTAGAGAAAAATTATTTCAGTCTCATGAATGAAATTGTAAAGTAAACCCTATTTACGATCAATGTATTAAAAGTAGTGAGAAGTGACATTACGTTGAAGGATTCTCCAATTTCATTATAATTTACAAGTTAAAATGATGAGGTAGAAAGGTAAATTCTTTTATTTCCATTGATAAGTCAATTTTCTCATTGATGAGGTAATATGTACATTGATAATTTCCTTAATATTAGATAATATTTTAATTTATTCTAGATCACTTCATTATTTCTTATCTTACCTATTTTCCAAAAACATTAGATACTTCCATATAACCACAGTAAGGGAGTAATAAATATATAAATGAAGTGGGAATTCATTTCCAACAAATATATTTCATGCAATTATAATTTTGATTCACGGGAATACCTTATATTCACTATTATTTATTATATATATCATTAAATTTCAAATAATCATTGGTATAGATTTTATTTTAATGTATAATGAAAGAAAATAATTTCTAGGAGAAGGAGATTATGATTTTCGTAGGTGAGGTGGAATTATATGTCGTTAAAATGGAATCATTATCATATATATCATATTTTGATCATACACTAGTATATTTCATTTGTGAAATGATAGGTAAACATAAATATAATGTGGGGTCAATGGATATAAAGTAAACTTATGAATAAAAGAAGTACATAATTTATAGAATATCATTGATTCATTTTTAGATGAATTACCTGGAAATCCACGTGACCATGAAGTTGAGTTCCCCCTAAAATTCCATCCTTACGTAAGACCAATATTCATTACATCTTATAAAATTATCCAAGATTATATGGTATAGTTAAAGAAATTTATTTATGGGTTGAGTGATAAATGATTTATAAAGCCATTTTTTCCTATGGGGTGTCATTATTTTATTTGTGAATATGGAGGTTGAGTCTATTAGACTTTGCATCACATACAGATAGACCAATATCATTAATACAATATATAATTATTACTTTAAATGAATTTATAATATATTTTATCAACTCTAAGAAGACTGATACTATTAAATTATTTATCTTTTCACTTTTTATTATTAATTTAGGGTTAATAATGTGACATACAAAGAGGGTGTTTTGAAAAAGGTTTGGACAGTTTGAATTTATTATAATTCCGTTTGGAATGAATAAAGAACATTATAACATTATGAATTGGATGAAAATAGTGTTCGAGTTATATCATGAGAACATTATGGTGGTATTAATTTATGATATCTTGATATATCCTAATATTAATAAACAAAATAATATTCATTTGTATATAATTTTATAAATTCTCATAAAAAAGAATTATACGGGATTTATAAAATGAAAAAAATTCCTAAATGTATTTTATTTTGTTTACCATATTGTATCTACTAATTGGACATCTGTTGATCCTTTAGAGTCAATGTAATTCAAAAAATGTCTTAAAAAACATAATTGAGATTTGAAGTTTCTTGGATTAAAAGTTCACTATTGGTTGATTTTTCAAGATATTATTTGGTTTCTAACTCTTTAACCAAGTTAACACATAAATTGTATATATCAAAATACTCAAGGAATTATGGTGAATGTTTTAAATAGATGAAAAGGATAATAATTAATTACATTATGTTAACTCTACCATTTGGTTTGTAGGGTAACTTATTATATAGTGATGCATCAGTGAAACTAAATGGAAGTTTCCTTATGAATAATTCTAATTTGATTTCCTATGCATCAAGGAAATCCTATATACATGAATAGAAAAATCCAAATATTGATCTAGAGATATCATCCATAATGTTTTCATTAAAAATATGTCTAAAACACCTCTATGTATAATGAGGTGATATATATATATATGGACCACAAGTTTTAAGATTATTTCATCACCCTAAATGAGATAAATATAATGAAAATATGATGTATTGATCTAATCATGGAATATTATTCATTGATACACTACAACCATGGGAAGGAAAAAAAGTTTACTGACATGATGAGAAGTAAATAAAACAGAGTTTAAATCATGATGAGGATTAATAAGGATTCAATATATAGAGATCTAGAAAATATGGATATGGTGATTTCAAGGCTTGGGGAACCATTATTCTTTTTCCATGTAATTAATAAACCATATGAAAATAAAAACAAAGAAAAGTAATTGGTGGATATGGATAACAAATATAGGAATAATAATTTTGTAACTAATAGGTATCTGGTAGAGTTTATCTATAGAGATGGTGTACTGAAATTTGTGAAGAGGTTATGGGTTCCATTTATATGAGGAATGAAGAGTGAATTGCACGATGAATCACATAGATAAAATTTCTCTATAAACCCAAGTGAAAAAATGATGTATATATTTTGAAGATAAAATTTCTAGAGGTGTGTTATGATGTAGTAAATTTTAGTCTATGTGTCGAGCTGATTATAAGGATAGTAGATAATGAATGAAATAAAACATCCTCTATGAATCGTGAACCCAAAATCAATACATATATTGAAGTGGGAAAATGTTACATTGGACTATGTAACTTGACATCAAAAGACTCCAAGGAAGAATAATTCAATATGAGGTTACAATTATTGTCTTATTATATCATTCAATTTCATTGTGATTTGAGAAGATCTACCATTTGATCACTTTGTCTAACACTATATCAATAAAATCATAATTCTTCACAGGGAATATCTATTGATATTATCTATCCTTGATCATTAATCCAAATATAAATTCATGAAGAATGTTAAAAGTAATATATATAATGAGATACATATCTCCACAACATATCATCCCTAGACTAATATAAATTCTGAAAGGACTATCGAATCATCAGAAGGGTATCATAAATAATGTTGTCTAGAATTTCATGTTATATTGTATCAATATATACATTTTTTGGAATTTATATACAATAATAGCTTACATTAAAGCATCTAGGTGGAACTATTCAATTAATTTTATTAGGATATGTGTCATACTCTAAACAATTAGGGTGAAGTTAGAAAAATAAATTTAGTGGGACTAGAGCTTGTAGTGGAGACGAAAATTAATGAAAAGTCTATTTAAAGTTACATTAATGTGGACCAATGAAAAAAATTATATATGATTATAATCAAAGGAATAACATTCAATTTTAATATGGGGATCATATATTGTAAAGGGTTACACCTTTGTTAGTAGATTTATGATTTGGTAAGATATTGATATTAAACACAAGGTTCTTGGGAAATTTGAGATAAAAGAACAAATTGGAGCTATAGCTTAACAATTATATATATCACCCATCATTCATAAAGTAAAAAAACGTGTTCCGTGTTTTTTATTGATAAAATTCATTATATATTTGATGCAGGTTATCAATTATGTGGGAATATAGTTAGAGCCAAAATTTTCATATAATGGTGAGCATGTATAGATTATTAATTATAGAGGGAAAGTATTTTGGATGTAAAGAACATGAATTTTTAAACACAATTGGAGTTATACAAAATAAAATAAAAAAATGGGATCCTAATGAACTAATTGAGAATGAATGTTTACATTTTATCAATACATAAAATATTCCCACATTTGAGGATAGAATTATTTATTATCTTAGAATATAATAACATAGACCCTACTATAGTATGTATAATCTATTTCATGGATTACCACTCTCTTAATAGAATTAATTAAATATTTTATTCCAAATTTAAATATTAAACTTTGAAATTGAAAAAACAAAATTTATTTATTTTATAACTATATAAAAATTTGATCATTATGAATTTTTGATTATTTTCTTAAAACATTTAGATTTACTCTAAAAATAAAATTTTCATCACACTTTAAATTATTTTAGTATTTAAATATAATAAATTACATAGAGGATTAAAATATTATTAATTAAATATGAATTTATGGTATAAAAATATTTATTTTATAATATTATTTTTACTTCTATTTCAAGGGTCAAAAAAATATTGTGGGTAATTAAAATGTTACGTTAAAAAACTATTTTCTAATATTTATCTGAATCAACTATTTTCAACATATATTAGGTTTCATATTTCATTGAAAGTCTAATATAATTTACTTTCATTAGTATAAATTGAATTTTTAGGTTAATATAAGATTATTATATAATTATATATTATATGATAATATAAATATAAAAAAACAATATTTTTCTGAAAAAAATATGATATTAATAAATCTATAATAAAATTAGCATTTCAAATCTATCGAAATATTATTTGATATTTTAAAAAAAAATAACGAAAAGAATAAAATTAGTAAAATGATTCAAGGTTTATTTTTTTCTTAAAATTAATTTATTATATATGAAATAAGTTAACATTATAATATTTAATTAGTGATTTTTTTTGTTAAAATGTAAAATATCTAACACACATACATTTGTATAGAACATTAGTGTTTCTGGTGAATATATATCCAAACTCTTAATCTCCACTTATATTATTCAATTTTGACCCCATTGACCATTTAATATTAAGCGTAAACGTTTGAAAATGTATGGGTTAATCAAAAAAATATACATATCATCATTATAATTGGGTAAAACTCCAACTCATCAAAACTCACCTATCATTCTTATTTCCTACTGAAACACAAAAAATACCCATATTGAACCTTAAAATATTTTTTTATTTCGTTTGGAGATGACCACATTGGGTTGAGTGGGAACCAGAATCATGAAAGCTTAGGAAATAGAATCACAACTACAAAAATAGTGAAACATACAAAACAAATTGTCTCTAGTCAAAATGTTCTTGTACATATTTCCATTCAATATTAGTCAATATATTCTCCTTCATTATATTCTCAACAAAATATGGGGAAAGATAAATTCATAAGTTCCAATACTACAAATTCCACACTTTCTTCTCTATCCACCTCTACAAGGGAACATTATGATATTGCATCATGTGAAATAAGAATAACATTAGGATAATGTTCATGATCATTAATAACAAATTTATATTACACAAAATACATGAATTACTATGGATAAGAAAAATTTTCTAGAACAATAACCCATGTTAGACCAATAGTGAATTGATTCTCATCATGAATCCCTATTCCATTTCTTAGATTTTACATCGTGACTCTAGGACACTAATATTCTCTTTAAAGATCTAGTGGTAATTCTCTTTGGTATATTGGTGTAGTCTTTCAATGGAATAGGTTTATTTCTAGAAAGCACATAGAAATCCACTAATTATAGTATTCCCCTATTTCCATTACCTTTATATTTTTGGATGTTTATCCTTTGTTAAATTAAGATAACTAAGGCATAATAATTTCTAGGTATACTCCCTTTCATCAATAATGGATTTTATAGGACTCCTAGAGCTTTCTAAATTCTGATTATTAATTTATATTTTAGGTAATGATTTTGGTGGTGATTATCTCAATATTGTCTAATCGTCTACAGTCCTATTAATATATTTAGAAAAAATAATTTTATTCCTAGACCCAACTATTATTCAACCTTCTACCTTCAAGAGAATACTAGATATATCAACAAATAATTAAAACTGGTTTTATAAAGTTAAGGCTAACAAATATTCATTGTTGACTCTTCCTTACATAATCTCACCCTAGTCCCATTGGAATATATATAATTCATGTACCTAATTATTTGGAGGCATTACATGACCTTTCAGAAGTTTCACATGGGCATTTACTACTACCTGATTCACCACATTCATAACGTAAAAAAATATTCTATATGAAATGTAATGTTTTCCTTATCCATAAGTCCTTTCACTGGATTTATATTTCAAGATCATGAATCCATTAACTGGTCTTGAGCACCAACCTAGATTTAATTAATATACTCCGTGGATATAGGTATATGAAATGAAACATGATGATACCATGATGGTTGAGACCCACCATAAAATTTTCCATTTCCATCAACACAAGTCAGCTAGTCCTTAGTGGATCCAAGTGAACAATGTTTCAGATCCATTGGGTAGCTGGTAGGAAAATCAATGCATTTACCTAGATAGAAAATTATTAAGTAGATTTTCTAGTTATAATAAATTAACACATAATTTGGTCCATGATTCATAAAATATTTCATTACTAATGCTGTAGAACCCCTCTATTTCAATAGGAAATATATCCAATGGGGTTTTAGATACATTAACATCCAAAAAATCTATGGTTCGACAATATGGAAAAGTGAATTATATCATCATCCTTTATATAGAAATCACCGTAGATTTATACCTATCAGGATAAGGATGGGGAGATTCTAAAAAATGAGGGGTTAGGTAGGAAGACATACCCATGTAGCCAATGATGTTGAATCTTGATACAGGTGAAAATAAAATGACCATAAAAACAGGTAAAACATTAGGGAATTGAAATATTAAGGAGCCATTGTTGAGACATGAGCCAAGCCATTTTCATAATATAATAGAATGAAGAGGTGTTGATAATCTAGAGTACATTATACCAGGAAACACATTATTCTAAATGATCTATTAATGAATCTATAGAAGGCATCATCCAAATGATGATGACTATTAATTCAATCCATCATACAGTAGGTGATGAGAGAAGAATCTTCAGTAAATTCAGAGGAAGAAATTTTTAGGGGTGGAGATCCTATGAGGAAACCTAAAAGTATGAGACAATGCGGATTGTTAGGAATCATATACTGATATGAAAATAAGGAAATATCTAGACATCAGGCTAGATAAGGGGAGGTTGTGAAGAACACATCCCCGATAGGTATTAGAGGGGTAGGACATTGAGAGTGTGAGTAAAATTAAATCTATATGTTTCCCAGGAGTAATGTGTGATTTCATTTTAAAAATAGTACAAGTAGAACATGATCGTATGATTCTTAAATGATTATATAAATATAGTTTATTACTTTTTCAACCACAAACCAAAATTCAAGGAAATAATTTATACTAAACATGTAGTCCATGGGACATGAAACAATGACCTACCCCTCACCCCCAAGACCTTACCAAGAATATGTTCAAAAGCTTATGTTTACCATTATTTAGAATTAGGACTTCAATTACAGAGATAAATGCATGAAAAATTCATTTCCCCCACATGAGTATTATAAAATGTTAAACTTTTCCTCTAACTAATATTCCTTATATTTTTTCTAGACATACTATAATAATAATATTAGTTTCAACATTATAATATGATTTCACTATATTTATGGTATTATCATTTCTTGTTTTCATACCCCATCCATTATGAAAAATATTATCCTTCATGTATTTTTCATTCTACCATCTCCATGACACAAAATTTTTCATTTTCATTCACTATCATTAAAGGATGGATATTAGGGTGGTATTAAAGGGTAAATAAAATTTTCATGATATCATTAAGGATAACGTATGATAAATTTGAGATTGGATCAAATATATGACCAATAAATTATAATCATTAATTTAACAGTTTAAAATAACCATAACTAAAGTATAATTATTTATTCGTGTTCTATATATATTCATATCCATTACTCATTCATATGTTTAAATAAAATACAAATATATCACACTAATAAAAAATAAATAAGATCATTATTCTTTTAGTGAAGTGATATTAAAACAAATACACCTCATAATTATTAATTAATTACATGTATGTTTATGTTTGTCTTAGTATCACATACTAATTAAACAAAAATATTAATTTATATCATGAACTTTTCTACTATAATATGGTATGAATGTGTAAAGAACCATTTATTTATTCTGGGGATATTAAATTAATACTTAAATACAGAATCAATATAACACACTCCAATAGAAAAAAATCACAAAAATAATCTCATTATTGATTTTAACTTCACGGATAAAGACAATAGAACTCATGAAAGGATTTTGAAAAAACATATATTATTTGAAATCATCACGAAAATTATCCATAATCATGTAGTACTGATTAAATTTGATATCTAAATTCACATAGTCACCACCATTATGAAACTATTATATATTATAATAACTATAAACTGCTGATATAGAAAATCAATAGAGTTCATATTGAAATAGAATAATTCAAACAAGTATAAATAAAAATGGATATGATTATGGTGAAAAGTAATGTGAATAATAGGTGTATTTTTATACATGAGGATAAAGTGATTTCAGCGATGTTAGGAAAATAGGTAAGGTGTTTCCATCTCAAATTCCTATCTTCGATACATGTTTTGTGTTATTAACAAAATTTGGATTATGCGGGTTGTATACTTCTTATTTCATATTTTATTTCTTGAAATTTCAATATTCATGGTTTTTAAATATGATTTTTAATCCCTCTTGTTAAATGGTGTTTTTGATTTCAGTTATAACAAATCCATATGGGTGGTTTTTTCATCTCTAATATTATTACTTGAGTTTCATTTTATATTGAACGCATATTTTACTGTATTTCATTAATAATTTTCCATACAATAAATTTTCCATGATAATTATGAAATTAAAAGAAATTATAATTATATATTATTATCACTCTCTCATATTCATTTAATTTTGGATGTACCAAAACACTTTCAAAACTAAATTTTTTAAATGGAAGAAACCCACTATTTTTAATGAATAAATATGTGTTGTTTATAAGAATATGCATCCATGTTTTCACACTATTATGTTAATGTGTCTATGAACTTGTTGCAACTATGGGTAATCA
Source organism: Viscum album (assembly GCA_963277665.1). Taxonomy (NCBI): domain Eukaryota; kingdom Viridiplantae; phylum Streptophyta; class Magnoliopsida; order Santalales; family Viscaceae; genus Viscum; species Viscum album. The sequence continues at coordinate 38,459,120 of OY728140.1, read as the reverse complement.
CCATGAAATGGGTTCATTGGTCACTGAATCAATAGTTTTTTTCCATAAAAAATGAATGATACCAGAGATTAAAACCAAACTATATACTATTTAGGGATATGATGAAATGTTATTTATGGCCCATGATGAAAGATATTTTTTGCCATTTCCTTGTTCTATAACTAATGAAATATATTGAATCCAATTTATATCATCCACGGATAACCCATTATATTATATTTATTTTCACCAGTATAATTCATTAATAAGGTTACTTAATCTTATTTTAATGATACTCCACGAATTTTATATTATTTAAGGGATGTTCTACTATACATCCACTTTATTCAATAAAATGGGATTTTATTTTATTTTTTTATTTCTCATTATTTGAATGTCTTTTTTTATTCATAATTTAGTTCTGCATGTAATTATATGAAATTTCTTGATGACACTTATGTTGAATTCACTAGTAATTATTATTTTGTTGTTGGGGACTAGATTTATATATCTCCTCAATGCATCAAAAGGTCTAATTAGAATTAAATTGGATTTTCATGTATACTACTTCCCATTAAAATTAAGTGTCCCGACACATGGTATTGTTAAGAAATTTTAATGTCCAATGTTATGGAATCCATTTGTATGAGATCATTGATTTTTTTCCATGTTTTCATTTATTATCATTTATATAACATACAATGAGTTTCACTTTAATACAGTATCATATTGTTCATTTATTCATTACATATATTTAATCCAATGTTTATTATATGATATCATATGATATATTCAACTCCCTACTAAGAAATTGATATCACCCTTATTTATTCCATTCTTAAGGTATCTTAGAGGAAGAAAAAACATAATGTTATAAGATATTATAGAATGGATAATCATATTATTGAAAATTTAAATATTCGATCTTGTGTTTTAAAATGAATTTTTATGTATTCAGCTATTTTTATAAGAATACTAAAATTTTAGATCCATAATTTTCTCATGTATTTTCTACAAATAATGTAATATAACTTCCCTATCGCGGGTTTTTGGAATGTTGTATGTCACAAAATATTCAATTATTATTGAAATATTAATTCAATGACTAGAAAAAACCATTTTAATCCTCCATTTAATAACTATAATCTATAATTATTATCTTGATATACCAATTATTTTTTACATGATGTCTTTTAGGTAACATTAATATTGAAATTTCACCTGACGTTCAAAAGTACAACACTTTAAATTGTATTTTTTGTGCATTTCAATTTACAAGAATGCAGATTGTTTTTTTATTTCAATAGTGTATTTTAAAGGTGTATAATGAATTTATTTTATTATATAAAAATAATGGTATATTAGTTTCAATGTATTATGTTATTTTATATTTATCATCAATATAATGATTATTGAAAATTTAGTTTCTATTCTCGAATGACTAATTTATAAAAATAATGACTTGAAATTTGAAAAAATAAATTTCATGGAATATTGTAGAATTTATATTTGTCGTGAAGTATCTATCATTGGAATTAATATAGAATAATCTAATGTTGAGGTAATTTATGAACCATATAATAAAAATTGAATGATTTATGATATTTTCTTACACATTTATTTTTTTATACGACGAAGAAAAATAATTTAGCAAGGTAGATTTAAATTTGTACAGATTTATTAAAAGTGAACAACAATAATTCATAAATAATATTTTTAATGATACCATTGGAGAGGTAAAATAAGTTTTTTAACCCATCCAATATCCAATAAAAATTATTCTTACACATTGAATTAAAAATTGATGCATTTAAATTTTATCAAACATCAGTTTTGAGTTAAATAGTAAAGGGGAAGAATCATGTTATCACATAAAAATATTAAAAATTCGGTCAATATCAATCTAAATAAATAAAAATATAAAGTAATATCCTTGTATTTATATTTCTTCAAAAATGTATAGAAATTATCTATTTTTATATGATGTTATTATTTACATCGACCATTATTCAAAAGGATTTTTTAAAAAAATGATTCTAAATAATTATTCATGTGATTGATTTTTTTGAGAATATTATATTTTAATAAATTATGTGAAAGGTATTAAATGTTACTACTGAAGTTAAATTTTTGTTATAAATCACTTTTATCTAAAAAATTTAGAATCTTTCAGGTAAAACATGTCATAAAATACTAATGTAGATAACCTAATTATTATAGACCAACTAAAAGAAATTAGATGAAACATCCATATATAATTTCCCAGACTAATCTATTACCTCTCTATCTTGTTATTCTTCGATAATTACTTAGAAATTAGATTCCAATTTGTCCTATTCTAGAAATAAGTCATCCACTACTATCTTTTTCTCATTGTATCCTCTGGTGATAATTAGATGTTGTGTGTAAATCCAAGCTCTTTGTTTGATGTTTCTAGCCACATGAATTGGTATCCCATTCACCATCTCTACAACCTCCTTAGAATGATTAATTATCATAAACATTTCCAGAAACTATTCCTCGGTATGCATTAGAAGATCCCAGGAATCAACATTGGCCACTACATCAAAAACTCACTATGGATCAGCTAAACCTGATAGTGGAGCATCAATGATTTCAACCTCCAATCCAAACAGCACCAACATCCCCTCCTCTCTATCTATGATAAATACCATACTCTATTTCACCTCGGCTCCATACACATGAATTTTACAACCCTCAAAAGGGACATGCTTCATTCTACCAGAGACCAATTATAAATTTATGTTCAAAGATTAGTCCCCCGGGTTGAACTCTGATCCATTACACCTTGCCTTATTCTCTAATCAGGTTACTAAACTTGTTGGGGGTGTTTGAGTAGTCTTTTATGGGTCATGTATTTTCACCCCCTTGAGGACCAGGAGTTTTCTAGTCAAGAGGTTTCCTTTCTTTGCATTCCTTAATCAAGATCAAACTAGCGCCTCCTACTCATATTCTGAAATTGTCTGAGAGAACTCATCTCGATCACTTGCCTCTTCATCTTCTGAGTGCCAATGTCTAACCTTATTTTGTTTATATCATATAATGAAAGTTTTCCAAACTTTTAGGTTTTCTTTTTCTTTATCATGCATATTCAGGGGTGATAAGCGATTATGCATCGGAGTTGGATTTGCGGCCATGCCTAGACTGGGAACCCATTGGCTTGGGGACATTGCCTCATTCCTGTGAGACACCTGAGACTCCTTGAGCACCCTAGCATTAGTATGGGTTTCTCCATCTCCATTTTTAGATGGATAATAGGACACCAATGGTTGAACAACCCATCCTACCTTAACTGTATTAACAAAGGAGAGATAATAACTGAAGTATGGACCTCCTGAGATTGGTTTTGTCGGCTTGGACAGACCCACACCATAAAACAATATAGAAAAAATATCTATAACTCCCAGATCTTGAGGACTCATCCTAACACTCGGCTTATTAAGGGAAGGGTAAGGACCCTCCGGCTGTGTATGTATACCTTTTTTACTACTGTCTTAGCCCACAACCCCCATTTTAGTGGAGGTCCTTGGACCAGACCTATAGGTAGCTGTTGAGTGACCTAATTCCTTATAAACTGAGAAAAATTAAACAAAATATTTGTAGACCCCAATCTGTTTGCAACCAAATTCCACACATACATTAATCTAAAAAAACACAGAATGTAACACCCCTGGTAAATAAAGAATATCACATTTGTATATTTATCCATATTTGTGAATAAAATATTAATATTACTTTAAAGGGGACACTATGCTCGATGGCGTACCCAATACGCAACAACGAGTTTCTTGGGAATCTTACGTTGCACTCTAATAATAAAATAATATTATTTTAAATGGTAGTTAATGCCTAGCCGTTGTTATGGCGGGAATGAAAATAACTAACTACAAAACGATTATATATGTTTGTCAAATACTTTTACTTTTTACAATAAATGTTAGAGGATTAAAAATGTGAATGAATTCAATTTTTAAGCGTAAACATTCTAATGTTCTTTAGAAGGTTGATTAACCGCCTTTTAATGGAGAACCTATTTTAAATCCACTTTTTGCCAATTTTATGTGTTATATTTGAGAAAATAAAATTCTTATTTAGAATAGAGACATCAAAATTTACTTTGTGTAAATTTTTGGTATCTTTCTGATAAAGTTCATTTTTAATGAATAGTGAAAATGTGGTATTTTAATTCAAAACCTATTTTTAATCTAATTTATTTATATGATTAGATTATCTTTTGATTTGTTTTTAAAGTAAAATTAGAATATATTTTTACCATTTAATCCAATAGTGTTCATTTGAATTAATTTCACTTTGAAATTGGACTTAAACTAGTGTCAATCTTTTAATAGATATTGTTTCATAAAAACAAGCTATTTGTTTTGAAAGCATGAATTAATTATTAAATTAATTCATGAAACTTATATGTTTGGAATTTTGTAAAATAGACATCATTTTTGATTTCGGAATATCAAATATATCTTAGGGTGAATTTTTGGTATTTTTCTGAAAAACTTCAATTTTTGATGAATAGTGAAACCACTAAGTGGTAGTTAAAGAAACTGATTTTTTGTTTAAATGAATCTTTTCCACCTATGTGTTTTGAATTTAAAAAATCATACATACATGGTTGTAATTAGTAAGTAAAATTTGATTCAATGGGATTAAAATAATTTTTTAGTGAATAGTAACGTTTCTGTTCTTAATCGGGAGTAGAGGTAATTAGTGTAATTTAAGGTAAAAAACATGTTTTAATAATGTGAAATGACCTAGAAACATGTCCTAACCTCATTGGATGTGTCATGGACGAACAATACAATCCATGGTTTATATTTGGGACCCCTTGGATCCACTTTGGTTGGAAAATGACATAAATAACTTTTTATTTAAAGTTAAAATAAAAATGTCACAAGCATGAGATGTTTCACTAAAACAATTTTTAAATGGGGTTATACATGTCATATTTTTTACTATAAGTATTCATTAGAAATATAAAAAGATTTAATATGTCATGATAGTTTTTTTATAATTTTTGAGACATTAAATAAATTAAATTATTTATGACATTCTGATGATGCAGCGATTACCTCATTAATAAAGGATTTAAATAAAATGAAAATATAATGTTAAAACTATAACTTATACTTGTCAAAAACCTATTGGATGAGTATATTTCGAACCCTTACCACCGTATACTCGAAATACATCTATGTGGGACCTTTAAAATATGAAACGCATTTGAAAATAAAGTAGCATTTTGTAACTTTACAAGAGTGCCCCTCCTCTCCTCTTATAAAAGGACCCCACCTCTACCACCTTACCCACACCTCTCAAGCCTTCGTCTTGGCCAAACCCTGCTCATTTTTCCTCTCCACAGACCTCTCTTACTTCTAGAAGTCTCACTTTGGGCATAAGTCTTCCCAAGGAAGCCTTTGAGCTCCAATCAAAAAGAGTTACCTGATTTTAAGGTAATGTCTTCACTTGTGTTCTTTTGTTTTATTTTGCTTCTCCAAACCCCTAAACTCTTTTTATTCATTTCATTTGTAACAACTCAATTATCTTCAATATACTAGGATTTTGTTATAATAATAATTCTAGCTACACTTATACACACCTACATCAAATGGTTAAAGAATATACTATTTCTATGGATGGTGAATTTCTGCCTCACGAAACGATGATTGTTCAACACTCATATAACACCTTAAAAGGTGGACATTAAGATGTCACTATATTTATATATGATATATAATATGTTTATGTTTTACTTAAGCTTCTGTATTTTTCTTTTGTGGCATACCTTTATGGTTTCCATTGTGGGTAAACACGATAATTTCATTTTAGGAAGTGCGGACTACCGCTCCCTCAAAGTGATTTGATTCGTTAATGCCATATGTGGGATGTATAAAGGATAGATTTAAAGTTATTATATATGATGTATGTTAAATATAAATGATGAATATAATTCTGTAGTTAAAATATACATACCTATCATTTAGTTTTAATTCCATTAATATGACATAGAAATGAAAGTAGCGTTCATGCGTACGTACGGCTTACCATCTCCATGAACAGTGCATTTCATTTCTTAACTCTAAATGATTATTTAATATTATAAATACATGTATATTCTGGATATATATGATATATATGATATCCAAATCATGAATATCATTCTTGATATAATGAAACTTTGACCACACAAACAACATGTAATTGTAAGAAGTCCTCTTTCGACTTAAGAATGTAATATCGACAAAACAAACATTATTAACTTAAATGATTACATAATGTTTATAACATGGAAATAAGTGATATAAAAGGAATAATGAACTTGAAAAAGTTTTTTAAGAAATTATAAATTCACTCATGTTTATTATTCAGGATTTTAAAGAATGATCGAGTCATGTCGAACCTGAGGTAAGGGATCCTAATCCTCTCTTTCTTTTTAAGTACACTCTTTTATGTCATTCCTTTTTAGCTCATCTTTCTTGTGATTGGGATGTTATTATATATTAATCATACTGTAATTTTTATGTTCATATTATGAGAGACCCTATTCTCTCTCATCAATCCATTTTGTAAGTTTTGAGTGGCGTCATAGGCTACCAAATTTTCGTAAGAGATCCAACCTCTCTCTTTCTTTTTAAGTACCCTCTTTTATGTCATTTCTTTTAAGCTAATATTTCATATGTTTGGGGATGTTAATTTATATTCCTCATTCTGTAATTTTTATGTTCATATAATGAGAAACCCTATTTGATCTCATCAATCCATTTTTGGAATATTTAAGTGGCGTCGTTAGGCTGCCGAGTTTTCGTAAGGGATTTTCATTTCACTTTTTTTCTCATGACATTTATGCTATGTTTGCCACTATTTCCTTTGAGTGGTGTATGTACTGACCATTATTATACACTTTTTTGTAGTATAATTTCATTTATGGGTATTGACATATTCATTGTATGACACTTCTTCCATGGGGTGTATGTTTCGAAAGTTACCCAACTCGGTAAGGGGACCATTCACCCTCCTCTTTTTAAAAGACTTATTTTGTTATGTCTTTTAATTCACATAATAATATGTTGGGATATGTTATTCTATATCCTTATTTATGTAAATTTTATGTCCAAGTGATGAGATAACCTTTATCTCTCTCATCAACCCTTTTTGTAAAATTTTATGTGACGTCGTTAGGCTGTCGAATTTTACCAAGGGAACTTCTTAACCCAATTTTGATTTCTTTGGGTTCAACATGTAGTTATTGAATATGTCATCCTTTGAATATGTGTGAATGACCATTTATTGTTTTAAACATAATATCCAATTATATTGGGTGTATTTATATTTGTCACACATAATTATGAGATTGATTTATCCTTAATTTAAGGATACCTTCTTTATAAGGGATTTCATCACATTTCACATTTCTATTGAGAATTCATTGTTGTTATGCCCTAATTCATTCTTATATGGTATATATACTGTCCTTTGGAATATTATATCATGAATCCATTTATTCTTATGATATTATAATGTTCTGATTAAATGTTATTCCTCAATGATTGTATTCAAGTGTCTCTAATTTCTGTAAAAACCCTTTAACCAAAATATCGTTTTAAATGTTTTAATGGTTTTTTTTCTTATTAATATACTTGTTTTCAATATGGTTTTAAGGATTTATTTATATGGATATTAATGGTTTAAAATGTTAAACGCTTCAAGGTTGTATGGGATACTTTGACTCAAAAATCTCTTTATTAAATGTTTTAAATGGTTTTGAAAATGGTTTTTTTGAATGGATTCATTATTTCAATATCCTAAAATGTTATATTGTGATTGAAGTATGGAAATGTTATGTTTACTTTATGCATGTTTTATGTGATACGTTTATGTTATGGTTCTTGGGCATTTGTCATGAAAACGGGTTGTTCTTTGATAAACTATGGGCGGGTGAGCCCGATATAGCTCTACAATGCATTGGGTAATGTGAAGGGGTTAAACGTTAATGTTTCTCCGAAGAGATTTAGGGAATATACTGTGATGGGTATTCCAAACATAACCAAGAGGGTTTCTCCCTACGTAATAATGTTATGAGTGCCTCAAGTTACCTTTATGTCTTGTGATTTTTATGATTTATCCATGATTTTATGAGGTATGTTAAAGTGCTTATGTTTTATGGGTAAGGTATGATTTCATTCTTATGTATACATGTACTCATGTTTCCTTTCCATATTTTTATATCCCTTACTGAGCTTTTAATGCTCATACCATGTATTTGAAATGTTTTTCACAGGTCAAGGGAAGGGTACATGATATGATGATAGTGTCAAGGAAGTGTCAAGAAAGAATCCATGTTTTATTTTAAATATGTTTCTATTGATGGGAAAAATGAATTCTAACTTTTATGTAACCACTTTGTTTAAATGTGGAATGTAATGCAAGTATTATGATCTAATTCTATAAAACTCTAAACCTGAAAAGATCCTCAATGTGTAATCTTTTAATAACTCAAGATTAAGTATGTTTTAAGGCTGGGGCCTTATACAGAAGGCATCCTAGAAGAATCCAATTGTAAACACACCCTTAGATAAAACAAATGACATAAAGCTCATGTTCTATTATCAAAACAAATTAATCTACCAACGATGTTCCCTGGAAAACTAAAAATAGAATGGGTTTGAAATGGATGTGGGAGTTGAGGAAAGAATACCCAAATAAAAATCGAAAAGGTATTGTGCTTCATGTGGATGTCATAATACCATCGAAATAAAAATAAACAAGATCAATTGTAGATGCGAGGGGCACTGGACCAGGCCTTGATCAAATCCCCCACCAATTCAAACCGAGTCATTATATTCGTACTATCAATCATTCCCACAGTCTCTATCTCTTGTAAATTTCAGTTCCCAAAAGAAAAACCATAAAATGATTCCACTGAAGTTTTCCTCTACTTGAAATGAGCAAGGGGGAAATCGGGATAATAGAGAACTCTAAGGTACCCGTTCAGGAGATCTATCTCCATATAGAATTCTGAGAGAGAAACCAATAGAATAGGGTTCCCATTAAATAGATCTAGAACCTTAAGGAAAAGAGATATTAGAGGGAATGAGGGAAGGAGGACAGGTTCAGAAAAATGAGAGAAGGTCCTAGTTGTCTCCCCCTAAAAAGTCTCTGGAGGTCCCCCTTCCATAGGAGGGGTGGGGGCGATGTAAAGGTTTTCTTCCTCATTGGATGTGAGCGTCCATCGCTAAGAATGGGTTCTCACCTTTATTTGAGTCCTCATGAAAGGTAATGGAAAACATTTTTATTTATACTTGATATGATTATCTAATATATTATTTAAGATACAATATATCTTCTCTTATAAAAATTAAATCTTATATAAAGAATAATTGCACATTTTAATTAGACTCGATGATTTTTTGATCTTCTAAATTTTTTATAAGCTAATTTTGTTCCCCAATGGTTCTCTATGAAACCGTAGCATTGATTTTGAGCAATGAAAAATAATAATTTAAGGATGATCATTATCTATTTTATTCTTGTTTTTACAAAATAATAAAAATATGTGTCGCAAATTATAATCTTAAATCATTTTTGAATTGTTTCTATACATGGAGTTTTTGTTGCAAATAAACACCCTATTATGTTTTATTTGAGATATTAACTAATCACTCTATTTCACCATCATTTTTAATGGTTAATTTAGATTTAAGAATGACGGAATCACAATCATTAGTAATGAGATTCCTCCAAAACCACTTTTTTTATGATGTGTTTGATGTTTTTGTGATGGATTTAAGAAGAAATTTTATAAATTAATTAGAATAAAAATGATTATTTATTATTAATATTTTCTAATCTCTGTATATGATATTACCACTAGAACCAATGATGGAATGTATTTTAAAAAATTTATAAGATAATATCTATTATTAATATTTATAATGTTAATTGTTTTATAACTATTTAATTGAACTATTTTTTAATAATGTTTTAGAATATAGCTCAAGGAGATATAGAGATCATTATAGGGGTTTTACAAGATATCATCATAATATAATTGAGTGAATGGGTTATAAAATAGATAAATAAAATATATTTTTGAGAAAATTTGACATCAAAATAAAAAATTACCTTGATTTATAATGGATGATGTTTTATGGCCATATAGAAATACGTTGAAAAATATAATTAAATATCCACCTTTTAGACTAATGTTTACAAAAATTTAACGCGAGTCCATTTATTTTAAAACTGATGTTTTTTGGGCTATTAAAACCTATACCATGTTTTTTTAAACAAGAAAATAAATAATATTAAACATGTAATATTCATTAAAGATAAGTAATAATGAATCAGAAACATCTAGGAAATAAATATTGGAAACGAAACCATTTATTTAGAGAATTATATTCTATATAGCGTTCAATATAAAGATAAATTTTCTATTTTTTATATCAAATCTCAAGAATGTATGGATGAAAATATTTCTAAAGATTTTCACACTCTCACACATACACATTATCTTCCTTATATTGTTGAATATATTAAATAAAATCTGAAGGAAATGTATTTTTGATTATATAAAAAAATATATAATATTTTCATATAAAGAATTAATGATTCTATAGTGGAGTAGGATCACCTTAATGAGTCTGAGTATAGCTAAACACCATGTTGTGTGCTTGCTTTCCACTATTTTTTATTATTTCTATGTTTTTTTATTCTCATTTTCCAATTATATTTTTATACAATAAATAAATTTTACAAAATATTTTTATGTGACAAAACATTGTTTGATAAAATAGATTTCATGTGTATGTTTTTTAATTTCATAAATTATTTTTATTCTATCTACTATTGTTTCCAATTTTTTTAATATATTTTTCATTTTTAATATGTTTATGAAATAATTTGTGCTTAATTTGAAGATAATTTTAATATTTAAGTAATTACTATTTAGTAAAATGAGTTCATACATGGATAAAAATTTAATTTATTATTCAAATGAAATTTATTTAATGTTAAAAATCCTGGCTAATTCATTAAAATCTCTCTAAAGTATTTAATATCATGCCTTAAATCAGTTTCAAAATTTTCCGATTACATTCCCATGACAACTCTAATATATATTTTATTAAATTATCCCAATTTACCTAACTAATATTGTGATACATGTTTTAATATAACTTGAATTTTATTTTTTCATATTATAACCTGAGAGACTATATAATGTTTCTTAAGATGATTAAAGAAGTTTTTTTATTTTAAAAATCAATATTTTCAAGAAAAACATTCTTCATGCCTTTCCATTAAATTTTATCTTTCTATGAATATAAAATCATAAGCATCCAGTCATATAGCAATATAAAATGTTCAAAAACCAATTATATCTTCACAAAAAAGGGAAAATATGATATAGTTATACTCAATTGTGAATAATTTGTGTTTTGGGATTTTTATCATCATTTTAAATAACATTGGAAAGATCATTCAGGGTAGAGAAGTTGATTTTATAGATAAAAAGTAATGGAGAAAAAATATATTGAGAATCTATTGTGGATAAATTTTCTAAAAATAGAATGATGAATAGAATACTAGATGTGAACACTATAATTTAAAAAAATAATTTTTTTCATTAATGAAGATATATTATCATTCAATGGAATGGATAATATGTCACACCACTATTTTGGGATTCAAATATCCTTTATATGCTTTATAAAAAAATATGTTGAAAATTTAAAAACATAAAAAATATTACATTAGTCCTTTGGAATAGTTTATTTGTAAAATATTTAATACATAAATAATAAATATGATATATTTACATGAATAATTTTTTTTGGGATAATGAATTTCTATTATGAGTGATGATAAGAACATAGATGATTAAAAACTACATCATTGATTTTTCCTTCATAAAACTACGTAACTCCTTATTTTTACCTAAATATTTTTGACATCTAAATCCAATAATAATTTGGTCATGAGCACTACCTTACAATTACTCATGATTACGAAAATCCTTAAAAAATTTGGTGTGTATTTAAATTTATTTAAACCCTTTAGTGATTCATTAATTATTATGGATAAAAAACATTATTAATTAAAATTTTAATATGTTTGTTGATGGAAAATTATTGTAATGTAAGTATTAAGTGAGAATACAAGGATCAATGAAGTGGGTATGGATAGAATGAAAAAAATGGTGACTAATAAATAACATTTTATGAGGATGAATAATACTTTTTTGTTACATTATATTAGATAGTAGGGGATTGAATTATCATATGTTTGGAATTTTCATGTGTATTATTTTTATAATTATATGTTCATGATTCCATGTCATATATGTAGATTATTTGATTGATATGATAATTTCATCAATTTTAATTTAATATTCGTTATTTAATCCTCGCTATTTATAAATTTGTATTGGAGTTGTTTCATTTAATTTTTTTGAGCTTTTTACCAATTCCCTATTCATTATGATTATGTTTTTTATAATATTCGAATAAATTTTATTAGTTAAAAATTTTATTTTTTATTTATTGATATTATGAAAACAATTAATTGAGCTCTATGTCTTCAAAATCTCATAGATAAAATATTTCATATAATCTTGAATGAATCCCTATGTATTTCCTATAAGTATTATAGTGTCAATTTTTTTTAATGATTCAATGTTTTATTTTTTGATCAATGTATTATAAAATTAAAGTTGATATCATAAGAAGTTATATAAGTATTGAGATTATAAGAACACATCTTATTAATAACCTTATTCCGAAATTTATATAATAATGAAATTAATCTTTCTAAAATTAATGTTTTAGGATAAATTTTTACCGAATGATTTTTTGGGGGAAAACTCCTTATGTATTCATTTAGACATTGTAAAATTTATGGAATCTTAATAATGAAACTTCACACAAAAATAAAAGTTATTATATTGTTAATTCATTATAAAATAAAATTAATAAAATCTAAATTATATATTACCCCATGCATTAAAAATTAATTTTCATACACTATCTATAATGAATAGGATTATTAAATGATGTATGATGACCATGGTTTCTATAAAGTAACAAGTTGGCTATGTTATAAATATTTTTTCCAACAACCAATCTTAAACACATAACAAGAGGAAATTGAAGATTAATAGTTAGTGGAAAATGTGAAAATATTTGAGGCTAAAACAATTATGTGCATTAGAATTTATGGTGTCTGAAAAAATAATTCATGTAAAAAGGTTTAAAATGGTAATATGTACACCTTGATGATAATAATTAAGGATAATGTTTCTTCCTTGAGTTTCTATATATTTTATTTGGAAAATATCACTATTTAAATCTGTTTACAGTATGTTATGAATTAAAAAAATTTCATGGCCCAAAGAGTATAGAAACTATACTAGATTGGATGGTGGAGTTATCATACTACTGATGTGGTTATAATATGTCATATTAAATGGAAGAATAAGATAATAATAATAGATCTATTAGTGAGTAGATATATTCATAAGTGTCTATAGAGAGTTAAGATGTGAGTAATATTGTTTTAATCATTTTTCTTATCACTTTAATTTTTTTTGAAATTTTCAAGAAACTATTTTGTAAAATTATTACTATCTTGTTTATTCTTGAATTATTATTTATATATTATTTCATATATGTGTTTCAAATATAGAATAAAACATAATCTATTCCAGTATTTTAATTTCATATGTCCGGAATTCTATTTGAGAAAACTGATTTCAATTAGTCTTAGCTCTTTATGGGTCTTAAAATAGTTATGTTAATGTTTGATGGGAAAAAAATCTTATTGTTTTCTTAGTATGAAATTCATGTAGAATTTGATGTTTTCTTTGTGGTTATTAGTTAAACACTGAAAATAGAATTCAATAATATTTTTTTATAATGAACAAGAGAGTGTATGATGTTACAAAACATATCATATATTTTTTCCTCATATTCTAATTTCACACACCTTTTCCATATAATTTTCTTATTTTATAAACTAGAATATCTTTCATGTAATTTAAACTGAATTTATTTTCATTAAAATTTTATTAATTATTTAATAATCAATTTAATTTAATTATTTTAATATATAAAAAAGTTACAATTAAGAAACCACACCTATAGCCTCTTAATGAGACATCATTTGTGAAGATATATTGAATTTTTATAGGGTTGGTTTTGCAAAATGGACTGAAGAAAATTCTATTCATTCAGTATCCCATGATTAAAAACTCTAATTAGATGATTTAAGAAACATATATAACCTTTTTGTGTCCCTCCATCTAATTTATATGATTTTTCTTATGTTAGTGTTTGTTTTATATGGTTTGGGGAAAATATAAATTTCAACCTTCACCAACCATATTTATAGTATTATAATTTTAACTAATAATAATATAAATCTTTATATTTATAGAAATAATAATGATCAGTAATATTATAAAATAGTAGTAATAATCATTATATTATATCTACTCTTATTAGTTATATTTAATTTTATATCATTTAGGTAAACAACTAATAATGACTAAAACAATATTCTTGTGGATGGTGATACCAACAAGATCCTTTGTTAGGGGTTTCATTTACTATCTGTACATGTTTTGGTTCTCTATCTCTTTTCAATAGCCCTCATCAATGGATATTTCATTGATAGTAGGGATTAATTATCCTAAAAATTATATATTTCTATATAATATATATATTTTTTCTGTTTGTGTGTGTTGGTGTGTCTGTTGATTGAAAAATAAAATAGATATTATTTTATATATTGTTCACATTATTAATGTTGTACTTATTTCTTATATTTTTTTGGATAATATATTTGTAAATTCATATAATTATTTTAACATTGTTTGAAATTTATTCATCTACTCTTAAATTAATTTTATAGTTTTGAAAATGATTTACACTACTAATGTATTTATATCACATTCATATCATAGAACATATTCAGAATAAACAGCATATTGAATAAAATGTTATTGTAATCAAATAAGTAATTCATTTCATGGTGGATGACTGTAATTGAAATTTCTCAATATAAAATCAGAAAAACAATATATATTTTTTATTCATGTCTTATAATAAATTATTTATCCATTATTATCTACTAAAAATTAATCATTATAAACCAATCAAATAAAATGAATCTATGGAACCATAAAAGAGGTTGTGTTATGGTGAAGATTAAATTAAACATTTTTCAAAACAATAACTCAAATTTTGAACTATTTACAAAGTTATCATGAAAACATTTCACTCTATCATTCACCTCACCGTATGGATAATAAATATAAAATAATTAATTAATTTATCAAATATAAAAACTCATAGATTTTTTTATTAGTTTAGTCAAGCTAGGATTTATCTCATGTGAATAAACATAATGAAAAATAACTATATCAGATCTCAACTACTAAAAGGTTTTTTTGGAAACAATAATTTATGTGAGGTAACTCAATTTCATGAAATATAAATCATAAAATACAGATTTGAGGATGGAAAACATCCTCAAAATTTTCATGATCTCTTCATTAATCCATGAAGGGATTTAATGTGGTGTTATATTAAATTATAAATTTTTATTTTTCTCCCTGATATGATGAAAAACAATAATATTATTTCTCTAATATATTCTGGGAATGTTGTGTATATTTTATTTTGTGTATACATCTTCCTTCCCAAGGAAACCTTTTTAAAAAACCTTTTTAGGTGATTTCAATAATTTTTCATCAACTGATATCCCATATATTATTCATTTTCTTATTTTGTTAACTAAATGAGATAATATTACCAAGATGGTTATAATAATTTAATAATTTTTTATTTTCACTAATCAGTTAATTGTGTCAATTATACTCCAGGTATGAATATCTCTCTTTTAAAAAATAAGACTCTTCAACATTAACTTTATAAAAAGATCACTCAACAGGGATCATTATTTCTATATTGCATTGTTTCTCTCTCTCACACACAGATATTATTATAACATAGTACACTAATAGTATTCATCCAATCATAAAGACCTTATTTCAATATATATGGTTAATTGGCGCTTTTACAAACATCATTAATCCGGACATGTGTCACATACATATGTTTTTTGCAAATCCATCCAATCATGTATAATTTTCTTCCAAATGAAATATCAAATGTCCATATGATATAGATATTGTATATATTATTGTATAATTATGGTTATAATATTATATTGTAAAATGACTACCATTTCTTTATAGAAATTATGGTATGATTGTTATTATGTAAAAAAGAAAATATCATGTAATGGATCACAATAAAACCTCCAGATATATTCAGTATGACATAATGAATATACTCATTTTTTAAAGCTCTATTTTCTATAAATTTCCATCCATATGTTGTGATCCATTTTTCACATTGTAACAAATTCCCTTTAAAATTAATGAAAACATCATCATCCTTTAATAACAGAATCCTATTTTTTGATGATATATTGACACCCAAATTTGTATTATTTAATATATGTGTAGCTTAGTTGTCTTAATTATCATTCATACACTTTTCTCAATATGTTTTATTTTTTTATTTTTTATACTCTATATATAAAACTTCTCAACCTTTTGAGACGATATTACAGTGTGAATCGTAATTTTTAATGAAATGTTCCACATAATCCCCTTGAACATATTCCAAATACGACATGAATCATATAGTCGTATAAAATCTTTACGGTGTTTTATTTATTTTACAATCAAATAATATAATATATAAAAAATAATTGTGTAACAATATTATTTGAAATATATCTTTTTATACTAATACTATGAAATCATTAATACAATACCTAACATATCTGATGGTTCAAAAAAATTCTCCAACTCCAAAATAGAACCAAATTAAAATTTACTACCACATAACTCTATTAATGATGAAATATTATGTATGTAAATCTTCATGTTATCTATAAATTCTCTTTCCATCAATAGAATTTCTGTATTAATCCACCAACATTACTTAACCTTTTTTTCATAGACTCTATAGTATTAGGGTGTGGTCCATATCAGAATCTAGAAAGATGACATTCCAAATTCTACCCACTTAATAACATTATTAATATTATTCATTATACATGTTGAATATTTATGAGAGGTAATGGATCTATCATTAATAAAATAGTGTTAACTGTTGTTCTATAAAAAACCTTTGAGTTAAAAATTTATAGAGTGTAAGATTATAAATTTAAAATCAATGATAATCATTCCATTATTAATTGGTAACAAATTTTAACTATATTATACATTCAATATTTATATATTTTTATTTGATTTTATATTTATAATTGATATTACTCTTTATATATATTTAAAATATAGTCTTATAGGCGATGCTTGTGAATAAATAATTAATTAGGGGACCATAAATTAAATGGATAAAAAAGTATTATTTAATTTTACCCATATATTAATCATGGTACAAGGATTCTAAAAGGAGGATAGATGATGAACAAGATCATGATAGATTAGTTAATGTATACTATTGGTATCTATGTCAATCATGGTAACATAAGCATGAATATACATAAAAATAGGGATTTCGAACAATATTACTATAATATTAGTTAGATTCCTTCTTCCAATAAATAAATATACTATATTTATGTAACGATGATTTTTTTATGACATTTCCATCCACATGCTCATATTATTCATGAGAACTATGAAGTTATCATGGTCTAGTAAACAAATTATTTTATAGGATTTGGGCTTTTGAGTGTAATTTTATATTTGAATATTACCTTTATTTAAAAATATTATCCATTTATTTTTTATCATTGCATTCCTTCCCCTATCACAAAAACAATTATAAAGATTATTGTATCCCACAAGTTTTTGTAGTGCATGGTGACAATATTTTGAAATTGAATTGGAAGTGTTGATAAATATCATATAAAAACATAGTGATGTGGTTATATTATGAATTGATTAACATATCCAATAGATGTTTTGTTTTCAATGATAGTGATGTTTAAATTTTTATGTAACAAACTAACCCAGGCTACCTTGACTCAATATGGGAGGAATACAATCCCATGTATCAAAGCACAATATATATTATTATAGGATAGAGTAATGTGTTATGAGATTTAAAATTGTTCATTCATATTGATTTTTTCTATTTATAAATATAATTAAAAATTGGTTATCGTAAGGATCACAATAAAATAGTTATACACATGGTTTTATTCATAGGAATAAATAATCTCAAAACAACAAATATAATAACCTCATAAGATTAAATAAATATATTATATAAATAAAGAATGATATATAATAAATCCAATCAATATAAAAAATATCTGATGCTATCAAATTCTTTATACCATAAATGAACATTACACATAAAATAAATAAAACTAATCAATAATAAGAAATAAAATATAATTAATATATAATGAAAAAGAATTATGTAACATATGTTATAATACCAAAACACTCAAAACATATACACTATTCATATAAATGTATAAAATACTTTACCAATCACCACCCCCATATTTGAAGAAAAATTAACAATTATATTTTATTTCCATTTGGAACAATTATATTTTTTTATTTAGTGTAACAAACTATAAGTACACACCAATATTGATATTTTTAATGAGAAATGATATCTTTAGGACAAAAAAACTGATTCTATAAAAATACTTTTGTTAAATATATTATAATATACATTCTTAAATCACACTTAAAAAAAATAGTAATTATTTTCTTGAGAAATAATAATAAAATACATATTATAATATTAATAATCTCATTTGAAAAGAAAAAAAAATTGTTTCATGGAATAAATAAAACAATCCATCTTACTTTTATATGTGAAATTAAACAATGACCATTAGAAAATTATAAATCACAAGATATATAAAAATGATTATAAATTTATTTTTCATGACTCTTATATGATATAAATCTTAAGACAAAATCGTCATATGATCCTTATAAAAAATTCTTATTACAAAACCTATATTATAGTAGGAAAACAGTTAGACCAGTCTCTTATCAATAATTGAGTCACTTGTACCATAAAATATCAGTACTGTTTCATTTTCCACTAAATGAAAATATTTCTACCTTGGGAATAACATGATATTTTAAAAAATAATCACCATACATTCAAAGATCATATTTACACAAACACCTCACCACTATATATAATCAATAATAATATACACATACATATACATATTCATCCATTCATTTAAATTGAATCACAGTGATATAAATAAAAAAGTGATAGAAAAAGGGTTTCACATAATAATTATCATTCTTGTTTATTCATTTCAAAATAATATTCAGCAAAAAATAAAAGTTAAATAGTAAAAAAATAATTTAAACCCAATTATAAATATAACTATTTTTATAGAATAAATTTTTATATAATTAAACTAATTTAATAATTTCATCAACTATGAGGTATGATAAAAATACATTTAAACTAGAGTTTATATAAATGGGTTTTAAAAATTTTAGCATCCTTCAATCATCAAATAAGATAGTTGAATAAGTTATAAATATTTAAGGATCTAAGTCCCTTCAAATTTGTTTAGTGTATTCACTAATATTGGGTTTAATATTATATAATTATATAAAAACATTGTGAATCCCTTGAAAATGAAATGATATATGTTAATTAAATAAAAATTCATTCATACCACTAAAAATAAGCTTGATAATATTAATTTAATAATGTAATAATTTGTTCTTAATAAATATTTGAACATCATACATAATGATATTAATTAATTCCATAATTACTCGTGAAATAGACAATAATGTAATATGTAATTAAATTATAACACATTAATAATTAAAAATAAGTTACATAAATTCATACATGGAATTATTATGTAAAAATATATAATCTAGAGATATTCATAATTTTTTACTTAGTTTTTATCAGATGAAATAAAAAATAATTAAATGTTTCTTGTTACGAGGGAATTGAGGGCATTAAATATAACATTACAAATGATAAAACCTTATTAGATCTAAATTAATTACACTATTATGTAAATAAAATAAATTTCATATTCATTCCCTTTTTACTATAACTATTGTATATTATAAAATGAAATATAATTATTTTAAAAAACATTTCTAAGGGAAAGTGGGGAACCAAAAAATTAATTGAAACAAACAACATCAAACCACATTTTACATAATAGGGTCATTAAAAAATATTAATATTATTGTAATTATTTACCCTATATATCCAACATTTAATGCATGTTACATTCATGTCAACATTTTATTATATAATCTCATCTATACAGAAGACCATATTTTCCTAGGATTCCATGTGTTCATCCAATATTTTTTCCTTGTTAAATCCACATATCTAAATATGATTTATTTTATCAATCTAATTAACCTATAATTTATTAAGATCAACATACAATGGTCATTCAAACATTATATGATAATACTACATTGAGATATTGATTATGAATGAATCCTCCACTATCACATTATTAGAGTGGATGATAAGATCCTTGATTATAGAACTAGAATCATTCACCCTATCTATACCATTCAAAAATATAGCATTTGAGTCCAGCATTGGGTCTAGGAGGAAATCCCTTAAAACAGAAGATTCTATATGAGGTTATGTACCTAAAATAATTCAACAATTTTCCTCATCATCCATATCACTAAAATTGGAATATTTATTTCCAGATTTACCATCTTTTTTTGTAGCATCTTTATTAAGATTTTATTCACCCAACTAAGGCTCTTACCCGGGATTCACTTCAGTATATGAAAATATGGTAACCAATGTTTTTTATATGTTTTTTATTCCTTTAATGCATATTTTTCTTCTCCTTGATGTCTATGATGTTTTAATATATGTGGTTAGCTTATTTATAGTATCTCAAATTGGACCCTACACACCTAATTTTGTGTCGGTAAAGTTCATAATAATTAATAGGGAGGGATTATATTTCCATATCTCATGGTTCAAGATCGTCAAGGTACTTTTTCACAACCTGCATCATTTTTCATCTTGGAATGTATATTTTCCAGCTTTCAAGAGAATCACAACATTTTTCAATACCATTAAATAATAAGAAATGTTTCTTTCGTTGTGTTGTGTTATAAGTACCATGGTTTCTACAAGACATCATCCTCAGAGAATTAATACTATTATATTATTGATAAACCTAAAATGGATTGATCATGATTTTATTGATATGAGATTTTCTAAAAATATCCCTGACAAGATCTGGGTGACTGGGATACTCCTTATGATTTCCCTTTCTATAATCCTTCATGGTTTTTGCAAATGAGAGGGAGACCATAGGATGGTACAGACCAACCTCCCATGTACCCTGCACAAAAGAATTATGATCCCCCCAATCATGTATCGAGTTATAGAATATGTCTCTTAACTTTGGATCATAACACATTGGACCAAAATCCTTCTGATGTGAATCAACATTATAAACTTTTCTATATTCCAAAAGATCATCATCACGGGATGCAATAGGACTATTCCCAACCAAACGAGCTGTAGGGATAACCCCCCCCCCCCCATGAATATTCATTTGAGATGGATGGAATGAATTGAACATATAACCTATATGTGTGAAAGGATAATAAAAGTCTATCAATGACATGATGGTCACATCCAATTTGTATAAAAAAAATTCCCAACCATGGTCATTACAGATTCCACTAGGGCTATACAGACATCAACCTTGACAACGATTTGGGGATAAATCATGTTAGTGAGAGTATTTATTCTATTATACAAGCACAAAAAATTCCAAACCACATTACAAAATATGAAGATATACCAAGGGTTTTCAAAAAAATGGATTATCATGAAATCATATCCCGAACCTCTTTTTCATACTATCTCACTTCATATAGAATTTAGAGGAAAATAGAAATATGTAGACAAGAGAGATATGAACGTATGAGGATTTTTAAATGCAGATGTGGCCAGATTATCCATCATTGAAAAATAGTCTATAATATTTCTCTTATTAATAATGGAGACAATCTCCCACGCAGGTTAGCACCATTAATCAATCACAAATTAGTCAAACGAGTCAACTGATGGATGGGGTTATATGAATTGATCCACTAATATAAATCTCAGAAGAGATGAAGCTTCCATGAACTCCTACATCAATATAATAAGATGATAAAATCCAAAAAAATCAGGGACTTTATAGAAGAGAGAGATTTCAGGGAATGGATGGAGAAAAAGAATAGATTATTTTTCAAAGGGGATTTTCAATATTAGCGCTTCTTTTTTAAATGGAATAAATGGGTTTTTTAATAACATGTACTTTTGTAAATAATAATTATGAATGTTATTTTATTATATTATGTTTTTATAAATATGGAATTTCAACCTATATTTTTTATATTAATTACAAAAACATTTTTTTGTGTCTTTAAAATGAAATCATTAAATTATTTATAACACCAATTATAGTTTTAAAAATTTCCTATGATAATTAAAAAGATAAATTATTAATAATAAAAAAAATTATATAAATTTTTTTTCCAATAATTATCTTTCGACTACTTTAATTTTATAAGAAAGGTTAATCGTGATTTATTTACTTCAAATGTAAAACCCCAAGTTCTAGGATGCATTTAGTTTTTTAAATATATATATATATATATAATTAAAAAATAATTTATTATATTATATAAAAATAATAATAACTTGAGAAAAATGTTTTTATTATAATATATGTATAAAATTAATTAGATTTCATTCCAATATAATTGGTCCTTATAACTACAGTTCATGAAACAATTTATTACATACCTTGAATAATTAAATCCCTTCAATGTTCATAAATTAAAATGGATTGGTAAATTGAATCTAAATGTAATTATAGAACCTTGAAAACCCATGGATCATCATAACCCCTGATAATTTCAATTATTATAAATAAAACGACAATGTGAAAAAAAATATTGATAGGATAAAGCATAATGTAAATTAGAAATGAATACAATATAACTGAGAACTGTTCATTGTGATGATTAAGATGGAACAATTTATAGGATACAATGGGGTAATATAGTTTTTATATGCGCATTATAAACATGTATATTGTAATTAATTATAATAATAGTAAATGTGTTATTGATATATAGTTAATATACACAATTTTTTGTTTATATTATAAAAATTATACACTTCCCTTAAAAATTATTTTTATGTATTATGAATTAAATTTCATTTAGTAAATTACCAATTATTTTAATTAAAATTTTAATTTGAAATAAATATATTTATTATGTTAATTAACATGAAATAATGATATTGAAAGAAAGTATAAAGAATATATTTATTATTCAAATAAGATAATAATAATAAATGAATAATTATTTTATTATAGGTAATCTGAATTTAATAATCCATTGCTAGAAAAACATTATAATTTTAATTATTTTATATAAAATTATATTATTTGGAGTATTAAAACTAATGATATTTCTATTTCATAAAATATTTATTTATCATTTATATATTGACTACAATTTGTGGGAAAGAAAAATAAAAAATATTAATTGAAAATTTTATATGTTTCATTAAATTATTTTTAACGACTTATGTATTGTTATCATTATAACTTACATTCATACATTTTATGTTATTTATTTTTTAAATAATATTATGTGAATAAATAAATATATTAGACCTCGTTTTATTATCAACTAAAATGAATTTATATTAACTATTCTTAATGTTTAAAAATTAAAACTTTCTATAAATAACTTCTTTTACAATATATTTTGTAATTCCATTTTAATGTTAAATTTTTCAAATTTATAAATGTAATTATATTAAATGGAGTTCAATTTTTTTATAAAAACATTAATATTTGGTAAACATTTTGATGTCATTGTTTATTAAAAAGGTAATTTAATCTGGAAAACAATTTACAGACAACAATAAAGTAAAATTTATATAAATGTGGTCAACTTAAGCTGTAATGATATGAACTATAATTAATCCACAACAATAATATTTTTTTTGATGGTTTGTTTGACCCATATCCCTTATTTTTACACATTTTTTCAACTTTCCTTATAATATAATAAACATATAAATGAAGTAATTAATATTTTTTGGAATACATCTAAAAAAACTATAAATGCACCCCTCTTATACTCCACCCATACCAATTTTTTCATTCAAATATACCTTTAATCAATTACCATAATTCCTATTCTTTACGATAATTAGTATTTTAGTAGCAATTAATCCATCAAATGGATCTTAATTCCTTAATTTCAAAGGAATGTGTTTGGAGGATGATTTAATTCACCAATATAAGTGTCTTGTTAAATTTCATTATTTTCAATGTCCATGAAATCTTCAGTCATAATAAATTATATTCAGAAAAATATTGAGGATATATTAAATTCATTATTCATCTTTGAAAATTATATTGGTAATACATAAAATTTTACTCTTATTTATCTTTTAGTATAACGTGTTCTTGGTTGGGTTGATTTCACAATCTATAAAAATGACACTAAAACATTTTCACAATGAATGACAATGATTAAATAATTGTTAGTAATATTATGTAATTGATAATGAATTATAATGAAATTATGATTATAGGTTTGTAATTAGAAGAATAATTTTAAATAATAATTTCAATTGATTTATATATAAAATAATCAATTAAAATGATATTCCTAAGTGTTTCATGTGTAAAATCAACATGTGTTCTATGAAATAAACATGGGAGTAAAAAATCAGAAACATATTATACATAATAATTATAATTCTTGATTTTAGGAAACCATTATCAATGAACATGGTTGGAAACCATGAAATAAAATATCACATAGAACAAATTGTTCTAGTAATAAATAAATATAATTATTTTCAATGAATGATTAATAATTTTGTAATAATAAATTATAAATAAATTGTGTCAAGTAAAATAAATATATATATTGTTATAACAATGATGAAAGATAAAATTTGATTGGTTATATCAGGTTTTAGGGAGAAACTAATGAACCAGAAGTGGAAGATAATGGGTTTTCATCCAAAACTTCTTTCTTTGAAACATGTTTAATACTATTATCCTAGTTTTATATACATAATATATATGTTTACTTTATTAAATTTCATATAATGGATCAATTGTTGGTAAATTTATATTATTATCTATTTTATTTTATCTATTTAATTTTTAATTAACATTGTGATTGTACAATGTTGATTGACGACTAATTGGGAGTCAAATCAGTGAACTTATTATGTAAAGTATCAATTCAACCTCTTGAACATGATAAGGTAATTTGTGAATTTAATTACATATCAAAACCTCATATGTTTTAGTAATAATATGAAATATTGTATCACATGTTATTTACAAGAGTCAATAAGAATATTTTATACCTTATCATGATTGGATATCCCCCCCATATAGTATTCTTACACATTAATAAGTAATTATTTACAACAAAGTATAGTTCAGACATATAAACATAGAATTAACTATTGAACAACATTAATAATCCCTTATATTAAACTCAAAATCAATTAAAAAATATTCTATAATAAGGAAATACCTATAGCTTACTCTTAGTATACTCTACACATCTTTATGATGGTCATCCTCCATAAGAACATGGATATAGTAGTCATCACATATATAGTGATTTATTTTTTTATACCGTAGTATTCATCCATATTTTTACATCAAAATTTAATATTACACAATTTATTCTTATAAAATGTCTATTCTACTTTTTTGAAATACATAGACACACGTCACACAATTTTTTTAATGAATCATACCTTCAATATATTTCTTCTCCTTTTACACATTGATTTATGAGACACTCATAATCACGATCATACTAGAAAATAGTATTTGTTTGATATTAAAAATATTTCACACCACCTTTTTAGTTCGAATATAGTATATTATATATTAATATTAAAATTTCACAAATGATAATTTGGAAAATGGAATGTTGGATACACCATTGATCTTTAGATGCTATTGTGATAACTTTTGGTACATCAATTAACAGATTTTAATTTACCTTTCATTTGAAATCAATAGAATTCATATTTTTTTAATATATACAATACTTTTAGGTATTCTTATTTTAATTCCACCACATAACATATTTCATTTTTCTCTTTAAAAAATCCACAAGTCTGCGTATTCTTGTTTAGTTATCATGGAATGTTTTCCTTACATAGTTAATCTAACATCAAAATCACAGCATCCTCCTTGAATATTATATCATTAATCATGTGTTAGGATAATTTTATTAAATTTTGTCACTATTCTTGAATCCTTTAATATCACTTCGGCATGCATCATCTAGATTAATCACATTTTATTTATGAAATAATATTTCTAAAATTAGAAATTTTTTCATTTTATATGAATTTATGATTCATATAATATTCTCATCTGTTACAAATATCATACATAAAATGAATTAATATTCTCATGTTGTATTATGAACTCAATATGTAGTGTTTCATTCAGATTTCATGTATAACGATGTTATAAACATATGTCTAACACTCAAACAAGAATTATGAATCAGGATGTCAATATGAAATTATCTAAAGTACAAAATAACGAAAATAAAGAGTCCATTTGATGTCATTCCATGTCATTAAACACAAAAAATAACATACTTTTTTAAGTTAAATTAAAACAAACACAATCTAATTATATGTAATCTAATTTTGTTAAAACATTCACCCAAGTAATATTTACACTAGGATCAATATAGTTTATGATCACAACATCATGGATTCATCCTCCTACATATTAAATATTATATTTTCCATTTTACGATAAATATATTTCATTAAAAATATATTATAAAATTTATTTAAAATATGAAATAGATCCCAAAAAAATTATTGATATTTATATCAAGTCCATCAACACATGTCCTATCACTATAAAGATCAGCACACAAACTCATCACATTTTCCTTATTTCTTCATCTCGAATCTCTCTATGTGATAAACTCCAAGATGCACCCTAAAATACAAACAAAATATTTTTTCTTGTTTTTCTAATCAATCCTGACAACCAATGACAACTCATTCATTGAATAATGCAATTATATATACATAACAATCTCATATAAATAATTATATTTCTTTACCAAACATGTATTCACATTTTGTAAAATAGAAACCCCAACACATTGGAACCTCAATTTCAACCATTGAGTTTCTTTTTAATACCTCTATGTATTTAGAAATTCAAAATTTGTTCTTTATTTCCTCCCCCTTATAGGTAATAAATACAAAAAAAAATAATGAAAAATAATTTCTCATCCTAGCATACTTTAATTGAAAACAAATTTTCTTCTTGTTTTTAAAGTTTGAATTATGGGAGCATACTCTTGAGAGAATTTTAATACTATATAAAATAGAAAACATATAACCTCTAGTATGTCTACTATATGTATTTGTTTCAAAAAATGTTTTAAAAATGGGGTTTCATAACCATGGTTGTTAACGAAATTCATAATAAATAGATCATGTCATGTTTATTTTCATATTTGGATTATCGGATACTTTATAAGTACTTATAATATGTTGTTTAACCTATAAAAATATATCATTTTTAGGTCCTAAAACTCCACCTTTATCTCCTAATCTCTTCAAATAACACTTAAACTTTTAATTTCCAATAAAAAACAAAATTTAATGGTTATTTGTTTCATTGAATTACATCTATAATGTGAATAATTTGGGTTATCTATAAATGTGTGGGGTTCAAATTAAATTATTTTGTGATATAATATTTTAATGTATAATTAATTAACTTCATGTATTATCCATTTTAATGTATTCAAAATCTCATTAAACATCATGGTATCAGAAATAAAAGACACCAGAATTACAGATCATATCACTGAGGTGAATTTGTGATAATTTTTTGTTGATTCCTTACTTTTTTATAATCCTTCATTACAGGTTAGAATAAAATTATATAAACATTAAACACACCCATATTCACATACCAAAAATTTAAAAAATATTTTATATTATTTACTGATCAATAATAATTTATAGTCTTTAATGATTTTTAAATACCCAAGAACACATTATTTAAGAAAAATATTTTTATTGACTATAAAATTATATTATAACCAAAAACATTTGATACATCACATTATGCTAACTATATTAGTGGTTTAATTATAGATATAATATTATAGTTAGTTCCAAATGTATGTCATAGAATCAGACTTCAAGTATGTTTTTATGGTGTCACATTCTTCTTCTATGCTCACACGTGTTCCTATATTCTTTTTCTCCACAATCAATTTAATATTGGTTAGAATTAATCACTTCCTTTTATTCCATTTGACTCATTTCCTTCTTTTATATGGTATGAATTTTATCACTGTTATTCATTATTATTAAATTCCAAATAATTTTTACCTATAAATATGCATATTTATTGAGTAATATCTAAAATAATATTTACATATTTCATATATAATCTTTGTGATCATTGTGAGTGTTAAACCCACCACATGGAACTTATTTAAAATTATTTATATTGAGTCATGGGTTTCAAATAACTCTATATGAATTAGTATATTAATTCATACATTATATTTGAAATTTTAATTCCATAATATTCTCTCCAAAATACATTGATTAATTTATACAAAATATCTCAATTTTTTGTAGCATTCATCATTTTCCATGTGGATCATCCTTCTGAGAAATAAAAATTATCAAAATTTATTATAATTTTATTAGGGTTGGTAACCCATAATTTTTACATATATCACAGTCATATTAATGATCATGTTGTTATGAATCCATGAAAAAAACTCCACTGCTTATTCTGACATTATATTTTTAGAGTTAATATGATACAATATCCATTATACTTCAAGAATTTAATAAAATTTATCTATGTGTAATAGACTTATTCTAGGGAGATAATATGGCTTCCACTCAATTTTAAAAGTCTTATTACCTACAATAAAAATAAATAAGATCAAGCTATAAATAATTTTTTAGTACTATAGATTAAGCCATATTATGACCATAAACTCCTTTGATAAAAATTTTACATTTTATATAAAGTCTTATGAACTTCTAAAAAGTTTACAACCTATACAAATACCAATTATTCTATTAAAATATATCTTTATATTAACTATACTAAAAATAAAATAACTAAAATCATACTTAAGGCTAACATGTATCTAAAATGCTAGATTACTTACATTCCATATTCTTATTCACTATGAATCCTTCAATATCAATGTATCACCTAGGGGTTAGTGGTATGATTCAAATAAAATAGGAACATAATAATAATTACACTCACATATAGTTTTAAGTGATCATACCTTTTAAATTGACCAAAAATAAATATCATTATCCATGGTGATCACCTATATAGATTGCTCACATTATCATGGATTGAAATGAATTTGATTGCCTAAAAAAATTGTTTTAATACGAAATTATTTCAGTGGATCGACCACAGATAAGAATATAATTAACGATCCCTAGCAGAGTATGCAAATTATTGGTTTTCCCCACATCAAAATAAAGCCCCTTAATATAATATTTGTCCACTTTCAAGAATATAATGATTACTTCCAATATATTATTTAAAGTGTGTCTATATCAACTAAAACATTCTTTTTATTTCCATTAGTAACATGGACATAATCATTATAGTTACAGAAAATATTATGTACGAAATTACAACAACATTAAATATGGATTTTAAAAATAACTTCATCATTCTTCCAAAAAACTTTATAAAAAAATGTTCTCAATAATCCCCCATTATAATTTTCATGGTTACCATGGAACATAATTTACTTTATAATAAAACCAATGTAATAATTAATCATCATCCCAGACTTTTATAACAACATGAGTTAACATACTTTTGGAAATAAGAAAAATTAATTACAATATCAAGCTATCCACAAAATAGATTTTCTATTCACCCTCTTTAACATATAATTATCTTTATACAGCCCCTTTAATCACTATAATAATATTCTTTCACATATTAAAAAAACTAATAAAACAGTTTACACTTGTACATGAATAAGTGACATATTATCCCCTCTACACCTACTAAATACATGCTCCGATGAAAAGTTAATTCATGTATCTCTTGAATTACTCTGATAGTTTTTATCCACCATTACAAATGAAGTTGATAAATTTATAAATAAGTAAACACATTACAATATATATTTTTATTTCTCCACCTATAATATGAAATTTTAAATAAAAGTGTTATGTAGTGGAAAAAACCAAACTGTAGAAAAATTAAACATAATATTGTACTCCAATTTCAAAAATAAAACATTGATAATAGTCTATCGATAATGATTTGGGGAAAAATCATAAATACTACTCAAATATAAGAATAAATTACATTAATCTTATTTATCTAAACCACATACTTGAAAATTTCATATTTTATTTTATTTTGATTTCTTAATGAATATATAAAATAATTCATCGATCTGACTATGACCCCATTATTATTAAAACCTAAAAGATCTAATAAATTATCTTTAATAATGAGGTCATATTAATATGTTTGATTCTAGTTTAATTGAATAGTGGCTATAAATATATTTTAATATCTACAAAAATATTGACCATTATCAAATATGTTTTCTTTATTATGGTCCATGAAGGAGAATTTTCAGTATTAAATAAAAATCCACCATTAAAAGAGTTTCTTCATCAACACTTCCTTCCCAATATGTATATGAAAATAAAAATATTCTCAATTATCAGTGACATTCATATTCGAATACAAAATAGTTGGTCTTTTATTGAGTTTATGGATCCTTTTATTATCCATAACATGTAAAATTTATAAAGACCTTCGTAAAAAAATGGATTACAATATATACTATATTCAACCTTTAATATGTTACATATAAAAAACATCACATTATCTTTCATTCATAAACATAAATTCATTTCTCATTTATATATTTTAATATTTCAATTGAAATACATATATAAATATGTCATATATACTCAATAAACCCCTTATAAATAGTTACTTAGAATATGTTTCTTTTGAAATAAGATATGATTTTATTTTTTTGAAAAACGTAATGCCATGAAAAAGTCCAATCTTACAAAATATGGAAATTTCAAAGAACTCCTGTATCCCTTTTGAAATATATTAAAAACAAATCATTAAAAATTCAATAAAAATTCATATCATCCACGTATAAAAAATGTGTTGTTATCATTGTTGATGTAGATATTGTTTAGCATTCTACCTTTTTTGGAATTTCAGTATCATCACATATATTTCCAACATAGATTAACAAGATCAAGGATATTACCTCATGAAGTATATCTATTTCATTAATATTAAAAAATATTTTAATATTATACTGATAAGAATCAATATGGGTTCTTTTTAGAAACCTCCTATTATTGGTTACCATTTATTATGGTATACACAACATCGATTTTAAAAATCCTTTATTGAATTTTGGAGGAATTAAGATAAAAATTTATTTTTTCCCTATATTTCAATTAGTGAAGACATCACATAAAATCTCACTTTTTTAAAAAAAATGGAACATACAGAAACTTATTTATTTGTTAATTATAACATAAAAAGTGTCCTTCTAATTATCCATTAAAATTCATTTATTGATAATATTTCCTTCTATATTGGTATATGTTCAAACTCTCATGTGTCAATATTTTCTATATGATCCAATTCATCAGTATGTAATCAACCAATTCATGATGTTTCATATCTTATTTATCATCTCTCAGTTTAACCTATAGAAATATTTATGTATATGATATTTTCCCCATTGAAGTCAGTGCTTGATCTTATTATCCAAAATAATTTTCTATTTGAATCATCTTCAATTGAGAAGATAAAAATGGAAAATTCAATCAACACATCTTCTATAAAACATACCAAAAATTTCAAAATTGGATATGATTATGTTGGGGAATCTAGGAACCATTAAATAATTCAAATATGTCTTCTTCATACAAAACATAACATATGGTGACATGTTTTAATTTAATCTATATATGAAATAATATTTAAAATTATATATAGAACCAATAGATTTCCTCTAACAATATCGTGATTTATCTTATTCAATCAACATTATTTGAACCATATCTATCAAAATTTTATTATACGACTATTTGACACTAATTCATCACTATTTATAATGCGAACATAGTTCATGATGACTACCATGATTCTCTATATAAGAATAAAACAAATTTATATTCAAAATAATTTTCTATTTGAATCATCTTCAAGTGTGAAAAAATATTTTCTAAATATATCCTAAAATTTTTTAATATCATAGATTTTTCAGATGTAGGTTATATAAATATGATATAAGAACTAATTGAGAAAAAAATCAAAAATTGACATAAAATATATATCGAAATTCATTGATTTAATTCTCATCATTCCAAAAAGGATATAATTATTTATATCCATTCGATGATATATATGAATCTATGTATTATTATGTAAGGAATTAGTAATCATTTACTTTTAAAATATTAATAATATCCATTATCTTTATGAAAGTACCTTACGAAAACCAATAAAAATATTAAATCTATGTAATAATGTGGTATTATTATTGAATAAATTACCTAAAATTTTATTCCATTAATATTTTCATTATTCATATATGGGATGCTATAATTTTGAGTATTTCCCACCAGAAATAAGTTTACCTTATACAACTACCCTCTTTTCAAGATCCATATATTGTTAATAAATTTCACCTCAAACCCATATTTTCAAAAAATAACCTTATCACCTTCATAATAGAGTTATTAAATATATATCATATTACATTTCAATATATTTATCAACAATGTATTTTTTTTTACTCACCTTCTAATTTTCCAATAACATCTAAACCAACTCCATTAATCCAACTCTATCCTTATACTATGCTCTCTAAGTGTGCTCCCCCATTCTCTTACTCATGTCACTGTGAAATAAGTTAGATGATGATAAGAGAAATCAGTTATAATCTTCAAAGACCCTCCTTGATAAACCCTAGACATTTGATGATCAGTTTTCTAACCTACTCCCTTTTAGTCCATATATATTGAAATAGAAACTTCCCATTTGCTGATCGGGGGTGCTCATAGTGACTGAGAAGAGGATTGAAGAACCCATGAAGATAGTTATTTATACCAAGAATTCATCTAATGACTAGATCCATTATCTTTCTAAAGGAAAAAAATAATTTCATGTTATTCCTTTTGATTATGTATCCAGTCCAACTATGTTTTTATAGTTTAATATGGTCATATTTATTTAACCGCTACTTGCATAATCACTTTGGATTTATTTTCCTCTAGTTACTAAGATGTTTCAGTTCACCAAGTTATCTCTTTCCTACCTATGGATTCATCAGTTTGAAATGATAACCTATTTGGGAATATATGGATCTATGCCTCTTTTCAACTCCCTAAATCATTTCTTCACTCATTATACCCTTCCTCGTCTCTAAGTGCCTAGGTACCCACTCTAACCCTTTCCTCGTCGAGTGATCCATCATTAAAAAATATTATTAATAGTTAATTTTATCTTTAAACATTATTAAAATTCATCAATAATCTAATCATATATGATGAATATCTACTTTATAATACCCATAGACATTCACCAATGATAACGTACAGAGAAAAATCAACAGTAAGAACCTTTTATTCATCATTACTCATTACAACCTGAGTATCGTGAGAAATATAATTAATTTTATATTTTAATTATTTGAATATTACATTTTCATATTTATGATGACTAGCATAGATAAATATACCATATTATTCATCAACCACATGAAACCCATTCTTTTATATCTTACCATAATTCACAACATTCCCCTAAATTTTTTTGTTTTATGTTGGTTGATTCTGCATAATGATTTTCAGGAAAATAATTTTTGATGAAAATTATTATTGATGGATAAACAGACATATTCATATTAATTATATGAATATTATATAGTATGATTTGTATTTATAAAAATCACGCATTTGTCTAGAAGACATATTTTTATATAATATGACTATTTCATTATTCTTTATTTTGAAAATAACATAAATTAGATTTATTTTGTGAAAACATTTGTTTCTCTAACATATTCATTCCAAAATAACATATTGTTACGTATTATAAATAATTTCTTATTTGAGTTGTGAATTCACAAATTTAAGAATTTATTTTTTTCTTATTAATTTATCCACATGTATTATATTATAATAGTATTATTTTTTTCAAACTTATTACCCATATTGTTTGAAATATTTCCTCTATTTTATTGTGTTTCTTATTGATCATGAAAATTCTATTACTTTTTAGATAATTCATTTAAATTTTGGATAGATACATTGAAATTGATTTAATATTTTTAGAGTTATTCATATTTCACATGTATTTATTTAAATGTATTTATATCATTCTCATTCAATTATATATGATTTTTTCAATGATGTTGAATGTATCTTTATCAGCAATAAAATTCTTGTGATAATAAATTCCCTTAAAAACCATGGTATTTCAATGTATATATTAATATATAGATCTTCTTTTGTGTTGATAATTTTTACCCTGTAATTTTTTATCTTTTTATGCATTAAAATGTTTTATTGAAATTAGATAAATTTATTTTTAATAATAAACTCCATTTAAATATAACTGTATTCCAATATTGAGCCACAGTTTGCCTCACTATTAATGTTTTCATTATCCAACTTGATGTTACTTATAACCACTATCAGCATAAGTATACACACTCTCTTCATCTGTATTATCATCACATAAATTATGTGTTTATATGAAATTTTACTTTTTATATCTTGAGATCATCATTCCATTCCCATTATGACTATTTTTTTAATCTTCTATCATCGTACTATTACATAATCTTGGTCTATAATCTTCTAAATTATTGGATTCTTCTTCCATTACTATTGGGAATCCTGGTTAAAAGTTCCCAATATCTCCTCATTGCATATTTTTTGTTACAAATTATTCCATTTTCAGATAATTTTTTCAACTCACTTTTCTATATAATATTAACATAACCACTAATTAAAACTCAGCCATAGCATCTTCCATGTTAGAATTGTCGGATCCACCATGTTTTCCATTCATATTACCTATCTATTTTGTATATGATATTATTTAAATCTAATTCATCATATTTTCCATTTAAATTGAATAATTATCTATCATCATATCATAATAAATGAGAATACTATTTAATACCTCTAGAATGAATAAGCAATGAACCTTATCATCTAATGATGAGACCATTCCAAAAGATTTATTAAAAATAATATTTGTGATATTATGAACCACAAGTAAACTGTATAATATTCCCAAAATAACCTAGTAATGATTATAATATCTTTCACTATTGTGATGAATTCATCAACATAGTCATCTTTTATCATTTTCATATCTTCATCTTTTAATAAAAATATCAGTAACATTTCTTCCATTCCATTTTTGTTTTATTCATAAATATTTTCATGCATATTCCCAGTAACCTTTTTTATTGTGATTACATTCATCTTCATAAATTATCATTATGAAATTGAAGATAATATATCATTTCTAGCCATGTACATCGTTTTCTCATGTTAATATTATGTATTTCATTCAAGAAGATTCATCATCTTGATGAGTTAAATAATTAGTAGTATATTTCATGATATCAAAACTATTATAATGTTTATTTGGGAAGAGAATATCCTTCCAAATATGGTAAATTTTCCAATTAAATGTTGGAATACCATTGCTTTTTATGGAGTTTATATGATCCATTAAAGATAATAAAAATTAGTAATAAAAATAATTTGACAAACAGATCATATTCCATTGATTCAATGAAGGACACTCACTCTATTACAAATTGAAAATACACCCACTAGATCAATGAGATCAGCGTTGAGCCAATTAGTGATTTTTTTTCATTTTCCATTTTTTTAAAAACTTCATTTCATGTTAGAGTAAAATTATATTGATGTAAATCAAGCCAACATCCACAAATATAATAGGAAAACAAAATTTCATATTGTTTAAAACTCAATATGATTAACTTTTTTTAAAAGAGTTTTAAGAAAAACTCATGATCACATTGTCCATTTGAAATAGTAATTTCAATTACCATAAGAAAATTATTACCATGATCATTATATAAACCAAAATATCATGATTATGTATGTGTACCCATAATAATAATTATAGTTCATGGATTTTGGGAACAATATGTATGTCTCTAACATATTATAATGTTTTGATTATTTTTATTACATTGATCCATTCATACAAACATACTAGTGATAAATTTTTATCTCAATCCTTCCTTAATGTATTTCACTATAGTGAGTCAGAAAAAAATCATCTTATTCCTTTTATCTATTATTTTTTTGATAGAACTTAAATATTCTGTTTGTTTTTTTTCATTATCCAATTTTTTACCATTTTTTCACATTCAAATACAATTTCTGAAAATTATATCATGTATATTATTTCAATAACTAAAATGGATATTTCATTATTTTACATAGTGTGGAATCACTCCCCAGATTCCACTAAATAGTTCCCTGAGATGATGTCCACAACACCTCATGTGAGACTCCTCAAATGGAAGAGGCCTCCAACTAACTGAAATGCCTAGAGATTATCCATG
Source organism: Viscum album (assembly GCA_963277665.1). Classification (NCBI taxonomy): domain Eukaryota; kingdom Viridiplantae; phylum Streptophyta; class Magnoliopsida; order Santalales; family Viscaceae; genus Viscum; species Viscum album. Next base: position 38,422,321 of record OY728140.1, on the reverse strand, counting down.
TTGATATTATACCCTCATATATTAGTTTACAAAACAACATTATCTATATATATACAATATATCATTTTGGAACTAAAATATAGCATTGGAAATTATATTATGAAAAATTTCAAGATAATTAATATATTGGTGTAAGTTTAATAAATAAACAGATGAAACTGATAGTGATAGTTGGTCTTGAGTTTATACAAAAACCTGACAAATAAATGGGTAGGGAATAAAATAATATTCAACATTCTCTCAAAATATATAAAAATGAAAAAATTTATACTTATAGAATCTCAAGAATAGGATCAACCCTTTTCTCCCAATACACCATCCTATTAAAGAGAGTAAATCAACCATTAGAAGTTGGATTCATCCATTTCTGCATACCTATAACCTTATAGTCTACTCAGGTACTATGGGATCCCGAGAAAGGTGTGAGATACAATCTTAGTGGGCTTGTACCCACTGAGTCTAGTACAATTCAAAATTTTCATTATAAAAAGGTGTAGTGTACCATGGTAATTAAATGAAAGATAAAAATAATTTAATAAATAAAGGAATTAGACTCAGTTACACTTTTACAACCTTCAAAATATCCTAATTTGGAATAATATGGTGAGTCTGAACTAGAGGAAACTAAAATGTTAAAATTGTTAAGATATGTTTAATAGGGTGACCTTTTTTTTGGCTTATGTTTTTTCTAGAACAACATACCCCTCTCTTTTTAATACTAAGGGATAAATTATCATTTGAAAATGTTATTTTACCTTTTCATTATATTATTCTGAAAAACACTTTTTAAATTATAATATTATACCCTTAGCCCATACAACAAAATCATGAAATAATTTCCATGTATCTCTAAATGGGTTCTTATAATGTCATAATATAATGATTTTTTACGTGATGACACAAGGACACTATCCTATGTGTCAATCTAATCGTGGTGAGAAATGTCATGTAATAGCTTCCATGTACATACCTAGTATAGAATGTATGGTCCTGTGTATCTCTCGAGGAATAGTTCAACCAATTGTGCCTCTATTCTAGACAAAGGTTTCTCTCGTAATGAATTATTTCCAATCATTTGGTGGTAAAGACAAACAATGCTAGGCACGCCCATCTCATGTATATTTGATGTTTCCCCCAACATTTTTACATTACATTTACAATTTATGTAGGAAGTAATGAGATTCCTTATAAGGGTTCCTTATGTCATAACTCTATTGTTTCTCCCATGGCTCGAAGATAAAAGCATTAAACATAAATTTCATTTTTAACAATTTCACATGGATGTCCATTACATTTTTTATTACATAATTTTTATTATTATATGTGCAATGTCAATGGAATCTCCAAAAAGAAAAAATTTTTGAAACCTATCATCCTTTCCAAAACAATTAATTCAATATAATTAATGAACTCAGTTTATTAATTCTAAAGAAAAACCCTCAAATATCATTAAACAAGCTAAAATATAGGGGAAATTATGCCATACAAGTACGGCTCAACCATAGTGTTGAATGGCCAATGTGATCCACCATGGATGTGATTCTATGATATATGGGAACATAATACACTTGAAAATACACTATAAGTAATTTAATTATCAATTTGGGGGATCACCGAAATAACCTGGCGAGTGGAAGAATGACACAAAATTATAGAAATCCTTGAAAAAATGGAATGATCCCATTCCTCCTACCCTATTCTCATAGAGACTCCCTCCTCCTATTTCAAAATATTATTCAAGCTATATTTGAAGAAAATAATGAAATAATTAAATATCTTTAAAAAGGGAAATGAGATTGCACCAAAATAGTGAAATAGTTGGGATGATGAACATGAAGAAGAGGCAAGATAATGGAGGTTCATACCAATGTAGATACAATGCTTATAAAGGTGACAGAAAAAAATATTAGATAGAGGACATATATTTTTCCCTTTATTGATAGGAGAAGAAAGTTCATGCATGGGATGAGGTGAAAAAAACAAGAGTACAAAGAGAAAAGGGTAAGAATGGTTTTAAATTTGTAGGGGGGGGGGGTAAATGTCATTTCAACCAAAAAACAATGGGCATAGTTTAGCCAAACAATTTTACAATACATACAATATTATCTAATATAAGGGGACCCTTAAACATTTTGGGTCATAGATTTTCTATCCAAGTGAAAACTATTCCAAATTGCTCTGTCGGGAAAGACAGACGATGATCACAGTTTTGTGCCCGAGGTTTAATAGTTTTAGAAAAACCATGTGGCCCCAAAAACTCCAATATATTCAATCACATAGTTTGGTGAAATAATGTTGGATGGGATGCACTATATTCACTAACCTTGTGTCCTAGTCATTTCTTCCAATTTAAGGAATCATCTTGTCAAACGAGCCCATGGAAAACCTGAATCCTCTTTTACCACATTTGGAATCATTATTAGTGTTTTTAAATGAATTTAATCCAAAAATTTATGGTTGTAACCATTGGAAAAAACGGGACATTATCACCTACCCTCCTTAATAAAACTTACCCTAAATTTCCATTTTGAGGGTAGTATATCATAATTTGGGAAGAGATCTTCCCACTACACAAAAATATCTGCATCCTGATCCATTTCCCATCATGGACACATCTATCCATCCATAACTCACAGACCAGAGGAAGTGACCTGCCAATGAGAGATTTTGTACTCTGACCAATGTTACTTATTGGACTCCCCGTGAAAGATACATGCTCTTCCATATAAATATCGTCAAGGTGAAACAAATGAGATGGGTATACACTACTACAAACATGGCCTTTAAAATCACTAGATAACTCCATTTATAGTGAAAAATTGCACTATTAATCTCAGGAATATTTTATTTATTTAAAAAATTAAAATTTGATGTGAGAATATAAAAAAACATATATATTAATATATATTTGATTATAAATAGAAGTACATTAAAAAAATTTATAAAATTTCAATGCCACAATATAAATATGAATACAATACATTGTAATAAATTCATTACCCACTAAAAAAGAAGAAAAATACCCTCTTAAACAAGACTGAAATTACATTAAATTTCAAAACATTTAGGTATCCGAACAAATAATCAGGTTTATAGGCATTTTGGGCCATTGGTTTCCTTAAAAAATGTGACAGAAGGTACCCTTGGTTCGCTAGCATGTAGAGCTCGTTGCAGGCTTCAATTTTATATACTATAGATCGCAAACGAGAACTCAGATCAACTGTTTTGGTCTTTCGAAGATTCAGTTATGTTTTCAACTTATTTTAGATCTTCTCCTATTTTTTTTATTTTTTTTCAAATTTTTATTAAATAATACATTGTCAATGATAATTTGAAAATTGTTAATTAATATTTTTTATGTTATTTTATAAGTCATTTTCACTACATATCTTATATATGAATTGAAAATTATTATTTATTATAATCTAAAACATAATTAAAAATATATATATTATTTATATCAATATAAATATACTTATATATATGTGTCAATATATTTTTTTTTGAAATATATATTTTTTTGAAATATACACATTTTTAGCGCTTTGAAAAAAATGATGATAAAACCTCAACTTTATTAGCGCGACTAAAAAATGATGATAAAGGGGACCCCTACAATAGTGCCAAAAAAGAACTAATATAGGGGGTGCCTTTATGAGCACTAAAAAAGTGCTGATAAAGGGGAACTTTTAACAGCACTTCTTTTACCACTGTTAAAAGTTTCCTTTATGAGTTCTTTTTTAGAATTGATAAAGGCACCCCCTTTATCAGTGCTTTTTTAAGCACTGTTAACGGGTGGCATTGTGGAAACCCATTTTTGTTGTAGTGCTTGATGACACTATCAATGCTATGATACATGTATAAAATCATGCATGGAATGGTACCTCTAAAGTAACAACAACTAATAGATAATTGCCCAAACTTTATCCACTATCTCAAAAGGCCTGACATACATTTCCCTATCTCTACATTCATTAGTGACCCAATATAGTAAATACACGCAGAAAAAATATCTTTCCAATCTTAAACTCAAGAGGTATGTAGGGATAATCTGTATAAAAAATCATCCAAGACTGATCTATATTCACACAGATCATAATAAGCTAGACTTTCTATGAGGTCTCTAGAATGAGAAGTTGAACTAGTAAGGCTGCCTCACTTTCATCTTGCCATTACAGAGGTAAACAACATGGTCTATAATAGAGGGCCTCATTCAGAGCCATCTGAATCATTTACTAAAATATGCTATTGTAGGAAAACTCGCCTAAAGGAATATTATTTTCCTATAAGCCACCAAAATCATATATACAATCCAAAATAATATCTTATAATAGCTGGATTTTCTTCTCTAACTACACCTCGATCTGAGGGTGATATATAGTACTTAAGAGAACCTATGAACCATGTGCCCTATTTATCCCTTTCTAGAATCATTATGTACACCAGGATTCATCGTTTGAAATGATATAATGGGGAACACCATTATGTTTCATCATCTATTGGATATATAACCACCCTATCTCATTAATTGACATAGACTCCTAAACTATAAGAAGTGTGAAACCTTAGCCAGCCTTTTGGGGATCACTCATACAACATCACTACCTCATGTGGGTCTCGATAAAACCATCATAGAGCACATCATGAAAATATTAAATTTCATTTCTAGAATGGGGATAGGATATTAAATCATAAGAGGTCACTGGTGCTCTGCCATCACCTGCAGATAGGTGGAGCACCTAGTGAAGAAGCATGCAATCTTCCTCATACCTAGTCACCAATACAGACGATGTATATCTATGTATATATTGGTGAGACCCATATGAAATACTTGTATAGATGAATGATATTCTCAAATCATATATTTTAATATACATGAAGTTACCAAAACATGTCCATAGAAGAGTATTGTTTCACATCCATCAACAACCCATCTGGGAGGTGACTTTTCTCATGTGATAATCTCTCTAAAATGCAGGCCCCCAATATTGGATAACTACAACATCTGGGCCCACTCCAAAAGGGATTAAATCACTACTAGAACTATTATAACTAGTTTCAATAGTTGTTCCAAAACATATAGATACATCTTGAAGAATAAATATATAAATTAACACTCAATGATATCTTCCTTGATGTAATGTGTATGAGTATTCTAGCTCAAGGAATCATCTAGGTAATTTGACATTATGGTTGTGTAATAAATCTCATGTTCTAATGATTGTAGGTATTCCACCCATCAGTGCTACCTCAATTTCATGAACCACTATGTTGAGATATATTTGAGGATTTTATAGTTTATGAAAATTATAAACTACTCACCCAATAAGTACTTAGTATAATATCACAAAGCATGAATTAATAATTATAGATCAATTTAATTAATAGGATCATTTGACTCATGAGGCCACATTTGGTGGGATCCATATGACATGAATCAATCACTATTCATCGGAACTACCCCCAACTCTATTCTTGAAGCAACCCAATAAATTGTATAGCTTCTTCCTAGCTCAGGATGTATGAGGATCAAAGCATAAGTGATTCAATTCTATAACTCATAAAAATATTCTTTACCAGCATCGTTCAAGTCAAATTCCGCACCCTTCATGGTCAATAACATATGAGGTTCTTCCTATGATGGCAATTCTAAGATGAATTTCTTATAGTAGCAAACTGGCCAGGAGAAAATGTGTATGTTAAACACATTCTTAATATTCTACCAATACACCATGATACTAATCATCTATGAAAAAACTAGCTCCCCTACCTCAGATGAGATATGACCTAATAATTGATTCTTACAGATCCAAAATTGGAATTCAATTATCTTCTCATATAGTTAGATCTCTCTAAGGGTACTCAACATGAAATAAATATGGTTTCCATTGTTGGTAATGTTATAATTGTATAAAAATACATCATCTAAAAATAATACCACAAATGAATTATGATATGAATGGAAACCCCAATTTATTATATATAGTAAGTCTGTTGTCACATTCAAAAGGAAAAATTGCATAAGCTAATACTCACATATACTATGCCTACTCTGGACCATTGTACAAGGCATGTATAATGGCCTCACTCACACCTAATTGTAGCCAAAACTCAAAATAGATCTTAGAGAAAATATTTACTCATTGGATATGGCCAAACATAGTATCTATTCAAGGGAGTCGATGTTTTTCCTTCACTTTAATCTATTTTAATTAGATATACTCTATACACAATTGGTGTGTACCACATTCCTTTTGGAGAAAGGTACTCGTGAACACCATGGCCATGTAATGGGTCATATAATACCCTTTACCCATAATTCATCAATATTCTTCTTGAGTTGATGTAGATGTATAGATAACAAATTATATGGATTGTTATAAATGAGTGCCACACCTAGAACAAGATCAATGGTGACCATTTTTTCACTCTATGTAGGTAACGTTGATAAATCATTAGGGAAGATGTACCTAAATCAATACACCCCTAGTTTAAATCCCATGAGCTACATCCCCTGATCGCTTATAAAGATATTGGCCATCTGGATTACCATCCCACCCAACCCATTATTCTTTATTCTAGCTCATCATTCCAAGATATCTCATTCACCATTATATATATACGAGTTCCCCTTAAGTGATTTTAACATACCCTATGTAAATAGGAATCCACCTATGCTCGATATGTTTGAGGACATTCCATATCGAGAATGATGTCATAGTTAGTAATCTTGATGATGAAGAAACTCCAAAAAATAGACTCACCTATCTTAGGGGGAACTCCATATAATGGTGTACACCCTCTACTTGAAAACTTAAAAGTACCTATAACATTTGGTGGCCCTTAACACTACTCCTCTTGAGTAGGTTTACCAATAGTAATATGACATGGACTGTAACATTGAGATGATTCATGAGTAGCCTTAGTAAGTCCACACTAATAAGGATGGAACTCTAAAGCCTCACCCACTTGGACATGACCACCTTCTCACCCTGAACTTCTCCTTGAAAAAAAAATACCTTCTCAAGAAGGTTTCATTGACCCTAAACTAGATAGAGGTGATGAAATAAAACCTCTCTCACTCTGAACTGGTGGAAAAGAATGAAAATAATTACTGGTGACCCATCCTAACGTAATCCTGACAATCAATTAGGTTCATCATACAATGGGGGCATATTTTTTCTGGCTTGCCACATTGGTTACACAACACAATGAAGTCATTTCATGACACATGAGTATTAATCCCACCACATGTACGCTAAAAGTGTCTCTTCCAGCCACTGGAGAAACCACTTCTCATTTTGGAAGTCAAAAAACCTTGTATCATGTCACTAGATTCCCATAGGTTCCAATCTGTGATGGGGTCTTTTTTTACTATACCTGAAATGTTGGTCAACCAACCCAGATTCACCTATGATTTACTGGAATAATCAAGAACATTTTTGATGAACAGGGTAGTATTCATCTCATCACCCATCTAGGTAAGTGAAAATTTTGCTATTGACTAAAGCGATCTGAATATTCTATTATTGACATCTCTCCTTGGTCATGGAGCATGATTTCCCAACCGTAATCTCTTCTTGGAGATTGAATAAAGAAATATTTGAAGAAGGATAACTAGAAATAAACCTATACCATATCCTAGTGTCGACCATCTTATTTATGAATATTCCTCCATCACCTGGAAGAGTCATGTAGCATAAAGGTCATGTTCTTGACCCTCTGATCTATAGGCATCTCGATGTGTACAAAAAGTGACACCATATAATCCAACCAATACCTAACTACATGAGGTATTCATCCCATGAGAATTTAGAAGGATACAGCTATGGAAACTCATAGGTCATCTTCTCCATATAAAACATATTTCAAGGTTCACCCTAGACTAATTTCATGAACCAATGAATGTTGTCACAGAGCAAGGCATCAGAACCTAATTGATGATCTGAGGGATGAGACTCATGTAGAACTATTGAGGGTATCATGTTTATACAAGGGGACACCACCTATGGAGTATGCTCGTCCCTAATTTCTTGGTGTAAAATGCATAGTCTTTGGGATGTGATAGCTCTAAAATTTTCAACCACATGCCTCATACAACATTTAAAAGAGATAGGGAATTCAGTAACAAGATGATAGGTGTAAGGACATCCTGCTAAATAAATTCACCCATATTCCTACTCCAGGATCCATGATTGGGTTATACGAATTACATAACCATTTTATTTTATATGATCAAATTAATATTATTTAATTGAGGTACATTCTTATATATTTATCTCTTAATATCATGATGTAGATAATTGCATAAATAATTCCAATTTAAAATGTCCCACACACCATATAAATTGAAATTGGTGGGTCATCAAATAGTATCATGACCATTACACAAAAGCATTGGTGTAACATGCCATGGTTGTGTTTTGATTGGGTGAGATTCCATTGGAACCCACTAATCAATCCAACTAATAGAGAATTATTGTTCAATTAAAACAATTATGCCATCATAGATAATAAAAAAATAATTAATTGAATATCTAACAAATAACATATAATAATCACAAGTAATACAAGAAATGTGAAAATAAATGTAGATATTGCATGGCGTAATGCATTGAATTTTAAGACTTATTGTGCTGACTATGATGCATGATTCATTCTTCCCTCATATCATTGGTTAATAAATAAAGAAACCATTCAAATAAAGTCAATATTAATATAATAAAAAACCAAGTGAGTAATCCAATGGTGAAATCCAAAGAAACCGTAACAAGCATAATAAATAACAATAATTACCCATCAAATGATATTTTTGTTTCCCTTATACATGGGATAAAAAATCCCATCTATATTCTCTTAACAAATTTCCAAATTTCTAGTCCTTTTATAAACCCAAAAAATATGAAAAAAAACTAAAAATACCCTATGAAACAACTTTTTATCATCCCCTCGAATGCCACTAAATTTTCCCTGATATTGTGGCCATAAGACCACAAGTACACCTCCGCAAACCCCAAAGGTTTCCAACTAGTACTGAGGGCCTAGGGTTTGTCCACGGAGAGACTATACCATCATAGATCAATGTACATAAAAAAATTATATATATATTATATGAAACAAGGGAATATTTACAACTAAAATGATATAGTATTAAAACATTCAAGATACGTAATATAATATTTAAAACTGAATAAATAAACACAAGTAACTGATGATGATTCTATTTTAACTATATATAGAAAACAAGGGGAAGGGAATAAAATCCTATATAAAATGCGATCAAAATATATAAAAATTGAAAAAAATTGTTACATCATGCATCTTGAGTATAGGTTTGGTCCTATACTACAAAAAATGGATCCTAGTAAAAAAGGTAAATCAAGCATTGGAAATTGGATACTTCTCATTGTCTATACATGAAATCATAAAGTCCACATAAGTAATAAATCACCTAGAGAAAGTTGTCAGATACAATCTTTGTATATTCACACCCATGGTGTCTAGGATAATCCATAACGAGCATTATAAAAGGAGAAGTCTACCATATAAATTTAATTCATTAATTAAATAAATTCATTGGGCTAGGATCCCCATAGAAACGTAACCAATTTTTATACATTGTCCAAATATGGTGAGTCTAAAACAGAGGATCTAGAAATATTAACATGGTTGAAATAATTTTTAAGTGGATAGAATATCCTCAATCTTGTGATTGTCCGAAGAGGACACATCCCTACAATTTCAATACCAAGTGACAAATTCTCATTTAAAATTTTTCTTTTACCTTTTCCGTCATTTAATTTGAACACCAATTTATAAAATATTACGATACACCCTTATCACTGCCATGATAATATAAAAAAACCTTCCAGGTAGCTCATAAAGGGATCCTAATATATCCATTACAAATTCATTAGTACATGGAGAACTAAGGATGATTTCCCACATGTCACTCCATGCATGGTGAGAAAATTAATGTACAAGACTCTAAGTTCATAGCTGTTGTCACATGTAGGGGCTCGAGTTTATCTTAGGGAATAGTTCAACTGATCATTCCAATTAACACATCTAAGGGGTATCCCCTATGGAATTAGTGTCACACATCTAGAGGTAATGATAGATAATGATCATATATAACATCTTAGAAAGAACTGATGTTAGTCGTGGCCTATTTACATTACACTAAAAAAATTTGCAAGATGGTGTGAGAGTCTGACTAAGAGTTCCATAATTCTAAACAATTTAATTCATCCAATATCAAGGATGAATGAATTAAAAAGGAATTTCGTTTATAAAAATTTGAGTTGGATGGAAATAACATTTTTAATTCTAGAATTTATAGGGTGATGAGAGTAAAGGTGAAGTCATGCCATTGGGTGCCTAGTCAATGGCCTAATACATAATTTTCTCCACCTAAACTCTTCAAAAAAAACAATTAATTAAAGTAAATTAATAAACATAGTGTATTAATTATAATACAAACCCATCAAGAATAATTTCACTAGCTAATGTACCATGGAAATTAATACTTGAAGGTATGACACACCAATGCGGTGGAAATTGCCAAGTTGGTCCACGATGGAGGAGATTCACAGCTATATGGTAACAAAATAAACATGTGAAACCACATGGAGTAATTTAATTAATATTTTGAGTGAATCTCTAGAATATCACGATGAGCATCACAATAGAACAAATTATAAAACTCAATCAACTGAAGGGAAAGATCCTAGAACACATACCATATCCTATAAGAGCCTCCCTCTACTAGTATTTACCTTTATTTTTATCTAAATTGGATGAAAATGCATAAATTTTGAAATTATTGGAAAATGGGGAATGTGATATTCAATCAAACAGCGCAATAGATGGGACAAAGAACACGAAAGTGGGGAAAGAGAAAGTATTTTATTACCAAGTAAGATCAAATTCTTGTAAATAAAAGAGAGAAAAATGTTCAATGGAGGAGATATATTAATCCCTATCATTATAGGAGAAGATGTTTCAAGAATCGAAGTAGGAGAAAATAATGGCTAATGAATGTAGAGTGGAAGAAAAGGAGTTTAAATCATTAAAGGTGAGTAAATATTCCAATTCACCCACAAAATACATTATTCATGGTTAGGGTGCATGGTAAGAAAACTATGATCCAACTGTGAACCATTCTATTTTATAAGGGGAACATCAAACGGTTATATTCAAATTTTGTCTAACCATAATAAATAGGATCATAACCAATATGACAATAAATGAAAACAAATCAAACGTCTATGCCCCATTGGTTGTAAGGTTGTTTAAATACAGTGTGTCCCCTACTGCTCCATTGTCTGCAATTGCACTGTTTGGAAAAACCATGAGGGCCCAACTACATGGTTTTGACTAATTGTGTGGCCTAATATTTTATACCCATTTTAGGTATCTAGGCTTCAAATGAGCCCCATACAACCCTAAGTACTCCTCAGTCTCGTTTTTAATCTTTAATAGGGCCTTTTAATGGAATTTAAAAAAATAACAGTTTATACCATTAGTAAAAGATGGAATGTTACGCACAGTAGTAGATACACCCATTTAAAAAATATTAAAATTATTTTAATCAGGTTATGGGATCCTTTTAAATATCTTTATGAATTAATTACTTAATTATCATATGATATTTCATTATTTTCAGCCATAGACCTTCCAAAAAATTTATAGATATTTCCATAACATATATCCTCGTGCCTTAAAGTGTATGTCACTATCTATTTGGAATATCATTATTTGGAGTGGAACATATCCCATATGACTAAGAGTCCTATGTGGGAATTCCTGTTTGATATTTTGTAATGGTTCAAGATTATAGGATTTATCATGGTGTTTTAAATCAATGAAGAATATATTCATTTTATCATTTTATATTACATAGTATGAATAAGTATTCTTGAAACATAGTGATACATCCACTAGATCTACATATTTCACTAACTATAAAAGTTATATGTATTAAAATTATAATAAATTATCATACAATAATGTATTATGTTTAGTGGTAAATCAAATAAAAAATACCTTCAATATAATTTTGCTCATAACACTACCATTTTTTCATTCCCATGGAATATGCAATAAAATAATCATACATTCTTATAATAATACGGAATAAGTGTTTAACTAACATTTACCATCTCATCAATGAATTATGAAATATCTATAGTATTACAATATAGATGAAATACTGTTACACCTAATAAATGCTTACAATCAATGAATTAGACCGGCTAAAGATATACATTCATCATAAGAACTGGAATACTACTATTAATCAAATTATTCAATGAAATTCATTCAGTTACAAACCATTATATCCAGTTCATTGAATTCATTCTCAATATCTTGGATTATACACATAATGAGACTCTCAGATATAGTTAAGTGATCATGCCTTCGGTATTAGACATATTAACAAATAACCAACTGTGGTGTTTTACCATGCATAGTAGAAAATTGTTCATCATGATCGGCGACATGAAAAAAATGTTGTGGTCAGATGATATACAATACATACATGAGGATGTATTAATATATCGTCAAATGATATAACCAATATTAAAGTCTAATCCATAATTTGTATCTCATCAATAAAATGAGATTATTGATTCATTTTAGACTAGGACCTCATCAAGTCATCTCTATCCCTTGTCAAGAATATAAATATTAAATCCAAGAGGTTGTTTGAAACATACTACTCCAAGCCATTGACATGTGAAATAGTGAAATTAGACTATCATTTGGTTATGTCCTTTATGTATAAAAGGATGGAAATAAATTTCAAGGTTATTACTATATACTGGGGTATGATTTTCTATTGGCCACATAATTTGAATGTATATTAACATGAAGAGATTTTATATGAATTAGTATACCAAAACATTATAAACTATAATTGTATAAAACATTAGTAGTTTTTAAATAGAAGAATAATAAATAGAGAATAGATCCATAATTCCATGAATAATTAGTCTCAATATAATATACTCAAGGCAATAAGGTAGAGCCACTAAAAACTCAAAGTCTAAATAGCCTCTAAATTCCATTACACTATATATCTCTGACCACAACATCATGATGCGTCACTAAAAAAATATTAAATACTCCCCAAACATGTATAATAATAAATAATGATTTTATATACACAATGATGTTTATTCTAGAGTGATTATAAAACCAAATTTAAATACCCTGATACTTCCCCTAAAAGCCACTACATTTTGATTTAGGTTATCTTACAATTTAATTAAAAACAAAAAATATGAAAAAGTAATAAATCCTATAAAAATACATATATCTATATATTAGTGAGTCTACAGTCAACAAAAACACACCCTTTTAATGATCCCAATCACACATTCAAAACAACAACAATTTGAACCACTGAACAGAGGCCCTAATGAATAGTCCAACTAATGATCAGTTTTCAACCCTCTATTCCAAAGTTGTCACTTGGGGGGGAACTAAATGTTCAACTTGGGTTCTAACGATGTAAATGTATATCCAATACTATCACTACCATATTTTTATAAAAAACACAAACACACAAACACAAAATCTATTTTCATTACATGTTACTTCATCAACAAAATATTTCTAAAAACAAATTCATTTGTTAATTTATTTTAAAATACTATATGAATCATCAGGAAAAAAATTAATTACCATCCATGAAATGATATTTATAGCATACATTTATCAATGTTTTAAAAACATTAAAAAAAACTATGTAGAAAACTTTTCCCTCACATTCTTTGAGGAAGTGGATAAAATAGATAAAACACCTAAAAATGTTGCATTCACCACAATAAATATTCCCATGTTCTTGAAGGTATGGGATCAATAATATTTTCCATTAATGAATCCAAAATATTATTTATCATAGTATGATCAATATAATAGATCTAAAAAATCCAGCCTAATCAAAAGTTCCTCTTTTTGGGAAAATTTGAGTATTATGGAAATAAAAAAAAATGAGGTTATTTCCTTAATTTTTAGAGATCCAGCTCTCTCTAGTATGTTGAAATCATTAAATATTAAGAATAATATAATAACAATATCTTATATTATTATTTTAATTTTAGTGACTATGATAGAGGGGATAGAATTTGGTTTTTGAGGTGTATAGGTCTTTAAAAAATCAGATGTAATTAATCATGTGGAATGATTAGTCAACATGATTATGAAAACCATAAACTAATGGAAAAAATAATCTCTATATAGAATTATTTAATTCCACATGTATGTTAAAAATAAATTTAAAATTTTGTACCAACCAAACACCTACATGTAATTCCCTACATTCTTTCACAAGGTTACTAGAGAAATATCTTATGATTTTACCTAATCATTCTAAGAATGTGTACAGATCTAGACCTCTATTCTAACACCCATAGGTTTTGAAAATGACTAAAATTTAACACATGAACTACTGCGTCTGAACATAATGACACTTTAATTAAGTAGATAGTTATAAACTAGCTGTTAAACATAATTTTTTTGATTTTGTGTTTTTAATTTTGAAACAATTGACAAACACGATTGTGATCCATAAATTATATGGAGTCTGATACAGCCAATGTTATTTTTGGGGAATAGTAACATACCCTTTTAAATAGTAACGTACAATTATTAACAGTAATATGACCCTTAAGAATAGTAAATTTGAAAAATATATAGTAACATCACTCATTAATGTATAAATAAGGCATGAGTATCTTATAAGTGAAAATATGATCACAGTATAAGTATTGGTGTACTTGTAAATAATAAATTATTAACTAATATAATATGATTAATTAAATAATTATAATGAAAAAATATTTTCATGAAAAGTAATCATAAATTATAGTCTTATTATTGTAAGATAAGTTTATGAGATCTTGATTAATTTTTCAAGGTGTTATAAAATTTGTTATAGTTCTAAAATTGTTATTTTTTGAGTAAATTGTGATTGTAATTAAAAATAAAATTAAACACATTTAGAAATTGTTTTTTAAAAAATGTAGTTCAATTTTTAATTATACACATTGAAAAATGGTTGTGGTGTATTTTATGTATTTTTCTGAAATACAAGTATTTTTCTGAATAGTAAAATGTGATATTTTTTGAAATGTGAAAAATAAATGAATTTCTTCTTCATTATTTGAGTCATGGATGACGCAAATGGAAATTGTTTCAAACATAAAAGCACTTATTACAGTTTTTGGTAAAAATAATCCATACTATTCATAGTCGTGAGAAAAAATATTAAATTAATGATTAAAATAATTGAAAACCTCTCCTCTCCTCCACTATAAATACTCCCCTCACTACCTTCTTCTTATCACACCTCTAATGATTTTAGAATTCTATAAATTATGCCCAAAAATATTACCATATCTCTTACCCATGACCAAGACCTTCTATTCTCACCATAAGGCAACACCGAAGGCCTTAAGGAGGATCCTAAGGATAAGAAATCAAGAGGTAAAAATCAAATTTCAATTTTTATATTTTCACTTCAATTACATTTATTTTTTTATAATCACTTCCCCTACCCTAATATATTATAAATGAAATATATAGTTTCATATAATATTACTGTAATTTCATCATGTTTATTGAAAATTAATCAACATACTTATTTTCCTCTCACTATTTTTCTCAAAATAAAATCATCTTCTATGATCTGTAGATTTACCGACATCGTGGATGATGTGTCTTAAATTTACTTTAATTATTTAAAATTTTATCAAAAAAACCATTAATACAGTTAAATAATATTATATTATACATATTATATGATATATTACATTCTGTAACTAGTGTTTTTAGACTATTAATAAATAAAACAAAAGTTGTTCATAATGATCAAAATTCACCAAAATAAAATAACTATTATCACTAATGATTTATCTAATGATAAATCTGAATAGAATATAACCAAAATGATTTATGGAATATTTTAATATTTTGGAATCATTATAATAACATCTAAATTAACTTCTGGATTTTTCATTCATTCGACAGGGAAATCCGTTATGAACCGACCATGGAAATCTTGTAATAAATGCACATGAAAAAACTGAAAGGACCAACTATTATAAATTAATGGGTGTAATAATGTTATAAAACTGTCATATAAGGTGTTATAAAAACTATTCCTCTTCTTTAATATACTAATAACGCTTATTTAACCATTATATAGGATTTTTAATCACGTTTTATGCAAGAATAACTTGAGGTCAGGGAATTCTTAACCCAATTTCCATTAATAATGTTAACCGTATACATTATTCATCGCGTGGTGTTTAAGAATATTTTTGTGATTAATTTTGGTTTATATTATTTTTTATTATTCAAATTTATATTTATACACATATCATTTTTATTCTATTAATTCTCACTCAAATTTTATTTTTATTGGAGATTCCTTATAAAATAATTTTAAAAGTCTCTTTAATGAAATTCGAAAATATTATTTTATATATATTTAAGGCATGAGTATTTTCTCTAGATCTCATGATTATTTATTAAAATGATATCTTCCTTCGACATAATTTTATAGGGTTGAACCCATTATGGCTCAAGATATGTTGGGTTGATCCCATTATAACTTAACATATATTAGGTTGAGCACGTTATAGCTCATGACATGATGGGTGAGACCCATTATTTCTCTAAAATGAATTGGGTACTCCAGAGATAGAATTTGAGTGATTGGTCAATCCACTTGTAAGGGTGATTGTAATAGTGATATGTAAAATATGTCCCAATGAACTACATGATGTTTCAATGCATGCAAATTAGTTTTTAAGAAATGGGTTTTATTGGGTATTTTTGTTTTCACGGGACTATAATTTTTTTGTATATCCCTTACTGAGTTTTTTTCTCACTCCAAGGTTTTTAATTTATTTTATAGGTTATACTGAATTTCAATATAAATAAGGAAATCATGTTAGTTGTTATGAATATTTTTCCATTAAATCATATTTTAATTAAAAAATTTATATTTTGGAAGAAATGAATATTGTTTAGTGGTTCCCTCATGTTTGATTGTAGGGTTTTATTAATGTTTTATGTCATAATTATCTAAAAACTCTAAACCTAAAAATATCCTCAATGTGTAAAAAATTATTTCAATGTTTAAAAATCATTAATATGTAATGTTCTATGATTGGGTCCTTATAGTTTGCATCCAGGGATGGTTTAGATAAAGTTTGTGATTATGATGATTTTAATAAACTAGAATTAATGATTTTTAATTTATTTGATATTTTAAATGATATAGAATTTGAAGATTATAATGTTGCGTCATCTAATGTATTTCTTTTCATAATTTTTTTCCATGGATGAAATAGGGAAGATAAAGTAGGATAACACCAATAGACTGAAATCTGTCCAAATCTATGGCTTAGAATATTGGGAATAAAAACTGGGTAGTTTGTGACAGAAATGGCTTAGTAGACCCTGGTGATAAATGGTGGTGATATCCATGCTAGTGAGGAACCTGACCTACCATGAAAAAACATGTATTTTATAGAGAGTTTTATGAGGAAAATTCTACCAGTATTTAGTGGAACCACATATCCAGTCATAGCCAAAGGATGGATAAATGCTTTATAAAATATATTTGATGTCACGGGATGTTCATAAGATCAATGGGTAATACTATACATTTATCATTTTGAAGGTAAAATCGATCAATGGGGTTCTCTGTTTACGAATACAATAAAAATAAATGATATGGACAGTCTAAGATGGGATGATTTTATAAGCCATTTGTTGAAAAATATATTCCTAAAACTGTATGACTCAGAATAGAGAAAATTTTCTTGGAACTGATGTAGAAAGATGATTATTCTGTGGAATAATATGAATCCAATTTTTCAAGACTGGCACATAACATACCATATTTTACTCAGAATTTTCATATTAAAATTAATTGATTTTACTCTATCTTAAAACCATTTTTACAATGATATTTGGATTCATGAGAGTTTAAATGCAATGATAAATTTTGTAATTATGCTTAAAATGTTGAGATGGTGTTTCCTAACATGTTTAGTCTTCAGGAAGACAAGAATAATAATCAGTTAGGTGGAAGTCATTGTGGAAGAATTCATCAATGAAATCTGGAGGTTTGAAAATCAATTTCCTTTCTTGTGAAAAGTGTGGTAAAAATATTCGTATTATATGTCTTGTGAATTCTGGGAAATGATACCAATGTGAACTATTTGGGCACATGTCCCATGAGTGAGAAGAAAAATGATTTGAAAATTAATTAGAAGCTAATGGTTATATGCAATAACTTTAAAAAACATTGTTATTTTACTAATGTGTGTTTGAATCTAGTCACTCAGGAATGAAATCAGCAATATTGGATGTTGAAGGTTGGGGAAATCTATTTGAACCACTTAATTAGGGGTCGTTCCGTCAAATGAGGTGGTATCAGGTATATTTCTTATTTTTATAGATTTTGAAAAATTGTTGTTTGATTTGGGGTCTATAGATTCTTTCATTTCTATGAAATTTTTGTAATATTGGTAATTCCACCTCATTAAATGAAACCATAACTCATGGTAAATAACAACGAGGAAATAGTTTGGAGAACCTAAATTATAAGAATCTACCTATATTTTTTTGTGGAAATATTTTACCATAAAACCATATTGTATTTCCTCTAGTAGAGTTTCATGTTATTCTAGGTATGGACTAGAACACTTTTTATCATGATAAGATAGATTGTAAGAAAATGATGTTTTCTATCCAAAAGATTTTTAGTTTGTGAACAAGAATGAACCCATATCATTTATAACTTGTCAGGAAGCTAGGAAATGGATAAATTATGGGAATTAAAGTTATCTTGGTAATATTTTTGAATGTAAGGAAACTATCATGATTTATGATGTGCTAGTAGTAAATGAATACCTGTATGTTTTTTCTGATGAATTTCATTATGTTACTCTTGATATAGAGGTTGATTTTACCATTGAATTTGTTCCTGATTATTTTACAATTTCTAATCCCCCTTATCGAACAGCCCAAATGGAACTTATGGAATTAAAAAAGTAGTTACAGGAAATAGTTAATAAAGGCTTCATTTGACTCTTCACTTTTCCATGGGGTGATGCTGTCTTGTTTTAAAAAATAAAGAAGATTCAATGAGACTTTTAATTGACTTTATAACATTGAATAACATCACTGTTAAACACAAGTATCCTTTTCCTCATAATATTATTTTATTGATCAGATCCAGGGACAACAATATTTTTCAAAGGTTGAAATGAGGTCAGGGTACCATTATTTGAATGTAAACGATGAAAACATATCAACGACTACGTTCTGTACTAGATATGGTCATTATGTATTTATAGTTTTTCCCATTGAGTTAACTAATGCACTGGTTGTATTCATGGATCTCATGAATAGAATATTTCATGAGATCATGAATACATTTTTTGTTATGGTTTTTGATGAAATTATGGTATATTATAGAAGTAAGGAGGATGATAAAAAACTTATAAGGGTTGTTATATAAACCATAAAAGAAAATAAACTCTAAGAATAATTCGAAATGTGTGAATTTTGTTTCAAGGAATTTCATTCCACTGTCACATTATTTTTAATGATGGAATTATTGTTGATCATGCTAAAACAAAAGTTATTGAAGAATGGAAAAGACCCAAAAATATAATAAAGAGTCTTATTTTTATTTATTTTCTTGGATACTATTGGAGGATTGTTCAAAAAAATTCATGACTATCTATCCCTACATCTATGCTAACTCAAAAATGAGTTAAATTCATTTAGACAAAATAATGTGATGATTTTTTTTAGGAATTGAAAATAAGATTTCTGAATGCTGAAGTTTGGACCCTACCTTCTAGAAGTGGAATATTCTTCATCTATATTGATTCTTCTTTAAATGGACTTGGTTGTGTTATGATGCAGAAATATTAGGTAATTTATTATGCCTCATGTAAGTTGAAATAAGTTAAATAAATTGTGAGGATGCAATTTCCTGAAGGTGGAGAGAATGTAACACCCCATGGCTTTACATGAAAATTTTATTTATTGCGTTAAATACTGAGTCTCTACATAATAACTCTTTTTTATATAGACAGTTATGAACTAGATGTTAAATAGAATTTATCCTCTTATTTTTTTGAATTTTGAAAAAGAGATAACCATGGTTGCAATCAATATGTTATTTGGAGTCTAATATGACCAACATTATTTTTGGTTAATAGTATCATACCCCACTGTATAAAAACATACCCTTATGAATACTAATATAACCCTTATGATTAGTAAACATGCTACATGTATTGTAACATCACCCATGAATCTATTAATAAGATTTGGGTATCTTATATGTGATAATATGGTCATAGTATGAGTATCGGTATTTTGTAAATAATAAATATGTAATTTCAATTTTATAGTTTATTTAATAATTTAAATTAAAATTTATTTTCATTAAATGTAATCATATATTATTTTCTTATAGTTATAATATTTTTTTATGAGACTGTGATTAATTTTTTGAAGGTCTTATAAAATAAGTTATAGTTTAAAAATTGTTATGTTTTTATGTAAATTATGATTTTATTTAAAAAATAAATTAAACATATTTAAAAAATTATTTTGATAAAATGGATTTAATTTTTTAATTCTAAAAAAATGGTTGGGGTTAATTTTTGGTATTTTTCTGAAATACTAGATTTTTTGGTTATTATTGAAATTGGATAATTTAAAAAATGTGCAAAATAAATGAATTTCGGCATCATGCTTCAGTCATTGATGATGTAAATGGAAATTAGTTTGAACTCAAATTCCTTTATTTCTATGTTTGGTTAAAATAAAATGTTTTTTCAAAGTTTTGTGAAGAAACATTAAACTAATTATTAAAACATTGGAAACCCTCTCCTCTCATACACTATAAATACCACCCCCACCCCTTTCTTCCTATCACACCTCTCAAGCGCTGAGCATTGTCAAACTTCTGCCCAAAAATCTTCCCAAGGCTCTTCTCTACATCCATGGCATACTAGTGTCACCAAAGTGACAATACTAAAGGCCTTATGGAGGATCTCTAGTAGAATAGATCAATACGTAATAATCCTTATTCATTTTCTTTTATTTTCATTTCAATTATTTTTCTTTTCATATATTCTCTTTCCCTCCCCTAATAGAAGCAGCATGAAAGAAAAAGTGTCATACTTATATACTATAATTTAATATATTTTATGGAATATTCATGAACATACAAGTTATACTCTCCCTCTTATTCTCTGAATAAAAATATCGTATGTAATGTGTTGATTTATCGGCATTGTGATCAATATGTCTTCAATTTCCATTAATTAATTCTAATATCGTCATAAACAATTAATATGGTTAAATAATATTATTGTACAAATTATATATGATATATTATTTTCTAAAAATATTGTTTATGAATAATATTAATTAATAAAACAAAAGTGGTTTGTAATGATAAAAATTCACCAAAATAAACTAACGATTGTCACTAATGATTTATCTTATGAACCATCCTCAAACCATATAACCAAAATTATTTATGGAATCATTTAATATTAGAGAATATTTTTAAAAACATCTCAAGTTACTTCTATAGTTTCTCTTCCATTTTATAAGGAAATCCTTTACAAACCAACCATGGAAATCATGTAAAGAGCACACCCAAAAAATGGAAAGAACAAAATATTATAAATTAATCTGCGTAATAATATTATAAAATGATAATATATGGTGTTATAAAAACTATTTTTCTTATGTAAATTATTAATTACCCTCGTTTAACCATTATACAAGAGGTTTGATAAAATTTTATGTAAGACAAACTTGAGGTAAGGGAATTTTTACCCAAATTTCCATTCTTTGGGTTAGCATTCTACTTTATTCATTATGCGGTGTCTGAGATTATTTGGGTGATGAATATTTTTTTTTTATGTTTTATTATTTGTATTTATATTTTATAAAAATATAATTTCCATTCTATTAATTCTCACTAAAATTATATTTGTAAGGAACATTCCATTTATAATCCTTTTAAAATCCTCTTTATTGAAATTCAAAATTATTGTTTATATATATATATATATGAAATGAGTGGTTTATCCTAATTTAATTATTGTTTATTTCAAAAATATTTTCCTTGGGAATATTTATGTTGGTTGGATCCCATTATATCTTGTGATATGTTGGGGTTAGCCCATTATATCTCAATATTGGTTGGGTTGATCCCATTATAACTCAACATGTGATGGGGGAGCCCCATTATGGACATCCAATGCATTGGGTAATCTGGAGATGGAATTCTTACAAATAGTTATTCCATGAGTAAGGGTGATTGTAAGGGTGATATAATAAATATGTCCCAAATAAACTATATTGTGTTTCAATGCATGCTAATGATTTTTTTATGAATTGGAATTTATTATGTTTTTTTGTTATCACTTGAGTAACATTTTCATTCTGTATATACCATTATTATCTTTTTGTGCTCATCCAAAGTATTTTTTATGATTTTCAGTGGTTATAAGTTTCTGTAAGATAAATAAGTAAGTAATGTTAATTGTAATGATGAATTTTCAAATAAATAATATTTTATTGAAAAAGTATTATATTTTGGAAGAAATGGACACTATTTAGTGGTATCCTCATGTATGATTATTGGATGTTATGTATGTTTTATGTCCTAATTATCTAAAAAATACAAACCTAAAAAACATTTTCAATGTGTAAGAATATAATTTATTGTCTACAATTCAATAATATGTAATTTATTAAGGCAATGTCCACATATCTACCAATCACATTAAAAAAAATTATATAAACTTCCTAAGATAAATACAACAATTTAATACCTCAAAATACAAAAATAAATAGGAAATTCCCTAATAAAAAGGTTATTAAACCTACACAATTTATATTTCATTCCATATGAAGTGAAAGGTTAGTTTTCAATTTAACATGTTCTCGCCACTCCTCCAATATAAATTTTTTTAATTCTAGTGAATCCTCTTGAATATTGAATGAGTTATATCACAATAATACCAACATGATATATTCAATATGTAGGATAATAAATTTCCAATCAAGAATATTAATTTAATTATAGATAAATGTTGTCTTCGACTCAGGGGTGACATAGTCCCATCATACAACATGGTTAGGGTTTGAGTTGTTCTTATATAATAAGGATACATAGAAAATGTAATTAAATGAGATGAATGTTATAAATAATAATAACTCATAGAAAACATCACTATTATTTTTAATATTCCTAAATGGTTTGATGTACTAAGGTACCAATACCTCTTCTTTTCCCAGCCTGTGGTAACCCAGTCTTGTTGGCACATTCAACAAAAAATTGTCACCATTAGAAAAATATAATGGTCATCAATGGGGATCATCATAAACATTCTAGTGAATTTGGGATATTTCAATAAATTTTAACATCATATATATTTTCATGGTTGTCTAATGAAAAATAAATTTTTTGATAAATATATATTCCCTTTTCTCTATGTCAATAATGTGGTGAAAAAACATGTAAATTCATTCAAAACAAGAATATGAGAAATATTTATTATTGAAAGATAACATTTGTTATATAAAAATATCAACCAAATGAAATTAAACTACCCACAAAAAAGAAAAATATATTCCCCATTCCTCAAATATATCTTTTTAATAAATAATCCATACATCTTTATGCAAAACTATTTATGAAAATTATACCATAATAATGATCAATTTAGTACCATGCTCTAGTTGAATGGATTAAAATAGTATAAAGTGAATTTAGGTTATTTTCAAAAGATAAAGGAAACTAATAAAAATTTATATTTAACTAATTCAATAATATAAATACCTTTCATATCATCAAATATATAGGGAACTCGAATTGGAATTTATTGTGCTTACATGGTTAGGTGTTCCATTATAATCAAAATATAATTATTCTTTTGAAGTCTACATGGTATACCAGTGAAAATGTAATTTGAAATATATTCCAATATATATATATATATATATATAATTGGTTGTAACATGCAGATTGGTTGTTGTTTATTATATTTTACATGTTGGAAGTTATGACATATTGTAACATAATCAAGCAATTTCTGTTGTATACCAGACCCCCAAAAATGGGTCTCAGTTTTCTTATACATATTTTTATACATGGATGAACCAACCATTTTTATCATTTATAAAAAGATATAATGTAATATATTAATGACAATAGAAATGTTTTTTGATTGAGAAATCATAACATTAATTTTTTTACCATATTATATTCTTCAATGGTAAACCCACCATTGAGTTTTTACTATGTAGAAAGTTAGTATAGATATAATTGTAAATCCACCCTAATAAGATAAAATATGTCTATTATAATATTATTTAGAATTAATTAATTATCCTAAATCTTATCCCTATTATAAAACCTAATTTCATAAATTACCCAAATAATATTTTACTTTTAAAATATTCATTGGACGCCACATTATACAATTTATTACTGGAATAATCACACCACAAATTTACATTTCATGGGGAATAATTTATGTCCATGTCAAATAATTTTAAATCTAACATCCATCATTATTTAATTTGGCTCAAATTAACTACTTATTAAATTTTGTTTCCGAATATTATGATCTATAAACATGATAAATGTTACACTATAGAGGTATTGGGGTCACATTGCTAGTGAATAGAGATCCATTTCTAATTCCATGTCATGCACTGGATAATTTTATTCATGTTTTTCCAATTATATTGAGAAATAAGCAATGTAATATCTACAACACATGGGAAGACAATCCATTCCCAATAAAATATAATAATAATATATCATATATCCTTATACTGGTTACATGTTAATGATGATCATTTTTATGTGGGAAAATCCTTAATATTCTGGAATGATTTATGACAATCATAACTCCACAAGAATTGAATTCCATTTCTAATTTATACTGATAAGGAAAATGTATATTTTGATAATTACTATAAAAATAAATGATAACTATTTTTAAATCAATAAATTTTCATATGATGATGGATTTATTTAATTGTTTCTAGGAAATTTCTACTTTGATATTTTCAAGATCACCATATATTACTTTTTAAATGACTATGAAACCAATGAAACAAAACTCTTATATCAAAAAGTAACACATAGAGATTATATCATATTGTTAATGCTTACATGATGTACACAAAAATATTTGTTGGTTCTTATCATATTTATTTTATATTCTTTATTATATCATTATATCGTCCAAAAAATACAATAAAAAATGAGCTGAGGTACCTCTCTGAGATATGATTCATTGAATCCATTTAACCCACTTGTCCATTTGTATTTTCAAAGGTAAAGAATAAATTTTTTAGTGAAATTAAGGGGTTATAATTATTTCTTCTGAACTTTGTCATTGAAAACTAAAAGAAACTGATTATGAGATCATTGATCAATTTAGAGAACCATTCAGTTCCAATAATTGATCAATATAAAAAGCTATTAGTGGAAATGAGTAATGTTTATTGATCTTAACATTATTCAGTCTATGATAGTAAACACATATATGATGAAAACCATATTTCTTCATTATTAAATGGATCTTATTGGATCATAGGGATGTTTTTGGTCTAATGAATCCCTTTATTTCTAGTTTTTCAACATTGAACTTTAATTACTATAGTTTTTTGGTGACTTTATATATGAAAGAAGGGAAATAACAATTTTTCCACAAGTGTATCAATAGAAAATATGGTTTTATATTAATATAAAATCCAAGAGTAAATATTTTTAAGAACATCACTGTGTTGATGTACTACAGTAGGAAGACTCATGGTATTATTTCGATCTGCAAGACCCGTTGTCTTTGCATCCACGCAAGATGATATAGTTTCACCGATGTTCGCTAAAGGTAAAACATTTCCAACATATAAATCCAAATCATTTTTTAGTAAACAAGAAACACTTTATTGGGATTTTAAGATTATTTTTTTGGATTAACATTTATTATAAGTATTAAATTACACCTTCCATACCATTCTAAATACCTTTGAAAAATCATAATTTAAATGTTTATAAACTCTCACAAAAATTGGAAAAAGTTAATTTTATTGGGATAGCCTATTAACATAAATCCTCTTCATTGCAACTATATAAGAGGTTTTATAATGTTCATAAAATTATCCATCATTTCAATATGTGACACTAATTGGCATACCACATTAAAAACAATAAATGAGTGGGATATTATAGTAGAATACAGTAAAATAATAATTGTGTAGTTGAGTATAATGTAACCTCACACCCTTGAGAGAACCTATTGCATAACTATGATTTTCTCACATCTTCATAAAATTACTGATCAAGTGCCAATATGTTTTCTTTGGCTCCCTATTATGGTAAAGTCTACTTGATTTCTGGGATTTCCCCAAATAAACATATGTTTCATAACTATGTGGGAGTAATTGTTTTCATTATACAATCCTTAGTGCACTTGATACATCTATGATTTATTCAATTTATTGAAACCCCATAAATGTGTGGGTGTCGTAAAACAATTCTTCAGGTTTCCAATTGAAAAACAATTTTGTTAGTCTCAAGGTAGTTTTGTATACTATGTAATCTTATAGGACAAGCACACACATTGAAACTAGACTAGTTGAATAATAAAAAATGGTCTAAAAGGATATGCCTGGTGTTTGGATTAACTGGTTCCCTTCATTACTAGGGTTAGGGTTCCCTCCCACTATTGGTTCTAGTGTTGTAGTTTCAAAATATTTATATAATGTTAAATTTTTTTAATCTAATTCCGTTGTCTTCTATGTTTAATCCTTAAATTTTCACTATAATGATTTTTTTGTTATTTTGATTGATTTATAACATGACCACCATTGATTTAATATTTTATTATAGCCCCACCACAGTTATATGTGCCTTAATGTGTGTGACTATTGTTACCTTGTATTCTCAAACATGGACATTATATATTTTTATATGAATATTAATTACCTTACACAAACACATTCCCGATGAATGTAATAATTTAGTGCATTTGGTGACATGGAACAAAATATTCCAGATTCGTGGAATATGTAAAGTATATACCATAATTATCATATAAATTAGTAAACATATATAAAAAACATTCTTCATAAACTGGGAAAATGAAATATAAAAAATTGGAGGACTATATTCTCAATAAGTGTAAACAATGGAATTTGAAATGTGTAATATGATAATAAGACATTTAAAACATGATACTTACATTTAAAGATCATAACATGCATATTAAAGATCATTATATTGAGTGATTGAATAATTATTAGTTTACCATAAGACATAAATCATAATTTAATCTATGAGAAAGAGCCATGTGAGAATATAAACGGAATAAGATATGTAATGGAAATTTAGACAAAAGTATAGAAAATAATTTTCTTAGTATTCAAGGATCATTGAAAATCATATAAGGGGACTCTATGGTAAGACAAAACTCATGGATGAGATACACCACCATCCCTAGTAGAAGATTGTTCCTTATAGTGGAATAGTTTCACTCATAAACCATCATAATAGTAACGGTTCACTCATAGGTTTGTTATAGTTGAACATGTACATTTATTAGATGGGTTCACTACCCATTATATTATTTTCACATAGGACATCTTTAACTCCATTTTCCAGTCATGTACTGAGATACTAGGTTAAATCCATGTTCAATTCATGTTTATCTCATGAGATATAAGTATTTACCCAATTCATTTTAAGAGGATATATGTCCCACCCATCTTGGGATACAGTGTAACCATCCTACTTGTTCTAATAAAACTACCAACCATGGTTATAATGTAACCACCATAACTTAAGGAAAATAAAACATATTTGTTCTACAATATAACAAAACATCATTATATCATAAAACAATAAATGAAAATAGTATCATATACAATTCCTCAAATCATAACATGTCTAAAAGTGATAGTATTTACAACTAATTCATCATTCTATCATATATTATCCCTCGAAAACAAGTGAGTTTCATAAGATTATTATCATCATAAAACCCATGGAATATAAATGGTGTTCATAAATATATATTCATTATAATCATAAAACAATCAAAAATGAATAAGAACTTCAATCCTGATTCATATCCCTAGAAAAGCATAAATTATATCAAAGGATGTCAACGTATATGTAAAAGTATTTTGAATGTTCATGTGGAAAATTTCTTAAGGAAAAAAAAATTCACTGAAAATATATTTCTAATAGGTAATAATTTGTAAAAATACATATAATTGAATATAATATTGAATACATATATAGAATTCATTAAAAAATAATTTGAAACATTTCTTGAAATAAAATTCATTTACTAATTGAAGAAAAAATTTAAAAAAATAAAAAATATTAATCATATTTTCATTGAACATAACCTTTAAAATTAATATATAATTCCTTAAATCAAATAATGGTCTTGATGACCATTTGTTTTGTTTATGTCCTATAGAATAAAAAAGATTTATTTCCCATTTTTGGTAACAACCATAGTAGAATTGTTTTGAAAGAATCATAAATATTAATTTAAAAATAATTTTCATAAAAGTAAAATATGGGTAAAAATAATTTTAAAATTAATAATATAATAATTAAACATTTTTTTGAACACTTATATAAAACATGGTTGTGTAAGAAAATATATATCTTACCAAAGAGAGAAATGAAGTTATGTTTTTATATAAACATTTTCTAAATTTTTTATGTTGCAATGTGTGAAAAAATATTATTATTATATATAAATATTATGAGTACCAAAAGTGAGAAAAAATTCAAGAGTTTATGAAGATATGGATTAAAATATTTTCTGATCTAAAACACAGTTATAAACAATCCCAATAAACGATAAGATGGTAACATTAAATATTTACCACTTTGGTAACATTAAATTGTAAGACCCATATAGGAATAACATAAAATGGAACATAAAATATCATGAGGATGAATAAATTCAGGATATTAAATTTCATAATATTTTTATAAATAAATCATGAATTGATATAGGTTAAAAATTAATGTAAGCCTCAAAGAAAAAAATTTGAGGCAAATCCCCCTTACAGCTTCGGTAATTATTGAACCATAAACATCATAAAAGAGAGATCATAAATTGGATATATAAATCACAATAATTCTAAGGATAATAATCATAAAACAAATTTTTGGTAATTATATATACCATAGAAAATAAATGGTTTTTTGCGAATGGAATGTGTCTCATATAAGAAAAAAGTAAGAGAAAAATCTTTTAGGAAAAGTCTCAAAATTATTCACACTCATTAGAACCTCATCTAAAATAATTATAAATATATTATAATTTTAATAAATAACCATTTAAATATATATATTACCATATGTGATTTATGAAAGACCATTAATTTACCGTTTATTATCAATTCTTTGTTACAATAATGTTTCGAGTAGTAACCACTTTTTTCATATATAGGCATAGATGTTTTGTTTATAGTTCTCTTAAACTAATCACAATTTTATGAATTAAAAATATTATTATCAAGAAATAATTATCATATTTATTCATAAAATACTGTTTTAATACAAATCATTAAGTATGGTTTTGATAAATTAAGAATGTTATGATCATGGAGACAGTAGGTCATACATACACATGAGTAAGGTTTCCATTTTCCAATGATCATTATGGAAAGGATATAGGAAGGATGTTTTATTTTTATAATACCATAATATCATAAAAAATATTATTTTTTAAACTATAGTTATACATATCATAAATGTGGTCTAGTGATGAAAAAGTTTCCACATCGCTTAGTGAAGGTGGTAGTCCCCACGTACACAAGTGGCGTTATAATCATTTTTTGAGTGAAATGTTAAGAAGTAAAATGATATATATATATATATATATTAAATTTTTAGAATGAGATATATGTAATTGATATCATAATTATTTAATGTATATAAAATATAATCATTAACATTATTTTTATCACTTTCTATGTAAGCTAGGAATGAATTATATCACCAAACTTGGTGGTAGTCCTTAGTAGAAACGAATGACATTATGATATTCCACAAAAATAAAAATTATAATATTAATTGTGATATAAAAATTTTAAAAAAATTATATTATCAAAAATATAAAATAAATACAATAAAACAATCTTTATTAAAAACTGTTAAATATGTTAATAGAAAACTGAATGACATCTGTTCAGGTGGCAGCAACAAGTCATACAAACAAACAATTATTTTGAAACCATTTTAATGGATGTTGAGAAGATTTTATTCATGAAAATAAAATAAAAATATAACATTATGTGGAATATAATTAGTTTAATATATCCTAATTGTTTAAATTTAATTTTAGGATATTGTGAATGACATTAAATGAAGATTCTCGTTGAAGAATATTACCTAATATTAGGGTATCATCCTTCTGTTCGAACTAAATCCTTTATAAGTTCGATTTATGCCCAAAATAAGGCATACAGAACGATCGGATATAAATTGGAAAGTTCTTTTGATAGGGATATTCCAAATCAAATTCTATTAAAGGAGTAATGAAAAATTTATAGGGTGGTCTTTTATAATTGGGGGAGAGGATGCACTTGGTTTGCTTTAAATCTAACAAGTTACCCCATGTTTTTCATAACTAAAAAGAATCATCATTAAGATATTTGAGATACTTATGGTTCTAATGGTCTATATAAGGCCATAAAATAGTTTTTATACATAGATATAGGTCATTTTTAACATTATATTGTTTTATTAACCCCTCGGTAAACCTATGTGTACAATAAATGTGGTTATTAATTTTGGACAACATTCACTATTATTTTTATTTAAAAAATAATTATACAATTTAAGAAATCAAAAATTATAAATATTATAAATATTTAATTCATTTTTCCAAATTCCATTCACATAAGTGCCATAATTAAATTTAAAAATAATCTTACAAATACAATGAGAATACAGGGTTTTAACAATAAATGGTTAAAATTGTGATTTTTTATATTAAAATTAAATTATATATTTATTATAATAACCAAAATTTATTATTAGACATAAAAATGAACTAATTTAACATTAATACTAATTAAAAAATTATTTACAATTATCATTATTTTAGATGAAAAGTTATTTTTCAATTAAAATTTATTATTTTCCACTATCAATCAAAAAAATATAATTTTTAATAAGAATATACATAATTGACCAAAATATAATATTGAAATTAAAATTATGATAATTAATTATATTTTATAAAAATAATTTTATTAATTTTACAATAAATTAATTTTATTATATGTTTTCAAATAGTGATAAAAATTCTATTAGAAAAAAATAATGTTTTTTGACATAAAATTGGATTTATTCTTATTTGTTATATATAAAAAAAGTTGAAAGTTAATTTTTCTTCCTTATGTAATATATTAAATTAATAAAAATCATTAACAAAATGTATCTTGGTAAACATATTTATATAAAATGCACTTGTGTGTAAAAAACACCTTTTTAGAGAAAGTTTTACTTTTTATTCTCAGAGGAGCTTGCATTTAATTTCAAATTAATTTGTCACCATGGAACTCATTTAACATTCATGTGTAAAAAATATTATCAAAATTTAGTTAAACTAAATCAAAACTTACATTCCTATGGTTTAGTGAAACTATTAAAATAATATATTTATAAGAAGTCCCATTTCATTTAATGTCAGTGTTGCGGGTAAGGCAAGATAATATTGGTAACATAAGAAAAACTAAGTGTTCTTTATGTCTTGAGATAAAAATATATTATTCTTTTCAATATAAATAATGAATAGATTATATAAATATGAAAAATATATTTCAATAAGGATTTGGGTGTTACATTTTACCCCCATGAATAGGATTACATCCTCAAGATTCATCACGGTCATAAAGTGTTTAAAATTTGAATATTCCGTCATATAATCCCACATATAAAAGTGGATTAATAAAAAATAATATTGAAAAGGAGAAATTGACCATATTATGTATTCTACAATAAAACTTACTAGGTTTCCAAATCAGTGAAGATTTTTGGGAAGTGAAAACATGCACATGGAAGAGAAAAATAATACCCAAATACTACGGGATGGTGATAAATAACATTGATCAAATAAAAGTGGGTGATATAGAGAAGGTTAATAACAAATATTATGTAAAATTATTTGGAATGAAAATTTTTATTTATATTATAAAATATAATTATAACATGACAAAATTGTATTTCATGGTACATTTCATAATGTTTAAGAATCTTCTTGAGAAGATATTGATACTTGATTTCATTCCATTTCACATGAAAAAAATCCCCGTTGGTTGTTCCTTCATGAATTTCAAAGTCATATCATACTCTATAAATGAAGGAGAGTTTTTAATTATTGAATTACCAATTTACCATATGGTCTATATAGAATGATAGTTCATTACAACTATCTCTAGTTGTAACAAAAAGAATACTTGTTACCATAGGTAATCCAACATGAATGAATCCTCCAATTGAGAAATAATAAATTAATCTCTAAATCCTTATTCAAATTTTAACATAAACCATTTCTTAAATTTTTAACCTTATATCTGTTTTGAAGTATTAAAATAAATAACATGCGAAAGGAGGTGAAAAAATATACTATAATTATCTTCAATTTGATCAAACAATATGTCATAGATAGATCTTAATTGTAACATATCATGAATGTTAATTCCTTCATCACTAATTATCTAGAAAATTTTTCACAGCTAAAATTTCCATCAACCCATGTTAAAATAATACATTCTTCATCCTTAATTTAATTGAACTCATAAAATTAGACATATTCTATAAGAACCAGGATCATAATTTCAGGTATGAATCTTTATTTTAGGTTGTATTTTTGGGAAAAAAATTAAGTAATTGGAAATTTTATATGTACCTGACATGTACTCTTGAGTACACTCTATGTACCCAGTTTCCACATGTAGCTGTGTACTGGTCTTGTAATGGCCATGTACATGGTCATGTGGGTGACCTGGATGACCGCGTAAGTGGGGGTTGGTTGAGGGTTGTACATGGAGTATACATTAAATGAACACAATGTGTACTTTTTATTTTATTTTATATATTGGTATGAGGTCACGTCTCATCTCCAGAAAGCATTTTATTTCCCTTGTTTCATACAAGAGAGCGACGTACAACAAACAATCCTCGAGCTCCTCTTATTCCCCCATCCAAGGTCAGATTTAGATGTTGCTTGATGCATTGGATTCCCACTAGTGAGTTATCCCTTCTCATAGGGACTCTCTTCATGATTTCTCCTCTCTCATGGGTTATCCATGGTTGATCATTTTTACCCTTTTGTAGATCAACATCATTCTATGCTAATTCAAGGTCCAACATTCAAGAGTTTACATCGTACAATGTCAAGGTGGGAGGATTTTTCCTTTATTTGTTTTTATTTTTATTTTATATGGTAAACTTTATGAATACCCATGTTTAGGGTATTCTGTAGTATAGAATTTAACCCATTTTAATACTGATTATGGTTTGTTGGTTTATGAAATGGTTATTTCACATGCGTATGAATTATTACCTTCATTATGGATGTATTTTCCAAGTTTGTTTTATTATGCATGTTTGGTCTCTAAGTTCTTATTTGGATTCCTTGTTTTCCATACCATGTGTTGTTAGGATGGTGTTGTTGTTTATCAAATGCATGTGGTTTGCATTGTGAAATTTTGACCAAACAGAATTGACTGTGAGAACTTCACAAGGAAGGGTCATTTATGTATATTTGTTGTTATGTTGATTCAGTGGTATTGACTATGATAGATGCCAGCTGGTCATAGACAAGAGGAGTTAGACTATGAGAGATACACATAGGGTAATTATTAATTGAATGTTGGACCATAGGAAATTGACTGTGAGAACTTCCATGGGTAATTGTATTGTATTATTTCTATGTTGACCAAGTGGGTATTGACTATGAAATCTACCTAGGTGGCCATTCGTAAATGATTAGTGCAATTTGGGACCAAAGTGGTAACACTGTGTGAGCGTTCCCTGAGTGTCATTACATTATTTAATTAATTGGTGATTTGTTAAACCAGAGGGGTTAGACTCTGAGAAGATTCTTAGCGGTTTTATTCTAAATGTTTTAATGATTGTAATGAGTCTTCCATCCCAAAGAACAAGATTGTAGTCTATCTAAAAAGTTTTTTTATATGGTGTTCTAAGACATCTCTTTTGATATTACATAGGGGATACAAGGATTAGGCTAGATCTCAATATTTCATTATTCCATGGATTGAATAATTAATGAATGTAAATGAATTTAATTGAAAATTGTTGGATTGTTTAATTTTGAGTACTCCTTAGTTATTGCTTCATTTCTTCTTATTACGGGCCATATATATTTACTGATAGTTATGTACAGATCTTTTGGTTGTTGCCTACTAGTATTCATCTCACACCCTATTAGGGTCAATATTTTTTAAGAAAACAAAGTATATGATTGTAGGTATAGATAAGGTCAAGGGCCCTTCTTCATCAGGTACTTGATTTCTGTTGGTGTTGGAGTTCATTGGACCATGCTAAGGCTTGTGACGTTGTTGGAGTTACTTATATTTTAGTACATTGGTTTATGTATTGTATTTATAGAATTGTTACTTGTTTGGATAATTTCCTAGATACATGTTACATGCATCATTTATTTATATTTGATGCAGTTATTTATACTATAAGTATTCCACTATTTACTTCTATTGTATGGTATTACTATTTCCACAATCGTTTACTATTTGTTTCCATTGTGTTACACTGCCAATGAGGACACAATTTATACACTATCACACCAAAGGAAATTGATGCTATTTTGTAGCCTCTGTCATTCAGGGAAATGCACTTGAGGCCATGTGACCAACTGGGTATGAGGCACCTTTTGGTGGAACCCTGATCTGGGTGGTTACAATGTGGTATCATAAGAGTTCTATTATTCTTTTTCATAACATTTTAAACCAATAGACTCAGATAAAAAGGAATTGGTAATTGGTAATAATCTTTTCCTAAGATTAGGTAACCCGTATAATGGGAAAATCCATGTTACCTTGAATATTTTAAATTTTCTGGTTTTTTCAACTATTACAGTTGATTTGATTTCACCATTTGCTGACATAATTGTTATGTGATGTTATTGTTTATATCATTGTTGTATTATTTCTATTGCAACCCAATGAGTTTAAGGTATTCCATCTTAGGCATCATATATTCACTTCTAGAGATCTCATGTCAATCATTCTGGTCATGCAATTTAGGATTCAATACTGATTGCATGATATTGTGATAAATGTTGGGCTAGATATGCATATTGTTGTGATAGAGGCCATGATAGAATAATTTCTATTTTCATAGGGTATTACTAATATGTAACATTTCATTTGGATGGATTCCAAACATTAGTCCCTGAGGTGTTATGGTTCCTCTTGGATCTGAATTTTGTGGATCATGTTTGCAATTTAATTGAATATTGTAATGGTATGATATAAAAGGGATTTAAAACATTTATTTGTAGGAGTATGGGCTCTCAGATATTTTAATTTGTCGTTCCTAGGATAGAATTTTAGGTTTTTAAGGGTTTTGGAGATGTTTCAGAGGCATACTATCCAAAAACATAGACAACACAGCATGTGGTGTTATGAACACACACCATGTGTTCATCTGTTCTGGAAGAAAGAACACTTTTTAAGTACACTCCATATAGTCTTTAACTATGTGACTGACTGTGTGAGAAGATACAAATGTTTTTAAATGTTTTGTATAGCACATCGTGTACTGATAGTATATGTTGTGCTTAAGGGACCATTTATCCGTCCATGTGACTAATGACATGGGTGGAGGAATTTCTGATGGAACACGTTGTTTCCATCTCAAAAATTCCTTGTAAACTCAACCATGAGACCACTAACACTGGTGGATGGAACATAGTAGGTACATGCCATGTCTAGGGTGAACACATTGTGTAATGTTAACTAGGGGATAACCATGTAGTTCTAGTTGTGTAAGAGAACATGGGAAGGAGGAAATAATTCATGTACACCATGTGTCCTAGGATGAACACATTGTGTGTAGGGGTGTTACTGTCTAGTTTTGGAAGATGTAACACACCAATGTAAGGATTAAAGGGAACACATTGTGTGGAGGTTATACATGATGTGTAACCTTGTTTTGTAAAACCTGAATGTTTTATTATCCTATAACATTAAATCACTTCTATGTTTTAGTTCTCGATAATCTTGAAATGGGGTGTGTGATTTTCCTTGTATAGTCATGCCGCCCATATGTCCTCTGGTTGAATGACAAATATAGGGCAATGATCAGACATCGAAAATGGTAGACCAGGGGAAACCATAAGATCTTATCATCATGAAATTCATGGAACCAGTGGTTATACATGACGTAGGTGTTGATTCATAGTTCTGTGAAGGCTTTTTGAGGATGTTACAAACCATTCATATAACACTACATCATGCCCTGTCTATGGAAGAGTTGATAAGGGTGTTCCAATAGATGCATAATTCCACTTTTTTAGGGTATGGAGGACCACAGGGTGGAGAGTCATGGTTGGATACCAGGATTTATATCCTTGACCATCTATAGACACATCCATAGATGAGGTTAAAGCTCATGATGTACATGCAACGTGATTCCCCAAAAATATGGTGGGATGTTATCTCACAGGCAGGATGTCACCAGGATATGGCATAAGAAGAGTTTTAGAGGAACTTTTGTGACTAATTTTGTCCTAAGACATTAAGGGATGGTCAAGACTAGGAGTCCATGAATTTGGAGCAGGGAATTCATTTAGTGATGGAATACATGTATAGTTTTAAAAAACTCCCTCGCAAAACACATGTTATGAGAGGTGATGAGTTATCTTTGGATAAGAGATTTGAGGATGGTCTCAGGTATGACATCTGATCGTAGGTGAATGTATTCAGGCTTACTTCAGTGACTGCTATAGTAAACTAGTTACTGCTTACTAAGGGAAATCTAAGGCAGTTAGGGGCTATGATCTAGTGCAGTTCAGCATCTAGAGGTGGTACTCCTTCGACCTATAGAATAAAAAGATGTAGGTATCCATCATGCGATGTTTCTTCAGGTAGCTAGGTGGAATGATACCAGTGCGGGAAGAGTGGGAATATGAGACCACATTGCCCGAAGGACCCAGTTGTGTTTTGTTCTTGTGGAAAGATGGTCCATCATCAGCATCTTTGCTTGGTGTTTTCACCCGCAGTGATAGATAGGGTTTCTTCTATGACTTGATGATCATGAGAAGGACCACTAGTTTTCATAACTCAGGGTACTATAATTCATCAGGTCATTCAGGAAAATGAAGTTGCCATTGACATGGTAGTAAGGCCACTAGTTTTCTATGATAGAAGGGTAGATCTTCTCAGGGTAGTCATGTAGGGATGTAAGGATGCGATAGAGGCCATAATTTTGCATTGGAGCAGACCCAATAGGAGTAGGATCCCAGAACCTCTATGGATTGAGGTATGATTATGGTAACATCATTTTTAGATTCATATCTTCTGGATACAAGTGATTCCCATAGTCGTATATCTATTTCTATTGTAGATAGACTTTGGCACTGTATATTTACCTCTGAGGATGATGCTAGACACTCTGTTGGGGATTAAGATGGCTACTGTATGTCAGTACAAGAAGTTCCCTCTTCTGGTTGGTGGGTATAACTTCTTATGGGACCACTAAGTCGTAAAGATTATGGGTTTCAATTTTCATTCTTAGAATGTACTTTTTAGTCTCTTTTTATCCCTTTTTTGCCATTGTCACCATAGGGTGATGTTCACATCACCACAAGGTAGGTATTTTCTACACATGGGAGAATGGGATTCCTAGGTGAGTAGATCTGGACCCAAGAATTATGGGTTTTGAGGAATTAAAACCCATATTTATAGATTACATCTGGCTGATTAGGGTACTTCACAGACTGACTTTCCTCCAGTTGTGAATTGCTTCAGCACAGTCTTTCTAATGATCTTTTATAAATTATCTTCAGAGTGAGGTGATGATTTCTCCATTAAGGTTTTTCCAAGAGCCACACTGGTGTCCATTCCTCCTTATAGGATGGATACACATAAGTTATAGGAGCTCAGGAAGAAGTTGGAGGAGTTTTAGGCAAAGGGTTTCATCTGACCCTGTAATTATCCTGGGGGTTCACTTGTCATGTTTGTGAAGGAGGCAGATGATACCCTCAAACAATGCATGAATTATTGGAAGGTTAACCAGTTTAAAGTTAATAACTGATATCCTTTTCCAGGAATTCATGATCTCGTTGATTATCTTATAAGATCTTGGGTGCTCTTGAAGATTGACATGAGATCTATTTATCATCAGTTTCACGTTAGACCATTAGAAATACCTCTTAAATCCTTTCTGAGAAGGTATTGTCTATATGAGTATTTGGTTTTTTCATTCATTCTTTTAAACACACCAATAATTTTCATGGCACAGATGATCCTGGTGTTCCATCCTTACTTGGATTATTTTATGGTAGTCTTAGTGGTCGATATCTTGGTTTACTCTCACACTCGACAAGACCATTCCACCCATCTTGAGATTGTTTTCAGTACTCTGAGAGAGCATCAGTTACAAGCTATGATCTCAAAATTACACTTTGGGATTGACCTGATTCACTTCATGGGTCATGTTATCTTTGAGATAGGTGTATATATAAACCCTGATAATGTGACGCTTATAGTTCATTGGGAGCCTCTGAAGAACGTCTTGGATGTGTGGATTTTTATAGGGCTGGATGGTTACTATATGCGAATTATAAATGACATTCCATGCTTAGAAGCACTATTGAAGGGCCTGACTAAGAATGTTGCAAAGTACATGTGGAAAGATTCCTGCATTTTAGCTTTCAGCAGGTAAAAGGGATATTGAAATCAGCACCGATAATTATTTTTCTTGATCAGGGCAAGAGTTACACCATTTAATATGATGCACCGAGTATTTTTCTAGAATCAGTGTTTTTTCAAGGGGAAGGATTTTTTGCATACGGTTCTCACCTGTTGAGGCCACATGAGTGGAATTAACTAACACATGATCTCAACTTAGCTATAGTTTTTCAGGCTTTGTGACGTTGGAGGCACTATCATTTGGGAGATCATTTTGTTGTATACGTTGACCAAAAAAGTATCAAGTATATCTTCACTCAGCATGATATGAATTTGAGAGTGTGAATTTTGGATGAGTACCTTTAGACCTTTGAATTAGAGCATGCCTTCATCCTTGTGAAATTCAACATGATGGCTGATACATTGAGTAGGAGGATCCAGATATAGGTAGTTTAGGAGGCTAATAGTTAGTGGAAGGTTATTGACCTTTTCTTTGTGATGGATATGGAGTTTCATGACAAATAGTGATAGACATTTCATTCTTCTATAGTTGTTACCTATAATCTTCTGGATAATGTGCGAATGAGGTAGCTATCAGGTTCCAAAATCCTATTCCTACTAGAGAGTGTGTCAGGAGAGGACCTTACTCAAAGGTGGACCATAGGACATGATGAGATCTTGTTTTTTCATTGTGTGTATGTCTGTCAAGAGACATACATGAGGACATTTATTAGGGTTTTCTTTCCTCGGTTTGGGATGTTCATTCTTGCGTCACCTAGATGTACAATATCTACACTATATGTATTGGTGGCTAGGAATGAAGATATATTATTATTGTTTTTTATTCGATGTTCCATATATTAGCAGGTGAAGGTAGAACATCAGTGACTGATGGATATTTTACATTAGGTACCCATTATTGAGTGGAAGAGGAATGATGTCGTGGAGGATTTTGTGATGGGTTTACAGAGGTTTCCTTCAGGGAGTGATGCTGGTTTGGTCGTTGTTGATAGACTCTCAAAGGATTCACATTTATTTCTGGTCCAGAAAACCTTTGGTGTTGATGAGATTGGGAAGTTGTACTTCCAAGAGATTATACACTTGTATGGGGTTCCACACTCTATAGTTTCATACATGGATTATTATTTTACTTCTTGTGTCTAGCTATGACTTTAGAGGGCCTTGGGTACCTATGTAATCCTGATTATAGATTACCATCCTCAGACAGATGACCAGCTTGAGGGCACAATTCTAGTTTTAGAGGACATGCTACGAGCATTTGTCTTGGATTTTGGGTGGTTTCGGTGAAAAACACATACCCCTGGTGGAGTGTTCCTGCAATAAATATTTTCAAAGAACGATTTAGATGAAACATTGTGAGGTTTTTTATGGTAGTCTATGTCGATCACCCCTATGTTGGTTGGAGGCAGAGAAGAAGATATGTTGGGACCTCATAATTTCCAAGAGACCACTAAGCTGGTGGAGTTGACTCAGAAGACGATGACTACTACAAAGAATTAGTAGAAATATTATATTTATAGACAGAGATGACCTCTATAGTTCGAGGTTAGAGATCATGTTTTCCTACATGTCACACCGAGGATGGGACACAGGATGATTGGGAGACATGGGATGTTTTCACCGAGTTACGTCAAGCATTTATAGGTTTTGGAGAGAGTCAAGTTGCCTTCCTATTTGTTATAGTTACCTCAAAGGTATCATGATTTGCAAAACGTCTTCCATGTTTCATAGCTATGTCGTTACTTTTCACACCCGTATCATGTTTTTTAAACCATGTAGATTGATTTGGAGGTGGATGCATCCTTTGAGGATCACCCTATTCTGATTGTGGATTGGAACATGAAGGTGTTTATGGCATGCCTTCTCCTTTGGTATAGGTACTATGGACGCATGGGTGAGTATAGGATGAGACCTGGGAGAGGGTGCCCGACATACAATCAAAGTGGCCAGATTTGTTTGATGTTTCTTCTTTTCTACCATTGTAATGGAAATCTGGGTACTAATTACTTTGATGGGCGAGTATTCCAAAACCCGGATCATCATTTCATGTATGGATTTTTATTTTGTGTTTTTTTTTAGGAAAAAGAATGAATTTGGAAATTTTATTAGTACAAGTCGTGATCTCTTACGTACAAGATGTGTACCCGGTTGCCGCATGTTGCCGTGTAGTGGACGAGTACATGGCTATGTGGGTGACCAGGTGTTGACGCTCCGTTCTGTCATAGATTCCATGGAATGGCAAAGGGGAGTACCTCAAGAAAAGAAAAACAAAAAGAATAAGAGAGAGGGAAGAATCATCAAATGCTGCAAAGGCATTAAGGTGCACAAGTCAATTGCGCACCAGCCTTGGGTGCGCATGTTACATGCGAGCTAGATGTGAGGTGTACAGGTCATGTCCGCACCCACATTGAAATTTCGCATTAATCTCAGGATTCATATGAATACCCCATGTGGGCCCCCCATTTCAGAGGCGAATTTTCCAAAACTCCAGTTCAAGCTCTGGTTGCCCAAATCTTTGTCTGGCATCTTTTGGACACTTATAAGGTAATTAGTTACCTTGAATGGAAGCTCTAAAGAAGAAGAATAAGGCCTAAGTGTTGGAACTCATCAATACTTGCACACCTAATTTTCCACCCCTTAAGGGAAATGAAGACACTTGCGCACTGCCTTGCCCTCTCAAGTGATCTTTCACGCCCAACTTCTGGAAGCCTCTAGGGATGATACTAAGGGATTGAGTTCAAAGATGCCCAAGTATTACCCTATGGATTCTTCATCTCCCAAGGCGACTCATGTCACACAAGTCTACATACGCGACTAGGACTTGTGTGCCAGAACGATACTTGCATGGATCCTTCTTAGTCACCTTATTTCCTCAAATCCACTTCTCCTCTTCAAGACATAGCCTTCAAAACCAACTTCAAAGACATTTATGACATGGTTCTTTTGTTGGATTCTTTATCTGAAATGAATTTTGTGATAACCTATCCCAAAACCTCGTGTCTTACAAGATTTTTTACACCACGGTTTGGGTTTCATATATAACCTCATCCATTGAGATGAGAAGATCTTTTGATTTGGGACTCCTTCTCAGGAGTAAGCCCCAAGTTACAAGTCCCCTTAACCTGGGCCTCCTTCTCAGGAGTAAGCCCCAGTCATACTTTCCTTAAACATTGGGAATCATTCTTAGGAGTGAGACCCAATCTTAATTTCTTTTGATTTTGGCTCCTTTCTCAAGAATAAAGCCCAATCATAAGTCCCTCTTAATTTGGGATTCCTTCTCAGGAGTATGTCCCGGGTTAAAATTCCAAATCTCCATAAAGTACAATTACCATTATAGACCCTGCTCTTGGGATTATAACCTAACTCATGGTCTTCATTTACTTGGAAATCACACATACGTAAGCCCCACATCATTTCTCATGACTGCATATTTCATGGCATCATCATCAAGTTTACTGATACCTCTTGTTTCTCACACCGATCAGGACTCACGTGAGCTTAGAGTGTCAAAGTAATCCCGAAATCTCTTTTTGGGCCATTAACCATGTATAAACCCCATGTTTCTTACATGGACATTGATCTCTGCCTTAAAATTAGAGCACGTAGGAAGCCTTTATAGGGTTATAGCTCATCATTCATTAATTATTTTCTGTCACATATGATGTTAAACTATATCCTTCTTATCGAACTATGTGGGTTATGATTCTTTTTTAACAAGGATATGTAGGTATCTCATCTACGGGTACGATCCCACTCTGAAATAATCTTTGTCTTTCTGAACAGAAATAAACTTCAAGTGACCCACTGAGTGCATTTAAAACCAGTATGGTTATCATAATGAAAAAGATATTTCTATATAATGTATTGAAGGATGCCATTGACTAAAAATCTCTAATACATACGGATGATTCTTCATTGATGAAGAACCTCGAATACATATAAAAGATTCCCTAAAACCCACATATATCAATCATAGATTGCTAAATCTAAATGAAAACTCATTTTTATACTTGGTGAATTATTAAGAATTCGTGAACTAATCTTAAATATATGAGAGAGTCCCGGATTATGCAATAATTCCCCCCAAAAAGGTGCGATGAGCCTGACCTCCCATCCTCTCAACCAATGAAAATTCTAAATCCTCATCGGTCCACAACTAATGAGCACCTACCTTTGGAAAGTAGGTCCAAATGGATATAGGATCATTGGATGTTTCTAGTTCTATAAATAAAACCGTTAGAAACTGATTGAAATGTTTGAACCATTAAATAACTAGCTCATCCCCATTTCTAGAAGAAACACAAAATGGTGAACCCAGCGTGAAACCTTAACCAAGTTAAATGATGTATTACTTATTTGTTAGTCCCATATTAAACTCAATATGAGGGCCAACAAAGCAATCAAACACATATGTTTTCATCCAAAAGATGTAGTCTAGCCAAGCCTATCATGATTATGTCTGCTATATTAAATATGCACTCTTTTCCAAGATCTATCTGCAACACAGAATGGTTTCTTTAAAGTTCACACCTATGAATGCCCCGGCCGCTACTCCTGCTAGAGGCTCATCCGCTCTGAGGATGACATCACCTAAATAGAGTCTTCAATTCTGGGACTCGAATGAATTGGTGAGGGAATACCGTCAACACAGTACCATCCTGACTCTGGAGGCCGCTCGACAAGCCCTCCAAGTTAATAACTCACCCATGTTGTCTGGACAGCGATGACCTGTGGTCAAGAAGTAGGTGGTTCCAACCACCATCTCCATCTGTTTCAGGTCATTATCCCCAGAACACAACAAGCAGTCCATCCCATATTATAGGGTGGTGAATGAAGAGGTCACTCAAGGCATCAGTTCAAGAAGACAGGAGCCTTTCTCGAGGACTCCCACCAAAAAACGCCTCCAGACTCATGTGGTAGTGCACCCTTAACGTGATGAGGGTATCGCCTATACATGTTTATATCAGTTTCCTCAGACCTGAGTATGCAAGACAAACTGTCAGAGGTGAAATTCAATCAACAGGTAGTTGGTTCTTACCTCTTCCCCATCCGGAGAAGTCCATCAATCTAACTTGATGGCAAACAACGAGTGGGTATATACACCCGTCTGTCCTGATTTCACTACCCAACAGACTCATCTAGAAGTAACACATCAATCCCACCATGAAATTCTAGTTGATTACTATAGGCTGGCACATACACCTGTTTATAATTCATCAGCCAGTCATCAGGCTCGTCTGACTGCATCCAAAGAAGCTCGCCAATCAAATGTGGTGACCACCTGTAAACAGGCACATACACCTGCTTACACTCATCAATTCTGTTAGTAGTCTCGTATTCCATTATTGAAGTAATTTCATCAATAATATTTGGTGGAGAAAAATCAGCAGGCACATACACCTACAATTTCTCAAGCTAAACAATAGTATTGTTTGGTATCACTCAGAGATGTCAATTGGAAAGCCCCAATGACAAACAGGAGGCAGACACAACTCTCTTCCCCCACACATGAGTACTGTCATAATTCACTAACAGTAGAAGGAGTACAGGAGCAGGAAAACACACCTACTCCAAACATGGAATGGACATATATTCCTGTCCGGCAGCTAAAGTCACCAAGCACATTATGACAATGGTGAAAGAGCAGAAGAAAATATCTGCCCATATTCTGGATAACATTCAAAATATTATAACAACTTAAACGACATCATAGGGAAAGAAACATAAATATATCCCAATCAGTGGATTGACTCATCATCATGTCACTCTGAAGTAGATACAAACCTATTTTCCAGTCCCAGATGGTTGTGGGGAATACTCACCCATGTCATACAGACAACAAATTCGGTCACACATACCCGATTTAAATGGATATAATCAGCCTAACATTACTATTTCTCTTGAGCAGGCACATATACCTGCACATAATAACCACATTCATCAACAAG
The DNA here is from genome assembly GCA_963277665.1 of Viscum album. Lineage (NCBI taxonomy): Eukaryota > Viridiplantae > Streptophyta > Magnoliopsida > Santalales > Viscaceae > Viscum > Viscum album. Next base: position 38,377,331 of record OY728140.1, on the reverse strand, counting down.
TGGTTTCCAAAGTGAGTAAAAAGGTTTCCAAGAAAAAGACTCATCAAGAACAGTTGAAAAATCAAGAGCCAATCTGCAATAAGTCCTTGCTCAATACAGGTGTTCTTGAATCCCTCAGACAATTTTCTGTTGAAACTAAAGATTATACTCTCTCATTTCCATATTCCGTAAGTAATAACCATAATTCCAAAGGTCTTCATCAGAAACTTCCTCATGAAGGATAGCTTCATGAAAATTTGGTCAATCTCAAAGTATCATCTTCAGATGGGAGACACGATAACCCTCTGTGTGGCCAGAAGACCAAGGACCAAGAGGTTTCATATTTTGCAGTAACCCACCTTGGTGGTCGTCACCATGATGATGAATTTAGCTGAAAATTTCCTCTCCACACTAGTAACTAGCATTGCCTGTAAAATTATTCACTGGACAATGCGGTAATGAGAAATCCATCTTATCATGAGGCACTTGAAAATGCACATCCAGTCATGTCTGATGCCTTACCGCTAGCAGTTGAAATAATTTATAAATCAGAAGATAGGATGGGGTGTAGGTCATTCTCCAAACCACCCCTGGGCCATTCAACTTCTTATTTGACAAATGAATTCACTACCAACCTTTTTGAATCTGATGAATAAACAAAAGATGCACAAGCTTTGGTCCAATCAGGTAGAAGAATCTTCATCAAATGACTAAGAGGAAGTGCTGAATAAGAGAAAACAATTGTCGAAAGGTGAAACAGCAGTCATGTTTTGGCCTTTGGCTGACCCTCAGTATGATATTCCAGAAACATTGATAGAACATTGTATTCGCGAAATTTTTCCCAACATATGGAAAACAATTTGTCACTTAAAAGATAAAATATTATCTAATGGTGAATTTAAAAGTCATGTTAAGGTAATAGAAGGGTTGAAACACCAAATTGACTTGGAATCTCTCTTAGTTTACCAACATTTAATGGTTAAAAAGAAGTAGAGATCCCTTTGGTGTTCATGCCTTGGCACATTAAAAATTTTGAGCTAGTTAATTACCAATACCCCATCTGGTATTCATATCATGGGATGGGGTTTTCATGGAGAATTTCATTTCAATGTTCTCTCTAGTCAAAAAATCCCTCCAAAAGTGCACTAATGCAATGTTATTTCCCATGGGTGGCCACATATAACTCGTTTTGTGTGTAATCAAAGGCTTGATCAAGAACATGCATCAACTAGTTCTTCCCAAACTCAGGCATATAAATAAATTTTTTCGAATTACTCTTGCATCAAGAAAATGAGAATATCGAACAAGCTTCTCATTTAGAGCATGCACATCATCAGGTGACAGAGGTGTCAGAAATAATCCAACGGTCATCTGAGCCAGGTGATTTGAGTGTATGTAGGATGATGCATCCGACCTATTTACAGACTAAAGTCTAGAAAATCAAGAGAGATTTTAATAAAGTTTCAGATGTAGTAGCTCAAGAGCCACATCATCTTTCTAGACTGAGGAATCTTTAAATCCAACCATCAGGATCAACGGGTAGGATTCGAGGAGTTGAGCAGGAAAAATAGGAACAGCCCCAGTCCACCAGACTAGGGACTTTTTCAAATTCTCAATCTCTTCCTCAGTTAAAGTAAGTCTTCTCTTTATTAGGGAAGAAGCCAAAAGAGTAACACATGGACGAATTATCAGGAGAATCCCTCTGAACTACAGTTCAAAAAAATGTTCTTAAGGGATCAACCAAACAAAAAGAAATGTCTCATAAATTACAGGGATGAAGATAGTATCGCAGAAGTGCTGACAAAAGGGATTCAATGTGTTATGCATCGATAAATGTCATCAATGTTGTTGTCACTAATCCACTAGAGCATGAGGCTCACTAAGAGGGATCAGATGAAGAAGTTCCAATTCAATAGGTTGTAGACATAGAAATAAATGAAGGAGGTGTTCGTACTAGAAGACAGAGGGTTGCCTTGGGGTAAGATATTCTTTTGGGCAATTCCCTTCAATACTTCAAAAATTCACATGCCAATGAAAATGGTAAAAGTTAGGTTACATTCCACCTCACCTCTGGAGAAGGCCAATCACTCTCATTAGAGGAAATGTTTTCACAGCAATAAGAGGAAATGAAGGAATTAAAGAGGTTAAATGAAGAACTACTTCAATGTAGTCTTCCACTTAAGAATTATGGAGTTAATCAATCAAGGGAATTTGTTGCACCTACTGGGGTGGATCAAGAATATCCCCCTTTACATGTACACCCTCACATGTCCAATTCTATGGGTCTTACGCGACATCAACCGGAAATACTACCATAAGTGGATGTACCGGTCGCCACACCTGTAGAGACCCAAAGCTTGATTTACATTGACATTAAATTAATTTTGTATAATACATGATACATAACGAAAACAGACACACAAGGACCATAATATTTTAGTGTCTTTTGAAACTCTGAAAATAATCTTCTAATCGTGGTGAAATATCTTCATCCTCTCCCATAAAGATCTTCCCCTTTTTTTCTAACCTAAAACCTTTCTTTAAATTCTGGGGAAAATAAAACATATAAAGGGTGAGCTCAAATTCACATTTAGGGTAAGCATAGAGAACATAAAACAATCCATAATCATTTGAATGCAAAAACATGAACATAAAATCTAAACATCAAAATCATGAGCAACGACATAAATCTTGGAAGTAAACAAGGCATAGATCATAAAGGATCATTAGTCATGATAAACTAGCATGGTAATAAAACATGTAATTGTGGCATCCATTAAGTGCATGTTATGATTTCCATAGTATCCAAGGCATTACTGCGAAGACCATCATAGTGGACAAAGTCCCATTTTGAATCGAGTTCACTCCTCGTTTGAGTCCTGTAACACTGAACCGGATTAACTTACCGTTCCAACCATGTCTATCTCGTGAGATATAAATCTTTACCCAATGCATTAGAGGGATATATAGGTCCCACCGATCTCATAATGAAATTATTCTTAATTGTGCCACAACATAAACATAAATCATTCATCATAACCCAAAGAATAATATGGGTTCCATAAACATCATCCCATCATAACATAATCCATATAAAACAAATGGATATCATTTCATCATAAGAAAAGTTAAACCATGTAAATCATAGAGACATTATACTTGAAAAATAAACATATTAGATAATGTCATTTTAGAGGGAAAATAGTTTTGATAAAACACTTGAAATGAATTCTTGAAGAAAATATCCTTTCTTCTTCAAAATCATTTTCTTTTCACAAAATTCCATGAAATTTTTTAAGAAAAGGGTTTTGTTGAAAATAATCCTGAAATCTTGTAGATTTGGATTCTTGAAAATGAGGCGTTATAAAACTGTAAAAATCCATTCACGCTGTATAAGTTAAAAATAACATTCTCCTCGTACTTTTGTCGGAAAAGCCAAAAAGTACCTTATATGGTAACCAAAGGAAAGATTTCATTCATACATTGTGGTAGAAAGTCAATAAAGGGTAAAAATGAATTTATGAATTCATGGAAGAATATTAAGCATTTTATGAAAAAAATTTAGAAATCATGGTCATAGATGATAACGTAACCCCAGTAAATTCTTACGTATAAGCAATCTTAGATAAAAAATGAGATTGAAAATTTATTCCTTACCTTATGTCTGATTTTCCTCATATGTATCCTAACATCCTGTATAATGATTTGAATAATGTTATTGACTTATTAAATAATCATATTCATTTTTATGATATCATATATAGTTTACTTATGACTTTATAATACCCATTCTTTTGTAAATTCGATGTAAAAGCAGCGATTTGGGTAAAATCGTTTCATTTATTGTACGTGTTTGGACTTATTGTTCTTGATATTATTATTAGTTATATAATGATTTACTTACATCCAGAATATAAAACATGATTTATATATCATATATATTCAGTATATATATATATAATAGATAGATAAATTTAATGAAACACACTGTTCAAGGAGACGGTAGGCCGTACGTATGAATGAACGATGTGTTCCTTTCTTTATTGAATTGAATGGAATTAAGTAGATGAAATAAAAATATATATACATAAATCCAGTAACATTATTATGTCATATATTCCATTATTATACATTATATATACTTCATAATCATTCATGAATGGTTAACATGGAGAATGAATCTCACCGCGTCGTGGAGACGGTAGTCCGTACGTACGCACGAGCGATGATATCATTCTCATGACTGTGGAATTTTATTGAAGCGTATGTATAATATATCATAATCAATATCAGTTTAAAATAATCATATATAGTTATTTATTTACACCATTATACCCATCCAAGTAAGGTGGTGGTCGAAAATAGATTACACCACGGCGTGGAGACGATATTCCGTACGTACGCAGGTGAGGTGATTTCACATTCCGTAGGATGGATAGAAGGTGAAATAGGGTTGTTTCATATTTATAATAACATATCAATATATAAGTAATACTTATGATATTACTTTATAATGAGACAACTGAAGAAGAAGAAGTAGAAGAAGAAAGAAACTTGAGAGAATCGGAAGAAGAGATTATCTCTTCTTCGACGCACCTCCGTTAAGATTCCTCTTATGGAAGTAGAGTTGGTCTTTTGAGAAGAAAAAAACCTCCATAATGTTTATAGGGAAGTGCAGAAGAGAAATGGTCAGGGGTTGGCCAAGCTACAAGGATCAAAAGGGTGTGAAGAGAATATGTAATGGGTTCCCTTTTATAAGGGAGGAGAGGGGCCCCTTTATAAAAAATTAAAATATTATTCTATAATAAATTCATATTCAGTTTATAATAGCTCCAAGTTGATTTATGTCAAAGCTAAAGTGGGGATGGGTTGAAATAATCTCAAACAATATATTTTAGACAAGTTTATGTTACAATTGTAACCTTATCATTTAGATTTAACTATAAGTTTATTAATTTATCTTTTACCGTGTCTTCTTGTTTTCTTACAATATATGGTATATAAACTTAATATAACAAGACAAACGAACCCCAAGTGGTTAATTATTAATATATATATCCTTATCTAATTCATTTGGCCGATCCTATGATTTTTAGGAATAAAATAATAATTAATAATATAATATTTGTATTAAAACTATTTTATGTCAATTTTGACACTATTTGGTAATTGGTTTTTATTAAAATCATAAAAGCTTGATTAGTTCAAAAAAAGTTAATTAAATCCATCCTAACATGTCTTATTAAACTAGAAAATTAGTTGAATTCGTAATAAGTCACAAATTAAATTTATTTTGACATTTATAAAATCAATTATTTTAATATTTCATTATTTAGGTAATTACTACATCACCATTGTGTCGTAAGTAACATAAATTATTTATTGTCTAAAAATTATAAATAAAATACAATTAGGTAGGAACTCTTTTTAAATTTATAATGAATATTTATAGTCGAATGTTTCTTATGTATTACCCTATATTAAAAATGATGTAATTATTAAACATTGATTTTAACAATTTTAACCCTTCTTTAAATAAATTAATAATAAATGTCCTAATCTATTCCAAGTGGACCAAAATGGTTATATTTTATTCCAAAGGTTGTTTTTGGTAGAATTAAACTTATCCAATAAAATTAAGACTTGTTTTTAGGTAATAATAATATCATTTTTACCCTTAATTACCCTATTTACTTTTAACCGTGGTAAATAAAATTAAAACGTTACTATTCACCAAAAGTTATTTTCATCTCATTGAACCACATTTTAGTCCTTGATATTAACTGTGTTTCCAAAATTTTCAAAATTCCACTCACAGAAGCGGAAAAATTTTGTTTTATGTGAATTTCCAAATTCTCCTAGGAGGTGGGTAAAAGACGGTGAAAAGTTCAATAAAATTTTTATAAATCTAAAATTATTATAAAATGACTCCAATGAATTTAATTGAACTTATATAGGTATTATGTATCAATTTTTACCAAAAATAAATTTAAATAAAAAAATAATTATTTAAATAAAAAGTCGGTTTTTAAATAGTAACCCAGTGTTTTCACTATTCATCAAAAATTGAAAGTTTTCAGAAAAATACCAAAAATTCACCCTAGGATAATTTCAATATTCCATATCAATAAATGAAGTCAATTTCGAAAGATAAAATTTATAAAATTTTAAAAAGTGGGAATTACTATTCATAGTGGCTAGTTTATATAACAAATCGTTGTTTAGGGAAACTCGGTATTGCGTATAACACACGGTATCATGGAAGTTTGTGATTGCGTGTAATGAAATCCAAGTCAGGGGTGCGTGTAGTGAAAGCTCCTTTTTGTGTGGTGTACAACACAAGACATAAATAAAATTAAAAAGATTATTTTTCATAAAATCTCCGGGTGTTACATTCTACCCCCTTAAAATGAATTTCTCCCTTGCAATTCATCGGGGTTATAAATGGTTTACTACTTGTGTGTTTCTTTAATAAAAACCCACATCGTAAAAAGGAATACCAAACCCAATCTTTAAAAACTAAATTATGAAATGTAACGGTTACCCAAATTAACTAATCACTAGGTTTCCACATAGGAGAACATAGGTGAAAACATGGATATGGAAGAGAAATATAACCATCATGTTCTGATGGAGAGTGGTAGAAAACATGGCTTTGAAAAATCCAACAATAACAAAGCCATAAATTTGCGATGATCTAAGGTACCATCTGATTCATCGGATATAAGGGCACTAGGACAACATTTTTGGTTTTCAAGATCATTTCCCTAATGTTGAAGAATTTGAATTAGAAGAAATACATACTTTATTTCGGTATAATCTCACCGTTGTTCATGCCTTGAACTATTTCCACTTTATCTCTTAAAGAAATTAAGTAGAATTTTTCATTCGTGAGGTGTTAGAAGATCATGTGATAGAATTATGGGTCATTCCATATGTCTCAAACAAAAGGTTAGAAAAAGTTATCAAATATACATAAGTCCATCTATGGTGAGGTTAATCTTATATGATTCCAAAAATGGAATTATACTTCATCTATCATATAACCTAATATAATAAAACAAGTTTATACTAACTAGGGACTTTCTGTAGGCCAGTGGTAGGCGATAAAGTCATGTCGCACTTCAGTTGTGGGTTTGATTCCCACAACCTTGTCTGACATGACGGGTTGTCGCCCATCCTGCAGGTTGTCCTTTTTCTAAAACTAAATTATTATAACATTCCATAAATAATGTTGAAAGAAAAAAATTCTAGCCTTAAACAATTCTATCTGATTTCCAACTTAATCCATTCCAGCCTTTAAGCTTATCGAAAATACTTCTGTCCAATCTCATAGTGTAAAGAAAATGATTACTTGAGAGGTCACATAACAAATACGTGAATACCATCATTTATCCCCCATATAAGATATATCTTGTTGGTCAAATTCCAAACATGTGAATACCTTAATCATGTGTTCTCTTGAAAAATGAATACCAATTGAATCATAGTGAAAACATGAATTCTATCAAAAGTTAATTGTCTCCACATACAAAAATCCAAAAATTATATATACTCAAACCATGATATAACTTTTTCCATATATCAGTCATGAGCTCATGAATACTTTCAAACATTTCATTTTCTCCTTATCCCTTCATTATGCGCATATCATCTTCTTTCCAAAAATATCTCAAAAACTTTCCATGGTTACCGGTACTATAAAATTTTTGAAAACCACAATACACCAATACATAAATATTCCAATATTCAACAATACTATATTCAACATTATTTTGGAATCCCATTACATAAACACTTAATCATTCCACCACATCATTTTCATATTCAACATTACCAATAATGATCGCATGTGACTTCCCTTTTTCCTTTTCCTTAAGAGGTTTCTCACGTTGATCATCATTAACCCGTGGATTAGGGCATTTATTAGCATAATGCCCCATTTCCTTGCACTTGAAGCATTGAAGTGTTGGTGGAGTGTTCTCTGTAGTCTTTTCTCTATTCACATCATTAGCAACCTTTTTCCAATTACTTCGACAATTAACTACTCTATGACATTCTTTTCCAGACTTAAAACATTTTCTAGTCCCTTTAAGACAATCTCCACTATGCATCTTTGAACACTTTGAGCATAAAGTAACATTCGTCTTCTTTTCACTATTATTATGAGATTTCTCCTTGAACTCCATCTTTCGTTTCTAGTCAAAACCATGAGATGGATATGGTACACCAACTTCCAGTTCTACCTTGATAGCACATCACACAATTTCTTCATAGCTACTGAAGTCTCTTATAGCTTATTCCCTTCGAAGACTTGGTTTTAATTCACAGAAAAATTGATCAACTTTACTTTCAGGTTGGATGATAAAGCCAGATGCATACCTTGAAAGTCTTGTAAAATTCTCTTTGTATATACCTACAGATTCATCATCCTTCTGCTTAAGATCAAGAAACTCATTTCCCATATTTGTTCAAAGAATATGAGGAAAGTACTTACTAAAAAACAAGTTCTTGAACTCATCTCATTCCATGGATTCAATTTCATCTTGGGGCCTTGTATTCTTAATTAGAGTCCACCAGTGGTCTGCTTCACCTTCTAAATGGTAAACAGCTAAAATTTCATTTTCATGTTCTGAACAGCAAAGTATGAGAAATATCTTTTCAATGGTACTGATCCATTGTTCAGAAATAAGTGGATTATAAGACCCATTGAAAGGTGGTGGACGTTTCCTCATGATGGACTCAATAGAATATTGTTCCCTTATCTGCTCATTCGGAAGTCCAGAATGATTCATAGCTTGTGTAAGTATAGCAATAAAATTTTTTCACTCAATCTCCCAGAACATTGGTTTGTTCAAGAGGACAATCATTGCATTGTCCATTACATTTATTTACACAATTCCTTCAGGTTCCAGCCATCATCTAAAACCCAAAAAGAATAGTGTGAGAGGAAAAATCATGCTAGGAAAACAACATAATAAAGTGGGAGTACCTTCAATATCTAAAATCTTAGGTTTAATTCTAATATTGTTACCATAATTCTAGGACTATAACCTATACTTATACTTAACTTTAGGGACATCCCTATACATACCTTAGACATATCTCAAGTGATCTCACTAAAGTTTTCACATCCTAGTTTCCAAAGGTTAACTAATCCTTTCCTCGGATACCAAAGGTAGAGACCCAAATCTTGACGGACAAGGACATTACATTAATTTTGCAAAATACTTGATACATAACGAAAACAGACACACAAGGACTGTAATAGTTTAGTGTCTATGGAAATTCAGAAAATAATCTTCTAATCGTGGTGAAAGATCTTCAACATCTCCCATAATGATCTTCCCTTTTTTTTCTTACCTGAAACCTTTCAATAAATCCTGGGGAAAATAAAACATATAAAGGGTGAGGTCAAATGCTCAGTAAGGGTAATCATTGAGAACATAAAACAATCCATAAACATTTGAATGCAAAAACGTGAACATAAATTCTAAACACCAAAATCATGAGCAACGACATAAATCTTGGAAGTATACAAGGAATAGATCATAAAGGAACATTATTCATGATAAACTAGCATGGTAATAAAACATTTCATTGTTTCATACATTAATCACATGTTATGATTTCCATAGTAGCCAAGGAATTGCTGCCAAGACCATCATAGTGGATAAATTCCCATTCTGAATCGAGTTCACTCCTCATTCTAGTCCTGTAACACTGAACCAGATTAACTTACCGTTCCAGCCATGTCTATCTCATGAGATTTAAATCTTTACCCAATGCATTGAAGGGGGATATTGGTCCTGCCCATACTATAATGAAATCATTCTTACTTGTGACACAACATAAAAATAAATCATTCATCATAACCCAAAGAATAAAATGGGTTCCCTAAACATCATCCCATCATAACATAATCCATATAAAAGAAATGGATATCATTTCATCATAAGAAAAGTGAAATGGTGTAAATCATAGAGACATTATACTTGAAACAGAAAAATATTAAATAATGTCATTTTAGATAGAAAATAGTTTTGATAAAACACTTGAAATGAATTCTTGAGGAAAATATCCTTTCTTCTTCAAAATCATTATCTTTTCACAAAATGCCATGAAATTTTAAAATAAAAGGGTTTTGTTGAAAATAATCATGCAATATTGTAGAGGAAACTTCTTGAATATGAGGCTTTATGAAACCGTAAAAATCTGTTCACATCGTATAAGTTAAAAATAACATTTCCTCGTACTTTTGTCAGAAAATTCAAAAAGTACCTTATATGGTAACCAAAGGAAAGATTCCATTCATACAATGTGGTAAAAATTCAATAAAGGGTAAAAATGACATTAAAAATTCATAGAAGAATAGTAAAAATTTTATGAAAACACTTTTTGAAAACAATGTCTTGGATGATAAATGTAACCCCAGTAAATACTTACGTATAAGCAATCGCAGATAAAAAAATGGGATGGAAAATTTATCCCTTAACTTTTGTCTGATATGCCTCATATATATCCGAAAATCCTGTATAATGATTTAAATAATGTTTTTGACTAATTAAAGAATCATATTCATTGTTTTGATATCATATATAGTTTAATTATGACTTTATATTACCCGTTATTTTGTAAATTCGATGTAAAAGAAGCGATTTGGGTAAAATCTTTTCATTTATTATACGTGTTGAGACTTGTTATTTTTATATTATAATTACTTATATCATTATTTACTTACTTCCAGAATGTAAAACATGATTTTATATCATATATATTCAGTATATATAAATATATATAATATATAGAAAAATGAAATGAAACACACCGTTCATGGGGACGGTAGGTCGTATGTATGCATGAACGCTATTTTCCTTTCTTTATTGAATTAAATGGAATTAAGTAAAGGAAATCCATATATATATATATATATACATAAATACATTATCATTATTATGTCATATATTCCATTATTATTCATTATATAGACTTTATAATCATTCATGAATGGTTAACATGGAAAATGAATCTCATCACGTCGTGGAGACGGTAGTCCGCACATACGCACGAGCGATGATATCATTCCCATGATCGTGGAATTGTATTAAAGAGTATTTATAGTATTTTAAAATCAACATTACCTTAAAATAATCATATTTATTTATTTATTTATACCATTATACCCATCCAAGTAAGGTGGTGGTCGAAAACATACTACACCATGACGTGGAGACGGTGTTCCGTACCTACGCAGGCGCAGGGATTTCATTTTCCATAGGATGATTAGAATGTGAAATAGGATTGTTTCATATTTATAATAACATATCAGTATATATGTAATACTGATGTTTTTAATTTATAATGAGACAACTGAAGAAGAAGTAGTAGAAGAAGAAGGAAACTTGAGAGAATTGGAAGAAGAGATTACATCTTCTTCGATGCTCCTCCTTTAGGCTTCCTCTTATAGAATTAGAGTTGGTCTTTTGAGAAGACCAAAACCTCCAGAGTGTTCCTAGGGAAGTGGAGAAGAGAAATGGGGAGGGGTTGGCCGATCTTCAAGGCTCAAAAGGGTGTGAAGAGAAGAGGGAAGGGGTTCCCTTTTATAAGGGAGGAGAGGGGTACCTTTGGAAAAACTTATAATATTATTTTATAATAAAGTCATATTCGGTTTATAATAGATCCAAATAGATTTATTTCGAAGCTAAAGTAGGGATGGGTCTAAATCCTCTCAACCAATAGATTTTAGACATGTTTAGTTTTCAATTTTAACCATATCATTTAGATTTAACTCTAAGTTAAATAATTTAACTTTTATCGTGTCTTCTTGTTTTCTTACACTATATGGTTAACAAACATACTATAACAATCCAAACGATCACCAAGTGGTTCATTATTAATATATATATATGTATCTAATTCATTTGGCCAAACCTTAAATTTATAAGAAAAAAAGAACAATTAATAATATAATATTTGTTTTAGAAACTATTTTATGTGAATTTTGACACTATTTGGTAATTGATTTTTATGAAAATCATAACAGCATGATTAGTTCTAAAATATTTAATTAAATAAAAACTAACATGTCATAGTGACCTATACAATTAGTTTAATTCATAAAAAGTCTAAAAATTACATTTATTTGGGTATTTATAATATCAATTATTTTAATATTACATTATTTTTGTAATTACTGCATCACCATTGTGTCATAAATAAATTAAATTATTCAATGTCTAAAAATTATAAATAAAATACCATTAGTTAGGACATAGTTTTATCTTTATAATTAATATTTATAGTCTAATTTATCTTTTGGACAACGCTATATTAAAAATAAATTAGTTATTAAACTTTGATTTTAACTATTTTAACCCATCTTTAAATAAATTCATAATAAATGTCCTAATCTAATCCAAGTGGACATAAATGGTCATATTTTAATCCAAATGTTGTTTTCGGTCAAATTACACTTATCCAATAGAATTAGGACATGTGTTAGGGTAATAATAATATCATTTTTACCCTTAATTACCCTATTAACTTTTAACCTTGGTAAATAAAAGAAAAAAGTTACTATTCACTAAAAATTATTTTCATCTCATTGAACCACATTTTAGTCCCTGATATTAACCGTGTCTCACGGATTTTCAAAATTCCACTCACAGAAGCGGTAAAATTATGTTTTATGTGAATTTCCAAATTGTCCTTGGAGGTGGGTAAGAGACGGTGAAAAGTTCAATAAAATTTTTATATATCTAAAATTATTATAAAATTACTCCAATGAATTAAATTGAACATATATAGGTATTATGTAACAATTTTGACCTAAAATAAATTTAAATAAAATATATAATTATTTAAATAAATAGTCGGTTTTTAAATAGTAACCCAGTGTTTTCACTATTCATCAAAAATTGAATGTTTTCAGAAAAATACCGAAAATTCACCCTAGGATAATTTTGATATTATGAATCCAAAAATAAAGTCTATTTCAAAAGATAAAATTTATAAAATTTTAAATGGTGGGTATTACTATTCATAACGGCTAGTTTATATAACATATCGTTGTTTAGTGAAACTCAGTATTGCGTACAACACACGCTATCGTGTAAGGTCGTGATTGTGTGTAATTCAAGACAAGTAAGGGATGTGTGTAGTGAAAGATACTTTTGGTGTAGCATACAAGACAAGACATCAATAAAATTAAAAAGAATATTTTTCATAAAATCTCGTGGTGTTACAACACCCGTCCAAACTCCAGTTATTTCACCTGCTCAGGTCCAAGCTCAACCAAAATTTTCTCAATAATTAATGACTACCATTGAGTCATTAAGAGCTCGGTTGGAAGCTATGGAAGGAAATCATGCACAAGTTCAACCAGAAAATAGATCTTACCCTGAATGGGTGGACGCAATTCCTCCCCCATCAAATTTTGTGAATACCACATTTCGAATTTTTAATGGTTCGGGAGATCCATAACAACACTTAACACATTTTTTTTCACGTTAGGATCCTATGATGGGAACTCCTCCACAAAAAGAAGAAGTTAAGCTCAGGTGTTTTGTCCAGTCATTCCAAGGACCTGATTTTGTTTGTTATCAAAGTTTGCAATCTTGGTCAATTACTGGGTGGGAAGACCTCAATCAAAGATTTCTTCTTCAATTTATCTCAACATTTCCAAAGAAGATAGTTTTTGATCTTACCAACTATAAGAAAAGGGAAAATGAAAGATTTTTAGATTTCATTTCTCGCTGGAAGGGATTAACATATTCTTTAAGTATAGCACTCCCTCAAGAAGAAATGTTTCCAAATTGTGTGGAAAATTTGCGTGATTAATTACGCACACCGTTGATCCCTGTGAAATACATAGGAGGATTTCGAGTCCTTCCTTCAATCACTCACCAGATAGAAGACTCTCTTATAAAAACTATGGCTAAAACTCATGTAATTCCATTAGTTCCATGAAGGAGAATAGGTAAATCAGAGACCACTACAATTACACTTAAACATGCACCTGTACCTACTACCACTTCAAACCATTGATCATATTGAAGGGCTCCACCTCCAGAGCATCAACAAAAATAGTCGCCTCGTCAGGATGATCAAAGAGATCAAAGGTGGAAACAATTTGAAGATATTAAGAACAATGTTTATTCTTTCTGGAATGAACAAGTTCCTGGCTACTTCATCTCGGCTCTGCAAATCAATCCAGTTCAGTTGCCAAGGCCGAAAAGGCTGAACAAGGAAGTAGATGAATACCACCCCAACTATTGCCTATTTCATCAGATGTTGGGGAATCCAATTTAGAATTGTTTTTTCTTTAATGACCTCCTGAAAAATATGGTGGACTCTGGACAAGTAAAATTGAATGGTTCTTCATCCTAGGAAGCATGTGTTATTTCTACTAATCCAGAGGAAGAAGGCGAGTGGCACAAAGTCAAAAGTAAAAAATGCACAGAAATATGATGATTGGATGGTCAAGAAAATGATCAACCAAACTCATGAAAATTTACGAACACAATTGAATCAACCAATTTTTTCTTCTTCTATGAATGCCATAGAAAAACCCCCTTCATCAGAAAGAAAATCCTCAATGAAGTGGCGTAATTTGAAGAAATAAGAGCAGTTAGAAGAAGATGAGCTTATGTCAAATCCTATGTTGTCTATGACTCTGGAAAATTTTATGTCATCTACTTCAAAATCATGGGAACCGCCCCACCAAACGGCACATCCTAAACTGGTTCATCAGGTAGAATCTTCATCAGATGAAGAATTGATCTTTGGTTCTATTAATATGATTCATTTAACGGATCACTATTCCAATGAAAGTTTCTATCATGGTTACGCTAATATTCTTTTATCTAACAAAGAAATTAGAGGATGAGATAGAGGTATAGGATACAGGGGAATACATGGGTATTCTAAAAGTCACTATTTTAATCCTACCCCTGCTAGAACTATATATGCGGCTGAAACTCATGGAAAATTCCTTCAGCGGACTCAACAGGAACAAGAAAGTTCTTCCACACATGGCAGATTCCGTCCTGATACAGTTATTTTGGAAGACTAGTTAGAGGTCACCCCTTATTCTTCTCAGCAAATAGATGGACCTATTCGGTTTAATCTACCGAAGCCAGGATTATTTCCAATTCCTACCCCAATACAATATGCATCTAATGCAAAAGAATCAACTTCCAAGGAACCTCCAAAACCACATTTTCATGATGGGAAATGCAAGACTTTGGACCAAAATTATGATGTATTGAAACATTTGGCCCAAGTACCAGCCATGTTATCAATTCTGGTTGCATTGAATATATCAAAAGATCTTCAAGAGGTGCTTATTGAGGCATTGTCATGTCCTCTAGAATTTGAAACTAAAATTGTTGTGGATGAGGTCTACTATATAGAGAATGATCTTGCAGAATTCCATGCAGCGATATCTTTTACATATGATGATGATGATGATGTTGTACATGGATATATCATACCATTGTATCTATCTGTAAAATTCAATGAATATACATTCGTTGAGCTTTCATTGATAATGGATTAGGATTCATTCTCTTTTCTATTCGCACACTTCGTCGATTGGGCCCCACCGAATCTGATTTATCTCCTTATACTTTGATATTGAAAGGATATGATAATAATGAAAAATAACCTATGGGCGAAATTACATTCATAATTCAATATGGAGACCTTGTATCTAATTCTGATTTCATGGTTGTTCGTCAGGATATAGCCTTCAACATTTTGCTTGGAAGACCTTGGCTACATCAACATGCGGCCTTACCTTCATCATACCATCAATGTCTCAAATATTGTGTCACTGGTCAAATTGGGACATTGTATGGTGACAAGGACCCATTCAAAATGTGTGAATCTCAATACTTTGAGGCAGAATTTTATCACATGGAGGGAAAGGAATGATTTTGACAAAGAAGGTTACCAAAATTAATGCTCCAAATGGTTTGGAAAAGATTCTATTAAACCCATTCATACATGTGAGTACAGATTATGTGTTTCCTATCAGTCAAATTGACAGGATAGACCTAAATCCAAACACACTTATGGAAACATCCATAATGTAAATTATGACAATCAATCCAGACAACATGGTAGAAATTGTTGATTCACCATGAAATGATGAAATCATAGATGGAGATTTCTTCATTTCATCAGCTGAAATCCATATATTCTATACTTCATCAACCGGGATAGAAGAAGGTATACCAATGTCCGAGGAAAACAATTATGTCGATTCCCAATCCATAATCTCCTCTTTATCACCCCAGGAAGACCCCTCATCATTAATAGGGTCAAAAATGGATTCCTTTTCTTCAAGATGTTAAAATTTTACCTTCTCCCCTGAACATGGAAATTTTGCTTCATCATCTACTATGCAAGTAGAAACAGGAGAAGTAACACATATTGAAAATATGAGGAAGATCTCATGGATACACCTCCAGCATTTTAAGAGGGTATCTCCACCACTGTGGATAAACTCATAGAAATAAATATGGGTACAAAAGAAGATCCACCCCCCACTTTAATTAGTGGGGCCATGACTCTTGAAGAGAAAGAAATGTAAACTTCATTTCTAAAGAAAAATTGAGATTTATTTGCTTTGAATTATATAGAAATTCTAGGTCTTGATCCCGATGTTTCCACTCATCATTTGGGTTTTCTAGAAGAACATTGAGGATTCAAGAAAGCAGCAAGAAGAACACGCCCAACTTATGCCTCCAAAATGGAAGCTAAAGTTGATAAGCTTTTCAAGGCTAACTTCGTCAGAGAAGATCAATATCCCAAATGGATTGCTAATATTTTCCCTTGAAAATTAATAATGGAAAAATTAGATTTTTCATTGACTTCAGAGATCTCAATCATCATTGTCCCAAGGATGATTTTCCAGTTCCGATCACAGAACTCTTAATTGATGAAACTGCTTGTTACGAAGCTCTTTCCTTCATGGATGGTTACTCTGGGTATAATAAAATAAATATGGCCCCAAATTATGAAGGGTCTACAACCTTTAGAGCTCCTCAAGGTGTGTTTTCCTCTTGGGTAATGCCCTTTGGCCTGGAGAATGTAGGTGAAACATATCAACGCGCCATGCACCATATCTTTAAACCCTTTCTAGGGAAATTTGTTGAATGTTATGTGGATGATTTCATGGTTAAATCCAGGCAACGTTCTGGTCACTTGGCCGATATGGAAATCATATTCAACAAACAACGACAACACAATTTGAATATGAACCCCTTAAAATGTGCTTTCGGGGTAACCTTAGAGAAATTTCTCAGATTTTATTGTATTCCATCATGGTATCTAAGTTGATCCTGAGAAGAAAAAATCAATCCCAGACATGTCGCCTCCTTGAAATTTGAAGGAATTAATAGGAATTCAAGGAAACATGGCCTATATTCGGCATTTTAGTGCCAATTTGGCAGGCAAGTGTTTACCCTTCACCATATTGATGAAGATGGGAGTCACCTACCAATAGACTGAACAATGTCAAGAAGCATTCAATATCCTCAAGAAACATCTCTTGAGTCTAGCGGTATTAATGCCACCTGTTGAAGGAATACCACTTATTCTCTATGTGATAGATTTAGAGAGATCATTGGGTGCCTTACTTGCCCAAAATAATGATGTTGGGAATGAAAACAACCTTTACTATCTTAGTCGGACTATTCTTGAGGTAGAAACTCGATATTCAAGTATTGAAAAGTGCTTCATAGCATTAATCTTTTCAGTTCATAAATTGAGACACAACCTGCAACATCATAAGGTCCAATTAGTATCTCACAATATCCCGCACAAATTTATCCTTTGTTTTCCAATGCTTACAGGACGTCTGGCAAGGTGGGAAGTTATTTTGCACCAGTTTGATATCCAGTATCTGTCTCAAAAGGAAATAAAGGGCCAAGCTCTAGCCGATTTTCTTTCTAAACACCCATCTGTATAAGATACATCTTAAAATATTGAAATTCCTGATTATGATATCTTCTCTAATTAAGAAAATCCTCAATCATGGGATATGTACTATGATGGTGCCTCCAGAAGTCCAACAGGGAAGAAAATTGGAGATCCCAAATTCAACAAAGTTGGGTTAGGAATCGTGCTTATTTCAACAGAAAATGCAGTACAAACAATGATGATGAATATCAAGCTCTCATCGCATGCTTGGAATTAGCGCTTTAGGAACAGGTGAATCACTTGAAGGTAAAAGGTGATTCAGATTTGGTAATCAAACAAATCAATGGGGAATATGCCATCAAAAAGAAAGAGTTAATCACTTTGTGTTATTACATTAGAGATTTAATTGAGGAATTTCCTTCGGAACTGACATTTTATTATGTCCCACGATCATAAAATTCTCAAACGGGTTCACTAGCTAAAGTAGCCACAGCCCTGACAGATCCATACCAGGACGAAACAATCATCAGTATTGCCCACCGTTGTGTAGTTTCAGCTTTTGTTCAAATCAGAATCGAGGAAATCAATGAAATCAGTCCCATTTCTGAACAATATGGTCATACAATAAGATGGTTGACACCTATTAGGGAATACCTTAAAAATGGAACACTCCCACCTAATAGAGCTAGAAAAAAACAAGTCAGGCGATGTGTGGTCAATTTTACTTTTTATGATATCCCAGATCACCAAAAAATTCTCTACAAGTGTGGTTTTGATGGGAATCTCTTTAGATGTGTTGATGGTTAAGAGACAATGGCAGTCATGAAAGAAGTACATTCGGGAGATTGTGGGGCCCACCAGTCTGGACATAGACTTTATAATCAAATTCGAAGGCTTGGATACTTATAGCCTTTAATGATGCAGGATTGTGCCGATTTCACTAAAAAGTGTCATTCTTGCCAAATTTGGGCCAACTTCATTCATGAACCCCCAAAGTTGTTTCATACAGATAAATACTCATGGCTATTAGCCACATGGGGAATGGATGTAGTAGGACCTTATCCTACGGCTACATCCAAGCAGTTTAAGTATATTTTTACTTCTACAGACTTCTTTTCCAAATGGGTAGAGGTAATACCTCTCAAAGAAGTTAGTTTTAAAGGCATTGTTAGCTTCATCAAGTCTAACATCATTACAAGATTTTCGGTCCATCATACCATATTGATAGACAATGGAACCAACTTCTGTTCATACGAGGTGAGAAATTTGTATCAAGAATAAAAATTAAAATCCAACCTTTCATCACGATATCATGCTGTGGCTAATGGCAAAAAATAGAGGTCTTCAATAGGACTCTTTCAAACATACTACAAAATATGGTCGATAAAGATAAGAAATGATGGCCTGATAAATGTTTTCATGCTTTATGGGCTTATCAGACCACCACCCGAACTACTATGCGGTCAACACCATAGTCACTGGTATATGGAACAGATGAGGTCTTCCATGTTGAAGTTTAATTACCTTCACTAAGAGTATCCATTTTTTATCATTCATCCACAGATGAACAATCTCAGAAGCAATTTGATGAATTGCAATGATTAGATGAAAACATATTGTGCACCCTGCACCACTTGGAAGTCTATTAGAATCTAATAGCAAGGGAATTCAATAACAAATTTCATATTTGTTCATTAATTCAAGGAGAACTGGTATTTGTCCTCAGAAACCCAATGATACCGAGAAAGAAGCCTCCAAGGATTGAGCCAAAGTGGGATGGAGCTTACTCAATACATAGGGTCTACTCTAGTGGAGCTTATTCTTTAATCTCAATGGATAGAGAACTCATTACAACTCCAAATACTGTAAGATTCATGATGAAGTATTTTTTTAACACAAATACAGCCATTGTCCTTACTGCAGGACATTCAACTACATAGCTGCCTCCATTGTCCAACATGACGATAAACTATGTCCCCTCTATCGTCCAACATGACATTAAAATTTTCATTATCCTACATGACGTTAAACTTTAAATAGTCTCTTATACGTCCTACATGACGTTAAACAATACCTGTTCGTCCTGCATGACTTTTAAACTGTAAACAAGTCCCTTAATATGTCTTATATGATGTTAAACTGTGCATCGTTAGGGTTGTTGCTACCTCTTGTTTCCCACACCAAGCATGAATCACATGAGCTTAGAGTAATCTTCAACCATAACACCCTCTCTAGGATGCTAACCACATGTATGTCCCAACACCAACTTCAGGTCATTTTCCTCAATTATAACTCGATCACCGATTAATTCTCAATCGAACTATGTAGACATTGATCCTTTCCTTCTAGGATGGGTAAGTAGGCAACCTTCCAAGGTTTAATCCCAAAACTAATATCTTCATGTTGATTCACCTCCATATCATACCATATTGATCTTTGAACCCCCCCCCCCCCCCCCTCCGAAACTAACATCTTCATATTGGTTCACCATCGTCCTACATGATGTTAAACTATGTACATCCCTTTTGTCCCTGCTACATGACACTAAACTGTGCAGCACCATCGTCTTTTCTATATGACGTTAAACTATACAGTCCCCCATTTTCCTCGCTGTAAGACATTAACCTTCATAGAAATATGTCCTAGCTACATGATGCTAAATTGTGCAACACCGGTCCATGCATATGAACTTAAACTATTTTCACTTTTGTCATGTTTGGCAATAAACTACAAGAGTCTCTGAAACCCTCACCTGGGAGGAAATCATTATTGAAATTGATCTCCCATCATGTCATATTTGAAAGACTACGTGCATACATGGCAATGCCTAAACCTTTAATCTATGTTCCAACCAACATTGCACTAAAGTCCCATTTCACCCTTCACATGTAAGAACCAAATCTGTACAGAGGATATTTCAAGATATACATATGGCTTGATTCCCATCCCTATGGGATACGTAGGAACGTTCGAGCATCTTATGAATCCAGCCCAATGTGTTTGGGCGTAACCCCAAAGTCCACTTTCAGTCCCTTGGTTGAATAGTCCCCCCTACGATCATATGAATGATGTATGAAAACCCGGGTCTTTATTCACATCAGATTTATAACAAACACACAATGTGTCTCCCGCATTATGGTTAGAGCTCTACGACCCTAAACTAGGATCTCCTACGCTCTAATCCCATATGACATTAAACTGTACTTCAAAAACAATGTATGGCTTGATTCTCATCCTAATGATATATGTAGTGAATTCCAACATCTCAATTCAGGACCCAGCCACAAAATTATTATGATCAGAATTGGTCTATGTATCTCTTTCATGCATTGAACAATACCCATTTTCATGTGTCACGCTCCAATCCTTGAATACTTCCAGATCTCCATAACCCTTTTCGTAATATTTGTTCACAAAATGTCTGATACCCGAGAATTATTTTTCCTGACCATGCAGCACGTGCCCTTAGGCGGCCTTGCATATATAGTCTACATAATAGACCTATCATCCAAAAGATGCTATTATATTACTATGAAGCCAATGCCCTTAAGTGGCCCAACATTATTCAACCACCCTAACGGGTTTGTCAAATAGAGGTATCTTAATTCTTGGGGGGGGGACCTCTTTTGTCCTTATTTTTCTTAATGAAAATATGTGAGGATCTGCAAAAACAACCATCCTTAACATATTTGTACCATACACTTTTTCATGATCTTAAATTATTCAAGTTTAATGTTTAATTTTACCTTTCCTATGTTTGGGTCAGACCTTCGCATGAGTGACATTCATCCAATTATTTTAAAATCATCATTGGAAAATATCATCTCCAAATTCAAGTACCTCCCTCCATACAGCAGACTCTATGCTTTGGGAAACATGAATCTCCATATACTTTTTCTGGCTTTTAGAAATATAAAAGTAAAATTTCTAAGAGTTCTTTTTCATGACTATGCAGCACGTTCCCTTAGGTGTCCTTGAATAAGTAGTCTACATAACGGACCTATCACCCAAAAGATGCTATTATTTGACTATACAGCCAATTCCCTTAAGTGGCCCTACACAATTCAACCCCCTAACACGTTTGTCAAATGGTGGTAACTTCACTTTTAGGAAATACTTCCTATAATTCCTTTTAACCCTTCTTTCATATCATCCCTCAGATTCAATATTTCTTAAGTCATAGTGTACATATTTTCCCCCATACATGAATTTGGTAACATGATTTCAAACAAAATATCAATTAATTGAGTCAATTTTAATCCATTTGTTCAAATTTATTTGACCTTAACATTATCCTTTTTATGTTTGACATACATGACTTTGAACTACCAACAAGAGACAGGGTACTCATTAAATTGGGAGCCTGTAAAAGTAACTCTGAACAAAAGCCGAGTCCCATCTCACTAAACGTACATTTTTTATGATTTAATCAATATTGAGCAACAAAAAGATGCAAAGTTTTTGGGGTTTTTTATATAATCCTAGAAAAATCAAACTATGCTTACTGGGCCCTTTGGCTTAGGAAAAAATGTAAGTATTTAGAATGATAACACAAGTACAAATGATTGAAGATGAAATTTATTTTTCATTGATGCACAAGATTAGAAGAACATCCACAGATTGGAGTATATTCTCTTTTTCAAGAATTAAAAGTATATTTCAACATAAATTCTCATTTTATTTACGGCATCTCGAGCATAATCAGAAGCCACTAAAAGTTCATTCAATTGAAAAAATTCACTCTTTTCAGCTTGATGGTGTTCTTTCTTGGCATCTGTGATGGATTTCATACTATCCGTTCAGACTACTTCCAATGAGTTGTTAATATGTTCATGTTACCCAATAACGACATATAACTATTGCTGAAGGTGCATCTGCTAGATAACTTTCTCTGTGATCTTATGCTTCAGCTCCTTCAGCTTTTCAGCATGACCAACCTCATCTCGGGACACCACAACCTTTAATTCGGCATTATTGGTCAGCAACCTCACTCTGATAGGATCTTGACAACACTTTTTATCCTGCTTTCTTCTTAATATGACTTGTTTCACTGATGTATGGATCTATTGATATCCAAAACTGCCACATCCTAGCATAGTGAACAAGGATGACAATCACAGGATCTTTGAAGACATCTCTTCAAGAGGCACTTCAGATATGATCTTCTATATATTCTTCCATGCCTTGCGACGTGAGAATTAGAGTTCTTTTTTCAGCTCTGTATCGGATTCAGCATCGCAATAACAGGGGGGAATATAGTCTGAGATTAATGCACTTAAAGAAGTGCCCTGTTTTTCTTCTTCCCCCTGACACTTGGTACTTCACTTTCTACTCTCATTGGGGATGTGGCTGAGGTTTCACCTCCAGATCTAGCAATTGAAGTTGAAATCTATGCATAGTCAATTGAATGATTTGTTTAGTTTCAAAGGATAACAAAATTTGATTAGTTGTATTGAAAATTAAATACAGCCACAAATATTAACATCTTTTACCAAATGGTAGATCAGCAGCATGAGAAGGCTCCTACCCATTTTTCCTAGCATCAACAGGATTTTTAGGATGGGTTTTAGGATGCTCTGCCAGGTTATGCTCTACTTGAGCTAGCATCTCTACAATGATAGGGATTTTTCTACCCTCTTCAGGCATCGGCAGATTAGCAGCATGCTCCGATGGAACTGCACATTTCAAACAATCATGGTCAGAGATGTAATAAAAAAAATTAATAGGACGAAGGATAACACTCACGTCCAAAATATTCTAAATCACATGGTAATTTAACATGATCTAATATTTCTTAAAAATACATGACAAGTTTCATCATTTAATTTAGTGATATCCCAGATCCCTAGTTAGTATCACCAGTGGGAGCATTTGACATGTCTTCTTGGAAACCCTCCTCTTGCGACCACTGACCCCGGATAACTTCCTCAGAGAATATTTTTGATTTTGTTGCAGTGGTTGCCAAATGATCTGGTGTAGTTTTTGAACCTAAAGCATCACATAATGGAAGTCAGTTTATGTTTTCATTCAACGTTCTATGAAGTATTGTTAATTTACCAAAATCATACTCTTCTCACCTTGCAGCAGCAACAAGTGCGGTACTGGGAAAAACACTGGCTCTTTTTCTCACATCGTTTCTTCAAGAGCAGCTAGGTCAGCATGAATTTGTGACGTTCACTATCACCCTCCATCATCCTCAGAGGAGGATTCTTCCTCTCCCTCAAAGGTCAAATCTAAGAAGCCCTTGCAATCCCAAGAAGTATGAGAATCATATTCATGAGTTAGGATTCATGACAATCTAAAGGACTTACCACTACAGATGAAGTGTCTAGCTGTGGACTTCTTCCTTTTATGCCTTTGCTTCTTTATCTTTTTGGGTGTGTTGACATCGTCAGCTCCAAGTACAGGTATTAGTGAGTATAAATCCCTATCTAACTCCTCGTCCATGACTTTCTGTCTGGGAGATACTTCACCTAGCTCACGATAAGATTTAGGGACTCTAAGAGCAGTGCCACCAGGGATGTACTATAGTGAAGGGACCTCAGTAGTTCTTTCCTTAATAAGCTGCAGGATGAAGAAAGTAATTTCCGTGAGTAATAATGATTTTATTGAAATCGAGTTGCAAAGAAAATAAGGAATGAAATTTACATCTTCAGGAGCCACGTAATCATGCCACTCCTCTTCTACAGAAGCACCAATCCCCTCAGTGGTTCCACGATCCATCTTTCCTTCACCCACTTGGTGATAGGAATGGAATCATTAGTGGAATATATGATCAACTCCATCTCTCTTATGGAATCCCATACTTCATTTGGGTTATCCTCGAAGCGGATATTAGTAGAATCCCGGAGATCCCCCACTCCGGGGATATATAACCCTTCACATAAGTCCATCTAGGTGGTTTCACCATCCCAATAT
Source organism: Viscum album (assembly GCA_963277665.1). NCBI lineage: Eukaryota > Viridiplantae > Streptophyta > Magnoliopsida > Santalales > Viscaceae > Viscum > Viscum album. Next base: position 38,352,506 of record OY728140.1, on the reverse strand, counting down.
AAACTCTGCCATGTCTGGATAGCCTCTGGTCGTAAATATTCAGAATGTTGAGTAAAAGGCCACAAGGAGGGTCCTACAATCTGGGACTTCAACTACTTCTCAGATCTTGAAATCACAGATAAAGGATAAGAAAGTGAAACTTGTTTCTCTATAAAATAATGGTGACTAAATTTCCTCAATGATATAACTCACCATGAGTCAATGTGGTAGGTATCTCTTCAGGAAAGAGGATTATATCTGGCATGAGGGCATTATGACGCATGTCGTCCCTCGTCATCTCCATCCTAGGAATCCGGTGAATCATCCCCAGGTGAAGAACCCGATGAATCAACTCCGGGTGAGGAAGAGTCACCTTCCAGATGAAAGTTTTCTTTCTTGAAACTTCTCTTTTTACTCCCCACTTAGGAGACAGGAAGATTCAATAACCCTGCTGAGTATGATGCTGCCTAGTTCTCAGAATACCATGTGGTCAATTGACTCACTGCTCTAGCAACTGCTAGATCAAATACTGCCCCAGTCTTCTCCATAGCTGTCAGCAACCATAGTTGTTAGGCAACCATTTGGTGTTGCTCTGACCTGACGTGCATAGGAGGGGATACACCAATCTACTAAAGAAACTTGAATTGTCATGCAAATATATATAGAGCACATGCCTCGCATATAATCTCTCTGTCAATTCTAGTGGCCAATAAACCCTCTCTGCAAGCCAGCATATATGACCTCAATTCCTGGATAGCTATTCCATCGTCAACAAACTACTCGGTTGGAGGCTTTCTATAATGAAAGAAATGAAATTCCATGAACATGCTCAGCCTCACCATTAGATAATAAAAATTGAGGGACAATGGTGAAATTCCAAAAAATGCATGCACCTATGGACTAAAAGAACTTCCATAAACCTATACTCCACTCTGTACATCATATATCCTGAAGTGAGTGGAAATCCATCCCCACAAAACATGGAATGGTCCCACTATTCATGAAGGATACTTACCCATATAGACATGGAGTAAGCTCCTGTGAATCATTGCCAAAATCGGTGTGGCCAACCCTACCATTTTTATCTCAGCCAACATAGCTGCAACAAAAAAGGTCTCTGACTAGACGCCTCCCTCCGAATCCCTAACACGAAGAAGATAAATACTAAGCCACAAGGATACGAATCCTGCTAGATGGGTCTTCTCTGGGATTCTTTGATCCACTTCATACCCCCACTTTTCAAACTCTCCTGCTTCCAGAGTGGGCAAGAATGTGCGAAGAGCACCCCTATTCTCTTCTCTGAGGCAGCTGGTAGGACGAGAACAGGTGGTCCCCTTCTCCTTCTTCTTGATGAGAAACATGTCCATCCACTCCTCTGCATTTATATCTTTTCTAGAGTGGGTTTTTGTGGTTATTGTATTATTAAGCTTGTGGAAAATTTTCAATAACTCTTGAGCCAAAGCTGGTGTCTTCTTCGAATAAATCAAGGTTTCCTTCAGAGGGATGAACTCATCATACATGTCTCCCAGAATATGAGCCCCATAGATCTTATAGACATCCCACAAGTTAATGACTACGTCTCCATGAGTCAGATGTGAAGAATTGGTTTCTGGGTCCAGCAGCTGATTAGCTCCGACAAAAAATAATCATCCCTGTAAATATATGTATTCCTATCCCAGACAGATTCATATATTGCATCTCCCTTCAGATAATCAACAAACTCTGCACAGGTTTATCGCACCCAATATGCCTATATCCAAGTCGGCTTCACGCCTCTTCGAGGATGGAAATCCTAAATCCTTTTCCATTCCTTGGATTGGTCCATCTGAGAATTTTGGAAAATAGAGGGATAGAAATGTGGCATTAACTCAAGCTTGTGAGGATATAGATCAGGAACACATGGGCTATGATGCATTATGAATGCCTACTCCACTATTCCATCATTGACAAATGATCAGGCAACTGAGACACTTGCTGAATAGAAATTGGTGTGTGTTTGAAACCAGGAATGAGGAATATAATTCTTTGCCTCTGGAACATTGATTCCTTGCAGATGACCATGGCCATATAAATCCAAGTAAATGCACCGTGGAAAATTGTCATGATATTTCTTCAAGTACTTAGTGAAATCTTGGGGATTTCTGTCACGAATAACATAATAATAATGGATGACAACATTCATCATGTCATCTATTCTCTTACTGGATAGCTCATCAGCAGACCCAATCTTCCTTGGAGCCATTGAATATGGACAAAGATCAAATAGTTAAATTTTAAGTAAGTCCATTTTTATAAAATATGTTTGAATAAAACAAATAAAATGGATAAGGTAATAAGACGGGAAAATTTTTTCACTCAAGTGTTTCAACACAAGTATTTTCGAACAATTGTTGTCACGCAAATAATGGAGCGCTAATGATGGCGCGTGAGTCAACATCCTTACTGTAGAAGCACGACACAAAGAAGAGCGATCTACCGAGAAAGAAAAACACATGCGCAATGAATGATCAAAATATTTAAAGACAAGATAGTTTGCGTGAAGTGACACCCATGTATATAGGTGATCCCACAACCCTGTGCGCCGAAACCTGGGCACCGAAACCTGCACGCCGCTGAACACTAGTTTCCCGTTTTCCTCAGAGTCAAATGCTATTTCATTTTTCAGATCCAAATCAGAAGGGGGGACTTTCATTGAGGCTCTGTTCCATCACAAAGTCCAAGGAATGACAAAGGGGAGAACCTCAACCAAAGAAAATCAAAAGGAAGAAGAGAGAGGGAAGAAACATCAAATGTTGCGAAGGCATTAAGGTGGGCAAGTCACTTGCATGCCAGCCTTTGGCATGCATGTTACGTTCACACCAGATGTGAGGCGTGCAGGTCACTTGCACGCCCACATTGAAATTTCTTCCTAATCTCAGGTGGACTATAAAAACCCATGGTGGGCCCCCATTTTAGAGACAAATTTTCCAAAACACAGATTCATGCTCTGGTCACCCAAGTCTTTGTCTGACGTCTTATGAACACTTCTATGGTAATTCTTTACCTAGAATGGAAGCTCTAAAGAGGAATAATAAGGCCAACGTGTTGGAACTAATCAATACTTACGCACCTAAGTGTCCACCCCTTAAGGTAAATGAAGACACTTGCGCACCGCCTTGCCCTATCAATGGAACTTGTGCGCCACACATCTGGAAGCCTCTAGGGATAATACTAAGGGCTTGAGTTCAATGTTTCCCAGTTATTAACCTATGGATTCTTCATCTCCCAAGGTTACTCATGTCGTGCATGTAGAATTGCACGACCAGGACTTGTGCACCAGAACCATACTTGTGCGCCTCCTTCCTAGTCACCACCTTTCCACAAATCCACTTCTCCTCTTCAAGACATAGCCTTCAAAACCCTCTTCAAAGCCATTGATGGCATGGTTAATTTTTTGTATTCCTTATTTAAATGGAATTCTGTGAGAAACTCTCCCAAATCCTTGTGACATACAAGAATTATGTCACCATAGTTAGGGGTTTCCTATATAACCTCATCCTTTGAGATGAGAAGATTTTTTTATTTGGGCCTCCTTCTGAGGAGTAATCCCCAAGTTACAAGTCCCCTTAACCTAGGCCTCCTCTTCAGGAGTAAGCCCCAGTAATAGTTTCGTTAAACATTGGGAATCCTCCTCAGGAGTAATCCCAATTCATAATTTCTTTTGATTTGGGCTTCCATGTCAAGAATAAAACCCAATCATAAGTCCCTCTTAATTTGGGCTTCCTTCTCAGGAATATGTCCCAGGTTAAAATTCCAAATCTCTAAAAAATAAAAATAACTTTATGGACCCAACTCTTGGGCTTCTTAACTATGTCCTGGTCTTCATTTACCTAGGTAGTCATACATACGAAAGCCCCACATCATTTCTCATGAATGCATCTTTCATGGAACCATCATCAAGATTACTAATACCTATTTTTTCTCACACTGAGCATGACTCACGTGAGATTAGAGTGTGAATGTAATCATGACATCTCTTTTTGGGCCATTAACCATGCATAAACCCAAAATTTCTTTACCTGAACTACATGTACCTTGATATCTGCCTTAAAAGTAGAGTACGTAGGAAGCCTTTATAAGGTTTAAGCACATCTTTCATTAATTCCTTTCTGTCCCATATAATGTTAAAATATATCCTTCTTATCAAACTATGATGGTTCTTATTCTTTTTTAACAAGGATACATAATTATACCATCTGCGGGTACGATCCCAACACTGAAATAATCTATGTCTTTCTGAACGACAATAAACTTCAAGTGCCCCACTGAGTGGCTTTAAAACCAGTATGGTTATCATATTGAATAAGATATTTCTATATAATGTATTGAAGGATACCATTGACTAATAATCTCTAATACATACGGATGATTCTCTATTGATGAAGAACCTCGAATACATATTAAATATTCTCTAAATCCTATACATATCAATCATTTATTGGTAAATATAAAGGAAAACTCATTTTATAATTGGTGAATTAATTAGGATTCGTGAACATAACTTAAACCTATGAGAGAGTCCCAGAGTTGGTGATAATTCTGCCCAAAAAGGTGTTATGAGCCTGACCTCCCATCCTCTCAACCAATGAAAATTCTTAAGCCTCATCGGTCCATAACTAATGATCACCTACCATTGGAAAGTATGTCCTAATGGATATAGAATCATTAAATGTTTCCAGTTCTACGAATGAACCTATTAGAGACCTATTGGAATTTTTGAACCTTAAATAAACAAGGTCATCCCCATTTCCTGAAGAAACACTAGGCAGACCGCCTAAAGCGGGGGACAGTTGAGGATAGTACATGGTGTGTAGATTAAATGAACTCTCCATTTACTTTTATTTTTATTTAATAAATCAGTTCAGGGTCACGTCTCATCTTCAAAAAAACGTTTCTTCTTCCCATGTTTTGTATAGGAGAGTGGTGTACGGTAGAAAATCTTCAAGCTCCTTCCATTATTCTATCTGAGCTATGATTGAGACATAGTCAGGTGCATTGGATTCCCACCCATGAGTTCTCTTTTCTCCAAGATCCTCCATTCTCGATTTCCCCTCTCTCAGAGGTTATTGAGGGTTTATTGTTTTTACCGTTTTCATATATCTACATTGTTCTAGGTCGATTTTAAGGGCAGACGTTTAAGATTGTTCGTTGTACAACATTGAGGTTGGTGGTTTGTGCCTTTATTTGTTTTTCTTTGTATAATATATTCTAAATGTTCCAAATAACCATGTTTAGGGTATTGCATGGTTTGGAAACTAACTATGTTTAATAACTTTTATGATTTTTTTGTTTAAGAAAGGGTTATTTCTATGGCGTAAGGATTAAAACCTTGAGTATGGATGTTCTTCCCATGTTAAATGCAGGTGTTTTTCATTTTGAATGTTTGAACAAAGGGAATTGACCATGAGAGCTTCCTGAGGTAGGGTCATTTATGTATATTTTTTGGTTTTTTGACCCAGAGGTATTGAATGTGATAACTACTGGGTTATTATAGACCAAAGGGGTTAAACCAAGAGAAATACTCAGAGGGTAATTATTAAAAAAATGTTCGACTATAGGGAATTGACTATGATAGCTGTGAGGGGTCATTGTATTTTATTATTGCTATGTATACCATGAGGGTATTAACCATGAGATCTACCCTGGTGGTTTTTTAGTAAATAATTTGTACCACGTGGGACCAAATGGGTTAGACTATGTGATCTTTCCAAGAGGTTTATTACATTATTTATCGAATTGATGGTATGTTAAACCAGAGGGGTTAGACAAAGAGAACATTCCCAGAGGGTTTCTTTTTAATGTTTTAATGATTGTAATGAGTTATCCATGACAAATCACAAGCTTGGACTCGATCTCTCTAGTTTTATTAGATGGTATTCTGAGACATCTATTTTTCAATTAAACAGGGGATAAAGAGATTAAGATAGATCCTAAGATTTCATTATTCCATATATTGAACAATTAAAAAAACTAAATGAATGTAATTGAAAACTATATGATTATTTACATATGAGTACTCCTTAGTTATTGCTTCATTTATTCTTATTACCTACTATATATATTCCCTGATAGTGAGGCACATATCTTTTGGTGGTTACCTACTGAGATTCGTCTCACACCCTCATTGGGTCGTGATTGTAGTCCCAAATATATTATATTGTTGTAGGTATAGATAAAGGAAAGTATCATTCTTCATATGGTACTTGATTTCTATTAGATCTAGAGATTATGGGCCAACTAGGGGCTTGTGGTTCTATTGGAGTTACATACTTTTCAGTACATTTGTTCATTTATTCTATTTCCAGAATTGTGACTTGTTTGGATTATTTTCTAGATACATGTGACATGCCTCATTTAATAATATATTCTTTAGTTTTTTATACTTTCAGCCTTATACTATTTAGTTCTGTTTTATGGTATTACTTCTTATGCTACTCTTTCATGTTTTGTTTTCGTTGTGTTACTCTCCAATGAGGGAATAGTTTCCTCACTATCACACCCAAGGCCCTCATTGGTATTCATAAGACACTGGCGTTTGGGGAAATGTGCTTCATACCATGTGACCAACATGGTATATGGAATCATTTGGTGGCACCCATATTTGGGATGATATATATTCCAAAAATACAAAGGGTTATAAACTCCATCCAAGATATCAGAAATAACATTTTAAAAAATTCATTAATCTTTTTCAAGGTAATTAGTACTATCAAATTTATATTATTCTTATAATGAATATCCTAACCCAAAATAAACACCATTTTCTCATAACCAGTAATATTTTAAGGGTTACCTTACCGTAATCAAATATTCTATTTAAAACATAACAATAAAAATAAATTATTTTTATGGTCGTCAACATTGTTTAATATAATCATAAAAATCCATAATGAAAAAATATATATTTAACAATCCTAATAAATTTTATATTTCTTGAAACCTATTGAAAAATAATTTAATCATACCACTTCCTTCAATAAATGTAAAATATGATCCATCATCTTATTCCTCAATAACTCTTTCATTTAATATTTAATTCACAATCTCTTCATTTTAAATAAAACAATTGTTACTCGTATAACCATTTTGATTCTCATCAGAAGATTTCCCCTTACAAAATTGATTGTATCAATTTCCAAATCTATTTGCACATGAAACACTATAGTGAATGTGGATAATCATATAGATTCATATTAAACTCTATATAATTTTTCAAACTATTAATTAAATTCCATCATTCTCTGTATTTCTGACCTTCCCATTAGATTTAACGCACCACCCGATTGCATTCAAGAAATTTCATTGATTCTTATTCACACATTTGTTGAATTTAAAAAAATAAGTCATTATTTATTTATGTTCTTCATTACCCAATATCTTAGAAAATAATACCCTTATATTCCTTTGTTAGTCTGATATTTTTTTAAAGCTCATGTTTTTAATCAGGTTCCATGATGAATGATTAGGAATAAAAACAATATACTTCATGTCATTCATCATCCAAATTAGATTCTCATCTTCAAATTGTATGTCATATTCCATGTTAGTGTAATCCCTTCGAGTTTTCTCCACTGACCACAAACAAAAATCATAGGTAGATCAGTAAAAATCATATTTAAAAACAATATTATATTGAAAATAAACATATTGGATATCTAAATCATGAAGAATTATTTAATTTATGATATATTAAGATTTACCAAGGAAAATCCCAGTCATATTTTATTTAAATCTATGATGATGGCTCATAACGAGGTTTTTAATTTATAATGTATATCCCTTAGTAGTGTAACACAAAGTGTGCATGAAGGCCCATTTTCATGCACCATTTCCAGATCATGTATATCTTAAGATGGTATTTTATAAGTTATTACACCTAGGTACCTCTGTGCCAAAACCAATTCCACATATAGTATCCATATATGGATGTAAATTCTTGGAATCCACTCCCTTTATCAATTACCAAAATTCCAAGATGTTTTCCAAAACATTTATTCATCATGAGACTTATCCCTATTGACATCTCTAGACTTATCCTTAGAAATATACCTATGGGTCTCACAAATTTATTATCATCCTAGCTTCCAATGGATATCTATTTTTTTCATACCTACTATAGCGACCCAGGATTCTCATAAATGGATAATAAATCTTTTTGGATTAACATTATTTACATTACACAAACACACATTTTACCACTAAAATAGTGTAGTGGATTTTTAAACATGTAACACAATCTTCGTAATTATTAAAGGATCTAAAATGTATCCCATAGTGATATTAACCTTTAGTAAGCTAATAAACTACCTTTATTCATACCAAGGGGATGGAAACATAGGAAATTGTGGGCTTGTATGCTTATTAAGATAAAATAAGGGAGGTATAAAAGAATAACATAAGGATAAGGATATTAGAACATGAGAATAATATTTTTAAATCATTCCCTGCATATAAAAGATCATGATCATGATTCGTGGAATAAATATTGTAAGCTCATAATAAATTAATCATAATGGTATCAAATAACATGATCAATGAGATCATTTAATTGGAATAATTCATATAATTGAAACATACACATAAGCAAAGATAATTTTTTATGTATTAGTCAAGGATAATTTACAAAATATATTAGGGAACTATATGGGTGGATAATACTCATGTGAAGGTCACACATACATCCCTAGTGACTTCCCTTTCCTTATACTAGATTGGGTTCACTCCCAAACTAATCATCATAGTAATGTTTCACTCCCAAGACCATCATAGTGGACAATGTCCCATACCAAAGCGGGTTAACTCCCCAATAAAGTCATGTATTAATAAATCGTATTTACCCCTTTTTTCAATCATACTGAAGAATGTTGACATTACATTCCATTCTTATCTATCCCATGAGATATAAATCATCACCTAATGCATTGGAGAGAGGTACATGTCTGACATGTCTTTAGTTATAAAAAAACCACCATCAATGGCCATAACGTAACCATCGTCCATTGTTATAACATAACCACCATCACATGAAAAAATAAAACTTATTTGTGAAACCAAACATTAAAATATTCATCACATCAAAGAATATTACTTAAAATGGTTTTCATAGATATTTCATAATATTATAACCGATTGAAAAGAAACTTGTTTCATAATCATTTAATTATTTTAAAATAGAATAACCCAGTAAAATAATATGTTTTCATAATATTTATATCATGGTACAATATATGGATGGGAAATAGGTTTCATAATTATCTTGTGATAATAAATATAAACCATTTAGAGAAATAATAAGAATGGTATCCCAGGTTCATATCCCAAGTAAATCATAAATTATATTTAAGGAGATCATCTTATATAGAGATAGATTTAGAAATATCCATCATATAATTTTTAAGCGAAATATTCTCATAATTAAAATCAAAATATAGAAAATAAAAAAATTGAAAATCATTTTCATTGATTATAACACCAAAAACATATAAATAAGGCATATAAAATTCATTTAATTAATACATTGAGGAAAACATCCTTCCATCATTGAAAACATGTTTTATAATATAAAATATTTTATAAATATGTTTACCTGAAAATATCCTTGAAAATATATAATAGAATCATAAAATTAAATAATGGTAATTATTATTCAATGTTTTATTTATATCCTAAATTTTAAAATAATGGTTCCATTATAATTCTCAGTAAAAATCAAACATGCATTTTTTGGAATGCGATATGAGGATTCCATTCAAAATAAAATTTAAAAGAAAAAATGCATATTAATTTCTATTGATAATCATTTGAGAATAATAAAACATTTTTGGAAACATTTTTATAAATCATGGTTTTGGAAGAATGTAGATTTTTGTCCAAAGGGATAAATAATTTCAGATTTCCATTAAACATTTCTCATTTATTTTAAGTACCAAAATGTGGAAAATGGTGATATTACATAAAAATATCACGAATAACTAGAGGGTAATAAAATTAATGATTTTATTGATATATGGATCATAAAAATTGATCATTTGAAACATATTAATAAACAATTCCAGCAAATAAAGCGATTGTAATATAAAATCATTACCACATTATTATTTATGAATTGTAATCCCCCTTAGTTAATAATGTAAAATTGAATATAAAATTTATTGACGAAAATTAAATTCTTAACATTAAATGTGAAATTGGTTTTATATACACCTCAAGAATTAATGTAGCTGCATAACTTAACATTTGACTCACTGATGGGGAATTAGAAAAAAATCTCTTACTATATTGGTTACTTATCAACTATAAACCCCATAAAAGAGAGATAATCAAATGAATATGTAAATCCAAATAATTAAAAAAATAATAATCATGAAATACCATCATAGTAATTATTTATAACACAGAAAATAAATAGGTGGTTAGTATGGAATGTGTCTCATATGAGTAAAATGTGAAATTAAAATACCATATTGATAGTCTTAGCATCCTTCAGACTTGTAAAATCCTCATGTATAATAAATATAAGTTTATTATAATTTTATTAAGAGAAATTAATTATATATATCACAACATATATTATTTTATTATGTAATTTTATTAACAATTTTTAAAAAATTTAAAGTCATTGTCTAGTTTTATGATAATAATCGATTTGTGTTTCTTATATTTCTTGATTATTTATTTCTTATCCTCTTAATTTGATCAATGTTCCATAAAATAAATAATAACAATAATTAAATATTATTCATTTTTATACATAATATTTACTTTTAAAAACAATAATGAAAGATTGTTTTTGAGAAATAAAGTACATTACGATTGTGGTGATAATATCTCGTATGTACACATGAGTAATATTTTTATTATTAAATGATCATTATGTAATGAAGGAAAGTAAAATAATGAAAATCCATAATGATAATAATATAATTTAAAACATAATAATTCATTAAATAAAGATATATATTTTATAAATTAGGTTAAATACCTTGAGAATGGGGTGGTGAATCATGGTATTAATGATTAAAACAAATTCCCCTGAGGATATTTTTTTTGTTAAAAAACCCTGTTCTATCTATTTCACATTTAAATGTATGAATTTAATTTAAATATTCCATAATACAAATAAATTTTACTTGGTTCACCCACACTTTTCTAAATCTAGGGAGAAAACAATAGACTAAGGATAACTACAAAATTACAAGGTTCGATCTAGTTCACTTATATAACCAGACTTACCACCTTTACAAGATTTAGGGTCTTCACATTGGATTCCATAGGGTAACTCCCTTTGTATCTTACTCTGGTTCACTACCAGTGGAAAGGATCATTTTATTCCTCTTCTTATGATAATTTCTCTTGGAATGGATCCACTCACATTTTATGTTCTTCTAGGCCCATTCATTTTCATAAATTCATGAATCCACTACTATAGATATATGCCCTTTTTATGTCACATCTTCAGCCATAGAATAAATCCTTTTTCCTTAGACTGATAGTTTACAGAAATTGATTTCATGAGATTTTTCAATATTCATTTAATCCATCATGAACAACCTTTCTTCTTCCATGAATAGTACTACATTGCGGGTGTGAGTTCTTCACGAACCACCTATCCTCCGCTAACTACCACTATTTCCATGGAAATTTTTTTTTGGTGGACCACTTCTTCCAATGACCAAATATTCTTTCATGGACCGTCCCTTCTTCGTATAAGAGTTCTTCTTCTATGGATCGCCTCTCTTTTGATGATTTTCTTCCTTTACGGGCAATAGTTCCTCAAAAAACCCCTTCCACGGTCTATCTCCATAAAACTCTTAAAATTTTGTGGAATTCTCCTCACAAACCTCTTCTCCTTCAAATACTCTCCCGTGAACTCTTTTTAGATATAGATGAATTTCTTCATGAAGAAATTATGTTTTTTAATGAAAATATCTGCTGAAAATGATGTGATCAGTGGTGATTATATATGGAAATATATCCAAAAAATTAGATAATCTATTTTACTTAAATCTTCAATGTGGTACAATTATTATCGCCTAATGTGCTCATACCATGAATGATTTTACTTCAAAGATCTGTGTTGCACTTTGATCTTCTATGGTGGTCGCTCACTTTCATGAATGAAACCCTTTTTAGATTCTCAAATCGCTGCCTCTCTTCCACAAATGACAATCTATCTCGAAAAAAATTTCCTTCCATGAATTTTGATCCTCCATCAAATCAAATTACTTCAAGTGAACCATTTTCATCCCAAAAACTATTTCCCAACATGTTCTATTTACCGTGGTCACAGTCCATATAACGGTGATATGAAAAAAATCATTGCTGAAATTCCTTCGACATTCAGCAAACTATGATTCGTGGTCCAAGAACAATGTTTCATGACTCATAAACTATACTATTAATTATTGAAGCCATTAATTTTCTAAAATAAATCCCATGTTTGAGCCCTAAAAATTTCGTAAACACTAGGAAACTGCCCCACCTTAGACACATACTTTGGAAAACAGCAACCATACTCATCAACAGTAATCTGGCATTTTCAACTAAAAACAATCTGACATAAACTTACTGATAGTATAACCAAAGGAATCTTTTCTAACAAATATATATATATATATATATATCATACATGTGGTGTGGTGATTAAAAGGTAGTAACCATACTTTGTTAAGGTGGTATTCCACACGTATATGAGCAGTGTCATCATCTTTCATTGAGTAAAAAATTAAGAAATAAAATTTTGTATATTATCATTTTATAATTTTATATATTTCATGAATATAATAATTATTCCCTTTTTATCTTATATATTCCTTAAAATTATCTTTATCACCATCCATTAATATTGTGAATAAAGCACATCCCTTCGCAAGGTGTTAGTCCTCCTTACTCAGTAGTGATGTTATAGTATTCTAAAAATGGAAGTCATTATGATTCGTGTGGCACAATAATTCAGACGCATAATAATAACATAAATATCATAAATAAATAATAAATATAATATTATGTCTATCCTTATAGTTGTTAATGGGAAAATATGGCCTCAATTCATGAGATATTAGTCCGCTAGATACATAAATTATGATTTTAAAAACCATTTGATGGATGTAGAGAAAGTTATGGTTCATGAAAATATTATAAAAAACTATTAAATATATTGATGATAATTAGGTTATTATATCAGTATAATTTATAAAAAATTATTAGGTATAAAATATAATTAAATAAAGACCCTGATTGAAGAATATTACCTCTTGTTCGAGTATCCACCATAGGTTTTTCACAAACCATTCATTCTTGGCTTTCTGTCAAAATTGTGGATTATTTGATGAGAGGGGTGATTTTGGGAAATGATTTTTTATTTATTTTATAAACCAAAGTGTGTTAAAATTGAGGAGAATAAATGAGTGGAGTTGGCCTTTTTAAGTGGGGGAGATGATACCCTTGATATTTTTAGAACGATATAAGTTCTACAATATTTTTATATATAAGAAGTGACAATATTAGGCCATTATATATCATTAGAAGTGAAATTATTGACATATGGACATGAAATAGTTGTTACACATATTTATTGGTCATTTTTACGCTTTTCATTTTATTTTATCCCCCAATAAACAAATTTTTAACTTATTCATGATAATTAACTTTTACAGAATTTATTATTTATTTTGTCCTGAGTTAAGTCCAAAAATTTATAAATAATAAATTATGATGATTAAAATTATGTAATCCATTATTAAAAACACCATCTATATAATTTTAAAAACTAAATATCAAATTAATCCCACAAAAACAACGCGAAATGGGGTTTTAAAGAGAAAAATTTCAAAATTTCAAAATATTGTTATATATTTATTAAATATGAAATTGATTATAAGGAATTAATATTATTATTAAATATAAAAATGAAACAAATATAACATTAAAAAAATTGAGAATATTATTTATCATTATAATTAATTAAAAAAATTATATTTTCAATTATTATTTTATAATTTTCAATATACATAATAAATGAATTTTTTTAGAAAAATCCCAAAAATTCACCCAATGATAATTTCAAATTATTATTTAAAAAAATAAAAAATAATTTTTCTAAACGTTTTTATGAAATAAATTTTATTATAAGTGCCAAAAAGGTAACAAAACTGTATTTTAGAAAAAAACAGTTTTAAGAGTAAAAATTGACTTATTCTTATTTATTATATAGAAAACACTTAAGATTAATTTTAAATATTTTTTTGAATATGTCAAATATTAATTTAATTAAAATCATTAACCAAAATATATTTCCATATATTCTTGATATAAAACACACTTTTGTGTAGAAAATATTTGTTTATAGAAATATTTCCTTTTATTCTCATGAGAGTGTTGTTTTCATTTATAATTAATTTGTTACCAGTGAAATGATTTTATATACATGTGTTGACCATATTTTCATAAAATAGTCTGTCTTATTCATTAACATTAATCCATTTACTAGTTTTATAACATTGATGTGAGAATTTTTGTCGTGAAACCCTCAATCAATATTTTCCATTTTTATGTAGCACAGTGGTGACCACAGGGTTGTCTCTCGAGGAGGTTGCAGTTCGAGTTGCAAAACTGTCACTTTTGTTGTTTTGTTTGTTTTTAATGAAATGAAAATGGGGGTTTGATTAAAAATTTGAAAATAAAATTTTAATTAAATTCTAAACATAAATAATTTTAAAGGAAAGATAATGTGGGTTTTAAATCTAGAATAAAAATAGCAGTCATAGACAAGCTTCACCCTCTCGGACACTCCCCTCTTCCTTGTATATAAAAACAAATATCTCTTATTTTAAATTCCTAAATGTACCCCCAAGGACCCCCAGGTTTACACTCAAATTTGAAAAGAAATCATATTTAAGACTTCAATATGATTGTTGTCCCGCCTATAGAAGTGATTCAATTACTTAAATACCTCCAAGTAATTGAACCTAATTGAATTCGCTATGCTCAATGACAAAACCTCACCAAAGAATTTTAAATAGCGAAGTCAATTGTTCTACTTTATAGATGGAACAATGGTCAAAAAAAATTTGTTGAAAATATATTTAAGAAATAAAACAACCAGATTCATTCAAAAATATAGGTTCAAGAGAAATTCAAAAAAAGAGATTACACATTAAAATCCAAACTCGGAAGAGAGTGTCCGTCGGGTGTCGCCGTCTGCAACCACTTGCCGCTTAGCCTTCCATCACTTGAGAAGCCTTCATATTTTCTATTGAATATTCAAAGAATTTCATATTCTTAAGGATAAAAATCTCCACCTTCCCCTTCTCTCTCTCAAGCCAACTCCCTTTTGTGAGGGATGGTGTGGTGAAAAATAGAATATCTTGAGAGGTAGGAGCTCCCCTCCTTTTATAGGCAGATTTTATCTTCACCAAGTGGTCGCGTTTTAGACCCATTAAATGGCAGATTCACACGTGTACCTCTTCTTCAATATTGTTCATAAATGTCTTGGCCTTCCACCCTCAAAATTTCAGATTAATTGGAAGCGTATTGAAGGATTTATGGTTTTTCTATTGAAAATAGATTTCTCTGGATGAAGCTTCCTGGAAGCTTCCTTCAAAAATATATCACTAAACGGCCATCATAAAGGATTCCAAACGGCTTGAAATTTATTTAGGAGACGAGCCTTGGAGTCCACTGTCATAGACAGGTAGAATCGCATCATTTTTAGTAGTGTAGGCCGACATTTGCTTCCATTACTATGGTGGAGTCAATGCAGTCCGCCCGGAAAAAAATTTCAAATTCATTGATTTTTGTGGGCACCATTAATATCGATTCAACCCCTGGTCCTGAAGACAAAGTTGAAGTAAATGAAATAAGGGTTTAAAAAAAATTAGAATCACAAAATATGGAATATATATTTTATAAGAAATGACCAAAATACCCCTATGATAAAAATCTGTTAAAAATCAAGAATTATGAAATTTAAACTTTTTATCACAAAACACACTATAAATACAAAATTGTTACAAATAAGATCAAATTGTTAAATTTGTGAGGTTTAAATCATTTAAATAGACATTAAAAATATTGGAAATAATATCTCTATCAATTCCCCCACACTTGGCTCTTGGACTCCTGGACAAGTGAGCACGGTATCAAGAAAAATAAAACATATACCAATGGAGTTTACCAATTTACCACAATGAATTAAAAGATATCATGCCTCATTAAAGAAAAATATTTAAAATTCTAAATTCAAATCATTCAATCCATTTCCACTTATTTTGTCTTCTCATGGACACAACACACTTACCTCACATTCATTTTTCTCTCAGTATTCAATATAGATTTGCAACAAGGCTTTTCTCATCCAACTCATACAAGAATAACCATAGGCTTGATAAATTTCTACATCTCCACCTGATGTGAACCAAGAACATGTGATTATCATGGGGACTTTACAAGGTTTTTCTGTGGCTTGGGGTTGGTAGGTTTCAAATGTGAAAAATTCTGTGGCTAAATAAGGAGGGTTTGGCTCTTTTTGAATTAGAAATGCATGATTCTAATTTCTACTCAAGTATGGTCTCCTCTATATTCTCTTAAAATAATCAACTCTGATCTTCTGTTTTCCACCCCATTCCATCAATATTTCAGCAGAAAGTATGAATTTTTTTTAAAGCTCCAGATAGGCACAACTTATTTCCATTGCGAGCTCCAGATAGGCACAACTCCATTTCATTTGAGAGCTCCAGATAGGCACAGGTCTCCGAAAAATATATTCCAGCATCACAAATACGCCTTCAATATTTAAATGTTCTCCCAAAGAAACACGAAATGAGGTAGCATGTAACACCCCGAGCTTCCACGATACGCTTCTCATTCAATAATGCAATAGCTTGCATTGTACGCAACTTCGAGTTCTAAAACACCGCGACTAATCAAAGTAGCCGTTATGAATAGTAATAACCACTTTTTAAAATTATAGAAATTTTATATTTCAAAATGGACTTCATTTTTGTATTCGTAATATCGAAATTATCCAAAGTTGAATTTTTTGTAATTTTCTGAGAACTTCCAATTTTTTTGAATAGTGAAAATTACTTAAAAACAACTTTTTTAATCAAAATAATTTATAGTGATAAATTATAATATTTAGTGGTTTTAAAGTATAATTATAATATATTTTTACCATTTTATCCAATGGTGGTCATTATAATTAATTTAACATTGAAATTGGACATAAACAATTGCCAATCTTTTGATATAAATTGTTTCTTAAAAACACGTTCTTTGTTGTAACAGCGGGAATTAATTATAAAATTAATTAATACAACTTATATGTTTGGAATTTTTTAAAAGAGACATCATTTTTGAATTCGGAATATCAATTATAGCTTAGGGTGAAATTTTGACCTTATTCTGAAAAACTTCAATTTTTGATGAATAGTGAAACCACTAAGTGGTAGTTAAATAACTGATTTTTCGTTTAAATGAAATATTACCACTTCTGTGATTTGATTTTCAAAAATCCGACATACATGGTTGTCATTAAGAAGTAAAATGTGGTTCAATGAGATTAAAATAATTTTTTGGTGAATAGTAACTTTTAAGTTCTTAATCGCGATTAGAGGTAATTAGTGTAGTTTAAGGTAAAAACAATGTTTTAATAATATGATATGAGCTTGACATTTGTCCTACTCCTATTGGATGAGTCATGGCCGACCAAGACAACCCATGGGTCAACTTGGGGACCCCATGGAGCCACTTTGGTTGGAAAATGACATTAATATATATTTATTTAATGTTAAAATTAAATTGACACAAACATGAGTTGTTTTACTAAAACAGTTTTTAAGTGGGGTTACACAAGTCCTAATTTTGATTATAAATATTAATTAGAAAGATAAAAAGATTTAATACATCATAGTATTTTTTTATAATTTTTAGATATTAAATAAATTAAATTATTTATGACATCATTATGATGCAGCGATGACCTCATTATTTAACGATTTTAATAAAATGAAAAGATAATGCAAAATCCAGGGCTTACACTTGTCCAAAGACTATTGGATGGGTATATTTCGAACACTTATCACCTTATCCACGAATTATATAAGTGTGGGACCTTTAGAATCCGAAAAGCATTGTGAAATAATATAACATTTCAATCTTTCCAAAAGTGCCCCTCCTCTCCACTTATAAAAGGCCCCCACCTCTCCCACCTCATTTACACTTTCAAGCCATTTGGCTCTGCCAACCTCTGCCAAAATACTCTCCCAACTTCCCCATATTACTCCTAGAAGCCTTACTTTGGGCAGAACTCTTCCCAAGGAAGCCTTTGGCTCAAATCAAAAAGAGTTACCCGATTTTGAGGTAATGTCTTCTCTAATGTTGTTTTGTTTTATTTTTCTTCTCCAACCCCCTAAACTCTTTTTATTCATTTATTTTGTAAAAAAACCAGTATCCTCAATATACTAGGATGTTGTTATAATAAGTATTCGAGCTACACTTACACACACCTACATCTAATGGTTAAAGAACATACGGTTTCTGTGGATGGCGAATTTCTGCCTCACGAAACAATGATTGTTCAACACTCATATAACACCTTCAAAGGTGGCCATTAAGATGTCACTATTTTTATATATGATATATAATATGTTTATGTTTTACTTATGCTTCTGTATTTCTCATTTATGGCATACTTTATGATTTCCATTATGGGTAAAACGCGATAATTTCATTTTAGGAAGTGCGGACTACCGCCCCCTCAAAGTGATTTGAATCGTTAATGCCATATGTGGGATGTATAAAGGATGTAGTAAATGGTATTATACACTATATTATACTGGAATTATATTATACATTTATATCATTATGATTTAGTTCCATTAAATATGAAATTGAAATGAAAGTAGCGTTCATGCGTACGTACGGCTTACCGTCTCCATGAACGGTGCATTTCATTTCTTACCTCTAAATGTTACGTAATATTATAAATGAATGTATATACTGGATATATAAGATATATATGACATATAAATCATGAATATAATTCTGTATATAATGGATATTCTATCACATGAACAACTTGTAATTATAAGAAGTTTATTGTTGACTCAAGTTACCAAAGATCGACAAAACGATCGCTATTAACTTGAATAATTACATAATATTCATAACATTGTAATAAGTGATATAAAAAGGATAATGAAATTGAAAATGGTTCTTAATAAGGTAGATATTAACTCTAGTTTAGTATTCAGGAGGATAAAGAACGGTTGAGTCAAGTCGGACAAAAGGTAAGGGAACTTCTTAACCCAACTTCCATTCTTTGGGTTAATCTTCTACTTTCAAATTATGTCATGATATTATTATGTCCTATTTTTTATTTTTTACTTCCTTTATTGTAACTATAGTGAATACACATAATAGATCCATTTTATTTTAAAAATGATCTTTTTAAGGACTTCGTCTCAATCTCCTTTCATTGAGGCATATTTGGTTTTATACACAACTTTCTTTTATACGGTGTATAAACCCCTTTGACTTTTACGTTTATTCAAAAGGAATCTTTTTTATACGAAGTGTTTTTCTAAACGACAAAAGGGAATGTTTTTCTTTCCGTACTTATGCGGCGACAACGACTTCTCCACCACCGTGACCTTTATTTGAGTTTCGGCTTCCTATACAAGCCATCATTGTTTTTAATGAAAAATAAATACAAAGTTTTAACTTTATTTTATTTTGGTATTGAAAATGGTTTTGAAAGCGTTTTTATTATATCAATGTGTTGTATTTATATCTTGTGATTGAAATGTGGAAATGTTATGTTTCCTTTATGCATGTTTTATGTGATACGATTATGTTATGGTTTATGATATGTTTAAACCTATTCATATGAGGAAGGCATTGGACTTAATAAGTGACGGGTGGAGCCCGATATAGCTCCTCGATGCATCGGCAGGTCTCATGAGACAAACTAGTGTCTTGGCACGAGTCCTTGACAAAATCTTATTTGTGGTCTTGGCACGAGGCCTTGGCTACGTGGTTATGATAGTCTGGCATTATGCATTTCATCATTATGAAAGTGGTTATTGATATTGCATGTGATTATTCGACCAGTAGAATATCCATGTGAAGAAGTAAATGGCATTGTCTCATTTTACTTTTGCCATATTATGTTGAAGTTCATGTTTAAAAGGCTTTTGTTTTAGTTATACATTGCCTTAAATGTTAATGTTTATTTATGAAAGCTTTCGCATTATTGTTATCCTTACTGAGCATCTAAGCTCACCCCTTTCAATGTTTTAATATTTTCCAGGATGTGAAGAAGTATTTTATGAATGACCTGCAGGGATAGTCAGAAGAGGATATGAGTGTGGACTATGGAGACTTTTTTATTGTAGTTTTTCACTTTATGATGTAATGTAACGTTACGAATGTATCTAGTGTTTCTAAGGCTACTAAACTAATCGGTCTTTCGAGACTTGATCTTTTGTGATCATGCCAATGTTACGAAGTAATGCACCAGCTCTGGGTAGCTGGGGTCGGGGCGTTACAGTTGGTATCAGAGGTAGTTTAGTACTAACTTTGGAAGCTAGATTTAGATAAACTCTAATTAGATCACATAGCCCGAAGATAGACTTTGAGGATTATTATAGAAGAACTTACTAGAATTTTGGTATTATAGAGATGTTATGAGTTTTCCGAGCAATACATCCCTGTCTGGATACGAGCAAGTAGAGGCGGCTCTGGCACAGATGTACCTAGGGGTAAAAACCGAAAACACCGCTTTGAGCTAGACTCGAACGGGAACTGGTGCACGATAACGGGCCTTGCTGCACTCTTGGTTATGACACTCCCGGGGGATATGCTTTGGATAATTCTCATTTTCTTTATAAACCACTATGAATGGTTATGAGTATATACTTCCTCAAAGAAAACATTTTTATTGATTATATCCATAAATAGTTCAATTTATGTTAAGTATCTTACAAGTATGGAATTATGAATTTTGATTTATAAACTAATATATTTTATGCCATTGTTTAGAAATGGCGCCTAGTGGAAGGAATGGAAACCGTATCAATGCACGCACTCCGTGTCGGGATTGCCCTCCTTCTCAAGATAATTATTGTGGAGCTGGAGATACAACTGGTTCTGATCAACTTATTACCATACTGGGACAACTCACTCAGGTTATGAATAATAACCTTACTCGTATGGAGTACCCTGATCCGCAACGTGGAGGATCAATGTTAGACCGCTTCATGAGGAAAAAACCACCAACCTTCAATGGAAGTACAAATCCTATAGTAGCTGAGCAATGGATAAATTCCTTAGAGAAAATATTCCATGCCTTGGGGAGTAGTGAAAGGGAGAAGGTTGTCATGGCAGTTTACCGCCTCATGGGAGATGCCGATCAGTGGTGGTCGCTGATTCAAAACACAAAGGAAGATGATGACGTATCGAATATGGAATGGAGGGAGTTCAAAGATCTTTTCTTAGAAAAATACTTTCCTCGCGACCATCGAGCAGATATGGAAAGGCAATTTCTGAGTCTGAGGCAGAAGGAGGATGAGAATGTCGCAAAGTATGAGGCTAACTTTACAAGGTTAGCAAGGTATGCTGCAGATTACATACATAACCCAAGGAGTAAGATTGATCGTTTCTTTGATGGGTTAAAACCATTTCTCCGTCGAGCTTTAGTATCACAATCCTTCTCATCATACGAAGATATTGTCTCGTGTGCTATCAAGACAGAAAAGGAATTCTCTAAGTCTTATGACAACAAAGTAAAGCAAGAGAAGAAGAGAACGGTGGAACAAGAGACAGATAAAGGGAAAAAGGGAAAGAAGGATTTTCCATTATGTGATAATTGTGGGAAGAATCACCCTGGTACTTGCCTAAAAGGAATGGGAGTTTGTTATAAATGTGGAGAAAAGGGTCACCAGGCTCGTGATTGCAAGGGAAAGAAAGAGGCTTTCAAAGTTGAATGCTACAATTGTAGGGAAACAGGGCATTATGCAAATGAATGTCCTAAGTGTCAGGGAAACTTACCTCAGAAAAGGCCAAGGGATCAAGGCCAATCTTATGCTATGACTACAGTTGAAGCGGAATAATTAATGTATTGGTGCTTTTGGACTCAAGGATTATATTCTGGTTATAAGAATAATGTGATATATATATATGGATTGTACTGCAGTACTTGTTGATTTCAGTAAGGTTTTAATATGATTAAGGTAATCATATTTTTAGTATGTGACAATAAGAGAAACTTTTATTTGTTTGGGGAATCTGATGTTACAATTGATTTTGGAATTTAGAGACCTTTTAGAGAAAGTCTAGACAGAGGTATTTTGGATAACTATTAAGGTTGGAATGGATTAAGTTGAACCATGGATAGTATTGTTTAAGGTTAAATAATTTCTGAAGATTATTTTTTGGAATATTATAATACTATAGTTTTAGGAAAAGGACAACCTGCAGGGTGGGGAATAACCCGTCGCATCGGACAAAGCTGCAGGAATCGAACCCACAACCATAGTGCGACAAGCCTTTATTTCCTACCACTAGCCTACAGGAAGTCCCTGGTTATTACAAAATAGTTTTACTAATCTAAATTGTATGTGTTAACATTTGTAACCTTATACAATTAGGATAATTATAATATTTTTGAGTTGTATTACCTTTTAGAGTGAAAGATGGGTTTGTGGTAAAAATTTATTAAAAATGAAAGTCTACATGAAAAGTATGTATATTCCCTTACGTTCTTAGTAAATCTCCTAAATAAATTCCTCAACTTTATAAAAGTTAACTCAAAACAAAAATTTGTCGGTTAACTTTTCCTACTGGGGAATCAATGATCGTTTAACCAATCACAAGTTTGTGATTTTTTGTAGTTAAACTTTCTCCTAGTCCTCTTTTATATAACTCTCCATCAGACCTTGATGGTTTGTTTCTCCTCCATATCCATATTTTCATAGAATCCTAGAATGGGCTATCTCGGGTGACCTTTGTACTTATCTTTCCTTCTTTTAATGTTATATATTTATTAACCTTATTTCCGATGTGGGTTTTCCTCAAAGGTATTTTCTCTTTTCAACCTTTTATTTTCAAAGAAAAATTTCAAATTGCGAGGACGCAATTTATTGAAGGATGGGAGAATGTAACACCCCGAGCTTCCACGATACGCTTCTCATTCAATAATGCAATAGCTTGCATTGTACGCAACTTCGAGTTCTAAAACACCGCGACTAATCAAAGTAGCCTTTATGAATAGTAATAACCACTTTTTAAAATTATAGAAATTTTATATTTCAAAATGGACTTCATTTTTGTATTCGTAATATCGAAATTATCCAAAGTTGAATTTTTTGTAATTTTCCGAGAACTTCCAATTTTTATGAATAGTCAAAATTACTTAAAAACAACTTTTTTAATCAAAATAATTTATAGTGATAAATTATACTATTTAGTGGTTTTAAAGTATAATTATAATATATTTTTACCATTTTATCCAATGGTGGTCATTAGAATTAATTTAACATTGAAATTGGACATAAACAATTGCCAATCTTTTGATATAAATTGTTTCTTAAAAACACGCTATTTGTTGTAACAGCGGGAATTAATTATAAAATTAATTAATACAACTTATATGTTTTTAATTTTGTAAAATAGACATCATTTTTGAATTCGGAATATCAATTATAGCTTAGGGTGAAATTTTGGCCTTATTCTGAAAAACTTCAATTTTTGATGAATAGTGAAACCACTAAGTGGTAGTTAAATAACTGATTTTTCGTTTAAATGAAATATTACCACTTCTGTGATTTGACTTTCAAAAATCCGACATACATGGTTGTCATTAAGAAGTAAAATGTGGTTCAATGAGATTAAAATAATTTTTTGGTGAATAGTAACTTTTAAGTTCTTAATCGCGATTAGAGGTAATTAGTGTAGTTTAAGGTAAAAACAATGTTTTAATAATATGATATGAGCTTGACACTTGTCCTACTCCTATTGGATGTGTCATGGCCGACCAAGTCAACCCATGGGTCAACTTGGGGACCCCATGGATCCACTTTGGTTGGAAAATGACATTAATATATATTTATTTAATGTTAAAATTAAATTGACACAAACATGAGTTGTTTTACTAAAACAGTTTTTAAGTGGGGTTACACAAGTCCAAATTTTGATTATAACTATTAATTAGAAATATAAAAAGCTTTCCTACATCATAGTATTTTTTTATAATTTTTAGACATTAAATAAATTAAATTATTTATGACATCATTATGATGCAGCGATGACCTCATTATTTAACGATTTTAATAAAATGAAAAGATAATGAAAAATCCAAGGCTTACACTTGTCCAAAGACTATTGTATGGGTATATTTAGAACCCTTATCACCTTATTCACGAATTATATAAGTGTGGGACCTTTATAATCCGAAAAGCATTGTGAAATAATATAACATTTCAATCTTTCCAAAAGTGCCCCTCCTCTCCACTTATAAAAGGACCCCACCTCTCCCACCTCACTTACACTTTCAAGCCATTTGGCTTGGCCAACCTCTGCCACAATACTCTCCCAACTTCCCCCTATTACTCCTAGAAGCCTTATTTTGGGCAGAACTCTTCCCAAGGAAGCCTTTGGCTCAAATCAAAAAGAGTTACCCGATTTCGAGGTAATGTCTTCTCTAATGTTGTTTTGTTTTATTTTTCTTCTCCAACCCCCTAAACTCTTTTTATTAATTTCTTTTGTAACAACACCAGTATCATCAATATACTAGGATGTTTTTATAAGAAGTATTCGAGCTACACTTACACACACCTACATCTAATGGTTAAAGAACATACGGTTTCTGTGGATGGCGAATTTCTGCCTCACGAAACGATGATTGTTCAACACTCATATAACACCTTCAAAGGTGGCCATTAAGATGTCAATATTTTTATATATGATATATAATATGTTTATGTTTTACTTATGCTTCTGTATTTCTCATTTATGGCATACTTTATGATTTCCATTATGGGTAAAACGCGATAATTTCATTTTAGGAAGTGCGGACTACCGCCCCCTCAAAGTGATTTGAATCGTTAATGCCATATGTGGGATGTATAAAGGATGGAGTAAATGGTATTATACACTATATTATACTGGAATTATATTATACATTTATATCATTATGATTTAGTTCCATTAAATATGAAATTGAAATGAAAGTAGCGTTCATGCGTACGTACGGCTTACCGTCTCCATGAACGGTGCATTTCATTTCTTACCTCTAAATATTACGTAATATTATAAATGAATGTATATACTGGATATATAATATATATATGACATATAAATCATGAATATAATTCTGGATATAATTGATATTCTACCACATGAACAACTTGTAATTATAAGAAGTTTATTGTTGACTCAAGTTACCAAAGATCGACAAAACGATCGCTATTAACTTGAATAATTACATAATATTCATAACATTGTAATAAGTGATATAAAAAGGATAATGAAATTGAAAATGGTTCTTAATAAGGTAGATATTAACTCTAGTTTATTATTCAGGAGGTTAAAGAACGGTTGAGTCAAGTCGGACACAAGGTAAGGGAACATCTTAACCCAACTTCCATTCTTTGGGTTAATCTTCTACTTTCAAATTATGTCATGATATTATTATGTCCTATTTTTTATTTTTACTTCCTTTATTGTAACTATAGTGAATACACATAATAGATCTATTTTATTTTAAAAATGATCTTTTTAAGGACTTCGTCTCAATCTCCTTTCATTGAGGCATATTTGGTTTTATACACAACTTTCTTTTATACGGTGTATAAACCCCTTTGACTTTTACGTTTATTCAAAAGGAATCTTTTTTATACGAAGTGTTTTGCTAAACGACAAAAGGGAATGTTTTTATTTCCGTACTTATGCGGCGACAACGACTTCTCCGCCGCCGTGACCTTTATTTGAGTTTCGGCTTCCTATACAAGCCATCATTTTTTTAATGAAAAATAAATACAAAGTTTTAAGTTTCTTTTATTTTGGTATTGAAAATGGTTTTGAAAGCGTTTTTATTATATCAATGTGTTGTATTTATATCTTGTGATTGAAATGTGGAAATGTTATGTTTCCTTTATGCATGTTTTATGTGATACGATTAGGTTATGGTTTATGATATGTTTAAACCTATTCATATGAGGAATGCATTGGACTTAATAAGTGACGGGTGGAGCCCGCTATAGCTCCTCGATGCATCGGCAGGTCTCGTGAGACAAACTAGTGTCTTGGCAGGAGTCCTTGAAAAAATCTTATTTGTGGTCTTGGCACGAGGCCTTGGCTACGTGGTTATGATAGTCTGGAATTATGCATTCCATCATTATGAAAGTGGTTATTGATATTGCATGTGATTATTCGACCAGTAGAATATCCATGTGAAGAAGTAAATGGCATTGTCTCATTTTACTTTTTCCATATTATGTTTAAGTTCATGTTTAAAAGGCTTTTGTTTTAGTTATACATTGCCTTAAATGTTAATGTTTATTTATGAAAGCTTCCGCATTATTGTTATCCTTACTGAGCATCTGAGCTCACCCCTTTCAATGTTTGAATATTTTCCAGGATGTGAAGAAGTATTTTATGAATGACCTGCAGGGATAGTCAGAAGTGGATATGAGTGTGGACTATGGAGACTTTGTTATTGTAGTTTTTCACTTTATGATGTAATGTAACGTTTACGAATGTATCTAGTGTTTCCAAGGCTACTAAACTAATCAGTCTTTCGAGACTTGATCTTTTGTGATCATGCCAATGTTACGAAGTAATGCACCGGCTCTGGGTAGCTGGGGTCGGGGCGTTACATAGCACATCATGAGTCATCTTCCCCTCCACACTTAAGTTCAACTAGATCATGCATTTATACTTCCAGAGCAGGTTGGAAAGGGAAATTTGTCTTGTAATGTGGTTTACCTAATAGGTTATACATGGCAACTAAGGGCTCATGAAGGATAAAATGTTCAAGGAAGGCCAAAATAAATAGGATAATCATGAAAAGGAGGCTCCAATATTCAAACAAATGCCTCAATCATTTTAATCACACGTATCTCAGCCCTCAAGTTTTGATATAAATAAATCAAGTTCTGGTTTAAGCAAACACGAATTGGTTCTCTCAAGAAAGAGGTAAATGTGAAGAAGATGTAAAAATGGGTCCAGAGGCCTCACAGGAATGAGAATTTCAATCACAATGCCAGTGATATGTGCCATGATATTTAAAAATCAGTGGTCATTTTAAGAATTTTCCAAATTTTTGAACTTAAAACAATGTTGTATTCAACATTCATTTATCTTTAGTTTCAAAGGATAAGTTGGTTCACTCCATGGAATGAGTTTCAAATGAAATTCAAGAAATTCCAAAACCCCTTTTTTTAAAAAAAAGAAACACGAAGAAAGAAGAAAAAAATGGAAAGAAATTTTGACAACAAAAAATTTCAAAAACAAAGTTCGTAAAAAAATCTACTCTACCCAACATTGTGTCCCCCCACACTTATTCTATGCAATGTCCTCATTGTGTAGTTTTTTTAGCATTAAATTCATGAAATTAAAGACAAAGCAAAAATAAATGATAAGGAAAGACACAACCTGGAATCAATAATATTCTGTGTCATGAAGTTGAATTTCCTCCCCTGGAGGATCAAGAAAATTTTCTCGAAATAGCTTCAACTGATTCCCATTGACAGTGAATGATGTCTCTTTATCTAGATCTTTAATCTGTATTGCACCAAAAGGAAAAACATGAGTAACAATGAATGGGCCCGACCATTTGGAACGAAATTTACCTGGGAAGAGTTTCAATCTGGCATCAAATAGAAGAACTTTGTATCCCTCCTTGAAGTTTTTGTTGAGAATCCTCCCATCATGAAAGGCTTTGCTTCTCTCTTTGTATAACCTGGAGCTTTCGTATGCATTATTTATGATCTCCTCCAACTCCTGCAAACAATATTTTCTTTCTTTCCCAGCAGAATATAGGTTCATGTTACATGTTTTTACAGCCCAAAACGATTTGTGTTCTAACTCAACTGGTAGATGACAAGCCTTTCCATAGACCAATCTAAATGGTGACATTCCAATGGGGGTTTTGAAAGAAGTTCTATGGGCCCAAAGAGAATCATCAAGTCTCAAACTCCAATCCTTTCTATTTGGGTTCACTGTTTTTTCTAGGATTTGTTTGATCTCCCTATTAGACAACTCAGCCATTCCATTTGTTTGAGGATGATAGGGCGTAGAGACCCTATGATTAACATCGTATTTCTTCAAAAGTGATTCCAAAGTCCTATTACAAAAATGGGTACCTTGATTTGTAATTAGAAACTTTGGAAATCCAAACCTTGAAAACAAATTTCCTTTAAAAAATTTAGACACAATCTTTGCATCATCAGTTCGGGTGGGGATAGCCTCTACCCACTTGGAAACATAATCAACAGCCAACAAGATGTAGAGATATCCAAATTAATTAGGAAAAGGCCCCATGAAATCCATTCCACATACATCAAAAACATCACAAAACAAAAGTGGGTTTTGTGGCATCTCATTCCGCTTGGAAATGTTTCCTTGGAATTGACAATTTTTATAGGTTTTGCAGAATTCAAAAGCATCTCTAAAAATGGTGGGCCAATAAAATCCAGAATCAAGAACATTTATTGCTGTTCATTGTGGTCCAAAGTGTCCTCCACAGTTTAATGTGTGGCAGAAATGTAGGATGGATTGAAATTCAGAGTTCGGAATGCAACTTCGTATCATTTGATCACTACCAATGTGCCATAAATAAGGATCATCCCAAATGTATTTCTTTGAATCGCTCCGAAGTTTATCAATTTGATTTTTGGAAAACCAATGGGTGTGTTCATCAGAAGACAAATAGTTTACAAGATTAGAGAACCATGGTATTTCACTTTGAGAAGCAAATAAATCCTCATCTGGAAAGGTTTCCTTAATTGGGGAAAACAACTGAAATTTCCTATTCCCAATAGATGGTATCCTGCTCAAATGATCAGCAACAAGGTTCTAACATCCTTTCTTATCTTTTATTTCAACATCAAACTCCTATAAAAGTAAAATCCATCTCATAAGTCTTGGTTTTGCATCATGTTTCTTCATCAAGAATCTGATTGCAGAATGATCAGTAAAAACAATCACCATGGAGCCCAGCAGATAACTTCTAAATTTGTCTAGAGCAAAGACAACAGCTAGCAGTTCTTTCTCAGTTGTTGTGTAGTTTGATTGGGCTTGATCAAGAGTTCGGGAGGCATAGGCAATCACATGAGATTTCTTTTCTATCATTTGACTCAATACTGCCCCAAGAGAAAAATCAGATGCATCTGTCATTATTTCAAAGGGAATGTCCCATATATGAGGTTGAACAATGGGAGGAGTTATCAATCTTTGTTTCAAATCATGAAACGAATTTATGCAATTCTCATCAAAGACAAATGGGACATCTTTTTGGAGTAATCTGGACAATGGAATTGCAATCGTACTGAAATCTTTAATGAATCTCCTATAAAATCCAGCATGCCCGAGGAAGGATCTCACATCTCTGACAGTTTTTGGGTATGGTAATGAAGAAATGACCTCAAATTTGGATTGATCAACTTGAATTCCATCACGGGACAAAACATGTCCAAGAACGATCCCTTTAGCAACCATAAAATGGCATTTTTCATAATTTAGAACAACGTTCTTTTCAATGCATGTTTTCAGGACACGTTCCAAGCTTTTCAAACAACTTTCAAAAGATGATCCATACACAGTGAAGTCATCCATAAAAACTTCCATGCAAGTTTCCAAAAATTCAGAGAAGATGCTTATCATACACCTTTGAAAAGTTCCTGGGGCATTACATAAACCGAAGGGCATCCTTCTGTAATAAAAAGTTCCAAATGGGCATGTGAAAGTGGTTTTCTCTTGATCCTCAGGTAAAATGTGAATCTGAAAATATCCAGAGAATCCATCCAGAAAACAGTAGTGGGTTTTTCCAGCTAGTCTTTCAAGGACTTGATCAAGGAATGGTAACGGGAAGTGGTCTTTCCTTGTAACCAAATTGAGTTTCCTGTAATCAATGCACATTCTCCATTTATTTGGAAGCCTTATGGGGACAAGATCACCAAATTCATTCCTCGAGATTGTAAATCCACTTTTTTTAGGAACAACATGGACTGGACTTACCCATTGACTATCAAATATGGGAAAAATAATTCCAGCAGCCAACAAGGTGGTGACTTCTTTCTTCACAACCTCCAAAAGTGTTGGGTTTAGTCTTCTTTGAAATTGTCTTACCGGTCTAGTGTTCTCCTCTAGTAAAATTTTGTGCATGCAAACCGAGGGGCTGATTCTTGTTAGATTAGAGAGAGTCCATCCTATGTCTTCCTTGTGGTACTTGAGAACTTCCAACAATTGGTTTTCCTGGACTTCTGACAATTCTTTTGAGATTATTACAGGGAATTGTTCCTTATGACCTAGGAAGGAATACTTGAGGTTATCTGGAAGGGGTTACAATTCTACCACAGGTGGGTTGGTTTCATTGATAACTGGGAACTCTTCAGAAGTTTGATTGTTTGGTGAAGCTCCATGTTCATCATAGTTATCTCTTTCTATGATATCATGACTTGTTTCATGTGAAAAATTGGAAACCTCTACGGGAATACCACTACCAGATTCAATGGTTTCTAGAAATTCATCATCATCATTTCTCAGATATCCAGTCTCAACATCCCAAGACTCTTCATAGTCTCCAATTTCATCCTCATTTTTATCTGATTCGGTATCATACAAATATACCTCTTTTTCTACATCAGTTGGTATTTCATCATAGAAAAAATTAGGTAACATGCCAGAGGAAAACCAATCAATCATGTTTACATGGGGAGTTGAATGATCCTCAACTGGGTGTTTCATTGAATGAAAAATGTTGAAATGAACAACATCTCCTCCAAATTCCAGTGAGAGTGTTCCCTTGTGAACATTGATGATAGCTTTTGCCGTTTTTAGATATGGCCTCCCTAGGATGAGGGGAGCATGTGTGCTGAACCGATCATCTTCCATATCCAAAACATAGAAGTCAACAGGAAAAATCATATCTCTCACTTGAACGAGAACATCCTCTATAACTCCAGCAGGTTTGGTGGTACTTCGGTTTGCGAGTTGAATGATAATTCCAGAGGGTTTTAAGTCTCCAACCTGAAGAGATGAGTAGACAGAATGTGGCATGACATTGATGGAGGCCCCTAGATCAAGCATCACATCTTTGAATTCACATTACCCAATGGTACAGGGAATGGTAAATGTCCCAGGGTCTTTACACTTGACCGGAAGGGCATTTTGAATCAACGATGAGACATTCCTTCCTAAGTTTACGTTTTCTCCCCCTTTGAACTTCCTCTTGTTGGTACACATGTCTTTCAGAAACTTAGCGTACCTCGGAATTTGTTTCACATCATCGAGCAATGGAATATTGACTTGGACTTTCTTGAATGTTTCCAAAACCTCCTTATCCAATTCTTTTTCAGCAATTGACTTTGGTGGTGGTTCACACCTTGGATAACGCAGTGGAGGTTTGAATCTTTCTGGGGTATTCTGAGTATGTTTTAGAGGAACATAAGGGCCAGACATCCTCTTCCAATCATTCTTTGTTCTTTCAAACAAGATTTCTTCTCTTGACTTTGAGTTTCTATCAACTTCAGATTTTTCATCATTTTTATCAAGGGCAGGATTTTCATCAACAGTATCAGAAGAAGGCTTGATGTTCTCAATCTGAGGATTTTTCAATTTTGTTCCACTCCTAAGTTCAATTGTACTCACATTTTCCTTCCCATTATTCCTCGGATTTACTTGTGGCTGTGAGGGTAAACCACCACTCATTTGATTTGTTATGCAATTAATACTTGAGGCAAGTTGACCCATTTGAGTCATCAAGGTATTCATTTTGTTATTTTGTTGTTTTGTGTATTCTTTTAGTTCCCTCATTTCCTCTTGTTGTTTCCTCATTGATTCTTCAAGGTTCCTATCATAGTTTTGAGTGGGAGGGGTAGGGTGAAAATTGCTTCCATAATGAGCATTGGCTTTCTCATTGAAATATCTTGGTTGAGAATTACTTGATTGTCCTTGGAAGAATCCTCTTGGTTGTTCAGGTTGACGAAATCTTTCATTTGAGTTTTTGTTCCATCCTTGATTGAAATTTTGGTTTTTTTGAAATGGTCTTTGCTGGTTTGGTTGAAATGGTCTTCCAGGAAAAACTGCATTGCAGTTCTCAGGAGGCTCTTTCATTTGCGGGCATTGGTCACTAAAATGCTCATTCGAAGAACAAATCCCACAGTGGACATGTAGTTGGAAAGCCGCTTCAGGTTTGGGTTGGGTTGGTGGGGTGTTAGACAACATTATTGACCTTACCATGGTGGTGAGATCAGATAGTTGACTTGCAATTGTGTTGTTTTCGGGACTAGTAGTAGGGAATTCTTGTGAAGCTTTGACATGAAGAAGGCCTCTGGTTCCAAATTGTTGGGCATTCTGGGCCATGTTTGCAATTAAAATCCTAGCAGCAGCTGGTGTCTTATCAACTAAAGCTCCTCCTGCAGCAGCATCGATCATACTTCTATCAGTGAGACACAATCCTTCATAAAAGTATTGAATGAGAAGTTGGTCACTGATTTGATGATGGGGGAAACTAAAACAAAGACGTTTGAACCTTTCCCACTATTCATGAAGCGTTTCTCCTTGTGTTTGCCTAATTCCACAAATCTCCTTTCGAATGGAGGCAGTTCTAGACGCAGGGATTATTTTTTCAAGGAAAATATTTTTTACACTACTGGAAAAACGACCAATACCCACGGTTCAAAACCGTGGGTATAGCCCCCAAAACCGTGGGTATAGGCTATACCCACGGTTTGGGGAACCGTGGGGATGAGTGGCGTCGGTATAGGGGTATCACCCTATACCCACGGTTTATCAGAACCGTGGGTATATCCTTTTCAAATGGAGGACCACGCTGCTCCAGCGTGGCACACACCAATCCCCACGGTTTCCAAACTGTGGGGTATTAAAAATCGGAAATGGGGCGCCGCTGGAATTCGAACCTGCAACCCAGCCACGCCTCACTGCCGCGCCTCACCACAAGACCAACGCACCTATAATTTCTATTTGTTATATATGCATATATCTACAAATATATATTAATATAATCCACGGATTTAAAACGACAAGAAATAAATTCAAAAAACGCACCTGGGAGGATTTGAACCCAGGTCTCACACGGCATTTGCAGCGGAATACGGAACTCGTGACCAACACAGCTAATTAAATTTTATTAACATTTCAATCTGGTTTTTTAATTATATTAAAAATAATCGAATATCTAAAAAATAAAAAGATACCGAGATTCGAACACCGGTCTGTCATATATGAGACCGAGACCTGAACCAACTAACCCAGCGAAATTATTGAACTAAAATCTTCACTCCATATAATTATATTAATTTGAAATCATGTTCCCGCCAAAACAAAATCCACTCCCGCGGGAATTTTTCCCCCCCGCCATAACAAGGAAAAGCTATACCCATGGTTTTGGAAAACCGTGGGTATAGGTCTTGTAAAAAAAAACCCCTATCCCTACGGTTTTTTAGAACCGTGGGCATTGGTCTCTATAACAACCCCTATACCCACGGTTTTACCAAAACCGTGGGTATAGGTCTTCAAAAATAACCTATACCCACGGTTTTGCCAAGAACCGTGGGTATAGGGGACCTATACCCACGGTTTTCCAAAACCGTGGGTATAGGTTCCTATACTAAACCTATGCCCACAGTTTTGGAAAACCGTGGGTATACGGGTGTCCTATACCCACGGTTTCGTGCAAAACCGTGGGTATAGACCCATTTTCCAGTAGTGTTAATTCATTCCAATTTCTAATCAAGGTTGAGTGAGAATAGAAAAACCATTCCTTAGCAACTCCATCTATAGAAAAAGGAAACGACCTAAGCTTCATTTGATCGGCATCAACTCCATGAGGTTTCATATTGACACACAGATAACTAAATTCTTGGAGGTGTTTGTGTGGGTCTTCACCGGGAAACCCATTGAATTTGGGAAGCTGGTGGATGAAACCGGACTTGATTTCAAATCCAGCAGGGGCATCAGGGTACTCAACAGGATTCTCGTGATTATCATCATAGGATGAAGCCAGTTCATACAAAGTTCTATTTTCAGCCATTTTGATTTCAGTTTCAACTAAGTCCCTCCTAGGTGTATTAGTGGAAGATTCAAAACATGAAACTTGTGGATTATTACCTCTAACACTAGTGTGAAACGTTCTATCAATTTCTGAATCTAAAGGTAACAAGTTCGGTTCAGAATTTCGGGTCATGCAAGAGAAAGGAAAATATATATATATATATATATATATATAACTAAAATAAAATCAACTCTAGCAACCTCCCTGGAAACGGCGCCAGTTGATGTGATCGTTTTTTTCGTGAAACCCTCAATCAATATTTTCCCTTTTTATGTAGCACAGTGGTGACCACAGGGTTGTCTCTCGAGGAGGTTGCAGTTCGAGTTGTAAAACTGTCACTTTTGTTGTTTTGTTTGTTTTTAATGAAATGAAAATGGGGGTTTGATTAACAATTTGAAAATAAAATTTTAATTAAATTCTAAACTTAAATAATTTTAAAGGAAAGATAATGTGGGTTTTAAATCAAGAATAAAAATAGCAGTCGCAGACAAGCTTCACCCTCTCGGACACTCCCCTCTTCCTTGTATATATAAAAAAATATCTCTTATTTTAAATTCCTAAATGTACCCCCAAGGACCCCCAGGTTTACACTCAAATTTGAAAAGACACCATATTTAAGACTTCAATATGATTGTTGTCCCGCCTATAGAAGTGATTCAATTACTTAAATACCTCTAAGTAATTGAACCTAATTGAATTCGCTATGCTCAATGACAAAACCTCACCAAAGAATTTTAAATAGCGAAGTCAATTGTTCTACTTTATAGATGGAACAATGGTAAAAACAAATTTGTTGAAAATATATTTAAGAATGAAAACAACCAGATTCATTCAAAAATATAGGTTCAAGAGAAATTCAAAAAAAGAGATTACACATTAAAATCCAAACTCGGAAGAGAGTGTCCGTCGGGTGTCGTCATCCGCCACCACTTGCCGCTTAGCCTTCCATCAATTGAGAAGCCTTCATCTTTTCTATTGAATATTCAAAGAATTTCATCTTCTTAAGGATCAAAATCTTCACCTTCCCCTTTGCTCTCTCAAGCCAACTCCCTTTTGTGAGGGATTGTGGGGTGAAAAAAAGAATATCTTGAGAGGTAGGAGCTCCCCTCCTTTTATAGGCAGATTTTATCTTCGCCAAGGTGTCGCGTTTTAGACCCCTTAAATGGCCGATTCATGCGTGGACCTCTGCTTCCATATTGTTCATAAATGTCTTGGCCGTCCACCCTAAAAATTTCAGATTAATTAGACGCGTATTGAAGGATTTATGTTTTTTCTATTGAAAATAGATTTCTCTGGATGAAGCTTCCTGGAAGCTTCCTTCAAAAATATATCACTAAACGGCCATCATAAAGGATTCCAAACGTCTTGAAATTTATTGAGGAGATGAGACTTAGAGTCCTCTTTCATAGACAGGTAGAATCGCATCATTTGGAGTAGTGTAGGCCGACATTTTCTTCCATTACTATGGTGGAGTCAATGTAATCCGCCAGGAAAAAATTGTCAAATTCATTGATTTTTGTGGGCACCATTAATATCAATTCAACCCCTGGTCCTGAAGACAAAGATGAAGGAAATAAAATTAGGGTTTAAACAAAATTCGAATCACAAAATATGGAAATATATTTTATAATAGAAGAGATGGCGCAAGAGGAACAGGGTGGGAACCCCAATTCTGGCGACGATGATCCTGCCGATCTTACAGAAGGGATGCGTGCAGTGGATGGTGATGGTAAGCACTCCTTTGCTGAACATCCCAGTCACAAGGAGATGTTCTCGGTTGCAAAAAAGGGGAGATGGAACTAGGGTTGTAAATGGGAAGACAGGGGGAAAATTCGCGGAGGTGGTTAAGAATGCTGCGGGAACCTCATTCGCGAGCTTTGATGCTCCCCCTCCTGGGACAGTGATCAAAAAGGGGAGGATTGCCCATGTGTCGGCTAATCAAGAAGCGGTGGAAGAAAGGGTAAACTCATGCCGATTTTCAATTATCGCAAGAGTAATAACCCCGAAGGGGGAGCGGCTGTGGAAATTTCAGGACCTGGCTAAAAGGATTGCTGAGATGTTGGGTTTTGAAGAATGGCGGATGATCGCGATGGGTAGGGGTTACTACCATGTGGTCTTCCCATCTGATGAATGTAAGAGGAAAGCGTGGAGCAAAGGTACGGTGGCATTGAACCCGGGATTTCTGAAGGTACAGGAATGGGATAGGAACTTTGATCCTATGACTGTCCGTAGCACACATACTCAGCTATGGATTCGAATTTACAAGCTAAACTGGTTGTATTGGCACCCAAGGATCTTATGGGACATTGCATCCTCGGTGGGTACTCCGATTCAGATGGACCGACAGAAAGACAATCAGAAGCTTGGGCATTATGCCAGAATCCTGGTGGAGGTTGACATGGAAAACACGCTTGTGGAGGAGGTAGTGTTGACAACGCGGGATGACAGTATGAGGTTGGACATTCTTTATAAGAGGAAACCGAAATTCTGCTCGAGGTGCTTGATTTTTGGGCACATGTTTGCTGAGTGCAGGCGGGATGTAGTATGCCAATCATGCATGATGAAGGGACATGAGGAGCGTATGTGCATGCGAAGGAAGGGGAATGGAAAATGCTTGGAGCCGCTGGGGACACTGGATGCTGGTCAAGGGTCTGGGTTGGGGTAAGGAGGCATTGGGGACCCTTCACCTGCTGCAGTGGTAAATGATACAGCGCCGAAGGAGGTTCCTACTGGAACTATTGTGGGTATGGAGGGTCCGGCTGTTGGAATCCAGGTGGACTCTTCTCCCGGCAATGTTCATACGGTGGACAGGGTGGAGGTTGCAAAACAGTTCGATGATAAAGTGGAAAGGAGCAGAGGAAGTTGGGATGCCTGCACTGCAATCGGACCTATGGCAGACCGAGGGTTGGCTTCTGATTCTGGAGGGGAGTTCACTCAAATCTCCCCCTCCAAGGCTGCACGAAGGAGGGTGTTTGTGGGTAGTGACCCCCCCCCCCCCCCCCCCGGAAGTCCAGCAACACTTTTATACCGCTCTGTGGAAGACTTTGGTCGGATGAGATGGATGATGCTCAGAATTATGATGTTGTTGATGATGATGATGGTGAAGGGATGCCTGATGCCAATAAGGTGGAGAAGGTGCTAGCTGAAACAGGTGCAGTGGTGCAAGTGGAGAATGTCGTACAAACCAGTCCAGTTACTATCTCTTTTGATGGAGCTGTCACAGGTGGAGTTGGAGGGAGGATATCAACCGAAACAGGTCAAATCAGTACAGGTGAGGTTAGCAATGAAGCCCAAGAACAGGATACTGGTAAGGGAAAGGAAACTGATGGAGCAACCAAGGATCCAAATGAGCAAGATAGCAGCACTGCCCCCGAGCATAGTGTGATGAAGGGTCAGGGAGGGAAAAAGAAAAAAGGGAAGTCGCAAGCCTCTGTGGAGAAGAAAGGGGGACCTCTGACAAGAGGTATGACCCATAAACAATGAGTATTTTATACTGGAACTGTCAAGGGCTGGGGAACCCCCGCACGGTCAGGGCCCTTCGACATAACATTCTGACCTACAAGCCAATGTTCGTCAGCATTGCTGAACCTAAAGTTATGTTAGATAAATGGAAGGGACTCGGATGGGCCTCACTTGGGTACAAATTTGTGGCGAGCAATCAGTCTGCATCTTATAAGGATCACTTGTGGGTGTTTGTACAGAACAGCCTGCAGATCACCTCATGCGACAACGGTCCTCAATGGGTTTTGGTGAACTGCACCATTGCTGGACAACAGCTTTCTTTATCTGTTATTTATGCTTCTAACTCTTAAATTAAGAGGAGGGACCTATGGGAGGCACTCAAATATACCTCTAGTAGAATGGATCGCAAATGGCTGTTGATTGGCGATTTCAACACTGTTTTGAAACCTGAGGAGAAAACTGGGGCATCTTTCAACAGGATTGTTGCCTCTGAATTTTTTGAATGTATTGATTACTGCAATTTGGACCAAGTTGCAATTGCTGGTGATGACTTCACTTGGTGCAGGTATACTTGGGAAGGAAAACAGGCTAGTAAGCTTGACAGATGTTTTGTTCAGATTGATGATCAAGTGGCAGCTCATGGCATCTCTGGATTCACACTGCCTAAGCACCACTCCGATCACAATCCAATTGTTATTGATGTGGAACAGCAGGTGACAAGTCCAGGCCCTGTCCCCTTTCGTTTCAACAATGGTTGGCTTGTGATGCCAGGATGCAGGGAAATTGTTTTAGAAGCTTGGAAACTGGATACAATTGGAAGCCCACTGCAGCGACTAGCTGTGAAACTGAAGCATCTAAAGGGGCTGCTAAGAATTTGGAGCAGGAATTCCTTCTCTAAACTAGACAAGGATATCAAGGAAGCAGAGGATGTACTGGCCAAAATTCAGATTGGTCAGGGGCAGCACTCGAGGGTATTACAGCAGGAAATTGCTGCACACAACAAGCTTGATGATCTCTTAACGGTGAAGGAAAGATTGGTCAGGAATCATCTGAATGTGCGGTGGTTAAAAGACGGTGATAGAAACTCGATGTTCTTCAATAGATTTCAAAAGGAAAAGAGGGCCCGGGGAGGGACCAAGGTGATCAGCATTGATGGACAACTCTACACGGAGGAGAATGAGATTGCAGTGGCTGTGGTTGAGCACTTTAAGAATGTTTACTCTGAAAATGGGCAGTCAAGGATACACTGCATGGTGGATAACATTAGTTACTGCATTGATAAACAATCGAACCAACTCCTAACTGCTCCCCCATGAAAAGAGGAGATTAGAACTGCCCTTCTCTCTCTGAATCTGGAAAGTGCCTCGGGCCCCGATGGATTCACGAATAAGTTCTTTATGTTTTACTGGGACATTCTGCAGGATGACATAGAGCAGGCCATGACAGACTTCTTCTCTCACTTTTACATGACATATGGGATGAATTCATGCTTTATTGCACTCATTCCCAAAAAAGACAATGCCCTTGACATAAAGGATTTCAGACCGGTGGCTCTTGGGAATACGATGCCCAAGCTTATTAGTAAGATCTTGACAAGAAGGTTGGGTGGGATGGTTGATAGCATGATCACCAAGAATCAATTTGGTTTCGTCCAAGGGAGGAACATCCAAAAGTGCTTATTTATGGCCTCCGAGAGTGTCAATCTTCTGCGAAGGAAGTCAAAGGAAGGGAGCTTTGCTATTAAAATTGACATATCCAAGGCCTTTGACACGTTGAAATGGGACTTTCTTCTGGATTTACTTAAGAGGTATGGTTTCTCTGCTGGTTTTTTAAGAATGATCCGCATCATTCTTGGTTCCACAAGGCTGTCAATTCTTGTGAACGGGGTCCCGAGGGGCTTTTTTCCGTGCACCAGGGGGGTGAGACAAGGCGACCCATTGTCTGGGATTCTCTTTGCACTGGAAGAGGATTACTTAAGTAGGTGTATCAATGACCTTGGGCAAACGGGCTGGTACAAGACGATCAGGGCTGGTGTGAGCGGGCAGGCCCCATCTCACCTATTTTATGCGGATGACATTTTATTATTTGGACAAGCATCAAGGAGAACTATATATTCAATTAAGGCCCTTTTCAGTCATTATGAGGAGGTGGTTGGCCAAACAATAAGCTGGGACAAGTCTTCGATTGTCTTCGGTAATGGGGTCCCGGTAGGCAAACGGAATAGGATTGTTAGGCTCCTTGGGGTGAGGAGAGGGTCATACCCCTTCCAATATCTTGGGGTCCCAATGTTTTGTGGGAAGGTGAAAAGGCAGTACTTGGAAGGACTTTCGGCGGGTATTTTGCAGCAGCTTGCTGGTTGGAAGGGGAAGGCCATGTCTTTGGCCGGAAGGGTCTGTCTGGTAAATTCAGTAATCACTTCAAAGTTTGTTTACTCGTTTTCACTGTATAGATGGCCGAGAGGACTTCTGAAAGAGATTCAGAGCAAGGTGCGGAATTTCATATGGACGGGGTCACCATATGAGAAGAAGTTGATTACAGTTGCCTTGAAAGAATGTGTTAAGCCGGTGGAGATGGGGGGGCTTGGAGTAAAGGACCTACGCACTTTCAATGATGGATTGATTGGGAAATTTACGTGGTATTTGATCACACATGAAGATGCTGATGATTTCCTGTCGAATCGAATTACAAGGAGACTTCTTAGTGGTTATAAATATTATCTTGCCTCATCGGTTTGGGCTCCGCTCAAGCATGCATATGAGAGTATCATGCAGGACACGAAATGGCTGGTCTGTAAGGACTCAAACCTGAGCTGCTGGACAACAAAGTGGCTCACACAGCCCCTTCGGAATCTGAATGTTACAATGGAGGCGGTCTCTATGTCCATCTCGACCTTTCTTTTGTATTTTAATTCCCCTGCATCTGATGTTCCTGTGCAGGTGGCTGATGAAATCAATGGATACACGTTCATGGATGTTGACACGCTGATCTGGATCCCTGCCAAGTGTGGACAGTTTAATTACAGGGATTTTTACAATATGACCAGTGGGGGGCTCAATTCTGCACCAGCCTGGTTGATGAATTTCAAGGCCCCTTTTATCTGGCCTGCAAGGTATTTCTTAATATGGAGAATATGGAAAAACAGGATACCAACAGCGGAAGCTCTCCAACGGACTGGACTGCACATGGCTTCAAGGTGTTCCATATGCAAGAGCGAGGAGGATTCGATACAGCATATTTTCACGGGCTGCAGGCGGGCCAAGCAGCTATGGGAGTACATTGGGTATCTGTTTGGTGTTGTAATTGACACATGCAGGCCGGTTATTGACCTGCTTTCCAGCATGATGACTGTCCCATGTAGTGCACAAATTCACAACCTGATGCTGGTGGCTGTAGCGGCTGTTATTGCAGATACATGGGAGGCTCGGAACTGCATGCTATTTGGAGATGAGCAGCATACGGTACAGCAAGGGATGAAGGCTGTCCATCGGGATATCTATGCCGCCTCCATGTTACAGGATGGAACAATGCATAACACCATTGAGGATCTCCAGGTTCTGCGGAAACTTGGTGTATCGGGTCGGCCGCGCAAGCCTCTAATGATGAAGTATATACGGTGGATGCCACCCATCGCGACCTGCCTCAAGATAAATGTTGACGGGGCTGCTTTGGGTGCACCAGTTATGTCGGGGTGCGGGGGAGTGTTCCGAACCTACCGTGGGTTTGTTAAGGGCTGCTTCCACCACACAATAGGGATTGGCACTGTGTTTGAAGCTGAAATCTGGGCCATGATATATGCTGTCAGGTACGCTGTCCGGTTTAATTGGATGCATATATGGCTTGAATCTGATTCCCAATCTGCAGTTCATGCGTTGAGGACCAAGACACGGAATGTCCCGTGGTGCACGTTGCCTCAATGGGTTGACTGTCTCGACCAGGCTGCGCGCATGTGCCTGGTGGTTACACATGTCTACCGGGAGGCCAATCAGGTGGCGGATGCCCTTGCAAAGCGGGCATTGATTGATTTGGATGAAATGTGGTCGTTTACGGTGCCTGATTATTGTGCCCCACTTGTGACGGCTGACAGAGGTGGAGTGTTGCACACTAGATTATGTAAAAATCCCTTGTATTCCTGACTCTTTTAACTTTTTTATTATTTTTTTGGGGCCGGTTTTTTTACCGGTCCCTGATCTTTATGATATTTTATAAAAAATGACCAAAATACCTCTGTGATAAAAATCTGTTAAAAATCCAGAATTATGAAATTTAAACTTTTTATCCCAAAACACACTATAAATCTATAATTGTTACAAATAAGATCAAATTGTTAAATTTGTGAGGTTTAAATCATTTAAATAGACATTAAAAATATTGGAAATATTATCTCTATCAATTCCCCCACACTTGGCTCTTGGACTCCTGGACAAGTGAGCACGGTATCAAGAAAAATAAAACACATACCAATGGAGTTTACCAATTTACCACAATGAATTAAAAGATATCATGCCTCATTAAAGAAAAATATTTAAAATTCTAAATTCAAATCATTCAATCCATTTCCACTTATTTTGTCTTCTCATGGACACAACACACTTACCTCACATTCATTTTTCTCTCAGCACACAATATAGATTTGCAACAAGGCTTTTCTCATCCAACTCATACAAGAATTACCATAGGCTTGATAAATTTCTACATCTCCACCTGATGTGAACCAAGAACATGTGATTATCATGGGGACTTTACAAGGTTTTTCTGTGGCTTGGGGTTGGTAGGTTTCAAATGTGAAATATTCTGTGGCTGAATAAGGAGGGTTTGGCTCTTTTTGAATTAGAAATGCATGAGTCTAATTTTTACTCAGGTATGGTCTCCTCCATATTCTCTTAAAATAATCAACTCTGATCTTCTGTTTTCCACCCCATTCCATCAATATTTCAGCAGAAAGTATGAATTTTTTTTTAAAGCTCCAGATAGGCACAGCTTATTTCCATTGCGAGCTCCAGATAGGCACAGCTCCATTTCATTTGAGAGCTCCAGATCGGCACAGGTCTCAGAAAAATATATTCCAGCATCACAAATACGCCTTCAATGTTTAAATGTTCTCCCAAAGAAATACCAAATGAGGTAGCACATCATGAGTCATCTTCCCCTCCACACTTAAGTTCAACTAGATCATCCATTTATACTTCTAGAGCAGGTTGGAAAGGGAAATTTGTCTTGTAATGTGTTTAAACTAACAGGTTATACATGGCTTCTAAGGGCTCATGAAGGATAAAATGTTCAAGGAAGGCCAAAATAAAAAGGATAATCATGAAAAGGAGGCTCCAATATTCAAACAAATGCCTCAATCATTTTAATCACACGTTTCTCAGCCCTCAAGTTTTGATAGAAATAAATCAAGTTCTGGTTTAAGCAAACACGAATTGGTTCTCTCAAGAAAGAGGTAAATGTGAAGAAGATGTAAAAATGGGTCCAGAGGCCTCAAAGGAATGAGAATTTCAATCACAATTCCAGTGATATGTGCCATGATATTTAAAAATTAGTGGTCATTTTAAGAATTTTCCAAATTTTTGAACTTAAAACAATGTCGTATTCAGCATTCATTTATCTTTAGTTTCAAAGGATAAGTTGGTTCACTCCATGGAATGAGTTTCAAATGAAATTCAAGAAATTCCAAAACCCCTTTTTTTTAAAAAAGAAACACGAAGAAAGAAGAAAAAAAATGGAAAGAAATTTTGACAACAAAAAATTTCAAAAACAAAGTTCGTAAAAAAAATCTACTCTACCCAACATTGTGTCCCCCCACACTTATTCTATGAAATGTCCTCATTGTGTAGTTTTTTTTAGCATGAAAATCAGGAAATTAAATACAAAGAAAAAATAAATGATAAGGAAAGACACAACCTGGAATCAATTGTATTCTGTGTCATGAAGTTGAATTTCCTCCCCTGGAGGATCATGAAATTTTTCTCGAAATACTTCAACTGATGCCCATTGACAGTGAATGATGTCTCTTTGTCTGGATCTTTAATCTGTATTGCACCAAAAGGAAAAACATGAGTAACAATGAATGGGCCAGACCATTTGGAATGAAATTTACCTGGGAAGAGTTTCAATCTGGCATCAAATAGCAGAACTTTGTCTCCCTCCTTGAAGTTTTTGTTGAGAATCCTCCCATCATAAAAGGCTTTTCCTCTCTCTTTGTATAACCTGGAGCTTTCGTATGCATTATTTCTGATCTCCTCCAACTCCTGCAAACAATATTTTCTTTCTTTCCCAACAGAATATAGGTTCATGTTTCATGTTTTTACAGCCCAAAAGGATTTGTGTTCTAACTCAACTGGTAGATGACAAGCCTTTCCATAGACCAATCTAAATGGTGACATTCCAAAGGGGGTTTTGAAAGCAGTTCTATGGGCCCAAAGAGCATCATCAAGTCTCAAACTCCAATCCTTTCTATTTGGGTTCACTATTTTTTCTAGGATTTGTTTGATCTCCCTATTAGACAACTCAGCCATTCCATTTTTTTGAGGATGATAGGGCGTAGAGACCCTATGATTAACACCGTATTTATTCAAAAGTGATTCCAAAGTCCTATTACAAAAATGGGTACCTTGATTTTTAATTAGAAACTTTGGAAATCCAAACCTTGAAAACAAATTTCCTTTCAAAAATTTAGACACAATCTTTGCATCATCAGTTCAGGTGGGGATAGCCTCTACCCACTTGGAAACATAATCAACAGCCAACAAGATGTAGAGATATCCAAATGATTTAGGAAAAG
The DNA here is from genome assembly GCA_963277665.1 of Viscum album. Taxonomy (NCBI): domain Eukaryota; kingdom Viridiplantae; phylum Streptophyta; class Magnoliopsida; order Santalales; family Viscaceae; genus Viscum; species Viscum album. The sequence continues at coordinate 38,307,951 of OY728140.1, read as the reverse complement.
GCCCCATGAAATCCATTCCACATACATCAAAAACATCACAATACAAAAGTGGGTTTTGTGGCATCTCATTCCACTTGGAAATGTTTCCTTGGAATTGACAATTTTTACAGGTTTTGCAGAATTCGAAAGCATCTCTAAAAATGGTGGGCCAACACAATCCAGAATCAAGAACTTTTCTTGCTGTTCTTTGTGGTCCAAAGTGTCCTCCACAGTTTAATGTGTGGCAGAAATGTAGGATGGATTGAAATTCAGAGTTCGGAATGCATCTTCGTATCATTTGATCGCTACCAATGTGCCATAAATAAGGATCATCCCAAATGTATTTCTTTGAATCGCTCCGAAGTTTATCAATTTGATTTTTGGAAAACCAATGGGGGTGTTCATCAGAAGCCAAATAGTTTACAAGATTAGAGAACCATGGTATTTCACTTTGAGCAGCAAACAAATCCTCATCTGGAAAGGTTTCCATAATTGGGGAAAAAAACTGAAATTTCCTATTCCCAATAGATGGTATCCTACTCAAATGATCATCAAAAAGGTTCTCACATCCTTTCTTATCTTTTATTTCCACATCAAACTCCTGTAAAAGTAAAATCCATCTCAGAAGTCTTGGTTTTGCATCATGTTTCTTCATCAAGAATCTGATTGCAGAATGATCAGTAAAGACAACCACCTTGGAGCCCAGGAGATAACTTCTAAATTTGTCTAGTGCAAAGACAACAGCCAGCAGTTCTTTCTCAGTTGTTGTGTAGTTTTATTGGGCTTGATCAAGAGTTCGGGGGGCATAGGCAATCACATGAGATTTCTTTTCTATCATTTGACTCAATACTGCCCCAAGAGAAAAATCAGATGCATTTGTCATTATTTCAAAGGGAATGTCCCATATATGAGGTTGAACAATGGGAGGAGTTATCAATATTTGTTTCAAATCATGAAACGAATTTATGTAATTCTCATCAAAGACAAATGGGACATCTTTTTGGAGTAATCGGGACAATGGAAGTGAAATCGTACTGAAATCTTTAATGAATCTCCTATAAAATCCAGCATACCCGAGGAAGGATCTCATATCTCTAACAGTTTTTGGGTATGGTAATGAAGAAATGACCTCAACTTTGGATTGATCAACTTGAATTCCATCATGGGACACAACATGTCCAAGAACGATCCCTTTAGCAACCATAAAATGGCATTTTTCGTAATTTAGAACAAGGTTCTTTTCAATGCATGTTTTTAGGACACGTTCCAAGATTTTCAAACAACTTTCAAAAGATGATCCATACACAGTGAAGTCATCCATAAAAACATCCATGCAATTTTCCAAAAATTCAGAGAAGATGCTTATCATACACCTTTGAAAAGTTCCTAGGGCATTACATAAACCGAAGGGCATCCTTCTGTAATAAAAAGTTCCAAATGGGCATGTGAAAGTGGTTTTCTCTTGATCCTCAGGTAAAATGTGAATCTGAAAATATCCAGAGAATCCATCTGGAAAACAGTAGTGGGTTTTTCCAGCTAGTCTTTCAAGGACTTGATCAAGGAATGGTAACGGGAAGTGGTCTTTCCTTGTAACGAAATTGAGTTTCCTGTAATCAATGCACATTCTCCATTTATTTGGAAGCCTTATGGGGACAAGATCACCAAATTCATTCCTTGAGATTGTAAATCCACTTTTTTTAGGAACAACATGGACTGGACTTACCCATTGACTATCAGATATGGGAAAAATAATTCCATCAGCCAACAAGGTGGTGACTTCTTTCTTCACAACCTCCAAAAGTGTTGGGTTTAGTCTTCTTTGAAATTGTCTTACCGGTCTAGTGTTCTCCTCTAGTAAAATTCTGTGCATGCAAACCGAGGGGCTGATTCCTATTAGATTAGAGAGAGTCCATCCTATGGCTTCCTTGTGGGACTTGAGAACTTCCAACAATTGGTTTTCCTGGACTTCTGACAATTCTTTTGATATTATTACAGGGAATTGTTCCTTATGACCTAGGAAGGCATACTTGAGGTTATCTGGAAGGGGTTTCAATTTTACCACAGGTGGGTTGGTTTCATTGATAACTGGGAACTCTTTAGAAGTTTGATTGTTTGGTGAAGCTCCGTGTTCATCATAGTTATCTCATTCTATGATATCATGACTTGTTTCATGTGAAAAATTAGAAACCTCTCCTGGAATACCACTAACAGATTCAATGGTTTCTAGAAATTCATCATCATCATTTCTCAGATATCCAGTCTCAACATCCCAAGACTCTTCATAGTCTCCAATTTCATCCTCATTTTTATCTGATTCGGTATCATACAAATATCCCTCTTTTTCTACATCAGTTGGTATTTCATCACAGAAAAAATTAGGTAACATGCCAGAGGAAAACCAATCAATCATGTTTACATGGGGAGTTGAATGATCCTCAACTGGGTGTTTCATTGAATGAAAAATGTTGAAATGAACAACATCTCCTCCAAATTCCAGTGAGAGTGTTCCCTTGTGAACATTGATGATAGCTTTTGCCGTTTTTAGAAATGGCCTCCCTAGGATGAGGGGAGCATGTGTGTTGAACCGATCATCTTCCATATCCAAAACATAGAAGTCAACAGGAAAAATCATGTCTCTCACTTGAACGAGAACATCCTCTATAACTCCAGCAGGTTTGGTGGTACTTCGGTTTGCGAGTTGAATGATAATTCTAGAGGGTTTTAAGTCTCCAACCTGAAGAGATGAGTAGACAGAATGTGGCATGACATTGATGGAGGCCCCTAGATCAAGCATCACATCTTTGAATTCACATTTCCCAATGGTACAGGGAATGGTAAATGTCCCAGGGTCTTTACACTTGACCGGAAGGGCATGTTGAATCAACGATGAGACATTCCTTCCTAAGTTTACGTTTTCTCCCCCTTTGAACTTCCTCTTGTTGGTACACATGTCTTTCAAAAACATAGCGTACCTCGGGATTTGTTTCACATCATCGAGAAATGGAATATTGACTTGGACTTTCTTGAATGTTTCCAAAACCTCCTTATCCAATTCTTTTTCAGCACTTGACTTTGGTGGTGGTTCACACCTTGGATAAGGCAGTGGAGGTTTGAATGTTTCTGGGGTATTCTGAGTATGTTTTACAGGAACATAAGGGCCAGACATCCTCTTGAAATCATTCTTTGTTCTTTCAAACAAGATTTCTTCTCTTGACTTTGAGTTTCTATCAACTTCATATTTTTCATCATTTTTATCAAGTACAGGATTTTCATCAACAGTATCAGAAGAAGGCTTGATGTTCTCAATCTGAGGATTTTTCAATTTTGGTCCACTTCTAAGTTCAATTGTACTCACATTTTTTTTCCCATTATTCCTCGGATTTACTTGTGGCTGTGAGGGTAAACCACCACTCATTTGATTTGTTATGCAATTAATACTAGAGGAATGTTGACCCATTTGAGTCATCAAGGTATTCATTTTGTTATTTTGCTGTTTTGTGTATTCTTTTAGTTCCCTCATTTCCTCTTGTTGTTTCCTCATTGCTTCTTCAAGGTTCCCATTATAGTTTTGAGTGGGAGGGGTAGGGTGAAAATTTCTTCCAGAATGAGCATTGGCTTGCTCATTGAAATATCTTGGTTGAAAATTACTTGATTGTACTTGGAAGAATCCTCTTGGTTGTTCAGGTTGACGAAATCTTTCATTTGAGTTGTTGTTCCATCCTTGATTGAAATTTTGGTTTTTTTGAAATGGTCTTTGCTGGTTTGGTTGAAATGGTCTTCCATGAAAAACTGCATTGCAGTTCTCAGGAGGCTCTTTCATTTGCGGGCATTGGTCACTAAAATGTTCATTCGAAGAACAAATCCCATAGTGGACATGTAGTTGGAAAGACGCTTCAGGTTTGGGTTGGGTTGGTGCGGTGTTAGACAACATTATTGACCTTACCATGGTGGTGAGATCAGATAGTTGACTTGCAATTGTGTTGTTTTTGGGACTCGTAGTAGGGAATTCTTGTGAAGCTTTGACATGAATAAGGCCTCTGGTTCCAAATTATTGGGCATTCTGGGCCATGTTTGCAATTAAAATCCTAGCAGCAGCTGGTGTCTTATCAACTAAAGCTCCTCCTGCAGCAGCATCGATCATACTTCTATCAGTGAGACACAATCCTTCATAAAAGTATTGAATGAGAAGCTGGTCACTGATTTGATGATGGGGGCAACTAAAACAAAGACGTTTGAACCTTTCCCAGTATTCATGAAGCGTTTCTCCTTGTGTTTTCCTAATTCCACAAATCTCCTTTCGAATGGAGGCAGTTCTAGACGCAGGGAAAAAATTTTCATGGAAAATATTTTTTAATTCATTCCAATTTCTAATCAAGGTTGAGTGAGAATAGAAAAACCATTCCTTAGCAACACCATCTATAGAAAAAGGAAACAACCTAAGCTTCATTTGATCAGCATCAACTCCATGAGGTTTCATATTGACACACAGATAACTAAATTCTTGGAGGTGTTTGTGTGGGTCTTCACCGGGAAACCCATTGAATTTGGGAAGCTGGTGGATGAAACCGGACTTGATTTCAAATCCAGAAGGGGCATCAGGGTACTCAACAGGATTCTCGTGATTTTCATCATAGGATGAAGCCAGTTCTTTCAAAGTTCTATTTTCAGCCATTTGGATTTCAGTTTCAACTAAGTCCCTCCGAGGTGTATTGGTGGAAGATTCAAAACTTGAAACTTGTGGATTATTACCTCTAACCCTAGTGTGAAAAGTTCTATCAATTTATGAATCTAAAGGTAAAAAGTTCGGTTCAGAAGTTTGGGTCATGCAAGAGAAAGGGAAATATATATATATATATATATATAACTAAAATAAAATCAACTCTAGCAACCTCCCCGGCAACGGCGCCAGTTGATGTGAGAGTTTTTGTCGTGAAACTCTCAATCAATATTTTCCCTTTTTATGTAGCACAGTGGTGACCACAGGTTTGTCTCTCGAGGAGGTTGCAGTTCGAGTTGTAAAATTGTCACTTTTGTTGTTTTGTTTGTTTTTAATGAAATGAAAATGGGGGTTTGATTAACAATTTGAAAATAAAATTTTAATTAAATTCTAAACTTAAATAATTTTAAAGGAAAGATAATGTGGGATTTAAATCAAGAATAAAAATAGCAGTCGTAGACAAGCTTCACCCTCTCGGACACTCCCCTCTTCCTTGTATATATAAAAAATATCTCTTATTTTAAATTCCTAAATGTACCCCCAAGGACCCCCAGGTTTACACTCAAATTTGAAAAGACACCATATTTAAGACTTCAATATGATTGTTTTCCCACCTATAGAAGTGATTCAATTACTTAAATACCTCCAAGTAATTGAACCTAATTGAATTCGCTATGCTCAATGACAAAACCTCCCCAAAGAATTTTAAATAGCGAAGTCAATTGTTCTACTTTATAGATGGAACAATGGTCAAAACAAATTTGTTGAAAATATATTTAAGAAAGAAAACAACCAGATTCATTCAAAAATATAGGTTCAAGTGAAATTCAAAAAAAGAGATTACACATTAAAATCCAAACTCGGAAGAGAGTGTCCGTCGGGTGTCGTCGTCCGCAACCACTTGCCGCTTAGCCTTCCATCACTTGAGAAGCCTTCATCTTTTCTATTGAATATTCAAAGAATTTTATCTTCTTAAGGATCAAAATCTCCACCTTCCCTATCTCTCTCTCTCAAGCCAACTCCCTTTTGTGAGGGATGGTGTGGTGAAAAATGGAATATCTTGAGAGGTAGGAGCTCCCCTCCTTTTATAGGCAGATTTTATCTTCACCAAGTTGTCGCGTTTTAGACCCATTAAATGTCTGATTCACGCGTGGACCTCTTCATCAATATTGTTCATCAATGCCTTGGTCGTACACCCTCAAAAGTTCAGATTAGTTGGACGCGTATTGAAGGATTTATGGTTTTTCTATTGAAAATAGATTTCTCTGGATGAAGCTTCCTGGAAGCTTCCTTCAAAACTCTATCACTAAACGGCCATCATAAAGGATTCCAAACGGCTTGAAATTTATTGAGGATACGCGCCTTGGAGTCCTCTATCATAGCCAGGTAGAATCGAATCATTTGGAGTAGTGTAGGCCGAAATTTTCTTCGATTACTATGGTGGAGTCAATGCAGTCCGCCCGGAAAAAATTGTCAACTTTATCGATTTTTTTGGGCACCATTAATATCGATTCAACCCCTGGTCCTGAAGACAAAGTTGAAGGAAATAAAATAAGGGTTTAAAAAAATTGTAATCACAAAATTTGGAAATATATTTTATATGAAATGACCAAAATACCCCTGTGATAAAAATCTGTTAAAAATCCAGAATTATGAAATTTAAACTTTTTATCCCAAAACACACTATAAATCCAAAATTGTTACAAATAAGATCAAATTGTCAAATTTGTGAGGTTTAAATAATTTAAATAGACATTAAAAATATTGTAAATATTATCTCTATCAGACATCTTAACAATATTATAATAATATATCACATTTTATTTAAACTTAGTGTTTCATGTAATACAAGTTATTCTCATTTTTGCGTGTAATGAAATAAATACTCAATTTTACTAGAAATTTAATTGAAAAAAAATGTTCAGTGTAATGAAAATATAAAAAAGATTAAATTATTTGTGAAAAAAATTATATTTCAAAAAATTAGAGGGAGTTATAGTTTATGAAGTCATAATTAGAGAAATAATTTCTAATTGAATAGATTTAGTTATTTATTCGTACATGGAAATATTTCCTAACATAATTACAGGGAAATACATTGTTTTAATTATAATAAATTTAGGTGGAACAAATTTTTGTGGAATATTTTTTTAAATTTGTTGAATGATTTTCTTCAATCATGTTTAGAATAAACAACTATTTCTCACTATTGAAGAATGGGGCCATCCAATATGTATACCACCAACTTAAACTTTATATCATTATCAAATTAAATTAAATAAAAAATTAAACTGATCATGTTAATAAATGTTTCTTATTTTTCAAATCCTAAATCCCCTTATAAAATCAATGGATTCTATTTTTTAGAATGAATAAATATGATCAATATGGATCGATTTCTCTAATATATTTCATTTTTTCATATCCCATAATTCATGTACATGAATATAAAAAAGATCATATTTCATAACTATTTTTGGTGAAACAACATTCTATGAAAACCCATCTTACAGGTTCTTATTTCTTATAACTCATTGCATATTTCTAAAACCACTCTAACAATAACCCAACAGTTATGAAACATTTATTTAATCCATTTTTATATTTGATTTTCACATAAAAATAATAAATTTTATACTAAAATTATTTCAAAATCATGAATTTGAAATAACCCAATAAGGATGCATTTCTAGTGGGATACCACTTTTTAAATACATGGTATGTTATTCCCATTTTTGAAACACTTGAAAATTAGCTGATAATACTACTAGAAGTGTTTGAAAATAATTCTTTTTACCCAAGTCAACATACTAACATGAATTTATATAAAGATAGGTTAGTTTTATATTTTTGTTCAATTAATATTAAGACTTGACACATCTTACAGTCTAAATGTGATTTTGAAAACAAAACCATTGAAATTTTATACCATTTTAATCAGCATTCCCTAATTAATTTAAATATGATGGATTCAATTTAAACTATGTATCTATTTCATCCCCAAGGAGCCTAACTATGATAATAAATGAAAATATATTTATATAGTCATTAGGGTATGATTTTTCCTTACCAAACAACTATAAGGAGTCAAAAAATGGTGGGACACAATTTGATGCCTCATAAAAAACAAGAATAAATTCCAAACAATATACAAACCCGGTCATAAAATTAATTTTATAAGATGAAATAAGGAATAATAATCTAATCTATAGAATAATAAAAATCATACAAATATGAATTTTGGTAAATAATGTGCAGTTGTAATGTATAACCACACTATATTCGAATAATGAAGAATCTCTCTATGTTACAACTCCACACATGAATGACTACAACATCAGGTAGCTCCACTAGTATTGTTAGAAATCATCTCATTACCAATATAATGAAAAATGTATTATGCATAAGAACCTAATGGGTGACTATAAAACATAACTAAAAAATAAAGAGACTTCCCCAAAATGAAAATAATGTATTAAATAGGTTAACTCAAAATTGATTTAAAGATAAAAAACATTTAAAATTTAGAAAAAATAGTTAATAATAGATATATTAATATTGTATTGAAACAATGTAAAATAAATTGAAGACAATAAAATGAAACCTCTCATTCATTAAACACCCAAACTAATGAAACCACTTGCTGATGTCCCCCAAAATAGTCAAACTAATGAGATGATTTTATTCCACTAGTACCATGTCTTCAGTTGGATACATAGTACATTGTATAACATCACTAGGTAACACTAAATATCAAACCCAAATATTCATACTTATATGTAATTAACACTCATAGTATGTGGAAACCACATTCTCACATAAAATACCTTGACTTTCCAAAAAAAACATTTAATAATTTAATCAATTATATTGTGGGTGTCACCAAAAACTACATTATGGAAAAGTAACCTAGCTAATGGATTTACAAATAATATTTTACAAGGTTTATTCATTAATTAAGAGTCGTATTATTAATATAATAATTCCCTTCCCCATTCTATGAGAAATTATATTAATAGAGAAACCATTTACCATTGATACGTTGGGAAAAAAATTCTCACATGACCCCAATGATATAGGCTGCATATTCTATTACATCAATGAATCCAAAATATATTAATCAAAACATGAACTAAATAATAAATCTATTATTTTTAGGGTTGATATGTCTTTCCAATTTAGAGATAAATAGAATATCATAGAGCTATAAGAAGAATGTGGTTGTTAACATCAATTTCCCCAATAAAATTCACATTCATACTTTGAAATAAATAATTAGAAGGAACAAGATCACTAAAATATCCTAGATTTTTCCATTATTTCAATATCCTACATCAGAGGAGAATGAAAAGGGCTTATGGTGTTGTTTTATATATTTAATTAATAATTTATATATAATTATTCAAATCACATGAAAAATGTATATATATATATATATATATATATATCAAAAGTGTGTTCCAAAAATGAAAATTATATACTAATGATTTTATATTAAATTCACACGGTTATCAGGTAGTTTTTCCAAACCATGAACCAATTATGAACCTTCCTAGAATAACCCTCTATTACTCACACTATAACCTAAGGAATACCATATGGCTATAATTATGCATGGATAAACTATAAACCCTTCTAAACCACTCTATATAACATTATTAATATCCAAAAGAATAGAAAATCCATAAAAAACAAATAATTAAATATAGAATAAAATTGGGAAACACCTCAAACAATGGGTGCCACATTATAGATAGTTTCTCAATATCCCATAACAAATTTCCTTGATTTTCATTAAAAATATATAAATAATTCTGAATTTTTTAATTTGATTAATATATTCATCATAAAAATCCAACATAAAATGCCTTTTCCTCATCATCTGTATTAAAGAAAATCTATTCGAACATAAAATCAACATGAATATCCAATGAAATCAATATTCATTGACATACAATAGTAAGATATTTACTACTATACTTTAATTCACTACATGATAGAACATATAAATATCTTAATAGGTAATAAGGATGGTCTTTTTTTTCCTTAAATAAAATATGGAGGCTGGTTATTTTCACTCATTTTAGGATTGACATTCATTACAATATATCTATTACAACATATTTAAATAACATTGATATGTTTCCTTTTCATAATTTTTTTTAATATATTATTTTAATGAATTATTTATATTTCCCTCATGTAATATGAAATATTAATTAGCTTGAGTGGGTATTATATTTATCCTAACATTATAATGGACACCAATGATTTTCCTACACTATATAATTTCATGTATAGGTTTCCCACCAATTTCACATAGATTCCATAAAATATTATGATCAAAACTTATACTTAGGTTCCCCAAAACATTTATCTATTTTAATAAAACCATATAAATTTAATTTCATCTTTCACTAATTTTTTAATTTTGTTATTTCATAGATAATACCTATTAATCTTGAAAACAAGTCATGTATTCCTTGACATTCTCTATTTGAAGGGGTTTCCAATTTTATTTCTTATCATAATAATCAATGAAGGTATTTAATTTTTATTTATCATGAATTATAACCTCCTATTAGTGAAATTTAAACATCCCCATGAGCGATATACTTAAACTCTTCCTTTGTTCTCTTCTTTTTCACACTAGCCCCAAAACATTTTTAAAAAATTCAAATATATTTTTAATTGATACATTTTCCAGAATTTATTTTGAAAACTCATTCCCATTTATAATTAACCGCCATTTATAATAAAAATATTACATTTTATTCTTTCATGTTCCTTTTAAATGATATATTAGTCCAAAAATCATGATTTTTTACAAAACATTATATAGTACCATTAAAATCTTATGAAATTGAATGTTCTACATTGATTGGAAATCTATCAATAGAAAATATGATACCAAACAAAAATAAACTGAGTCTATTGTTTATAATTTCTTATTGTTTTCATTATATATCCTTCCCTCAATTTCATTTATAATTTTCTATCTAAATTTTCTTCATTTTCTATACAGAATCAGTCTTACCTTTGTCACCTATACAGTATGAAAAAATAGATTTATCATGGGAAATATTAACTACTATTTTATATTTTTCTAATTTCATATTTCTTCTTATAATATTGAGAAGACCTTATTATAATTTAAATATATTTAGATTAGTCTTATCTATTAGTGTTTATGTTATTTTGATACATAAAAAATCTGTATCAAAAGGATCCTGTAATTTTCTAGTTCTTTATTGTTCATGATTAAACACAATATTTCAATAATCCTCTATATTTGGATTATTATTTGTGAACTCATAAATGTAATATTATTCATTTCTAACTAGAACATTTTTTTCAATTATTTTATTAGACATATATTTTAGTTACATTCTTTACTATTTTTTGAGTTTCTTAATATTTTAAGGGCTATTTTCAAATTATCAATTCACATTCAACTATTCTTTATTACATTGTTATTTATTATCACTACTAGAAATATCAAATTCTATTTAATACGTAGATATATAGTTACCATAAAAATATTAACTACTAGATGATTCACCATTCTCTTTCATGATAAAAAGACTTCTTCTTTTGATATTTGAGTGGTTTTTCTATTTCAATTTGAATGATTTTGGTTATTGATAATCTTTTTCCATTTTTTGTGTCATATTAACCATTCCATTAAATATTGATTCATCATCATTCATATTAAGATTATTTTTTTTCAAAATGAATGATATAATTTAAATTATAGATCCGTATAATTTATTTTACCTTTTATAGTTATTTTTACCTATATTTATATTAATGAAATAAGAGAAAACATTTAATTTATTTCTTTACTATCATAATCATCATTCGATTCATGTTCTATGGAATCTTTAGTTTTTTTATATTTGTTTTTCACATGGCTTTAATGGTCAGATTCTATATATATTTATTCATTAATGTTATATTCTTTTATCATTTCAAAAGAAATTATATTGTTAGAAGGCTCATCTATTAATTGGCTTTCTTGATCTTAAAAATCTAAAATTAATGGAAAAAATCAATATATAAATTTTCTCATATTATTATTGAAAAATATGGAGTATTATATCTTCTCACCAAAATCTACGACATTTCGTATAATCTCATTGATCCTTATATGTATTAATTAATGTCTTAATCATTATCCATTATTTTTTCATGAAATATTTTCCTACAGACATATGATTTTCTTCCTTGAAATTGATATTTCCTTCATAACTAGTATAAAATTTATCCCATATTTTTAGTACTTTCATGACAAATAAAATTTATATATACCCTCTTTGAGGTTATATAAAAATGTAAATTTTTATCAAAATATAAAATTCTATTATTATTAAATTGTAGAGTTCCTCTATTAGTAATGGGTTAGAAGTAAATGTAGTTGAATCTACAACATCTAGATTAAATTGAGTATTGTTAGAGAATATCTAAATCCTTTAGTTTTGAAGGTTTTTATCATTAAAATTACGGATATATATGTTTTCCTTATAAATATTAATATCCACATTCAAATCTTATTTAATCATTATAATGATCCATTTCCATTTCTATGATACCATAATTGGATACCTAAGGCCAATTGACAACTAAGAGGGGGTGAACTAGTGGTATTCTTTATAGGCCTCCCAATCTAACCAAAAAAATGATTGGTTCTTGATCCACTCAAATTTCCCAAACAAACACTCCTAATGTGTAATAATAATAAAAAATATTATAGCACAAAATATATACAAGATATTCAAGAAAAACCTATTCCAATTAATATTAGGTTATCCCCTTACACAATCACATATTCTTATAAAATAGTAAATAAAAGTTTTAATATAAAACATTATAGTCTTATATAAATATAATAAAATATGATCTATCATATATAATACATAAGAGTATCTTAAATTTCCTCAATAATAGATGATCCACTAAAAAATACCTCAATATTCCTTTTACAATTCATCAAAATAGAAGATGATTTTCATCCCCAATGTGATGAATAATAAAAAGGTCCTCTTCTGTATAGTTCTAATTGTCTATATACCCACGACATATTGGGGAAGTGATAATATTACTTACTCGTCACAATATTACTTATTGTGAAAATTTTATTCTGTACACATCAAATACATATTCACATATGACTCCATATTGTAAAATAAATCAAAACATGAAAATAATTTATCTCCCTTAATACACTGATATATCAAAATCATATAATATTCATAATACTCAAAAATGGGGTTTGTGACTACTCTCAATTTTTCATGAACTGTTTTTCATTGCTAAATATAATATTTTATATTTACATAATTAATTTCATGAATGGTTATTACAAAAATTCAATTTTGGAAAATCTGTTTTCCTTTTTAATTAGTTGGAATCTCATATCATTTAAACTGAAAAACATATTATAGATTTATCATTTATTCAATATCATTTTATTAACTAGTCATGTATCATTTTTTATAACCATATAAATTAAGTATTTACTTTTATAAATTATTCAAAAAATATACAGCAATAAACAACTTTAAAATATCTATATACTAATGAAATAATAAAAATAAAGTGGTAAAATAATATCTTGTTTTCAAACTCACCTTTATATCCCAACATCCTTATCGAATGTTCTAATTTTTATCTCATTTAGGATCATGATAACATGATTGACTAGGATTATTGAATCCGTAAATAAAGAAGAATATCAATAATCTAAATTAATATCAATTTTTTAGAATTCATAATTATAAATCCCATCATTTATATATTTCATGTGAAATTATTAGTCATATGATGTCCACTCATTTGTGTATTCTCATCCTTTAATGACCTCATAAATGGAGGAAGACATAAAATACCTTGATGTATTTGCATATTAAGAACTCATACCACACACATTCATATTCTTATTTCTGAAACCCATTACAAATTTTTATGGGGTTTTTTTTTTGTTTTATGATGATAAATTAGACAATATTAAAAATAATATAATTATCCTAAAGTCATACAATATACTAAAAATATTAAAATTCTAAAATTCGTCAATTTACTTATTAACTAGGTGATACCAATTTCAATCTTTCTCATGTTAATTAATAAATAATATAGTTTATCTTAACATTAACTTCATTATACCTAAATAATAACACAATATTAATGGATCCTTTGTTATGTTAATTGTTCCATCATCCATTTGTCCATCTTGAAAATCTATTAATATCATCTTACATAGGACGTACACTACTCCCGAATGTTCTATTTTATTTGTTTAGATAATGTTCTTAACTCAGTCATCACTTTTCCAATGTACATGAAGATCTTAACTCAAAATTGTTTCATATTTAATGATTCAATTTATTGAATAAGTCTATGTGATGAACTCATTGTCACAAGATCAAATACGTTCTGAATTTATAATCATTATTTTCTTATAAATCATTTTCCAAAAGGATATCTCTCTATTTTAATTATACATATTTAAATACAAAAAAAAATAAACAAACATCACTAATTTTCTTTACAATCTCATATTTATATAATGAAAAAATAAAATACACCACATAGTCTCTTTGACCTTTTTCATTTCAATAGTAGAAACCACATTTTTTCTATTCACACATTGAAATCTTGATTTAATATGTTTAAATAATTTTTAATGTAAAATGTTTCAAATTATATATAAAAATTCATCTATTTTTTTCCAATTTATATTTCATGAATTATAATTTTTTCTTACTACTTCACTTCTCTTTGGATATCAATTCATTAAAAAAAATTCTGATAAGTAGAACAAAACTTATTCTATCAATTTGTTGGAAAAGCTTCTTAATCATGGACATATTCGTTTTTTAACAAAAATATGAATTCTATTCCCGAATATAGTCTTTTTATATTGGGATTGAATTTATTTACATATAATTAATAGAATATATTTTTATGGTTTTCTACATGGGGTATATACTAAAGTCTTTGACTTTTTATAAAAATGTGTGACCTGAATCACAATTATTAATTATTTTTACATGACATTATTTTACAATTATCTTATTTTATTTTAATAATGTGTCTTAATATTTATCTTATCTTCATTCGTATCTAATTTCTATAAATGTTGTTTTACATAAAAAAATATTTTGAAGTAAAATTGCAGAAATTGAAAATGGTAGTTGTTATTATTTCTCAAATAAATATTTTATATTATTTTTATGTGTTACTATAATATTTCAATATCATTTTATTATTCATATTATTCAATAGAGATATAATCTATTTATACAATCAACCTCATTTCTATAGAATACTTATATATATAATGTAACGACCCATGTATTTATAGAATAATCCATTTTCATATCTATTAATATTTCAGAATAAGATATCAATTTTATTATACTGTGTAAAAAATTTTTGATTTCATACTCGACTTGCAAAAATGGGTTTCTTTGAATTCTTACATTTCACACATCTTTGCGTTATACCGAAAAATAATATAATTATTTTAAATGGAAAGTAAAACCTAGACATTGTATTTGAGGGAATCAATAGAACTAAGTAAAATGTAATTTCACATGTTCATTAAATCTCATTACACTTATCGAATAAATTTTGTAGGTTTAAAACTAGAATGAATAATAGTTTAAGCATGAAAAACTATAATATTTTTAAAGGTCGTTTTACCTATTTTGATGGTGAACCCTTTAAAAATCTATTTTTTGTATCTTTTTCTGTTCTATTTGAAAAAATAATATTCTTCCTTAGAATAAGGACATAAAAACTTACATGGGATGAAATTTTTCTATTTTCCTAATAAAGTTCATTTTTAATGAATAGTAAAAAATAATCAATTTTAAGTTCATACTCTCTTTTAATATAATCTATTTTTATAGGTAGAATGTAATTTTAATTGGTTTTAAACTGTAATTGGATTATATTTTTACCATTTAATCCAATATTGGTAATTGGAAGTAATTTCACTTTTTAATTAGACATTAAATCATGTCAATCTTTTGATAGTTCTTATTTCATAAAACACGTTTTTTGGTTTTGATGATGGAAATTAATTTTATATTAATTTCTTCCACTTTTTTATTTTGAATTCAGAGAAATGGATTCCATATTTGGAATCAGGAGGTCAAAAATTATTAAATAGGTTTCCTTTATTTTTAGACATTATAAATAGTAACTTTAGTAAACATTATTTTTACCATGGATAAATGGTAAATCATTTAAATAAGGGTAAAAAATAATATTATAATAATATTAAATTACCCTAAAACATTTAATAAACATATTTTATGATACATGTCTAACCATGGGAATCCTTAGGTCGCATTTGGGACCCCATGGAGCTAATTGTTAGTGATGATGACATTTTATAAAAATTTATTTAATGTTAATAAAAATGTAACATAAACATATATATTTTAGGAAAAAAAATTATATGTGGATATAAAAGTTATAATTTAGATTATAAATATTATTTAGAAATATAAAAATATTTCATAAATCCTTTTATTTTATTTATAATTTTTTGACAGTAAATAAATATGTTTAATTATGACCCAATGATGATGCAGTAATTATTTCATTAATAGAGGATTCAAATAAATGAGATTACAAATGTTAAAATAAATATAATTTGGTTATTTTGATGTCAACCATGAATTTTTTGGAACCCTTTTACATGTTATCTTTGTATTATTATTGTTTGTTCGAATCAATCAAATTGTTATGGATTTTTAAAAAAGTCATGATATGAATATTGTCAAAATTTACATAATTCATATATTAAAATATAAGATATTTTATTAAATATTATAAAATTCTAAAAAAAATATATGATTCAATAAAATTGTTATAAAAAGTATAAAAGTATATTTATGACTCTTTAATTGGATATTTTTCGTGTTTTGGTAAATATTATTGTTCTCAAAGTGTTAAATTCTGGATAAAATTGTAAGAGTAAAAGGTGGAAAATTACAAACAGAAGAATTGTCAAATATCCATAAACAATCCAATTCATATTGGATGATTTTATTTCAACATATATTTATATTATCTTATACATTAATTATTTTTGGACCTTTTTACACCAAAAAGAATATTATCATAAAATAATACTTTCAAACATTTATAAAGAGCCCATCCTCCCTCTTATAAAAGTGCATCACCTATAACCCTTATTCACACCTCTCAAGCCCCTTGTCTCATCCAAAATCTGCCTAAATAAACTTAGAAAATCCCTATCTTTCTCCTTCAAGCCTTCCACTTGTAATAAAGATATTCAAGAGAGCCATTTGTATTAAATCAAAAGAAGTTACCCGATTTAAAGGTAATGCCTTTTCTCAAGTTCTTTTCTTTTATTTTCTTTATCCACTCCATATGATCTTGTTATTATTTGTTTATATAATAACACCAGTATCCTAAATATATTAGGTTGTTTTTATGAGAGTAATTTGAACTAAACTTACACACACCTATGTCTAATGTGTATAAAACATAATGTTTCTATGGATTGAAAACTACTGCCCCATGGAACGATGATTGTTCAATCTTCTCCTACCACTCTTATGGTGGATATTATTATGACACTATAATTTTATATGATATATATGATATTTATTTTCCTCTATTTTTATTTAAATATCATTTATAACATAAATTTATGCTCTTCATGTAGTATATATACGATAATTTCATTTGAGAAAATGTGGACTATCGCCCCCTCAAAGTGATATGACTCATTCATGCCTTACATGGAATGTATAAAACATATCTTTAATAAAAATAATTAACATTTATAAAATATTTTATTATATTGGAATTATAATATTTTGATGTATCATTTAGTTTTCATTTTGTTAAATATAACAATAAAATCAAAGTAGTTTGCATGTGTACGTACGACTCACCGTCTCCATGAACTGTTCATTTCATTTATTATATCAAAATATGATGGACTATTATAAATAAAAATATTATAGATATATATGATATTTATGATATCAAAATCATTAATATCATTCATGGTATAATAGAATTTTGAACACATGGACCATTTATAATTATAAAAAGATCATTTTTTACT
This sequence comes from Viscum album, assembly GCA_963277665.1. Taxonomy (NCBI): domain Eukaryota; kingdom Viridiplantae; phylum Streptophyta; class Magnoliopsida; order Santalales; family Viscaceae; genus Viscum; species Viscum album. The sequence goes on along the minus strand of OY728140.1, from coordinate 38,290,138 downwards.
TTAAGTTCCGAACATAGAAAAAATGTCCGATATGAACTCAAATAATTAACTAATTGTTATAGAAAGGTAATAAGTGATATAAAAGGAATAATAAATATAAAAAATGTTATAAAGAATGTATAAATTAGCTTATGTTTGTTATTCATGAAATAAAAGAACAAATGATTCATATCAGACATGAGGTAAGGGAATATCTTAATTCTTCAATATCAATTTTTATTTCGAATAAATTTTAATGGGAAGTGAGAAACCTTATCGCAGTATGGATTAATCCCCAAAATATATGAATTTTTTGTAGAAGAACTATTTTGAGCTGATTAGAATTAAACTCCCAATACATTATCTAGGGAAAAGATCTTACCTGAGTACGAGGATCGACCCTCAAAATGTCCTCATAATGTTCCACCAGATGTCCCAAGACTAAATATATTCCTCAAAGTTAATATTCCCCATGTTTAAGCCTCTAATAAAGATATGGTTCTTCCTATCGATCAATTTACCTTGCCCCTTTTTTGTTTCTACTCTAAGAATTTTCCCCAACATTTTTTTGATGACTTCCTGTGGGTCCTTAATATCAATGACTTGATCCACCATTTCTTCATCTGGGTGAATAAGTATATCCATGTGATTCATCGCCAAATAAATTGGTTTTTGAGAGTCAAAAATAGTATCTCCCTTAATTTGATGCCTAGATGGTTGAGAAGGTCGCAAATCCTCACTCTGCAGCCCATGACGGTGTGCAACCTCTGCCGGGGGAGGGTCAGCCACAAGGTGTACCTGACCGACCACTGCTTGGGAGACAGAAGCCCTCACAGGCATTCCATCACATTTACATTTTTTCGAAGGTGGATTACCTATTCATATGGACGTAGTTACTGGCTGATAAGGAAACTTAGAATAGTCTTACCTTCGGCACGTCCTTCAGGTATGCATAATAAATCCTTTAGAATCTATAATGTTGTTTTTTCCCTTCCTTGAAGAGGATCTAAAATAATACTCTAAAATTCCCACTTCATTGGACTCTCTATGGGAGTCTGAAGATGAATCATGAACTTGGAATACCTCCCCTCCCATAGAAAAATCCTCACCGGGACTATCCTAACTTCAAAGACCTTGTGGTATGATTTTGCGGAAAATAAATTTTTATATCCTATATTGTATTTATAATTTCTTTATGTGTACTTATATTTAATACAAGTAATCCATCTATTTTATTTAAAAAAATATCTTAGTAAGGGACATTGTATGAGGAAATGCTAGTTGATCAGCAATGCAAGGTGGGGAGCTAGGTGATCAATGACGCAGAAAGCTGGGGAGGGGAAGTTTAAGTGGGCTAGGCCTACGGGTCATGTATTGGGCATGGTATCCCTCTGGGCCTTCGAGTCATGTATTGCGGGTTTTTTGGGCTTTGTTCCTTGGGCGTACAGGTCATGTACGGGTTCCCCTTAAACCCTTAAAAGGGGGATTATCCATAATAAAATAAAAAAGAAGGCCTTCGGGCTATTTGGGATAATATCCTCTAAGGTGTATATGAATCCCTTTTGACATGTTATATCATGAATTAATATAGTCTAATAAAATTTAATTTTTTAATGATGTTATTATTTACTATTTTTATTAATGTTTTTAAGTGGAAATGTTCTCTTTTATTAAAACTTCATTTTTACATGTTTTAAAGCATAATTATTCTAAAACATTATATTTCATGTCCATGTTTTCAATTATGTTTTATCAATTTTTCAATATAGAAATTAATGTTTTAAAATGTTAATTTAATTGAAAAGTTTCAAAGTGGTAGGGGACACTTTTATTCAAAGTAAATTTATAAAATATTTAAAATGGATGAAGAATTTAGTTGAATATTTAAATATCTTAAAATGATATATTGTGATTGAAATGTGGAAATGTTATTTTTACTTTATTCTTGTTCTGTGTGTTATGATTATATAATTTTACTTGGACAAAGACTAGTCGTTACGTGATAAACCAAATGATGGGTGGTTCCGTGATAAACCAAGGACGGGTGGTTACGTTATAACCTCCAATGCATTGGGTATGGAAGTTGGCCGTATGGCTATTCTATTAGTATGATTTGTGCAATTTGACCATATGATTATTCCATTTATGTATGATTATGTCCCAAGTTTACGTTTTTTATTTTATGTTTGCATTCTATTGGTTTTATGCTAATATTATGGTTACAAAATGGTAAGCAATGAAATTTTATTTAGTGAAGAGTATTTAAAACTTCATACAGGTGAAAAGTATTAGTTATGAAAAAGTATTCATGGTTTACATGTCGTTTAGAATAACTAACATTTTTCCTTCATTTTGTATCCCTTACTGAGATTTGTATTCTCATCCCATGTTTTTGAAATGTTTTTCAAAGGAATAAAAAGTGGAATAGTGTCAACGATGGTATCAAGGAAAAGTCAATCTATTTAAAACATGGAACTAAACATGTTTATTTTCTTTTATGTGTTTTTATTTAATGAACAAAATGGATACTGAGTAGAAGTTTCAAAATATAATATTCATGTTGTTTTTTATAAGTTATGTTTTGTCTTTTTCAAACTCTAAACCTGGAAGGATCCCCAATGTGAATTATGAACACAATTCAATATTTTGTAATGTTTATGTCTGGGACCTTACAATTGGTATCAGAGATCAGTTTAAACAACTTTAGGGATTAGGTGTTTTTTTGCCACATGGTTAGTCTCTATGTCTACTCTTTTAGTTAAATCCTTATTTGTTAACATTTTTAGATCAAGGATTGTCTTTTACAAATAGAAGTAGGAATCTCTCAAACGACATTCTTATCTCTTCGTGATGACTTGCCTCCAATAATTATTAAAAATTCATGTCCAAAAAATTCTGAAAAATTTTCTAACACACAAATCACTTATAATCAATATTTGAAGATATAAAAATCCTCCACTATACCTCAATACCATCATGGATCATCAATTGTATTTAATAAAATTCAATTTTCTCAATATTCTCATATTTTCAGAAAAGGTAAATATTATCAATGCATTTTCAAATATTTTACCTTATCATATGATTTTGAAAGATATAATGATTTTGAAAAATGTGCTATATAAACAGACCCTTTCACAACCTATTTATAATTGCTTTTATATTATAGTCTTTCATCACATACTTATGGTATTTTAAAGGAACCATTGATTGAATGTTTCAACTTAAACTCAGTTTAAATGATATATAAAAATATTTTATAATCAAATGTTTTGAAATTATTGGTCATACATGATTATTTTTAAAAAATATTTTTCTTATGAACATACATATGAACCAAGTTGAATGAGGTGTATTTGGATAAAAGAATCAGGCGATTTTGAGGGATCTCTAAATCATTGTTAGAATTCATGGGCTATCTATCTATGTGAACAATATGACGATGAAACCTAGTAGACCCCATGATCAAGGTATGATGTTCATTCTTTGGGAACAATGTTTTTTTATGTAGTTAAATGTTTTTACATATATCAGGCTTCATGAATTAAGATATTGGGGTCATTATGAGTTGGGATGAAAATGAGAGGTATAAGATAACCATTGCGGTTAAATCATGTCATAGTAATTTTTTAGTTTTTTAAAAATGGACAACATGAAAGATGGGTGGAAACCCTTCGTGTTTGCCAAGGTCATAGGAATCGAACACACAATAAAAGGACGACCAGGGTGCATTTCCTACCACTAGTATACGTGATGTCCCTGGTTAATATGACTTATTATTTTTTGTTAACTGATTTTATTGATCAAGAATAAGTTGATTTCAGATCTTATGTTTTGTCAAATGGATATCCCAAGTAAAGGAAAATGATTTGGTGATTAAGTGAAAAAGGATATTTTGTAATGCGTTCTATCTTTTGGGAACACTATATGCCTAATAAAAATATAATACTATGGGATTTCATTTGGGGAGTAATGGTTCAAATTTTTTTTGGATAAATATATGTTTTTCTTTTGTACATATAGTGATTCAGGTTATTAATGGAATTGATTAACCTATCATTAATAATATGTTATTATGTTAATTAAACTTCTGTATGAGATTTTAAGAGTAATCAATGAAATATGGAGATAAATTTTAAAATTTACAATGCAATACAATGTGATCAAATCTTTCTGAATATTTATTTTCAATAATAGTTTTGATATCATTTAATTATTTTAAGTAAATCTTTTTATTGAATGGTCTTTATTGAGCTTTGAGTATTGTTTTTTCAATTTTTGGGAATGTGAGTAATTTTTCATTTTTTAAAAGATTATCATTTATGGGGATTATCTGATCTCGTATTAACCATTTTGGATTTGGTTAATATAAAGTTAATCCTTTTTGAATGATATGATTCTCTAAAAGTTAATTCTATCACTTTTGATGTGACCAAATCATCTCTAATACTCATTTTTTGAGAAATATTAGTTTGTGGTGTAAATTTTTAAAGGGTTGAAATTCTACATGACAAGTAAGTATGATTCCTTATGTTCTTAGTAAAGCTCATAAATAAATTTCTCATACTTATAAAGAATAAAGAAAAACAAAAAATGTTTCCTATTACTTTTCCTATTGGGGAATGAATGATCGTTTAACACATCACAAGTATGTGGTTTTCTAGTGGTTAACTTTATCCTAATCATATTTTCTGTCACTCTCTATCAGAATAGGATACTTATTTTCTCCTCCATATCCATGTTTTCACACATGTAATCCTAGTATGTGTTATCTCAGGTGACCTTTGTACTTATCTTCCTTTATTTTAATGTGCTATATTTATTGACTCTCTTTCCGATGTGGGATATTCAATGATGTTTCTCAGTCCAATTTTAAATTTGTTAGGACACAATTCCAAAATGGGGAGAAGGTTGTAACGACCTTGGTATTTATAAAATAATAAATTGTCATATATTTTTATATTTTTCATAAGATATTTATTTTATTTTAAACTGGACACTTTGTTCGATAGCATACTCAACACGGAACAATGGGTTTCTTTTAAATCTTACATTTCATACATCATTTAAATATACTGAAAAATAATATAATTATTTTAAATGGTAGTTAACACCTAGACATTGTATTTTAAGGAATGAACAAACTTAATAAAATATGATTACACATGTTTAAAAAATTTATTTATAACTATGCAATAAATTTTAGGGGCATAAAATAAGAATGAATCTGATTTTAATCATCAAAAAATATAATATTTTTAAATAGTAGTTTTACATCGTTTTGATAGAGAACAATTTTTAAATCTAGTTTTTTTTAACTTTTATATGTTCTATTTGAATAAATATTATTCTTTCATAGAATCAGGACATCAAGATTTACATTGGATTAAATTTTGGTATTTTTCTGATAAAGATAATTTTTTTATGAATTTTAAAAAATACTAAATTTTAATTTCAAACTACCTTTTATTCTAATATATTTATATAGTTATATTTTACTTTTAATTGGATTTAAAGTTTATTTGGATTATATTTTTACCATTAAATCTAATTTTAGTCATTGGAAGTAATTTCACTTTTTAATTAGGCATAAACACATGTTAATCTTTCGATAGTTATTATTTCATAAAAACGTGTTTTTTGATTTTGACAACCAGAATTAATATAAAATTAATTTCTTCCACATATTTGTTTTGAATTTTGAGAAATGGATTCCATATTTGGAATCATGAGGTCCAAATTGTTCAAATATATAACTTTAAATTTTATACATTAGGAATAGTATCTTCAGTAAATATTTTATTTACCATGGTTAAAAGGTAAATCTAGTAAATAAGTGTAAATAAGAATATTATATCATATTAAATTTCTGTAAAATGTGTCCTAACCCTATTGGATGAATCATGTTTGACCAATAGCATCCATGGGTTGATTTTGGGACCCCATGAAGCTACTTTTATGTGAAAATGACATTTTGATAAAATTAATTTAATGTTATGGAAATGTAACATAAACATATATGTTTTAGTAAAAAAAATTATATGGGGAAATATATGTTATAATTTAGACTATAAAAATCCATTAAAAATATAAAAACATTTTATACATCATGGTTTTTTATTTATAAGTTTTAGACATTATATAAATAAATTTAATTATGACTCAATGATTATGTAGTGATTGATTCATTAATAACATATTCAAATTAATGATATTATAAATGTTAAAATAAATGTAATTTGGTTATTTTGTTTTCATCAATGAATTTTATGGATTATGGTTACATATTATATTTGTATTAATGATTTTTCATGAATCCATCATGTTTTTATGGATTTTTAAAAAAAATTCATGATATTAACAGTTTCAAAATAAACATAATTCATATTTTAAAATATGAAATATTTTATTAAATATTATACAATTCCATAAAAATATAATATTCATCCAAATAGTTATAATAAGTCTAAGAGTTTATTAATCACTATTAAATTGGATATTTTTCATGTTTTGGTAACTATTTGGATTCTCAATGTGTTAAATGATTGATAAAATGATAAGAGTAAAATATGGTTAAATAAAACACATAAAGATTAAAAATATCCAAAACCTGTCAAATTATTATTGGATGATTTTATTTAGACTTATATTCCTTGTATAATTAAATGTAATTAATTTTGGTTCTTTTGAAACCAAAAATAAATTTATAATTAAATTATACATTCAAACAATCCTAAAGAGTCATTCCTCCCTCTTATAAAAGGGCATCACCTATAACCCTTAATTATGTCTCTCAAACACCTTGGTTCAATGAAAAACTACAAAAATATTCTCCCAACATCCATATCATTCTTTTATAATACTTTACTTTTTCATAAGAAAATTTAAGATATCCCTTTGGCTCAAATCAAAAGAAGTTACCCGATTTAAAGGTAACGTCTTCTCTCATGTTCTTTTATTTATTTTCCTTATCCACTCCCTATGATCTTATTATTCTTTGTTTATATAACAAAAATAGTATCTTAAATATACTAGGGTGTTTTTATGATAAGGATTAATACTACACATACACACACCACCCTCTAATGGGTATATAACATACTGTTTCTGTGGATGGAAAACTAATACGTCACGAAATGATGATTGTTCAATCTTCTCCCACCACCTAATATTGTGGCCATTATGATGCCACTATAATTATATATTATATTTATGATATGTATCTTATCTCTATTATTCATTAAATATTATATATAACATACCTTTATGATTTTTATGTCGTATATATATGATAATTGTATTTAAGGAAGTGTGGACTACCGCCCCCTCAAAGTGATTTGACCCATTCATGCCCTACATGGAACATATAAAGGAAAAATTTAACAAACTTATGTAACATATTATAAAATATTTTATTATATTGGAATTATAATATACCAATTTATCATTTAGATTTATTTCATTTAAATATTAAAATGAAACGAATGTAGCGTTCTTCCATACGTATGGCTTACCGTCTCCCTAAAAGATACATTTCATTTATAATATCCAAATGATATAGAATATTCTAAATATATATATACTAGATATATAAGATATATATGATATATTAATAATGAAAATATTTCTATAGATAATGTAATATTTACAACATGGACCATTTCTAATTATACCAATTTCATTTTTGACTTAAGTTCCGAACATCAACAAAATGTCTGATTTAAACTCCAATAATTAACTGATTATTATAACAAGTTAATAAGAGATATAAAAGGAATAATAAACATATAAAGGGTTCTAAATCAAGTAGAAATTAACTTATGTTTATTATTCATGAAATTAAAGAACGAACGAGTCACGTCAGACACGAGTTAATGGAACATCTTAACCCAATTTCCATTCTTTGGGTTAATCTTATATTTCATGATTATGTCGTGTTATGATAACGTGTCAAATTAATTTTGATAACCTATATTTTATTTATAATTTATTTATTTGTACATATATTGAATACACATAATCGATCTATTTTTTGTACAAAATGATCTTTGTAAGGGACTTCATCTCAATCTCCTTTTATTGAGTCATATCTTAATGTAATACACCTTTAATATAATATAATGTGTATATTAATCAATTTTGACATGTTATATCATGAATTAATATATTCTAATAATATTTAATGTTTGAAATGATGTTATTATTTAATTATTTTTATTCAACTATTTTTCATGTAAAAATGGTATCATTAATTAAATCATCATTTTTACATGTTTTGAAGACTTATTCTACTAAAACATTATATTTCATGTCCATGTTTTCAAATAGGGTTTTAGAATTTATCTATGTGGACATGAATGTTTTAAAATTTATGTTGATTTAAAATTTTTAAATATGTTATGGGACACTTTGATTCAAAGTCTATTTATTAAATATTTTAAATGATAATTGAAATGTGTTGAATATTTCAATGTCTAGAAATGATATATTTTGATTGAAATGGGGGAATGTTATTTGTAAATTAAGCTTTTTTTTTTGTTATGATTGTATAATGGTACTTGGAAAATTATGAGTGGTTACATGATAAAAAAATGATGGGTGTTTCTCTAATAAACCAAGGATGGTTTGTTACATTATAACTTCAAATGCATTAGATATGGAAGTAGGTCGTATGGCTATTCTATTTGTAAGAATGATTTTTGGAAGTTGACCATATGGTTATTCCATTTATGAATGATTGTGTCCCATATTTATCTTTTATATTATATGGGTGCTTTCTATATATTTTATGGTAATATTATAGTTACATAAGGGTATGGAATGACATTTTATTCCGGGAAGTGTTTTTATAACTTCATAAAGGTGAAAAGTATTACTTATGATAAAGTATTCATGGTAAAAATGTTGTTTTTAAAAACTAATAGTTTTCTTTTTTTTATCCCTTACTGAGCATTTTTTCTCAACCCATTTTTTTGAATTGTTTTTCATAAGACATAAATTGGAATATGGTCAAGGATGAGATCAAGGAAAAGTCATGTTGTTTAAAAAAATAGAAATAAACCTGTTTCTATTCTTTTAAAAGTTTTTATTTTATTAAAAAAGGATACTGATTGGAAGTGTCTACATGTAATATTCACGTTTTTTTATATGTTGTGACCTAATTCTCAAAATCTATAAACCTGAAAAGATCTTTAATGTGAATTATTAAATTAATTCATGATTATGTAATGTTTAAGGTGAGGTCCATACATATAAAAAATGAAATTTGTTATGATTAGTGTCTCTTTTCCTCTGGTTAATTATTAAATGATGGAATAAAGTATGTTTTTCTATTCATGCAGTATGAATTTTAATAGATTTTAGTTATGTTATAGGTTGTACTGCAAATATATTTCCCTCTAATTTATTGGGTAATTATTTTTATCTTATGAGTTAATAGGATGGGGGTAATCCAAATCCCCTAATGTATTCTTTCCACTCTATGACGTGTGTACCCAGTGTTATCAAGTCTTCTAATTCATTTTAAAAATCATATATCATTTGAGATGATGTTTCTAGGATTAGGATGTTATCTAACTCCATTAAATTAGTTTTTATAAAATCTGTTGATTTTCATGGTGGTGATTCTCGACATAATGAATCATTTTGTATGCTTATGAATCAACTAAGTTATGATGACATGTAATGACCTCAACCCCAGAAACCCCGAGGTGGTGTATTATTTTAAACAATACAATAAAAGGGTAAAATCAAAATGGAATAACTAGTTTAAATGTTATATAGAACCAGATACATACATGAAACATATTTTATGTTGGTAATAAAAAAATAATACATAAAAAATAGAATTAACTTAATCATTGAAAAATCATTAAAAGATACCTTCTTCATATCCCATGGAATAAAAAAATTAAGGGTTATCTGAAATTATCGATAATGGATAAGTACGTTAGAAGCTATAACGGTTCAATAAAGATAAATAAAAATAGAACAGTAAATAACTAAATAAAAATATCATTTAAATATCACACATACATGAATTTATTTGGCATAATCAATATGCCATGGTAAATATCTAAAGTCACAATCGATTTAATAAATAAATTGAGAATGTAATACATCTAGAGAGAATATCATTATGAAAATATCAAGGATAACAATTACTAAATTATTAATGAAGTAAATTATTAATTATGATAAACCATGACCTCAATAATAATGATAAATATATGGTCAAGACCATTCACAAGGTAGTCAAAATACTACTCTTAGAAACTTGTTAAATTTGGAAAAATAATTTGCCTCATGGGACCTATCGGTACATCAAGGGAATATATTATATCGGGATACACCCATCATAGCAGGTCCAAATCATTTATGACATATTAAATGATCTAGTTAGTCAAGGAATCAATATTCTTTATCAGAAAATATTCGTGTTAAGTAAAGGATATATATTTTCCAATATATACTAGTTGATAAATTAGCATACAACGTATTCAAAATTTGTAAAATTATTTTATAGTTTTTGAATGAATCTTAACAATCAGTCTAGAATATAGATATTTAAGATGAATTTAATTAAAAATTAAAAATTATCACATGAAATTATTTGTTGTAAGTGAAACCAAACAATCATCAATTAAAGTGACATTTCACAATAACTTTTTACAACTTCATAATTTTCATAAAAAATACTCTATGATAGAATGATTATAATATAAATTTAAAATACTATTATTTATTATTGGTTTGGTATATTACATGTTAATGGTATTATATACACTATATAAAGAAATTATGTTTAAAAATACAATATACCTTAATGATGTGTAATTTAGATGATGCCCCATACCTCACACATCGTTTTGGGTGAATTTGATTAAAACTCATGTATATTGGTTTTAAAATTTTTATTACATTATTATATACCATATTATTATTTATAATATCACATATTATCCTCTTATGAAATCTTATCACCCATTCGTTAAAAATAATTCTTTATTTTTGTTGTTTAATATGTTAATTGATTTATGTTTTAATATGTTTTTTCATGAAGGATCTAGTTCTCTCAAATATTATATTGAATAATTATATCCAAGATAATAATGACATAACTATCATAGTGATAGATCAAATATACTCTGATGACCAATCATGAACAATGGTTCTAATAAATGAAGTATGTTACGATAATGGAGACAGTACGTCCTGTATATTCATGAGTAATATTTCCATTTTTTCAACAATGATTATGGAAAAGATGTAAGTTATATTTTAACCTTAAATAATTATATTAATGTAATAAATATAATATAATTTATTTAATTAAAATTATTTATATCTTCTATGAGGTGTCGTGATGAAAATAGGTTCACAACATTTCATGAAGGTATTAAGACACATATACATGTATGACGTTATCATATTTCATTGAGTGAATAGGTTAGAATGAAACAGATATACAATCATTTAAAAATCATAAATATTTCATGTATAAAATAATTATTTCATTTATATCATATATAATCATTATCTTTATCATTATCACTTTCCATGTAATGCTTTAGTGAATGACGAATCACATTGATTCCTAATGGGGAAGACTTTTATACATACATGAGATGTAATCTTATCACCTGCTGAATGAAGAGAAAATATTTTATATATGTAATAATATATAAAGAGGTATTATTATGTTATAAATATAATATATGTAATTTATATCCATCATCAAACCCAAATGTGAGATGTTGTAATGGAAAAGGGATTGACTTTGGTTCGCGAGGCGGGTTTTCTCCCTACATACGAAGGATTATTTTATATCCCATTTTATGGAATTACATATGTAATTTTCAAAAACATATATTAGTAAATTATATGTGTATTATAGATAGTTATTTTATTATATCATCATATTTTAGTTAGAATTGAATTATGTGAAAGAAGAAATAAAATAAAAATAGTTGTTGAAAATTTTTACCTCCTTTCCAGGTATCCTCATTATGTTTTAAAAAAATCCTCCATAGTATGGATTTACAACCAAAATAATTATTATATAATTTGACCAGGTTTTTTTAGGTTATTTGGGAATGAATTATCCAAATAAAAATGGATTTAAGGTGTAAAGTGATGAAAGGTGGTGGCCTTTTGTATGTGTGGTGATGGCACAATAGTAACTTCGGAGATGAAAAAGGGGTACCCACATTTTCACATTCCATAGGGGTCAAAAATGGATTATTATGGAGAATAATTCATGATATGTTCATGATTTTTCAATAAATAAATTTTATATTTCATTTCAGATATTTGAACAGTTGTCTTTTGAGTTTAAACCAAGGTAAATCCGTAATTATCATAACCACGTAAATAGTTTTTACTACTATCTCTATTTATATTGTTCAAAATTTTAAATTTTTTAGACATTATAAAAATTTATTTTTAAAAATATTGGATGCATTTTAAAAAATCCATTCACAAAAAGGTGAAAATGTTATTTTAAAATAAATCCCATTAATGTGATGAGAAAGAAGGGTTCTAAAGAGAAATTTTTAACAAGATCACCAAATTATTTATATCAAAATTCAATATAAAAATGATTCACATGTGCTTAATTGGACTAATATATACACATATATAAATAATTGAACTAATTTACCATTCAAATTGATTAAAAATATAATATGCATATATAAATAAGTTTTAAAAAGGATTATTTCAATTAAAATTCTGTAATTTTAGCTATTCATAAAAAATAGAACATGTCAGAAAAAACCAAAACATCACCCTAATACAGTTTTTAAATTATTATTTAAAATTTGAAGTATATTTTTTAAAATATATTTTATAAATTTTTTAAAAATTACATTTAAATTAGTCCCTTGGTTTTGTGTTCTGTAAACTATCAACTATATTAAATATAATGAAATATATTTATTAGGTTATTTTAGATATGTTTTGTGTTCATCATTATATATCAAATACCGTGTTATTTTTTTATAGTTTAAAGTTGTTACATTCTACCCCCCAAAAATAAATTACACCATTTCAATTTAAAAATGATCTCCGTAATCGAGAGATTAATATTTAAAAATTATTTTATTGTAAACCCACATCATTCAGAGGGTTAAAAAAATAACCTCTTTTTTTAGAGAGAATGGGAAGTGGGAAGGTAATATAGAATAATCAAATGACTAGGATTCTATATAAGATAACAATTTTGTTAAATTTAAATATATACCTTGAATATAATACTAATGCTGAATGACTAACTAGAAGTGATATAGAACATTGATCATAAGAAAGTATGTGATCCAATAATGGTTAACAAACACAAAACCATAAATATATGATGAGTTAAGGTAAATTATTATTCATCTAAAATGAATATACTATGACAAATTTCTTGTTTCAAGATCCCTTTTTAGTATTGAAGAGTTTCATTAGCTTATTGATAAAGAACACACACACACAAATATATATATATATAATATTTATATTTTATATGGAAAACATCATTCTTTTCATTATTAATTATTCATTTTCAAATTTATGTATTACTATAAGAATCTATGCGTATTTTTTATATTTAAAGAAAAATAATTACTTTTCCTGGATTGTAAAATATAGAATATAATATCACAAAATTCCTCATTTATTTACAATAAAATAATCGATAAAAACATTATCCAATAACCCTTAATGTTTAATTTATTCTATTCCATATAAAGTAATCAATAATAATCATATAAATTTTTTTATTCTATATTATATGTCCAATAATTTTAAAGGAAGTTTCTAAATTAACATTATATATCCAATACATTATCATATATATTTTAAAGTCACATTCTAATTATTGTAATACCATCATCATGTTTTCTCATGAAAAATTCTAATGAACTAAATTACCTGAAACATGAATGATTCATTTGAATCCTTTAAGGAAAAATATCCCATTATTGATTTGGTCAAGAATACATCATTTTGAACAAGGTATGTATTTTATTTTATTTTCTATTATCTTTATTATTAACATTATTAAATTAGACTTCTATAGTTTCTTAAATTTAAAGTGATGACATATCCTATAACTAATGTAATAATAACATTTAAATCCATCGCCCATGGATTCCATTGTGTTCTCGAATATAATAAATGTTTTAATAGTTAAACTAAACATATAACATATGAACATAGACATCACATAGGCCAATGGTAGGTGTTAAATCCTTATCAAACATCATTAAAGGTTTCAAGCCATGTTGTCTTACCAGATGTACCTGGTTTTTTCCCAACATGTGGGTTGTCATTTTTATAAATTGTATAAAATTTGAATAACATTCCAAAAGATAATATGATTGGAATCCTTGAAATAAAATTATTAATAATATATCAATTTTGATAATTTTTTTAATAGAACCGTAACATATAAATATTTCATCTATTTAATTTTCACATATTTCCTTCCATGGTTTAGGGGTTACCCTAAAAAAGAGGTCATTGACTATGATTCTTCCCAGGCTCCCCATATTTAAAAAATTAATAATAAATGGATCTTTACATTGATTTTTATTTCCTCTATTCATACTCTTCATTTTTACTTAGTGATTATTTTCATTATTTTGTTCTTTTCTACAAATAATTAAATCATCCATTCCTTCAAAACATTATCGTGGGTATTTACTTCATTATACCTGGCATAATTTTATTTGAGCCATCTCTCATCCATGGTCTCCACCACTATAGTTTCATGAAACTTCAAACCTCCCCTTATTTGGTTTTCCTAAGAGTAGGTTAATTTGTTGGATGTTAATAATATTTTGGTAAAACTGATTAGACGTAAATATTATATATATTGATTCTATAAACATCCTATTTGGTTTATTATTAAAACAACATTTTCCATTATATTTAATTATAACATGATTTCATAAGGTTTAATCCATTAACTATAATAAAAAATCATATTATGGCCAACACAAATAATTGTGAGAAAACCATATAATCATTTATAGGATTTCGAAATACAAAAAACATTATTTTCAATCTAAAACACCTAAGGACTAACCTAGGTCATTAATAATCACCATCAATTAAAATACATAATAATTTTTTGTAATGAATATTTTAATTATCTAAAACATATTGTATGGGAGGTACAAAACTGGTGCAATGTAAGGGCCAATGTTGGGTACCAGGAAATGCTCGAGTAAATGCTGATGCATCATTTTCAATGTTATTACCGCATGGTTCCTCGATGAAGATCCTTATCCATATACAATATAGAGAGAGGGTTTTATTTCTATGAATTACCCAATAATAACATCCTTTCCAAACCATTAATTCAATCTTATATTCTTATTCTCAGAGTCTATCGTAGGTTTAGGTTCCCAAATATATGTCTTCCATAATATAGTTTCCAAAGATTCTATTAAACATCATTTGGTAAAAACTATAGAAACCCAATATAAGTATCCTAGATATGATGCCAACTACCATTAAATTGGCATAAAATAATAGTAAACACATCATGAGTGACTGATTTGTTTAGTAGTATTTATAAAATTGAAATATACATAACAGTTTCATTACATTTGAATACACAAATTACAACATGATTTTTTCCCTTTGAGGATAAAATTACTCAATCTAGCATATCCCTGTATATATATATATATATATATCATTGAAGATATCATGGAATCCTATGACATGGGAAATAAACATGTGTAAGCTCAAATTCTCAATATGGTTTATGTATAGTGAAATAAATCGTGAATAAATAACAATAATAAATATGGTAAGTTAAATAACATAACACACATGTCCTTTAAACAACTAGAATAGGTATACCTATTATGAAAAGGTAAATAACAGAGAACACATTATATTTAAATAACTAGATAAAACATAGTTAATATGTAATGTTAAATAACCAAAAACTCATGATAATTAATCATTAAGATGAAAATTAAATTAATTGATATATAAAATCATAGTGAAAATACTATGGACAATAATAACACAACACTTAATAAAGGAAATGCATAATTATTGGACAAAATTTTTTAGGAACAAGAAACATCTTCCATAATGGCCTTTCACAAGATGGTTTAAAATATAGGTAAAATCATGTTTAAAGATTTCTTAAATGATTTGTCACATGAGACCCATTAATTCATCAAGTTGTTATACAATGACAGACCCAACCTATCACATCAGGTTTATTTCATTTCTGATCAATCTAATAGTAAATTCAATTACTGAATAAATATGCCTAATTATCAAATATATTAATTGAGTAAAATACATAAATTTATCAATTTTTACCCATTAAAAAATAATATTTAAATTAAAACATTGTATTAAAAAATAATATATGGTATATTAAATAAGAATATAAATGGTAAATAATATAGATATTTAGGGGAATTTTAATTTCTAATTATCATAAAAAAAAATTGGACATTTTATGGGATGTTATTGACTATAAAATGTATCGAGGAAGTGAATTGTCAAAACATTAATTATTCAAACGGATCATAAACCATCCATATATAAATAATGAGGGTATAAATACCATACATATACATTGTTTCAATAATAATGATTTGTTTTAATTGACTAAAATAAAGACAATGATATTATCAGTAAAAACATTCGTGAGTAAAATACCCATTTTATTTTGATAATAACCCTGTTATTTTAAAAATATATTCTTTATAAATATTCCTCTAAAATATAAAAAATATTCCAATAAATGAATTTCAAGATAGTGGTAAACTCTATACATTCTATAGAAGTTAAAAATAAGCCTCCTTTTTTAGTTTATGAGAGTGTGGAATGTTCCATATTTCAAAAATGATATAAATATCTCTTTCACATTTTAGGTAAAATCCAAAAATGTATAGTTTTGAAAAAGACGTAACTTACTTTTTAAAAAGTATAAAAGTAAAAATTTGAAAAAAATTATTTGATAAATCATTTTGAAATAGATAGAAATTTTTTTGTAAACATTTTTAGAAAAAAGTTTTTTGGAACAAAACAATTTTTGACCAAAGAGGGAAATGATGTCGGATATTGATAAAACATTTTCAAATTTAATTGATGTAACAATGTTTTACAAAATAGTAAAATCACCTTAAAAATAAATTTAATAATCATAGTATAAAAAAGTAAAGGTTTTGTTAGAAAATGATGAAAAAGTTTCCTTAAATTGAAATTCAAGAATATAAAATCTTGATTAAAATGAGATTATGAAGTAATCCCTAGAAAGTATCATAATATTTAAGATAGAATTAAACAATGGATATTTTATGGGCATTAGATTTAAATCCACATAATATAAGTACAGATAAATGATAATATAATTGAAAGTCATTACACCTAAAGTAATATAATATTAAAGACAATGAAGAAGTAATATAACACAATGAAAATAAAATGAGTTATGCAATTATTTATCATTTCGATACATTTAACAAAAACCACCATCTATGAAATAATTAAAAATAATACATAAAATATAATGATGGATGATTTTTTCATGATTATACCAATCAATGTAGAATTATATACACTATATTAATGAAATTAGGTTCCACACAATACAATATGACTCAATAAAATTAAATTGAGATGAAATCCCTTACCTTTGGATTACTTTTGGCTGAAACTTCCTTAACCTCACATATAATGTTTTTAAAATTTTTATTAACTTATATAAGAAAAATAATAATATATATAATATTATACATGATCATTTCATAATATCTTATATCCTTTTACTTAATTATCTTTTTTTAATTTCATTGTTTCAGGTGTTAATTATCTTGTTTTATCATTAATGTTTCATCATTAATGATCCAAATCATGTGTATATTATTTATTTATATGATCAATTGAATAATAATCATTAAATAATTATCATATTTATAGATTAATTTTGATTTTAAAATAACTCACATAACGTGGTTATGAAAAATGAAGTATTTTTCAATCATGGAGACGATAGGTTGTATGTACATGAGAGTAACATTTCCATTTTCACCTATCAATATATAGTGAAAATAAGTAATATTTTTCCATTAAATAAATAAAATAATAACATTAATATCATATTATATTATTATATATATCATCCATGATATTTGTTTTGGAAAATAGTTTCGCTTAACTCCGTGAATGCGGTAGTCCACATCTACATGAACGATATTATTATCTTTTTGTGTAAAATAAATAAAATTATATATTAACTTTACAAAAAGGAATAATAAATCATTAAAATAAAAATATATTCCATATATGTATCAAATTTAATCGTTATCATTATTTCTTTTTACATTCCATGTAAACCGTTTGTGAAAGATAAATCACATCACTTCTTGAAGTTGTAGTTCGTATTACACAAGAGAAATGTTATCATGTCTACTACAGAATGGGTAGTTAAAACAATATATGACATAATTAAAAAAATAGGTATAAATATGTTATTAATATAGTATATATATTTTATAATCATCACAATACACAATATTTAGATGTGGATATTGAGAAATGAATGACATCATTTCAAGAGAAGGTGGTCCACATTATAGATTAATGATCATTTCAAAGCCCATTTTATGAAAGTGTGTGTGGTTTTTTCTCATAATCAAAAAATAATAAAATATCAGTATATTGAATATAATTATGTTATAAATTTTTTATCTTATCAATGAAATTTATGTTGGTAGAGAAGTAATTAAAATGAAGATTCTTATTGAAGATCATTTCCTCTCAATAAGATATCATCTTTCAGATTACACTAAATCCTTAAAAGGATAGATTTATTATAAAAAATTAGGATTAAAGGAATGATGGAGTTATATTGGAAATTTTATTGTGTACTAATTGGTATAAATAATTTTTTTTACAAGGTGTTATGTGGAAAAGAGGTAGAGATCTTTTATAAATAGGGGAGAGGACACAATTTGTATTTTTGAAAATAATTGAATGATACCAACTATTTCTTATGTAACCGGGTTCAAAAGTGGACCACTATATACTATTATATGTGTGGTGGTCTAAATATATCCATAAAATAGTTTTTTACATGTATATAGGACAATTATAACCTTATCGCTTTAGTTTAACCCCTAGTAAATCATTTTGTACATTAATCACAGTATTTACTATTTACTGTATTTAATATTCATTTTGATAAAATGTTTAGTTGAACAAACTCTAAATTATATATTATTTTATTCAAAATATTTTATCTAATTTTTATGGATTTTTTATAGAAGGTACAAAATTTAATTTAAAATTAATCTTACAAACTTGATGTGAAAATTAATTTTTAAAGTAAAAATGTTTAAAAGATGAAAAAGGTTTTATATTAAAATTTAATTTTATATTTATTAAAATTACCATAATTAGATTTCAATATTTCAAATTTAACTATTTTTAAATTAATAAAATTTAAATTAAATTTTAAAAATATTAATTATCTAAATGAAAATGCATTTTCCCATTAAATATTATTATTTTTCACTATTCATCAAAAAATGAATCTTTTCCTACAAAGCCCAAAAATTCACCCTAAGATATTTTATTTATTTTTTCTAAAATAATGATTATTTTTTATATAATTTTTTAACAATTGGATAATTTAATATTTAAATTATGTGTGAAAAGTTCTCTGAATCCTCCTTTGGGAAAAATATAGTTTTCTAGAATACATTTATTTTTCTTTAGAATGTTAATTATTTTTATTACTAATAAATATATAATTACAACAAATACATTGAATATACATTTTCATAAGTTATATAATCATATTAATTCTCACCATACCTATTTCTATTCGATAAATAACATATTACAAATAATATTAATATTATATTGTTGTTTTGTAGAACTTGATATTTATTTAAGGAAAGATATAGAAGAAACACATAGTTACTCATAGAAAAATAAAAAATTATTGTTTTGGGCATTGAAATATATAGAATGTATTGAATTTATTGATTGTAGTAAATGTATCATAAAGTATCAAGATGTTAGATTACATTATATGCTTCGTGTTGCATGTCAAATATGCTATCGAATATGATTCCCATATTTTAAAATCTCAGGGTGTTACAAATCAATGTGTTGGTATAATTATTATTAAGATATGTTCATAATGGCATTGTTCATATACCTTGGTTTATATTACAGAGTTATGAACATTCTTATTCAAATTATTTACTATCCTGAATCAGTTTTATTAACTAACGTTTCAACACACTTTTGATTCGTATCAAATGTTTCATTAAGTGTTATTTAATGAGTCAGAATTTATGATATATGATTTTTAAAGGCTTTATAAATAGAAATCATTCTTGGTGGAGAAAAAACAATTGAGTTTTTTACCAAATATTATGTATCTGTCATTCATTTTAAAAGATGTAATTTTAAAGACCATTGTAGTTTTGTAATCTCTAATTGATAACAAAATCATGGATACAAGAGAAGATCATTATAATGTTGTATATATAATTAAAAAAATAATATCTAAAGAAATATTACATAGTCTTAAGATATTTTATTGAACATGGTATTTATCATCCAAAACCCACTTCTATATTACAATCATTGTATTTGGGGGGACAAAAGTATGACACATGTAGTTATGATCCATAAGTGGTAAATTGATCTATGATAAACATTCATGGATTATATGGTACCAGAACATTTGATAAACCATGTTTTGTTCAGAATCATGATCTCTATAAGACCATATATGTTTGAATTATTATCACTTTATCATTTATTTCAAAAGAGAAATTTTGAAAGAGGAATCAAGAGAGAGTATTGTCTTCTACAATGATTCTCAATTTTCAATTTTACCTACAAAATAAACATAAAAATATTTCTATTGAGACAATGTTAAGGATTAAAAATATTATTTAATCACCCAATATACCTTAAATAATATAAAAACCATATTTTACCCCATTCTATGTAATATAATTATTTTTTTGTTTTATTTAATACACTAATTGACGAAATGAAAATATTATTTTATGCCTAAATAAATTAATATTCATCATTGGAAACATTATTTGTCCATTAATAATCTGTGGAAGTAATATAATACAAGACTAAATATTTAATTTATTATTTTTTCATAAATAAATATTTTATTCACAATGTTGTGGAAAATAATTAATAAAATACTCAATAAATATGATAAATATTTTATGAACAATATTAAAAATAAACATATATATGTTTAATAAAGAGAAAATTATATTTCCTTATTCCTGAGAATAATATTTTTTAAAAAATAAAAATTCTAATTGAATTTAGTTGGGATAAACTAAAACAAATATTCTATGACCCTTTTGGCTTATTTATTACTTGCATTTGATAGGCTTTCTTGATGTACAAGATTACTATATTACAATTGGTTAAGGATCCCAAGAGAAATATGTTAATGTATCAATGTTTAAAAAAAATACGAGTGAATACTATGTTATATAATTATTTTCACAAGATCTCATAAATCAGGTTTCATACATGCATCATTAACCTATGTTCATAATATTTTCTTATTTTACTATACAAAATTAACTCTCTATTACACTATGTTCATGGAACTTAATGAAAAAAATTCAATTTCAATCGAATATATGCTATATTTCATCCATAAATTTTGATTACACAAATTTTTATTTTACATATTAATTAAAGAAATTCATTCATGATACACCCAGTATGCCCTAAATTCCACGTACATATGGAATTAACTTTTTGGATTGTAAATATATGTTTCTGATTCACGAAATTTATTAAAAATAATCTCATATTCAAAATATCATTATACATCCTTGATGATAGAAATATAAAATAACACAAAAATGAGTAATGTATAGAAGAATTATGTTTCTCATAATCTCCCATTTTATAGTTATCCATGTATGAACATCATAAAAAGATGTCCCATATATTTTTTTGTACTCGAAATAGAAATTAAATATTATATATATACCATCATAAAATATTATCCTACCATAAACAATATTTAGGTATTTAATCATGGTGGATATAGGTTTCCATCATAGTAGTGAAATATTACGTCCTTATATATGAAACAATTATTTATGAAATTGTTAACATAAACTATTAAAAAATAAAAAACAATATTTAACAATATTATTACTTAATATTTAATTCTTTAAACATATATATGTAATATAAATTAAAATAATTGATTATAAAACACAAAATCTAATAGAGTCTCACATTGTCTAGAGCCAACACTCTATGACTTTCAATTCGCATCACATGACATGATGATTATGATTCTACAGATTTATTATTTTTTTAACTATTCATCCATTCTATTTTTTGTGGATATTCTAGTCCATGTGGTGTAACCACTTTTAGAAAATTTTATCAATAGAAAATAATTATAATTTTTATTCTTCATCTATTGATGTGAACTTGTGTCCATATCTAGATCCAGTATAATAACATTATGACAATAGTGATTTATATAAACATTACTATAAGGTATCATGTTAAGATTGTGGATGAGGATTAATATAGGAACTAAATATGTATCTTCATTGTAAGCCTCAATATACATGGAGTCTATCGTTGAATGTATAACCATATATTTTATTTCTCTCTTCTAGCTTACTATTCCTCTATTAAATGTTAATATGTATATCGATCGTGATTCCAGACTATGTTGATATGTTTTGAAACTATAATCTTCATCTATTAGAATAATAGTTCCTTATATCCTATATTATCTTGGAACATATCTTTTGTCTGACTTAGAGACTTAAGGATTTCCTTGAATTCCATCCAACAGTGATAAACAAGACATATTGATATATTCTTACCAAAAATAAGGCATAGAAAAAATTTACCCTTGTCAATAACATAACATACATTACATATCCAACAACAAATATGTATTTAATCCATTCCATATTATATCATTCCTCATGGATATGAGGACTCGTTTTCTTATAAATAAAAATAGCATGTGGCATTGGAACAAATCCACCCTTGGTTTTTCCATATTGAATCTCTTAAGTATCTTGTTAATATATTTAACATAAATTTTTACAAATAGCCTCTTAGTTCTATCATAATAGATCATAATTCCAATAATTTTATGAATAATGACCTATGTCTTTCATGGAAAATTATTTACTTAACCGTTATTTACCATATTCTAACACGTATATCTCATTTAACATTAATTTTATTTAATAAACATAAACCAGTTAGAAAATGAGATCAAATTCACTAAACTGATTATACCCACAATGATAACACTCATTATTTATGAAACAAAATTCTTTCTCGGCTTCATAAAAATGATTGTTCCATGACCTAGAATCTTTCTTCAAATGATAGATGGATCAGTTCAATTTTGATAAAAACAAATCATCATTTTCTGTTGTAAACCCTTTACATTGATTTATATATACATATTCATGATGTTTTCCACTTAGGAAGGCTTCTTTAATATCAATTTTCCAAATCACATAGGTATCATATTCAATAGTATAATGTATAATTCAAATAGTTTTAAAAAAATAAAATGATGAAATTGTTTTGTTGTAATATATTCATTGATGATGTTTAAAACAACTTTCATCTTTTTGTATTTTATAAGTACTTACTTTTCCATTCTTGTACAATTTTTTGATAAATACCCAATTAAAACATATGGTATTTTCATTCAATATAAGACACACCATATTCCAGAATTTGTATTAGTAAATGAAATCAATTTCATAAATCCTTTCTTCATTCCCCATAGAATAATTTGTACCACGTACAACTTTTTTTTAGGTTAAATTAATATTGTTTTTAACTAATAATTTTTCAACATCCATTATTACTATAAAATCATTTTATTCTTTTTCAATACCCTCTCCAATATTCCTAAATAGTACTTCTTTCTAAAACAATTCTTCTTCTATCGATCATTCTATAATCTATTATGATCCCAAATATTTTGTACATTTATCCTAGACTTCATCAAATTTTATTATCATTGACATAAATCTTAGATAGGGTATGGAAAAGAGATGATTAGTCACCCCCTTTTTAGGGGGACTAGTTAGTGTGTATTCTATAATATAAGATTTATATTCATGTTGCAGCAAAACCCTTAGGCATCTACATCATTCATAGAAGACTAGTCTAGTAAAGAGATGGTTATTCTCCCTGATAGATCTTAGGAATAATGTGGTTTTAAAACATTTAATTAATATACAATTATGAAATAATAATTTATTTGTTCCTCAATTGATTATAGTTTATATGAGACCTAATGAAATAAATTTTATTAAGACTTCCTTTATTTTCCAAACTTGGAAAATTCTTCAATGCTACTCCTTAAATATCTCATCACCTATATCATTAATATGGAAATGATCCACATTACCTTTACATAAAAATTATAAGATATTAATCTATTTGTTGATGAAAATTTGGTGGGTAGGTATTTTCCAAACTCATGCTTGTAACTCTATGTTCCATTGAGATGAATCCCTAATCATAAAATCCAAAATAGGAATTCCCCAACACTTTCCCCTATGTTACACAATGTATTACAAGGGATACTCAAATTTATTTATAATTGTTTTGTAAATCAAAAAATATATCTTAGGATATCCTTTAAGAAACACAATTTTACCAAAACGGGTTCGAAAAACTTTTTGATGTACTAGTTTCAAACATAATAATACAATTGAAGGCTTAGAATAACATAAAATTATTTTTATGTATTTCTTTTTATTATGTGAATGGATTTATATTTTGAACCATTATTTGAATTTTCAATATTTATTTTATTCTACATAAATGATTATTCTTTTTTATATGAAACATTTATATATAATCCATTAATTTATATTCCATATTTGTAAATTTGTTAATTTATTGCTTTTATCATGTTATTGTATCTATAAAATTAACAATGAAAAATCACCAAAATAAATAAATAAATAAATTAACTATTCATGATATCTATCTAATGGTTAATTTATTGAATTTATAATAAAAAAAATTATTATCCTTGGGGAAAATGTTTTTCTTTTCTTGTAATGTGTTACATCATTCCACATATCCACTTTTTTATTACCTTGATGGTATCATATCAATTTTATCATTAACTAGTTCCCTACACCTGAGAATAATCCTTAAATTATATATATATATATATATATAACACACATAAATAACAAGGAATGCCACAGATTGGTTAAGAGAACTAACATAAACACCCTTGGACATGCATGTCCTAATAATGAAAACATGAGGGATTATTTTCACTAAATAATTTTTTTAATACTCATAATTAAAAAAAATTCAATAAATGAAATTAAATTAAACTGACACATGTACTGGACTTGTTATTTCTCTTGATCAACCACACACATTAGTCAAATATGAAATAGTACACTAGTGAACGTTCAGTTTGATTCATTATTTATTGTTAATATAAACACACGTGTATTAATTAATTTATTTTCAAAATAATTAGTTCCATTTTAACATAACTAGAATATGATGTTTCATGTAGATACTAATCATAAATTTATGCATGGAGAATAAATTCAATGATAGCTAATTAAATACCATTATATTAAATTAAGTAAAAATTTATTAATTCTTCCAAAGAATTATTATATAGTCAAAGACAAAGAGAGAACATTGTAATTAGTTTTTTATGATAAAATTATTATAAATTAATAAAATTTTGAATCATACCCACTATTAGAAGGCCAAATAATGTGTACTTATGAGATATATGTTTTGTTCTATAATTGTTATGAACCCTAGATAAATTTTGGGAGCATCAGTGTGTTTTTCAGACAACCTATACAAAATTGATTGACATTATGTGTTTTGATTTATATGTGTCTTCATATCCCGCAAAAGGACTCTATGATTTATTTTGATATGGTACGCACAATGTGTATTCTGGATACACATCATGTGTCCCACTAGTCATGTTTTTATGTAACCTACGGAATGAATCACCACACTCTTTGACTGGGGGACCATAGGTTGGATACTGCAGTAATACATTGTGTGTGCCTCTAATTATTTGTCTATATAACCTTGAAAAGTGTACGTAAGTTTTGTAGAAAGTGGAAAATAATGGGTTAAACA
This sequence comes from Viscum album, assembly GCA_963277665.1. Classification (NCBI taxonomy): domain Eukaryota; kingdom Viridiplantae; phylum Streptophyta; class Magnoliopsida; order Santalales; family Viscaceae; genus Viscum; species Viscum album. The sequence goes on along the minus strand of OY728140.1, from coordinate 38,263,978 downwards.
CCATGTACAGTGGCTACATGTCATGTATATAATTATTTATCAAGGAACTCAGTCTCATGAAGCTAAAAAAAATTCAATTTACTAAAAAAATAGAGTAACAACCATAGTTTTAAAATTAAATTTCATTTAAATAATTTTAATAAATTTTTTATATTATGATACATGCTACCAAATCATATTAAAAGTATAAAATTTTCATCAATATCATATACAACGTGCATCACCAATCCTAAGTGATTCTCAAGATACTATTTAAATATATCTATTATAACCTAGTCATTAGTTTGGATGGTATTATTATAACTAACATAATTATTATATTTATAGAGAGAAACCCTAAAACATAATTTCTTTAAAAAATAATCTTATTAAATAATTACTCTATTTTTTTATTAGTTTAATTTTATTCTCCCAAATAAAAATTCTTCAACAAATTTTTTAATTATTCATTTTTTATTGGAATTTTAATAAAAATATACCATTTTTCAAATATTATTTTATAAATATAATTTTATTTTATAAATTATCATATCAAAATTATATTATTGTGAAATTCGGGGTTTTTATGAAAAGGATGATTTTTCAATGAATATTGTAAAATAGTTATGTTTGAAATACTATTATGTGCTTTCATTAAATTTAGTAATTTTGAAGTCCCGATATTATTTTAATTTGAATTAAATGTAATAAAAATTTTATTTAATAATAATTAGTATAATTAATTACATTTTATTCATCATTATTGTAACACCCCGAGCTTCCACGATACGCTTCTCATTCAATAATGCAATAGCTTGCATTGTACGCAACTTCGAGTTCTAAAACACCGCGACTAATCAAAGTAGCCGTTATGAATAGTAATAACCACTTTTTAAAATTATAGAAATTTTATATTTCAAAATGGACTTCATTTTTTTATTCGTAATATCGAAATTATCCTAAGTTGAAGTTTTTGTAATTTTCTGAGAACTTCCAAATTTTTATGAATAGTGAAAAATACATAAAACAACTTTTTTAATCAAAATAATTTATAGTGATAAATTATAATATTTAGTGGTTTTAAATTATAATTAGAATATATTTTTACCATTTTATCCAAAGGTGGTCATTAGAATTAATTTAACATTGAAATTGGACATAAATAATTGCCAATCTTTTGATATAAATTATTTCTTAAAAACACGCTATTTGTCGTAACAGCGGGAATTAATTATAAAATTAATTAATGCAACTTATATGTTTGGAATTTTTTAAAATAGACATCATTTTTGAATTTGGAATATCAATTATAGCTTAGGGTGAAATTTTGGCATTGTTCTGAAAAACTTCAATTTTTGATGAATAGTGAAACCACTAAGTGGTTGTTAAAAACTGATTTTTCGTTTAAATGAAATATTACCACTTCTGTGGTTTGATTTTCAAAAATCCGACATACATGGTTGTCATTAAGAAGTAAAATGTGGTTCAATGAGATTAAAATAATTTTTTGGTGAATAGTAACTTTTAAGTTCTTAATCGCGATTAGAGGTAATTAGTGTAGTTTGAGGTAAAAATAATGTTTTAATAATATGAGATGAGATTGACACTTGTCCTACTCCTATTGGATGAGTCATGGCCGACCCAGACAACCCATTGGTCAACTTGGGGACCCCATGGAGCCACTTTAGTTGGAAAATGACATTAATATATATTTATTTAATGTTAAAATTAAATTGACACAAACATGAGTTATTTTACTAAAACAATTTTTAAGTGGGGTTAAACAAGTAAAAATTTTGATTATAGATATTCATTAGAAATCTAAAAAGATTTCCTACATCATAGTATTTTTTTTATAATTTTTAGACATTAAATATATTAAATTATTTATGACATCATTATGATGCAGCGATGACCTCATTATTTAACGATTTAAATAAAATGAGAAGATAATGCAAACTCCAAGGATTACACTTGTCCAAAGCCTATTGGATGAAGATATTTCGAACCCTTATCACCTTATCCACGAAATATATAAGTGTGGGACCTTTAGAATCCGAAAAGCATTGTATAATAATGTAACATTTCAATCTTTCCAAAAGAGCCCCTCCTCTCCACTTATAAAAGGCCCCCACCTCTCCCACCTCATTTACACTTTCAAGCCATTTGGCTCGGAAAACCTCTGCCCAAATACTCTCCCAACTTCCCCCTCTTACTCCTAGAAGCCTCACTTTGGGCAGAACTCTTCCCAAGGAAGCCTTTGGATCAAATCAAAAAAGAGTTACCCGATTTTGAGGTAATGTCTTCTCTAATGTTGTTTTGTTTTATTTTTCTTCTCCAACCCCCTAAAATCTTTTTATTCATTTCTTTTGTAACAACAAAAGTATCCTCAATATACTAGGATGTTGTTATAAGAAGGATTCAAGATACACTTACACACACCTACATCTAATGGTTAAAGAACATACAGTTTCTGTGGATGGCGAATTTCTGCCTCACGAAACGATGATTGTTCAACACTCATATAACACCTTCAAAGGTGGCCATTAAGATGTAACTATTTTTATATATGATATATAATATGTTTATGTTTTACTTATGCTTCTGTATTTCTCATTTATGGCATACTTTATGATTTCCATTATGGGTAAAACGCGATAATTTCATTTTAGGAAGTGCGGACTACCGCCCCCTCAAAGTGATGTGAATCGTTAATGCCATATGTGGGATGTATAAAGGATGGAGTAAATGATATTATATATGATATTAAACTGGAACTATATTATACCTTTATATAATTATGATTTCATTACATTAAATACGAAATATAAATGAAAGTAGCGTTCATGCGTACGTACGGCTTACCGTCTCCATGAACGGTGCATTTCATTTCTTACCTCTAAATGTTACGTAATATTATAAATGAATGTATATACTGGATATATAAGATATATATGACATCTAAATCATGAATATAATTCTAGAGATAATGGATATTCTACCACATAAACAACTTGTAATTATAAGAAGTTTATTTTTGACTCAAGTACCAAAGATCGACAAAACGACTGTTATTAACTTAAATAATTAAATAATGTTCATAACATGGTAATAAGGGATATAAAAGAAATAATGAACATGAAAAAGGTTCTTAAGTAAATATAAATTAACTCTAGTTTATTATTCAGGAGGTTAAAGAACGGTCGAGTCAGGACAAGACGCAAGGTAAGGGTTTACTTCACAACCTCTTCATTATCCAAGGTTGTTTATACATAATTATCTACTGGGACCTCGTTATCATCCACATCCATGTTTTCTTAAAAATGTATTTCAAAACATTTTTACTATTAAATGGAAAATGTGTTAAAGTCATTTACACCCTTATACATTTTTGAAAGGAATCTTACCGTCGTTTTCCAAACAATGTACTTTTTGACCTCTTTGAACAATTTAAGGTTAGAATGTTTTTTTTAACTTATACAGCGAGTGCAGCTATTTTCCGCCATTATAACTTCGTCGAAGCTTCCCTAACAAGCTTATAATAATATCTTCAAAGTAAATGTATTATTTTATAATTATGGGACTTTTAAATGATTTCCAAAAAGGAGATATATTACTCTCAAATAGCTTTGATTTCATCCATGTCAACATCCTTTTATGGGTTTTAAGTTTAATTGAAATTGATTTATGATACAAAACTTTCATTGAACATTTTGTGAAATATTTGACTGTGGATGTGTTATTTTTATACCATCCATAGCTTATGGAGAAATTGTTGACATTTCGTATGCTAGTTTTAATACGAATATTTATGTTATGTTTAAACCTATTCATATGAGGAATGTATTGGACTTAATATGTGACGGGTGGAGCCCGCTATAGCTCCTCGATGCATCGGTGGGTCTCATGAGACAACTAGACGTGGAATTGGACGAGGCCCTTTCCCAATTTGATTTATGGTTTTGGACGAGGCCTTAATCATTTTAGACGTCTTGGCCGAGGCCTTGACAAAATGTTTCAGAATGTATGGCATTATACATTCCCTCATTATGAATGTGGTTATTGATATTGCATGTGATTATTCGACCAGTAGAATATCCATGTGAAGAAGTGAATGGAATTATCTCATTTTACATTTTCCATATTATGTTGAAGTTCAAGTCTAAAAGGATTTTGTTTTAGTTATGCATTGCCTTAAATGTTTATGTTTATTGATGAAAGCTTCCGCAATATTGTTATCCTTACTGAGTATCTGAGCTCACCCCTTTCAATGTTTTAATATTTTTCAGGATGTGAAGAAGTATAATATGAATGACCTGCAGGGATAATATAAGGGGATATGAAGAGAAGATGTTGTAGTTTTGTTTTACTTTATGATGTAATGTAAGACTTATGAATGTATCTAGTGTTTCCAAGGCTACTAAACTAATCGGTCTTTCGAGACTTGATCTTTTGTGATCATTCCAATGTTACGAAGTAACGCACCGGCTCTGGGTAGCTGGGGTCGGGGCGTTACAGTTGGTATCAGAGGCAGTTTAGTACTAACCTTGGAAGCTAGATTTAGATAAACTCTGATTAAGAGCACATATCCCAAAGATAGACTTTGAGGATTAGTATAGAAGAACTTCCTAGAATTTTGGTATTGTAGAGATGTTGTGAGTTTTCCGAGCAATACTTCCCTGTCTGGATACGAGCAGGTAGAGGCGGCTCTGCCACAGATGTACCTAGGGGTAAAACCTGAAAACACCGCTTTGAGCTAGACTCGAACGGGAACTGGTGCACGACAACGGGCCTTGCTGCACTCTTGGTTACGACACTCCCGGGGGATATGCTTAGGATAATTCCCATTTTCTTTACAAACCACTATGAACGGTTATGAGTATATACTTCCTCAAATAAAACCTTTTTATGATTATGGATTATATCCATAAATAGTTCAATTTATGTAAAGTATTTTATAAGTATGGAATTATGTATTTTGATTCATAAACTAATCTAGTTTATGGCATTGTATAGAAATGGCACCCAGTAGAAGGAATGTGAACTCCATCAATACGTATGATCCAAAGAGTAAGAAGGATCATATCTTTCATGGTATTAAGCCAACATTTAGAAGGGAAATATTCTCCCATGTGTTATCAACATATGAAGAAATAGTATCATGTGTTAATAAGATAAGTAGAGAATTCTCTGAGTCTTATGGATTTGAAGGGATGAAAGAGAAGAAAAGGATGGAAGAGAGAATGATGGATAAAGGGACGAGGGAAAAGAATAATTTTCCAATATGTGATAACTGTGGGAAGAAACACTTTGGAATTTGCCTGAAGGGAATGGGAGTTTGTTATAAGTGTGGAGAAAAAGGACACCAAGTGCGTGACTGCAAGGGTAAGAAAAAGGTTTCAAATGTACAATGCTTCATCTGCAAGGAGTGGGGACACTACGCAAACCAATGTTCAAATCATCAGAGTATGCCCCAAATGATGTTATTGGATAATAATCAAGTTATGATACTACCACAGATGAGGAGGAATGATTAGCGTTCTTATGTTGTTATTAAAGAATTTTGTAATTTGAGTGTTGTATCAATGATGTACTTGTTAGAATAATTATGGAGTATATAAGGATTGTACTGCAGTACTATTTCATCTAGGACTTGAGATTGTGTGGAACCAAGAAAAGTGACTCCACAGTAGGTTAAATTTTTGGAAAATATATGGTTGAGAGAAAGATAAACCATAATATGGTTCTGATACCAAGATAGTGATTTTGGAATAAGACATGATTAATTTGGATAAATTATGTTGGATATTCTTAACATCCTTGAAACTGATTAATGATTTGTATAAATTTTTGGATAGAAGGAGTATATCTAGTTTTCTATAAGGAATAAGGGATCATGAATGTAATCAATAAGGATTTATGGTAATACAGTATGTTGCCGTGTTTTAAAAGAATACATGATGAAGGTGTTCACATGTTGTTACGCAGAAAAAAAAAGAGCTTCATTATGTTTACCTTCCTCATAAAATCTGGACTGTGAGTTGGACAGAAGTATTTTGGATAACTATAAAGGTTGGAATGGATTATATTTTACATTGGATACTATTTTTAAGGTTATTTTTGGATATTTATAAAAAGGACAACATGCACACCGAGTGACAACCCATCGCGTCGGATAAAGCTGTGGGAATCGAACCCACAACCATAGTGCGATTGGGATTAATCGCCTACCACTGGACTACGTGAAGTCCTTGGTTATTATAGAATAGTTTTTCTAATCTAAATGGTATGTGTTAAAATTTGGAACCTTATACAATTAGGATAAGTATAATATTTTTGAGTTCTATTATCTTTTTGAGTGAAAGATGAGTTGAAGGTTGAAACTCTAATTGTCAAGCATAAATATATATATACCTATCTCTTATTCAATGAATAAATTAATTCTTAAACTTTAGTAAAGGGATATTAAATCAAAAAAATGTGTTATCCTAATACCTTATGTCTTGTTGAACTGATGATATTTTAAATCAACATAGATTGAAGACTAGGAGGCCCTCAATTTGACAGTTGATTGTGAATGATGACCTCAATCACTCCCTACAAATATTTACGTTTTTCCTCCAATTATATGTCTCTAATTTCCACCAATGTTCTCCTAATCGAGATCATAATTGGGTGGTGACTTTTTCATTTCCCTTTCCCTCTTATTAAGGCTAAATTTTATTAATCTTATTTCCGATGTGGGTTTTCCTCAAAGGTATTTTCTATTTTCAACCTTTTATTTACAAAGAAAAATTTCAAATTGTGAGGACTCAATTTATTGAATGAGGGGAGAATGTAACACCCCGAGCTTCCACGATACGCTTCTCATTCAATAATGCAATAGATTGCATTGTACGCAACTTCGAGTTCTAAAACACCGCGACTAATCAAAGTAGCCGTTATAAATAGTAATAACCACTTTTTAAAATTATAGAAATTTTATATTTCAAAATGGACTTCATTTTTGTATTCGTAATATCGAAATTATCCTAAGTTGAATTTTTTGTAATTTTCTGAGAACTTCCAAATTTTTATGAATAGTGAAAAATACATAAAACAACTTTTTTAATCAAAATAATTTATAGTGATAAATTATACTATTTAGTGGTTTTAAAGTATAATTAGAATATATTTTTACCATTTTATCCAAAGGTGGTCATTATAATTAATTTAACATTGAAATTGGACATAAACAATTGCCAATCTTTTGATATAAATTGTTTCTTAAAAACACGATATTTGCCGTAACAGCGGGAATTAATTATAAAATTAATTAATGCAACTTATATTTTTGGAATTTTTTTAAATAGACATCATTTTTGAATTTGGAATATCAATTATAGCTTAGGGTTAAATTTTGTCATTGTTCTGAAAAACTTCAATTTTTGATGAATAGTGAAACCACTAAGTGGTTGTTAAAAACTGATTTTTCGTTTAAATGAAATATTACCACTTATGTGGTTTGATTTTCAAAAATCCGACATACATGGTTGTCATTAAGAAGTAAAATGTGGTTCAATGAGATTAAAATAATTTTTTGGTGAATAGTAACTTTTAAGTTCTTAATCGCGATTAGAGGTAATTAGTGTAGTTTAAGGTAAAAATAATGTTTTAATAATATGAGATGAGATTGACACTTGTCCTACTCCTATTGGATGAGTCATGGCCGACCAAGACAACCCAGGTGTCAACTTGGGGACCCCATGGAGCCACTTTAGTTGGAAAATGACATTAATATATATTTATTTAATGTTAAAATTAAATTGACACAAACATGAGTTGTTTTACTAAAACAATTTTTAAGTGGGGTTAAACAAGTCCAAATTTTGATTATAAATATTAATTAGAAAGCTAAAAAGATTTCCTACATCATAGTATTTCTTTTATAATTTTTATACATTAAATATATTAAATTATTTGTGACATAATTATGATGCAGCGATGACCTCATTATTTAACGATTTAAAAAAAAGAGAAGATAATGAAAAATCAAAGGCTTAAACTTGTCCAAAGCCTATTGGATGAAGAGATTTCGAACCCTTATCACCTTAGACACGAATTATATAAGAGTGGGACCTTTAGAATCCGAAAGTCATTGTATAATAATGTAACATTTCAATCTTTCCAAAAGAGCCCCTCCTCTCCACTTATAAAAGGCCCCCACCTCTCCCACCTCATTTACACTTTCAAGCCATTTGGCTCGTCCAACCTCTGCCCAAATACTCTCCCAACTTCTCCCTCTTACTCCTAGAAGCCTCACTTTGGGCAGAACTCTTCCCAAGGAAGCCTTTGGCTCAAATAAAAAAAGAGTTACCCGATTTTGAGGTAATGTCTTCTCTAATGTTGTTTTGTTTTATTTTTCTTCTCCAACCCCCTAAACTCTTTTTATTCATTTCTTTTGTTACAACACCAGTATCCTAAATATACTAGAATGTTGTTATAAGAAGGATTCGAGCTACACTTACACACACCTACATCTAATGGTTAAAGAACATACAGTTTCTGTGGATGGCGAATTTCTGCCTCACGAAACGATGATTGTTCAACACTCATATAACACCTTCAAAGGTGGCCATTAAGATGTAACTATTTTTATATATGATATATAATATGTTTATGTTTTACTTATGCTTCTGTATTTCTCATTTATGGCATACTTTATGATTTCCATTATGGGTAAAACGCGATAATTTCATTTTAGGAAGTGCGGACTACCGCCCCCTCAAAGTGATGTGAATCGTTAATGCCATATGTGGGATGTATAAAGGATGGAGTAAATGATATTATATATGATATTATACTAGAACTATATTATACCTTTATATAATTATGATTTCATTACATTAAATACAAAATAGAAATGAAAGTAGCGTTCATGCGTACGTACGGCTTACCGTCTCCATGAACGGTGCATTTCATTTCTTACCTCTAAATGTTACGTAATATTATAAATGAATGTATATACTGGATATATAAGATATATATGACATATAAATCATGAATATAATTCTATAGATAATGGATATTCTACCACATAAACAACTTTTAATTATAAGAAATTTATTTTTGACTCAAGTACCAAAGATCGAAAAAACGACCGTTATTAACTTAAATAATTAAATAATGTTCATAACATGGTAATAAGGGATATAAAAGGAATAATGAACATGAAAAAGGTTCTTAAGTAAATATAAATTAACTCTAGTTTATTATTCATGAGGTTAAAGAATGGTCGAGTCAGGACAAGATGCAAGGTAAGGGTTTACTTCACAACCTCTTCATTATCCAAGGTTGTTTATACATAATTATCTACTGGGACCTCGTTATCATCCACATCCATGTTTTCTTAAAAATGTATTTCAAAACATTTTTACTATTAAATGGAAAATGTGTTAAAGTCATTTACACCCTTATACATTTTTTAAAGGAATCTTACCGTCGTTTTCCAAACAATGTACTTTTTGACCTCTTTGAAAAAATTAAGGTAAGAATATTTTTTTTAACTTATACGGCGGGTGAGACTTTTTTCTGCCATTATAACTTCGTCGAAGCTTCCCTAACAAGCTTATAAGAATATCTTCAAAGTAAATGTATTATTTTATAATTATGGGACTTTTAAATGATTTCCAAAAAGGAGATATATTACTCTCAAATAGCTTTGATTTCATCCATGTCAACATCCTTTGATGGGTTTTAAGTTTAATTGAAATTGATTTATGATACAAAACTTCCATTGAACATTTTGTGAAATATTTGACTATGGATGTGTTATTTTTATACCATCCATAGCTTATGGAGAATTTGTTGACATTTCATATGCTAGTTTTAATACGAATATTTATGTTATGTTTAAACCTATTCATATGAGGAATGTATTGGACTTAATATGTGACGGGTGGAGCCCGCTATAGCTCCTCGATGCATCGGTAGGTCTCATGAGACAACTAGACGTGGAATTGGCCGAGGCCCTTTCACAATTTGATTTATGGTTTTGGCCGAGGCCTTAATCATTTTAGACGTCTTGGCTGAGGCCTTGAAAAAATGTTTCAGAATGTCTGGAATTATACATTCCCTCATTATGAATGTGGTTATTGATATTGCATGTGATTATTCGACCAGTAGAATATCCATGTGAAGAAGTGAATGGAATTATCTCATTTTACTTTTGCCATATTATGTTGAAGTTCAAGTCTAAAAGGCTTTTGTTTTAGTTATGCATTGCCTTAAATGTTTATGTTTATTGATGAAAGCTTCCGCAATATTGTTATCCTTACTGAGCATCTGAGCTCACCCCTTTCAATGTTTTAATATTTTTCAGGATGTGAAGAAGTATAATATGAATGACCTGCAGGGATAATATAAGGGGATATGAAGAGAAGATGTTGTAGTTTTGTTTTACTTTATGATGTAATGTAAGACTTATGAATGTATCTAGTGTTTCCAAGGCTACTAAACTCATCGGTCTTTCCAGACTTGATCTTTTGTGATCATGCCAATGTTACGAAGTAACGCACCGGCTCTGGGTAGCTGGGGTCGGGGCGTTACAATTATACCAAATTTTGATATGAGTTTACTATTAGGCTTAGGACCTCAATTTTTGGAAAATTGTTTTTAAAATGCACTATGTTCTCCCATTTTAATTAATAATAATAATAAGTGACGAATTATTTTTTTGAAATTTTTTCATTATAATCTAACTATATCAATTTTGATGTATCTCATTATCATCACTTTTCTTATAGTTAATTTAATACCATATTAATCTTGAAAAATAAATTTCTCAAAAACCCTTTTTCTATGTGTCAATGAATTTTATTTTAAATGAAATTATTACCCTTATGTGAATTTAGTTTATAGAATATGGAACCACATTCAAAATCATCATAATATTTTTTATATTATAACATGAACTTATGTTTTCCTAAAAATTAATTGTTAATGTAGTAAGAACATTTTAGCATAGTTTCGGTAAAAATAGATTTATTGGGGGATAAACATTCAATATAAAAGATAAAATAAACAGAACACTTGTCTATATACTATTGTATTGAAATATTTAGACCTTATCACTTTTAAGGATTGATATGGATTAGTTTTAAAGTCTTTTTTATAGAGAAAATTGTTCTTATGATTAATTATTTTAAATTATTTCATGTTTTCCTCATAACTTATAAGAGGGCACACCCTCCCCTCACTTGTATACACCTCTCAATCCATTTGTTTTGACCAACCTATATAAAAATTTGAATAATAAATTGTATCCACATTCTAGAGTTTTTTCCTTCAAATAAGACCAACCCATGTGTCCTAATATGTTATATAATGGAGGTTCTTCTATGTGAATGAAATTATTTTCATGATTATATTTCTATTTAATTATTCATATTCAAAATTCAATTATTTATTATAAATTCTAATATAATTCAAAAATTATATACAATATAAATATATTTCATAATTTTGATGTAATAATATTTAACCATCTCTTCCACCATCTAATGGGAATCGAAGCCATCGCTCATGTGTGTTCTGAAAAAATATATCCTCACAAAGAAATGAAATTGATTATCCAACACTAAATCACATGTATAGTAATAATGATATAAGTAAATAATACATATAGTAAATATTAAATTTTTTTAGAAGGATGGAGCTCTATGGCCCTTTTTATTGAAAATAAAAACAAGTGAGAAGTTTAGAATGATTGAGGGAACATATAAGATAAAATTTCCAAAAACCAATACAGTATCCCTCTCTAGATGGAGTGATCATTTGGTGGTGTGGGATTCAACAAATTATTCCATGAGGATGCATACAACACATCCATGTTTTCACTATCATCCATGGTCCACCATCAACATCTGAGAGATTGTTAAACACATCATCCTTGTTCGTCTAATCTCTAGAAACATTCGTACTAGTTTTTCTATCTTCATCACTAGTGACCGTAGCTAGAATTTCAAAAGAGTCCTGAATACTTTCAATTTTTTCTTATTGTCACCTTTTGAGGCCAGAAAATGTCTACTAAAGAAGGGAAAGAAGGAAGTCGCATCCCATTAGAAAAATTTGAAGAGAGTTTATCCCATATAATAATTTAAGAGGGAAGCTGAAAAATGGAAGTCAATGTAGCACTGCCAATATAGGAATCAAATAGAGAATTCAATACCAAAGGTACAAATAAATGATTATCCATAACGTGCACATGTATTAATCCTGATCCATATTTTTTATGTTTATTATCTCCATCATTTTCTATATAAGAGTCCTTCCTAATTGGAGAGAGTATTTCTTTTGGGGTCCACAACTACCCTTAAATTTGAATCCTTATCTGTGGAACATGCCTTGACTTGGACCCTTGTAGGTGTATGTTTTCCAGTATGTCATAAAGGGACTCCAGAAACAAAAGTAGGAGTCACCATGTTTAGTCCAAGTTCTACAGTGAAGGAGACATTAATTTGAGTTGTTTGAATGTTATGGGATATAGAATTAATTCGAATCACTGTCTTAGCAGGGGGTACAATAGGAATTCCCATCATATTAGGAATTTTTCTAGATACAATATATCTATAATCATATAAATAGAGTAATGGAGAATTTTTTATTTTAGAAATTCCTCCAATATCATTAAAAGTTTCAACCGTAGGGGTGTTCAAACCCACTGTATACATTTCCAGGAAATTCATCCTACTTAGCATGTTGTTAATGATTAATAACAGAAAAAATATCCTTGTCTTGACCATACATGGAAGGATCCATGGGGTTTTTTCTTCTACATGATGTGATTTCTATTACGTATGTAGTTTTGTAAGAGGGTGTAACATTGTTATTCTTCTTCTTATATATTACAATATCAATATTATTATTTCCTTTCCTTTTTTGAGAATTATCCATGACCTGATCCTTCCAAAAGTAGGAACCTACATTCTATTGGGTAAAGTGTTCCATGATATCTTGACTATCTACTAATTCATCATCTGTAACTTTTTACAAACCCCTGACCAACACATCTTCAAAGGATAATCCATAAAAATTGTAATTATATGGGGAATCCTTCAAATGGAGATTCCTTTCATCTGATAAATCATCCCATGATAGAGGGTCATACCATTTTCCATTATAGAATTTTCACATACTATAAATTCGTGGCTCAAGGTGAGCGATTGATTTGTTTTTGAATGTTTGAATTTAGAAATTGAGATGTGGTTGATTTTGAATGTGTGTTGATTCGGATCTTTGTCAGATTACCACTTTCCAAAAAGTGTCTTATATAAAATACCAAAAAAAATTACTGACCTAGTTTATCACTAAGGTCAATTTCCACTGAAATTCAAGATTAATGGCTATAGCTAATAGTATCAGTAGAATAATCAATCCTTATATTTATTCCAACTGACAATGGAATGTGAAACAATATTTCAGCTTGATATAAGACTAAATTGAGACCATGTATTTTAATCCAAACCTGAGAACTTGTATCTTTGAAGATATTTAAATTGACGTTAATATTCCATTTAGGAATCTGACGGGTCCATAGCCTTATATTATCTAATCCAATACACAAAGAATGACATTTTAATTTAGTATTATGGAACAAAAAGTGGAGAAAACCCTCAATCTTGGGACACACACTTGATGTCGGAAAATCCCCAAATAGAAACTTAATCTGAAAATAAGATCATAAATTTTCCAAAAAGGCATACCTTTCACCAAAATGATAATAGAAATTATATATCATTTTAATAGATCAATACTAATTACAAAAACATCATATGAATCCAAATCATGTGCAGATGTTCCCTTCCAAATGATACGATGAAGGGCGGGGTTTTCTAGTGGGATGAATGATCCACTTGGGAAGTTGGAAAAAGTAGAGTGGTTGTTCGTAATTTCTAAAACTCGATCCTTATTTCTATATGAGGTATCCAAATCCCACCTACAGTGGGATACACATATAAAGTTCTTCCATCCTCTAATGAATTAGTAAATATTACATGATATTGATTATATAAAATTAATTTATTATTCACTTCCTTAAGCCTCCACCCCAGGAGGGAATGATATCATCACCCATGCGTACGTATGACATGGTATCTCCATAAGGTGGTGGGACTAATGTTTTATGTCCAACATGAATGAATGGTTTTGAAAATTATTTCAATAAATAAATATAATTCCTAAAATTAATTTCATTATTAATATAATTAAACATTATCATATTCCCAAAAAAAATTGAATAGTTAGGGAAAAACTATCATGAAATAACTAGGCAATTAAAACCAGAAACAGTAATAATAAGATTTCATTATTAATTAATAGGTGATAAGTTGTTATAAAAGTATAATATTTGATATCATAAACATGTATTTATTTTTTATAGATTAATAAAATTCATAAAATCATTATATTGGTTTTAAAATAATTTAAAAAAATTAATTCTAGGATAAGAAATTTTGTCACAAATTCATTTCAAAAGGGAATATTAAATTGGTATACAAACAATTTCCATATATGGTGTATATAATTAACTTTTTAATGTAATATTATAAATCATTAATAATAAATGGTATATTATGTTTTAATTTCAGTTATTTCATTCAAGTGTAATTTAATTGAATAGTACATTGTGTTATAAGTTTTCATAACTCAATATATTCCCATTGAGTTATAATATTTCTTCGTTATATTAGATATTATAATATTTTTCAATAATGAATTTTTGTTATATTATTTTTTATTTAAATGTGTTTTATGTGTATTTACATTTTAAACACATATATTATTCATGTATTAATTCTCACATCAACATTATGATAATTTTAAGGGCTTCTCATCACAAATTTTCTACTCTAGGACATATTTCATGTTATACACATATCATCCTTTATGAGGGGTATCTAATATACCCGTGATAAATTATACCATGAATATATTTATATTCAATGTATTTATGATTTCATTTTTTATTCCTTTCATGGGGTAGTGATTTCAATGTTAATAAAATTTGAAGAGATGTATGTTTTAGTCACTTTTTATTCATTATTATTTAGACATGAATTTTCTTTGATAGAAATTATTTAATAATTATCTAATAACACTAATTAATTTTAGTATCAAATGGTTATTCATTAATTTTTTAAGGTGTACTTCCATTGTTATTTTTTTGGTACATAAAATATTTGGGAAAATATTTTTAAAAACAAATTTGTTCATTTCTATATTTGGTCAAAAATAATTTTTATTCAAATTCTATTTTTATGAAAAACAATATGTAAATGACTTATTTAGATAGTTTAAATTCATTTTTAAGAATAATTTTATTTTTAAAAACTTTATTAAAATTAATATTCCAATCATTTCCCATAAAAGGTACTTTTGATTCTTAATGCATAAATGTGAAAGGAACCATTATTTTAATGTAAAATGCATGAAAATAAAATTTACGTCATCATGAATACTCATTAATTTGAATATATCATTACACATTCATAAGGTTATTTTTAATGTATGCCTTCACTAATATTGTGAAAAAAAATTATGTGATATTCAATGAAAAAATATTATTTTCATTAGTTTTTTTAATATCTATATATTGTATATATTTTCATCAGTGAAAAAACACCATTATTATACTTTTACTCAAATGGGGCTATATTGTTATGATATCATCCAAATCCTTTATCTATATGATATATGATCAATTTTAGTATATAAACTATTCACATTCACATTCTTAATTAATTTTGGTTTCATTAAATTTTCCATTAAATATTCTCTTTCTTATGATCATTGGACATTACATTTCTCCTAACTATCTATATTATTTATCATAGATTTTCATATTTCCTTAGGAAAATTTCATTTCTATATATGGGATTTTACTTTGAATGTCATTTCATTGAATATGTAAATTTTTATATTCTTTATTAATTATTCAATACAAAAATTAAATGATAAGTCATATTATTCATGAATTAAATCAATAATATAATATATTAGTAATGCCTTGTAATTACACTGATGGGTGGGTATTAGAATTATATAGCTCTACTATGCATCTATAGTCACATAAGTTAAATTAGTAAGTTATAATTAAATTGGTTAATAATCATATTTTTAAACTATCATGTGAAAGGTATTGACGATATTGATATGTTGATGTTTGAGATCATGAAATCCCATGATCATTATTTCATTCATTAATAATTCTATTATTATTATCCATTACATTATTACATTAATGTTATCCATGGACACACTATGTGATCATGATTTGGATTAAATGGTTGGTCATTTCTGATAATTAAATTTCTATATTGATTATGACTTATTGATTATTGTTTAATTATTTATAATAAAATCCACTTTATGTTAGTCATACTGATTATTTTTGTTCACCCTTATTTTTTTCATTTCCCCATGATGTAAATAAGGAATCATTGTATGACATTAAGGATGAGGGATCATTACTTTCACTAAGTTTTAATTAATGTTTTTTAGTGAAATGTTAGTTTTAGTTATATATATTGTTTACCAGTACAAATAAATGATTCCATCCATTGGGTTATGAGTTCTTTAATTTAGAAGCAATGTAATAATGTGACCATCGAATTTTGGGTACCTCGTTTGATGAAATTATTATTTTTTTCAAATAATGTTTTATAGAAACCAAGGGAACTAGACTTATGCAATTATAAATTATGGAACTTAACCCTATAATATACTTTAATGTTAAGAATACCATATCATCGTACTGTTTTGGAGAGGAAGTGATTGAGTTGTATTCCTAGGAATTAATTACTCTATGGATACATGAAGTGGATGTGGTTTCTAAATAATTATAATAAGGGGTAATAAATCCAAAAAGTGAAATTTTGGATTTAACTAAATCATTACCTAGTGTATAGAAATTGTGATTACTAGGAAACCAATTTGACACTCCTTGGGGGTATTATTAGGATAAATCCCATTTTGATCAAGAACCATTATGAAGGAATAGAA
Source organism: Viscum album (assembly GCA_963277665.1). Taxonomy (NCBI): domain Eukaryota; kingdom Viridiplantae; phylum Streptophyta; class Magnoliopsida; order Santalales; family Viscaceae; genus Viscum; species Viscum album. The sequence continues at coordinate 38,246,959 of OY728140.1, read as the reverse complement.
TATATGATGAAAATTATTGACTTAGTTTAATCATATGTTGTCTTAGATTCAAAAGGAGGTGAAATGATTTTGACATCTTATAAATGATTATATAGTTTTCCCACTATGTTTATTATTTATCACACTATATTTGTTTTGATTAGACAATGGATAGAACTCTATGAGCCATGTTAAAATTTAATATGATGACTAATGTGGTGATTATGAGCAACTAGATTGGATGATGACTAGAGTGAATGATATTATGATTATGATAAATTAGTTATCCTGAATTCCAATTAAAAATTAATCTTAACTAACTCTGGGACTGACGGAAGAATAGAATGATAGATTCTTCTAGGAGTTATAGTATTAGAGAACATTGAGAAAAAAGTTCTCAATTTCCTTTAGGTCATAAATATTTAATGTATAACCCGTGATAATTTCTAAGAAAATGACAATATTAATTATGTGAGGAAAATAAGGGAAAATATGATTAGAATACTGAGGAAAAGAGGGTAGTTTATTAGAGATGAATAAATTTCATCTATTGAATCCATTTAGAGTTTATTTACATGAATTATGGGATCTAGGGAATTATCAAATTCACATCACTCTTTTAATTGTTAACTCATACAAAAATGATGGACCAATGATGATGTAAAAGGGTTGAAGTATTTATGTGTTTTTATTTGATAATTTAATTGTAGAAGTAATTTTATAAGTCATATTTTTGTAATAAGAATCATGATACATCTAATTATTGTGTTTTTTTATAAATAATATATCTCTTCATCGATGATTAAATATGAAATTATATATACATTAATTGGTTCATGGTTTTAGGGTAGATCATTAGAACAATCTCTTAAACACCCATATTTTATGTTTTATGTGATGGTTGTTTATCATGAGTAAGTATATTTATAAAGCCATTTATTGAAATACAACCCATTTATTTAATATTTGAAAAGGTTATTATGAAAACCTAGTAACTTATAAAATTGTTTTTCTCATTATTGATTTAAATATTTAAATTTATTACAAATTTATAATGAACGAAGTGATATTTATAAAAATTAATGAATCTATACTAATACACTAGTAACCTCTACTATGAGTGTTTAAAAAAAATATGTATCATCTATTTCAAAATAAGATATATTTATATCATGGAATAAGTAAATAAATGTTTTTAAAATGATAAATTTAGTGTTGGTATATTTTTGAAACATTAATGTTTATTTAAATTTTTATAATTAATATAATTAATTAAAATAATAATTATATTTATAAAATAGACTCTAAAATTAATATTTTTTTCTTATTATTTTAGGATAATTCTATTTTATATTCAATAATTTTCCGTTGTGTGAAAAAATCAGTTATAATTAAAATAGATATTTTTTCAAATATATGATGATTTTAATTAAAATTAAATTTATCATATTTAGAAAAATTATTATAATAAACAGACTTCATTTTTTAATTTTAAACATTGGAAAATTGTTCGGGTGATTTTTTGGGATTTTTATAAAGTATTTTAATTTTTAGTTAATAGTGAAATATTGTAATTTATAGTATATACACAATATAAGATAAATACAATATTTTTTGGTTTATTTAAGATTTAATAAACAAAATATATTACTACCCTTAATTAATTTAGTATATTTAGTGACAATTTTTTAAATATTCATAGTCTTGACCCAAAATAATAAATGAATAATTAAAATAATGAGAAACCACTCCTCTCCTCCCCTATAAATACCAACCATCGTCACCTCTTCACCTCACACCTCTAAATCCATAAATTTGGACAACATTTTCACAAATGCACTTCCCAATACTATCCCTACATCTACGAGGATTTTTTCACAATAAAATACTAAATCCAATTTCCCTAAAGAGCTTCTAAAGGAAGAGAATTCAAGAGGTAAAATCCTCTTTCATTTTATATTATTTTCTATTTCAGTTGTTTTATTATTATATCATCACATCCACTATCCAAAGTGACAATATAACTCTATTATGTTTCATATTACATAATTTTATTATTTTAATGAAATATCACTCATCAAACCTCTCCTCTTTTCTCCTTATTCAAGAAAATGAATGCATTGATTGTGACGTGTCGATACACCACCTTTATGGATGTCCAATTTTCACTTTCCTTTACCCCATTCAAGGATAGTGAAAAAAAATATTATGGATAAAAAATATTTTCATATTTATATTATAACAAGGTTTATTTTTTGGAAATAATTTATATTCATAGAAATAAATAAAAGAAAACTACATTGTGATGGTTGGGAAACCTGAGAAAAATGAAATTTTATATGGTATCATTTAAAAATATGGTAAAATATTAAAAAAATCATTCCACATTATGAGTTTTTCTTACATTCTATAAGAAGTCCCATAATGAACCAACCATGGAAACGATGAAATAAATGCAACTGAATCAATGTAAATAACAAAATATTATTGATAAATGTGAGGAATGTAATCCTAAAATGATAATATAAGGTATTACTGCTATTAATATATATCATTAATATATTAATAAAAATATTTGAATAATTATACAGGATTTTTGAACATGATTAATGTTAGGAGAACTCGAGGTAAGGGTTATGATTTAAAATACTCATTTTATTTTTTTTATGGATTTAAATAATAATTTCCTCTCAAAGTATACGACATGAGAGGATATTCTCCCTTTTATTGAAACTTATTGTTAACAAATTCATAACAATAATATTATATTATTATATTCAAACAAAATTATTTCATTATATATGGGAAATATTCCTCTGAATAAGTTATTTTCCCAAGGAATTAATTTTATGATGTAGGTTTTCATGGTTTATGATTATATTCTGGTTGATGGGAATTTTTTAAATTTAAATGGTGTACCTATATATCCCTCCAATATATACGGTATTTTTCTATGCTGAATGTTGACCATAATGGTTTTTACAAGTTTAACAATTTTGGTTACTCCATAAGGTAGTTGTGAGGGTTACATCATAATGTATCAAAGAGGGTTACATTATAACATAGTCTTATGGGTTACATGCCATATCATAGCCATCAGGGATAAAATATTAAGTATTTAATTCCCCAATTTACAAAAATATTTTATTTGTGTTTTCTATGTGTTATGGTAGTCTAATGTTTTCACAAAGTATATGATACTTTATGGGTGATAATTACGTATTTTTGAAAATTATTTCATATGTTAATAACTATTAATAGACTAATAGTTCCTTAATTTTATGACCCTTAGTATGATTTTTCTACTCATCCCATGTTTTAAAAATAATCATATGTTTTATGGATTGGTAGTTGAAAATATTAAGTAAAGATTAATTTTTTGAATAATTTTTTATGAAAATATTTTAGGTTTTATTAACAAATTTATATTATATAAGAAATAGAAACTATTTTAGTAGTAGCCATATTGTATACAAGTGGATTTATATCTTTGAATTATATCAAAATTTTCTAACACTAATCTAAACATGTCTATCAGAATTGGATAAAATGAATTATAAATGAATTTACTATATTATGAAATGTTTTTTTTTCTCGTCATTATAGTTGGTATGATAGGGTGGTTTAAAGAACTTTTGAGTTTGGATGATGTTAATAGAATACCATAAATTATATTCACCAAATAGTTATTTTTAAATGATACATAATTTTAATATTTTCATGTTTATTCAACTAAGATATGTCTATTCATAATGGTTTTTTGTTGAAGAGACGAGTAAGATGATATAAGAAATCACATAGTAGATGATATCCTTCTGAATATGAAATCTGGAATAGTGAGAATTTGAATCGAGGATTTTGTGACTATAATTTATCTATTTAAATAGGCTATAAGTTGTGGTGAAATCCATGAAGGATAACACCTTGATCTTCCATAAAATAACATGATGATATTAGAACATTTTATAATGCAACTCCCTCCTACATTCAATGGATCTTTAGACCATGTGGTTGCTGAAGGGTGGAAGAAATCCATTAAAAATATAAAATATTTTATTAGGTATTAATATGATAAAAGATTTAATTATTATATTTACCATTTTAAAGGTGAATCTGACCAGTGGTGGTCAATGTTCAAGAATATTAGGGATAATGAGGATATTTATTCCTTTTAATGGTATGAATTTAAGAATATGTTCCTTGAAAAATATTTTTCGAATGTAGTTAGATATAGAATGGAAATACAATTCCATATTTTAAAAAAAAGGATTGAGATTTAGTGTCTGTTTATGAAGGTAATTACACTCATTTGGAAATTTGGACCCCCTAACTTACTCTGGATCAGGATAGTAAAATCAATCTTTTTACTTAGGATTGAATCTGAGATATCAAAGGGATTTGGCCTCCCGTGATTTAAAAAGTTATGAGAAACTTTTTTGAGGTGGAGGGAAAATATTAATAGATTGTGTTGATGATCATATTTAGTTTGACTAAAATTATAACAAATGGTCTAAATAAAATAAAATAGTTAATAATCTATCAAAGAAATATAAATGTAAGAAAATCCATTTTCCGATTAATGAAAATTGTGGTAATAATAACCCTTTAGTTTTCTATAAAAAACCAAGAAGAATTTTGTTTGTTGTATGTTTTGACATATGTTCTGAGAATTCAATTAATATGATCTTAAGATTAATTATGATAGGAAAACTGCAAATTTGTTTAAATGTAGTGATATGGGTAATATTGAAAATATTTTCCCAACTAATGATATGAATGATGAAACACAGCCATATTACAATAATAAAGGTTCAGTGAAATCCTTTCTAACTATGTCTGTAAATGATAGTCCATCTAATTAAGTTATATCAGGTACATTGATTTTTTACTCAAAAAAAAATTAATGTTTTGTTTGATATAGGGTCTACACATAACTTTATTATTGATGAACTTTCTAGTAAATTGTAAATTTCACATCAATAAATAAAAATATAACTTATTTTCCAAACAATATGGGATATATTAATGAAAAATGTTATTATATGACTCTACTTGTTTTTATCTATAGAAGGACATTAACTTCAAACCTTTTTGTTTTTACCTTAGTATAGTATTATCTTATTCTGTGTAAGGATTGGATTTCTTTTTTAAATAATATTAGTGATTGTAGAGTTAATAAATGTTTTTCAGAAAGAGTATTTATTTGTATACATGAATGAAAACATAATATTGATAACAAATCAGGAATATAAGAAAATGTTTAAAGATGAAAATTAATGTTTCCTTAAACACATTTGTGAAAATAATGAAACTACTCATATAAATGATGTGCCAATGCTAAATGAATACCTTTACATTTTTTTCTAATGGATCAGACCTCTTTAGTCAAATACATGTTTTGAAACAAGTTGTATGAGGTGTCCTTGGATGTCATGAAGGTTAAATTAGAAAAATTTCAAATATTCATAGTTACAAGGGTTACCAATGGCATATCATCCCATTGGAGCATCACATTGGTAGTGTCTAGCAATAATGGTGTCTCATGCCAATAGTGTCTCATTCTATTGGTGTCTCATGCTAACTGTCTCAACTGGCAGTATACCAACCTAGAGATGTCTCACCCCGGAGGTAACTCATATTGGTAGTGGATTGTTGGTGGTGTTTTATCCTAGAAGTAGCTCGCATTGGAGATGGCTTGTTAGCGGTCACTCTTTAGCAGTGGGTGACTAGTGGTCACTATTATTATAGTGCCTCATCTAAGGGTTCTTTGTCTAGAAGTCCCATGTACAATGGTGCATCCTCCAGTGGTTCCTCATCCAGCAGTGCCTCATCTAGGGGTGCCTCATCCAGGGGTGCCCCATCCAGTGGTGCCTCATCCAGTGGTGCCTTGTCCAGAGGTTCCATGTCTGGCGGTTCCTCCTCAGAAGGGGACTCTTCCAACAATTCTTCATCTGGATATGCCTAAACCAGTGGTGTCTCATCAAGTTTTTCTGTTTCAAGAGATTACTCGTGAACGTTGTATCGTGTTCTACCTATTTTTTCCTTTTTCATGTTTCCATGATGTAAAATAAGTTTAATGACTTATTTGAAAGGCATTGATACTAACTTAAATATGATAAATCCTATTTTAAATTCCCTATGATTATGGTGGATTTTAATTTATCAAAACATGTCTCCTTGAACAGATCCACCTTTAATGGAAAAATAAAAATTATGTCTAATCACATGACTCTATATTTGTCTCCTTAAAGAAGAGGCATATTTCTCCATGTTCAACCCTTATTACTTTCTCTTACTATGGTATGTGACGAATCCCTCTTTCCATATGAGTCATGTGGCCAGGATACGATGATTGGTTTGTTTTTTCCAAGAGGTACCTACTCAATACAGACAAACATTTTTTGTGCAACCAGGAAGTGTCCATATTACTTCTTCTTGGTAGGTTTTCCTTCACCATTATTAATTGTGTGTGATGTAGGATGGGTATATAGGTTTCTTCCCTTATGGAGATAGCTGATTCCCAATTAATAAAGATAATTAAACTGGTTTAATAATAATTGTAGATTGGTTGGATAAGGTGACCCTTGATCTTTTTAGCCATTTATTATTATTATTATTGTGATTTTTTATGGATAACTACCCACTAAAAATCATGTTTGTCAGGTGTCCTTGTTTGCACACAGAATGGTTTAATTCTTGTATTTTTTATTCCTTTTAATGATTATGTAAAACGAAATTTTATAAACACATATCTTTGGATAATAAATGGATGACCCTGGATCATACAATTTCTATGATAACCCATGAATTAAATAGTGATTCAATAAGTGATTCCTTAATTTATGAAAGTATGTTTTTTGGTGTGGTGATGTGGTTTCAGTAATGGTTGTTCATAGGGTTTTTAGTTGATATGGTAATATGGGAGTGCTATGGGGATGCAGTAGGGCTGTGATGTCGGGTGTGATGTAATTTGATATTGGATGTGGTCATGAGTTGTGGGTATGTTTGGTTGGTATTTTAGTTTAGACATGATGAGTATTATGAAGGAAAATGGTGATTTTAATGGGTCTGTCCAAGATTCTATCCATTATTAAAATCTAATAATCTTCACCATGTATCGAGAGGTTTTAATGTGATGTGCCATTAAAGTTAAGTGAATTAATTTACCAAGACCGTTACTATGTTTCTTATTTTCCCAGGTGGTCATAGAATTAATGAATGGCTATATAATAATGTTTGTAATGGTTTGGGTTGCGTTGTTTAATGAAATGGAAGTGGTTAACTAAATCAGATGGGAATGTGAAATGGGTTTTCTGGCTTGTTGTGTAGTGTTGTATATTTAGAGGTAGCAACAATTTTGGGAAGTCATGATCTTGTTTTTTATTTTATTTTTAACCAATTGGTTGGGATTCGGTGTTTCATATTATTTACATAAACTTTTTTTTCATGAGATCTATATACCCAACCATACAAAGATGATAACTTTGTAGAGAACACCCCCATAGTCATGGGGGAGGGTTTCATTACCAAAAACACAATGGGGGGTGGATGGATGGCCACCCTCTCTTCCATACTCTCTCTTACCTGAGATTATGAACCATGTTTCATCAACAGGATGTGATGTGATGTGGTATTCCATGTGTCTTTGGGATGTGTTGTGACATGTTATCCCATGTTTCTTTCAGATCAGTTGTTATATGATGCCCCATGTGTCTTAGATATGAGTTGTGATGTGATCTAACAAGTGACATCAGGATGATATAGCATGTTTTTTGAGACTTATGTGTGTGGGTGGAATATGTTATGAGGCCTTGGTGTGTGAGGGTGAGATATGACATGTTATATGCAGAATAAGTGAGAGTGTGGGGGTGTTTTTCATTGGTGTTTGAGATTTTCTAATTAGTGGGAATGTTGTGTGGGGTAACCTATCATCGTTGTGGTTTATATTTTGTTATATTACTTGGGTTCTATTATTTGGTTAGAATTCCTTATTGATTTTGGTATTATGGTTAGTTATCCTCTTAGGTGTAATGTGGATCTCCAAATTTTCCACAGGTGCATTAGTATACTCCTTCCACTTGTGCATGAGAGAATTTTTTTCTTAATAAGTATTCTCTTACCCTCACCCAATGTATATAAACCTATTTTTCAGTTTCCATGAATATTACAAGTATTTTGGTGGACATTATAATAAAAAAGCTTTGGAAAGTTGCTGTATTACTTCTCTAGTTTTGTTTTTAAGAAATTATTTGGCATACTTTTACTTGTATCAGTTCTATTTACACTAAAACTATGGGATGGATTTTTTTTCTTATATATAATTGTCACGTAGTCAGTTTTTTTGGTACATTCTATCTAATAATATTTTTTTCTTATAATGGTTAATCCCTCCCGTATTCAGATATTCATACAACCTTTGTACTAGTCACCAACCTAGGGCTTACTGAAGGCAGGACGCAGGGGTAATTACATCCATTTATTCACTACTATCATAGAAGGGGTATCCTTGGAGGGAGGGACTCTTGACATAGTGGTATCAGATTTTATGGTTTAGATTTTGGATAGAGTTTAGAATTAGGCTCAACGAGGGTTTCATGGTGTGGTATGGAAATAGTTGTAGTTGACTATGGTACGTAACATGGGCCAGAGACACCGGTTTAGACACATGATTTTAGGGACCCCCATTATCAACTACATGTACTATGAGAATATTTAATGTTCAAGTTAAATGGACATGCATACAGGGCAGAGACCTAGTAAAGGTGCATGCATTAGAATGACTTATGTTAACTGTTGAACTTTGTTGTTTTGGGAAGGTTAAAATGGATAAAACAATGGAAAACAGATTAATAGAATTCTAAATAAGCATTCCATACTAACCGAGAATAGGAATGTTTTTCATATATGGGATTTTTTCTTCATTTATCTGTGGTTTCAGGTAGTGGAGATTTAGCATGATTATCTGGTTCATCATCGTAAGGTTGATGTTTTCGAGGAAGATAACCATTTGAAGAGGACGTTGCATGCTTTCTAGAGGTAGGATATTTCCTTCAGATTGTTCTTTTCCCTGATAGAGTATAGGGATCATTTGGTAGTTATTCATATGTGTGTGTTTTTCATTCAGTTATGGAAAATATAAAGAGGAAAGTGGAAGGAGGGAGATTTTTTTTGGGTTGAATTTCAGACAAATTTCCAGGAAGAGTTTCCTTCATTGATAATGAAGGCTGAGAAGAGGTAGGATATACTCTCCCTTCAGCATGGGAGTATGTTAGTACAGGGGATGGGAATCCGGTTTAATGAACTTCTTTGATTATCTATAAATCTTTTTCCAAATAAGGAGTCTCATGTGATACATCTTGAATAGTCAATAAACCTTTATATCTAGAATGATGTTTCCAAAATTACATTTCAATCATATATAGAGTTCTAGAAAGAAGGATTATGTGGTCAAGGGGATTCACTCCTAAGTAGATATACTGTGAGAGGTGACCCATAAGAGTTATTCAAGAGGATGTTATGTCAGTGGAATATATAAGGGGATGGGATATTTTAGGTTTTTACCAGACAGTGTTGGCCTCGATAGATTACCTTTAAAACATCTAGTCTCCATGCCTTTCCTGTGGGACCGAGGCTGATTTTTTTCTTATTTATATTTTTTATCCCTCATTAGATCCATCTCCCAGTGGCTTCGCGATCATAGTTTTATATAGGTGAATCGGTTCAACATCAACCTCAGTAGAAGTTACTGGTGAGGTTGTTTGAATAGCAGGGGTAGAACAGTTATGGTCCAGCTATGTACAGTGGATCTTGTAGAGTCAGACCATAGGAAATTCCTCATGTTCATTGAGCATGAATCGAGCAATACCGATGCAGTGGTATTCAATATAGAGGTAGGGTATCTAGGCATGGTTACTATCCAGTAGAAGAGGCCGCAATTTCAGTAGGTAAAGATATCATCTGAGGTAAAATCAGTTATATTATTACCCTTGTTTATGCCTTGTTTGATTCCGTAGCTTCATACTCCTTTGTTGAATTCACTCTTTCCCATGCTCTGGGAATAGAGATAGATAGGTTTCCCATTCCTTGGGGGTTAAGTATTCCAGTTGGGGGCCATATGAACTTTTTTAATGTGTGTTGGGTGTGTAGACTGATGATGGGACCGCATCAGTCCCATGGGGATATCTTCTTTCTACAGATGAATCCTTAAGATGTCATCAAATTAAATGAGTGGTTGTATTGAATACATGCCTACTATCAACATATTCTAATGAAGAATCATGTTTTAGGATGGTGATGTTCAACGAATGGTGTTCATTGGTGAGTTGGGTAATCCGGATTACAGTTGGTGTTTGGAGCTCCTTCTTTCATCGTTGGATGAACTGTCGATGGAATCAGTAAAAATTAAAATAATGGCGGTTCACAGGCTCATTGGATAGTTCCTAGTTTTTTTTTCACGAGGGAGTTTATGATTATACCCCCTCTATGTGATGTTGAATTAAATATAGGCTTTCATCATGGTGCATCGCAGATTGTGATGGCTCCTTATCAGATGACACCTTCTGAGATGTGGGAGTTGAGGATTCAGATAAATGATATGATTCATAAGGGTTTTATCTGGACTACTGTGTTATCATGTGATGCTCTATTGTTGTTATCAAAGAAGGAAGAAGGTGGTATAAGGTTGTGCATAGAATATTAAATTTTTAATACGGCGACAATCAATAATTATTACTGTATTCAAAGAATATATGATCTCATCGAACATCGAATAGGGGAATGTGAGCTTTCTGGGATTGAACTATGGCATGGATATTACCAGTTGAGGGTGAAGGAGGAAAATATCTTGAATACTACCTTCAGATGAAGGTATAGACATGTAGAGTTTTTATTAATGTTGTTTGGTGATACGAACACAACAACTATCTTCACAGGGCTTGTTAAATACATGTTCCATGAGTTCATTGATCAGTTCATCATTGTATTAATTGATTGCATATTAATCTTCTATTAGTTATAGGAGTGTCATGTCGAGCATCTTGGAACTGTATTCCATGTTCTTTGGCACCACCAGCTCTATGGAAATTCTTTAATGTGTATGTTTTGGACATGTGAAGTATGTTTCTTTCGGAATGTGGTGTCTTATAATGGGATGGTAGTAGACCTGTCAATGTTTTAAGATATTTTCTCTTGGTAATCATCCATGAATGTGGTAGAGGTTCATATATTCTTTAGTCTCTTAGGCTATTATTAATGCTAATTTCCCAATTTCTCACAATTTTCTGCCCCATTGACAACATTGACTAGGAAGGACCATGATTTTGTGTGAAATGATCATTTCCAAGTAGCATTTAGTTTCATGAAGGGGGTGTTGGCCAGTGACCCAGTGCTTATGTTTTCGGAGGATGGGGTAATATTTGAGGTGTTTTTTGAATCCTTTGGTCTGAGTTTGGTATGTGGGATGATTTAGTAGTGAGCGGTGAACTGTTTTGGATCTAGGAAGTTATGTCCCCATGAGAGTAACTATTACACCCATGATCTTGATTTAGTATAATTTATTCATGCAATAAATATGTGGTGTTATTACCCAATTAGGGAGAATATTGTGGTTTGTATTGGTCATATGACCTTGAGATATTTCTTTTCAATGAATGATGTGATCTTGAGATAAAGGAGGTGGATGGAGTGTCATCCAGATTATGATTTTGATACCTCTTCCACTTCAGTAAATAGAAGATTGGTGGATGATGATTTTAATATAATGTTGTGGAATAAGGTTGTTTAGAAATCAGTGGATTCCTGGAAAGAGGTGGAGGAGTTGGCAACCTTGAACTTGTATGAAATTATAGCTTTGTATGATGATGGTTTTTTCAAATTTTATTTTGGTCTTCTATGATGAAACAATTGTTGGGGTGTTAGTGTGGTGACTAAGAGGCAAAGGTGGTGCACAATCGTGTTGTACATGGTGATGCTCCAAATTGATGGTCGGAGTATGGTCAGAACCATTTGTTGTTACATGAATGTTTTTTGTCCCATAGTAATGCAAAATCGATTACTTTGTGAGTTTCATAACACTTCTTTGATGGAATAACCATGAGTTTCTAAGATGTATAATGGCTTGAGGAACCAATTTTGGTGGCCTAGGAGGAAACCAAAAGTGCTAGAATTTGTAGGGAAGTGCTTGTTTTTCCAAAAGGTGAAGGCCAAGCATCGTGATCATGGTGGTGTTTTGAAACCATTTGATGTTCTAGAGTGAAAATGGGTTTACATATCGATGGATTTAGTCACAGGGCTTCCTAGAGATCAGGGAGGTTTTTACACTATCGGGGTGGTAGGTTATTAGTTGATGAAATTGGTCTAATTCTTAGCAATCAAAGAGTCAAGTGCAATGGATTTATTCGATAATATTTTTGTGGATAATGTGGTGTGGTATCATAGTGTTATAAGTCCCACTATCTCATATCAGGATGCACAGTTTACCAAACGATCCTAGAAGGTATTATATCATGCATTTTTACTCAATTACGCATCAACACTGCTTTCCACCATATGTTATATGGGTATATGGAACAGATTATCCATATGTTGGAGGCTATGTTTTGGGAATGCGACATGGACATTTTTGGATCTTGGGTACAACACCTTCCTTTGGTGGAGTTTTCCTATAATAATAGTTATCAATATTCCTTTAGCAGAACCCCATTTGTGTATTTTTATGGAATACCATGACGTTCTAAATTAGGCTGGACAGAGGTTGGGGAGAATATTTTTCATGTTTTTATGTGGTTAAAATCATGGAAGAAAGAGTTATACTCATTCTTCAGAGGATGAAATCTATTTCGGAACTACATTAGTCTTATGTCAATTATAGAATGAGTCCCTTCGGAGATGAGAATGGGGGAACATGTTCCTAAAGGTCTCCCCCTTGACATGGGTAGCAGAGGTTTGTTAGATGGAGTAAGCCTTATTTCAGTATCTTTGGACCCTTTGAGGAGTTGGGGTGAGTTGGGAAGGTGGTATATTTTTTGACATTTCCTCCATGGATAGACAGGTTCCATAATTTTATTCTAATCTCTCATCTTCTTCAGTATCATCACGATGAATCACATTTCATTAACGAGTGACATTTGGATATCAAGGATGAAATGATGTTTGTGGAGTGCCTAGTGGTGATCCAAGATCATCTAGAGAATTTTTTACATATAATGAGCATTCCTTTTTTTCATGTGTTGTGGAGGCATGGTTAAACTGAGCTGAGTGCCTAGGAGTGAGAGATGCAGATTCGTGCCTAGTACAGTGAGTTATTTTTATGAATTTTTCATTTCATTGGTTTTCTTCGTGATGTTATGTTGAAACCGTGTTTTATAAAATGTATTGTTTTCTATAGTTATAATGTGTTTGGTTTGATTTGTGACAAATTACTCACATATGGAAAGTGTAAAACCCCATTCCTAATAAAGAATCATTAATTATGATGTTATTAAACCAATGCAAGTGAGTTAGTGCCACCTAGATCGAATAATATCGTGACATGGAGGACGGAATCCCCTGATTCTCTTGTTCAAGATAGTGTGGTTTTTTATGGTTTTGCAGTGGTTATGTAGTAGTGTCATGGGTGGGAGGAGATAGCTTGTGGTTGTGGAGTGTTTTTTTGTTCGTTTGGGTTGGTGTGTCAACAACTATGATAATAAGACCTGGTTAGAAGATTTCGAAAAATATGTTCTTAGGTGTACATGTTTCCACTCCATATTTCTATCAACACGTGGTGTAATAACATTTTTGTGATTTGTATTTAGAATTCTTCCAAGTGTAATTAGATCCTTGAGTGGTATCACATGGGATGGTTCTTTTCACCATACCTCTAATTTCTATAATTCTAGATGGAGGGAATAATTTGAGATCTATTTTATATGACTTTCCTAACCTATCTGGTCCATTATTTTGTTGGAAATATGTGTTTTGATGTGTCCTAGGTAGTTATGGGGGCTCACTTAGACACTTTTCAAAAATTATAAGTTTTCAATGCATTCCAATGTCATCTCATCCAAATTGTTTTCCACACCAATGGTGTTTCATGCCAATTGTTTCTCACTATGTCAGCATCTCACAAAAATTGTATCACCCTGAAAGCAGCTCACCCTAGTGGTAGATCACCATAGTGGTGGCTCATCCTAGTGGTAGATCACCCTTGATGTGGCTCTCTGGCGATGTCTCACCCTAGTGGTTTCCCACATTGGTGGCGTCTCAAGGGTAGTGTACCATTCTGGAGGATTCTCACCATAGTGGTAGATCGCTACCAGTCACTCTCTAGTCATGGCTCACTGGAGGTTTCTCGACTGGCGGTGCCACGTCCGGTGGTACCTTGTCCAGTGGTGCCACATCCAATGGTGCCTCATCCAATAGTGCATCAAGTGGAAATACATCATCTGGTGGTACCTTGACCAACAATGTATTATCTAGTGGTGCCTCATCAGGTGGCTCATAATCCAGTTTTGCTTCATCTCCCATTTCCTCGCACTGAACTCCTCACGAGTGTGTCCTCTTCATCACCTCTTCCTTATTCTGAACCACCAGATATGTCATCAATGTAAATAGAGTTACAACATACTAGATAGAAGAGTGTAGTTCCTCCTCCAGATGTTATTCACGAGACTCCTCATCTGAAAATAGGTATAGGGAACATCATCGATGTTCTTTGAACATTATTACAACCCCATACACTGACATAGTCCCTTGGTGAACGGAGAGCATCACCTGCCTCTTTGAAAAAGAGTTTCAGGAAGACTTCATTTCATTGACTATGAAGGTTGAGAAGAGGGAAGATATACGTTTCCTTCATTAGGGGAGTATTTTTATGTGGGGGATGGGAATCAAGTTCAAGGAACTTAGGCGGTTTTCCCAAGATCATTTTTCAGATGAATAGACTCATACAAGAAATCTTGTGGAAGAACTCCACCCTTCTATATTGTATAGGGTTACTATTTTTATGTATCTGATGTATCTAGAGGTTCCGTAGAAGGTAAAGGTCCTCAAGAGGATGCACTCATGAGGACATCGACTCTGAGAGGGGATACACCTTATTTCTTTGAGAGGTAGAGTTGTTAGTGGAAAATCATAGGCACCCAGACCTATGATCTTTTTAACAATCAGGAGTCATCCCCAAAAATTTCCATTATTGACTTATGGCCTCAAAATTATTCTTGTGGGCTTCGGGAAGAAGTGTTTTATATATCAGGTTTTTTTCCATCATTAGAACCAATTCCTAGTGGCTGCTCTAGCTTATGTTAGCCAAAGAGAATAGGTCTAGCATTAACCTCAGTAACCGTTACAAGTGAGGCCATTCCAACATTAGGGGCAGCATGATTATTATCTAGCTAAGACTAATGTATCATGTAGATGCATGCCTTAGGATGTTATTCATGTTTAGAGACTACAACCCAAGCATTGTTGTGGGGGTGGTCATCAATAGAGAGGTAGATTAACTGTGTGCGGTCAATTGGACATGGGGGAGGTAGTTTTTCCAAAAGGGCCATAGATAACCAAAGGTACAATCAATTTGTTTAGTAAAATATTTCATGTCTTGATTGATTAAGTATCCTGACACTCCTTTGTTATACCCACTCTAAAACATTCTCTGGGACTAGAAATAAAAAGGATTCTCATGCCCTTGTTTTTTAGTACGCAAGTTAGAGGCCAGACCATCTTGTTTGATGTGTCTTAGTTTTGTAGACTAATGATGGGACCACATAAATCTTATGGGTATATCTTCTTACAAAAGATGAAGCCATACGATTTCATCCTCGACATTGAATTGTTATATTATGTATCTTTTTTTATTGAAAACTTATAACGGAGAGAAATGTTTTCATATTTGGATGCTTAACATATTGGTTTTTTTGGAGATCGGGGTTGTTAGGTGGGTAGTTTGTGTGTGTAGCCCCATATTTACTTGTTGTCTAAGTTTTCAGTGGAATCAGTGGATGCTAAAATGGTGGGGGTTATCAGTATCATTGGGGTGTTCCAATATGCTTTCCCCAAGTAGGTTGTGTTGTTTCCCTCTAAACTTGATGTTTTGTTCTAGATATTCTTGCATCCCTGTGATTCTATGATTATTATGGTTCCTTATCCAATGTCACCTTCTATGTTTCGGGAGTTGAGGATTCATATATATGATCTAATGTAGAAGGTTTTTATCTGAAATAGTGTGTTACCATGGGGTGCTCTAGTGTAGTTCACAATGAAGTAAGATGGTGGTATAAGGATGTGAATAGAGTATCAGAGGATGAATTAGGAGATAGTAAACAACCACTACCCTATTATAGTAGTAGATGATATCTACAAATAAGTAATAATTTCACTTAAGTTTTAGAAGATTTAACTATGGTATTGATATTTCCAGTTGAGGGTGATAGAGGATGATATCTCAAATACTACATTCAGATGCAATTAAAGGAACTTTGAGTTTTTATTCATGGAATCTGGTGATACAAACTTGCCAGAGATGTTCCTGGGGATTATGAACCCCATGTTATGTGAGTTACCGGATTGGTTCATTTTCTTATTCATCAATGACACCTTAATCTACTCATTGTCATAGGAAGATAACACTAAGCATCTAGGAACTGTGGTTTGGGTTCTTTGACGCCACCATCTCTATTGACAGTTATCCAAATGTAATTTTTGGACATCATAGGGGAATTTACGAAGGAATGGTTTGTCTTAGAAAGGTGTGGTAGTATACCCGTCAAGGGATGAAGTAGTTTTCTTGGGTAACACCGAAGAATGTGTTAGAGGTTTGTATCTTTCATAGTCATGCAAGATATTATTGGTGGTTTTTTTCCAACTTCACTTGATTTCCAGCCACATTTAAAACATTGGTAAGAAGGGACCAATCGTTTCTTTGGATTGATATGTTCTAGGCTATGAACCATTTCCTAAAGGGTAATTTGGTTAGCTCCTTAGTGCTCTAATTTCATGGGAAATAGGTAATGCTATGATGAGTTTTTTTATGCTTCCCATCTGATTTTGGTATGTTTTCTAATGCAACATAGAGAATTGATATCATATAGTTCTAGGATGTTATGTCCTAATGAGTGTAAATATACCATCAATTATCTATAGATATCATAAATTGTATTTTCACTAATGTTGTGGTGATATTACCTCATTGTGGAGCGCTTTATAGACATCACATATCATATAGGATTGAGCTATATCTTTTCTCATCATGATCTAAACTTTTGAAAATGGAGGAGGATGGAGTTTCATTAGGATTTTTATTTTGATATCTCACAAACCTTATTAAAGGGAAATATTTTGGCCAATGCTTTGAGAATAAAGTCACATAAGGATTTTTTTTTGGGTATCTACAAATGCTTGGGAAAGAAATGGAGGAGTTGGAATACTTGAAATGGATGAAAGGGTATGTGAGGATAGATTTTTTTTATTTCAGATGATGGTTTTGTCTTCTCGGATGAAATAGGTGGAGGAGTCTCAGGGGGGAAACATAGAGGCATAGGTGATGCAAGATCATATTGTCCATAGTGTTGAAAATGAGGGATGTTATGAGGATGGTTAGAACTAGATGATGTTTTGTGGAAGGTTTTTTGTTATATTTTTCATGTTCAATAAATTCCTTTATGCATTCTAGAACTCACCTTTTAAGGTACACTGTTTATTTTTCATGATTTATCATGGATTGATGATGCAATTTTTGTGGCTTGTGATGAAATGGGTAGTGGTGGAGTTTTTTGTGATGTTTTTGGTTTTCCAGCATTTAATGGATATGAATCGTGTTCCTGTTTCTTTTTTCATCATTTGGATGTTTCTGAGAGAAAATGGGATTTAATATCGGTGGATTTATACCTGGGGTTACCCAGTTCTCAGGGAAGTTTTGATGCTATATTGGTGGTAGTGGAACAGTTGAAGAAATTGGCCCACTTCTTTGTGATTAAGGATTCGGGCACAGGGGATTCCTTAGATAACAGGTATATGGATAAATTTGTGAAGTTTCACAGATTTTTGAGGTCCATTATCTTAGATCGAGACACATGGTTTATCTAAAATCTATAGATGGGATTAAAAAATAATTTTTGGAACTCAATTTCACCTTGGAATATATTTCCACACTCAGACATATGGGCATATGGAAAGAAAAATCTATAAGTTGGAGGATATGTTTCGGGCATGTGTCTTGGACATTGGTGGATCATGGGTATCTCATCTTACCATCGTTAAGTTTTATTATGATAATATCTATCACTCTTACATTTTCATTACCCGATTTGAGGCTCTTTATAGAAGACCAAATCATTCTATGTTATGCTGGAAGATGGTTAAGGAGACAGTTATTCTGGGTCCTCATGTGGTGAAAAGCATGAGAAAAAAAGTTCAGCAAATTTTTGAGAGAATTAAAGTAGTGCAGGACTAACAAAAGACTTTTTTTGATCACATATGGATCCCCTTAAATTTCTAGGTTGGAGTTAGTGGTTTGGTTAGGGGTGTAATATTTCCCCCATGTTCGTTGGACCCATTAAGATGTTGAGGTGAGTTGGAAAAGGGAATATCTCTTGGTATTGCCAACACGATTAGAAAGGATCCACGTATTCTTTCACATCTCTCAGCTTCATCAGTATATTCATGATGAAACTCATGTCATTGACTATGGAGAGTTAGATATCTATGTTGAAACAATGTTTATGTAGTGCCCAATAGAGATACAAGATTGTCAAGATAATGACCTTCATGGATGAAACATTCCATTGGTTAATGTGTTGTTGAGGCGTGGTAACCATCAAGAGAGTACATGGGAGTGAGAGACATATATGTGTGCCTAGTATAGAAAGTTTTTTTTTGAACTTTTCATTTATTTGTTTGTATTTTTAATGTGATATTGAAACCCAGTTTTATGAAATGTAATGTTTTCATTGGTTTTGATGTGTGTTGTGGAATGTGTGAAACATTACTAACATATGGAAAGGGGATGACTTGATTCCTAATCAAGAAGCATTAACTATGATGCGATTAAACCCTTGTCAGTGATTCTTCCTACAGTGGATTGTATCTTGACATGGAGGATGGAATTCTCTGATTCATATAATCAGGATGGTGTAGTTTCTTTTGGTGTTGTAGTGGTATTATGGTAGTGTGGGTATTTTAGAAGAGGTGGATTGTGGTTGTGTAGGGTGTCTGGTGGTGGTTTTGGTTGATGTGTCAAAAAATATAATGATAAGGTCGGGTTAGAAGATCTCATAGGAGGTGTTCTTGGGTGTAGGGTTTTCAACTCCTTCTATAAATCAATACAAGGTGATCTAACATTGATGTGTTTAGTTGTTAGAGGTGTTTCAAGTGTAATTATATCCTTGAGTGGTATCTCGGTGTATAGTTCTTTGGACACTTTTTCTCTTTTCATTCCAGGGTGGTTTTGAATTCTTCACGGCAGGAATAGTTTGGGTGGAATCTGTTGTAACAGATTATACCTCGCTAGTCCATTACATTCGGGAAATATTTTGTTGTAGGTGTCCTAGTAATTCATGGTAGCTCATTTCAAAACATTGAAAAATTATCAGTTTCCCTTGTTTTCCAATAGCATCACATCCCAAAAGTTTCTTGCATGGGTATTGTCTAATTTTAATGGTGTCTCACGCGGGAGGCGTGTCCCACTAACTATCTCACCACATCAGTAGCTCACCCTTGTGGTGTCTCACCCTTGAGGTATCTCACACTGGTGGTGTCTACCCAAGTGGTGTCAAACTCTGGTGGTGGAACCCTAGCAATGGCTCCCTGGTAATTTCTCACCCTAGAGAAAGCTCATACTAGTGGTGGCTCGCTGACAGTGTCTCGTTTTGGTGGTATCTCACCCTACCGGTTGCTGGCTGGTAGCCGCTCACTGGTGAGGGCTCCCTAGCAGTCAGTCATCTGGTGGTGCATTGTCTGGTAGTGCCTCTCCAATGGTCCCTCATCTAATGGCCCCTCATCTAGTGGTTCCTTGTCTAGGAGTGCCTCATCTAATGGTGAATCCTCTATATGCGCATTTTCCAGCGGTCCCTCATCCATTGATGCCTTGTTTTCTAGTGCCTCATCCAATAGTGCCTCATCTGGTAGTGCCTCATCTAGTGATTACTTGTGAGAAGTGTTTCAAGTTCTTCTAGTTTTCCATGTTTATGTCTTTACATAACATCAAATAAGGTTAATGACTCAGATGAAAGGTTGCAAAACCAATTCAATTCCCAAAAATCATATCATAAATTACATAATATTCATGTGGCTTTTACGTTGTCAAATCTTTTGGCCTTGACAAGATCCACCATTAATTAAAAAAATAACTATATGTCATCCTATGAATCTGTTTTTGTCTTCCTAAATCCAATATATCATTCCACCATTCCATTCCTTCTTTCTTTATCTTGCTATAGGATGCTCCAAGTCCCTCTTCTCATTGGTTTTGTGAGTTCAGGTTATAAAAATTGGTTCCTTATTCACTAGAGAGTACTTTCTCTAGGACCACCCCTATTTTTTTGAAACCAGGAAGAATCAATCTTCCTTCATCCAAGTAGATTTTCCATGTTATTTTAAAATTATGCATCATGCAGGAATTGTATATAGGCGTTTTCCCTTGTGAATATAGTTTACTCTATATTACTAAAGATAATCGAATGGGATTAATAATCAATATACAATGTCTGGGGAAAGCCAAGCATGTTCATGATATCTACTTGTTATTATTGATTTTGTGATTTGTATGGGCTAAATACCCACTAAAAATCATGGTTGTTGGAGTTCATTTTTTCACCTAGAATAGATTATGTGTTTCATGTTGTGTAGATTCCATTGAACACTTATATAAAAACAAATTATTCATCAAAATATATTCGGATAATAAATGATTTCCCCTAGACCATACAGTTTCCTTGATAACCCATGAATTCACATGTGAAATTCAATAAGGGATTACATTGAGTCTGTAAAGAATTTTTTTTCTTTGGTTTTTTTGTTAATGTGGTTGTGGGAACACTTGTGAATAGGGGTTTGGTTTTGTTGATTTAGTAATCTAGTTATGGTATGATGATGCAATAGTGCTACGAAGTTGGGTGTGCAGTAATTTGTTATTTAATGTATTCCTAAGTTTGACGTTTGTTTGGTTGATATGGTGGTTTGGATAGGAATAGTCTGTTGAATGACATTAGTGATCGATATGTTTTTTTCTCATAGACTTTTGATTAATAATAGCCAAAAAATTCACCATGTATTGAGAGGTCATGGTGTGATTTTTCATTAATGTGATGTGTGTTAATTTACAATAATTGTTACTCTATTTTTTAACTACCTGGGTATTCATGGAATAAATATATGAATGTTTAATAAATATTCTAATGGATTTTTTTGGTCTGGTTAATGTAATGGAAATTATTAAATAATTTTTTTTGGAGTGTGAAATGGGTTTTGTGGCTTATTCAGTAGTGTTGTGCATTTATAGGTTGAAGTAATCTGGGTAATTCTTGAGCTGGTTAGTGATTTTTGTTGTAAAATCATAGGTTGGGATTGAGTATTTTATATTATTTTTATACACTTTTATTTTTCTTGTGATTTCTTTATACACCCCACCCTAGTTGAGCATTATGTGTTGAACACCCCCATCGTCTTGGGGGAGCATTTCTTTCCCATATTCCCGGTGGGAGTATGGATAGCTAGCGACCATCTCTTCCATTCTCCCTATTTTATGGGATGAATTCAACATATTATTTATGTATTATTTGATGAGATGTGGTATTCCATGTGAATTTGGGATGAGTTGTGATATGGAGTCCCAAGCATCTTCTGGATGAACGGTGACACGGTGTCTTAGTTATCATTAAAATGAGTTATGTTGTTCATTCCTAGGTGACTTTATGATGATATGGGATGTTTTGTGAGACCCAGGTGTGTGCGTGTAGGATGTGTTGTAAGGAACAGGTGTGTAAAGGTGGGATGTGATGTGGTATATTCTGAAAAGGTCTGATCACCCATAAATTTTTAGTTGGAGTGTAAGAGCGGCTAATCAGTGGGAAAATGGTTCAAGGTACCCTATAATTGATGTGATTTATATTATGTTATAATATATTTTTTGAATTATTTTTTGATAAAAACATGGTGTGGTTAGTGTTATGGTTATTCAACCAGTTATGTGGTTTTGGTTATGTTGTTTTTTCACAGGTACATTAATATGATCCTTACACTTGTGCAGGAGAGACTTTGGTTTTCCTCCTGAGTATACTTGTATGACTTCCCAATGTAAATAAAACAATTTTCATGGTTCCAAGAAGATTATATAGACTTTGATGGGTGTTACTAGCTTGTACGTTGGGAGAATTGATTTGTTGCTACTCTAGTTTTTTTTTGTAATTATTTGGAGACTTTTAATTGTATCAATTCAGTTTACATAGGCAATGGGGATATATTTTGGTTTTCTAATATATATATATATATATATATATATATATATATATTTATATATCATGAATTTTGTTTTTTGATATGTTATTTATCACGATCATATTTCATATAAAGATTAAATCCCCCCATATTATGAGATTTGTACGCCCATGGTGTTATTTACCATCTCGGGGCCAACTAGAGGCATGACTTGGGGGTCATTAATTCCATTTAATCATTACCATCCTAGATGGTATATCCTTATAGGGAGGGGGTTTTGAAATATTTCCCAATGAGTTTCTCATAGTTATACCTGATTAATAAAGTGAATTTACCATTTGACTTAGTTCATGATTTTAAGAAAATTTTAAAACCCCCTTAGGGAATGGATCCAGTAGAACATCATGAATTGAAATAGACGTTCTTGGAGTTTCTTGTGAAGGGCTTAATTCATCATAATACATCATCATGGGGTTCTTGTGTTTTTTTTTTGAAAAATAAATATGGTTACCATAGGTTTTTTATTGATTATAAATCATTGAATAACATTACTGTCAAGAATAAGTATCTACTACCTCATATCAATTACTTTTCTGATCATCTTGAGGGAGCATAGTATTTTTCAGGACTGACTTATTATCCAAATACAATCAGTTAATGGTTGTGGAGAATGAGATTACAAAAATAGGATTCTATACTAGATATTATAATTTTATGTTTTTTGTTATGCTGTTTGATTTAAAAAAATGATCCTCCCATATTTAGGGATCTAATGAATTGAATATTTTATTAATATTGAGAATTTTATTTTTTATTTTTATTGATGAAATTTTTCTCTTTTAAAAAATTAATGAGGATCATGAAAAAAATTGATTATTTTCTTGTGAAAATTTAATAAAAATAAGTTTTATTTAAAATTATGTAATAATGATTTTTTGTTGTAGTAGATTTGGTTTCATAAGATACTTTTAAATAAGGATGTCATTAGAGTTGATCTAACCAAAACCAAACTGGTTGATGAATGGACATGACCTAAAAATGTTACAGAGATTTGTAATTTTCTTGTATTAGTAGGCTATTACAAAAAGAATTTAAAAACATCATACAATTATCATTATTTCGAACTATGTCTAGCTGAAAATAGGTTATATTTATTTGGATATAAGAATGTGATTATTTTAATTAATTTAATATTAGATTGATGAATGTTCTATTTTTTCCCTTACAATCCATAAATACTTATTTTTTCATCTACATCGATGCTTCATTGCACAGACTTAGTTGTGTTCTAATAGAGAATGATCAGGTAATTACTTATGCTTCATGACAACTAAAACATCGTGACTTAAATTATCCCAAATAGGATTTGGAATTAAGAACTGTGAATATATCTTTAACAATATTGATAAATCATTTATATATATATCCAAATGGAAAATATATACTGACCATAAATGTTTTAAGTATATATTTACTCTAATGGATTTTAAAATTAGGAAGAGAAGATTGTTATAAATAATAATGTATTATTATTATATGATCAATTACCATCATAGAAAAGAGTAAAAAGTGACAGATTCACTGAGTCAAAAATAGTATTTTACATTAGCCATGTAACATTTGGGACATTACCCCTTGATTTATGATTTTATGAAAAATGAAATTAGAAGTTGTTGGCAAATGAAATTCATCTGTTTTTTTCTGGTGTCTGGACAATTTTCTCTTTCAGACTAAACTATAAAAGTAATAAAGGAAAAACATGATTTACTGAAAAATTATGAATTGATTACGAATTGAATGTTTCTTACTTCAAATTTTGATAAAGAGTGTTTTTATATTTGAAAATTTATTATGTGTGCATAATGGTTCCTATATAAATAGAAAATTGTTAAGTGAAGCTTATAGTTCTCTATTTTTAGTTTATCCCAACAACACTAAGGTGTATAGTGACTGTTGAGAATATTACTGGTTTGATGGAAGGAAAAGATATATTGTTTATTTTACCATGAAATTATTGACTTGTAAATAAGTTAATTTATAGAGAAAGCTACCAAACGGGGTGGTCCACCCTTTTCCTTTTCTAGAGATGAAATAGAAAAATATATCCATCAATATCATGGTGGGAGTAAAAAATAATTATCGATATAATAATGAGATTTGTGTTATAATTTATTGGCTAACTAAATCCTCACATTTTATTATTATTTGAGATACTATGTATTTTGATCAACATTCCCAACTATATCTTAAAGAGATATTCTTGATACATTGAGTTCCTCATTCTATTATATCTGACAGTGATCCCAGGTTCACTTCTAACTTTTGGAAATGCCTTCAAATGTAATTGGGAATATAATTAAATTTCAAAATATCATTTCATCTATAAACTTATAGACAAACTGAATGAAAAATTCATACCTGGTAATACATGTTACATTCTTCTTCAATGGATTTCTAAGAAA